>CM055117.1:190002480-191414980 GCA_029206835.1 Rana muscosa
ATGCTTCCGAGAATGTGTCGAATTGTTTCCGAGCATGCGTCGGAATTTTGCGCGTCGGAATTGCTACAAACGATCATCATTTTTTCTGTCGGAAAATTCGAGAACCAGCTCTCAAATTTTTGTTGGCGGAAATTCCGATGTAGCCTACACACAGTCGGAATTTCCAACCAAAAGCACACATCAGACTATTCTTGTCGGAAAATCCGACCGTGTGTACACGGCATTAGCCTTTTCTTTCACCTTCTATTCAGAGTCTGAATGGGTGATAAATAAAAGGTTGACATGTTGGGTGAAGAGTAAAGCAAGGTACAGCTGGTGAAATGGCTGAAAGGGCAACAGCAGATTGTGAATGCACCAGAGCGTTACTGTGATTTTCCTCTTGAGACAAGAAGTCATGCAGTATCATTCTGACCTACCTAATCCTGAGAGAGTTTCTAGTGGTGATGCACCATAAATAAATAGGGTTTTCAGCGTTGTGCCAAAATAAAAAAAAGTGACAAAAATGCCTGCGATTTTTGCTGCGATTTTTGCCTTGTTTATGGTGTGTTTTTCATAGGTCACGTGACCTTAAAAATACATCAAAAATGCACAAGGGGTGCATCTTTTTTATGCGTTATTGCTGCGTTTTCAATGTTTTTTTAACACAGATTCAAAAGGTGCCAATAATGTCCGACAATAAATTCATATTCATTTCAATTAATATTAATTAAAAAGTCAAATATAATACAATTTATTTATAAAAAATATAAATATTTTTTTAAAACTGTCAGTTTCGGTTTCATCCAAATGCATCTTAAATTATCGGTTTTGGCACCAAAATTTTCATTTTGGCGCACCACTAGTTTTCTAGAGCGCACATACTGTACAGTACCATGCTATTTCACCATAGACTGTTGATCTTTGCTGTAGTCTCCTTCTTTTTTTTTTTTTTTTTTTTCCCTTGCAGGACTACTTCACTTTTTTAAAAGTAGTCCATTAAATATACCCCCTGCCCCCCCTCAGTGTTCCTTGCGCAGTAAAAAAAATGCTCCCATGTTCTGCACTTGGGCCACTCCTGGCACCACACACATTTACAAGAAAAGCAGTTTGGTCATATCCTTTTACCCTGTCCGTGCTGCAGCCCAAATTATTCATGATGATGATAGTCCATACTTCTGGTGGCCCCCAGCCATCTAGTAAAGTACAGAACATCCATAGGAATGTGTTTGCTAGGCTCAGGATCTGACTGGAACCATTGGGTGTGGGGATTAGGGTAAGTATTTTAGCATTTGGTCTACACTGAGGGGGGGGGGGGGGGTGAGGGGTACATCTTAGGCCTGGTTCACAATTGTGTAACTTGAGCCGCACAGAATTGCATGATGAGGGAAATCACATTGTTTTCAATAGTGTCCATTCACATCAATGCGGCTTAGCATTTGGAAAATGTTTCTTTGCTACTTTGGTGCGATTTGCAGTGTGATTTTTGCCCTATAGAATATACAGACCTTTATCAAAGTTGCATCCAAGTACATTTCATAATCGCACCAATCAAAATCGTATCGCAGCAGTGTGAACCTTGTCTAAAGAACAACTTAAAGTGGTTGTAAACCCTTGTTTACAACTTTATTAAGGCTTACCTGTAGGTAATAAGGATATCTCGTAAACCTGCACGGTTTAGGAGATATCCCTGTATTTGCATGTGCCGACCACGTGCGCACTTAAGCCATGGCACTACGCTGCTTCAGTTGTACTGTGCCGTTCATGCGCGGGAGTGACGTCATCGCGGCTCCGGCCAATCACAGCGCCGGAGCCACGATACACGGAAGTCCCTGCGGGACAACAAGTCGGCGGCCGGAGGGGGAGACGTGGACGTCTGCGGGGGCTTCGATCAGAGGTAAGTATTACATAATGAGCTAGTATGCTATACATACTAGCTCATTATGCCTTTGTCTTGCAAAGTCTTTTTTTTTTCTTGAGGAGGGTTTACTTCCTCTTTAACAGAAACTGAGTTTGTTCTTTGAAGCCAGCAAATAAGAGAGGAGGAATATGAGTAACCACTATTATTTATTATTATTATTATACACGATTGTATATCGCCAAAAGCTTATGCAGCACTTTACAATGTATAGGGGGACAACACAATTACAGTACAGTTCAATACAAAAGGTACAGTAGAGCTTACATTCTAAAGGGAGGGGATGGTGGTACAAAAGGAAATAGCTGCAGAGAATGATTTGATGGGGGTGGCTCGGGACTACACTACAAGGATGTAGGGGATTGTCACTAATTTACTAAAGCTTGAAGCTGCCAGCTTCCTCAGTTTTTGGTAGCAGAATCCTCTCTCTCTGACCGCAAGGTCACACGGGAAACGCAGACAGAATATATGGTGTTCCCTCATCAAACCACTAGCAGAAGCTACTGTGAATTTGTTGCCAAAATGTTACTTGAATCCACCAGACGGTATGTCTGAAGAGCCAATTGCAGAATGTCCAGTGAAAGGAGGATTTAGGGCCTAGAGTAACATAAGAACACCGGAGTTGTATTTACTGTCTCTTCTCAGGTGGACTTCTCCTGTCATGGAGCAATTCTGAAAATCTTTGTGAGATATTGTCCATCACAAATGATTTCGTTTTTTTTCCCTCAGAATGCTAGAGCTTTGAATGAAAGAATCATAGTATTCCAGTTCTGACATGATCGAGAGGTTCCACTTTGATACGTGTCCTTGTTTTCCTCCAAGGAGCTGTGATTATTGTTTTACTAGCGTCTTTGTCACTTTTATGAAGAATTTTCTAGCAAAGTTGTGTAAAATTGTTCATTAACTCTTGTAGGAACCTGCAGAAAGGCTTAAGCCAACTCGATGTGGTAATATTATTTTCTTAATTGCGTCTTAACGTAACTAGTCTCTGTTATCTTATAATTGCTGATCTTTTTAGGGCACAGTTCCTGAACATTAAGTGTGCATTTTTTTTAATTTATTTTTTATAAAAAAAAATTAAATTGGCATTGATCCTTTAAAATGATTTACTTTGATTACTAATTAATTTCAAAGAGCACCTGTCCTTTTTAGGAATGATCCTTTTTTTTTTTTTATTAAACGGTCGCAATAAAGATATAGGGGTTGATTTGCGAACATCAAAAAGGCTGTTCACTTAACAGGGGAATTTTTTGCAGAGCTTATTGAATACAGTCAGTGATTCCTGTACTGAATCCACCACCTGAAACTCTTCCTATCACTCCCCCCTATAGTTCAGAAGGCAAGCTCTATGAAATGTGTGATGCAGCACTGTCTACCCAAAGGGTATAGTGAATACGTGTCACAAAATTCAAGAAAGGAAAAGTGTGGGGATACGCACCAAATAAGGTTAAGATTCATTAATAGGAGGGGGCGAGTTATAATTGTAATACAATGTGTAAATTATTATGATTCTAGGGGGGCGCTTGCTTGTCCCCACCACCGTTCCTGACCTGCCAGGCTGCGTGCTCGGATAAGGGTCTGGTATGGACTTTGGGGGCACCTCCACGCCATTTTTTTCGGCATAGGGGGTTCCTCTTAAACTCCATACCAGGGTATGGATGCCGCAAATTTTATATATTCTCCATAACTCCCCTGTATGGATCCCAAGACAGTGGTTCAAAAAAATAGATAGGGTGTTTAGGGAATTGATCTGGAGGAATGGAGCAGCAAGGATTAGTCTCCGAGCCCTACAACAACCAAAAGAGAAAGGGGGGATTGGCCCTTCCGAACCCTAGATACTATTTTCTAGCCGCTCAGGTGCAGTATATGAGGGGCAGTAACCGAATGGTAGGAAGAGAAATGGTAAAAGGGCTAATTTTGAATGATACATTCCACGATACAGAAGTGGAGGCGAACTCTTTTTGTTCCAGATGCATGACGACCCAACTAATGGTAAAATGTTGGAAAGAGGTTAAGAAGATCCTGGGATATAAGGGATTCTCTGAATTCTCTCCTATATGGGATAATAACAACTTGCAGGAACTTAAAGTTATGGGGAAGGTTGAGGCGTGGGATAGAGTGGGTATACATTTATTGGCACAACTCTTTAAGGCAGGAAGAATTAAATAATTTCAAGAAATAAAGGAGGACTACGACGTTTCAAACAGATCCTTTTTATAGATATTTGCAAATTAGGCATGCGCTGTATGCCCAGTTTGGACAGAGTCCACCAGAATGGAATGACATGCCCCTTCTCCATGACTTGGTAAATGCAGAGGCCTCTAGAGGGGCAATTTCAGATATGTACGACTCCCTAGTAAGGGCCGATTGGGGGGAGGTATCAGTCAATAAAAATACGATTAAATGGGAGAAAGAAGTGGGCCCACTTTCACAGGAACAATGGGAACGTATATTAGCAATAGGACCTGTCATCATCTCAAATAATTTCCCATCATTACTTGATACATAGAGTGTATTTTACACCCCAAAGGATGTTTCAGTTTGGTATGAGGTCAGCCCCGAGATGTCAGAGATGTGGGGTCGACAGGGGAGACCTAATACACATGGTTTGGAGGTGTCCCAAGCTATATCAATATTGGAAGCAAATAGTTGAAAAGATAAATACCGTATTCGTGAAATCCCTGCAACCAGAAGTCAGACTATGTGTATTGGGTCTCCTGGAAGAAAGGGGACTTTCGGGAGATGTACGAACGGCAATAACAAGATGTTTGTTTCAGGGAAGGAAACTTATTGTACAGAAGTGGCAGGCAGAAAAACCTCCTACAGTGACAGAATGGAGGAGGGCGATAGATGACACAGTAACAAAAGAAGAATTCATATTAGATTCAGAAGTGGAAACACATTAGATGGTGGGTGAAGGATAAGAGAATAAGGAGGACGGGTGGCTGTGAATGGGGGGAAAAGAGAGGAAAACAGGGATAACCTGTACATGTATTATTGTATATGGAAGAAATGGATGTATGTTTTTAATATGTAGAAAAGAAATAAAGAATATTTGATTTAAAAAAAAAAAAAAAAAAAAATCCATACCAGACCGAAGGGCCTGGTATGCTCTTAGAGGGGGAACCCATACCATTTTATTTTGTATTTTTGGTGTTGAGTTCCCCCTCCAGGATCATCAGAGCACAAGTCGCATGCCATAGTCGGATCAGGTAAGATGGCGATCAGACTTTGATCTGACTTCAGTGATTATCCAATGGGCTTAAGTAGGATCAAAGTCAGACCAAAGTAGTACAGGGAGCATTTTCAAAGTCGGATCGACTTGTGTCGGACCAGTTAAGACGGCTCCCATAGGGAAACATTGATTTTCACACGAGCTCCTGATGTCGGAGCGTTTGTCGTACCAGTGTGAACCTGGCCTCATAGGGGGCTCAGGACAGTAAGGACTTGTTTACATTTGCGGTTTGGGGAGTGGGGCTTTAAAACTCCATAGTTCATTGTGGCCTTTGCTCTTCACAGGTTGAGCACCCCTACTGTAGTAGATCCGCGTACGCGTGTAAATTGCATGCATTTTCCGACCCACAGGCAAACCATGCTACTTATTTGTAGACGCACAGTGTGCCAACAATTCGTGATGTCGCCCCCCCCATGTATCGGCAAAAGCGACGCATTTTCAGATGCATGAAACCCCATGGTGCTGCAGCTGTAGTGAATGTTGCCGTGTTTTTAAGAACAGCTCAGGGACTTTTTCTGCAGGTACAGCAGCCTATTTAAGTGTCCGCGCAAACACAGAATCCCCACAGATTTGATCCTAGCCTAACACCTTCAGCACATTTTGTTTTATGCTTACAGACACCTCACAGAGGGCATATGTCTTGTACTAATAATTAGTTGCTAGCATTGAAACAGACATTTTGCAAGGAGGAACAATTTATTATTATTATACAGGATTTATATAGCGCCAACAGTTTGCGCAGCGCTTTACAACATCAGGGAAGACAATACAGTCACAATACAATTCAATACAGAGGGAGCAGAGGGCCCTGCTCGTTAGAGCTTACAGTCTAGAAGTTGTAATATTTTTTTTTTTCATCACAAAGATACTTAATTTTAATTTATGTAATACTTCATGCCATAAAAATAAGCCTTCGGGAATGCCTTACTGCATGCATTTTTGAACATTTTATTTTTTTATTGAATTCTTTCAGTGTTCTTGCATCCCAGTGTTCACCTTTTATCGAAGGTGTGGAAATGAAGTTTGCCCCATGCAGACACAGGCTGCCCTTCATCATAGTCTGCTCAGTCTATAAAGGAAGTGAACATTTAAAGCTGCAGAAGCTCTAACTGACTTTCCGTTCTGCTTACTATAATTAAAAGAAAATGCTTGAATGATCTTAATAACACATGATTCAACTGACAAGCACTAATTGCTCTCTATCAGGCCAAGAGAAGATGAATGTTGTCAAAAACCACAAGTCAAATGAGCTGATTCTGTCTGAGCCTGACACCATGTTCCCATGTTCAATGCAGTTTTTACTGGAGCCTTTCCAGCGTCAAGAGAAAATCCCTCACTGCATTTTTCATTTCTGTAAGGCTTTGTTGTTTTTAAGTAAGGTGCCATTAAACAAGCATAGCACGTTTACTATAACTACATTTACTAGAGCTACCGGTATTTATTGTAAGCAATAAA
Source organism: Rana muscosa (assembly GCA_029206835.1). Taxonomy (NCBI): domain Eukaryota; kingdom Metazoa; phylum Chordata; class Amphibia; order Anura; family Ranidae; genus Rana; species Rana muscosa. The sequence continues at coordinate 190,009,065 of CM055117.1, forward strand.
CTGTTACTAGAGGAAAGTCTCCATAGCATTCTGGGGGTATACATGCAGTCGTGGTATAGAATGGGATTAGAATGGTTACCATGATATAGTTTGTCTTGGGTACATAGCTAGCCTTTGAGCTAGTACTCGTGGTTGGTTTATTTTTGTAGGATATGTTGGTTTTGTGTGCGTTCACCAGTCAGATTATACGCAAAGTGTTTTTCCCGCCATTACCAGCCCTACCCTTCTCCCTGGAGCATTTTCCAACTTTTTTTTTTTTTTTTTGTCAGTTCCTGTAAGCAATAAACAGCTTTTTATTACTCCTTGTAACATCATGACTAGGCATGTAATGTCCTTACAGTGGCAGCTACTGCCATAACTACATCACCCAAAAGCCCTTTCCCTATACACAATTGGGGTTGATTTGCTAAAGGCAAATAGACTGTGCTCTTTGCAAGTATAGTTGCACTCATTTTTTCCACAGCCTAGTGAATGTGGTGAAGCTTCACTTTGTAAAGAACACCCAATCGTATACAAGGAAAATAAACATGGAAAAAAAAAAAAACACTTTTGCTGGCACATGATTGGACAATGAAAGTCAGCAGAGCTTCACTACATTCACTGAGCTCTGGGGAAACTGCACTTGCAAAGTGCACAGTCTATTTGCCTGTTTTAAATCAACCCCAATGTGTGGCCTGGCTCTTACAAATCAAGGTGGTTGTATTGTTTTAATGGGAAAAAAAATCAATATATGCATGTGGAGTTCGGACACTTGGGGGCGGGGGGCAAAATCAGAGTTCTGCAGCGCTCTGCCCGAATAGGAGATTGGGGGCACACCAAATTTCTGGAAGTCCAGCAGGTGTTTTTCAGAACTTTGAGTGTCTGAAGTGATAAAACTTGGATAAATGCACATGTATTAGAGAAATGTCCAAATATATATTTTTTTCTTTTATTTCACCCATATTTTTTAGTAATGGTATCCCATGTCATTCTACTGAATTGCTGTACACTGTGATTGCATACACTAAAACCCAAGTCCTTTTATATTGCTAAGATCAAGGGTCAAAAGATGGGTGAACCAACACAGCTGTCTGCATCTTGCAGATATGACTATGCGTGAATTTGATCAAGCCTGGCTAAGAATTGTCCATTTAGTGCCAATGCAAACTTTCGAATTGAACGGGAACAATGGAGACAACTCCGCAAAAATGGTAGCATGCCACTAATGCATTGTAGATGCAGTAAACTTTTTACTTGTGTGACAATGATGCAACACGTGTGCTGGTATTTTTGCTTTGATACTGCAGTGCTTCCAATTTTGTGCGCCCACTGAAGGTTTTTTAGGCACAGGAGGGTTTGTGTGCGATGGACATTTTAAACACTGGCACACAGAACAGATTTTTCCATCCTGCCCGTTTGCTATGACCATATACCTGATCATGTATTTATTGGGAGCAGTTTCTTGCAATACACTCTATATATTTTTTTTTTTTTACTAAAGGCAAATAGACTGTGCACTTTGCAATGAAGTTGTACTAATTTTTCCCAAAGCATAGTGTGGTGAAGCTTCATCAGGTGCAAACAAAATGCCAATCAGGTTACAAAAAAAAAAACCTTTCCTATAATAAAGATGTCTCAACAGGAATAAAAGCTTACTTTCTGGTCAAATGATTCAGAATAAAAATAAAATAAACCGTGCTTCATATTTGGCAGAAAAAGCGCTTCTTTAGGTCTTGAAATTTTGTATTTGAGCTCCACCTCTTTATGAAGCCCAATTTGTAGGCGTTCCTATGGGAGGAGGTCTCGGCAAAGTGCAGCAGCCCCCCCTCCCCTGCTATGTGCTTTTGTGATTCACTCTCCTCCAGCACCCGCTGCCAATCTCGTCCTCTACTCACCCACCACCTGTATTTCAATCCCATGGTCCCTCCAGTTATTTCCCTTCTCCACCACCCTGGTCAGTCTTGTTCTCCTTTTTCTCGTGAGATCCGTATTCAGTGACATTGTCCCCACAGTCTATTATCTTCCCATCCAACTTTTGCCTTTCATTCTCCGTTTCTTTCCTGTCACGTGTATTCAATCACTTTGCCCCTGAAGTCACTTCTCTCCCCCCCCCCCCCCCCCCCAGCCTGCTGGTAATCATTGTCAGCCTCTTCTCTCCTGTCATTCCGCCTGCAAAAGTTGTGCCAGCGCTTGTCTGGGGTGCACACCCACCTGCTGCCTGAGATAAGCACTGTCATGCACATCTAATTATATACAGTATTTGTCTCCCCATGAGCAGTATGGTCGGACAGTGGTGAGGGGAAGGGGTGGCACAGTCACCTACTCTAGCTCACTATCTGGACCACTTAGAAAAATGGGACAAAGGGCTACATGCACTTTGTCCCCTGGGGAATAGGAGTAGCCAAGGAAAAGTGTGGTGACAATTCTTTAACACCTACAAGGTTACAGGAAAGGAGAGAAATTGGGACTTTAAATGAGGCCCGCCATATCAAATAAAAATGAAATGAGTACATATAAGTAAATATGAATGAATTTATTTATTATCCTAAAATGCAGACCAAAAAACTCTTAAATAGACATTATATCGATTAAATTGGTAGTCACATGATTACACTTATTTTATACTGCTCAAAGCATGAAATACAAGTAATGAGGTGACATGATAGACTTAAACAATAAAATGGATACATAAAAATATATGCATAAAGGAACCAGCTGTATCTTGGTATATAATAGCACTCAACGCGTTTCATGGCATTACAGCCACTCATCAGGAGTGTTGTACGACAGTATACTGTAAAGAAATATCAACAATTAATAGTGCCCTCTAAAAAGGGGAGACAGGTTATTTTCCCCAAAAAATGGCGACAGGTTAATGACTCACAACTCACCCCAAGACTGGGTCCAACCTCTGCACGGGAACTTGTGGGGATCTCTGATGGGGTGTCCCCTGGGGGATAGGAGTTGCCAAGGAAAAGTGTGGTGACAATTCTTCATCACTTCTCTACAAGAGGGCTGGCAAACTGGTAAGAAACATTTGCTGCTGCATTGAAAGGCAGTGTCTTGATGAGGACGAAGGGGGAAGAAGTGCATGCGTCAGACTCGTAGGGAACATTGGCCTGGCAAGAACTCTCCCCCCACCTTCTTCATGGTGCCAGCCCATCTGTACAGCAGGAACATACAGTATGTTTACATATTTGAAAAAGACATTGGTTATGGTGTACTAAAAGTGGAGAGTGCAAAATCTGGTGCAGCTGTGCATGGTATCCAATCGATTTCTAACTTCAGTTGGTTCAGTTAAAGAGGAGCTCTAGTCTCCCTAAAAAATAAGTCAGCAGCTACAAATACTGTAGCTGCTGACTTTTAATGTAAGGACACTTATGCCGTGTACACACAATCGTTTTTTCCGATGAAAAAAGACAGATGGACTTTTTTCATCGGAAAAAACGATCGTGTGTGGGCCCAATCGGTCTTTTTTCCATTGGTGTAAAAAAATAGAACATGTTTTAAATTTTACCGTTGGGGGGGGGGGGGGGGGGAGAAACGATAGGAAATTCCGATCTTCTGTGTGGAATTCCATTGGAGAAAAAACCCATGCATGCTCAGAATCAAGTCGACACATGCTCAGAAGCAGTGAACTTAATTTTTCTCGGCACGTCGGGGTGTTTTACGTCACCGCGTTTTGGACGTTCGGAATTTTGTCTGATGGTGTGGATGGAAGTCAGCTTCATCGGGTTTCCGATGGTATAAAATCCGATGGATTTTTCCATCGAAAATCCGATCGTGTGTATAGGGCATCACCTGTCCAGTGATCCAGTGATGTCGGCACTCTAGCAAATTCTTCAGTGGGTAAGGGAAACCGGCAGTGAAGCCTTCATAGCTGGTTTCCTACTGCACATGCACGAGTCACGCTGCGCTTTCTGAATGGTACCACAGTCTTCAGGGACCTGTGTGTCCTGGAAGGCTGCAGCATGGAAGACCCAACGCGTAGCCTTCCAGGGGGTGAAGACATGTATGACCGCTATGATGCTTCATGAACGAATGACCAGTATTGTGAGTAATTCTCATGCCAAATTTCTCAAGGTTTGGGAAGCATGGATCTCATATGAGTTCCCCTCACTCCGATTGCCTTGCTTGGGCCTTGTCTGATTCCTCCCTTTTGGGGCTTCTGTTTTACCACCATCCCCTCTCTCCTCCTCTCTCTTACCTATGACCCTTCTTTCCCTGCCTACGGTCCAGTTCCTCACTACTCCTGTGCACACCATCGCCACCTATGGGGGGAGGGTTGCACGGGAAGAGCTTACAGTTACGGCATATAGATTTTGGGGACATGCCATGTTGTTTGTAGTGCTTTTTTCTTAGTACCATCCCCTAACTTCAGATTTATGTCACTATGGCTTAGCGTAATTATGATCTTTACTGTTCATAGGTGATGTTCACCCATTTTCCAGCCCCTGTGTGGGCGATTTACAAGCTTGTTTTTGTAACTTCTTGTTTACTTTTTAAAACCAATTAATATATTGAATCAGTGCCTAATCTGTTGTTATGATATAACGCACTGCGACTTCAAAGTCGGTGATGACTAATATGTCTGGTAGATTAATAAGTCGGTATTTAACTCCTCAAAGGCCATTTCCAATATATACGGTCACCAAAGATACTAAGCAATACATATCATAGAAGTCTTTTCTGTCCCTGCCACTGCAATCCTATTGCATTATATTTTATATAGCTATGCTCTGTAAAGTCTCTAAATAAGATTGATCTGTAGATAATCTGACATTCTATAATCACAATTATGTAGAATATATTTTTAAAGCATTGTTTGTGAAATGATAAAGTGATAATAGGGTATAGTAAGATTATAAACACTAGTACAGTCATGGGTTGAACATGCTGGAAATGTGTGAGAACACTGACCTAACCTGACTAAATCAGTATGTTTGCTGGCATATCTTTCTCTGCTGTTACACAGCCTGGAAGATCGGTGTGTTTTTAATCCTTTAATTAACCTCTGTGTAATCTTTATTAGCACTTAGAGATTTACTATAATGGATTCTGATGCAACATGCTTCTCTTATTAATGCCCAAGCGGGTTTTCTGCAAGGAAGCTGAAACGTGTTCTTCTGGACTCTCGCCTTTCGGTAATTTTACATGCGAGCTGCCTGACTTACATGACGCATTGAACTCCAGACCATTGGTAAATCATATGCTGCCTAGAAAGCAATAAATATTCCAACACCCTAAAGTGGATCGTCTGCCAGATTGCTAAACACACACAGATTGAACACATATGAGAGAGCCGTTTACCTAGCGCATTGTTTGTAATTCGGTGCAGACCTTCATGTGAGCCACAGACTTCTGCTATGATGGTTGCAGCTCTACAATATAACAGCTAGTTTACACTTGCTTCAAAACATGGCTTCGAACGCGCTTTGTTAAAGCTCTCTGAATGCCAGGCAAAGCTCCTGTCACTAAATAAAATGGTTAGTTTACATTCCTTGTATAGGAAGAAAGGAGAGGCTATGATGGACTATATTGGCACCATATGTATGACTGATAGACAGTTCAAGATATATGTATAAAAATGTTTTATTACAAAAGTATTAAAGAGAATTTTTTCACCACGTACATATTTATAAATTAATAGTTGTGTGACAATCAACAATTATTACCATTGTGAACAATGGAAAATCATACAGATATAGTTACATAGTATGCAGTGCTCAACATGTTTCGCGTTAATGATTCCGAAAAGCTAATCCGCTTCTTCAGGAGCTAAATACAAATACTGTTTTCAGTGGATAAAAGTGAGAGTTGTCACGTTACTATAAGGCCTCATGCCCACGGACGTTTTTACAGCCGCGTTTTTGAGCGTTTTTTACAGCTTAAAAACGCCTGTCCATGTTGGTCTATAGCTTCATGCCCACCTAGACGTTTTTGAGCTGCAAATAGCATAGACGTTTTTAAGCTGTAAAAAAAACCCAGGACCAGTGCGTTCCTCAGCGTCAGAATTAGGCAGAAAAAAACGCGAGCGTCAAAAAAACGCGCAAAAACGCGCACTAACGCGCGGTCGCGTTTTTAGCTCCGACGTTTTGTTTTTTTTTTCAAAAAAAAATAAAAAATATTATTTACAATAACATGGACAGGCGTTTTTAAGCTCTAAAAAACGCAGCTGTAAAAACGTCAGTGGGCATGAGGCCTAAATAAAAAGAGGACATGGTTAATATAAAATCGAAAAATGTGGATATAGATAATTAATTTCACAATAGAAAAAGTATACAAAACATCATCTGAAAAAAAAATTATTTTATTTTTTATACTATATCTTTAACTGTCTATCAGTCATCCATATGGTGCCAATATAGTCCATCATAGCCTCTACTTTCTTCCTATACAACTATCAATGGGACGAAGGCACCGACTTTCATACTTTCTAATACTCATAGCACTTTTAACATAGTTTACATTCCTGTTTACACCTTGCTTTTGCTTGGCGCTTTGATGAGGCTTTGGTGTGGGGCTTTGGTGAGGCTTTCATGGGGCTTCAAGTGAGCTCCACCATAGACTTCTTAGGAGGCTTTGAAAACGCTTTCAAGCACCACTAAAGCTACATGGAGTATAAATTTTGAAGCAAATTAAAAGCAAGGTGTAAACAGGGCTGTAAACAGTAGCGCAACACGCAGTTACATGTCCATGTGTGTTGGAATGCCATTCACCACACTGAACCAATGCATGTAAATTACGTTTCCTACAATGCACCGATGTGAATAGGCCCTGAAGAGTAAAGCCTCCTACACACGATGAGAGGATCTGATGAATGACCGTTTTTATTTATTTTTTTGCCTGCTAGTCTCCTATCAAAAATAAAGAGGTTACTAATGTTCAGAAAATTCTAATGCGACAAAATAAAACTTCATGATGTAATATATTGTATTTTAAAGTGGTTATAAACCCACTTTAACTAAAAAACAAAAAACTAACACCTGCAAGACAAAGGCGTAATGAGCTAGTATGCATTGCATACCAGCTCATTATGTAATACTCCCCTGGAATCGAAGCCCCAGCTGCGGTGCCCGACACAGCACCGGCTGGCGACATGTCCAGGTTTCGTGGCTCCGGCGCTGTGATTGGTCGGAGCCGTGATGACATCACTCCCGCGCATGCACGGGGGAGCCGTCAGTCATGGCATGACCTCCTTTTAGAAACGGCACGATTGCTGCTTCTTAAAGTGCACCTGCGCCGTTGTGTACGGCGCATGCGCCGTAGACATCGGCTCAAGTCTCTATTGTAAATATCTCCTAAACTGTGTAGGTTTAGGAGATATTTCTAGCACCTACAGGTAAGTCTTAATCTAGGCTTACCTGTAGGTAAAAGTGGTGTATTCTTTAGTTTCCGAGCATGTGCGATCTTGGTCACTCGGTTTTTTCCGCACAAATTTTGTACTGGTTAAACGAAAATAGTTCTGGTATCGTCCGAAAAAATTTTTTGTGCTTGTCCCTAATTTCACATGAACTGTCGCGATCGGCTCTCAAAAGCTGTGTACTAATACGATCATTTGGAAAGCGTTTTGTTTCTCAGATTTTCTCATCTTGTGTACTAGGCATAAGGATGCTTCTGTAATTGCAGTTATGGTACAGTCAATGCCATAACGCAAACGTAGTACAGAAAAACGGTGTCGCTTTCTTTTTTTGTAGGCATAAAAAGCTGTGTGTAAATAGAGTGTAATTAGTAATCATCTATACATTTGTTTCTTTAAAATGAAAACTTAACAATATGTAAAATGTTCAGCACTGCAAGTACCATACTTGGTTAGCAGATCCCCTCCCGCAAGGATTGTCATGGAGTTCTTTACAATAAAATACGATCAGGCGCTTTAAACTCAGATTTGCTTTCAGTGCTCTCAATGATTTATATAGTATTGAATAGCTTTTTTTATGACAGAGTCTAGATTTAATGTTTATAGCCTATAAAATGAAAATTCCTGTGGATATCAAACATTTTGACAGTATATGAAACATGGCCCCGTGTATATGAAATGCTACACTTATATTTAATGAGTTACAAAGCTATTAAATCTTAGCACAGTAACAAGCCCCTGTTCAAGTAACTGGAGCACAATGTGCAATGTATGGAAATTCTTCTTGTGGATGTGGTTCTATTTGTATTTGTAATTTGTATCTATTTGTCAGGTCCCCTTATCACTAATTGATCAAGTAAGGCTAACATGCACAGATTCGGTGAAAATTGGCAAAAATTTGTTCATTTTTCACCGCCTATTTGCCATGTTTTGGGAAATATAAAAACCGCTTTTTGATTATGAAAACCAGCGTAATTCAAGTCTGGTGCATTAGGAGGTGTGCCATGTATTGATGGGGCAGTAGTATCATGTCTGGATGTCTGTGGCAACCCTTGGCGTCTGTAATGACATGCATATTTTGTGTTTAAGCCTGGGTCCACACTAGATGCAGTGCAAATTCACAGTGAATTTGCTGCAGATTTGGCGCTGCGTCTAAATCTCAACCCGTCCATGTGAATGAATTGTGGCGTGTATGTTAAGTTAACGACACCCTGCAATCAGTTTGTAAAACGCAGCGCAACTTGCAGAATTGGATCGCATGAGTGTGGACACCCGTGCAATCCGATTCTGGTTCAGGCAAAAAAAGGATCCTGTACCACAGCTAGTGTTACAAATCTATGGCTCAAATCGCACCCCAGAGACACTGCATGTAATTTGCACAGGAATGTGCTGCGATTCTTGTGCAAATTACATGTGGTGTCTCGCAATGCAACAGTGTGCACCCAGGCTAATAGGTTTTTACAATTATTTTTTTATAGAGTTTAGCTGTATAAACGTTACAGCAGCTCACCAGTCCTTTGATGTGGTGGCTGCAATAGTGTTCTTTTTTTTTTCCCTCTTATGTTTACCTGGCAACAATGCTAGTAACACACAGGAGTTGATTTACTAAAACTGGGGAGTGCAAAATCTGGTGCAGCTCTGCATAGAAACCAATCGGCTTCCAGTGTGTTTTTTTTTTTTTTTTTTCGTTTTAAATCGGCGCCTAATTGAACAAGCTGAAGTTAGAAGCTGATTGGTTTCTATGCAGAGCTGCCCCAGATTTTGCTCTCCCCAGTTTTAATAAATCAAACCTACTTTGTCCTAAGATGATAACGCTCACTCCCTGTACTGTATCTATAGAGGAGCACCTGAAGACAGGAAGAGTGCGAGAACTACAGAACTCCTCTCCCTCTCCTCATCCCCATAACATAAGGGTTATGCCGCGTACACACGACCGATTTTAATGACGAGAAAAATGCAATTTTTTAAAATGGTCATTAAAAATGATCGTGTGTGTGGGCTTCATAGCATTTTTCACGACTTAAAAAATGGCCATGAAAAAATTGGAACATGCTCTAATTTTTCTCGTCGTTTTTCTCGTCATCAAAAACGGCCGTGTGTGGGCTTTAACGACGTGAAATCAAGTATGAGACGGGAGCGCTCGTTCTGGTAAAACTAGCGTTCGTAATGGAGATAGCACATTCGTCACGCTGTAACGGACTGAAAAGCACGAGGCTGAAAAGCGCGAATCGTCTCAACAAACTTTACTCACATGAAGGGTGGCGCCATTCGAATGGGACTTCCTCTTTTATAGTGCCATCGTACGTGTTGTACGTCACTGCGCTTTACTCAAGCATTTTTTTCAACGATAGTGTGTAGGCAAGGCAGGCTTGAGAAGAATCACGTCGAGAAAAATGATGTTTTATTCAATGACATTAAAAACGGTCGTGTGTACGCGGCATAAGGCTCCATTCACACGTGGGTGGAATCATCATTATTCACGATCGTGACCTAACACGGGGCGCCTTTGCGATGGCATAATTTCTCAATGCCACCCTAAACGCGGATCGATTTTGCCACAATCGTCGTGCAACAAATCGTGCAAACAAAATCGCAGGACGCAAGTCCTGCGATTTTGTTTGCGCGATTTGTCGTGTGATGATCGTGGCAAAATTGCCCCACGTCCTGCAATTTTTGGTACGTGCGACAATCGCTGTAAGATCGCACCACGCTTAGGGTTCCATTGAGAATTGATGGCATTGCAAATGCATCCTGTGTTTTTGTCATGGTTCTGCCCACGATTCAAATCGCCCAAATGTGAATGGAGCCATAGTGTTCTGCGGTCCACAGACAGCTGGAGACACTGTTAGGGCACTTTCACACGGTCCGCCTGTCAGTTTTTTAGGTGGACCTGAACGGATGCTCCATGTCCTCCTATGGAGCCACGGATGTCAGCGGTGACATGTCCGCTGACATCCGACCCGCTCCGATTCGCAAAAGTGTGACGGAGGAAAACCCTATTTTTCCTTCAGTCGGCGGAGCGGATCGGATGACAACGGACTCTACGGTCCGTCGTCATCCGATTCCCCCATAGGGGAGAGCGGCGCTCTGACAGGGCGGTCCCTGCACAGTGTGCGGGGACCGCCCAGTCATCCGCCGGCTCAGCGGGGATCAACGGAGTGATCCCTGCTGAGCAAGCGGAGCTTCACGGGGCGGATCTTCACGGATCCGTCCCGTGTGAAAGAGCCCTAAGGCAACATAGGCAAAAATCAGAGGAAGTTTATTAGTTATCAAATTTCTGGCTAGATCAATGTGTATTTTTTTTTTTTATTATTATTATTAAACGGCTGATTTCCTTGTGGCCACTTTAAAGGAATAAGTTCACCTTTGGGAACATGTTACGTGTTCCACCCATTTTTATGTTCCCAATGCTGCAGCTGCTGCCCAATTTTGTAGAATTGTGTAGAAATCCAAAAGCCTGCCGGGTGCTGTGATGGATTAGATGTTAGTAGCCCCAGCAGTCTCAGAGCTGTCCCTCAAGTGACATACTAAAGTATTCCTCTTGTCTCCCCCCTCTGGCAGCTACATAAAGGAATATGAGGGGGGGGGGGCAGAGGAGCTGGGCCAGCACATAGAGTAATTAGACAATCCCAGAAGAGAAGAGGGCTATGACATGCAAGGAGGGGAGAGGGCTGTGCTGGAGAACAGACCCTTGCTAGAGTAGTTACAATTTCTAACAAGTGCCACAGAGGCGAGATTGAAAAAAATCCTTTATGAAGAGGAAAAAAACTGCAAATTGGCATTTAAAATACTGTGTCTTTGCTTTTCTATGCAGTTTTTATATTTTGTGTTGGGCTTTTTAAGCAGTTAAAAAAAAAAAGTCAAATTGTGTCCCATAAAAAACCCAAGTGAAGTGTTAATGACATTAGTGCAGATCAAGAACTGGCATGTTTTACTATGCTGCTATGAAGCCTACCTGTTTACTACACCTATCTTCCCAGTTTATCAAATCATCTTTAGCGTGGAGTAGAAATCCTGGTAATCTCTGCCGAGTTGGCAGTAATTGGAGCTTAACAGGATGTCCGCTTAGACAGGAAGCAAATACCCAACTGTTGTCAATAGTCTGTGTCTTCTGGCCCTCCCCACCACACAGGAGATGAAGGAATGGAGAAGTGTAATGAAAGAAAACCTATCAGAGTTCACAGAGAAAACACCATAGACATGACACATCAGAGCGATTCCGCACTCCCTCACATTACATTGGCACCAGTCTGCCGGGGATAGAGTGAGACAATCTATTGATGAGATTTTATAATCCTTTCCCATCTAGTATTTGGGGGATTCTAAAAAAATAAATTAAAAAGAGAGTTGAAAACCCTTTTACATTCTGGTTCTGATTTTTGAGCAGAGCGAACATTGTACAATATAGACATTTCATGGAAGCGTTTGTATGAATACCCAGAACCTAAAAAACAATCTACCATGTTATTGGCTGATTGTAGGAGGGATTCAGAAAAATTCCCAATTGTTAAAACGGAGCTCCAGTCATTTTTGTGTTTATTAAAAGTCAGCAGGTACAAAAAGTGTAGCTGCTGACTTTTATTAAACACACACTCACCTGTCCCAGGATCCAGTGATGTGGCCACCCGAAGCCTCGCTTCTCTCCCTCTCCTCACGTCGGCGCCAGCATTACAACTGTGGGCACCCGACTGGCTGTGACAGCTTGCAGGTTCACAACCGGGTGCGCATGCGCAAGTCACGCTGCGTCTCCTGAATGGCCGGGCAATCTTCTGGGACCTGTGATGTGTCCCAGAAGATTGCAGGGAGGGGGTTAGCCTAGGTGGTCTGAGCGGAATTGGGAGCGGGTACCTTTCAAACCCCCCCCCCCAAAAAAAAAAAAAATAATAATAAAAAAATACATGCCAAATGTGGCATAGGAGGGGTCGAGGAGTGCTTGAAGTGGAACTTCCCCTTTTGGGTGGAGCTCTGCTTTAACTAAACTCTAACTCGGGGGTCAGCAACCTGTAGATCGCGGCCAGGTGACTGGTAGATTGCGGTCTGGGTTTGCCGACCTGCCATTTCAGAGCATCAGAGTGCAATGTAGAGGGACTACTTGTAAAGTTGGAGCTGTAGTAGAGAGCAAGTTCTGGCTCCTGTCCCATGCGGAGTGATACCAACTGCACTCCACCTCTTATCCCGGTTAATGGTCTCCAGAGTGGTGCCAGCAGCAGGAAACGGAGATCTTCAGGTCAGTGTGAAGTAATACACTTGGCATTATAGTATAGGTCTGCTTTTTACACTGATGAGCTGCGGTTTACCAACACCATGGGATGCAGTCCTTTGGGTTTTCTGGACTTCTATTGTATCCTGCTGTTTTACCACCCCCTAACTTTACGTGTGAATGAGTACAAGTGCTGCTCCTCTGAAAAGCGATCCGAGTGTGTGTTGATAGGTGGTGAGGAGGCGATATGTTGCCTTCTCAACACCCAATTTAAACCCATGATTGCTGTGCAATGCATGCATTTGAGACACGGTAGTCCTACAATTAGAGGTTTAAATCGGGTGGGAGGAGGAGTCACTGTGCCCGGTGATCTTTGACTTCTCCAGAGTTGTTCAGGTGGATCTCCACCTCTGTAAGGTTTCCTACCCCTAATCTAACTGGATGATATTTAGTTTGCTAAAACTCCGGCATGTGTGCGCGTTTTCTTTTTCTTCTAGAAAATGCCCCTTTTTTGCATTTTGGTGCTGATGTCTTATTCTGGCAGTGGCTGTATATCATTGCTCAGGGCAAGTTTCCTGATGCTGACAAGAGTAAAGCACAACTACAGGACACCTCCCCCTTACTACTTTGCAATGATATAGCAGGGAGGCGTTCTCTAGTCCACAGAAAAAACTCAGAAGAGGCAGAGAGCACACATACAGGGTTCAGTATGCAGAAGGCAAATTGCGCTAGTGGCATCAGGATGAGAGCAGCACTGATTGGACTTAGCACAGGCTACTATTAATTTTTGCATCCCCCACAGCCCTCCAGATGTGAAGAATTCGATTATAAGCAAGCTGGATTTATTTAAAGAAGAGCTTCAGACTCCACAAATAACTTAACCTGCTGACTTTTACTATAAGGACACTTACCTGTCCAGAGGTCCAGCGCTGTCCTCACCCAAGCTTATTTTTCACTTGGCTTCGGGTCCATAACTAAGAGAAACTGGCTGTGAAGCCTTGCAGTTTCACAGCCAGATTCTCACTGCGTGTGTGTGAGCCGCGCTGAACTTTGACTGTCCCACAGTCTTCTGGGACCTGTGATGTGCCCCCAGAAAGCTGCAGACGAAGGGGGGTGAACTTCCGCTTGGATTGCCATGGCATTCCAGGTAGAAGTGGGAGTGGGTATTTGTCAAAACCAGGTACACCCCCCCCCCAAAAAAAAAACACGAGTGCCAAATGTGGTAGAAGAGGGGGGAAACCATGGAAACTAGTGGAACTTCCCCTTTTGGGTGAAGTTTTTTTTTTTTTTTTTTAAAAGTAATGTAATGCCCCGTACACACGACTGGTTTTCCCGACGAGAAAACTGCCATTTTTTAGATTGGTCGGGAAAACCGTTCGTGCGCCTGCTCCATAGCAGTTTTCCCGACGAGAAAACTGCCCGTAAAAAATTTAGAACCTGCTCTATTTTCCCATCGTGTTTCCCGTCAGTCTTTTTCTCGTCGTGAAAACCGGTTGTGTGTATGCTTTTCGAAGGGGATAAAAAAAAAAAAACGTGCAATCTCAGAATCAAGTTTGAGACGGGAGCGCTCGTTCTGGTAAAACTAGCATTCGTAATGGAGATCGCACATTCGTCACGCTGTAACGGACTGAAAAGCACGAGGCTGAAAGCGCGAATCATCTCTCACCAAACTTTTACTAACACGAGATCAGCAAAAGCAGCCCAAAGGGTGGCGCCATTTGAATGGAACGTCCCCTTTATAGTGCCGTCGTACGTGTTGGACGTCACTGCGCTTTGGTCAAGCGTTTTTTTTAATGAACGTGTGTATGCAAGGCAGGCTTGAGAGGAATCGCGTCGGGAAAAACATTGGGTTTTGGCATGTCGGGAAAACCGGTCGTGTGTACGGGGCATTATACATATTGAGATTGATCTCATGAGATATAATCATTAATTTGAGCGACCGTAAAACCAATCGTGAAGCCCTAACCGAACTACCGTAATTGTATTTAGTATACTGTATTACCATATACCTGTTTTGTGTGCTGGTTTTACTTTTATTTTGTTCAGTTCCTGTTCACATCAGCCACACAATATAGCACACCTTTGTGTCAATGCAAGGCATTTTCTTTTTTTCTTCCCTTTTTTTTTTTTTTTTTTTTAACGGTTACTGAAATATTACAAACTAACATTTCATTCACCTCCATGCACCACAACAGTGAGATGTACTGACCTGTGGGAAGGTGCAGTGCAGTGCAAACATATGCAGCCTGTCTGTATTTCTATTTATTGCAATCCACTTCAACGCAGCTTTTGTGGTATGAACAGAACCCATGGAAAACCATTGTTATCTATGTACCCTGGCATTGAGCCTGTGTGGATCTGTGCAGATCAACACCTCTCAATAGATGTGGTGTGAATGAGTCTTTAGCCTGAATTCAGACTAGTGTAGCGTGTGAATGTGTGCAAGATTGATTTTGTGCAAGTTCACTAAATCTGAAAAATGATCCATTTTTTGTTAATTGTACCCTAAGAAGCTTGAAACTCAAAGTGCATGAACTTTTTTTGCCATGTTTGTCATATGTAGGACCAAATTAAGCACATGGCATGCTGTGAACGCCATTTTCTCTATAGGACAATATTAATAAGGGCCCCTCTCAGAGCTGTAAAACTTTTTGTTGTACTCTAGGACAGGGGTCTCCAAACTTTTCAAACAAAGGGCCAATTTATTGTCCTGCAGACTTTAGGGGGGGCTGGATTGTGGCCAGTGGGAGCAGAAAATGTCCCAGGCCCGGCATCATTGAGAATAAATATGGGCTCGGAGTTGGTGGTCAATAGGAGGAGTGCCCCTATTACTAGTAGGAGGAATAGTATGCCGTGATTGGTATCGGTGGAAGAAATCGTGCCCCATTGTTGGCGTCAGTGGGAGGAATAGTGCCTCAAATCAGTGGGAGGAATAGTCCCCCAAGGGCCATATATAGGCTAGCAAATGGCCACGTTTGGCTCTCGGGCCGCAGTTTGGAGACCCCTGCTCTAGGACATCTGTATATAATATTTGCAGCCAGGGAAATCAATACTCTGGGTCTGCTTAATGTTTGGACCATCTTGAGCACATGATATGCTGTGAACACCATTTTCTCTATAGGAACATATTGACAATGGCCCCTCAGAGTTGCAAGGTTCTTTTGGTGTATTCTAGGACCAGTGGTTCTCAACCCTGTCCTCAAGTACCCCCCAACAGGCCAGTTTTGCAGGTTTCCCTTTATCTTGCACAGGTGCTTTAAATCAGAGTCAACGGCTTGGTATTTTGGACAGCTATTTTATCTAAGAGACATTCCCAAAACATGGCCTGTTGGGGGTACTCGAGGACAGGGTTGAGAACCACTGTTTTTAGGATAGGGTGACCAGATTGAGGACACTGTCCCCGGATTGGATTTGTGCAGAATAGAAAAAAAAAATCTGAATTACAACCCCCCCCCCTCCCCACACACACTCTGCCGCTCCTACTTGCTTGGGGGGGGGGGGGTATATTTTTTTCATTATCTGTGCCCCTTTCCGATGATCATGTGCTGGTCGGATCGCAGGGAATATTTCTTCAGTTTCGGGTGCATGCCCATTCCCGTTCCGCTCGCATATTCTGCCTTGGCTCAAGTCCTGGCCAGCCGCCTGCCTATTTCCTTGCCTTCCCTGGCGGAGTGATCTTCCTCTGCTCCCCACACAGTAGTAGCTGGGGCCCGGAGAGTGAGAGTGAGACTTCACAGGCTGTGAGGCGGGCGGCAGCGGCGACGGACAGGGAGTCGCTGATTGCCGCCATTACTAGTAAAAAAAAAAATGTCCCCGGATTTCATTTTAAAAATCTGGTCACCTTATTTTAGGACATTTGCATGTACTATCTACAGCCATGGGAATCTTTACTTTGTGGGACTTCTTTGTAAAAGATTAGAGAGTCATGCCCTTGAGGCTTCTTGTATTGTTTCTGTCTTTCAGCCCTGGTTCACATTAATGCTTCTTTGAAATCGCGCTACTTCACTTGAAGTAGCGCGATTTCAAAGTAGCAAGGTCAGCGCAATTTCAGCTGCTACTTCATAGACATCTGTGTGGCTTCATGCACAGATGTCTATTGAAATTTCACCTGAATTCAGTAAAAAATAGCGCAGGAACTACTTTTGCAAATCTATGCACCACAAAATCGTTGTCGCACCGATTGGAACAGTGCCATTGCCTCCAATAGGCTGCGACTTGACATGCAATTTGATCTCTCAAATCGCATGACAAATCGCTCCAATGTAAACCTAGGCTTACTGTGCTGGCCTTCTTATCCCTGCAGTCCTCCCATGGGCTGGGTGGGGGGACCTTATGGGAGTGTAATTTGTGTCCCAGTCGGGGATTGTATGTGAATGTTTCTAGTCCTGATACTTTCTGCATGGTTTGAACTCTCTTATACATTGAACAACTATACAGCTCCAATTATTGTCCTGAGGAAGCAGATAAACGCGTAGAGAGGAGCGATTATGTCTACTAT
Source organism: Rana muscosa (assembly GCA_029206835.1). Lineage (NCBI taxonomy): Eukaryota > Metazoa > Chordata > Amphibia > Anura > Ranidae > Rana > Rana muscosa. The sequence goes on from CM055117.1 coordinate 190,026,102, forward strand.
AGAATAACATCCTTTCTGATGTTGATCATTTTAAATGGGTTTTATATAACTTCTAAATAGACTTGTATGGTTTTCATGCACCCATTTTTCCTGTCTATATTTTGATGATTATATTTGTCATGTTTAGGGCAGCCCATGTGTCTGACAACACCCGAAAATCAATCGTATGCGTGATGCCATGCTAAAGTAGCATGACTGGGGGCTAAGAGATCAAATAAAAATAATGGCTTCATTATACCATACATGATAGTTTATCCAAAATATTTAAGGCCCCTTTCACACTTGTGCGACTTAAAAGTCGCGCGATTTTGCCCTTGACAATGCCTGTGTAATCTTTAGGTCTATGGACCTCAAGTCGCATCAAAGTCAGACCAAAGTAGTGCAGAGACTACTTTGAAGTTGCACAGATATGATTGGTTCTCATTGGAAATCATTGGGTATGACTTGTCATGCGACTTTGCAGTCCCAAGTCGCACAAGCGTGAAAGGGGCCTAAAACTGAAAGCTCATCGGTGAGAAGAAATAAAGCTCTGCGGAAAATAAAAAGCCGCCGTCTTTGTCAGGACCATAGAGATTTACTTTGCTTTTTTTTTGTGGTGCTGACAGACATGAAGCTGAAAGTGGCAATCTAAAGACTGTTACTTTTTATTCGGTTCAGCTTTCCGTGTACACAGTTATTGACTGAGGGGGGGAAACCTTGGCTTGTTGAAGCAGTTTAGAATCTAGAAGACAATCATTTATCTTCCAAGCTCCATAGGCCCTTTGTCTTCTCTGGTGATGGTAAATTATTGGCGTGATCATTATGATTTCTTTTATACAGTAACCTTGATTGATCTGGACCGAGGAGTGACCCACCAGGGAACTCCTCGGCTTCTATAAATCAGGCTTCCTGTTTCCAAGGATCCATTTAGTAATGACCTTGCCATGTTCACCTCTGTAGCCTTTGTTAGCTCTGCTATAAGCAGGCGCTCTATTTGCAGACACTGTTATTTTAATGTAACTTCTATCACCGCTGTTAGGCCTCATTTACCATAAGCCACACATCAGCCCATGTCCAGACAGATGCAGCCAGAACTAAATACAAAATGTGCTGCTCACACCCAAATGAGCAACTAAATCACAACGTTAGAATGGCTTGGGCTACAGGGAAGATTTTTAAGTAGCTCTTTATTGGAAAGCAAACCGTAACCCATAAAAATAATCCAGTACAATCAAGCCACATAAAAAAAGATAACCAATGAACTAAACTACTGCAGTCTATATAAATCCAGTTGCCTAAAGCTGGATACACATTATACAACTTTTGTTGTTCAATTTCATTTAGATTTACCTTCAACTATGTAGTGCAAGTGCCTGCCTGATTGTATACAAATGGAAAGTGTTTTGTTTTGACCTCCTTTATATGGTTTTGGTAAATCTAAAGGAAAGTTGTGCAAGAAAATTATATTAAGCCTCAAACAGAAGGGCAGGAATACCGTCAGGGGGAAAAAAAAAACGTTGGTTTTCCCGACGGGATTCCCAGCAAGCTTGCCTTGCACGCCGCGTGTACACACGGCCATTCAAAAGAACTGCAGTTCTTTTGAATGGCAAGAACGCAGTGACGTCATCAACTACGACGAGCCTGCGCTCCTCACATTCGATGCCGTCGCCGCCATCTTGCTACACCCTACACTACCCTTGTATGCTACAGCGCATGCGCCAAAGTCTTTTCGAGCATGCGCGGGTTTACCATGGACAGGTAAGCATACAGACTCACGGTTTTCTCGGCAGGAAACACTCTGCCGAGAATCCCAACGAGAAAAAGAGAGAGCAGGTTCGTCGAGATTCCTGGCAGTTTTCCCGGCGAAAAACCATACACACAACCGTTTATCTCGGCTAAAAGCTCTCCCAGCAGCTTTCTTGCCGAGGAAAACCGGTTGTGTGTATGAGGCTTTAAAGTTGTATAGTGTGTAGTCAGCTTTCATCTCATTTACGCTCGTCCATGTTTTGCTGTTTTAACACTGCGCTATTTTAACCAGTAATTGCGCGGTCATGCAGTGCTGTACCCAAAGGAAATTTATATCATTTGTTTTCACACAAATCGTGCTTTCTTTTGGTGGTATTTGATCACCACTGGGTTTTTTTTTTTTTTTGCGGTTATAAATGAAAATGAAATGAAAGGAGACTGAAAGTATAAAAAAATTTAATTAAAATATTTCTTACTTTCTGCTTTAAAACATAACCAATAAAAATTGTTTAAAATTACATTTCTTCATAAATTTTGGCCAAAGCGTTTTCTGCTAAATGTCTTTGGTAAAAAAAAAAAAAATCCCAATAAGTGTATATTGATTGGTTTGCGTGAAATCTAGAAATTTATAGCATCTACAAACTATGGTGTGTGTGTATATATATATTATATATACCGTATATACTCGAGTATAAGCCGAGTTTTTCAGCACTTTCTTTGTGCTGAAAAAGCCCCCCTCGACTTATACTTGAGCCTCTCCGATCTGCATACCTGATCAGCCCCTGTGTCATGCAGTCAGACGGCGGCCATCCAGTGTAACAAGGCCCCGCATCCTCCTCGTCCTCGTCCGTGATGGGCTGAACACTGATTCAGTGCTGGGAATCTGAGTGTTCCGTCTATCACAGACGCGGAGGAGGCGGGGCTTTGTTACACTGGACGACCGCCGACTGACTGCATGACACGGAGATCAGGTATTCAGATGGGCACAGTGAGGCATGCAATGGGCACAGTGAAGCTGTGTATGTGTGCGCTTGTGTGTGTGTGTGTGTGTGTGTGTGTGTGTGTGTGTATAATGTATATATATTTATATTATATAATGACTTTTTTTTTTTTTTTTATATACTACTAATACTGTTGATCAGCGACTTATAATAAGACTGTGATAGTGCGGCGGGCAATCTGACACTGACGCTGGGGGGAAACAAACTAACTTCCTCTGACCTCACCAGTGACACTAATACTGTGTTTAGTGCTAATAATATGTACTGTCACTGTACTAATGACACTGGCTGGGAAGGGGTTAACATCTAGGGTGATCAAGGGACTAAAGTGGTTGGAAACCCTTACAATCCACTTTTTACTACAGGGAAGCCTATAATAAGGCTTCCCTGTAGCTACCCTGAATATCTCATAAACCTACACAGCTTAGGAGATATCCCCTGTATCAGCATGTGCCAACGTCAACGGCACATGCGCACTGAAGCAATGACTCGTTCGCGCCGTTGCTTCAGCTAGTGTGTCATTACCGGTGGCTCCTGCACGCATGCGTGGGAGTGACGTCATCGCAGCTCCGGCCAATCACGCTACCCGGCAGTAACTCTGGGAGCGATGTCGCCGGCCGTAGCTGTGTATGGGGACCGCTACGGAGGCTTCCATCTAAAGGTGAGTATTTCATAATGAGCTAGTATGCTATGCATACTAGCTCATTATGCCTTTTTGTTTTGCAGGTTTTTTTTTTTGTGGGTTTACAACCACTTTTTTAATGTGTGTCTAACAATGTTTACTGTGCGTGTTTTGATAAGCAATGTCTCAGATTTTACTCCCTGCACATCGCTGCTGACAGTAGAGAGCCCTGTGTTATCCCATTTATAATTTTCCCTCCTCTTTTGCAGGTCTATCACATAAAATCCCAATAAAATACATTTATGTTTTTGGTTGTAACATGACAAAATGTGGAAAATTTCAAGGCAGTGTGTGTGTGTGTGTGTGTGTGTGTGTGTGTGTGTGTGTGTATCAGGGCTTGACAAATTTGCTTGGAATCTAGGTGCCAGCTAAAAAAGTTAGGAGCCAGGAACGCGCCCCGTCCCGCCGAGCTCGCGCGCAGAAGCGAACGCGTACGTGAGTAGCGCCCGCATATGAAAGCGGTGTTCAAACCACACGTGAGGTATCGCCGCGATCGGTAGATCGAGAGCAATAATTCTAGCCCTAGACCTCCTCTGTAACTCAAAACATGCAACCTGTAGAATTTTTTAAACGTCGCCTATGGAGATTTTAAAGGGGAAAAGTTTGTCGCCATTCCACGAGCGGATGCAATTTTGAAGCGTGACATGTTGGGTATCAATTTACTCAGCGTAACATTATCTTTCACAATATTAAAAAAAATTGGGCTAACTTTACTGTTGTCTTATTTTTTTTATTAAAAAAAAGTGTATTTTTTCCCAAAAAAGTGCGCTTGTAAGACCGCTGCGCAAATACGGTGTGACTGAAAGTATTGCAACGACCGCCATTTTATTCTCTAGGGCAGGGATATGCAATTAGCGGACCTCCAGCTGTTGCCAAACTACAAGTCCCATGAGACATAGCGAGACTCTGACAGCATTAAGCATGACACCCAGAGGCAGAGGCATGATGGGACTTGTAGTTTGGCAACAGCTGGAGGTCCGCTAATTGCATATCCCTGCTCTAGGGTGTTAGAATAAAAAATATATATAATGTTTGGGGGTTCTAATTAGAGGGAAGGAGATGGCAGTGAAAACAGGCAGGGAAACTCCATTAGCATTGCTGTTTGTCTTGTCATACCAACGGCCACCACAAGATGGCGCTAGATCACAGAAGGAAGCATAGGCCTGCAGAAGGCTGCAAAGCCGCGGCCTCAATTACCGGCCTGACGCGATCCCGCAGCGCGGAGGGGGGGGCACGAAGAGACAGGATTCCCCAGCTGTGCTGCCCCAGGCGCCAGGTCGCTAATTCTAGTCGCAATGGCGACCTGGCGCCCGGGGTTTGTCGAGCCCTGATATATATATGTGTGTGTGTGTGTGTGTGTGTGTGTGTGTATACAGATTAGTCACAACTTTTATGACCACTGACAGATTAGTTGAATAACCTCTCGTTACAATGCCATCTAAAAGTCTGTGGGATATATTTGGCAGCCGTTTTTAGGTATTGGTCATGCTTTTTGCCTCTGGACTGCACCCTGAGTTGTTTGCAGATATACTGTGAAGGCTCAGACCCCATTCACACAGGGGCGACTCATCAGGCGACTCAGCCGCCTGACAAGTCGCGTGCCGTTCTGTACAATGGAACCGTTCTAATAGGAGCGACTCAAGTGTGTGTCTGCATGCGATACGTTTATCTTGATCCAGAGTTGGACATCCGTTCTTAATTTCAGGTAACCTGTTGTATGTGCTGATACATGAGAACAGTAAAAGGTTTAAATGAAACTGTAGCGTGGAAGTGACTATGGCTCGAACTCTAATTTGCAAGTACGCATGGCATATTAGTACATCATGGTAGACCTACCTGTTAATTTCCCTTCCTCCAGCACTGACAGTTCTGGGATCCACCTTACCGCTCGATCGCCACTGATGTCACCTTTACCATTTCCTTTACCTGCAGCGTCTTCTTTCTTCCACCATTGGGCAGCCATTGATGATGATGAGACTTTTACTAATGCACACTAATGCTACATTGTCCCGTCATCCAATTCCTTTCTTGGCATTTTGTAATTTATGCTGCACTGCGCATGCACACAACCAGTGCACACACAAAATAAATTGTTAGGAGAAAAAGGAAAATTTTGTAGAAACCCAGTATCATTTCTTACTTTGCAATTTGTCTATCCCTTTGTTTTTGTTTTTTAAGTAGAACTAAGGGCAACACTTTATTTTGGATACAGTAAGGGGTGGGAGGGTTTATAGCCCCTGAATAGAGTAAGAAGCAAGTTATAACCCCTGAATAGAGTAAGAAGGGGGTTATGACCCCTGTCAGTTTTTTTATTTTGCCATCTGTGTCCCATTGGGAAGATTTCTGATTTTTTTCACTTGCTGTTCCATAACCAAAACAGGAAGTGAGATGAAATCCCTCCAAAGTGATGGAAGCTCTGGTTGTCAGCCAGGCATTACTGTTCTGGGGATAACCCAAAATCTGGAATAATTTTTCTTTCACTTTCGATGATAATGGTAAACATTACAAATTGAGAGGGTGAATCTCCCTAATGAGGACAATAAAAACTTGACAGGGGTTGCAATTCCTTTCCACTCCATCCTAAACTAAGAAAATGTTGCCTTTAGTTATACTTTGCAAGGTTTGGTTAGTGTCCCATTCTTTTAGATTTTACACTTATTGCCTATTTCCAGTGTTCTCCCATTCATCTGTTTCTTAGAACATATTTCTATAGGTCTTTTCTCTGAAATCTTATATATATATATTTTATTTTTTTCTCTATAACAGAGAGAATTAGATACAACAGCAACCGTATTGGCAAACAGACAAGATGAAAGCGAACAGTCCAGAAAAAAACTTATTGATCAAAGTCGAGAATTCAAGAAGAACACTCCCGAGGTGAGCTGAGCTTTTTATTTTCGTGATGAATGAAGAAATCCTCAAATCAAATTTAGATCTTAATTTGTGGGAAAGAATGATGCTGCTGCTTTATATTTCTAATTGGGAAAACTTTTTGCTCTATGAATAGGTACTATGTGTCCCAAAATGCTACACTGATTGGGGGAGAGCATTTTGCAGCTGCTGATTCCTACTAAAAACGATCGTCCGCCATTTTTATTGTATGTTTATAATCTGTTTTGCAAGTAAGCATGTAATGCACAGGTGTCAAACACAAGGCCCGCGGGCCGAATCCGGCCCTCCAGGCAATTTCATGTGGCCCTCGCACCTCTCCTGTAGCTGCAGGAGAGCTCCAGCCCTCCTCTGGTCCTACTCCAGACCCTTACGTTCTGCTTTCAAGCAATGCATCCAGCTTCTTCCCAGCAGCAGCATAAAGAAAGGGGGGTGCACTGTAATGTAAGGGAGAGTGGAGGATTCAACTTCTGATGGTGGGGTGGCTCTTGACATCGAATGTAAAGGGGAGGGGATGCATTGGACATCTAATCTTACAGATACAACCGGCCCTTTTGAGGGCAATCATAATGCTGATGCGGCCCACAATGAAATTGAGTTTGACACCCCTGATGTAATGCATGACAAAGTATACTTACTATCTGAGGAGAGAACACCGTAGATGCTATCTGTTTTCAAGCTGGCCTTTTCTGACTTCAAATCATAGATGGGGCTGTCACATAAAGAATAGGTCACTGACTAAGCCCAGTTTCACACTGAGCTGCGGGAATGAAGCCGTGTGAGTTCAGCTCAACTCGCATGATTTCACTCCCGCTTGTGAGTGCCGATTTCGGCCGCGATTTCAGAGACCTCTGCACAAATGTCAATGTAAATCGTCCCGAAATCGCAAAAAGTAGTACAGCAACTACTTTTTGAAATCGGTGCAGCGCCGCCGATGTGGCGTCGCACTGATTTAGGACGGTGCCATTGCCGGCAAATGCAGCTGGTTTGACATGTCAAATCATACCAATGTGAACCAGGGCTCAGTCCTTCTACCCATGTGTCTAAAGCTGGCTCTACTCTACTGAGCTTTCAGACAAACATTCATTGAATATTTGTACAAAAATTATTTTGCATATTTGATGACTGGACCGGACTTTCAAAGTACTTGCTTTTAACATTTAGTAATTTCTAGAACAAAAAACACATAGAAATTTTCCATCCTGCTGCTTCAAATGTTCTCCTCCCCATGGTCCAAAATGAATGTTATTTGACCCCACTAACAATCAAAACTCTATTCATAGCCAGCTTAAATTGCAGCTTGTATTCTTGACCTCTGTAAACAAAATTAAAGGGTAACTCCACTTTTGTGGGGAAAAAAATAGCAAATAAAGAAAAAATAATCTAGCGTGTACAATTGCGGCACAAGTCATATTGTAGTTGAATGTTATAAAAAATGACCTTTCCTTTTCAATCTGCAGCCGCTGTAATTTTCTGTAAATACAATACAATATGGCTACCTAGAGTTGTTCTGTACACAGAGTGTGTACTGACCACCCCCCGGAAGCAGCATTTCCTGCTTGTGTGATTGGCTCACCAATTTTCCCAGAAGTCTGTCTAAGATGCAAGTCAGATTTCAGGCATCCCCTGCAACAAAAATGTAATTTTTGGTGAGATACTCCCTGTAGGAACACGTCTAAAGGAATGCAGGCCCAGCAGATTTCCTCATTTAGTGCTGTGCAGGTGCACAGCTGATAGATAATTATGAAACAACAAGGGATTTCTTCAGAATAACAAAAGGTAGGAATCTGCAACAAAGGTTGTTATAATCCTTGCAACGTACATAGATCACCCAGAGAGGAATGTTTTTCAAAAGTGGAGTTACGCTTTAACTTGTTATATCAAAGAAGCAAGGGAGACAGCCGAAACACAGGAAAAGGAGCCAAGAGCTCCACCTGTCAGCCAAACAGAGAATATTTTTTAAAAAAAGAATATAATATTCTTTGAAACCTACAATTTTTTTTTAGTCGTCACCATAACAAATAAAGAAAATATACACAAAACCAGTATTCTCTAATTGTGCAAAACATTAAAAAAGCTATTTATTTTATTGTTCTGGAGTATTTCAGTTTTAGTATTTGCTGTTTGCTTTAAAAGATCATTTAATGCATTACAGATGTTTATTTTTCTTCCCAATGTCTCTTTCCTAATTAATGACAATTTTACTGATACTAGTTGATAATCCTACTTTTTTTTTTTTTTTTCTGCAAGTCTTGAAAAATCCTGCATTTTGTGGCTCGGTTTAGTGCAGCAGCCCCATAGAGACCATCCTACCTCCTCTGTTAAAAAAAGAACACCAACATATGCTGCAATCAGCAGGATGCATCTTGATAACATCAGGGATCTCAGGAGATGCACTATGATTGTATGTTACTTGGGGTAGCAAGCAATGCAGGAAGGTTCTGCAGTCTCTGTAGTATGGGCTAGTACCATTGTGTGAGTGTTTCTTTATGTTGTGTAATTATGTGAAGAGCCGCTATTTCATAGTTTACGTATTTCCCATTTACCAGCGTTGGCATGTTGCTTTTAATATTGCTTTGTTACAGGCTGGGATTTCTGCTTAGTCTGCAATGATGATTGTGGAGAGTGGATCTAGAACGCTGTTGGCAGTGAACAGGTTAATATAATTAGCACCCCGGAGACACATATGCATTTTGCCCTTGGATGCACAAACTGTTTTTAGCAACAACAGCTGGTTTCATGTTTGCACTGTTAAACCGAATATTTTCTTGGTGGATTGCCTCTGAGCAATTTCTTAGTAATTGTTTCTCATGCATGTGAAAAGTGCCATCCTTTAAGGAAGAATGATCGGAAATGAGCATTAAAGAAACAGAATATGCACTATGATTAATATTCTGCACTCAAGATGCCGTTACTCCCACTAATACATACATGCATATACTGCAGTCACTGTTATAAATATTGATGATAACAGCACTGCATTACTTTGAATAAATTAATTCACAATGATTGTTGCTATAAAAAGATGGCATTGTTGAAAGCGGTATTAAACCTAAAACAAAAAATGTAATATATTACATTTATTATATTGTAAACTGATACATTATGCTGTGAAAAACAGACTGGATCAAAGAAAGGAAGCCTAAAAAGAAAAAAACGAATGCAGTTATTTTTATAATTATCAATCAGCTGCTGCAAGGCTCTAATGAAGAAACTGGCAGGTTCTGCATCCCTCTAGATGTGATTTCTGTTTGGGAGTATCTCGGCAAAAATGTGTGTTGCAGAGGATGCCCAAAATCTGACTTGTATCTTAGTGCAGACTTCTGGGATAATCAATTACAGAGCTGCAGATTAAAAAAAGAAAAGGGAATTTTTAATAACATTCAATTACAATATGACTTGTGTCGCAATTGTATACGCTGTATTATTTTTTTTATTTGCAATTTATTCCCCACAAAAGGGTAGTTACCCTTTTAAATAATTTTTGGCATCATGCCAAAGATTCTATACCTTTCCCACTTTATAAAAAATGAACTTCTCATTCTAATCACCCCTGCCAGTGTTAAAGCGGAGTTCCACCCAAAAATTGAACTTTCGCTTTTCGGATTCCCCACCCCCCCCTCCGGTGTGACATTTGGCACCTTCCAAGGGGGGACCAGATACCTGTGTAATCCAGGTATTTGCTCCCACTTCCGGGCATAGATCGCCACAGTATCCGCTGCGATCTATGCCATGTCCGGCCCCTACTCCCCCCCACTGTCTTCTGGGAGACACACAGGTCCCAGAAGACAGCAAGGACCAGTGAGATCGCGCATCGAGACTCGCGCATGCGCAGTAGGGAACCCGGAAGTAAAGCCGCAAGGCTTCACTTTTTGATTCCCTTACCGAAGATGGCGGTGCCTCCACCCGAGAGCCGAGGGACAGATCGGCTTCAGATGCCGACATCACGGGCGCCCTGGACAGGGAAGTGTCCATGTATTAAAAGTCAGCAGCTGCAGTATTTGTAGCTGCAGATTTTATTTTTTTCAGCGGAATTCCACTTTAAGGCCTGGTTCACATCTGTGCGCCTCTTTGAGCCACGTTTTGCATGGGCATTGCAGCCCATTCATTTGAGGCTCATTCATGGTTCCTGCTGGATTTTTTTTAAATCGCAGCGCGCATGGAAACCGCAAGTGCAGTGTGGTTCCCAGCGCAGGAAGCGGCTGCTGGGATTTCCAGTGTGTGCAGGTGACATTGGGATTAATGGCACCTGCACGCATCTCCTGCATTTTTCTGTGTGGGTGGTTGTGGCTGTGGGAACAGGTATGGACCCGCAGTGTGAACCACCCACACAAGTGTGAACCAAGCCTAAGTGGTTTGTCTCATCCGTGTTTACTGATATTTTCTGCTGGAGAGGTTGAGCTGTTAAAAAAAACAGGCTTGCTAGCTGGATCACTAGATGAAAATAGCCTAAAAAATAAAACGACAACAGCCATCACATCTAAGAACTGGTAAGCTGCAATATAATAAATGTTTGCATGTGGGTTTAATACTGCTTTAAGATTTTTTACCAGTTGGGAACACTCATAGAAACATTTTGGTATTTTAGGAATGCTACTGTTATTAGTGATCATCACCCTGCACAGGCGTCAGCAGTGTTTCTTATCACTTGTGATTTTTTTTTAACATGTTGTAAAATCCCTTTGAACATTACAGGATTGTTCCTTTTTTCCCAAGGAAAGAGTGTGATTCTCTCATTATATGCACAAAGTCAGAGTATAAGGCCAGAATGATCCTTTAGGGCACGTATGGCAGATGCCTAGGCAAAACAGAGAGGATGGCACAGGCAGGTTCTCAAAGAAGGTTGTTTGTAGGCATCTGCAATAGATGTCAGTCACATAATTGTTCACAATTGGAGCCTTTAGATCTAATCTGCAAAAATGTGCCAGCTTTACCACGTGTTTTAATATGGAAACTTGATGTCAAGATTAATTATAAGCTTGAATTTATTATATACAAATATTCCAAGCAGCTTGCAATGGGGGCATCCAGGCAGGCTCACTGGCTGTGATTGACAATGGCTCCAGCTGCTGTCTCAGCCAATGAGGAGGGAAAGTCCCCAGAGTGCCGAGGCTCTTGTCCATGGGGCTCAATTAAGTTTTAGATGGGGCTGTGAGCGGGTAGCGTTAACGGTAAAGTGCTGCTAGTTTTAGTGACGCTTTACCGTAGTGTTAGCGGCGCTTTTAACCCCCACTAGCAGCCAAAGAAAGGGTTAAATGTGCCCGAAAAGCGGGCAGGGGCAGTGGTGGGGCAGTTGTATACACCGCTCCAAAGATGCTGCATACAGGACTTTTGTTATTGTCCTGCAAGTGCACCGCCTCAGTGTGGGAGGGGTCTTATGCTAAAGTTCAACTTTAAGGTGGTTGTAGGCACTTACTGCTGAACCTGTAGGGAGTTTAAAGTTTACTTTAGGCTCCATTCACACTTGTACGACTCCAAAGTTGTGCCGACTTAGGGGTGCAACTTTGACGCAACTTTGGATGAGTGCAACCTGGATACGACTTTGGCTTTGATCAGAGATAATGGACAACTGTTGCACACAAGTTGCATTGTATGAAATTCAGGTACGACTTTCATGCAACTTCTGAGGGTTAACATTGAAGTCTATGGCCCTCCAAGTTGCACGAAAGTCGGACCAAAGTAGCGCATGATCGTGATCTTTGAAGTTGCTGCAACCTTAAGTGAGATAGAGAGAGATATAGAGATATATATATATATATATATATATATATATATATATGTGTGTGTGTGTGTGTGTGTGTGTGTGTGTGTGTGTGAGAGAGAGATATCTCTCTTGCCTCCGCCACAACTCCAAAATACGCCCCTTTCTAACCAATGACACAACAAAGCTCCTAATTCACTCCCTGGTCATCTCTCGCCTCTATTACTGCAACTCCCTCCTCATTGGCTTACCTCTGCATACTCTATCCCCCCTTCAGTCTATCATGAATGCTGCTGCCAGACTCATCCACCTTACCAACCGCTCTGTCTCTGCTACTCCTCTCTGTCAATCCCTCCCACTGGCTTCCGCTCACCCAACAAATTAAATTCAAAATACTAACAACTACATACAAAGCCATCCACAACTCTGCCCCCAGCTACATCACTGACCTAGTCTCCAAATACCAACCTAATCGTTCTCTTCGTTCTTCTCAAGACCTCCTGCTCTCTAGCTCTCTCATCACCCGCTCCCATGCTTGTCTCCAGGACTTTTCCAGAGCCTCTCCAAGCCTATGGAACTCCTTACCCCACTCTGTCCGTCTATCTCCTTCTCTATTAGCTTTTAGAGGATCCCTGAAAACCCTCCTCTTCAGAGAAGCCTATCCTACCCACACCTAACAACTGTATTTTAATTTTTGTCCATCTGATCCCTCCTGTATTGAATTGTATTGTGACTGTACTGTCTCCCCTGATGTAAAGTAGGGGTGCAACGGATCGGTGGTGACCCGTGATCCGAACGGGTCACCCTGTTCGGAATCGGATCACCACGCGATCCGCGGAGCGCTCCGGAGCCTCGGCCGTAGGAAAGGCCACGGCTTCAGCCTAGCTCCGGAGCGGCAGCCATCTTGGCACACCCGGTGGCGGCCGCTGTAATGACGTTTCGCCGCCATCTTGCTCCACCCCACACTCCTGCACAGTATAGATAGAGAAGGAACCAAGCGGACATCTTGTTGCACCCAACTGAGTTTTCGATTTCAAACACAAAACGGAGCTTATCAGCTTTAATACGTTATTTGGAAATCCATCGGGCTGTTTACATTTTAAATTTTAAAAGCAGCAGCAAACCTTACATGATTGATTGCTAATGTGACGGAACTCCTCTGATTTTAACATTTAGTTAAATGTGAAAATCAGAGGTGTTCTGTCACATTAGTAACCATGTAAGGTCAGCAGGTTTGCTGCTGCTTTTAAAATTTAACATGTAAAGAGTCCGTTGGATTTACAAATACTGTATTTAAGCATATAAGCTCAGTTTTGTGTTGAAAATAACTGTGAAATCGAAAATTCCGGTGGGTGTAACATTATATTATTTTTTTTTCTTCTTTTTTGATGATCCGATCTATGGCTCTGATCCGAGGATCGAACCGATCCGTGAGTTTTTTGATCCGTTGTAAAGCGCTGCGCAAACTGTTGGCGCTATATAAATCCTGTATAATAGTATATCATTGGAAAACATGGGGAATGACTTGTCATGCAACTTTGATGACAAGTCACAGGAGTGTGAATGGAGCCTTAATGATGCACTGCTGCCTTCGATTAATAATGGGACAATCAGTGCTTCCAGTTACATGACTACATAATATACAGATCATTTTTAGCTACTGTGTTTCCCCGAAAATAAGACCTACTGTGTCTTTCGTTGCCAAAATTAATATAAGACCCGGGCTTATTTTCGGGGAAACATGGTATGTAGGAGCTAGTGAATGAGAATTTCCCCTATATTAGGGTGACCAGACCTCCCCGGTTTCAGGGGACAGTCCCCGGATTGAGGACACTGTCCCCGGACCAAGTCTGTCCCTGGTTTTGTCCCCGGATTTGATTTGAACAGTTGCTGGGGCAATTTCAAAGACAGTCAGTGCAGAATTAAAAAAAAACAATTCTGAATTACACCCCCCCCCCCCGCTCCACCGCTCCTACTAGCTTAGGGGGTGTATTTTTTCTATTATCTGTGCCCCTTTCTGATGATCATGTGCTGGTCGGAGCGTAGGGAATATTTCTTCAGTTTCGGGTGCAATTCCGCTCACATGTTCTTCTGCCTTGGCTCAAGTCCCATGGCAGTCGCCTGCCTGCTTATCTCCGGGCTTTCCCTGGCGGAGTGACCTTCCTCCTCTCCCCACCCAGTAGTAGCCGAGGCCCGGAGCGTAAGACTTGACAGGCTGTGAGGCGGGGCGGCGGCGACAGGCAGAGAGTCACTTATTGCCGCCATTACTAGTAAAAAAAAAATGTCCCCGGATTTCATTTTAAAAATCTGGTCACCTTACCCTATATCCGTGCCACTAACTTTTGACAACCTAACTCAAAGACAGGGAAGTGTTCAACATTGTGAGATTGCTTTTGTTTTCTTCTCATTCCGTATTCACTTACAAAAGGCCTCTACTGACACCTGTGTGAGAAAAGCCCCCTTATAGTATCAGACTTGTCAAAAATCAGAATTATTAAAACAGTAAAAAGAAGAATGGGAATGTGCAGCAAATGTGTATCCATAAACCCAGAATATCACTGTATAGTCCCAAGTAGACTTGTTAAGCATATTTGGTCATTTTCACATAGGAGATTGAGTGTAGTTTTTGGTTTGAATATGCTTTAAACTGTTATGCCCCATACACACGATCGTTTTTCATGCCGTTAAAAATTCAATTTTTAAAAATGGGCATTAAAACCGACCGTGTGTATGCTCCAGAGCATTTTTAACGACGTGAAAAACGGGCATTAAAAATTTCGAACATGCTCTATTTTTTCACGTAGTTTTTCATGTCGTTTTTTTTAACGACGTGAAAAACGATAGTGTGTATGCTTTTACGAGGTGAAAAAAAACGCGCATGCTCAGAATCAAGTATGAGACGGGAGCGCTCGTTCTGGTAAAACTAGCGTTCGTAATGGAGATGGCACATTCGTCACGCTGTAACGGACTGAAAAGCACGAGGCTGAAAAGCGTGAATCGTCGCTCAACAAACTTTACTAACATGAAGGGTGGCACCATCCGAACGGAACTTCCCCTTTATAGTGCCGTCGTACGTGTTGTACGTCACTGCGCTTTGCTTGAACGTTTTTTAAAATGATCGTGTGTACGCAAGACAGGCTTGAGAAGAAACATGAAAAAAAAACGGCGAGAAAAACGTCGGTTTAAAAAATGGCATGAAAAACGATCGTGTGTACGCCGCATTAGATTGATTAGTTGAATAATGATTTGCTGTATTTATTTTGGTCCCCCAAACCCAGATTGTGCTGTGAATTGGTTAGGTTCAGTTTATGCTACATAATGTGCAAAATGGCAAGCTAAAAATTTGTTTAAAACATTCTTAAAATCCAGATTTTGGTCCTGCAAGTTAGAAATTTGAAGGCGAGCACTAAGGCCTCATGTACACTGCTGCTGGTAAATGGACGTTTACAAGCAGTTGGGCATTTTTTTCAACTGCTCCTGAACCCTTCTATCTTATCTTATCAGTACATGTACACAGGGTCGTTTATAGTCTTTTCTAGGCAGTTGTGTTTAGAGGCTTTTTCTTGAACCCAAAAAAATGCGTTCAGAAGCTGTGTTTAGAGGCAGTTGAAGCGCCAAACGCGGCTAAAAGAGGCAACTCGCATTTAGCAGCGTTTCGTTTAGAGACTTTTTTTCATTTTAACAAAAAAATATATAAATTTTTTTTTCAAATGCTTCTAGACGCAAACGCGGCTAAACGTGGCATGTAAACGCGGCTAAACGGCCGTTTTTAGACACTGGATTCCAGCTGTCAAGTTAAATCGTTCAGGAGAGGTCGAACAACATCCCGTGTGCATGAAGCCTTAGTGATGTGACTCAACATTAAAGACCTTTTCAATAACTAAGCTAAACTTGTTGAAAATTTGTCCTTTGAATTTTTAGGAAACATTGGGGTGGGGAAGGTGGGGGAAACCTGAGGCTTGTATTTTTATAACTTTTTATCAGGATAATATTTAGTGGTTTTGTGGCTTGACAGAAATACTGCGCTGAAATGGGACCTCGTAAATTATGTCACCTGGCTTCAGTGCTGGCATGAAGGCTTGGTCAGTCAACATTTCGTTAGCAGGACAAAGGTTCATTTTGTGATTTAAGCATTCCCAACTTTATGCCTGTTAGGAAACCTATTTAGGATTGAAGCGATTATGTTTTTTTTTTTTTTTTGTTGTGTCGACCTCCTTATTTATTTTTCAAGACAATCTACGTTCGTTTTAGGGCCGCTCACACCATATGCAGTCCAGTGCGTTTTAATTCTGCATCAGAAATGCATGGATAGCAGTATGGTTTCCAATGGCATAGTTCACACCAGTGCATTCCAGTTCCAGAAAAAAAAGTAGAATTTTTTTTCTGCATTGAACTGTACTGGAACGCAGTAAAACGGATCAAAAACGCACTGGAATGCACCACAAACGCACATGGGTGGCGAAAAAATGCACTGGAAAGCATAAAAAACACGCATGCAGAAAAACATCTGGATTGCGTTTCTATGGTGTGAACTGGCACTTATGCCTAGTACACACGAGCGGGTTTTCCTACGGGAAAAGATCCGTCGGAATTCCTGGGGGGGAAACCGAGAATTTGCTCAGTAACTTTTCCCCCGTACACATGAGGTTTTTCCCCGTCAGAAAACTCCGATGAGACCTTTGGTCGGAAATTCTGACCGTGTGTATGCTCCATCACAGTTTTTGCCATAGAAAAACTGCCGGGAAAAAGTCCGCCGGGAATCCCGGCGGGAAAAAAGAGAGCAGGTTCTCCTTTTTTTTTTTTTTCCCCCCGTTTTTTGGCCAGTTTTCCCGTCGGAAAAACTGTGAGGAGCATACACGTGGCCGGGATTCCCGGCCAAAATCTCTCTTTGCAGTTTTCCCGTCGGGAAACCCGGTCGTGTGTACAAGGATTCAGTGTTTTTTGTTTAGCTCATTTAACAAAACAATTTGGACATATTGGTGTGAACAGTTGATCAAACCTAATCATTTTTTAAAAACAAAAAGCTAAAATAAAATAAAATTTACTGGCATGCTGATCATTTTAAGAGGTAGAGGTAGAGGCTACTGAAAAATGCATTTAAATGGAGCTTGACGTAGTCAAAGGAACTATCTTCTCGCTATGCCGGGATTGGACAACAAAAAAAAAACAACTATTACACTGAATTTTTACATAATGAAAATTATTTTAACAGGATTCGACACCTGTAGCCGCAGGTACTCAGGAAACCTGCACAGATCAATGGCCATACAGTATTCCTTTTAAAACTTCATGCCTGTTTTCAATGCCACGTTAAAGCAGAACTTTACCCATAACAACTTGATAAAAAAAAATAAAAAATGTTCTTTAGCAAGAAACCTACATTCCAAATGAATAATTATGCCACCAAAATCCGTGTGTGCTGTAAATTGTCTACTGTTTGTTCTTGCTGAAACCCCCAGAGCCCCTGAGCAGCAGTAAATCTTTAGACTGTCAGCAGGTTGCCCTCTAGTGGCTCTGATTTTCGTCACAATGCCAAAAATTAAGAGCAACTGAGCAAGTGCAGAGCAGGATGAAACCGTATGGTAATGGATCTTAAACAGTATAGGCACTTACCGTATATACTCGAGTATAAGCCGAGGCACCTAATTTTACCACAAAAACTGAGACAACGTATTGACTCGAGTATAAGCCTAGAGTGTCCATCTGCATGCCTCACTGTGCCTCACTTTGCCTCGCTGTGTCCATGTGCATGCCTCACTGTGCCCATGCCTCAGTGTCACTGTGCCAATGCCTCACTGTGCCCAATCTCCCTACCTGATCTCCGGCGCTGTGTGACTAGACTGACGTTTAACATGGGAGTCTATGGAAGGGGTGCCCGGCTTTGAAAAAACGGTGCTCCCCGGCCGTAGGTCCCCTGGAAAACAAACTTTGCACACTTGTAGATGAAGAGATGTGTGCCAAGTTTGGGGTCCAGGCGACCTAGGGCCGGCCAGTACCGGGTCCCCAAAATCACCAGAGAAATTACCGTTTAACATGGGAGTCTATGGAAGGGGTGCCCGGCTTTGAAAAATCGGTGCTCCCCGGCCGTAGGTCCCCCGGACAACAAACGCACGAAGTTGAAGATGGACACAGACTCGAGTATAAGCCGAGGGGGGCATTTTTAGCACAAAAAAATGTGCTGAAAAACTCGGCTTATACTCGAGTATATACGGTATTTATTTATTTAAGTGCCTATAGTTTGTAATGTTTTTTTACAGCTATACATAAAGTTCTGCTTTAAATAAGGAAAAAAAATCCAGGATCCGTTAATAGATCCAGAATATGTCATGTTTGGGTTGTCCATTCATTGGCGAAACACTCATTAAGATTGGCACCTCATCCCAGAAGATTATTATAAAAAAGAGGTAGGATGAAAGGGATTTTTATGGTGCAGGGATTAATCGATGAGAGAGAGTTTCTAATATAATATAGTTGATAATTTTATTAATGCAAAAATAGACAAAAAAAGTATAAAATATATAAAACCAATCCTAGGTTTTTTGGTACATATACAGTATCATACATAAATGGTGGTCATAATGCATAGAGTTTGGATGAACATAGAATCGCATAGAAACCCAACATGTTTCGCTTGAAACAGCTTCCTCAGGGGTTTGCGATGACCATCCGTATTTGTCAAGTATGACTATACAAAAGAAAAAATATACAATTATACATTGAAATACATTACATATTATATTTAAACAAATTAAGTATGAACAAGGTCTGATTGTTATGCTGGACCCCTCCCATTGCTACTTACCCTGCCGTCTGTATTGTCTGCTGCGCAACACCGAGAAACGCAGGATCAAGAGCAAAGGTCACCCCATATATATAGAGAATGCGGATAGGTGACCACAGTGGACACTAAATAAGAGACCGGCTGAATGCCAAAAAACAAAAAGACAGAGATCAGAAAAAGGAAAAAGAAAAGGAAAAAACAGGAGGAGAAAATAAATTTTAAATTTTAAATTCTAAATTATGAAAACGATGGTGCGCAATTAAGCAAACCATACAGAGACAAAAAAGTCTGTCTAGTATGCAATGAATAAATGATTGCAGTAAATAGAAATGACTTGCGTAGAGTCAGGTGAACAGAGATATGTTCACTTGCTGAGATGGAGAGGCTATCTGCTTGCAAGAAACCACAGATGGAGATTGTGGAGGCCACTAAAAGAGACCACATTGTTTGGAATTTGTTTACATATAAAGGTTAATATAGATGGCATGGTGTGCCTATGTCCCCCAAAAAGATAGGCACACATAGTTTAAAAGTTAGATTAGTCAGGCAATTTAAATGACTAGATGTATATGAGACATATATTGAATTTGGATAATAATCTTGTAAATAGATATTTATTTTTAAATATTATCTATTGGTTTGAAATTACTTTTGAAATTAGTTCCATATCAAAGTGGAACATAGTGGACAATAGTCTCCATAAATGGATGTGACAAGATCAAAATAGATGGATTAAAAATAATAATAATTGTAAGCCCAACAGTCCAGTGTGGAAAGAGGGACAGACCCACTTTAGCCTATGGCAGCCATATCCTATACATTGGGTGCAGTTCCGCATTGTTAAATGCAGCCTGAGATAAAGGGGTTATAACCATAAAAAGTATCAAAGGGCAGAAAGAAGAGCAAGAAGGTATGTGAATATTACCTTTGAATAGTTGAACCGCCAGCCAGAACTCCACCAACCCACAATGCTGCGAACAGTGTGTGAGCTGGTTATATAGTGTCCACCACTACGGTCGGCGTCTGACATCACCGACCGTAGAGCGGGCTAGAAGCGCGTGACGTCAGCCCATAGGACATGCCGGCTGCTGGGAACTGCAAGGGCCAGAATGCACCAGGGCTGGGGGAGGAGCTGCTCGCCGTCACACCATACAGGACGGATGGAGCGGATACCGCCCTCTGGAAAGTTCCACCAATGGAAGATGTCCGCTGACAGCCATTGGCGAAAGGATGGAAAACAGCCAGACCAAAACAGAATGCATGTCACCAGGGTCAACGCCGCGCTAAAAATGGGCCATCCATGGGGGATCGTAGATGACCCTGGGTGCCCATGCAGTCACACCGCATAAATCAAGGGGGGACAATGGCCTGAGGGAAACGGCAATGCACAGCAGACAGGGCTGGCGGCAGTTGTTAAAAGGATAAGTGCAAAAACCAGAGCAGCGAGCCCGGCTGAAGGACCGGATCAGAACTCATATGGCCCGACACTCTGAGGGAGGGGGAAGAAAAAGGAACCAGCAGAACAAGAAGACCAATATGTATCACCAGATAAACATAATAAATTAACACATTGTACATAAGTGTAAGGTTGATTATGGTATCAAAACATAATATACAACATTATAAACTAACACGCGTATAGATGAAAATTAAAACTGGAATGTCCATAGCATGAAGGGTCAAGAGAATGTACTCAAGACCATTGATGCTGACACATGCACCATTTTACTGTGGCCACAGTAGACAACCAATAGAGCATGGCGAAAGGAGGAAAAAAAAAGATCCAGAATATGACTAAGAAAAGTTAATCTGCTGCAAGTACAGTTAATGAATGATTTCAGTACTAGAGTGAGTCTGATAATGGGTAATGAATTGGTGTTAAATGATTGCTTTTAAAATTTGCTTGTAATTCAGAGAAGCTGTTACATTTAATTAATGTGTGTATGTGTATGTATACAAAAAAAACATTATAAACCTGACATTTTAACAGGGGTGTGTAGACTTCTTATATTCACTCTGTGTATGTATATATGTGTGTGTGTGAGATAGATAGATATAGATATATATATCTATATCTATCTATCTATTAGGGCTGTGGAAATTAACTATTAATTCCTTGATTAATCGATTAATTGTTTTGATCGATCAAAATTATTTTGATCGATACTCACCTCTCCCCTGGCTTCCGGGTCTTCAGGGA
Source organism: Rana muscosa (assembly GCA_029206835.1). NCBI lineage: Eukaryota > Metazoa > Chordata > Amphibia > Anura > Ranidae > Rana > Rana muscosa. The sequence continues at coordinate 190,047,081 of CM055117.1, forward strand.
AATCCAGTGACGTCAGGGACACCGGCGGGGCTTGCCGTGTCCATCTGAAGGGCTCCTTTGCTGTGCCTTTATATCTGCATGCCTTACTATCTGCCACACGCAAGGGCTGTTACACTTCCCTCTATCACTTCCCTCTATCAACCTGGGATTCTACAGCCATCCACTGGGAGTTGTGATAGTTCCCTTCACGGGACATCTACATGCCGACGGACTGATGTTAGCTCCTTCTCATCTGGATTTAGCAGTGGTATCGTTGTACACATTTTTATACCCGTATCATACTTAGCTACATGTTTTTATGACCGCTTTTGCTACCGTTTGCTATTACTCGCACCATTTTTACAGTTTATGTAGCTACGTCAATTTTCTCTCCAGTGCAATATTTATTTTGTTACCTACTTGAAGACTATAAAAGTTTTAATGCTATTGCCATCGAGCGCAGCCTTTGTGTGTGTTTTGCATCCTGCTATCGATTTTTCCAGTGGTTGGTAGCTGCCCTGGGAATCGGCCTGCAAGGAGATCAGCTAAAAGTAGTTGGATCTATGTGCGTTATAATTAATCGAAATTAGTTGATTAATCGATTTAAAAAAAATCGATTAATCGAACACGAAAATTTTAATCAGTAACAGCCCTAATATATATATATATATATATTACACACATTTTTTTTTCTTGTATGCTGCACGTGTATAACATTCCATTTCTTATTCCTACTTTACTTTCCGTCTGTTATTGGTAAATGTGAGACAGCTTATCAGCGTTCTGCTAGTCATACACACATTGATTCTTCCATCCACTATAAACAACTTGGATTGAGGAATCTTCTCTGCCAGCTATATAATTCGGACAGCCGCAGCTGTTGGAATACCCTAAAGCCCCGTACACACGGTCAGAATTCCCGACAGAATAAGTCCGATGGGAATTCCGACAGAAATAGATTGAGAGCTGGTCCTCAATTTTCCCGTCGGAATTTCTGACGGACGTTTTCCCATTGGAAACTCTGACCGTGTGTACGGGGCAAAACTGTGGCTGCGTTTGATGGGATGCAGTGTTCAGACAAAAATTGGCTAATGATCTTTCATTCAAAGTTTGTTGAGCAGGGTGGTGCAGACACTGCTACCTGCACAAAATGTCCTACTAAACAGACCGGAATGTAAGGCACGTACGTCCATCTTGCGTGCATGTTCACACTATACATGTACCACTGTGCCAGCAGGAGAGCCCTCCAGTGCACGCCATTGAACTAGTGCCTCCTGAACATACAACAGAAAGTTGAAGCCTTTTGGCATTTTCTTGTTGGGTGGTAATGTTAACAGTTGGGTGGCCTCAACACTTAGCCTTGACAATGAAACATTGGTTGTTGTGATGGTCTTCCTCCGATGTCTACATAAAACAAAAATACATGCAGCAGTTACATCAGCATGGAGGGGGCAGTGCCCAGCGAACACAGCTCTGTACATCCTGGCAAGCCCAGAAGCTGTTGAGTAAAGCAGGGTATACACCTTTCAACATTTTTTTTTTTCAGGGTACACCCTGTGGGATATTCTTATATTGACAGTTTAAAAATAGTGTTTTTGAGTTCAAGTGTTGCCAAGTATATAAATAAATATAATATAAATATGTAACTAAAAATAAAAAAATTAAAAATTTGCACAGCATATTTATTTGAATGAGTTCAAAGCATACTTTTTTTAGTTAAGTCTGTATATTTATTATTATTATTATAATACAGGATTTATATAGCTCCAACAGTTTGCACAGCGCTTTACAATATATAGAGAGACAATACAGCAAACAATACAATTCAATACAAGAAGGTTAGAAGGGCTATTCTGTTGCATTCTAAAGAAGATGAATAGAGGTGCAGTAGTACAGTACATTCCCAAATAACATTTTGCATAAGGTTATTTCTTGTGTTTATTTCCTGTGATGTTTCTGTACATTTTTGGTATATATCCTGTTCAGTTTTCTTTGTATGTGCCCCTGGAGAAGTCAGCTAGCAGACATGCTTTCGGTTTTTCTATGCTTGGCATACAAAGTCATATTTTGATAAAGTGGAATAAGGGCAGCGTTGAGAACAAGGAAAATGGAGTGTAATTTTTTTTTTTTTTATACTTTGGGATTCTTTGTGCATTAACACATCCAGAGAGTTGATGAATATATGGAAAAATGGATTTGTGCTTTTACACTGCGTCTACAATGTGACAATAAATCCACTTTTTTCCTTTTAAAATGTCTAGCTGTATGATTTATGATCGCCTAACGTATTACTAAATTCATAGTAGGTGTTTTAGTTGGCAACGACAGAATCAAGAGATTTTGTAAACCTTTTAGTACCCCACTTTCATGCATCTGCAGTTTGCTGCAAGAAATCTAGAGCGAATATTTAAAAAAAAAAAAAAAAAAAAAAAAAAAAAAATATATATATATATATATATATATATATATATATATATATATATATATATATATATATATATATATATATATATATAAATATAAAATCTCAAATCAATTTTATTGAACTCTTTAATGCATGATCATTTCCATCAATACTTTGGTCCTCCTTCAAATAACAATTTTTGTTCAGTGGTTACTGACACTCTTGTAAATCTCACAAGTTTTGTTTGCATCCTTTTTCAGTTCTGCTTAAGGGTTCCTAGTTTAGTCTTTATAGGATGGTTCATTTTTTAAAGAATTCAGCATAAAGTGTAGATTTAACAACATTTTTGAGAGGACTTTGCTTACTGAAACACTCACTCACTGGATTCCTATATTTCTCCAGCAGCCAGTGCTCCTGGTCCGAGTTAAATTAGAACTTTAGTCAGAAAATGAAGTCTGCTAGATCACTTCAGGATGGCCCCTTTTGCAGGTATAGCTATGTAAAACATTAAAAATAAATAAATGCCTATACTGTCTCACTCTGCACATACTCAGTCGCTCTCTATTTTTAGGCACTGTACCATTTGTAAAGGCCGATCTGCTGACAGTCTAAAGATTTACTGCTGTTCAGGGGCTCTGGGCTTCAGCAAAATGGCAGCCTCTAGCAAGAAAAAACAGTAACAATGCTGAAGGCAATTTTACGGCACACAATTTCAGTAGCATAGTTATTAATCTGGAATGTATGTTCCTTGCTTAAGAAAAGTATTTTTATTAAGTTGTTATAGGTAAAGTTCCACTTTAAATGTTTTATGCTCATATGCTCTGCTCTGCTCTGCTATGTCATTGATCACAGTGGATTTCTCAGTAATCTTAAACCATTCTCCCTAAATCAAAGTGTGTGTTAGAATGGCAATTGGCAGACTTGGACCATAGACAGTTTTAGGGCCTGTATCAATGGGCTTCGGGCTTGTGTCAATGGCATCAGTTTGGCATCATTTTAAGAAACTTCTGAGCTCATTCTGAATTCTTTCACTGGTGCATTTGACTTGTAGACTTGTATGGGAATACAAAACTTGTCCTGTCAACACAGACCCCATGGAAGTACAGGGTCCTAAGCAAGCTTGCAATTTTGGTATTGGCAAGAATTGCAGTAGACACAAAGAAGCCTCCTCATTTGCATTGTCGATACTGCCATGGCCTCTCTCCATCAGACATCAATTTGCCTGTGAATTTCTTCTTTATGAAGTGTACCTGTGCCCCCTCGACATCACTGGATCCTGGGCTAGACTCCTGCCTAGGTTGTCTAGTGAAGGATTTGGCTCTGAGTTATAAAGATGTTGGTATCCTTGGAACTAATGAAGGATGTTGGATAAAATCAGACCAAGTATAATTTACCAAATAAAACCACAGTTTGAGGTGCAACAAGGCAAGGGGTGTCTGAGAATTAGTTTGTCTCAGATTGTAACTGCCTCTTTACTAATTCAGATAGAAAAGTATAACCCAATCCCAGTAATTGTTTGCAGCCTGTAACTTGGCTGATTTCTGATTGCATTTAAGTCTGTAGTGTATTTAAGAAACGCATACATACGGCAGCATTTGTTTTTCCCTCTTGAAGCATTTCACATTAGCTAGGCCGCCTTCACACTGCCACACAGCGGTCAAACTGCAGCGGAGGTGCAGCGTGAGCGTGCCTTGGTTTTCGTGCAGGTTAACCATGGATGTATGTTTGATTGCACATCTGAGCACCTTGGAATGGGTTGAAGGGATGTTTTCAATAGGTTTTTTTTCCATAGGAAACTACACTAGAATTTAGGCTACACACTGGACTATACTGTATCTTAAATGAACTTTTACTATTTGACCATTTTTTGGGGGGATGATTTGTATCTGGTGTGTGTTTAGGCATATTTCAATGGTTAGCTGATTTTTACACTATAAACACTTTAGAGGTTTTTCTTAGGTAAGCACTGTATGGTGAAATAAATGATCTGTACTATAGAGCAGTGGTCTCCAAACTGCGACCCGGGAGCCGGATGTGGCCCTTTGCTTGTCTTTATCTGGCCCTGGGGCACTGTTCCACCAACTGACACCAATAATAGAGCACCATTACCCCTACTGACACCAAATAGGGGCAGTATTCTTCTTCTTATCAACATCAACAATGGGGCACAATCCCCCCCCCCAATTAAAACCAACGAATAGGCATTGATGCCAGGGCATTTTCTACTCCCACTGGCCACGATCTGGACCCCCTGAAGCTGGAAGTACAGAAAAACTGACCCTTTGCTTAGAAAGTTTGGAGATCTGTGCTATAGAGCCTTGACTGGACCCCATTGCTGCCCTTCCCTTTTCCAAGGTAAACACTCCTTTATAGTTGTACAAATGATTATACGAGTCTGATATAATGCAGTAGCTGTAATCCCGTTTTGTTTTTTGTTTTATTTGTTTTTGTTCTGTTTTTTTTTTCTCTTTTTAATATTTTTTTTAATATTTAAGACCTTGTGAAAAGCCTTTCCAGAAGAGCGGAAGCTATTATAACCACAAAGGGGTTTCATAATAATAGCTGTGTTCTTGGAGTGGGAAGTCCAACAAGCTTCATATAGGTGTTGTGGTCAGGTATCCACAAACATTGGCCATATAGTGTAGTTTTTATGCAATTGGATGGTAGGACATTTGGCCTGCATTAGAAGTGACAGATTTGCTTTAAACATTCAGTAAAGTGTGAATTGTAGACGTGGTATTTCAGTAATGCCATGGCCAGGTCTATCATTGTTTACCTAATGATTGGACCACTGTAATCTATAACTGTAGAAATATGTCTAATACAGCTCGAGTTGAAGCTTTTTTTCTTTTTTTTCTGATCGGTTGCTCTCTTGCTAAGTTCCTAATTGCTTATAATTACTGTATCGTACATGAGTAGGCGTAATTTTCTGGTAAACTAACCATTCTGTTCAGACTCATTATACACCTCTCCAGCCGCTTATAATCAGATTCTGACGTGGCTCATCAAAGTTCAACAGGGATAATTTTGCTTTAGTTAACAGTAAATGCACACAAGCTAATCCTTTTCTTCAAATCTCTGCGAGTTGTAGAGCATCCAAGAAACATTGAGGTGTTTAATATGTAGTTGTACTTCAGTCCAAATTGATTACAAAGAATGGCTGAATAACATTAAAACATTTATTTCAATTCAATTATCTACTTACTGATCTGGATATAAGTGAAAAGAAAAATGTTCTTTTTGTTTCAGTATATATGGACTTTAATATTAAAGCATTAATTAGTTATTCCAGATGCTATTGACGTACCTCACATTCTTTGCCGATTCATGTTGTATTAAAATTTCTGCTTCCTGCCAATTGAGCTTTTCTCCCGAGTGCTGGCACTGACATCCCCTGTTCGGATGACGTCCTCCCCTTTTGTAGGGTCCCATGGAGACACCCTTTCAAGCATGTCCCCGATACTGGACTACAGGGCAACATGTGTACGCTGCACCGATACGCACAGGAAGCTCAAGAGGAAGAAAATGAGAAAGACCCACCCCTGTGCCCTCCTCCAGCCATCCTCTAAGTCAAGGGTCTCCAAACTTTTACTGTCCTTTAGACTTTAGAGGGGCTGGAGTGGCCAGTGGGAGTAGGAAATGCCCCAGCGTCAGTGGGAGTAAAGAAATGACATAGTGCCTGTAGTCAGTAGAAGGCGAAATAGTGTCTAATTGTTTATATCAGTGGGAGAAACGATGCCCCATTGCTGATGTCTGTGGGAGGAATAGTGTCCCAGTGTTAGTGGAAGGAAAAATGCTCCAGTGTTGGTGTCAGTGAGAGGAATGGTTCCCAACTGTCCGTGTCAGTAAAAGGCATGGTTCCCCACTGTTGGTGTCAGTAAAAGGCATGGTTCCCCACTGTTGGTGTCAGTGAGAGGCATTGTTCCCCACTGTTGGTGTCAGTGAGGGGCATTGTTCCCCACTGTTGGTGTCAGTGAGGGGCATTGTTCCCCACTGTTGGTGTCAGTGAGGGGCATTGTTCCCCACTGTTGGTGTCAGTGAGGGGCATTGTTCCCCACTGTTGGTGTCAGTGAGGGGCATTGTTCCCCACTGTTGGTGTCAGTGAGGGGCATTGTTCCCCACTGTTGGTGTCAGTGAGGGGCATGGTTCCCCGCTGTTGGTGTCAGTGAGAAGCATAGTTCCCCGCTGTTGGTGTCAGTGAGAGGCATAGTTCCCCGCTGTTGGTGTCAGTGGAAGGAATGGTGCCCCAAGGGACAGACTAAGGCAAGCAAAGAGCCGCAGTTTGGAGACAACCCCTGTAAGTGAATAAAAATTCCATGAATGGTGGTCACACGTGCAAATGCTAGGCACAATGGGTTATGTAGTGCCAAATAACGTAATCTATCCAACAGAAATTATGTTAGTGGAGTGAGTGAAGTGAGTGTTCATGGTGTGCTGTTGGAAACAGTCATAATATTGGATTAAGCTCCTTAATACAAAGTCATTGTATTCTGACAACGGGGAGACTTCCCCACCATCAGAATACACAGATCAGTGCTGCAGTCTATATCCTACAGAGTCGAGTGAGTGAAAAAATCAACAGGGCAGTTGAACAGAAGATCGGTAGATGGGTAATTAACCTGCTAAATAGATGTCAGTACTGCTTATGGCAAAGCCTTCATCTTGCTATCTCGCCTGATCACTCATGCCACGTTTGCTTAGGAATCATCTAAGGTGAGCATCTAATTTTAAGAGTATCATCCTGGGTTATAAGTGACACCCAAATCCTGATGTCTTTTGCTGTAGCCTTTATGTTCTAGGGGCTGTGTGTCTCTGTCATAGAATACAGCTTTTAGCTGCGGAATAGATGAAGTTATCTACCACACTTAAACTCAGACAATGCTTTCCCATGGCCCCATTCACACACTGCATTTAGTGGCGGCTTCATTACCTAGGGTTTTGTGCAGTTGTAAAAATTTATTTGACTGCGTCCAGGACCGATTTATTGCAGTTATCTGTGCATAACCGCAGGTAATCACAGTGTAGTATCCTTCTAGATTATAAGCTCTAACGAGGGGGGGGGGCCCCGTATGTTGATTTGTATTGTAACTGTACTGTCTGCGATGCGCAAACTGTTGGCGCTATATAAATTCTGTATAATAATCATAATAATACTATTTCACCTGCGAATAGCAGTGGCAACAAGGTAAGAAAAACAGGAAAGCACATCAAAAATGGCAAGAACGTTCCAGGGCAGCTAAACGCAGCCGCATGTAAACGCACGTAATCGCAATGTACAACTGCAAGTGATCGCTGTGCCTGAAGTCTTGGAATTTCAATATAACAAAACAAGCTTTTAATAGCAGCAGGACAGCCGCCCCTGTGAAAGAGGCCTTACTAAACCCAACACCCTGCATTCACTATATCTGGTCTCCCACAGTACACAGAACATGGAAATGCAATAGTTTTAGTAAATATAAACTGTTAAACCCCTTTTCTCACCAGCAATTAGAGCAGTCTTGTGACTTCTGTCAGTGTCTGGTTAAAGCTTGTAGGAGTTTTCATTCTCCTCTGATTGTCCTATGATGCTACAGGACTCCTGAGCCCCTGTCTGGATGGTGCTGATTGGCCCTGTGCAGATCACATGCACTCTTCCAAGGAAAAAAAACACTAGCATTACACACCAAACTCAGCTTGTCCCCTCGCCTCTGTTTTATCAGGAAATGGGGACTTTGGAAGAAGGGTCGGATTAGAGAAGAGAAGAGAGGATCAAACAGCCTTTTTACACAATGCAGAGGATTAACCCTTTAGGTTCCACAATGAGTATAGCAAGCATACTTTACTGCATATACCGACTGAGCCTTTCCTAGAAAACTTGGGAACTGTTTTAGTTGATCTTCAAAGGTAAATGTTCCAAAATATTTGAATAACTAAATATTACTTGTTTGTAGCCTGGCCACTATTTAAGTTCAAATGACCACTATAAAGAAGACATTCCATATAGATAATTACAATGAAGTTGTTGTATTTTCCTGTTGAGCAGGTGAGAGGTAGATCATTTGTGTTTTAGCCCTGGTTCACACTGATGCGACTTTGAAATCGCGCTATTTCAAAATTTTACTGTTTTTGGCCCTGTTCACACTGGCATTAGAAATGGGCATTTGGGGTGCTTTTTTGCCACTCTAGAACACCTAACAATGAATCTTATAGAGAGCAGAGGTGTTTGAAAAACATGTAGCATGCATTGCTGTGCGGCAAAAATGAAGCTGCATGTCAAGTCTGGGAGGAGTTGATGCTTGTTATCTCCTTTCAATCAAGTCAATGGTAGTGCTCTGTAAACGCTCGGTAGTGTTTACAGTGCGTTTTCATTGCGTTTGAAAAGCATTTATCACATGGGAGATAGAAAAAAGAAAACACTCCCCTCCAGTGTTGCCAACCCCCTGAAGTGAAATTTACTGGCAAGGATGCCAAAATTTCTGTACGGCACCAATTTCTTACTGGCAAAAATAATGAAGATTACTGGCAGAGCCGCATTTTTTACTGACGCTGAAAAAAGTACCTAAAATTACGGTTTTTAGTACTAAACAGTGCAAATATCAATATTTGAACTAAAAACACATAGCTGATGCTAATATCAATGTGTTTAAGTTAAACAAAAGTAAAAAAACATATTTCTCAATTCACATGAAGGTCAGGATACTATAACCCAGCCAGCACAGAGTTCCCTCTTACATCAGAGTCTGCAGGATGCCCCCTTACAGTGCAAGGGAACTCTTATGTAAAGGGGAACGCTGCAGATCATGATGTAAGGGGGAACTCTGATGTGGGGGGAGGGGCTCTGGTGAATAGAGACCACCTTCTACAGAGTGAATACACTAAGGTAAAGGGGGGGTACTAATATAAGGGGGAAACCTTTATATCAGTGCCCCCTTACATTATTGTATTCATTCACCTCCTTACATCAGACAGTGACCCCCCCCTCAGACTGGCCTGGCGGCACTGTCACTTACCTCCTCTCGGGTGCACAGTGTGGGGCTCAGTCAGACGGCTCCAGCTTGGTGGCTCTGATCTCCTCTTCCCAGTCCACACGTCTGTTTCTTCCTGGGCCGTAACCCCCATCCCGGCGGCACACCCACTCTTGACTCCTTTCTAGGATCCCCTCAGAGACTGTAGACATGACAAGAGATGGTCAGAGGCTGCGGACACACGATACAGGAGGGGGACAGAGGCTGCGGACATACGACAGGAGGGGGACAGAGACTGCGGACATACTACAGGAGGTGGACAGAGGCTGCGGACATACTACAGGAGGGGGACAGAGGCTGCGGACATACTACAGGAGGTGGACAGAGGCTGCGGACATACTACAGGAGGTGGACAGAGGCTGCGGACATACTACAGGAGGTGGACAGAGGCTGCGGACACTCTACAGGAGAGGGACAGAGGCTGCGGACACACTACAGGAGAGGGACAGAGGCTGCGGACACACTACAGGAGGGGGACAGAGGCTGCGGACACACTACAGGAGGGGGACAGAGGCTGCGGACACACTACAGGAGGGGGACAGAGGCTGCGGACATACTACAGGAGGTGGACAGAGGCTGCGGACATACTACAGGAGGTGGACAGAGGCTGCGGACATACTACAGGAGGGGGACAGAGGCTGCGGACATACTACAGGAGGTGGACAGAGGCTGCGGACATACTACAGGAGGTGGACAGAGGCTGCGGACACACTACAGGAGGTGGACAGAGGCTGCGGACATACTACAGGAGGGGGACAGAGGCTGCGGACATACTACAGGAGGTGGACAGAGGCTGCGGACATACTACAGGAGGTGGACAGAGGCTGCGGACATACTACAGGAGGTGGACAGAGGCTGCGGACATACTACAGGAGGGGGACAGAGGCTGCGGACATACTACAGGAGGTGGACAGAGGCTGCGGACATACTACAGGAGGTGGACAGAGGCTGCGGACATACTACAGGAGGGGGACAGAGGCTGCGGACACACTACAGGAGGGGGACAGAGGCTGCGGACACACTACAGGAGGGGGACAGAGGCTGCGGACACCACCATATTACTTCTGCACATCATCAGTGTGCTGTGTCCTCCTCCTGTGCCCCTTTCACCACTCCACAGGTCAGGGCAGCACTGTGCTGCCCTGACCTGTGAAGAGGTGAAAGGGACACAGAAACCAGAGGAGGATACAGCACACTGATGACGCTGTCCCCTTGTATCCCCCCCTGTTTCACTGACCTTGAGTCCGTCCTCCTCACTCCTGGCTGGGCCCTGTCAGTGCTCCGAGTCCTCCACAGACCACCTATGATGAGTGCATGGCATGCACTCACTGCAGGTGTCCCGCCACTGCCGCCAGCCACTGTGGCCTTTTCAAAAATGGCGCCAGCGGCGCCATCACGTTACTGCGTGTGCGCCGCCGCCGCTCGGCCGAGTTCCGAATGCGCTCGGCCGGCGCATTCGGAACGGCGCATGCGCAGTTGTATGGCCGGCTCGCGGCCATCTTTTTTATGGGCGCCGGTGCCCATAAACGGACTTTTACGTACAGCCCGAAAAAGGGGTTAAATCGCGGGCTGTACGTAAATCTACGTACGGTTGGCAACACTGCTCCCCTCTCTTTAAAAAAAAAAAAATAACGAAGACAGCTGGGGTGTTTTTTTTTTTGTTTTTTTTTTAAACGTGCCTTAAAGCGTGTTCCAGCCGCAATTTCTTTTATTTTTTGAAGTCAGCAGCTGCAAACACTGTAGCTGCTGAGTTTTAATAAGGACACTTACCTGTCCAAGGAGCCCGCGATGTTGGGCCTCCCGAGGCCGATCCGTCCATCGGATCGGGTGCAGGCGCTGCCGTTCCAACTAAGGGAAACTGGCAGTGGAGTCTTCAGGCTTCACCACCGGTTTCCTACTGCGCAGGCGCGAGTCACGCGACGTTTTCTGAATGGCCCCGTCGTCGTCTGGGACACACAGGTCCCAGAAGGCAGCGGGGGAGAAGAGGACGTGACGCACTGGGCCGCAGCTGAGCTAGGACGGAAGTACACAAGGTACTTCATAAAAGGTAAGTAAGAAAAAAAAAATATCCAAAATCGAGTGGTGGAGGGGTTGTCTTTCCTTTTAAGACAAAGTTGTAAAAGTGGGTGGAACTCCACTTTAAATGCATGATAAAGGTTTCAAAAATGGATGTTAATGCTATAGGCGCATAGGCTCACATTAGTGTCGGCATTAGAATTTTTGCAAATGTGAACATAGCCTTAGATCGGTCCAGCGCCCTGTAACCGTGGGTCAGAGTGCAGCGCAGTGTACCCACAGTTTTTGTGTGGTTTCCCATACACTTCTATTACATCATGCATTTTTGTTGCATTTCCTAAAAGCGCACCAAAGACGCAATAAGCAGGACTTTTGAACGCTTTCTGAAAACACACCAAAAATGTGCAATCTAATAGAAGTTTATGGGAAATCACAGCTAACCCGCACAAATGCTGTAGTTACACTTCGCTGCATCCGTGCTGTGGCAGAACCGCAGCGTTAGCGTGAATCCACCCTTGTATGTGCTGGAGTGTGGAGAGAAGTTTTTTCTTTTATTGGTGTCCATCTCCCTCTCCACTCCCTGCTTACTGGATACCAACAGTTAAAACTCAGGCATTAGGATAATTGTGGGTTCTTTATACAGACATCCCACATTGCAGTGCCTGAGTACACTTTACTGTATTACACCCTAAAGTGGACCCTTCATTAAATGAACTATCGCCTGTCTAGTACTGTAGCCATATACTCTCCTTTTTTACATTAATTGAATCCTAAAAATTAAAAAAATTAAATAAATACAAAAATTAGGAGAAGAAAGTAACAGGTATTTACCACAGATCCAGGTGACTCGGACTTCTCGTGCCATACCACGAGCCTATTGCATGAAGAAGTTTAAAAACCATATGCAACTAATAAAAAGTTACTTTTCATGTAAACAGAAAATATTTTGTAAGTGGAGCTAATAAAAATGCTCTCAAACCACTGTATATAAAACAGCCACCACAAAATAATTGCTGTTCAAAGACTGAGTTGATTTTGCTAAAATATATATAATGTTCATAAAGAAGCTAAATTAATTAGTTTTTGATGCAATTTAAATTCCATACATATGCTGATAAAAAGCCTTCAGGACAGAAATCATGGCCGGTTATCTCTCATGCTCAGCAGTGTTACATATAAACAGTTCTATACATTTTGAAGGATTTATAAAGGGGGCTGAACCGCTTTCCTTCAATGTCTTTGTATCTTTCTTTTTTAAGTAAAGAGTTAAAATCAGCCAATTAACTAGTGTGCTTGGTTGTTTAAATAGAATGCATAATCTTTTCAGTGATTTTTAGATGTGTGTGTGTGTGTGTGTGTGTAATAAATTTGCTTGATGTTAATAATATTATCAGTGTGTTAATGTATTTAAAATGCCTTGTAATCACTACCCAGTAATTATGTTAAAGCCCATCTCTCCCGCTAAAATGTTTTATTTTGTCAGGACAGGAATTAATGGGAAATGGTTCCTACATGGACATAGATAAAAATAAAGATACATTTTTGATATTTATTGATGTCTGTAGCTTTCTAACAGCTGCCCCCCCCCCCCCATTTTTCACAGGGACAGGGAGTCCTCGAAATGAAAACCTGACAAATTTTAAATCTGAAGCCATGGCAATACACTCATCAAGCTTTTAAGGCCTCATGCACACAGGACTTTAGATTTTCTCCCCTGAACGCTTTTTACTTTTGGCAGGAAAATGCTGCTTAAAAAATGTGCCTAAAGCTGCGTATTGCATGCGCGCTTAGACGCGTCAAGCATTTGAGCATTAATGGATTCCATTGGCCAGAATATTCATTTATTCTGCCATTGGAATAAATTAAAGCGCTAAACACAACTAGCATTTCGGCACTTCAAACTATTTCTGCTTAAAGTGGATGTAAACCCTCCATACACCCAGTGATGAACAGCCTCAGATGATACACAGAGATTAACCAAATCTCCCTATATAGGTTTTATATGTATATCTGCTGTGTTCACATTTATATACGGTTTAGAAAGTTGAGATCGTGTTAGGAGATTTTCTCTTCCTGTTTAACACAGAGTGTGATTAGGGCTGGAAAAAAAATCGATTTTAATCTTGAATCGAGTTTTGAGTTCAAATCGATTCAGATTTGAAGAAAATCGATTTTTTTTTTTTTTAGATTTTTTTTTTCCTTCAAAGTTTCCGTAGCAGGGCTGCAGGGGGCGTATCCGGAATGGCACTGGGCGGCGTTACCCCAATTACATCTACTCGCCGTAGTAATGTAACACTAACTAACCGCAAGCCGCCGTCTGCCTACCTGATCAGCGTGTCATGCAGACAGACGGCGGCCATTGCAGTGTTCAAAAGCCACGCCTCCCGAGTCCTCGTCGTCTGTGATAGGCGGAACACTCAATTTCACAGCAGGCAGTGTTCAGCCTATCACGGACATCCTCTCATCCTCGTCTGTGTTATGAGGATGAGCGGATGTCCATGATAGGCGGAACACTGAATGCTGGGAAATTGAGTGTTCCGCCTATCACAGACGAGGAGAAGGCGCGGCTTTTGAATACTGGAATGGCCGCCGGTGTAGCAGTAAAATCCGTATCCCATGAAAATCTGCATCAGGTACGGGCACAGTGATTGAAGCATGGGCACAGTGAAGCACGGGCACAGTGAGGCATTGGGCACAGTGAGACACGGGCACAGTGAGACACGGGCACAGTGAGGCACGGGCACAGTTCAATTCAACTAAGAGTAACCTCAAGATTTTTGGTTGTTTTATTAGCTAAATCCAAATACAGTATTAATAATTTGGATGTTAAACAATCTTTGTTGCACACAGCACACTGACTTTGCAGTTAGAGAAAGGGTTTGCCTTTGAAATTTTGTTTGTTGATGCACTTCAATTAATATAATAAAAAAAAAAATCGAATCGTAAATCGAGTTTTTTATAAAAAAAATCGCTGATTTTTTTGGGGGGGGAAATCGTCCAGCCCTAAGTGTGATGTCTGGGCATACAGCCAAGATAGCTAACATTGCTGTTGGAGGAAAGGCACACACCCCCTCTCATCATAGGCAGAGACTTTCGGAGGTGTTTTTTAATAGGACCTGCTCCCTGCTAATCTATTTTAGTAACCTCCTTTGACAAAAGATTCAGACTGCTTTTGTCTAAAAAGTAAAAAAATATGTCTGGAGTTCTCGGGCTGATAACAGAGGAACCCTTCAGGAGAGAGCTATAAGACTTAGCTCATTGAAAAGAGATAACAAAATACAGCAGATATATGTGCCCAGCTCAAATTTCATGAATCGGGTTTACATCCACTTTAACCTCAACGGTGATGGCCTGAAAACCTTGGGTTCTCCACCTGCAGCCCTTTGCCGTTTTTTGTGGGGCCCTCTGAGCTTTCAGACACTCATTTATGTTTCCCTAGTGCCCTGTTTATAGCATTGATTTTTAGAGGTCTCATGTAATTTGTCTCCAGTCTGATTGTCTCCTGGAGCATGTCCCTAATCTCCAACAATTCCTATTGCATGTTCACAGTTTCTGACCATCTCTTGTAGTATGTCCATAGTTTCTCATCATCTCTTGTATGGTGTACACAGTCTCTGACCATCTTTTTATATCATGTCCATAGTCTCTGACCATTTCTTGTACCATGCTTATAGGCTTTGATTATATCCCGTTGCTGCTGTTTCTGATACTGTATTTTTACTGAATTTTATGCATGGCCCTTTGGTGATGTTGGGGGCTGCACTTTGGGGGCCCACCGTAGAAAGTTGCCCACTATTACTGTAACCACTCCTCTTCTAATACACCTGTAAATGCCTATGTGTTCATGGACACATAGGCTAACATTAAAGGTGCTTTTACAGGCTGAAAAAAAGCCAAACACCTAAAAAATAAGCGTTTCTTTAAGCCCTGTGTGCATGAGGCCTAAATGTTGCCTCCCTACTGCTCTTATAATTTCTGCATACAGTTACTAATCAGTTTCATTATATGTAACTTTTTAAAACTACTTTTTTCAGGTGGTCATGTGACCACAAAGCTCCAATGAATGTCTCTTTCCATATGGCTGGTGGGTATAAATTCTTTAAGGGCCAACAACACTATAGAGCTATTGATGCCGTGGAGGGGATGTCACTACTAAGAATTCAACAGTATTTACGGCCCTGGACAGATGCACTTGTTTTGAGCTTTCTGATGCTGTGACCACTTAGGGGAAAAAAAAAAAAAGAATTTACATTGAGATGTATTAGAAACTGTATGCAGGAGGTATAAGAGAAGTGGTTATGCAACATTTAAAGTGGTTGTAAAGGCAAAAGGTTTTCATAGAATGCATTAAGATATAAAAAGCCTTCTGGGTTCAGCAGCCCCCCTAATACTTACCTGAGCCCCCTCTCGATCAAGCGATGTTCACGACTGCCTTGGCCAACCAGGACTTCACTCCTTTTTGGCTAACACACAGCAGTGGTGCCATTGGCTCCAACTGCTGTCAATCAGTCAGACAGCCAATGAGGAGGAAAAAAGAGGGCGGGGCCGAACCGCAGCTCGGTGTCAGAATGGATATACTGAGCTGCAGCGGCTCTGGTGCCCCCATAGCAAGCTGCATGCTGTGGGGGCATGCAAAGGGAGGGAGGGGCCAGGAGCACCAAAGAGGGACATGAGAAGAGGAGGATCAGGGCTGTTTTGTGCAAAACCAACTGCACAGTGCAGGTAAGTATAACATGTCTGTTATTTTCATTGGAAAAAAAAATTAGACTTTACAATCACTTTAAAGTGGTTTTAAAGCCTAAACATTTTTTACCCTAATGTATTCCTTGCATTAAGGTAAAAAATGTTTAGGCATCGATTTTGGCCCCTCACAATCCCCCACTTGAATCCTCATTCAATCGAGCGCTTTGCATGTCGGCAGCAGCTCTCTCCCCCCACTTCCAGGGCTCCCTGGCTTTGGGAGCCATTGTCTCCCAGTGCTGTCAATCAAAGCTAGTGACAAGGGAGCGGGGGGGGGGGGGGTATGGCAAGGCCCGCTGTCTGTGTCAATGGATGCAGCAGCGGGTTCCCCCATGGGAAGCGGCTTCCTGTGGGGGCACTGGACAGAGAGGAGGAGCCAGGAGAGCACCGGCAAGGGACATGAGGGGCCGCTCTGTCCAATTCTATTTCACAAAGCAGGTATAGAGATGTTTGTTATTTGAAAAACAAAGTCTTTACAATCACTTTAAAGGTGGATGAATTTATATTGCCTTTCCTTCTACTTTTTTAGTTTTTATCAGGCACATTTAAAAACTTTTTTTTTTAGAGACATAGTACAACCAGAAACAGAGGTACATTACTAGCCAAATAATGGGATAAATTTTCAGAAAATTACAATAAGAAGTATTGATGAGAAAGGATCAGATTTTACACTTCCAAACAATGTTAGAGGCACAAAAGTGTTGCAAACCAGGTATGCCTTTCCTTCTACTTTTAGCTCTTCCCATTCTATCCAAAATCTAACACCGAAACAGGACTTTGGCTTTAAAATAAACCATTGCAGTTATAACTGCAACTGTAAATGAATTCTGCTTTAATTTCTTTATATTTCTTATATTTACATAGTCTCAACGTTCTCTCTCTCTGTACATGGAGTAATGTTTGAGCAATATGGTAATGGTGTGAAGGGGAAATCATATATTACTGTAATCATTATGGCATGCAAATCTTTAAGTGGGTGGAGTTAAGTGTATTTTTCTTTTCTAAATGCAGATAAATCTCTCTTGGCCGCACAGAATGCAGAGGACAATTAGTCCGCTCTAAAAATGATCACATATTAATTCTATAATTAACTTACATGACAGCTTGTCTGTGTAATTTAACACCTTGGCTGCAAAATGCTCTTGTTTTTCCCTATATGCTAAATTCCTCTTTTGTCCCTCCATAAAGAGATTCTGTCACATGCAGAGTCAAACAATGTAGAAATCTGATTTCGTTTTTTTTAATTAAATGTATGCTGCCATAAGTAATACATAGGGGAAAATCGGCTATGTTGTCGCCTTCTATTTTTATCCCAAAAAACCAAAGCAAAAAGTTGGTAATGTTTTGTACAGGCATATGGTATTTTATGTAACATAAGTGCTGCATGTCTGTTGTAGTGTCAGTTTGCTCTAGTGATGCCCAACTACAGGTTCCCATCCTCTAATTTTAATTGTGATCAGTTTTGGAAAAATTATGTCTCTCAAACCTGGATCTAAATTTGTAACATTATCTGGCTTCATGCCGGTGTACAGTCTGTGGTGGCAGCCATTTTGAATGACAAAAACAGTATAGTTTAGATTGAACCATAGTGTGGCTGATTTTTTTTTTTTTTTAATAATAATAAACACACTGTTTAATTTACATTATCCCTTCTATTTCTGTATGGCACTGTGATTATTTAATAATAAAATTAAAAAATTGAAGTTCCCTTTTCCTAATCCATATACAGCTGTCACATGACCCATATCTTTCCTAGCCTGTCTGCAGGGACACAAGCAGGGGGAGCTTCTAGTCCTCTGCTGATCAAAAAAAAACAAAAACAAAAAACAGCCATTTGGAATACAGAGTAACAATAAGGCCTCATGCCCACTGGCGTTTTTACAGCTGCGTTTTTTGCAGCTTAAAAACGCCTGTCCATGTTATTGTAAATATTTTTATTTTTTTTTTTATTTTATTTTTTTTGAAAAAAAAAAAAAAAAAAAAAAACGTCGGAGCTAAAAACGCGACCACGCGTTAGTGCGCGTTTTGCGTTTTTGCGCGTTTTTTGACGCTCGCGTTTTTTCCTGCCAAATTCTGACGCTGAGGAACGCACTGGCCCTGGGTTTTTTTTACAGCTTACAAACGCCTATGCTCTTTACAGCTCAAAAACGCCTAGGTGGGCATGAAGCTATAGACTAACATGGACAGGCGTTTTTAAGCTGTAAAAAACGCTCAAAAACGCGGCTGAAAAAACGCCCGTGGGCATGAGGCCTAATTAATATCAATAAACTGTTTTTGAGTTGGCATACAAATATATTTTTTATATAAAAATCTTTATTATTTTGTGAAAATAACAATGGTGTGGGCAGATTTCTGCCAGTTACAGGCTGTGTCACACCCCTCCAGCGTGTGTCTTAGAATAAGAGGGAGATTAGGCCTCCATCAACCTATATGTACTATCCCACCCCCAATGTGTTTAGCTGGTTAGTGGGCTTGGGGCAGGAGGGAGGGGGTGAGCTGTCATTTACCACTGTGTATACACCCACATGTGTGACTCTATAGTCACATTGGCTGCTCAGATGTGACAGGGAGGAAATGCTTAGCATAGAAACTCACTGAAAACTGAGCATGTGCAGTGTTGCCACCACAGCTGCAAAATCCCTAGCTGACTTGGGGACATGAACAGAAGGTTGCGATAGGGAGCAGCAGGATCAACCAGGTTTTTGCAGAACACAGAAAACGAATCTCATAGTGACGAAGTGAGTATGAACAGAATGTAATACACAATTCTTTGATAGTTGTTTTTTTTATAATGTGGTGTTAGTGACACTTTAATGACAGCGTGTACTGAATGCATATCTAAAGCCAACTTTTTTTTTTTTTTCATTTTGTCATAGAGCAGGGGTCTCAACTTTTCAAACAAAGGGCCAGTTTATTGTCCTTAGGACTTCAGGAGGGCCGGATTGTGGCCAGCGGGAGCAGAAAATTTCTCGGTCCCAGCATCAGTGAGAATAAATATGGCCTCAAGGTTGGTGCTCAGTAGGAGGAGGAGTAGTGCTCCTATTAGTAGGAGGAATAGTATCCCATAGTTGGTATCAATGGAAGAAATAGTGCCCCGTTGATGGTGTTAGTGGGGGGAATAGTGTCCCAAGGGCCGGATAAAGGCTAGTAAAGGGCCACCTCGGGCCGCTGTTTGGAGACCCCTGTCATAGAGTATGGAAGAGTTATGCATATAGTAAATGTATGTCCTATTGGAAATACCCCCCCCCCCCTTCAGTAAGCACAGCAGAAAGTTAGAAGAAATCTGTCTAAATTGAGGGAAATCACATAATAAAGTACTAATTGATGTTTTGCTTGGGGATCAAATACTTTTTACTCACTGAACTGCAACTTAAAGAGGTTGTAAACCCACTTTTGAAAAAACAAAACAAAAAAAAACTAACACCTGCAAGACAAAGGCATAATGAGCTAGAATGCATAGCATACTAGCTCATTATGTAATACTCACCTGGGATCGAAGCCCCCGCTTTCATTGGCCTGCTCACAGGGTGTACAACCACTTTAATTTATAGCATTCGTTTTAAGTGTTTTTTCTGGATTTTTGGTTGATATTCTGTCTCTATTATTTAAAATCCACCTATGATAAAAATTATGCATCCTTCATTTCTTTGTAAAGTGGGCAAACTTACAAAATCTGCAGTGGATCAAATGATTATTTTCCCCACTGTGTGTGTGTGTGTGTGTGTGTATATGTATATATTACACACATACATACATACACATCTTTTGTGGCAGTGTGTACATTCGCTCCCTTCTTCCTGAGCTGCTCTGTAGTGTATGTGCCATGTTCGGCATTTCTTTATGCTGCGTCTTACTTTCCCTGTGCTGACACTTTTATTGGCCTGCTCACATTCTCCTGAACAGCTACAATAAATATTCCTAGATTAAAGCACATCAACTTGCCAAGTAAAGTGCCGAGCAGGATTTATTGGGAAGGCAACTTTCCTTTTCATTTATCAGCTGGAATGTCATAATCGATAATGTATTTGTAATAGAATTTGTATATTAATTGTAGATGCGGGTTGTAACAAATTGCCGTTTAATGGGTCATTGACTTCAATTACATTGCCTTGTATGGAGGCTTTTGTATTTCTCATTACATGTGTGGGGTAGTGAGGGAAGTTGTCTTGTTTACTCTGAGCATTTTGCGGATGATCTACTGCTTGATGCCTCAGTGAGGAAATGTATGACGCTTTGCACTGGTTCCCTTTGTGTATTTTCAACACAAGATGCTGATTTTTTTTTTGCAAAAGACACATATTTATTAATAAATAACCCCAAGTGTCATTCATACTAATGCAGATGTGGCTGTCAATTCTACACTGATGGTAAAGTAATTTTTCCAATCATTTAATAACAGTATAATCTCTAAAGTATATAGTGTTCCAATGGAATTGGAGTATAATGGTCCAAACAATTTTACATGCATTTTAAATAAAGAATACATTTAAAATTAACACATTAAAAAGTTAACCTCATAAATATGGTTTGCATTAAAAATATGGAAAATCAAAATGTGTATTGTAAAAGAGAGATGGTCAATAGGATAGAGAAGTGAGGGGAATCACAAAGATACAGTATGTCTATGAAATACTAGGAAAGTTCTTTGCAGGAATTACACTTTACAGCAGCACTCCTATCCTAAAGTGGTTCTAAAGACAAGTAATTTTTTACTTTGCATTTCCTGCATGAAGGTAAAAAATGTCCTAGTAGTTGTATCGCCCCCCTTTACACCACCAATGCTATAAATATTTCCCTAAGTCCTATCTCAATTCAGTGCTGTGCCCATCTGAAGTGTCTCTCTGCTCTCTCCCTACGTTCACAGGACACCGAGGCAGCAGCAGAAGCCATTAGTTGTCAATCAAATCCTGTAAGGAGGGGGTGGGGCTGAGCTGCGCTGTCTGTGTCTATTGACGTACATAGCCGTGCTCCAGGAGCTTTTCCTACACATGTGCCCCCATAGCACACAACTTGCTATAGGAGCGTACACCAAAGTAAAGGAGCCAAGAGCGCAGGTGAGGGGGACCCTAGGAGAGGAGGTTCAGGGCCACTCTGTGCAAAACCTTTGTACAGGGCAGGCAAGTATAAAAAAAATTGTATTTTAGCAAAAAAAAAATTAACCTTTTACAACCGCTTTAAATAATGGATACTAGATGCCTAGGAGTATTTAAAAAAAAAAAAAGGAGCTTTTGCTTCAATACCTTGAATCTAGCACTGTTCAGTCCTCTTTGCCACTAGGTGTTGCTAGTATTTCAGGTTGAATGAAGGCCTACTTCCGTCAACCCACTTTCACTGAACCCAGGCTGTCATGGACCTGCCTCTTGGGGGTCTTTGCATCGGCCTAGATCAAAGTACCACTGCACTGGACTTAAATCACCTGTCATTATCTGAGCGTCATCAGTGCAGGAGTAAAGAAAAATGAATCCCCAAAAAAGTGGAAGGAGTTGTGATGTTACTGAACTGACCAGAAGACCCTTGGAAAAAATGTATGTATGCCTTTAGATATTTAAAAAGAAAAAACAGATGAAGGGCAGGCCAAGGGAGATCAATGTAAACTGGAGATCTGCTTTAAAGAGGTTGTAAAGGTTCGTGGTTTTTCACCTTAATGCATCCTATGCATTAAGGTGAAAAAACACCTGTCTGACACCGGCCCCCCAGCCCCCCTGTTTTACTTACCGGAGCCCGTTCACCTGCTCTGCGCGTCCCCCGGCATCCTCTTCGACACAGAGTCTCTGCGTTGATTGGATAGATTGATAGCAGCGTAGCCATTGGCTCCCGCTGCTGTCAATCAAATCCAATGAATCCACTGCCGGGGGCGGGGCCGAGTCATACACTCCGCGCCTGTGGACACCGACTGTATGACACGGGAGTGCGCCCGCAAGGTAACCCCCCCGGGAGAGAGCTTCCCAGAGGGGGTTATTTACGGGGGGAGGAGCTGCGAGAGCCGCCGCGGGACCCCAGAACAGGACTATTGGGGCCACTCTGTGCAAAACGAACTGCACAGTGGAGGTAAGTATGACGTGTTTGTGATTTAAAAAATAAAAATAAATTATCCTTTACAACCCCTTTAAGACAAACACTTGGATACACATTGCTGTACATTCAAGAATACTTTTGATACAGATATGAAAACATTGAACAGGTCTGACCATAGAACATTTTTAACAAATGTAAATGACTATATAACTATACTTGTTATAACAGAGTTCATAACAGCTATGGGCAATTACAGATAGTTAATCTTCAGCTTTTGAGGCATTGTAAACCCTCAGAATACTTTTCCAGCTTCTAACTGTCAGTGTTTTATTGAATTCTCAGTTCTCAACAGCTGGGAAACCTCAAGTTTCCCAGTCATGGCATTAGAAGCAAAGCAAAAAATCCGAAGGTCACTGAACCTAATATATAAGAGCTGAACCTAAATACATTACTAACACATTCACTGATAAGCATGTAAAGGTTTCAATGGCTTGACAACCAAGAATGTTTCACGTTTTCTCTATTGCAGTACAACCTACATTTTGTATTGGCCATTATGGTCAGGTAAAGTTGACAGCACTGTCCTGCACCAAAACTTGGATTCCTATCCAGCTTTTGTATTTATATGTAGACAGGTCCACTTGTTCCAAAGTTTTCCGCTGCTCCAGGTATAATGAACCGAGATCTAAGGTTTTGAAGTTGAGCATTTGTTATAAAGGGCTGTGTAGTAAGGGGGCTCGGAGTATACAAATTAGTATACAAATTAGTGGCCCAGTACCCTGAAAACGATAAGGCACCTGAAGTAAATATTGTGAAAGTGTGGATGTTCCACATTAAAAGTGATGGAAGAATATTCTGTTTTGTGCCACACTTTGTTCTTTTTATGGATTTCCAGTGGTGAATAAGTGAAATATATTTATTTCCATATTTTGATAGCATTGATATAAATTCAGCTCTTTATAGAGTATGCAGAATGATTATCCCTTATCCAGTGCTAGTGTTCTTTTTGCATATCATATGTTGGGCTTATTGTAGAGTTAAAGCAACTAAACTTCATCTGAGCACCACAAACTGAAAATGCTATTTAATTCGTATTTCATATTCAAAGCAAACTCGCCCATCTATCCATGTCTCCTTGCTTTACTTGATTTAGTAATCACAGAACCCCCAACATTTCTTGCTGCAGCCATCTTGAGTAAGGGCAGATGATTCATGTAGCATTTGCTTCTTGAAATCCATTTGCCCTTAGCTCAGGCATGCAGGCAGGAGGTTGCGCTTAGCCCAGAAAGCCCCTCTCCAGGTGAAAAATAAATGCCTATGAAGACCCCTGGGATGTATGACATAATTTTGGCCTAGGGCAGACATCGGTAACAACTTATAAAATGTTAAATTAAAAGTTTTAAAACAAGTATATTCTCTCTTCCTATCTGTTTACTAAAGCTGGCCATAGATGGATCGAAAGGCAGCCTGTTCAGCAGGGATCAGCTGAATTTCGATCCATGTGCTGGACAGAAGTTGATTGTCAGAATGATTTCTGTAGAATGGGACCGTTGGAAAGTGTTTTTTTCAATCAGCAGTTGCAGCCACTGATCAGTGTATTCTGAGAGCGGGGTTTCCTTCCGTCAGAATAAACTATCTCAGCGGGGGAAGATTCCTTCATCCACTTCACCTATGTGGATGGAGGAATCCGTTAATTTTTTTTGTTCAGCTTACAGCTTAACCACTTACGGACCGACCGCCCGCCGTTGTTGTACGTCGCTACATTGAAGAGGAATACCGTTGTTATGATAGCAGCTAGCTACCATAACCCTGGTACCCTCTTCAAGAGGGGGCGGTCCACTTTCAGATAAAAGTGGTCTCTGCGGCGGATTTGCTGCGAGATCACTTTTATCTGTGGCGGGAGATGGCCCTAGACCTCCTCTGTAACTCAAAACATGCAAACTGTAGAATTTTTTAAACGTCGCCTATGGAGATTTTTTAAGGGTAAAAGTTTGTCGCCATTCCATGAGCGGGCGCAAGTTTGAAGCGTGACATGTTGGGTATCAATTTACTTGGCGTAACATTATCTTTCGCAATTAGAGATGGGCGATTTTGGCCCCCAAAAAAATCTGCGATTTAAAAAAAAAAAAAACTCCTCACGATTTGAATCAGGTTTTTTTTTTTTTCCTGATGGACATCGCGCCAGAGTTTTTAGGCGAGGCCGCGGCTTCAGCCTAGTCCGCCACAATCCTGGGAAAAGGCAGTGGACTAGGCCGAAGCCGCGGCCTCGCCTAAAACATCCTGCTCGCCGTGATCCTGGGAAAAGGCCGCGGCTTCGGCCTAGTCCACTGCGTCCGGCCTCGCGGCCTTTTCCCAGGATCGCGGCGAGCTGCGGGCAGGATTTTTTAGGCGAGGCCTCGGCCTAGTCCGCGGAGCGCCGATCCTATGGAAAAAAATAAATCGATTTGGTCAAAATCTGAATCGATTTGACCTCGCAACTCGATTCACAATTTAAATCAAATTTTTTCCCCAGCCCTATTCACAATATAAAAAAAATTGGGCTTACTTTACTGTTGTCTTATTTTTTTTAATTCAAAAAAGTAATTTTTTTCTAAAAAAAAAAGTGCGCTTGTAAGACCACTGCGCAAATACGGTGTGACAAAAAGTATTGCAACGACCGCCATTTTATTCTCTAGAGTGTTAGAAAATATATATATATAATATGTTTCGGGTTCTAAGTAATTTTCTAGCAAAAAAAAAACGTTTTTAACTTGTAAACACCAAATCACAGAAAGAGGCTCGGTCTTAAGCAGTTAAAAAAACAATCTATGGTCCGCTTTAGGCTAGCAGCATAAGCATTATAATTAATAGTGATTGAGAGATAAAGTTCTACTTTAACTTGGTTGGGTCTGAGTATTAACTTGGTGTAGTAATATATGTGCCTTCTCTATAGTACATGGGGTAGCACGTGTTTAAATCCTTTATGACCGCTTAACACATATATTCGGCATCCAGAAAGTGAGCGTTAATCCTGGGCGCCGCATATGTGTTCCTGTGTTTGTACTGGAAGCACGATCAATCGCACACAGCCAGCACTGAGATCAAACTGTCAAGTGACCGCTTCAGGAATTGGAAGAACTGGCTCTCGATCACATGATCGCTACTATGGCCTCTGATTTATCTATCACAATGATCATTCATTCTCTAGCCAGTCCCCCCAATGTTGCTCCTCTTCACAGAAGAGAAACAACAGACTTCTTTAGAGGAGGAAGCTGTGAGCTCTGCAGAGTGTAATTTCAGCTCTCCGATCCCTGTTTTCTGAATCCTCAGACAAGCTTTATAAATTCTGTACTTTAAACGGATGTATATAAAAGAATGCGGCAGATAGACGGGTACAACTTATGTAGGAGGATCTGTTTCATCTCTGTGTATCACCTGAAGTAGGTCACTTCACTTGGGTATATGTAAAGGTTTACATCCACTTTGATGATTGGAGCTCTTTATGAACATTGCGAGAGACAGATTTTCTTTAGCACTCTGACATCCTGTTTTATTTATACATAAATAAAACTTGCCCCTAAAATCCCTTAGCAGTTCTGTGTATTTCTTTCAACGACAATTCTGGCAGCAACTATTTTTAGAAGGTTATCTGTAGTTTTTCTATTTGACTTGTAAGTTTACATAGCAAGCATTCTGTAGGCACTAATGTTACGTTCTAGTATAATGGGATTGTATGAAAATGGTATTGTATAATTCAGACATGGGAAGTTGGAACCTGCCATTTCAAATTAGTATAAACTGAGAAGTGAGCATTACTGACATTGTGAATATAGTAATTGGGGTTGATTTCTTGGCATGTTGCCGAGGCTGACTGACTAGCGTCTCGCAAGTTAATTATAGCACTGTTAGCAGAGAGAGGAGATCTTTAACAGTAAGAGAGATAAAATGGAGTGCAGGGGCCCTGGTAATACAGTAAATGCAAGAGAATTTGTAAATGGTAGGATAATGGTGTTTAATTTCCTAAGTGACAGCTCAAAAGTGAGCCGCATTGCCAGCTTTTGATTTCATTGTGCTTGCTGCCTCTTAATAATCATAACCAACATTTTTCTTTTAAGAAGAAAAAAAAAAGAATTTGCATGTCGGTGAAATGGTAGCAGCATGCAAGCACTCCTGGGTACAGTAGAGGGTTTGTTGCCTGTTCTGACGTTTTCACAGGCCGAGTACCAGAAAATCACACACTCTTCTCACCAGGGAACAGTTTTCTATGTAAAACGTTGGTTATAGGTAAGATTATAGGCCACCGAAAATTGTAAGGTAAAGTAGGGGCTGCAAGCCTATATTTTCTTTATTTCACAGTGTATATATTTCTTTTTTTTTTTTTCTAGGAAACCTATTTCTTTATGATGGTATAGTAGCCAATAGAAATCAAATACATAAATGAACCTTGTGCCAGATTAGATTACAATCCATGTCTCTATGAAAAAGGCTTAGCTTTGCTAGTGATTGGGTGGCCTGGAAAGCTTTATTATATATTCAAGATTAAAGTGGATGTAAACCCGAATTTTTTTATTTTTTTTTTTGCTGTCACAATGTATAGTATACGATTTCCTATAATTTGTGCCAGGTCTTGCCACAAAGAGTTAATCCAGCTCTGAGCAATCCTCTTTTATTGTTCAGTGAGATAAAACGGACAAACAGAGAAAAACCTTTGTCCATTCCGCCCCCTTGCTTTGAGTGACAGGTTATTTACATATCTCGTGCACTAGCTTTAGACAGGCATTATTTTTTAATTCCCACCCCCACTCCTTTTCTGAAGTCATGTGGTTACTTTTCTGGATTTTGACTGGATGTTAGTGATCATAGCAGAAGGAATACACAGGATAAAATGCATGTTGACAAGGGGAGTGTAGAGGTGGGCGGGGAGTCTACTGACATCACGACTCCACCCACCGAGCTCCAGACAACAGATCCACCCACAGAATCTGCAGTATTTCAGGTCTCATAACAGTCAGAGGGGAGACATTTGACAGGTAAGGATACATGCAGGAGGCATCTATATCCTTATAGATCAGCACTATGGCATTAGTTTAGAAAGGATGAGAGTGGGTTTACATCCACTTTAAAGCATCAAGCAATGTCATCAGTCTTCCCAGCTATCTCCTGTGAATTACAAAACCTCTCCTCCCTATGTTGTACAGAGGAGAGCACCCTAGGACAGTGATGGGCGAAACTTTTTGAGTCCGAATGCCCAAACTGCAACACGAAACCAACGTATTTTTTTCAAAGTGGCAACATATACAGAACTTGATGAGCATGCGCTGCGATGTCTGGGGGTGAACATAGGACACATCAGAAATCATTGAGCTTTGTCATGATGAGGAGCAGTGATCTGATTGCAGCTATGTATGTGTATAGCCGCTATGCTGTGCATGTTTAAACAGTGGAACACATGTGTATGGTGCCTGGGCCCTTGAGTGTGTTTTTTAGGGTGATAACATTGTCTATCCTTTTTATATGGGGTTTGGAGGATTGTCATAAAGCTTATGAAAATCCTGCAAACAGCATATAAAAAGGATATCAAGTGAATAAAATCAATCAGTGCAATCAGACCTAAATAATAATAAAGTGTATTCTGCATAGTTGCTTACTAAAACACTAAACAGTGATTCCACCCACCATATGAAACAATTAAGCCTGGCTCACACCTATGCATTTTTTGCAGAAACACACTACAGTCCATTTAACATGGTTTCCTATGGATGTAGTTCACATCTGTGTATTTTATGCAAAGGGTCAGGGTTTTTTTTTTTCTGTTTTTTGTTCCATAGACTTCAATGGTTTAAAGATGTGTATTGAAAAAATGCAAAATGCACCTGCAATATGCAAGCTGCAACCTGCACAAGTGTGAATCAGGCCTAAATCCAATAAAAATAGTGTAGCACAACTCCTTACCAATACATACTCAAAATCAAGTGTCAAATTTTAAGAAATATATAATGCATCACATTAAAAAAAAAGTCCTATATTTAATGATCCACAGTCCAGTGTCTCTCTAATTTTTGCTCTATTCATGCTTCTGTGCTCATCCTTTACAGAGTGTAACCCAGGATCTCAATAACCATGAATCAGCTCTTCAGTCCCCCCCCCCCCCCCCCCGCTCCGGATTTCTCCTCATCACTCCACCGTACAGCTCACACATCCATACCAGGGTTATATATAAATGAAGAGGCAGAGAAACAGTGTACACAGCTAAACACGTTTATTCCCCACACAGCACACACTTACTTTAACAATGATTTCCACAGCGCTTCAACAACACACACATCAGCCGACTCCGCTCCCGGGCACAAGAACAGCCTGTGATTGGTGGCTTTCTTCATTAGGCACCATCACAGCCCCCCATTGGCTTAATCCCCACCACACCAAACTTCATCCAACCCAGCAGCACAGCTTTATCTCGTCCACGCCCACCCTAGACACGTCACTCCTGGCCCCAGAGCTGTGTGGGAGATGTAGTTCTGTAGGAGAGGATGTGTTGTGGATGAGATACACCTCGTACAGGATTTTCTTGCGTGCCCTCAGAGAAGGCTCGGCGTGCCAGCTGTGGCACCCGTGCCATAGGTTCGCCATCGCTGCCCTAGGATGACAATACTCCTCCATAGAGACAGTACAGTGAGTAAGCGTTGTCACCCTAGGACAGGAGGTGTCACTGGCAGGCTCACTAGATGAAAATAAAGAAACCAAAGCCTCCAAAAAGGAAACTAATTTAAGGGACTGGTAGTTACATTGTAAGACGTAGAGATTAGTTTTTTCTTTTAATATAGATTTGGTCAAACCACACTTATTATTCTTCTAAGTCAATTTCTTTTGGTTTGTAGATTGTATGATGTACATCTCCTGCTTTTGAATACCACCTTGTCTATATTACCATTGCACATGTTTTTGGAAACAAGGCTCACCGGTAGTGGGCGCTGTAGCGACTACCAGCTGGATGTTGGAAACATCACAGATAAATGTTTATTTTTGCCAGCACACTAAGGATAGATATATAAGAACTGTATACACTAAGGAGGTACCTCATCCATATGAAAATGTTTTAGAATTTGGACAAATAGAGCGGACTTTACCGGTACCAGAAAAGGACAGTTGCTACATAATAGTACAAAATTTCTTTATTACAAAAAAATTGTTAAAAAAATGTTTACACATTTTATTAAAACCAAAATTATATAGCTCTGATCAATTTGACCACTTAATTGTTTTTACAATAGATCTCTGTTGCTACACTAAGGATCACATGCCTGATGAAGGGGTCCTGCGTGGCTCCGAAACATTGCACTTGTCCTTGTGATGCGATCTTTCTGCAATAAAAAACTTTTGGACGATATTTGAGGATCCTCTGTGTGCTGGCGAAATATTTACATTTATCTGCTTTTGAAAACCTTCCTTCTACATCCATTTGAGTTAAAACATTCCAACTGCATTACTGAATGACAAAAAAGAGATATACATTAAAGGCTTAGTTCACCATTTGGGGGGAAATGTATTTATTTTTTCTGCACAGCATTGCACCTGTGATCAGTGGATCACATGTGCAATGTCAGGCTCCTGTAGACAAGCCCTACAGCTTTTAGCTAATTTCTCTATACGGGGCTGTCAGATCTAAAGCTGCAGAGCTTGTAAATGAACTATGAGGGCGCTCATTTGCGCCCTTGATGTTCATTGAGAACTACAAGCCGCCTGCAGTGGTGGAAGACAGGACTTGTAGTTCTCTCATTCATAGATTCCTGTGAATGAAGGACACAGCTGTGCAGGGTCAGAGCCCTGCACAGCCACTCTGTGTTAAAAATGTCATGGGGTGCGGGGAGAGGATCCCCCTCCTGCTGTCACAGGGGGGGGAGATCAAGGGGGTGAGGACAACATGTGCTAGAGCATGTTACACTGTAAATATGGGTGTAATGTGGAACATGCTCCAAAAGGTGAACTTATACTTTAAAGCGGAGATCCAACCAAAAGTGATACTTCTGCTTATCTGATTCCCCCCGCCTCCTCCGGTGCCACATTTGGCACCTTTCAGGGAGCGGGTAACTGTTTTTGACATGTACCCTGTCCCTTCTTCCGTCGGACCTCGCCGTGGCGAGGTACATTACAAGTTTGGCCCCCTACTCCTCCCTCCCCTTCTGTCAGGCCAGTAGGAGAGCACAGTGCGCTTCGTGCATGCGCAGTAGGGACCCAGCTGTGAAGCAGCAAAGCTTCACTGCCAGGTTTCCTTACTGGCAATGGCGGGGGCAGCACCCGACAGCCTATGTAAACATCGACTGGGGTGCCGACATCGCTGGACTCCAGGACAGGTAAGTGTCCTAATATTAAAAGCCAGCAACTACAGTGTATGTGTAGCTGCTGAATTTTAATTTTTGAAAGGGGGGTGGGACTCCGCTTTAAGCTCTACCACTTATATGCCCAAATGTTGCCCAGTTTGACCATATTTAGCAAATCTCGTCAAGTTTTATGCCAGTCCCTTGAGACACAAAGATTAGAGCATTTCCACTGTACATTTATTGTATACTTATTATTTCCTTACGGTTTCATTTTGTGTAGATAAAATAAGAATATGAAAACATTTTTTTATGTCTATGCAAAATATTCCTATATTGGTTGAGTTCCTGAAATGTGGCATTCCATAGGCAAAGTTCAGAAATCGGTTGTAGTAAAGGGATTATAACTGAATATGCTGAGTTTTTTTTCTTTTCTGGGCACTTCCAGAAATTTGTGGCTTAGTAAATGTATTAGAGGAAGAAGAGAGACCTGCAGTGCAGACTTATGCTTTTGTCCACAGTAATTCATAACCGGAGACCTCATTTTAGTGCCTCTTCCGCCCCCTCAAACAGCTCTCTGAAAATGACAAGATGGATGAAAGCAAAGGAAGATTCTTTATTAAAAAAGTTAACCTTGACCAATAAGATTAGAATGCACCTTTAACAACGACTGCGAGGCCCTGGGTCACTGTGCTGCCAGGATAAAATATTCTTTAAAGTTTTACAGCAGCTACAGTCCCTTTGAAGTTTACTGTAGTATTTTTGGAAGAAGAAAAGCAGCTACTTTACTGTACGTTCGGGGTTACCACCCTGTCTGAAAAATTGTAACCCTCCTAATTCTGTTGCTTCAACCCTATCAATAACTTGGCACCCTGTCTCTCTTTTCTTTTTTGGGCTTAAAAAGTTCATCTCTATGTATGTTTTATGTATGCCTTTAAACATGCAGTTGTTATGGTTGGGAATACAAAGCTGCATTCCAAAATGCAAAGGGCATTCATAATAAACACCTGACAATTTCTTGTATCCTTTTTAGTTTGGGGAGATCTATTTATAAATTTAGAGCTTGTATTGGTTAGATCTCATCACCTAGGTTCCTGATTCTGCCCATGAGCTGTGGTCATCATGAGGCGTTCCCATTTTTGCTCTTAGATTTTTCTACCTTTTTATATTCTTTAGAATGCAAAAAGGAATTCTGAGCTGACAAAACTCCCAAGTGGATTTAGAAAGCTCGAAATATCAAATGCCGCGTACACACGATCGTTTTTAATGTCATTGAAAAAAAATGCATTTTTCTCAACGTGATTTTTCGTGTTTCCTCTCAAGCCTGCCTTGCCTACACACTATCGTGGAAAAAAATGTTCGCGCAAAGCGCAGTGACGTACAACACGTACAACGGCACTATAAAGGGGAAGTTCCATTCGGATGGCGCCACCCTTCATGTTAGTAAAGTTTGTTGAGAGACGATTCGCGCTTTTCAGCCTCGTGCTTTTCAGTCCGTTACAGCGTGACAAATGTGCTATCTCCATTACGAACGCTAGTTTTACCAGAACGAGCGCTCCCGTCTCATACTTGATTCTGAGCATGCGCATTTTTTTTCACGTCGTTAAAGCCTACACACGGCCGTTTTTCATGATGAGAAAAACTACATGAAAAATTAGAGCATGTTCCAATTTTTCTCGTCGTGATTCTCTGCGTTTTTCTCGTCGGGGAAAAATGCTGGAAAGCCCACACACGATCATTTTTAATGACCATTTTAAAAAATTTAATTTTTCACGTCATTAAAAACGATCGTGTGTACGCGGCATAAGGCCTATAAGAAGCCAGGCTCTGCCTGTAGCTAAAATATGGGTTTTGGCTAGGCTGACCATTTCAGTGAGGATCGTTATGATGTAGGAGCGCTGAACCATATGGAAATGCGCTATGGCAATTTACGGTCCTAGAGGCTGCTGACCAGCAACTGTGGGGGTCTTGCTGGACCCTCATAGGAGTTTACTAAAATGTTTTTGAAAGGATGGGAGCACCACACCAGATGCATATTATTGATTTTTTTTTTTTTAACTACATTGTAAATGGCCAGGATAATACATGTACACCAGAATTTGCGTTTTACCAGTGCTCAGTATACCATTTGTATCCAAATTAGAAGAAAGGGACCTTCTATGTGGGCGATTTCCAGATGACCACCCACAAAGAAAAAAATATCTTGTATTCTTCCTCAATGAAATGACTAAAGTTTTTGAAAGGATGGGAGCATTTTATTTATTTTGTAACCACCAACACAAGTGGGGCTCTGCCCACACGGCCGTGTCCTTCATTCAGAGTTTTGTGAATAAATGAACTACAACTACCGTCAGCCATTGCAGCAGACGGCTTGTAGTTTTTAAACAACCAGGGCGCTGGTGAACGCTTTTGTAGTTCATTGATCTTCCTGGACTTCAGTAACTGCCTGCCCGTGTCAGGGTTAGGGGCAGACCGTTATACTGACAATCTAAGGAGGGTGACACTGCAACCGTAATCTACTATTCACGGGTGTAATGCTTTTCAGGCTCCTGAGAAAAAAACTTGCAAAAAAATTTGCATGTGTTTATTTTTATTTAAAGGTCAACTTAGCCTTTAAGGAAAGCCTTGCGTCAGTTTTTTAAAGCTTTCTAACAAATGCACCAGATTCAGGGTACTCTTTATTACTGCTATTTTTAGAATCTGTCACCATGGCTATGACATACTCCAAAAGAATTACCAGCAGTTCACACATAAGTTTACTTGCAGTAGTTAAAGGAAAAGTAAGGCCAAAGCTCTTTTGGATCTACTTCTCCTGTGGGTGACAGGAGTGCACTTAGTTTTGCACTCCTGTGACGCAGATTCAGCTGACAGCGGGCTCCCCTGTCGGCTGCCCCTACCCAACTGGTCCAGCTCTGAAGAGATCCTGACATTAATGTCTGGATCCACCCAGTTGCCTGACTGGCAGCTCGCTCTGCCTCTGTGTGTTGGGGAGAGCTTGAGCCAGCTGCTACCAACCCTCCCACAGTCCGGTGCTCCAGTGAGCGCTAGATGGGCTGAGCAGAGAGATGGCAACTGATAGTCTTGGGCAGCAGGGGACCAATGCAGTTTTGAATTGATGCTGCATCCACCCAGGTCAGTATATATGTTTTTTTTTTTTTGTTTGTTTGGTTTTTTTTTAATTCCCACACTTCTCTTTTAAGGACAACAGAAAGACACTGTGCTCAGAGTGAGGCATTTTGTGTTGAACAGCTGTCATTAATGTTACAGCTTCCTGCACAGGTCTTATGGTTGCTAGGACACGACTGCCCCTGGCTTCCTAGTTACCAATTGACCCCAGCCCTCTTCAGCTGCCAACTGTGAGGTTAGCCATGTAAACAAATCAGTGGGGGAAACTTCCTGATGTTATTACCCAAAATAACATTGGCCAGCAGCTGAATAGGGCTGGGGATGCATAATTGCTTGCTATGTATGATGCTATTGGCTGCACAGTGTATTAGCAACCAATGCTGCCGTGCTAGTGGGGCTTGTCTGGAAATGTTATAGATAGACAACTCCTATCCTCATATTGATTAATGGTTGCAAATTAATAACTACTGCAGTAGGGAACAGACACAAAAGATACACTCAGCATCTTTCCAAATAACTGTTCTGCTTATTCAACGCAATTGAAATTTTTTAAACACATGATTACGTAGGTATCACATTAATATTACAATTGTACTTTTATGGTATCAAAGGGCGTAACATAGGTAGGCAAAATTTTAATCAGGACTTGAAAGAACGCAACAATCAAAACATTATTTGTCTCTGATTTAACGCAGGCACTGACATTTGTTGTGCTGAGGCACAACAGATTTCTAAAGAGTGTCATCTAGACTTGTGCACAACGGAAAAATTTGTTTAGTTTCGGTTCGTTTCTTTTCGGTCCTGTTGATTCGTAATCGTTCGTAATTTTGCTAGACGGGATTTTTCGTGTTCGGACTAATTCGTGCTTTCGGTAGAGTACATTGTTTTTCGTTGATTCTGGACACAACTCCTACTTTGGTAACTTTTTTTGGGTTCGTTGATTCGTAATTTTCTGTGTCTCTCTCATGACGACGCTGCCTATTATGCCTAATGTGCTTCGAATGGATTTGTACTTTTCTAAATACATAGCGGTTATTTGTAACGATTCAAAATCTCGTATTTTGCTTTTGTTTTTTACATGCGGCTATAGCCTCCGCCCCTGTACACCATTTTGAGAGGGAGTTCAGCACGGTGAGGGAGAAGCAGAGCAGAGTGTTATTGTGCTTCGAATGGATTCGTACATTCGTAACTTTTTTCATAACGAATTATGCCGAAGACATTCGGGCATTCACTATTTGCGATTATAATTTATTTCGGATTCGGTTTTATTCGTAATTGCTTTGTTCGGAAATTCGAATGCTTCCGAATGTCCGAAAGTTGCTAAATTCGGACGAATTTCGATTCGTTACGAAACAAATTGCACAAGCCTAGTGTCGTCTATGAATTCCCCAGTCTGCGTTCCCTACCCAAAACATATACTAGTTGCAAGCTTGTTCTGTGGCTGAAAAGCAAGCATTATTGATGCCAGACATAACCAGATAACTGGCATTTTTTCAGAAGGAGATCAGCAATGACAGCCCTATACTGACAGGTTTCTTTAAAGTAATTGTCTGTAGAATTCAGGTTTCCTTTTGTTTTTACCTGGTTACACAAAGTATTGCATTGAATTTTAATAAAAAAACAAAAAAATGTCATTGACTCATGATGGCCCAGGCCTGCACATGGTTACATTCAGTCACATCCTGTTTCAAAGAGATTTGTTTGATTTTCCACCCAGCCAAACTCTCACACATCGCCTTGTTTTGATCATCTGTAAGGCGTTTCAGTCTCCTAATTGAAAAATATGAGCATCATTTTTCCATCAGACTATGGTGTAATCATTCATTCTATCCCTAATGATTATCGAACTAGGCGTAGTACATTCCTAATGCTGGCATTAACTTTATCACCGGGAAAGTTCCACCTCCCATCGATCTGCCCTGGCTTGAATTTTGGGAGGTGACACTTTTATCATTAAATTTACAGACATAATTTAGTAAGTCAATTACATGCATGTTTCTTATTCAACATGGTGTGACCTGCAAACAGATTTTATTTAAACTTGCACAACGATCGTGTGATGTTCCTGCATAGAACACCTCTACAGTCAGAGGGCCGGTAAAGAATTGCTTCCAAGTCAGGTAATTTTAGAAATAGTCAGCATGTGTTTTTTGTTAGGGCTCGTTCACACTGTATCCTTTTTATGTAGTTTCTGGGCACTTAGTAGGAGATTTTAATCTCCAAGAGGACCTCGAAGTTTGTGCTGAGCCAAGTAGCTCAACTCACACTTCTCTGTTGGGCAGCATGGCCTTATTATTTAACAATACAGACACTACCAGCATTGTGTGTTCTGATTGGAAGTGCCTATTGTTCTATATGGCTTCTGCCAGCAGACGTCTATGGGGAGAGTGTGGTCCAACCTTATGGAAAAACCTGCCAATAGAAGCACATTGCATTGGGTGCTCTTCTGTAGCCATACCTTTTAACCACTGCCAAATGACCGGGCCACTTTTTGCGATTCGGCACTGACAATTGCGACGTCATGTGATGTGGCTCCCAAACAAAATTTATGTCCTTTTTTCCCCACAAATAGAGCTTTCTTTTGGTGGTATTTGATCACCTCTGCGGTTTTTATTTTTTGCGATATAAACAAAAATACAGCGACAATTTTGAAAAAAAAAAAAGCAATATTTTGTACTTTTTGCTATAATAAGTATCCCCAATTTTTTTTAAAAAAGCTAATTTTTTCTCAGTTTAGGCCGATACGTATTCTTCTACACATTTTTGGTAAAAAAAAATCGCAATAAGCGTATATTGATTGGTTTGCGCAAAAGTTATAGCGTCTACAAAATAGGGCATAGTTTTATGGCATTTTTATTTATTATTATTTTTTTACTAGTAATGGCGGCGATCTGCGTTTATCGTGACTGCGAATTTATGACGGACGCATTGGACACTTTTGACACATTTTTGGGACCATTGTCATTTTTACAGCGAACAGTGCCATAAAAATGCACGGCTTACTGTAAAAATGACACTGGCAGTTGAGGGGTTAACCACTAGGGGGCGCTGAAGGGGTTAAGTGTGTCCTAGGGAGTGATTGTAACTTTTAGGGGGAGGAGCTACCAGTGACACGTCAGTGATCACTGTTCCCAATCATAGGGAACAGTAGATCCCTGACATGTCACTAGGCAGAACAGGGGAATGCCGTGACCGCAATCGCCTGGGAACATCGGGTTCCCAGGACCCGCAGGCGCGCGCACCTGCTGGGTGGCAAATTTAAAGGGACGTACAGGTACGCCCATTTGCCTGCCCATGCCATTGTGTCAACGTACATCGTCGTGCGGCGGTTGGCAAGTGGTTAAAGAGGGGGCACTGGGCAGAGTTTTTTTTTGTCTAGATTTTCTTATTTTTTGCTTTCACGGATGACCTCCATGTTTGTTTCTACTCTATGGTTGTAGGTGGTTTGTTTGAACTTTGCATATGTTGTCATCCTGCTGGTTTTTGGAAAGATGCTGAGACTCAGATTTTTCTCATTGGGTCTGCAAGCTGAAGGAAAGGAATCCAATAGATTCCTCTATCCATGCTAAACAGAAGCATGTCTTTTTGGAAAACCTAAACAGTGACAGCATTTTCCACTGTCCAGCCATCAAGTTTCTATCCAGCTTCTTCGATTTTTCAATCAATGTTTGTTGAGCTGAGTGGTGTCGACAGAGCTAATCATGGCTGGAATTTCGGACGATTTACCAGGTATGGGCCGAAAATTCAAGCTGTGTATGACCAACTTGCATTGCAAACTTTGCAATGGACAAATGTTATTTTTGTAGCACCGATGTGGCATCTTGCAGATTAGCAATCACTCCATAAAACAGCCAAAAGTGACTTTTAGGGCATGTTCAGACTTTAGTTTCTGAAAAGCGCATCACTCTTCCGAGAGCATTTGAGCATTTGTTTTCGCCTCCTCACCATCTGCTTTAACCCCTTGAAACTCGCACTAGTCTTCTTTAACTGCATGCATTGCACGGGGTTGCGGCCCACTTGCTAAGGGGTCCATTCATTTGCCAGCCATTTTACCACCCCCTCAACCTGCTAGTGGAAAAGTGCCCTTAACCCTCTGGAACGTCTGATGGACAGCGAAAGTCGTGAGCCTGAGCTGATATGGTTTGGTGAAAGACTGTACATCACAAAAACATAAGTAGCTCTTGTTTATTATTCATCTGATATTATTATTATTATTATACAAGATTTATATAGCGCCAACAGTTTACGCAGCGCTTTATAATGTCTAGGGGGGACAACACAATTACAGTACAGTTCAATACAGAAGGAATAGGAGGGCCCTGCTCATGGAGCTTACATTCTAAAGGGAGGGGGTGGTGGTACAAAAGGTAATAGCTGCAGAGAATCTTACATAGTGCAGTCATTTCTATGCAGTTAAAGTGGATGTAAACCCTCCATACACCCAGTGAAGTGAACAGCCTCAGATGATGCACAGAGATTAACCAAATCTCCCTACATAGGTTTTACATCCATATTTGCTGAATTCACATGATATACTGTTTAGAAAGTTCAGATCGTGTTAGGAGATTTTCTCTTCCTGTTTCACACAGAGTGTGATGTCTGGGCATACAGCCAAGATAGCTAAAATTGTTGATTGGAGAAAAGGCACACACCCCCTCTCATCATAGGCAGAGACTCTCTGAGGTGTTTTGTAACAGGGCCAGCTCCCTGCTAATCTATTTTAGCAACCTCTCCTGACAGAAATGTCAGGCTGCTTTTATCTGATGTGTCCGAGAACTATCAGGGAATGGGAATTGGCTCTTTGAAGAGAGATAACAAAATACTGCAGATATATGTGCCCAGCTCAAATTTCATGAATCGGGTTTACATCCACTTTAAAATAGATCTGAACCCAGTAACTAATACTCTATAGAAGATTTTGTGAAAACTAGAAGTGGCTGTACATTGTCACTAGAAGCTGGTTATGATATTCAGCTGGCCCTGGAGCCTGTGCATGTAGACAGGAAGAGGCCGTTGAAGATCAGCAGCACTGAGACACAAAAGAAAGACAAAAAGGCAAAAACAATATTTCTTTCTCGTACATCACGGGACACAGAGCGACATAGTCATTACTAATGGTTATATAGTTACCGTCAGGTGCTGGCACTGGCAACTTCCAAAACCGGAAGTACCCTCCCCTATATAAGCCCCTCCCATCCGGGAGCACCTCAGTTTTTTGCCAGTGTCTAAGGTGTTGGCCAAGAAGAAACATGTGTTTTTCACTGAGCTTGCGTACAGGTTCTTTTGGGCCTCAGTAAGCTACTCCGGATCCGACCAAAAAAGCTTCATAGCTAAACGGTCGGTACCCGGGCCTTGCAGAGAAGAGCAAGGTTCTGCCTGTAATGCTTCTCTTAGGAGAGCTGGACCCTGGGATCCAGAGCTCTGGTCATACCCACGACCAAGATGTTTTCTGTGCAGGGTGCTATACAGGTCCAGGGGAGTGGAATCCTTGGGAACCCGGTCCCTGAAGGTTTGATTACAATGCCTGCCGTGATAGGTGAAGTTTGGGCTTTTGTGGACCAAACAAAGTCCTGCGGCGGGGAACAGGTAAGTGGGGGCCCCCAGGAACTTGGTTCTATTGGGGGACCCCCAAGCCTAATTTGTCTTTCTGTCTGTTACCTAACGGTATTCCCGCTAATATCTGTGCATGCCTGTAACTACTAAAAAAAAAAATGTAATAATTTTTAATGGTGGTCAAGAAAAAAAAAAAAAAAAAGAATGTTTTTTTATATATGTTTAGTATATTAAACTGCGGTACCTGTGTTTGTCCACTAGAGGCCGCTGTGGAATGTTTTTCTTGTCATATGGACTAGTTTCTTCTCAGAGAGCAAAGTCCAGGCAGCTGGTGAGTTCTCCTACAGGAAACTGTTTCCTCTGCCATGTTGCAGTGTTCGTCTATCCCCCGGCCTGCGGCAAAGGGGGCCCTGGCTCCTGTCCCTGGTTTCCATGTTTGAAAATTAGCGCCGAGGCGCACGTGGCCGCGCGCGTGCGCGTGCACGCGCCTCTATATATAGAGGTGGCCGGAAAAAGGGGCGGGGCCTGGGGGATGACGCTCTGTGCGCGCCGCAGCGCTTCTGTGCATGTGCGGGCGTCCCAGCAGGTTTTTAAAAAGCCACATTATTGCAGTAAGCTGGCTATGAAGTACAGAGACAGAGCTGGCAACATTTAAAGGCATACAGCAAGCGGTTGATACAGGCATCCCCTAGAAAGGCACATTAGTAGACACCAACTGTTTATTATAGCAGCATTTATGCTAGACTATTATCAGTAACTGGTGTATTTTCGGCTGGAATACCTCAGCTTTGTGGCTTAGGAATATGCCGTCTAAAAACTCCGGGACTAGAAATTCCAGGAGGAATAGGGGGTCTCCATCGGGCTCTGAGGATCTTGGGCATGCTTTGGCTGCACCAGTCTCCCCTGAAGAATCAGAGGTTAGTGACCGTAGGGCACCCCCAGGAGTACCTGGTACTGTGGCTGTCCCCAGTTCACCTGCTCCTGTGTATGTAACAGAGGAGGTTTTTTCCTCAGCTCTGGGAGGGCTGGAAGAGAGATTGTCAGCACTAATTGCTGCTTCCCTGTCACAGGAGAAAAGCGCTCGATCTCCGTCTCCTCCCTCAGAGTGCCTGTTAACAGAGCAACAGTCCCATACAGAGAACGACCTACCTGAGGGGGATCAGGATGAGGTTGATTCAGTTGTAGAGGAATCAACAGTGGAGGAGCCGTTCTCAGCATCACATGCTGAGAGGTTATGGGTGCAGTCCCTGACTAATATGGTCCGATCAGCATTTAAAATGCCACTTGCGGAGCCATCCTCCTCTTCTGTCTCCTCGTTGGGGTCGCTAAAAGCTCCCCAGACTGTTTGTTCTTTTCCGATCCATCCTTTACTGGAGGGGCTCATTTACCAGGATTGGGAGCATCCTGACAAAATATTTACTCCCCCCAAGAGATTTCCGGTGGTCTATCCTATGGAGGATAAGTTCGTCAGAAAATGGAAGGTCCCTACAGTGGACGCAGCCATCTCTTGTGTGAATAAATCACTGACATGTCCGGTGGAAAATGTCCAAATGTTCAAGGACCCAATAGATAAAAAATTGGAGTCCTTATTGAAATCTGATTTTTCTACAGCAGGATTGGTGACACAACCAGCAGTGGCAGCTATAGGGGTCTGCCAAGCAGTGAAGGATCAGTTGAAACAGGTCTTAAGGGACGTGCCAGATCAGCAGGCTCTTGCTCTAGCTGATCTACCTAGAGCCTTATGCTTTGCGGTGGACGCTATAAAGGATTCAATCCATCAGGCCTCCCGCCTTACGCTGTCTGTAGTACATATGCGCAGGCTTCTATGGCTCAAAAACTGGTCTGCTGAAGCTCCCTGTAAAAAATTGCTGGTCAGCTTCCCATTTCATGGGGAGCGCTTATTCGGGGAAGACCTGGACAAGTATATCCAGAGAATTTCCAGCGGTAAAAGTACACTCTTGCCGGTCAAAAATAGAGTTAGAGGTCCCTCTTTTAAGAGGCCTGCTTCTCCAGTCCCTAGGACATCGGCTGTGAAACAGTTCCGACGGCCTCCCCGGTCAAATCCCGGAGGTAAAAATCAGGGACAGTTGCAGGGTAACAAGAAGCCCTGGAGCAGGAGAGGTACAAAACCTCCCCCAAAGTCAAATGCATGAAGGGTTGCCCCCACCCAATCGGGTGGGGGGAAGACTTCAGTTGTTCACAGAAACCTGGCGGGACACGATCCGAGACAGATGGGTGCTCTCCGCAGTAAATCTGGGATACAAATTGGAGTTAAAAAACTCCCCTCCTTCCCGCTTTATAAGGTCGAACGTGCCAAGGGATCCCCAGAAGAGAGGATCCCTCCTGTTGGCACTGGAACAATTATTGCTTCAAGCAGTAATTATAGAGGTCCCCCTGGAAGAATGGGGGTTCGGGTTTTACTCAAACCTCTTTACAGTTCCGAAGCCAAACGGGGACGTGAGGCCCATATTAAATCTAAAAGGGCTAAACAAATTCCTACATATCAGGACTTTCCGGATGGAGTCGATCCGATCGGTAGCCACTGCCCTACAAGGGGAGGAATGGTTAGCCTCGATCGACATCAAAGATGCGTATTTGCACATCCCCATCTTTCCAGCCCACCAAAAATTTCTACGCTTTGCGATAGAAGGGCGCCATTTTCAGTTCAGAGCCTTACCCTTCGGTCTGGCCACAGCACCAAGAGTGTTCACAAAAATTCTGGCCCCATTATTGGCCAATCTAAGAACACGAGGTGTAACGATAATGGCATATCTAGACGACTTGTTGCTGATAGACCACTCAGTGGAAAAACTAGAAGTGGTTGTTCACGAGACAATCAAGTATCTGGAATATCACGGTTGGATTATCAACCGAGACAAGTCAGCCCTAAAACCAGTCAAAAGTCTGGAATACTTGGGGCTAAGGCTGGATTCAGACCAGAGAAAAATTTTCTTGCCTCGAGAAAAGGGGTCGTCTTTGAGAGATTTGATCCACTTAGTGGGTTCAAAAAGACAGCCATCCATACGCCTGTGCATGAGGCTGCTGGGAAAAATGGTGGCATCATTCGAAGCAGTACCCTACGGTCAATTCCATTCAAGGAAGTTGCAAAGGGCCATACTGTCAGCCTGGAACAAAAAAGTTCAGGCTCTGGACGTACCAATGTCCTTGTCCCCTTCCGTTCGCAGAAGCCTCCGTTGGTGGTTGGTTCCCCGGAATCTGGAAAGAGGGAAATCCTTCAGTCCGATTTCTTGGAAGGTGGTCACTACAGATGCCAGCCTTTTAGGCTGGGGAGCAGTACTGGAGCAATGGTCTCTCCAGGGCAGATGGTCGGATGCGGAAAAGGCCCTGCCCATCAATCTCTTAGAGATACGAGCAGCCCGGTATGCCCTAGTAGCATGGACATCCAAACTCCAAGGGTCCCCTGTCAGAGTTCAGTCAGACAATGCCACAGCAGTGGCATATATCAATCGTCAGGGGGGCACCAGGAGTTGTGCAGCCCAAAGGGAAGTAAATTACATCCTGAGATGGGCAGAAAGATATGTCCCAGCCATATCTGCGGTATTCATTCCAGGGGTGGAGAATTGGAAGGCGGACTTTCTAAGTCGCCAACAATTATGCCCAGGGGAATGGTCCCTTCATCCCGAGGTTTTCCGGACAATATGTCAGCGGTGGGGAACACCGGATGTAGATCTGCTAGCATCCAGGTTCAACACGAAAGTGGACAGGTTTGTCTCTTGGACAAGGGATCCCCTAGCGTGCGGCTCGGATGCCCTAGTGTTCCCTTGGGATCAGTTCAAGCTGATATATGCATTCCCACCGCCACAATTGTTACCTCGATTACTCCGCAGAATCAGGGTAGAAAAGAAACCAGTGATTCTGGTGGCTCCAGCGTGGCCCCGAAGAGCATGGTACGCGGAGATTGTAAAAATGTCTGTGGGGAGTCCTTGGACCCTCCCACATCGTCCGGACCTGCTTTCGCAGGGACCGATATACCACCCTTCCTTACCAGCCCTAGGTTTGACGGCCTGGCTATTGAAGCCCACATTCTAAAAAGGAGAGGGCTCTCTAATGCTGTGGTGTCTACCATGATCAATGCCAGGAAACCGGTATCCAGGCAGATCTACTATAGAATCTGGAAGGCGTACATCGCCTGGTGTGAGGCCAGGAAATGGCATCCACGTAAATACGTAATAGGTAGAATTCTGGACTTCCTACAATGGGCTGTAGATAGGAAGCTTGCCTTGAGTACTATCAAAGGTCAGATTTCGGCCTTGTCAATATTTTTTCAAAGGCCCTTGGCTTCGCATTCACTAGTCAAAGCCTTTATACAAGGAGTGATGCGTATTAGTCCTCCGGTTAATATTCCCATATGTCCATGGGATCTAAACTTGGTTCTGTCGGTTCTACAGAAACAACCATTTGAACCATTACAGCATATTTCCTTAGTGCTTCTCACCAGGAAATTGATTTTTCTAGTAGCCATTTGTTCGGCTAAAAGAGTATCGGAATTAGCAGCTATGTCCTGTAAGGAGCCATATCTGGTTATCCATAAGGACAGAGTAGTGTTACGTCCTCATCCAGCCTTTCTTCCTAAGGTGGTATCGAGTTTTCATTTGAACCAAGATGTGGTTCTTCCTTCTTTTTTCCCCAAGCCTACTTCGGTAGAGGAAAAGTTATTGCATTCTTTGGATGTAGTAAGAGCAGTTAAAGCTTATCTAAAAGCCACTGCTCAGATTCGCAGAACGGATACTTTGTTTATTCTGCCGGAAGGCCCCAGAAAGGGTCAGGCAGCGTCAAAATCTACTTTAGCCAAGTGGATTCGACAGGTCATAATACAAGCCTATAGCTTGAGAAGTAGACCGCCTCCGTTCAAAGTTAGGGCGCACTCCACGAGAGCAGTTGGAACTTCATGGGCAGTGCATCACCAGGCCTCCCTGGCTCAAGTCTGTAAGGCCGCAACATGGTCTTCAGTACACACGTTTACTAGGTTCTACCAGGTGGACGTTAGAAGTCAGGAGGATGTCGCCTTTGGGCGCAGTGTGTTGCAGGCCGCAAAAGATCCTCATGTCTGATAGCGCTCAGCTTATATATGGTGTATCCCCCCCCTCATTTGGCATTGCTTTAGGACATCCCATTAGTAATGACTATGTCGCTCTGTGTCCCGTGATGTACGAGAAAGAAAATAGGATTTTTATAACAGCTTACCTGTAAAATCCTTTTCTTGGAGTACATCACGGGACACAGAGCTCCCGCCCCTCTTTGGGGACACTTATTGCTTTGCTACAAAACTGAGGTGCTCCCGGATGGGAGGGGCTTATATAGGGGAGGGTACTTCCGGTTTTGGAAGTTGCCAGTGCCAGCACCTGACGGTAACTATATAACCATTAGTAATGACTATGTCGCTCTGTGTCCCGTGATGTACTCCAAGAAAAGGATTTTACAGGTAAGCTGTTATAAAAATCCTATTTTTCTGAAGGAAAAATGGCAGTTGTTTATGGTAGACGGTGCTTTGAACACTAAATATTGTCCAGTTTGGGTTTGGACCTAATTTAATATTATCAATTGGCTGAATATGAAATGTAAATAATAGCAGCAAGGAATCACGGAGCCCCTTTGGAAGTATCTGATTTCTTCATCGTTCTATGCTGGGATAGACTGTACTATAGTTCAATGCCCATTGAATGTTTGACTCGTATTTACTGACCACTGAAAGTTTGTGTTGGATGGAAAAATATGGGAGTCAGCTGCTTGTAAACATAAAATCATTTTGGAAGTGGAAATGGAGTTTT
Organism: Rana muscosa; assembly: GCA_029206835.1. NCBI lineage: Eukaryota > Metazoa > Chordata > Amphibia > Anura > Ranidae > Rana > Rana muscosa. The sequence goes on from CM055117.1 coordinate 190,092,001, forward strand.
TAATTTGCACTTAAGAAAATGATTTTATGCTTACAATATAAAATCTTGCATGTACACTTGGAGATGTAGGCGGTCACCTGATCAGGCAATGAACACATTTAAATGCTTTTTAAAAGTGCTGTTTATATATTATCAGCTGCTGTAGTCTAAGGAGGCTCAGGGGTGCCAGGGTGCAGGTATTCTGTGCTGTGAGATGACTAGACAGGAAAGTGTAAGCTCGTATCTACCTTCATCAAAACTACCAACATCTCAATATAATCAGATCTAGTCGTATTCTGTATTGTCTGCTTGTCTAAGTGCCATCTGTCATATTTCCCTACTGATTATCCTTTTCAAAGTGAAGAGGTACACCTAAAAAATAAATCTCTATTATTGTAATTATGATGAATTCCTGAACATTTTTACATCTGTATTCGTAATTGTTGCTAAAGGTCTTCACCAAGCTCTGATACTCCGCATCCCTTTAGCTGAAGCGTTTGTCAGTTTTGTTTGCAGTTTATGGTGGAGTTAAAGTGTTACTAGACCCAGGACCCTGCATTCACTATATCCGGTCTCCCACAGTACACAGAATATTTAAATGCAATTGTTTTAGTAATTATAAACTGCTAAATACCCCTTTTTCATCAGCAGTTAGAGCAGTCTTGTGACTCCTATCCATGTCTGCTTAAAGCTTGTAGGAGGAGTTTTTATTTTGCTCTGACTGTCCTATGAGGCTGCAGGACCCCTGACCCTCTGTCTGGACAGTGCCGATTGGCCCTGTGCTGATCACCTGCACTCTCCCAAAAAAAAAAAACATTCTAGCAATACACATCAAACTGAGCATGGGCAACTTGTCCCTTAGCCTCTGTTCTTTTAGGAGATGGTTTGGGGACTTTGGAGGAAGGGGCGGAACAGAGAAGACAGGATCAAACAGCCTTTTTATACAATGCTGAGGATTTACCCCTTAGGTTCCACTGTGAGTATATCAAGCATGCTTTACTGCATATACAGTCTCATTTTACTGTTGTGGGTTTAGTAACACTTTAAGGACAGAAAGGTGGGAGCTGCCATAGCTACCTTGTCTATCAGGATTGTGACAGCTTACATTTGCTTCACTGATCTGGAGAAGGATAGCAGGCCTGGGCTCCTGAAACTCTGCTGACTGCAGGTTTGGTTACTGCTGGTAATTAATAAACAGTATGTAAACCCTAACATTGAACTTCTCTTATTTGGTCTGTTAAATATACCATTAAAATTGTTTAGTTGTATCTGTTTGGTTTTTGCAAAATATACCTGTTGAATCGACCACTAACATTCTTGTTATGGAGAAGAGGATAGGAGGGGGTGTTCTGTAGTCCTGTCGTAGAGTGCCAGCGCCATTTCTCCATAGACACAGTATTGTTGGGGGGAGTGGTTGGCCTCAGACAGGAAGTCTGTTACTGGTAGGATCTTCTGGCAAAAATAAAAGCCCCAAAAATGCAGCCACCACACCTACATTTTTTGCCGTAAACTGCAACGTATGAAATTTTTGGTCTTCGGCTTAGATACAGTTTTCAGGAGAAATGTTCATCCATTATTATTTATGCAGCTAAGGGGCATTTTGTGCCATAATTTGCAGGCCTCCGCTCATTAACCTCTAAGGGAGAGCCAAGTGCTGATTGATTTCTAAGCTACTATTTGAAATCTGCTGTGCTAACCCAAACTGGGTGTTCTGTATGGTGCTGCCAAGTATAGTCAATGAATTGAAAAGGTATTCAATAGCAGCAAATCCCCCAACAACCATTCTGTGTTGGCATATTTGATATCAGAGAGGCCTGGTACACACGATGAGTTATTTTTCCGTTCACCCCAGTGGGCTGAATAAAAAAAAACCTGAGGAGCTTGCGATAAGGTCTTCATACTATCTATGCAATGTTAGTACAGCGATTTTCCCGCTGAGCTATTGGGCTCTGACAGGGGGACATCGGCAGATGTTTTTCTGGTATGCCCGTTCTATAGAAGCCAGAACTGGCCAGGATTTGAACAGTGTATGGCAGGCCTAAAGCCTCGTACACACGGTCGGACTTCAAACAAACTTTTCCGTGGATTTTTGTCCGAAGGGAGTTGGCCGGCAACACCCATAGCATACACACGGCAGGACTTTTCTGCAAACTTTCCCAAAACTTTCCCAACTTCACGTGGTTTTTTCTGCTCTTTACCGCCACCCTTTGGTAAACTTCTGCTAGTGTTGGTTGATTTTAACATTGGTTCTGGGCATGCGTATTTGTACTTCGGACAAAAGTCCAATGGATTTCTGTACACACGGTCGGACTTTGCACCATCGAACTTTTGTTGCCGAAAAGTTTGTCCGTTTGCACTTTTGTCCGATGAAAACCGAAAAAGTTTGTCCGATGGAGCGTACACACAGTCGGATTTTTTGGAAAACTTGCTAATTTTGAAGTTTGTTGGCAAAAAGTCTGACCGTGTGTACGGGCCTTTAGTCTGTGCGCAGCCAGTCAGGGCACTCTTGCTTTCCAGTAACATGTTTACAGTCTGGTGAGGGTGCTGGACCAAGCCACATTGATTAACTACTGTGTAGGCTGCATATGGGTCCAGGATCTGGCTGTGATGTCTGGCAGGGATTCCTGAATCACAAGACGGGCTGAACAAATAAAGTTTGCATTATAAATGTGTATTTAGCTGTTTGGAGTTTGGCTTTATGCAGCACAATGTTGCTAATTCTATTTCTGTTTATATGTCAGGTACTGTTTAATTAGGTTAATATCTGTTAACATATTACATTTCCTGTCACTTTCTTAGCATATGAACTTATAGCTGCATTAGCTTTCATCTGAAGCTTCATGGGTCAAATGGCTGACAGATGCACTCAAACTGGGAAATCCTGAAAATCTGGCCAGTATATTGAGGGAACCTCGGCTTCTAAAGTCCTTTTATACAAGCCCCTATTTATACTTTGCTGCAAGTGTTTGCTTTGCATTGAATAGCATTCTTGATCCTTCAATGTGTCGCCAGCCAGAAATGTGTTCCAGGCGTCCACAGCTGCACAATGCGTTTACTATACAGCGACATTGTTATTTTTTCTGCTTTTGTTTATTACAGTCGCAACGTGATGCTAACTAAAAAGAAACACGATCAAGAAGCTTTTAAAAATAATTTATATTCACGTCAAAACTCTTTGTAGACTGGCTTAATTGAAGGGTGAGGATTAGTCGCAGTAAAATTAGTCCCAAAGTCCTAGCCGTCTAGATGACTGTGGAGGGATGACTGGGCCTTTTCTAGTGTTGCCAATTGCATGGCGTGTTAGCTAATCTTCTGGCTCCAAGCATTATGACATCATGGGAATTGAGCACTGGTCACGACTAGCACTAGTATACTGTACAGCACATAAAAAGAGGTTTTCTTTTTTTTTTTTTGTAAGTAATTGGTTATTAAAGCGAACTGTGCATCTGACGACATATTTACAGGACAGAAAGTTTATATAGAGTTACTTGTTGGGCACATCTTCATCTAGAATAACTTCATGTGGACCTGTCACTAAAATTCACACCTACCAGCAAACAGTACTAGTCTCTTGTCATGGAAAAATAATCATTGCTTTTAACTCCAACATATGACCTAAAAACCTTATCACATGGTCCCTGGCTACCAGGAGCATTGTGGGAGTTTTATGGCATCAGAGACTGCGGAGATTCTATTTTTTCTAAAATATTGCTTCTGTGTGGTGGACTTTCAGGCAGATGAGGATCAGAGAGGTATACCCAGGAAGACAAGACCCATATATAATGAGCAATAATGGCTGCTGCGGCCATTTTCCATGACAAAGAATTATTCGTTTTTAAATGCTTTTTATACACATGTAAAAAAAGATAAATTTCAAGTGGGCGCTGATGTTCTCCAAAATCCCCGCTTTACAAGTCAAACAGTTGCCAAACTCTGCCAAGACTTTGTCCTGTGGTCAGCTGCATGCTACGGAACTTCTTCGAAATCTTTATCATTAGGATCTGCAACTCCTGCTCTCTCCAATTATTCCAATTGTGAATTAATACTCTTCTGGGACAAGCCGAAAACAAACTTTCCATTGGAGTGGATGGAAGTTCTGGCTCTCATGTGCAAAAAAGTAAAGGTTTAAGTGCTAGTTCACACCAGACGCAGTTTCGTTCAGTTCCATGCGCTTTTTTTCTGCACAAAATGCATGCACAGGGAAAGCTCTGCTTGTTCGCACCCCTTCCACTGACACATTTGGCACTTTTTTTTTGGGGGGGGGGGTGCCTGTGTGTGTCTTAGAAGACAACGGGACCATTCAGTACAGCACAACCCACGTATATGCAGTGGGAAAGGCTGAAGGCTTCACTGACGGTTTCCTTTACTTGCAATGCCGGCGCCTGCACCCGAAGCCGTTGGACGAATCGGCTCGGGGTGCCAACATTGCGGGATTGCTTTACAGGTAAGTCCTTATATAAAAGTCAGCAGCTACAGTGTGTGTGTGTGTGTGTATGTGTATATTATTAGTATTGCAGTATACGAGCGTTTCGCAAAACAAGCTATTTTTTTAAATTCCGACTTTGGCCAGAGGTGCGGGGGCTCCGGAAACGCTTGGAAACACTCCATTCCCAAGTGTCTCTGAGCGCCCCCGCACCTCTGGCCACATGCGGTACTGCATACACCAGCAATGACTGTGGAGCCAATTATCTGAGTTTTTATTGATTCCTATGGGGAAACTCGCTTTTGATATACGAGTGCTTTGGATTACAAGCATGCTTCTGGAACAGATTATGCTTGTAATTAAAGGTATTACTGTAGTTTAAACAGACCAGTTAGTTTTTTTGCTGGCTTGAATGTGTGCTGCAGATGCCCCTTGTGCTGTTTTTATATATGTTTACATATACACACACACTGTAGAACTACTGTATATCAGGGTTCGACAATCCCCGGGCGCCAGGTCGCAAATGCGACTAGAATTAGCGACCTGGGACAGCACAGCTGAGGTTTCCTGTGTCTCCATGGGCCCCCCGCCCGCGATCTCGTCGGGCCGCGCCGGCCGGTAATTGAGGCCCTGGCTTTGCGGCCTTCTGCATACCTATGCTTCATTCTGTAATCTGGCGCCCTCTTGTGGTGGCCGTTGGTATGACAAGACAACCAGCAATCCTTGCCTGTTTCACTGCCTGCCCATCTCCTTCCCTTTTACTTAGAAGTTAACCCCCAAACATTATATATATTTTTTATTCTAACACCCTAGAGAATAAAATGGCGGTTGTTGCAATACTTTCTGTCACACCGTATTTGCGCAGCGGTCTTACAATCGCACTTTTTTGAGGACAAAATTCACTTTTTTTTTATTAAAAAATAAGACAACAGTAAAGTTAGCCAATTTTTTTTTTATATTGTTAAAGATAATGTTACGCCGAGTAAATTTGATACCCAACATGTCACACTTCAAAATTGCGTCCGCTCGTGGAATGGCGACAAACTTTTACCCTTTAAAATCTCCATAGGCGACATTTAAAAAATTCTACAGGTTGCATGTTTTGAGTTACAGAGGAGGTCTAGGGCTAGAATTATTGCTCTCGCTCCACCAATCGCGGCGATATCTCACGTGTGGTTTAAACACCGCTTTCATATGCGGGGGCTACTCACGTATGCATTCGCTTCTGCGCGCATCGGTTGTTTTAAAAAAAAAAACTGGCTCCTAACTTTTTTAGCTGGCTCCTAGATTCCAAGCAAATTTGTCAAGCCCTGCTGTATATATACACACACACACACACACACAAAACACACTGCTTTTGTTTGCAGTTGTAATTCTACATATAAAAAATGCATCAATGTGAACCCTTTATAAGAAACCTTTCAAACAAGATTTACAGAATGAAATGTCGGCCACCGAATAACCTAACCAGTACAGTGACAATGGTTTGCCTGTTAGACATCAAGAACATCCATAATTAGCTCACCTCATCTTTCAGTGTGAAGGTTGAGCAAACTTCCGCTGGCTGTCTCCTGCGCGTAGCGCGTTTGTGAAGTAAGCTGTAGCTAATGAGATCAGCTAGCTTTACTACTTATATGCGCCTGTATTGTCTTCCTGAAGAGCTATGTACAGATTGTTACATTTGTATTCTTCTTGAGTACAAAGAAAACGGAATATCACAAAATGAGCGCTGTAAATAATATATGTATTGTACAGACACACCAGAGCTCCTACACCACTTGAAACAATTCCTTCTGCTTACTGGATTGTGTTTTCTGCAGGTTATAGATTACTGGTTGCATGTTCAATATTTCTGGAATCTTAACTGACAGTAATGAACTAATAAGTTCCCCGACTTAGGTTTGAGTACAGTGTCGTTTTTTTGGTTTGACAGCCCCCTTTGTGATTTGTTCCCATCTATCCATGCAAGAATATGGATGTTTCTTAGACAGGGTAAGGCCTAGTGTCAAAGCTGTCCTCGCCCTTTGCTGAAGCCAAGCCTAAGGCCCTGCTAACAAACTAGCTGCATCTAAGACCCCATACACACTTTTGGATTTTCTGCAGTTTTTTGGCTTCAGATTTACCAAAACTTCTACTGCAAGGGCCTGCCTGATTCAATTTGTATGCAAACCTCGTATTATATGGTTTTGGTAAATCTGAAGACAAAAATCTGCAGAAAATCTAATACCGTGTATGGACCTACAGCAGTACAATTTTACATGCAGACGGTGCTGCACTGTGGCTGTGTTTTTCTTTGTGAGCTAGTGTAGTGTTGGAATTTCAAATACACCCATGTTCATTCCCAATGTACTTAACTGCCATCCCTTTTGGAAAGCAAGCACCTAGATCTAAAGTTCCCTGCAATCCAAAAACCTGGTGCATCCAGTTATGCAAATACAGACTTGAGCTTGTCAAAGGGCCCTTTGGGCCCAATAAATAGAGATTTTACCATGGGACTTATTTATGAAAACTGGTGGGAAAATATCAATTTTGGCCATTTAGATTCTTTCCTTACGCCTTGTACACACGACCGTGTTTCCCGGCGGTAAAAAGTCCTCTGGGAAACCCGAGGGGAAAACCGAGAAACTGCTCTGTAACTTATTCCCGCTACACACGACCGGGTTTCCCGACAGGAAAACTGCCATGAGAGCTTTGGTCGGGAATCCCGGCCGTGTGTATGCTCTATCGCAGTGTTTCCCATAGGAAAACTGCCGGGTTAAAAAACGCCGGGAAAAAATAAAACATGTTCTCATTTCGGTAAAACTGCGATGGAGCATACACATGGCCGGTTTTCCCGGCCAAAAGCTTTCATGGCAGTTTTCCCAACGGGAAAACCAGTCGTGTGTGTGTGTGTGTGTGTGTGTGTGTGTACGAGGCATCAGAGTAAAATTCTCTGCAGTTTTTTTTTTTTTTTTGCTAATCTTTTGAAAGAAAACAGGTCACTTGCCTAAAGTCTGGAACACACTAAAAACTGTCAGCTCCTGTCGGGGCTGCTGTACTAATGATCCAATGTTAGTACAACATTCTCCCCCGCTGAGCTGTTGTGTTCTGACAGGGGGCGGCGCCCTGCCAGGACACTCCGGTCAGCGCTTTCATCCAGTGGCTGATAGTGCAGATCGAGAGCTGGTTGGCCGCTGGTTTTCCAGCATGCTCATCCGACAGAAATTGGCCAAATGGCCCGTGTGTACAGGGCTCAACTCTGAGCCCTCTTTGTGCCCTGTATGCTTTTTCTTTTGGGGGGGGGGGGGGAGGCTATTCCGCCTTTTCATGAGACCAAAGTTCCAGATAGATGATGCCATGAAAAAATAAATTTTAGAACCAATAGGTATAATTCTTGATCTGCAGCCCTAGGTCTGTACAGTTTTGCCAGGTTTCAAGGGATTATATTGCAGTGAGAGAGCCAGGAAAGGCACAATGCCTTAATCGTGCACCAAATGGGGGAATGTGCCTCCAGCTGATGCCTCTACATAGGTACATAAGTACTTAAAAGTACAAATGGGAACACAGATTTCACCACATGTGCTGCTAAAACCCATCAGCTGAGAGTATCTCAGTAGCACATCATCTGAATTCAAGAATGAACAGATGCCTCATGGTCGGTCATTCAAAGTGAGATATTTGCCCCATGAGCCAGAGCCTTCTCTGAAGTTGGGAGGGCTGCCAGTATGTAAAGTAGCTTACCTTTTTAAACACCATACCCAGAATGATTTGTTCTGTTTTTCACCCCAGCTTTAAGATTTCTTAGGTTTTTCTTTGTCTCTGCCCACCCCCACCATTGCATCACCATGATGGACTAATGTGTTAATGGGGATGGAGTATTGTTTTTTCCTGATTCAGAACTGCTCATCTGTGCTGAGGAAATGGAGTAGCTACACAGACGTACTAATGTTTTAATTCTCACTTTTATGGGGGTTTTTTGAGTCATAGGCCAGCATTATTTTTATTTTTTTGCCTTTTCGGTACAATGTTTTTTTGTTAGTTCACTGTTTATTGTAATTTTATTTTTATTTTTGTCATAAAATACTTGGCTTCACCTTTTTAATTCCCTCTTTTATCTCAGTGCTGTTTATCTTCTGCAGCTTCTTTGCAGACCCTTCATGTGTACATGCAGTGATAAGCCCAGGTGGGTTCAGACACAGGTTCGAAGCCACCTGAGCTATCCCACCGGAAAGGCGACAGCTAGTCAAAAGACAGCGGAAGCATTCCCAGCCCCTGAGACACACGTATACATACCCCTTCCATAGATATGGCTACAGGGCAGGGAATGCCTCTGCCACCCATGATTGACTGTCCGCTTTGACAGCTTCCTGACGGGGGGGGGGGGGGGGGGTATTTCAGAGCTCATCCCTATCTGCATGCACTTCAGCGATGGCTGCATGGCAGGTTTTCTGAGGGTGACAACAGTTATCCATGCCTACATGGTTTCATTGGAAGCTCATGTCACAGGGTTACAACACAGGAGCACTATTGGCTGGCAGGGATAGAGCGTTGTCACCCTATAACAGGAAGTGCCTGAAGAAGGACCTTCATGACAGGAACACTATGTATTATTTTAACCAAAGCTACAGATTTCAAAATACTGAAATTACGTTTTAAATTATGTTAAAGCGGTTGTATACCCTCAAATACTACATGCACCTACAGGTAAGCCTACATTAAGGCTTACCTGTAGGTGCTTGCAATATCTCCGAGACCTACACGGTCTCGGAGATATTTGCAAAAAAGACTGTACCGCTATCTACGGCGCATGTGTGCCGTAGATAACTGCGCAGGCGCACTGAGCGCCGCGGCTCTTGAATGGGACACTGCCGAAACTCGCGTATGCGCGGGGATCGTGCCGTTCCTCGCACATGCGCGGGAGTGACGTCATCGCCGCTCCGGCAAGTCACAGCACCGGAGCGGCGATACCCGGAAGTCACTCCGGGTATCATGGCGGCGACGGAGGACGTGTCCGAGGACCGCTGCGGGGGCTTCGATCTTAGGTAAGTAATTGATAATGATCTAGTATGCTAGTCATACTAGCTCATTATGCCTTTGCCTTGCAGGTTTAAAAAAAAAAAATTGCGGTATACAACCGCTTTAACATTTCAAAGATTATATGAGATTTTTAGTGATTGGGTTTACATATGCTTTTAGGTTTCTGTAATTCGTCTGAGTGGCTGTTGTGATTGCATATATGTTTATATTTTTAATGCAATTTGCTGAATGTTTTCCAATTAGAGCCTACGGCTTATCATTCAGAGTTTCTTGGGCAAGAGGCCATTTTGGTTATATTAGCAGAGCTGATAAGATTGTGTTTAGAGGCCCCTCATGCCTATTAGTTTATGAAAGGCAATGGAGATAAAACAGAGTTTAAAATGTTCCTCTCTTTCTGTTCCACGTCCCTATCATCATTAGAAAAGTGTTGTGTATGCACTTACAATGGAAAATGGATGTGCTGATAAAATATATTAGCATGGAATTAGATGACTATTTAAATTCTTAATGAATTTCAGACTGTTAAATATCACCGACAGCTATGGATAAAAGCTGAACAGTCACATTTGTGCAATTTTCCTTTTTATGGCATTTCATCACACGCAAGTGTTCTGTGACCCGTGCAAGGACTTTTTAGATGTTCTTCAGCTGAGCAGCATTAAAATGTTGTTAGAAACAGGCATTGTTGCAGTAAAAACAGCATAATCTATCACATATTTCTCTTGTTTTAAGGTTATTTTGTAAATTACTTAAAAGTTTCATCCGTTCATACTTCAGAAGGAGGAATCGCTATCATTGAATTCTCTGTAACCAAAATCTCCTAAGCACCATCCAACGGAAAAAAAAAACAACTTGTTAATCTGTTTATGTATTCTTTTCATTATGCCCATTCAGGGAAGAGGGACAAAGTCTTGTCACCAACATAAAAAAATACAGGTTAAAAACACAGACAAATCGAGTATTTGCTGCCATGTTTTTCCTTCCCATAATTTTTTCTTTTCACTTGCAATATGCCTTTGAACTTGCTAGAAGATGTGACTTTTAAATTCCTTAGCACATACCTCCCACCTTGCATGTCATAGCTCTTGCCTCTTCCGGGGGTTTATATTTCCTGTCTATCCTGACAGCCCCTCCACTCCTCCTCTCACCTTCCTGTATAACCTTTTATGCAGCTGTTGGAGAGCCAACAAATGGGAATATTATGGAGCAGGCAAAGAAACTAAAGAGATGCTAAGTGTCTCTTGACTTGTTCTCGGCACAACCGCCATCTTGTGCTACTCCATAATAGCAAGTGCTAATTCTCATTTTCTAGTAGTAGTAGTAGATTTGAACAGAATTTAAATTATTTTGTTTAATTTGCAATGGATAATTGAAGTCTGTTTTTGTAATGGTCATTTTTGGAGGTTTCTGTTTAAAGCGGAGTTCCACCGAAAAGTGGAGCTTCCGCTTTAAGCACTCCTCGCCCCCTTACATGTCACATTTGGCATGTAATTTTTTTTGGGGGAGTTGGTGCCTAGTTTTGAGTGGGACTTCCTGTCCCACTTCCTGCTTCCGACTACGGGCCTGCCTAAGTGACTTCGCCTTTCCCTCTAGACGACCCCTCCCTCTCGGCAATCTTCTGGGACACGTCACAGGTCCCAGAAGATTGCCTGTCCACTCGGAGAGTGCAGCACGACTTGCGCAGTGCGTACCCGACCGTGAAGCCCCAAGCTGTCACGGCCAGGTGCCCACAGTTTCAATGGAGGCGCCACGGAGAGGAGGGGGGAGAAGAGCGAGGCTCCGGGTGGCTGCATCGCTGGACTGTGGGACAGGTAAGTGTCTATTTATTAAAAGTCAGCAGCTATACTTTTTGTAGCTGCTGATGTTTAATAAACAAATAAAAGCCTGGAACTCAATTCTTTATTTAAATAAGGCATACAGTGATACAGATACTTCAACAATGGTGAACATACAGTGGATCATCTCCACAAACACGACCTCATGCAGTCATCAATGGTATAAACATAAAAAAGTGCAGATCAGACAGTGGGCTTCAGGGTCTAGGAAGTCTCTGTATCCCACACAGTTTTGGACTCAAAGTAGAGAGTATGTATGACCCAAGGGCCAAGCAGCAAAGAAAAAGTAAAGAAAAGGAGGGGGGAAGAAAAGAGGGGTGGGGGAACCACCAGCCAGTCCCTCCAACCACAACCAGGGGAGCTTTTCTGAGGCAAACAAATTTCAATAAAGTAACATATATTCATTGCATGCAAAGTTCTGTTTATGTGAATATTTCTGGGGAGGGAGTCCAAAGCTTTAATTAGATTCTTAAAGGGGTCCAAAACAGGTTAGGAATCACTGCTGTAGAGTGTCACTCAAGTGGTAGCTCTACTGCTGGGGCTGCTGTGGTGCCCAGCTGCACTGTTAGGGTGGTTACACAAGGGAGGCTTTTACAGGTAAATGGCATGCTGAAAATACATTAAAGTAATTGTGCAGCGCTAGCTTACAACCAATCATTAAAAAATTTGCCATCTCGATTCAACCCCCCTCACGATCTTAATCCGGCATTTCCACAATTCATGTAACAAGTGCAGAGATGTTCTCTGCTCAGAGCTGTAAAAAAAAAAAAACGTCAAAGTTTATCACAACATTGCTCGGCGCTGAGATAAAAAGAAACAATGGGGGTTATTTACGAAAGGCAAATCCACTTTGCACTACAAGTGCAAAGTGCGCTGAAAGTGCACTTGGAAGTGCAGTCGCTGTAAATCTGAGGGGTAGATCTGAAATGAGGGGAAGCTTTGCTGATTTTATTATCCAATCATGTGCAAGCTAAAATGCTGTTTTTTATTTTCCTTGCATGTCCCCCCCCCCCCCCCCCGGATCTACAGCGACTGCAGTTCCAAGTGTACTTTCAGTGCAATTTCAAGTGCACTTTGCAAAATGGATTTACCTTTAGTAAATCACCCCCATTGTATCGTTTGGTTCTTTTAGATCAAAGGGATGAACTTCGGTCTGTAAATGAGGTCAGTTTAACGACTTAAAGACTAAACTTTTTTCTGACACTTGTTGCTTACAAATTAAAAAATCTGGCTAGAAATTTACTTGGAACCCCAAACATTTATATTTATTTTATATATATATGTATGTATGTGTGTGTATATGTGTATATATATATATATATATATATATATATATATATATGTGTGTATATATATACTGTGTATATATAGAGAGAGAATATCTGCCATTTACTAAAGGGGTAACTGTGCCTTTTGTCCACCTGCAATTATATTGTGCAGTTTCTTTGACCCCCCCTCCTACAAGTCCCAATCCAATGAACATGTGCACATGTATTGTGCACTTTCTATTCAATCCTTTGGACAGCTTGTGATCCACTGGCACATGGAGTAATAAACTTTCTCTAGGACTAATTAGAAAAGTACTGAGCATGCATGAGCCTGGCTCAGAAGATTTTGACAAGCGGCTTAAATTCTATCTGGCTGGATACAGGTAAGTATAAGATTTGCAGAGGGGAGCTCGGAGCAGAATAAGGTGCAATATACTGTAAGTGCACCAAAGATGGAGTTGCACTTTAAAACACATTTTTGATAAAATTCTTACCGGCACTCTCACTATATGCCATTAGTTTGGTTTGTGAAATGGTAAATAAAATGAGCAATAACAGGCAGACATTTCCAAATTGCTGTCATTTTGGATATGGTAAATGCAGCCTTGTGTTGACAAGTGTTATGGAGATGACACTGACTTGTAGAATATTTGGATGGAACATGAAAGTATTTAGCTGTGTAATTCAGCCATTGAGGCTGCCGACATCTGAATTTCCCAGTTTGTTTCCTACAATTCGCGTTTGTCTTACAGGTCAGCTGTCGGTAAAAGGTTAGTGCTATTTACCGGGCATCTACTCTTTATTTAATGTGCAGATGAATAGCACGGTTAATAAAAGAATTATTGCTGGGTACTCTGACATTTATGCCCTTGGATTCCAATAAAGGATTGGAATTATGAATAGCTGATGGTTTAAATTGATGTTTTATGTTGAACACTAGCTGTAATTTGCCCTCTGAGAATTGTTATACCGAGAAACAGATGGTTTTTCAGAGTAACAAATTGCTTGAAGTATATATAGAACTGGCTTTGAAAGACTTTCACCTTCAATTGCAGAGAATTGGATCCAGTTTAGAGGCTTCCCTTATAAACAACAACCTGATAATTATCTTTTTTTCCTATTCCACATTATAAACCATTTTCCAGCTTCATAGCATATATGAATGAAAATCTATAATATGCAATACCGTATATACTCGAGTATATGCCGAGTTTTTCAACACATTTTTTGTGCTGAAAATGCCCCCCCCCCCCCTTAGGCTTATACTCGAGTCACCTTTTTGTGCCTGATCTCCCGGAATTTGCAGACCCGGTACTGGCCGGCCGTAGGTTCCCTGGACCCCAAACTTGGCACACATGTATCCCCACTCTTCCTGTACAAGTGTGCAATGTTTGTTGTCTGGGGGACCTACCGGCTGGGGAGCACCGGTTTTTCAAAGCCGGGCACCCCTTCCATAGACTCCCATGTTAAACAGTAATTTCTCTGGTGATTTTGGGGACCCGGTACCGGCCGGTCGTAGGTCCTCTGGACCCAGGTCTTGGCACACATGTAGCCCCATTTCTCTTCTACAAGTGTGCAAAGTTTGTTGTCTGGGGGACCTACAGCCGGGGAGCACCGGTTTTTCAAAGCCGGGCACCCCTTCCATAGACTCCCATGTTAAACGTCAGTCTAGTCATGGACACAGTGAGGCATGGGCACAGTGAGGCATGGGCATAGTGAGGCAAAATGAGGCACATTGAGGCATGCAGATGGACACCCTAGGCTTATACTCGAGTCAATACGTTTTTCCATTTTTTTTGTGGTAAAATTAGGTGCCTCGGCTTATATTCGGATCGGCTTATACTCGAGTATATACGGTAATATGTACAGTGTCCATATTATATATAATGTATATCTTTTGTTTTATGTCAGATTCCTAGGTAAAAAAGTGTGTTCTGGTAGTTAAATATATCGCTTCGATTTTGGAAAGTACCTGTTTTTTTTTTTTGTTTTTTTTTTTTTGTTTGACAGAAAAGCAAATGAGGCCAAGTGTTTTCCCTGCACAATGTGATTCTGGTTAATGACATTCAAATGAAGCACAATCACTATGACAGACGGTAGCAGAATGACTTGTGCAGTTTCGGATGCTGTCATGGTGTATGTAAAGGAATAAAGGACAAATGGATGGAAGGACCATTATATTTACTCCTCTTCCACCAACATCACAACACTGCTTTAGGCACATGGAGTGACGGTTAAAGGGACTCTGTTTTTAAATAAAATACATTTAACCAGCAGGCCCTTGTAACGTAATACTTGCCTATATAGCAGGAAAGGCCTTTCTTAAAGTGTAAGTTTATCTTTTCTGAAAAAAGAAAAAGAAAAGGTGAACCAACGCCATATAACCTCCCCATTCCCGTTCCCCACTGTACTTACCGCAGTGGATGATAGGCTGTCAGTGCCTGTGCAGCCGTCCAGGAATTTGAAAAGCCTGCTTTTCTTCCTCTTCTTTCTGCAGCGCTTCCAGGATGGATCAGGACAATTCTGATTGGCCAGTGCTGTTACAGAATGTGACTCTGATCTGTCCTGGAAACGCTGCAGAAAGAAGAGGTGTAGGAGCAGAGTTTTCAATCCCTGGAACACTGCACTCATCACCACACCCCACTGCATTACTGTAGTAGCATGGGGTGTGAAGGGAGAAACCAGCAGGGGATATGCTATCAAATACAACCAGATGTTTACCTCTGTGGACTACAGAACACCTACCCTCTGTTATGGGGATGAGGAGAGGGGTAGTTATGTAGTTCTTAAACATTTCATGTCTTAGCATGACAATGCTGCTATACATACAGTGTGATGTGATGAGTGAGTGTTGTCACCTTGGGATGGGAAGTGTGTTCCTTGCAAAGATCATCAGTTGAAAAGAAGGAAAAACCTAAAATGAAAGATGGCACAGCCACTACACACTAGTCTAGTGGGTTTAGAGATACTTTAAATTGTTTATATATGGGAAGTCAGCATTACTTACAGGGATGCCAATAAGGGGGTACAACCGGTCCCCCTTTATGGGGCCTAGGCCCCATCAGTTCAACAGGGGGGCCTGGGCAGCTGACAAGCAGAAGGAAGGGGAACCTGGACTTTTACTGGAGCCAATCCCCTGTAGTTCCCCCTTACAGCAGTTGAAAGCCAGCTTCTCCTCCCCTCCCTCTCACCAGCATTCAGCTGCTGCAGGGGAGTACTACAGGGGATCGTTCCAGTAAATTCCACCCCACCGTCAAAGCAGGTTCCCCCTGTGTGCTCCCCCCCCCCCTTGAAGCGCTGCCGGCCTCCCCTCCTCTCCCTCCCACTGGCTGCTGCGGGAGATAGAGAGCGGGGGAGGATGGACAACAGGGGATTGGTATTGATCACTCACTGTGTTCATTCAACTGTGTTTACTATGCTTCAGTTTGTGAATGAACAGGAAGAGCTTTTCCTGTTCAGTGCAGCTGAGGCTGCAGAGATAGAGATAGAGATTAAAGTGGTAGTAAACCGCTGAAAAAAAAACCACCTGCAAGACAATGGCATAATGTATTCATATTCATTACATACTAGCACATTATGAATAAAGCCCCCGCAGCGGTGCCGCTGAGGGGGCTGACATGTTCCCTTGGCATTTCCTCCGGGTTTGCGGGCTCCGGCGCTGTGGGTGGCCGAAAATCGTCACTCCTGCACACGTGCGGGAGCCCTCATTTTCGGCAAGAAGCTCTAAACTTCCAGCAGGATACAGTGAATATTTCCTAAATCGTGTCGGTTTAGGAGATATTCACTTATTATAGACTTGCTTGTAGGTTAGGTAAAAATCAGTCACTTTCTCTAAGTGAGACATCAGGGGTCTGTCTGTTTAGATGCCTGATATTTCACCAAAGCCCCCAACATGGCTGTTAAAAAATAAAATTGTAAAAAATAACGATGCTTTTTTACCCCTGCAGGGGTTCAGCATTCAGCTTTCTCGTGAGTGCGGATCTGAGGGGGGAGCACGTGTAGAAATTCACACACCCTTCACCGGTGATTTATACTACACCATTTACCCAGGCACAAGTCACTTTAGAATAGGATCACCTCTGTGGATTCATGAACTGTGATTTTTTGTTCTTGTTTTGCGTTTTTTTATACGGATTGACTTCCGGTCTCGTATATGGACATTTTTGCACACTATTATTACTGTGCACCTTCTAGTAACTTGTACTAGGAGATTTCATATGCACCTAGTCTCCTTGGTTTATTGTCTTCCATGGGTGATGATATATGTTGTTATTTGTGTCGCAGACCAGAGCTAATATTTGTAATTTTTTGTACATTGAATTCATTCCATGACAAAATAAAGACTTTTAATTGAACACATTTTTCATAAATACTTTTCTGCTAAAAACCCCCTGGGGAAATTTTCCATGCTTTTGTACGCTTTTGGGGTATGCAGCATTGTCGACTCCTACATGTGTTTTCCCTACCTCTAAAGAATATATAAAGCTGAAGACAGCAGATATACAAGTAAAACTTATGTAGGAGGATTTGTTTCATCTCTGTGTATCATCTGAGGCTATTCACTTCACTGGGTATATGTGTGGGTTTACATCCAATTTTAGCTGACATATAATAAATAATGGCCAGACCTGGTCCCTTTCCTCCTCCTTGTAATGCAGTATGTGTGCCCCTCTCTTCAGTGCCACAGTGTAAAGCAGCAGTGGATAATCATTACTATATTTATTAAGTTGGTAACCAATCGGGTGCCGAAGGCAGCCAAGCTTTTTTTTTTTTTTTTTTTTAAGGCTTCAGTTATTTTTTATGCCTTTCAGCTGCAGATTTAATGGCTTGCCCTGGGTTCAGCTTTAAATATACTGATTAGTAATTTGTCACCTTTTACAATATCACTTTTAGCAAACTGTTTTAATCATGCCTATATTAAGTGTTGGGAAGAAGTATTGATGTCTCTGAAGGATCAGTAAAAATAATAATAAAGTGTGAAAGGATCCCTTACAAAGTGAACTATAAACATTTGGAAGTGTCTGTGACCAAAAAAGGTGCTTTCCTAGGTCCACATTTTTTTTGTATTAGCAGACAACATGCTTATACATTCTCAGATATCAGGGCAATTAGCCAGTCTGACCGTACAATGTTTTACTTTGTTAGGAGAGAAGCCACCAGAAGAGAGGTCGTTCACGGGCAGGCCTTGTAAAAGACCTTTTCTTAAAGTTGCTTATTTTTTAACATGGTGTTGTAAGGCAAAAATGCTTCAAACATATACACCTGACTAACCTAATGGGCCTAATTTAAAGCGGTAGTAAACCCTCTCTGACATGTTTTACCTACAGGTAAGCCTAGATTAAGGCTTACCTGTAGGTGTTTGCAATATCTCCTAAACCTACATGGTTTAGGAGATATTTGCCAAAAAGAATGCACCGATGTCTACGGCGCATGCGCGCCGTAGACAACGGTGCAGGCGCACTGAGAATAGCCATTCATAAAACCGGCAATTCCGGCTTTGACGGCTCCCGCATGCATGCGCGGAGTAACGTCTTCACCGCTCCGGCCAATCACAGCGCCGGAGCGGCGATACCTGGAAGTAACCTTCCGGAGAGATGTCTGCGGCCGGAGGGGGACGGCTTGGGGGGCTTCGATCTCGAGTAAGTAATTCATAATAAGCTAGTATGCTAGTCATACTCGCTCATTATGCCTTTGTCTTGCAGGGTTTTTTGTTTTTAATTTGGGGTATACAACCACTTTTAAGTAAAAGTAAACCCCAACTAAACAATATTTTGTTTGCGGAAGTGACAAGTATCTTAAACGACTGATCTTTTTAAATAAAATGCTTGTTTTCTCTTTTTTTTCAATGTTTGTTGCATCTTAGTGACAGTCTCTATTTAAAGCTCTCCTTCCATGATGCAATGTTCAGGCCTAGCAGCCAGTTGCTAGGCCCAAGCGGTGTCACATTGATGGGAGGGGTGACGTTCCCACTCCCTGCCGACTTCTGACACTGCAGAGAATGAATGAGCAATGTGATGGTGTCTCTTTAAAAAATAACTGTATTAAAAGTAGCATAATCCTTTTAAAATATTAGCAACCAGTTTATCATGCTTTAATTCAATTCATTAAGCTGCATGAAGTATTTTAACTGCATGCATTATTTTATCAGATGATAATTTTCTCTTTAAAACATTCATTGCACATACCAAAATCTCAGCTAGGTGTGGAAGTGTTATTTTTACACATGAATTGATTATTTAACTAGTGAATTTTTTATTTTATTTTCTGCTCTCCTCCTTGGGCTCATCAGAGTTTTAAAGGAGAAGTCCGGGCAAAGCTTAACTAACGCTAAACCTGCTCTGTGCCACATGGGATCACATGCATCATGTATACCCCCGCAAACATGCATAGAGCACAAAAGACACCAGAACAAGTTATAACTTAAACAACCAATTTTATTTAATCTCCATGTAACATTTTTTTTTTTTTCTTTTTGGATAATTATTGGCCAAGGCCTGATTCACTGGTTTCAAAACATAATTCCATAATCCACCAAACATTAACTCTTAAAACATACTTTCCAACCAAGTGTTTATCAATACCCGTACTCAACCCAGCCACTGAGACTCGAGCTGATTATTACTTGAACTTGACTTTCCTTAATTCTCCCCTCTGGCAACTCGCCAGAGGGAGCCTACCACATGAATTGGCCGCGACGGGAAAAAGGGGGGGGTAGGGTGGGGAGCTCCTCCTGCTGGAATCTTCTGGTATCGCGCCACTAACCTGTCTGGAACCACCCTTTTAAATGGACCAGAACCAGCTTCTAGATTTTTCCCAATCTGACACCTGACTTCACTAACCAATCCCTCACTGATCTTCAGACTTCCAGAACCCTCTAACACACCTGGTCTACTTAATCAAACCTACTGACTGGGGTTTTTTTTTTTTAACTATTGACCCTCTAGCCCTGTAGCTATACCCTGACCTCACATAAAAATCCTTATCTATTAACCTTGCAGTTACAGTGACCCCATGAGGAAAGGGGAGCCTATATGGCTACTCCCTTTCCTTCCCCATTCTAAGCCTAATTTAACACTGCAAAGCAAAACCCGCTGTACTTGCCTATTCTGCACCCGAACCGGGCCGGTCTCCAGCGGCAGATGCTGTGTGCAGGAGAGAACCAACAACAGCTGTGGGAAGTGGCGTCACCAATAGACTTACTATGGGGCTTCCGTTGTCGGATGCCTCTCCTGCACACGCCTACACAGTGAAGCCGCGGCTGACAGCTGATGCTGGGACCGGAATCGGCTGCATGATAGGTAAGTACAGTGATTTTTGCTTTACAGGGTTAGATAGTTTAGGGTTAGAAGGTGGCACAGAGCAGGTTTAGCGTTAGGTTTTACCTGGACTTCTCCTTTAAAATTAAAGGAGAAGTGTGGGAAATGAAAGAAAACATACATACTCACCTCTGTGGCTGCAGCATTGCTGATCGCTCAGTTCCTCCTCCATTGCTCATTGGACCACTAGACAGGAGAGTGGGTGGGAGCAGCTGGCTCATGCTCTCAGTGGCATACTGATAGGATGAGCCAGTTGCCAGTCAGACATCTTGGTGGATCCTAACATTATTGTCTGGATACATCTAGCGACTGGAGCCGCTTTTTGACCTCCGGACTAAAGTCCGCTGTCGGCTGAATCTGGGTCACAGGAGTGCAAAAGTGTATGTTACCCACATTAGAAGTATGACCAAACCAGCTTTGGCCATATTTCTCTTTTAATGCAAAGTAAGAGCATCTTTCTAGGAATAACCCATGTTTAGGTGTGATCAGCGCCCTTATAGTCCATTGACACTTCCTGCAGCTACAGAGATATGGGCAGAGAGTTGTACAAAGTGTCTGCAGGAGCCTGATATTGCACATGCAATCCACTAACCAAGGGTGCAATACTCTGAAGGCTCCTGAGAAAAAAATAATACATGGACATTTTTTTTTACATGCACGTTGCTTTTATTTTTTTCAACAAAGTTGAACTTTGCTTTTTAGGATTTGCTGTTTGCACTAAACCACCATCTTTGGTAGGTTGAATTACATGACTCTCAGTAAACTGGAAAAAAATGGACCCTGAAATGGTTGATTGCAATGCAATCAGAAGTCTTTAACCACTTCAATACAGGGCATTTTCACCCCCTTCCTGCCCAGGCCAATTTTCAGCGCTGTCACACTTTGAATGACAATTGCACGGTCATGTGACTCTGTACCCAAATTAAATTTTGATCGTTTTTTTCCCCACAAATAGTTTTCTTTTGGTGGTATTTGATCACCTCTGCTTTTTTATTTTTTGCGCTCTAAACAAAAAAAGAAAATGTTGAAAAAAACAATATTTATTACTTTTTGCTATAATAAATATCCCAATTTGTTTTTAATAAAACTATTTTCCTCAGTTTAGGCCGATATATATTCTTCTACATATTTCTGGTAAAAAAAAATCGCAATAAGCGTATGTTGATTGGTTTGCACAAAAGTTATAGCGTCTACAAAATAGGGGATAGGTTTGTCATTTTTATTAATATTTTTTTTTTTACTACTAATGGCGGTGATCTGTGATTTTTATCGTGACTGTGACATTGCGGCGGACAGATCGGACACTTTTGACACTATTTTGGGACCATTGACATTTATAAAGCGATCAGTGCTATACAAAATGCACTGATTACTGTATAAATGTGACTGGCAGGGAGGGGATTAACACTAGGGGGCGCTGAAGGGGTTAAATGTGTGCCCTAGGGAGTGATTCTAACTGTGGGGGAAGGGGACTGATGAGGGGAGGAGACCGATCTGTATTCCTCTGTACAAGGAACATACGATCAGTTCTCCTCTCACCTGACAGGACATGGATCTGTGTGTTTACACACACAGATCCAAGTCCCTGCTCTGTGATGAGCAATTGCGGGTGCCCGGTGGACATCGCGGCCGCCGGCTCGCACATCGGGTCCCCAGTGATGCGGCGAGCGTGCGCTCTCCACAATGCCGGGAAGCCAAGGACGTCATATGACGTCCAGCTGGAGGGAGGAAGGGTTCCTGCCACCGTCATTTTACTATACGGCGGTAGGGAACTGGTTAATGTTGCTAGTAGGAGTTATCTGAGGCACCATGCACACTAGCTTAAAAAAACCTTGCTTCTACAGGAGTTTTGTGTTCTGCATGTAGAAGCAGCTCAATGTTATCCTATGTGACCATGCACATTAAGACGATTACAGGCATATTTTGAGCTCAACGTTTAGAAGCAGAAACAAAAAAACCTTCTGGTTTGCATTTCTGATTGGAGCTTACTGGCAGAAAAAAACGTAAAACTTGTCTAAACTTTATGCAAAAAATGCTCTATATGAGCGTTTTTTACTCACAAGAGAACTGACGTTTTTTTTAAGCCCAGTGTGCATGAAGCCAATGTATTCGCAGTAAACATGACAGCAGTTGGCAACACTATAAAGTCAATGTTAAAAACCAAACATATCACTTGGCAAAGACACTGAGCAATATGAATGTGGTTACAAAGAAAAGTCACCTGTGCTTGTACCCTGTCTACCCTCCATTATTCTCTCCTCCACCAAGATCTATTTTGTGGGAAATTATTGAAAACCGCTGCATTATCGACAATAATTTTCACATTGATTTTGAATGGGTAATCATCAAACATGGAGGTCTTTTTATGGTTGCTTTATACTGGATTCTTTGAAAAGTCTTTTATTTATATATATATATATATATATATATATATATATATAGCCATGTTTGTTCCACTTGAAGGTGTTGTCATTGTTCAAGAGCAGCACAACGATATTGCCTGCTTAGTATTTATAAGAGCTATTGACTAAACATTGAGTCTAACCTTCCTTTATCTGTAAAGTTCCAGCTGTGAGGTTTTGTGAGCGCAGCCGGCGTGCGCTAGTATATACGATAGATTACGTATTGGCCACTTTGTTATACCTCGGATAGTTCAGCTAGTGACTTTACTACATAGATTTATGTAAATGAATTTATTGTGTTTTATTCATAGTTGACTGTACTATAGAATGGATTGATTTATGTTCAGAACATTGCTTTCATGTGTGCAGTGATTAATGCATATATATGGAGCTTTTCCCTAACATTATACTGTTAGTAGTTCATAGAATTCAAGGCTGTGTATACCATACAATACCAACCTTGTCTTAACACATGCCTAATAAATAGTTTAAACTATACCATGAAATACCCATAGCAGAATGTATTATAATAATGCCTGCATATCTCTGACAGTGTTGCACATAGTTTCTGTATGTTGTCAGCAATTATATAAATCTGATTACAGACATGTCTGTCCAGGCCAGCCTTTTAAAGGATAAGTGCGACATTGACTAATAAATAAACCATACTCTCCACAGGCCCTCCTTTTCAATTTAAAAGTGAAAATGGCCAGACCCTAGAAGCATAAGCTGCTGTCACTGGCCTGGCTGCAATGAGGTACTGAACTAGTAGATAGGCTTTACGGCACCTTCCTCATTACAATATTACATCTGCAATGCTTCTTGAAAGACCAAGCCTAAGGCTAGCCATATAAGCATACATTTGTCTTGTTCATCAGATGAAGGAAAATCAATAAATTCCTCTATCCCTGTTAAACAATGTGGATGGATGGCTCTCACCAGACAGCTATTTGTTTTTAGACAGCTGTGACCCCCATGGCTGCCTGAGTAGCTGAAAAGTAACTGCATCTGATTTGGTCACTGTTTGACTGGTCACTTTCAGCTCATTCAATTTTCAAATTGATTTTTACGGAGTCGGTTGGTGGCAACAAGGCTACCCACGGCTTGAATTTTGGCCAATTCAGCAGGAAATTGCTGAATTGTGAGCCATGTATTGCTAGCTTTAGTGCCTATGGGCAAATATAATTCTTTTCAGGTTCATCTTGCTTTTGAGATCAGATTTAGACACTTCTAAGGCCTTTTTAACATGTCAATCTGATAGGGTCCGGATGAAAATTGGACCCTTCACTCTCCTCTATGAAGCACCAGATGTAAACGGACTCGTGTCTGTTTACACCCTACTACCTCTGGGTCCGATCCGGCCCCAAAAAAATAAAAAATGGAAGGGGATCTGTTCCCCTCTGGCGGGCCGGATCAGATTAGAGGGCAGTTGGGTGTAAACAGACAACCAGTTGCCCATAGAGCAGAGCAGGCTGTGTCTGTGCCAGCTCTGCATAAGCGGACATGGACCTGTCATCCGGCCACTACGCTCAGCAGGGGATTAGCAGACGGATCCCCTGCTGAGCAAAACCTGATCCGGGCCTTGTGAAAGGGACCTTTAAGTTGATTCACAGTTCATTGACAGGTGAATTTGCCACATACAGTTGATCTCTTTCTGACTTGCATTTTACCTCCTTCTAGGCAGAATTAACCTACTTCTGGCTGCTTTTGTACTTCAATTGAGTTGTATGGGGATAATGGGCACTCAGATAACAAAAGCCTGTCAACACAGGCCCTAAATTATAAAGATTACATTGCACTGTAAGGACTATGGTGGCTTTAAGGTAGGATAGTCTTGCTGTGCATATACAGTTGCAAGTCTAATGTTTCTGCTTGAGACAGTGCCAGACCATGCATTCATGTATGGAAAGCTGAATTGCGTTTTCATCTTTAAGATCAAGTGAACTGAGGATGTTTTTGCCTAGGAGGGATGGAGTGGCAGTGTAATAGGGTAATTCTTTTAGTATGGACTGTAAAGGGCCAGTACAAACCTTAGCTGTGCCACTGTATTGCCCCAATCTACCTCAAACTACCTAAGAAACACTGTCCTCCTAGGTACCAACTATCTCACCCATCTTCATCTTAGACCAACTTTTTTTTTGCTTGAGCAGCCTCACCCATGGTCCTAAATATCCTACAAATATTTCCCTGATCCAACAATAAAAGGCCAGATTAAGTAAAGCATTTACCAGGCTAAATTGAAAACTATGAGAATACCCCTCTACCTAAATCATCATTTTGTTTTATCAAGGGAATGCAAGTTTACACAATAACTGGTATAATAAAAGATAATTCCACTCTACACCATTTTCCCCACAAACAATAGAAAAATACAGTGCCCTGCTCCATGTGACCTATTCCAAAGATTACATTTTCTAAAGATATGACCTTCACTCCCAGTGGACTTTGAGGGTTCACTACAGCAACAGTTCTATATTTTGATACCAAGCAGCTGTCCCAATTCCCAATATCAAGGTGAAAACACGTCTTTGAAAACCATGATTCACAAAGGTTCTACACCGACCATGATGCCAGAAAAACACAAATAGAGGCGCCTCATACAGTGTGAAAACCAAAAGGCTTCAGCCATTGTCATCTGTTGTCAACAAATAATGGGTAAAAATAAAACTTTAACCACTTGCCTATTGGGCACTTTTACCCCTTTTCTGCCCAGGCCAATTTTCAGCTTTCAGTGCCGCCACACTTTGAATGACAATTGCGCAGTCATGCAACACTGTACCCAAATTAAACTTTTATAATTTTTTTTGCACAAATAGAGCTTTCTTTTTGTGGTATTTAATTACTGCTGTGTTTTTTATTTTTTACTAACGAAAACGTGCCGAATTAAAAAAAAAAAAAGTTTTTCTTGGTTTCTGTCAGTAAATTTGGTAAATAAGTAATTTTTTCTCCTTCACTGATGTGCGCTGATGAGGCTGCACTAATGGGCATTGATGAGATGGCACTAATATGCCACACTGATGGGCACAGATAGGGGGCACTGGAAGGTAGCACTGACTGCCATCACTAATAGGCACTGATTGGTGTCACTCATGGGCTCCGCTGCGAGGAGATGCCGCTGGGCTTGTGAGAGCGATGGTTCTGGGGCGCCATCATATGACGTCGTCCCAGAATGATGGTGTATCCTGCCTGCTGTCATTTTACTATAAGGAAGCTAAATACATCCTTGGTGTAGAAACCTTTGCTGGTGTCTAGAGTTGCACTGATACCACTTTTTTTAAGACAGAGTACAAGTACTGATACTCTTACTCCCAGATACCGATTACCGATACTTTTTTTTAATGTCCTGTGACAGTGGCACCAGTATGCAGCACTGATAAGGCGTGGACTGTGTTATTAGTTTTTTATTTATTTTTATGGGACATGGGACAGTCAGGAAATATTGGTGCGGCGGTGGGGGGAGTCGCAATCACTGATCTCTTTCAATAAAGCAGCTGAAAGCTGGGGGAGGGAGAGAAGGAGAAGCAGCTGTCAAATGCTTTATTGAAAGCCGTGCAGGGAGATTGGTGATTGTAACTCCTCCCACCACCACACTGATCATTCCTGATTGTCCAAGTATTGGGTCAAGCATCCAAGAATTTGCAGTACAAGTACTCATGCAAATGCTCGGTATCGGCACCGATACAAAGTATTAGCCTACCGGTGTCTTCTAGCTTCATTATTGGTTTTGGTTGTGTGACAGCAGGAAGGTAAAGTCACCTGGTTGCATCCAGGGGGGTAGATATATTTCTCCCAGATTCAGGCTTTATGCTGACTTGTACAACTAGGGTGGAGAGTTGTATAAGCCCAGCTGAGGCTAGTAGGCTCATGGATGACTCTTACCTCTAGGGAGAGTGTGGGGCGTCGTGCAGACAGAGTTGATGAGGCCAGCTGAAGCTTGTCAGCTCATTTAGGCCTCTATAAAAAACTCCCAGCTTCATTAGATGTTAGCTCATGCCTGGAACCAGACCTGTGTGGACTGTCTAGGGAGAGTGAACCCCTGTGCGGTGAGGCAAAGCCTGTGTGGCTATTTGTTTGGACTTTTACTAAACCAGGGACTTAGGGACTAGGACAGCACCAGGCTGATCCCAGTTGTTAGTTTAGGAAACCTGCATGTTTAGTCAGAGGTCAAACTGACCAGGATTTATTTTGTTTGTTTCTTTTTGGCTTTGCTGTGTTTTTGTCACTGTACATAGAGAAATAAACCGCACCTTTTGATTTTGAAAACCACAACCTCCGTCTGCTGGCCCTGTTTTTGTGTGGGGAGCCCAACCAGGGGGTCACACACACCCGCTACCGAGTTAACCCCCTCACAGTTGGTGGAGAACCAGTGGCAGTTTTTTTTAAGCCAGCATGGAGGAGATACTGAAACAGCTGGCTCTAGCAAATGCCAATCAACAGCAGACAAATGCAGGTTTGCAAAGGAGCCTTGCAGCCCAGCAGCAAGCTCATCAACAAGCCCAGCAGCAATCTGAGGCCCGCTTCATAGACCTGTTACAGAAGCAAGAGCAGAGACTACAACAAATGGAAGCAGTAATGCAGCAACGTCCGCAGACCAGTGAGGAAAGCCGTCCCACTAATACCGCGTCCTTTGGGGTGAGTCGTTTATTGACAAAAATGACTGGAGAGGATGATCCAGAGGTATTTTTGACCACATTTGAAAGGACTGCTGAAAGAGAAAAGTGGCCTGAGGAGCAGTGGGCTGGACTGGTGGCTCCTCTGTTAACTGGTGAATCGCAGAAGGCTTACTATGACCTAGAGCCTGACCAAGCAAAAGACTATGTGATGCTAAAAGCTGAAATATTGGCAAGGCTGGGTGTCACCCTGGCTGTCCGGGCTCAGCGTGTGCATAACTGGACTTTCCAGCTTGGAAAACCCCCCAGGTCTCAAATGTATGATCTCATTCACCTGAGCAGGAAGTGGCTACAGCCAGAGACTTTGTCCGCACCGGAGATTGTGGAACGTGTTGTGATGGATCGTTTCTTGAGAGCTCTTCCTACCGCCATTCAAAAGTGGGTAAGCCATGGAGACCCAGAAACGGCCGGTAAACTTGTGGATCGTGTAGAGAGATACTTGGCTACAGAGAACCTGACAGCCTCTTCCAGAGACTCTCGGACTTTCCACCCTAAGACCAGACCATCCCCAGGGGCGGATAAGAGGATTCCAAGGGGTGAGGGTGGAGAGAGTGAGAGGGTGGGAGCTCTACCCCAAGTTTGGCGAGAACAGCCTGGGAAATCAGCGGCTCAAGAGGCCGCAAGAAGGATCGTTTGCTACCGCTGCCGGCAAGCGGGACATATTGCAGCAAATTGCCCGGTTGTGGAGGAACCCATGCAATGTGACTTTCTGATGGACAGACGTCAGTCGCTGTGTGCGACAGTCGCATGCACTGCCATTCGGGGAACTGAGAAACATTTATGCAAAATGTGTATTAATGGTAGAAATGTTGTGGTATTGCTGGATTCAGGTAGCCTTGTGACCCTGATAAAGGCTGAATTAGTTAAAACAGAGGTCTCTGGGAATAGCAAGGTAGCTGTTATTTGTGTGCATGGGGACACCCGAGAGTATCCAGTGACTACAGTGTGTTTCGAGACCCCCAAAGGTACCCTCTCTCATCCAGTGGGGTTAGTATCTCAATTACCGCATGATGCCATTGTGGGAAGGGATTTTCCGAAGTTCTGGGAACTGTGGGATGATCCTGAGCCCCCCACTGGTGCCCCTATGTACCAGGAATGTGATAGCCAGAACTCCTCTGAGAGTGGGGAGGACTCTCCAGAATTTCCCTTGTCAGTATTGGCAGGGGAGACTCAAGAAACTGGAGAGGAGCCCACCTCCTCAGACGAAAACCTACCGTCTGTGGAGTTTTCTGATCTGGAGGTTCACAGGGAAAATTTTGCCACAGAACAGTTAAAAGACCCCGCCCTAATAAAGGCACGGGAAAACGTAGTGGAAATAGATGGCGAGTTAGTGAACCCAGATATTACCTGCACTTACCCATACTTCAGCGTAGAGAAGGACCTACTGTATCGGGTGGCAAAAAGGGCAGAAGAAACCGTTGAGCAGCTGGTGGTGCCCAAACCTTACAGGAAGTTGGTGTTGGAGTTGGCCCATGGGCACATTCTTGGAGGTCATCTGGGGACAGAGAAAACCCGAGAGAGGGTATTACAGAGATTCTATTGGCCTGGGGTGATGAAGGACATAGAAAATTATTGTTCCTCCTGCCCTGTGTGTCAGAGGTCGGCCCCGATGCCACATTTCCGTAGCCCGCTGGTCCCTCTACCCATCATTGAGGTCCCGTTTGAGAGAATCGCAATGGATTTGGTAGGTCCTATAATCAAGTCCGCTAGGGGGCACCAGTACATATTGGTTATAATGGACTATGCCACCCGTTATCCAGAAGCGATCCCTCTCAGAAATACCTCGGCCAAAACCATAGCCAAAGAGCTATCTCTTGTTTTTAGCCGGGTGGGTATTTGTAAAGAACTGCTTACGGACCAAGGTACACCCTTTATGTCCCGGGTTATGAAAGAGCTGTGTAAATTGTTCAAAGTGACGCAATTGCGTACATCTGTGTATCACCCCCAAACCGATGGGCTGGTTGAAAGATTCAACAAAACCCTAAAACAAATGTTGAAGAAAGTGGTGGATAGAGATGGAAAGGATTGGGACTGTCTACTTCCTTATTTGATGTTTGCTATTAGGGAGGTGCCCCAATCCTCTACGGGATTCTCCCCCTTTGAGTTACTGTATGGGAGACACCCAAGAGGGCTGTTGGATATTGCCAAGGAAACTTGGGAAAGTGAGAGTTCTCCCCACAGGAGTGTGATTGAGCATGTCGCCCTGATGCAAGATCGAATTGCACAGGTAATGCCCATCGTGAAGGAACATTTGGCCCAAGCGCAGTTGGCACAGCAGAGAGTGTACAACCGTGGAGCAAAGACCCGTACCTTTTCCCCGGGGGATAGGATATTGGTACTTGTCCCTACGGTTGAAAGTAAATTCCTTGCCAAATGGCAAGGCCCCTACGAGATAATGGAAAAAGTGAGCGAAGTGAATTACAAGGTCAGACAACCAGGAAGGCGAAAGCCCGAACAGATATATCACGTTAATCTGTTGAAAGCCTGGAGGGATAGAGAGTCCCTAGTCGCAGAAACTTGGTCACCAGCTCAAACTGGTTGCGTGATTCCGGAGGTTGGAATAGCAGCCACCTTGTCACAACCCCAACAACAGGAGGTTAAGGAGTTTGTGCTTCGCAACAAGGAGGTGTTCTCTGAGCTGCCGGGACAAACATCTGGGGTAGAGCATGATATTATTACCCCGCCCGGTGAAAGGGTGAAGTTAAAACCCTATCGGATCCCAGAGGCCCGACGGGAGGCAATACGGGAGGAAGTACAGAAAATGCTGAACTTAGGGGTGATAGAGGAGTCCCGAAGTGATTGGTCTAGTCCCATTGTGTTGGTGCCTAAACCGGATGGGAGCTGGCGATTTTGTAACGATTTTCGTCAGTTGAACAAAGTTACAAAATTTGACACCTACCCCATGCCACGTATAGATGAGTTGATCGACCGGCTGGGAACAGCCCGATACATGACGACTCTTGACCTCACAAAAGGGTATTGGCAAATTCCCCTGGCCAAGTCGGCCAAAGAGAAAACCGCATTTGTAACCCCAGACGGGGCGTTCCAATATAAGAGAATGCCGTTCGGGTTACAGAATGCGCCGGCCACATTCCAGCGGAAAATGGACCAGATACTGAGGCCCCATCGGAAGTATGCTGCGGCTTACCTGGATGACGTAATTGTCCATAGCACAGATTGGGCCTCACATCTGCCAAAAGTGCAAGCAGTCCTAGACTCTATCCGGGAAGCGGGGTTTACGGCTAACCCCAAGAAGTGTACCATTGGGCAGGAGGAGGCCAAATATCTTGGGTACACCATTGGCAGGGGAGTGATAAAACCCCAACTCAACAAAGTCGAGGCCATCCAGAGTTGGCCACGTCCCAACAGCAAGAAGCAGGTACGGGCCTTTCTGGGAATCGCGGGTTATTATCGGCGCTTCATTCCCCACTTTGCTTCTAAGGCTGTGCCCCTAACCAACCTGACGAAAGGGAAAGGGTCGGTCATGATTAAATGGACCCCCGAGGCTGAGGCAGCATTCCAATTCTTGAAACAAGCCTTATGTAGCCAGCCAGTGTTGTACTCACCCGACTTCTCTAAAGACTTTGTCGTACAAAGTGATGCGTCAGATGTGGGGTTAGGAGCAGTATTGTCCCAGGTCTGGAACGGGGAAGAGCACCCAGTCATTTACCTCAGCAGGAAGTTGAAGTCCCATGAGGTAAATTACGCCACGGTTGAAAAGGAGTGTTTAGCGGTGAAGTGGGCTCTAGATTCCCTTCGGTACTATCTGCTAGGTAGGCACTTTGACATGGTTACGGATCACGCTCCGTTAAAGTGGATGGCTCAAAACAAGGAGACAAATAGAAGAGTGAATAGGTGGTTCCTGGCCCTACAGGAATTCAACTTCACAGTAAAGCATCGCCCTGGCGTTCAAATGGGGAATGTGGATGCTTTGTCTCGAGTACATGAATGCCTGATTGCTGGTGTTCCAACCCCAAGGTTAAAACAAGAGGGGGGGGTATGTGACAGCAGGAAGGTAAAGTCACCTGGTTGCATCCAGGGGGGTAGATATATTTCTCCCAGATTCAGGCTTTATGCTGACTTGTACAACTAGGGTGGAGAGTTGTATAAGCCCAGCTGAGGCTAGTAGGCTCATGGATGACTCTTACCTCTAGGGAGAGTGTGGGGCGTCGTGCAGACAGAGTTGATGAGGCCAGCTGAAGCTTGTCAGCTCATTTAGGCCTCTATAAAAAACTCCCAGCTTCATTAGATGTTAGCTCATGCCTGGAACCAGACCTGTGTGGACTGTCTAGGGAGAGTGAACCCCTGTGCGGTGAGGCAAAGCCTGTGTGGCTATTTGTTTGGACTTTTACTAAACCAGGGACTTAGGGACTAGGACAGCACCAGGCTGATCCCAGTTGTTAGTTTAGGAAACCTGCATGTTTAGTCAGAGGTCAAACTGACCAGGATTTATTTTGTTTGTTTCTTTTTGGCTTTGCTGTGTTTTTGTCACTGTACATAGAGAAATAAACCGCACCTTTTGATTTTGAAAACCACAACCTCCGTCTGCTGGCCCTGTTTTTGTGTGGGGAGCCCAACCAGGGGGTCACACACACCCGCTACCGAGTTAACCCCCTCACAGTTGGTAATTCTTATAGTTATGTTGTAATCAGATTGTAGTATTAGCAATACTATAATAATGTTTGATTCAGTATGGATAAACTGTCTACAGACACTTTACTACTATATATTCGTATGAACATCTAAAGCCCCGTACACACGATCGGTTTTACCGATGAAAACAGTCCGATGGACTTTCTTCATCGGACAAACCGATCGTGTATGGGACCCACCAGTCTTTTTTCCATCGGTTTTAAAAAATAGAACATGTTTTAAATTTTTCCGATGGATCAAAAACCGATAGCAAATTCCGATCGTCTATGGGCAAGTCCATCGGATAAAAAACCCACGCATGCTCAGAAGCATTAAACTTAATTTTTCTCGGCTCATCGGAGTGTTTTACGTCACTGCGTTTGGAACGGTCGGTTTTTTGACTACTGGTGTGTAGGCAAGACTGATGGAAGTCAGCTTCATCGGATTTCCAATGGAAAAAACCATCGGATTAGAATCCATAGGATATCCGATCGTGTGTACGAGGCTTCACAGTAGTTTTGAAGGAGCTTTTATTACACCTATGTAAAAGATTATACTGCCTGTCTGTTGTAATTTGCTATGGCAAACGTGCAGACCTGTCATGCACATGATCCTGCTCATAAGTATGCTTTATCCTTGCTCTACTAATTGAATAAAACATAAAGGACAATCCCTGGAGAGATTACAATCTTAAGTGGTAATGTTGAGGAATTAAATGTGTTTGCTGCCTCATGCTGCCACCCTCAAGCAATGAGAGTATTAAGCATAGTATTCCTGTTACATTAAAATGCCCTTCTGTCCGTACTTGTCCCAGGCAGCAGACAACCTATCAGAAGGCCATTTCAATTAGACCTTGATAAGTGAATGGTATTTGCTAATCTTTGGTGGGTGTGCAAATGGCTCATGTTCAAAGAAGTGAAGAAATGCATCAGGAATCCTGGCTCTGCTTGTTTCCCTCCTTTGCTGATTGTCAGGAAATGGCACATTAATATGTCTGTCTGTGTACGAGTGCTCAAACAGATACAGACAGCAGAACACTACGGCTTCATCACTGTAACTAATTTTAGACTTTTTTTTTTAGGAAAACGGTCAAGCTGGGATTTCAGCACGAATCCTTCAATTCACATCTATGCATGGATCATATATTGTTATGTTTCTTCACCCATATAATTCTGTTGTGTGTGTGTGTGTGTTTGTGAGGCCATTAACACACTATACTTAAAAAATAGCAATTTCTTATGAAAGTGATTATTACAGTATCATTAAAGCAGAACTTTACCCATAACAGTTTGATAACAATGCTTTAACAAAAGAACATACATCCCATGTTAATAATCATGCTAGCAACATTAGTCTGTGCTGTAAATTTCCTCCACTGGAGGCCACCATTTTGTTGAAGCCCAGAGCAGTTATTCCCTTATTGGAAACACCCCCCTTCAAAAACGATATGTCACTTTCTGTAATTTATAATGTGTGCATTTCCAGCCTTGATTGTATGTCTTGGCTCAGCTTTTTTTCCCAAATAGGAGCCACCAAAGTATTGCACCCAGGATCAGCAGATAACGGGTGTAGTTTTAGGCCCCTGCACACGCTACAAAAAAAATAGAAACACAAATTACCAACCAGCCTGCAATCACACAGAATTGACTCAATCTAACAGTTCACGTTAAAAACAAGGGGTTTAGTTGGCACACATTTGCAAATATAAGTGAAAGCTGCCGCGGCCATGTCACAGCACCCCAGTGTACTGCAGTCATATATATATATATATATATATATATATATATATTCCTCTAAAATTTTGAGAGTCTCCTGAGTTGGAGCACATATATAATTAAGAGCCGGTATGCCTGCAGGGAGACCATCCCTCCCTAAAGGTATAAGAACGCACTGGACACCCAGCAATAGCACAATGGCAGCAAAGGTACCCAGCACGTCCCCTCACCAATTCACTAACAGTACAAACAAATGTACAACCACCCCAACCTATAATTAGCCTTTGCATCAAGGAGCCTTTCGAAAGGGGACTCATGTCAAAAAACAACAAACAAAAATTCCCAGCTCTCATACCAGCAAGCCTGCAATCAAACAAAATTGACCCTGTGGCCTCGTACACACGACCGATTTTCTCGGCAAGAACCAGCAAGAAACTTGCTGGCAGAAAGGTCTTGCCGAGTAAATCGGTCGTGTGTACGCTGCTAGCGTGTTTCTCGTCGAGAAAACCGACAAGAAACCTCGACGAGAAAATAGAGAACCTGCTCTCTATTTTCTCGTCGAGATTCTCCTCGGCGTGTTTCTCGACGAGAAAAGTGAGTGTGTGTACACTTACCTGTCCGCCCGGAAGCCCGCGCATGTTCGAAATGAATTTGACGCATGCGCGGTAGCTTCCTAGGCATACGTAGGGTGTACCAAGATGGCGGCGACGGCATCGAATGTGACGAGCGCATGCTCGACGTAGTCGATGACGTCACCGCGTACACTCCTTTCAAAGAACCGCGGGTTCTTTGAAACGAGCGTGTGTACACTCGGCCGGGACAAGTTTCTTGTCCAAGAATCTCGTCGAAAAAAACGACATGTTTTTCTCAACGAGAATCTCGGCCGTGTGTACGAGGCCTGTCTAACAGTTCATGGTAAAAACAAGGACGTTAAGTTTGCACACATTTGCAAATATATGTGTAAGCTGCAGAGGCCATGGCATGGCACCCCAGTGTACTGCAGTCCTATATATAGTCCTCTATAATTTTAAGATTCTCCTGAGTCAGAACACATATAAAATAATAGATAGATTAAGGGCAGGTATGCCTGCAGGGCTGTCAGCTTGCAAGCTGAAGGGGCGTGTGTATGGACTACAAGGGAAGCAGGAGTTACATGGGGAGGTTTCCGAACATGTTGCATGTTCAGAAGGTGAACTTGACCTTTTGAATATTGTCATGTGCAAAAAAGTTCAAAGTACTGTGCCCTTTCAACCCAAAGCTTAGGTAGGTAGTGCTTGGTGCCTGGTGTGTGTGTGTGTGTGTGTGTGTGTCAGGGTTGCCAACTTTCAGTAAATTTACAAACAGTTTGTAAAGTCCATAATTGTTGCATTTGTCCATGAATGTCCGTTACGGACATACAGCCTACATGTCCGTAATGGACATTCAAGGACAGATGCAAAAAGTACGGATTTTACAAACGGTTCGTAAATTTACTGAAAGTTGGCAACCCTGGTGTGTTTTTTTTTGTTTTTTTTAAGCTGATGCAACTGGATCTATATTGGTCTTTGGGTGGTGTTTTGATGCCTATAAGAGACTAAGCTCATACTTAAAAATGGATTAATGACCAGCAAAAAAAAAAAAAAAAAAATGCTACTGTAAGTGTCTAGAACTTCTTCCTCCCTTGAACCTGACCTGGCTGCTGTTTCTGTAATCCCAACCCTGCATACATTCACTAATTTGCAAATCCGGCATGCCTGCATGGTACTCTTACAGGTAGAAACTGCTAGATCTCAACTGGCAAATAAAAAAAAAGCAATATAGAAATCAAGTGCTGGTTTACTGTATAGCACCATGGTTGCTTTTGTTTAGATGTTTGAATGCAGTTGAATGCAGTTGGACAATTCCTCTAAACTAACAGAATGCAGGACTGCAAGCTTACATTACAAAAAATATTCTCACTGTATTCACTCACTGAAGAGTATCTACTGGTATAGTAGAGCCCTCTAGAGAAACTAAGTGCCATATTAAATGAAGACTTCTTATTAGGTGCAAATTCCTAAATGTAGTCACCCAGAGCAATTCATAATCCATCTTTTACAAGTCTGTCCTCGGCAGGTTTGAATTCATTATAGGTTTTTGTATTTAAGTATTGGTGCTAAAGAACAGAAACTCTTTATTGAAAACGGACAAGAATATTGAAGTGGCTCTGTACGCTAAACCTTTTATTTTAATTTTGGATAGATTTAAACACCTTTTCATGTTTTTTTTCCCTCTGTGTGTCTCTGGGTAAGATGCCTTTGACTTCCTGTCCTGAAGACAGAAGTTGCCAGAAATGTCTCCAACGGGAAGGAAATGGTTGTGACCCAGTCAGGTGTCCCTATTGAAAGATTTCCCTTCACCTGAAGTTCCAGTGAATCGTCCCTGTGGAGACACGGACCGCAATAAAAACCTAATGGGGTTATAACCCTCGTCCAACACTAATTTTATTAAGAACACTACTATGTCCTGTATGTTGTCCTATCTAGTAGTCCAAAGCTGCATGCAGGTCTAGATTTACCAGAATAGACAATATTAATATTGTAAAGAAAAGCCTTTCCTGGTCAATAGTAAAATAGTACTTCTGTGAATTTATTCTTTTTTTAAATAACTGCGACAATATAAATTGTAGTTTAATGTAAATTTATAATGTAAAGTATTAATTTGGAAACAAAATAGTTAACACTCATTTTGATGCTCTGGTTGCCTGGGTCCTCCTGATTTTAGTGGTTTGAAGTTGTTGTTTTTTTTGTGTTTTTTTTATGTCCCTGCATCTTATTTTAGTATAATTTATAGGTTCTCAAAATATACACATTTATGAAAAAAGAGAACGTTCTTTACAAGATGTAATTAAAGGTTACACATCTTTCTTTTTCGACCACCAAATGGCAAAATTCTATTCTGAGATTCTACCCAAATGTAACTACTAGAGATGCAGTCTGCGATATAGTACAGTATATGGTATGCTTTTTAGTAGCTCTGACTTGCCGAATGCTTGTTCAGGGCTGGTGGCCCAGAAGGTACTGAAGTTGAACATAGCTAGGTAGGTGGCTTTTTTGGAAAAATGGTAGCAGCGGCAGCCTACACATTTTCTCTCTGCAGTTTTTGTTTTTTGCAATTTTGAATTGTATGTTTCATAGTCAATTCAGCATTCACATAGCAGTTATTTTTTGCCACTGTTTTGAGCGGACTGCAAAATTCCCAATTTCAGACAATATTCTGCCTAACTACTGAGGATCAATTACTTGGGAAGGTACCTATATCCCGTCAAAACCAGTCACCTGGAGGAACACTACTTGTGAAATCTCCCTTTCTAAAAATCCATGCAAGAATTCCGATCTCAAGATTGTTTAATTGTCACAATGTTAGAGCAAGGCACTTGGTTCTACAATGGCCCAATACACATGTATGTAGTAACTGGATGGTTGCACCAAACATACTGGGCTCTTTAGGTCTGAATATCAAAACTGTGTTTGTCCCTGACAGTCACTGAAACAGATGGCCATTTAATCATTCTATATGTATATAAGGCAGGGCTTGACAAATTTGCTTGGAATCTAGGAGCCAGCTAAAAAAGTTAGGAGCCAGGTTTTGTTTTTTTAACGACCAATGCGTGCAGAAGCGAACGCATACGTGAGTAACGCCCGCATATGAAAGCAGTCTTTAAACCACACATGTGAGGTATCGCCGCGATCGGTAGAGCGAGAGCAATAATTCTAGCCCTGGACATCCTGTAACTCAAAACATGCAACCTGTAGAATTTTTTAAATGTCGCCTATGGAGATTTTAAAGGGTAAAAGTTTGTCGCCATTCCATGAGCGGATGCAATTTTGAAGCGTGACATGTTGGGTATCAAATTGACTCAGCGTAACATTATCTTTCACAATATAAAAAAAAATTCGGCTAACTTTACTGTTGTCGTATTTTTTAATTTAAAAAAGTGTATTTTTTTCCTCAAAAAAGTGCGCTTGTAAGACCGCTGCGCAAATACGGTGTGACAGAAAGTATTGCAACGACCGCCATTTTATTCTCTAGGGTTTTGGAATAAAATATATATATAATGTTTGGGGGTTAACTTCTAAGTAAAGGGAAGGAGATGGGCGGGCAGTGAAACAGGCAAGCATTGCTGGTTGTCTTGTCATACCAACGGCCACCACAAGATGGCGCCAGATTACAGAATGAAGCCTAGGCCTGCAGAAGGCCGCAAAGCCGCGGCCTAAATTACCGGGGCACGGAGATACAGGTAACTTCAGCTGTGCTGCCCCAGGCACCAGGTCACTAATTCTAGTCGCATTTGCGACCTGGCGCCCGGGGATTGTCAAGCCCTGATATAAGGTTATCTGCAGAGTACCCATAGCCTTATGATTGATGTTTAAATCAAACCTGTCAGCTTTTTCAACTTAAGTTGGCCTAATGGTAGGCCCTGCACAGTATTTTTTTTTTTTTTTCCAGCCAGAAGATCCTGTAATTTGTCAGGTTTTACTTTGTTTGACATCAAGTTCCCTGACTTTCATCGAAACCCCTTGCACTTATTCCATGTCAAATGAGAGCAACTACATGGCTAATAAGGGTGCTGTCCTTGGAAAATATATGGTGAATGGCTTAGGCCTGATTCCAGGCTTCAGTTGCACAAGGCTGAGAAATTCTCACAGAAGAATTTCTACCATAGTAATATTTTAAAGCAAACCCACGTTTAATATTTTAAACTGCTTGACATATCTTAAAGTGATATTAAAGTCTTGTTTGTTATTTAAAAAAAATAAAAATGTTTTTTATACTTGCCTGCTCTGTTGTAGTGGTTTTTCACAGAGGAACCCCTGATCCTCCTTCTCGGGTCCCCCGCTGGCGCTCCTGGCCCCTTCCTCCTGCCTCCACAGCAAGCAGCTTGCTATGGGGGAACCCGAGCGCTGCTCTGTGTCCATTCAGACATGGAGCTGCGGCTCGGCCTTGCCCCACTCCCCCTCTCTTCTCATTGGCTCACTGACTTTGACACCAATGGTGCCAACCTGCTGGGTCTCAGTCAATTAGGAGGGAGAGTGCCGGACAGCCGAGGCTCTCGTGCAACATTGCTGGATTAGTATGTATGGGGGGCTGAGGGGAGCTGCTGCACACGGAAGGTGTTTTTTTTATTTCCATAATGTTTTATTAAGAGTTTTCAGAGATACAAGCATAGGCATGCAAAAACGATTACATGGACCCAATGGCCTAAAGAAACATTTGAGTTCCATAACAATGATTAAACGTTTTAAGTGTAATAAAAATGTAGAACAAAAAGAAGATTTGTATACAATCAAAAGTTGCATAAATTATAAAGTAAGCGTGAGTTTTGTGTCATAGAGCCTGATGGGGCCTGAGTCTATAGAGGAGTCAGGATCACAATGATATTGACTTTGGTGTGAGTTGAGCTGATTTCTTGAGACCAGAGGGGTTGGATAGTTAAGTTTCAATAAAAAAACATTTTGAAACTATTTTTTAATTGAGGGAGCTTGTGTCATGCCCCACAAAACTGGGATACATAACTACCGGTACTTAGCTGCATTTAGCATGTGCATAGGTAGAGATCTTTAATAAGAGCGTCTGAGTAATGTGGTGTGGTGTGCGAGAAGTTGGGCGGAGGAAAAATCCAAAGCCAGGGTGGAGACTCTTGAGGTTACGTCATGGACTTCTCTCCAGAACCGCTGGATGATGGGGCATGACCACCGGATGTGTATAAGAGAGCCTGGTTCAGAGGTGCATCTCCAACATAAGTTGGATACTGATGGTGCAGATTTGTAGATAGTGGTCAGGATTCTGTACCACTGAGTTAGAACCTTATAACCATTTTCTTGGGTTGATACGTTTGTCAATCCCTATAAGAATGTTTTCATAAATGTGTTCCCAATGTTCTTCCGTGAGATCTAGAGAGTTATTTTTCCCAGAATTGATATGTCTTGTTTTGCTTGGGATGTTTTGCAAAAAGTAAAGTAGATGGTTGAGACAAGATGATTTTGTGGGGTATTTTCAGAGCATAGTGTTTCTATGGGGGCAAGTTGTCGGCTCCAATGTAGTTTGCGGTTTGGGCTTTGGAAAAAGTGTCGCCTTTGACGGTATGTCCCTAATGTGAATTTACCGTCTGTCATTTGTGAAGCAAGGTCTTCCTGGTTGCTAAACGTGCCTCTTTGGGAAAAAAGTGTTTTGCTAGGATATGTTTGTGTGGCCACGAGTTAGAAATTGAAGGGAAATCCCTGGTGGGAACTCAGGATTGAGACGGAGTGGGGTTTAGGGACCTGGTGTGGACGACAGGGAGTTTGTTACTCACTTTGTGAAAGCAACAAAAAGTGGGGCCTATAAGCACATGATCCGTGGTAGCGATTGGAACATGTTTGGGGGGTAATCAAGGCGCTGAGGCTAGGCGAATAGAGGAGAGGGATTCTTCCAATGTAACCCATTGCTTTGTGGATGCATGGATCATCCAGTCCACTATCCTGGTAAGAAGGGCTCTATAGTAGTTGCGTAGGTCAGGGATGCCTATACTCCCTTTTAGGTTTTGGGAGTGTGAGGTGTTCGTATTTGATGCTTGGGCACTTGTTGTGCAGAAGGTGTTTTTTATCTTAATGCATAGAATGCATTAGGATAAAAAAAAAAAGTTCTGCCTTTAGAACCATTTTAAGAACTCCAAACACCAAGCACTATTTTTTTTTTTATTGCAATTGTAGAAGATGGGCATACAGATAATCATTTCATAAATGGTCTAGATATTAGGAATGACAAAAAGCATTCTCTTTTTGAATACTCTGGTATTTTTTTTTTAATGCAATATGTTTTGCAGGTGTTTTCAGTCCCCACTTGCCCAGATTATTATTCAGAATAATGCCTCTTTTACATGGGGTAGACTCCAGACTCTAGATGGAGTTTTTTTTATTTTTTTTATTGTTTAGCAGACCAGCTCATATTGGCGGTAGGTGGGTGTAAATGGACACAAGTGTGTTTACATCTGCCAGTTCATAGGGGTGAACAGATCGTCCTCTCAGGTCCGCCTGAAAAACGAATAACCCCCATTTTTCTCTGTTGAAGGAGCTGTTCCCTTCTAACCAAAAGATCTCATAATGGAATAGAGGTGCCAAAGCTTCAGTATCTGGGAGTTATTTGCATATACTTGCATTTTAGAAGTGTATTACAAGCATTTTACATGTGTATTCAAGCTTCAAGTGTCTTTATTTTAGCTAATAGAGAACACGCTAGGGGAGAGGAGCTTGGCATTGGAGAACTGCTGTTTGGCCAGGAAATGAGAGACCAAACGCTCACAAAATGCTCATGTACCTTTTTTCCATTGAAGTCAATAGGGCCAAAAATATTCCAATCTGGCTAAAAGAAGCTCATGTACTTTTTTGAGCAACAACATTTTGCTACAGGCGACAAAATGCTCAGATGTGAACAGGGGCCATTGAATGGGATTTTGTTTGTTGAGGCCTGGTTCACACTTGTCCGACAAATGCTCCGACATTAGGAGCTCATGTCGCATGACGTGTGAAAATCAATGAATCCCTATGAGAGTCGTCTTAACTGGTCCGACACAAGTCGGTCCGACATTAAAAATGCTCCCTGTACTACTTCTGTCCGACTTTGATCCTACTTTAGCCCATTGAATATCATTGAAGTCGGATCAAAGTAGGATCCTTGTCCTAACCATCCGACATTTGACATCCGACATGGTGATTACAGCAGCAGTAAAAGGAATTTATCTCACCCTGGGATTGTTTTGATTGGTCAAAGGACAAGTCAGACTAGCACAATGTCGGATCAAAGTAGTATCCTGTTCATGAATGTCGGATGGATGTCGGACCAATGTAGGATCAATGTAGGACTGATGTCGCAGAGCAAAGTAGGATGAAAGTTGTATGACTGTCGTGTCGTACCAGTGTGAACCAGGCCTGAGCGTCTTGAAGCTTCAAGCAGAAAATCACTCAGGTGTGAACGGGGCCTAGGAGTAGGCAATTCTTAATACCAGGTCTATCTAATAATCTTAGTCTTGTGTATTTCCATTTTGGGTCCACAACAGGATTTTCATTACTGACATATTACATTTTCATTACTGTGCCAGCAACAGAATAGCTATTGTATGGAAGCATGGGAGATTATGCCACATTGTGCCCTCAAAATGCACAGCTTTTGTCTTACATTGTAGTAGTTTCCACCCTTCCTGCGTTTAACATTTCTATAAAAATTAGGTAAGAACCCTAAATAGACTGGTATGGACCTGATATCTCCATCTCCCTGGAAGGCAAAGTCTGACCAAAGACCCTCACCTCCTGC
This sequence comes from Rana muscosa, assembly GCA_029206835.1. Lineage (NCBI taxonomy): Eukaryota > Metazoa > Chordata > Amphibia > Anura > Ranidae > Rana > Rana muscosa. Next base: position 190,133,564 of record CM055117.1, read on the forward strand.
AGAGAACAGACGGTGGTGGTGGATGCTGGTAGTATCTATGCATTGGTTAGTACAGCGATCTCCCGCTGAGATATTGTGTTCTGACAGGGGGACTGCCCCCCACCAGTACACACCGGTCAGCTATTGGCGGCCAGCGCTGATCAGATGCTGGTTTTCCAGCATGCCCGTTCGTCTGGCTTCTGACGGACAGGCCGATGTACACACAGGCCGAATGTTCAGACTGTGTGTGTACCAGGCTTTAGTGGTAGTTTTTGACTTGACCTCTCATTTCTGATTTTGCTATAATGTTCTGAATTAAGACAGAGGAACACATTATAGCACAAAGCATTTAGGCAAATGACACCATAAAACCATACCGGTTAAGAATGAATACATTAAAAAATGATTGGTTAAACAGACCAGTGTTTTTATCTACAGCTCTTTTTCCCTTTTTATAATTGCTTTTCAAAATAAATGAAAAAGGTTGGATTAAAGGTTTAGCACAGTAAAACACATTTGATAGAATTGGGAGGTAAGGGTCAGTGATCTTAAGAAATAAGTTAGTGGTACGTTCAACTGGAAATTAGAAATGTATCTAAAAGAACGAGTTGGCTAGATTAGACAAAACGTATAACTTTTTTTTTTTTTTGTACATAAAAGGTTAGTTTTCCCATTAAACACAACTTAAAATGCCTCTATGTTGCTGAGTTTAGCCATTCTGTTGTCAGTGAATTACTGCAGCTTGTAAGCGCCATCTCCTATATCAAGCTGTTTCATTCAAATTGTGATAAGGAAACTATTAGTAAGCAGGCCATGAGAAAGGCAAACACAATTTAAAGCTCTTTCTGTGGTTCCTCTACATCCCTTTTTCAGACATGATAAATTGCACCCAACTATTCCAGCATCATTTTCCACTTTTCCTATTGCACATTTGTTGATCTAAAAGGAATAAAGGAGGTGGAACCTTAGCAGCAATGCAAAGCATACTTAGGGATGTAGTGTTAACCCACTGATATCTGAATGTTGTAAAGATGATAAACGGTTTTCTAAACTGTATTGGATAAAAAATAGAAAACACTTCATATAACACATGGAAAAAGGTAAAAAATAAAAAATAAAAAATATGGACAGCCGCACTCCAAAAAACCTTTGACGGTCGCCTTTATTGTAAAAAATGGAAGATCACACCTATGATTAAGCACTGACCTTCAGTGTGAAACATGTAAGCTGTTACCCCGGCTATGCTGTGATGATTTTTGGTGTGATCTTCCATTTTTTACAATAAAGGCGACCGTCAAAGGTTTTTTGAAGTGCGGCTGTCCATATTTTTATTTTTTTATTTTTCTCTATATGCTACGTGCATTGCTGGCACCCACGGTAGTCCTGATACTACAAATTGCTGGAGCGTGTTCACCTGGAGCGGTAAAATTCTCTTTCACATGGAAAAAGGTGGTTAAGCAAACCCATTAAAAAATGGATGCCTGTCAAATATAGCCAGTCCGGAGCTTGTTGCTACCTGGAGCACCTGCTGCAATCATCACACCTGAAATGAGAGGTGGGAAGGGTAGAGACACAACCACTCCCCTTTGTGCCATCCCATGCGGTTCCCGCTGAGGGCTAGGGATCCAGTCATTCTAATGCGGCTGCTGGTGTGAACAGGTCCTAAATGTGATGGTTGATGCAGGAAGCAGTAAGAGATGGTGGTGTTACATAGTTAATCTGGTTGAAAAAAGACACAAGTCCATCCAGTTCGACCCAAAAATAAAACACACACACACACACAAATAGAAAACCTCCTTATACACAATCCTATACCCACAGTTGATCCAGAGAAAGGCAAAAAACCCCAATAAAACATGATAAAGTTTGCCCCAGCGTGGGGAAAAAAGTCTTCCTGATCCCCAAAAGGAAACTGGATATTCATTGAATCAAGCACAGACTTCGAAAGGCACCCTATAGAATTATATAATGTATGTCCAGCCTTAGCCGCTTAGGCACCCAACATTGCATTGTGGGAAGAGGGAGGACCATTTGTTACTTTTTATATCTGAAAGTCCTTGGTATTCCTCTGGGCTGGGGTAGTGGGGCAACAAACAGAGGATTAGTAAAAGCTGTGGATTCTACCTCCTGTAAAGCAAACTTCCCACATTATATGCATATACACAGTACAGGTATTCTTGAAGGCAAACTACAGAAGGGTGGATGCCTTGTCAAAAATGACAGTCGGAAAGACATTTGCCATTATCTGCAGTGCTTGGCTGCTGCCATTTGCCTTAGGACAGGTGACCTGGAAATGGTTAACATATCCTTGCTGCTTTTTTTTTGTCAGAAGGTAAGGATCAGCCAAGGCTGAACACAAATTTTCCAGCAAGTTAGAATTTCTCTTTCAGCAATTAGAGCTTCTGATTTTGGAAATGGTCATTATAGTCCCCAAGGGCAGCTCAAAACAGAGCATCAAACTGAGTTCTGGATTTGGGAAGGGATTAGGTTTCTTGACCCCCACTTGTGCAATATCTCCAACATCTTACCAAATAGAAGAAATATACTTCCTGACAATGCTGGGGAAGCCTGGAAATGTGTTTGAAAGAAAACCTGTACTCTGAGGCTGCCTGTCATTGCTGATGACCTTCTGAAAATGCTAGCTACTTGGCTTGCATGATAGTTTTATAGTTTTATTAATTTATTATTTTATTTATTTATTTATTTATTTATTAATTTTAGTTTGAGTCACTCACACAGAACACGTGTGATGATAATGAGTTCTGGCTGCAAGCTTGTTCCATGTCATTAATCAGAAATCTGAGACAGCCAGGCAAGGAGCATTCTGAGGAGTAGATTGCAATGGTATTCTTCATTTTTCTCCTTTTTCCTTGTTGCTGGGTAGTAGGGATGATGAGAACTGGACTCAAGTGGTTAAAGCAAATCTTCACTGCGCCTGAGAAACACAAACCAAAAACACTATTTACCGTATTTATGTATAACACGCACCCCAAGTTTAGGAGGAAATTTTAGGGAAAAAAACTTTTAGCAGGGAAGTTTAAGGAAAAATAACTTACATTTAAATGCAGCCTTGTCAGTGTCCATTGCAGCCTTGTCAGTGTCCATTGCAGCCTTGTCACAGTGCAGCCTTGTCAGTGTCCATTGCAGCCTTGTCAGTGTCCATTGCAGCCTTGTCACAGTGCAGCCTTGTCAGTGTCCATTGCAGCCTTGTCAGTGTCCATTGCAGCCTTGTCACAGTGCAGCCTTGTCAGTGTCCATTGCAGCCTTGCCCCAGAGTCCATTTCAGCCTTGCCCCAGAGTCGCCGTGCAGCCTTGCCCCCAGAGTCGCCGTGCAGCCTTGCCCCCAGAGTCGCCGTGCAGCCTTGCCCCCAGAGTCGCCGTGCAGCCTTGCCCCCAGAGTCGCCGTGCAGCCTTGCCCCCAGAGTCGCCGTGCAGCCTTGCCCCCAGAGTCGCCGTGCAGCCTTGCCCCCAGTGTCGCCGTGCATCATTTTAAAATTGGCGCCGAGACTGTGCGAACGCAGGGGACGCAGGGACTGGGCGGAGCCGCCGAGATACACATAGCCGAGTGTACTCGGCTATACTCGGCTTTTCTCGGCTCCGCTCACAGTCACGCCGAGTCCCGCCCTATGATGGACATAACACAGGTCCAATGGCGGGACTGGGCGTGACTGTGAGCGGAGCCGAGAAAAGCCGAGTATAGCCGAGTACATTCGGCTATGTGTATCTCGCTCCGCTCCGCTCACAGTCAGCGGAGACAGCTCAGGGATGACAGTATCGGCGTATAACGCGCACCCACGATTTCCCCCTGATTTTCAGGGAAAAAAGTGCGTGTTATACGCCGATAAATACGGTAATTCATTTTTAATATTCAAAGCAAACTTCCTAGTTCATCTATGCTTTACTTTGTTAAGAAATTGCTTTGAAAAACGATCCCCCTAGCATTTCTGCTCATGGCCATCTTGAGTAAGGGCAGATGATTCATGTAGTATTTACTTCCAGGAATCCATCTGCCCTTAGCTTAAAGAGGAAGTAAACCCTCTACAACTTTTTTTAGTTAACCATACCCCTGCAAGAGAAAGGCATAATGAGCTAGTATGCATAGCATACTAGCTCATTATGTGGCACTTACCTGAAATCGAAGCCCCCGAAGTCCTCCTTGTTCGCCGCCGCAACCATGTCCGCTCTGAGCTTCTTCCTGTTATCGGCGCTCCGGCGCTGTGATTGGCCGGAGCGGCGATGACGTCACACGCATGCGCGCTTGGGCCGGCAAGATCCCATTCAGAAAACCGGTACTGATGCCGGCCCGCTAGTGCGCATGCGTGTGACGTCATCGGTGCTGTGTTTTCAGCAAATATCTCCTTAACCGTGTAGGTTAAGGAGATATTTCATGCACCTACAGGTAAGCCTTAATCTAGGCTTACCTGTAGGTGCAAGTTGTCAAAGTGGTTTTACAACCACTTTAAGCATGCATGCAGAAGAGTGTGCTTAGCTGAGGAAACCCCTCCTCCCCTCCCGAAGACTCCTGGGACGTAGGACATAATTTGCCTAGGCATAAATCCACAAATTTAACTGAAGAAATGTGAAACAAGTTTTAAACAAGTAAATATAATATACTTTCCTATCAATTTACCAATGCTAGCAGCATGTGGAATTAAAAATAATCCATGTTGGTTGGGAGAGTGAAGTGTGGATGTAAAAAAAAAAAAAAAACGGATTGCAAACTGATAGAAACTTCACCCATTTTTTTATTTTAAAAAACGTGACTGAACTGAAGAAAAGAACGGTCCAATGTGTAAAAGGGGCCTAAAATAATATCCTGTAGAAAATGTCACTGCAAAACTAAAAAGGAGCCAATTGTGTTGCAGAATTTGATAGAACATGGCTTCCGGTGTCCAAAATGTTTAGCTTTGCTTAGACAGCCATCTGCAGCCTTTGTAAATAAAGCGATATTAAAGCCCGGATCCTCCTCTTCTTGGGTTCCTCGCTGGCGCTCCTTGTTCCTCCCTCCTGCTGAGTGCCCCCACAGCAAGCAGCTTGCTGTGGGGGCACCCAAGCAGGCGCGCTCCCGACCTGCGACTCTGTGTGTCCATTCACACATGAAGCCTTGGCTCGGCCCCGCCCCCTCAGTCTCCTGATTGGCTCTCTGGCTGTGATTGACAATGGCTCCCGCTGCTGTTGCCACAAGCCAATCAGGAGTGCGAGTCCCAGGGACATTGCTGGATCAAGAGGGGGCTCAGGTAAGTATTAGCTGGGGGGGCTGCTGCACACAACCACTTTAAGAGATAAACATGAATGTAAGGGGAAGCCAAACTGCTGCTTTGTTGCCGAATGCATTTGGGGCCCCTACACATTCAGGGACATATGCCTGGATCGCAGAATCCATGGCGTATATCAGCCTGTCATATACTCTGACGCTGTACCTCTCCCTGGCCACTAAAATGCAGAGGTTGGCCACACGTGGGCTCAACACCTAGTGTGCAAGGGGCTTTATATGTATTTTGCCTGGAGTTCAACTTAAAAAGATTGCAAAAGAGCATCTCAGATGTTTTTTTGGGGTTCTGTTATTGCATTTTAAGCAACAAAACTTTACATCTTTGAACTAAAATGTGACTATATTGTATTTTATGCAGTGACCGCCAGGGCTGTTTTTTTTTAATTATTTTTTTATTGAATACATCCCAAGTAAAGGATGGTTGGCTGGATTACACGTAGGCTGTCTCCGAGCCATAAACCCAGCCAGTCTGCTGATACTGCTGTATTCATTAGCTTCAAGCCAGAACTTGTGAGGTTGATTGACAGAAATGGGGGGACAATAGAAAAGAAATGCAAGCATATACCACTGGAAAGAACAGTACACACGTAGACGAAGGTGAAGGCATTAGCCCTGTACAGGCAAAGCTACATATCTAAGCCTAGGAATGCATATCCAAAGCTTCTTTTTTTTTTTTTAAGGCCCACTTCAGGCAGAAAAAAGCCCTTGCAATGCACACTGCAAGGGTTAAATGCATGTTAAGTTTAGAGGTAGCGGAATAAGGTGTAATACCTTCTACAATTCTCTATATGTGCGACTGGTCCCTCATAGCTTCTCCACCAATAGTCCTGCATTGTATGTGAGGACCCCAAGGGCCCACCCTCAACCTAGACCATAGAGAGAAGAGCACCTGAAGCTATGGGAGCAAAGAACTATTGCGGCTTTTTCCTCCTAGACGAGCATTAACCCTTTGAGGTATGTGGGTGTGTTTGGGGGGGGGGGGATATTTTTTTTGTTATCCTGATGTTCCGCTTTAAAGATTTTTGGCGAGTAGAATAGGGAGGGGTTGGAACTATTTTTAGTTTAATACTTCTATGCCCACCTTTAAATTTTGTCCAGAGTTCCACTTCAGGCTTGTTTTAGTGACTGAGTTGCTAAATCCCCAAAACTTTGTTCAATATCTTACATGCCAAAGTGCGTATAACATCAGTGACACAATAAAAATAGTTTAGGGTTATGTCTGCGTAAACCAACAAAGTTGAAAATACCAGCATGTTTAAATCTGAACTCTGGACAAATATAAAATGCACAAATCAACCCAGCTTTGTAATTACCGTATATACTCGAGTATAAGCCGACCCGAATATAAGCCGAGGCACCTAATGTTACCACAAAAAACTGGGAAAACGTATTGACTCGAGTATAAGCCTAGGGTCTGCATGCCTCAATGTGTCCATGCCTCACTGTGCTCATGCCTCATTGTGCCCATGCCTCACTGTGTCCATGACTAGACTTACGTTTAACATAGGAGTATATGGAAGGGGTGCCCGGCTTTGAAAAATCGGTGCTCCCCGGCCGTAGGTTCCACAGACAGCAAACGTTCTCTTGTAGAGGAGAACTGTAGCTATAAGTGTGCCAAGTTTCGGGTCCAGGGGACTTACGGCCGGCCGGTACCGGGTCCCCAAAATTACCGGAGAAATTACAGTTTAACATGGGAGTCTATGGAAGGGGTGCCCAGCTTTGAAAAATCGCTGCTCCCCGGCCATAGGTCCCCCAGACACCACTTGTAGGGGAAGAGTGGGGCTACATGTGTGCCAGTTTGGGGTCCAGGGGACCCACGGCCGGCCGGTACCGGGTCCCCAAAGTCCGGGATATCAGGCGCAAAAAGGTGACTTGAGTATAAGCCGAGGGGGGCATTTTCAGCACAAAAAAATGTGCTGAAAATCTTGGCTTATACGGTATTATTATACCATTAAATTTATATATATATTTTTTTTAAATGGCAAGCAGTATCTGAACTTGACCTTGGATTAGCCTTTTGTAGTCATGTACAGCAGAGCCGGTGTCCTGCCGAAAAAGGTCCCCCGGCGGCTAATGACCCCCCCCCCTGTACTGCGCAGGCGCAGCTCTTGCGCAGTACAAACCACAACTGAGCCACCGAAAATAGCCGAAGATGTACAGCTGTGAGTTAGCTGTACATGGCGCCTGCAAAATGACGATGAGGGGCGGGTGTATTACTGTTATATTGTGTAAGGGGCGGGTGTATTACTGTTATATCGGGTGTATTACTGTTCTATCGTGTAAGGGGCGGGTGTATTACTGTTATATCGTGTAAGGGGCGGGTGTATTACTGTTATATCGGGTGTATTACTGTTCTATCGTGTAAGGGGCGGGTGTATTACTGTTATATCGTGTAAGGGGCGGGTGTATTACTGTTATATCGGGTGTATTACTGTTCTATCGTGTAAGGGGCGGGTGTATTACTGTTATATCGTGTAAGGGGCGGGTGTATTACTGTTATATCGGGTGTATTACTGTTCTATCGTGTAAGGGGCGGGTGTATTACTGTTATATCGTGTAAGGGGCGGGTGTATTACTGTTATATCGGGTGTATTACTGTTCTATCGTGTAAGGGGCGGGTGTATTACTGTTATATGGTGTAAGGGGCGGACAAGGGGCGGGTGTATTACTGTTATATCGTGTAAGGGGCGGACAAGGGGCGGGTGTATTACTGTTATATCGTGTAAGGGGCGGATGGCTACAAAGACGTGTACTTTATTGGCAAATCCAACCCCAAGTTATCAGCTCTGCCCATCAATTTAAAATTCGGCCTCTTTTGTAGCCATCCGCCCCTTACATGATATAATAGTAATACACCCGCCCCTCGTCTTCATTGCGCAGGCGCCGTGTACAGCTGACTCACAGCTGTACATCTTCGGCGGCTCCGTTGTGGTTCGTACTGTGCAAACGCTAGGCCTGCGCAGTACAGGGGGGTCATTATCCGCCGGGCGGACCTTCATCGGCAGAACACCGGCATGCAGAAGAAATAAGGAGTACAAGGGGCCAATCAGTTAATGTGATGTCAAAAAGCATGCTGATAGGATGTGTGAGCAGAGTGATGAGTTCATACTGTGCTGCTTTTCTTTTTGTATTGCCCAGTCATGAGCTGGGCAGATCCTAGACAACCTGAAGGGGTTTGAACGGTGTTGTCCATTAAACTGAGGACATCCAAGGACAGAAACATCTCTCAACTAAATGTGAATTTTGCTGCAAAGGCTGTTTTTTGTTTTTTATCTTCTAACATGCTGACAGCCAGTTCAGTTTTCAGGTTAAAAAAAATGTGCATTTACTATTTTTTTTTTTAAGAGCCTGGAAAAGCACTGCATCTGCGTCCAAAACGGCTAAAACAGCGCTAAAGCACTGCTAAAAAGAGCGGCGGTAACTGCGGGCGCTGTCAGTGTGAAAGGGGTCTAAGCCCAGGTTCACACTGGGCTGCAGGAGTGAAGCTGTGCAAGTTCAGCTGAACTCGCACGATTTGACTCCTGCCTGTCAGTCCCGATTTCGGCCGCGATTACAGGGACATCTGTGCAGGTTTCTGCACAGATGTCAATGTAAATCGTGGCCCGAAATCGCAAAAAGTAGTACAGAAACGACTTTTTGAAATCGGTGCAGCGTCGCACCGATTAGGACGGTGCCATTGCCCACAATTTGCGGCAAATATCGCCGATTTGACATGTCAAATCGCATGTCAAATCACACCAGTGTGAACCAGGGCTTAGAGAGGTTTAATCTCCCTAACAGGCAGAGGTAGCAATAAAAACTTGACAGGTGATCTAATCCCTCTCCAATCTATCCAAAAAAAAAAAAAAGTTTTTCCTTTAGTTATACTTTTAGAATATGCTGTATAATAATTGTATATTTGAATAATATTGGAAGCAAATCTACACATTTTCTTCTCTTTTGTGTAAATGCTACGTGTCAGAAATAAGTCATTCCGTGCCGCACATGGAGCATTACTCCAACTTTGGATTGTTGCCCCGCATTTGTCTGGAACCACATGGAAGTCCTGGCTGCAAACACATTTTGCCCTTCTGCATTTTCACTCTCCCACATAACAGGTGGCTGCATAAATATTTAGACGTTTAACACATGTCATATGTTGTAGGCACCTGTGTTTTCATAATCAGGAGTACAAGGTCCTGTATATGTTTTTTCTTGGATCATTCACACATAGCATTTTATGAATGTAATGCAATTATCCCAGAGGCGGGTGTCATTTACCAAGTATTTGGAGTATATTCGCTAACCAGGGAAACATTATAAATTGTAGATCATCAGTCTGTAATTACAGTCTATGTTTTGTGCAGACGTGAGAAATCATACAATCTATGAGAAATTACGTTTTGTTAAGCTGATGAATAATTGATCCAACCAGCATGGTCAACATCATAGTCGACGTTTATGTTGATTTTAAGATGGAGGTAAAATGGCGCCAGTCTTACGTTTTGAAAGATTTGGAAGTCTGTCCATCCAAAACTGAATCGGTTTTAGTCCTTTAAATAAGGCTGGGTTCACACTGATGCGAATTGGATGCGAGTTTCCCCGCATCCAATTCGCATGACAGGAGAGTGTGTGACCAGCGCTCAATGGAACCGGTTCACACACCTCTGGGGCAGCCGCGGTTCACATTGCAGAGGGGTCCTGTGCGTCTTCTGGTCTATTTCAGGTGCGAATTCAGCCCAAAATTCAGACTTGATTCACACCTAAATCGGTAAACAGACACGCACTGGACCCCCTGGTGTGACCCCAGCCTAATTGTGCATCCACTTTAAAGTGGTTGTAAATCCTGGAAAAAATATATATTTTTTTAAACCCACCTGCAAGACAAAGGCATAATGAGCTAGTATGACTAGCATACTAGCTCATTATGCATCACTTACCTTAGATCGGGGCCCCCGAAGCTGTCCTCGTCTCTCTCTCTCCAGCCACAGCCATCGCTGCGGCGATAGCCGGAAGGTTACTTCTGGGTATTGCTACTCCAGCCAATCACAGCGCCGCTCCGTCGCTGTGATTGGCCGGAGCGGCGAAGACGTCATTCCGCGCATGCGCACGGGAGCAGTCAAATCCGGCTAAGCCAGATTTGTGAATGGGGTTAACCCTGCGAATGCGCCTGATGCATGTAATTTTTGGCAAATATCTCCTAAACCGTGTAGGTTTAGGAGATATTTCTTGCACCTACAGGTAAGCCTTAATCTAGGCTTACCTGTAGGTGCAAGTTGCATAAGTGGGTTTACAACCACTTTAAATTGGACTCTATAGTTATGGGACTGTAGGCCACACATAATCCCCAAACTCTTAACACTTTACTCCAGGTACTATCAGAAAAAAACATACTGACTCAAATTTGGCAGTTAATGGCCGCGGCGTTCTTTATTGGTTTTAAAACATGAATTAAATCAACCATATATATTTTTATTATTCAACATCAAAAATCATATTTTAATGAAACCAACCAACTGTGTAACTGCTTAGTTCTCATAACTCAAGCAGCATTACCTCAAATATCATGAAATAACATGTCCCCCCTGGATCCAGGGTGACCCGACCACATAAAGATCGCACGCGACTGGGAAGGGGGGGAGGGAGTTCTTCACTGGTGCTTGCTGACAGGAAAGAGGGAGATTCCCAGCCCAGCCAATCCTTATAAAGCCTTCCTGGCTTCCAGTACCTTCTGTCGCATCCCATTGGCTGGCTGTTGATCCCAAATTTAAAGACACAGTACATCAATTCAAATACATTTATACTTATACTGTATTCTATCAAATTGCGTTTTAACCCTCAAAACACCATTGAAGCATGTGGTGGCCACAATCCCAATTAAGTGGGCTTCTATTGTGCCCCCTTTTCTATGGGACTGTAGGCCACACATAATCCCCAAACTCTTAACACTTTACTCCAGGTACTATCAGAAAAAAACATACTGACTCAAATTTGGCAGTTAATGGCCGCGGCGTTCTTTATTGGTTTTAAAACATGAATTAAATCAACCATATATATTTTTATTATTCAACATCAAAAATCATATTTTAATGAAACCAACCAACTGTGTAACTGCTTAGTTCTCATAACTCAAGCAGCATTACCTCAAATATCATGAAATAACATGCCCCACAAGCCGGGCTTGAGTATCATGCCCGGCCCCACCCCAACACCGCGGCCTGTTCGATTCCATACTGTAAACCCAGGTTGAAAATATCCAGACCCACATCTGAAAGGTGGACTCCATCCTGTCTGTATAACCCCTGAAAACCACCCTCTGAGATCCACATGTCTATACGATAGCCCGTTAAGTGTAGGCATGAATTTTTCCATTGCCCTATTTATACGCTTCCTCATCTTCTCCATTACCTTCCTCTGACAAGAGGAAAGCCAGGAGAGGCGGGGAATGATTTCAGAAAATACTAAGATAGTACCCGGAAAAGTGAGAGAAAAACTTTGCAAATCCTCCTGTATTAGAAAAAGCAAATCCAATGTCCGCACATTCCCCAAATCCTTTCCCCCCACATGCAAAACAAAAACATCTGGCCTAGGCCAACATTGCCCCAACCTACATAATTGAAAATAAAGTTGGTGCCACTGCAGGCCTCGCACTCCCTTCCAAAACACCTGAAAGGATTCCGGATGAAGAGACAAATTGGTAGAATACCTACGCAGGGCCGCTCTTTTATGCGCCCAATAGATAAACGAATGTCCCAGAATCCAAATTATACGAGGTTGACCTGAGGGATTTAAATAAACAGGTTAGGACGAACATATAATTTAAAACAATCAGATTTCCACCTCCCCATGTCCTTAATAGCTGAATCACACACCCCTTTCCGGGCCGCCTCTGATGCTGCACCTATTCTGAACGAGTGGGAGGATATTTTGAGGTTATGTAAACCCAAACTCATGAGGCATTTATGAAGAACAAAATCAAACTGATATTTGGTAAGGGGCCCCCCATTTTGGTGAACCAAAAATAAGCCCTGGCCCGGGGGCCTGACCCCTAGAAAACGATTCACTGCTTCCACAGGACAAATTGACTTGTCGTCCTGTGCAGCTAAATGCATCCCGGTACCCTTCCCCAAGGCATCCGTCTTAGAACGCCTGATCCACAAGTGCACCCCGGAAGGACCCACTGTCACATGCTCAGAAAGAACCCACGAACCGCCCAATTTAGACCCTGGAATCAGCTCCGAGATGCGCAAAGCCCCATGAAAGGCGAGAACGAATGCCGTTTTAAACAATAATGCTTCAAAACTGGAGTAACACACGGCCGACGTCACCTTACAAAGCCTAGCCAAAAGTTCGAGCGAGATCGGTCTCCTATCATCCGGTATAAAATTTACCCTTCTATACCCTTTCAAAGCCTGTTTTACTGAAAAATATGCCGTGCACGGAGGATACCCCTTTAAACGGCAGAAAAATGATACACCTGCCAATGTTTTCGAGATATGGCTGTAGGAAAAAATGCTGCTGCATCAGGGATGCCACAAAGGCCAATAATGACCCCTCAGACGGGCGGCCATCACTAACTCCCAGCGCTACTGCAAACGATAGCCAACTGTTTCAAGAAGCTGCATAACACATCCACGTCTTGGGTGCGACCGAACCCTGGATAGCTCTTGCCACTATGTCCAGATTACATCCCACAGAAACTCCGGGCAACACATTCCTTCCACGTCCGCCTCCGGATGCAGCTGTCGAAAGCGGTCCATCTGAAACCGAGATAACGCATTGGCAAGATTATTCTGGACCCCAGGTGTATATTTGGCTTTCAACCAGACATTAAATTGTAAACACAAAAAAACAATTTGCCGCAGTACCTTAACCACCAACAGCGACTTCGATGAGAGGCAATTGATTGCAAAGAGAACCCCTTTGTTGTCTGTTTCGACCAAGATCCTCCTATTCGCAAATTGAGCCCCCCACAGTTCCATGGCCACCAAAATAGGAAACAGTTCCAGTAGAACTATATTCCTAGTGACTTCCTGCACCACCCACGATTCTGGCCAAGCTGCACAGCACCAGCTATTCCCCAAGATCGCGCAAAGCCTTTTGACCCTGCGGCATCCGTGAATAGTTTGAAATCTGGGGCAAAGATGAAGTCACTCTGGAAAAAAGACCGTCCGTTGTACACATCCAAAAACCGTGCCCAAACCAACATATCCGCCTTAAGTGAACAGGTCAGCCTTATGTGGGCGAGTGGCGACTTCACACCCGCTATTGCTAGATAAAGACGACGCGAAAAAATACGACCCACGGGCATGATCCTGCATGCAAACGCCAGGACCCCCAGCAGAGACTGCATATCCTTCAGCAACACTTTTTTTTTTAACAAAAACGCCCGCAACAGGGACTTTAACTTTGCTAATTTTGCCTCAGGCAACCGGAATTCCATCCGACCGGTATCGATGTGAATGCCTAAGAATTCCAAATCCGTCGTGGGGAGACACGTCTTTTCCTCCGCCAAGGGCACACCAAAATGGCTAGACATATCCCGAAAGGCCTGCAGGAGCTCATTACAAAGCGACGAACCTTGTGGTCCCATGAACAAAAAATCGTCCAGGTAGTGTAATACTTTATCACAACCTGACTGCGAACAAATGACCCACTGCAAGAAAGAGGAAAAGGCTTCAAAGTAGGAACATGACACGGAACACCCCATGGGGAGACACCTGTCAAAGAAATAGGACCCCTCAAAATAAAACCCCAGGGAATTAAAAGCCTCAGGAGCTATTGGCAACAGCCGAAAGGCTGACTTAATATCGGCCTTAGCCAGCAACGCCCCGGCCCACACTACCGAATTTTGACAATTGCTTCTTCGAATGTCGCATATGAGACTGAGCACAGCGCATCGTCAATCTCGTCGTTAAGGGAATCACCTTTAGGGAATGACAAATGATGTATAATTCGATACGCACCTTGCTCCCGCTTGGGCACCACCCCTAAAGGTGATATACGAAAATTAACAAAAGGGGGGTGCCCAAAAGGACCCGCCATGCGTCCTTCCACAATCTCTTTCATAACCTTCTCCCTGACAACGTGCGGAAACTGATTGACTGATTTTAAATTACCCACCACCGTACATCCCACCCCTGTGAACGCAGGGAGGGGAAAGCCCAATTCAAAACCATTAATGAGAAATTGCGCTGTCGCCTGGTCTGGATAGCTGTCCAGCCACGGGCGCATGCTTTCCAGCCTCACTGGCGTGCAGGCTTTTTGGAAAAATATCCTTTGGACTCTGACTAGCCCCAGTATTAGCTGGTTTTTTAAAACACTTGGCTGCAGGGTGAGCTCCCGCACAATAGGCACACTCGTGCCTATATTTACATGCCGCATTCCAGCGGCACTGGCTGTCATTATAAGCAAAGCAGCATCCTCTCCTGTACCCCGCGCTCAAAGAGTTAACCGCCATTGGTTTAGAAGCGACCGGCCTCTGGGGGGCGAGCAAGTTCAGCCATAGCCCAACATCCTTCATACCCCAGCGTAACGAGGGGTGGACTGCCAACTTCTGTCGAAACGACTCGTCGTAGTAGAACCAACCGAGCCCCCCAAAACTTTTGTAAGCCTCCAAAATGTGATCAACATGCTGGAACAAACCCCCGCTGTGTTCAGGATGCTTGTCCGCCATGACGCCAGCAAAGATGCAAAACGCCTGCAGCCAGTTATTGAATGACCTAGGTACAGGCCTACGCCTGTCGTCTTCCTGCTTGTCAGCCTTATCTGGCTTAACCATCAAATCTTTCTGAGAGGGCAAGAGGGATAGGATGTCAATAAAATCCCCCCGCCATATTTTTTCCTTTACTGCTAAGCTCAGATGGTACCCCAGAGGAGACATCTCACAAGGCATGGCTTCCTTCATGCAGGACTCTGGCACATTACCCCTAGCCAAAGGCACATTGCAATCCCCATATGTACCCCCTGGAACCATCACCACAGGGGTGGGCTGATACACACTTATAGAAGGTGGAGTAACATTGCTGGGTAAGGGGCTGAGCAAAGCAGCAGCAACAGAAGAAGTAGATACAGGAGGAATAATAGGAGGAACAACAGGGGACAATGTTCTCACTAAAGAAGAGAGAGAATCTACCAGAACATTTAAAGCCTGTATTTGAGCACACTCACCCACTGCTGGAGGTGGAGCAGCGTCAGACAGAACCGCCTCTCCCAGCAGCAGACCTTGTGCATTCTCCTGTCTGTCATGCAGCGCTTGTGGCTCCTCCGCTGCGGGCATACTTGTATTCTCAGCCTCCTGTCTTGGTAGCCGTGGGGGGGGGCGGGCGCCCCCTCCCCACACTCGCTGCGGGCTGTTCAGCCCTGGTCCGCCTGCCTCCTCTTCTTCCTGGGGACCGGGAACATGTCCTCTTCTGCTGGGGAGTACAGCGCCCGCTCCTTGCACCTCCCCCGACATCTTCGGCGGCCGCCTTCCTCCGCCCTTGTGCTGACACAGCTGACATGGCTGCGGCGTTCCGCTCCGGAGGCTGGCTCCTCCGTGCTCTCACATGTTGAGCACTGACCTCTGCTCCTCTCTCCTGGCTGGCCAGCTGCTCCCCTGACTTGTCTGTCACAGAGCCCTCAGTGTCCCGCTCCTGCTGTCCGTCTGTCACCAGCTCCCCCATTGACAAGCAGCGCCTCAGCCATTCTTCACCTCCCTCACTGCCTGCCTTCTCCAAAAGTTTTTTAAAGAGGGACTCCATACCTGAGGTCTATGTCAGTTCTTCACTGGTGCTTGCTGACAGGAAAGAGGGAGATTCCCAGCCCAGCCAATCCTTATAAAGCCTTCCTGGCTTCCAGTACCTTCTGTCGCATCCCATTGGCTGGCTGTTGATCCCAAATTTAAAGACACAGTACATCAATTCAAATACATTTATACTTATACTGTATTCTATGAAATTGCGTTTTAACCCTCAAAACACCATTGAAGCATGTGGTGGCCACAATCCCAATTAAGTGGGCTTCTATTGTGCCCCCTTTTCTATTCTATTTTTAAAATATTTTTCTGTGTGAATGATCTTGTCAGTGTATGCAAATGTTAAAGCTGAACTGTGGGGAAAACCGTTTGTCCACCCCTCCTCTCATCCATTCACAGAACATCTTGTATTTGTGAGAAGATCATAACTGTAGGTTTCGGCACTGAAAGTTTTGACGCTTACAGTAGTGTCTGGGATGAGCTAAAGTAGTTTTATCTAATGCAGCAACATCCACACATGGGACACCCATTATTAAAGGTAGCTTTATTTTTACATGATAAATGTAGAAATGTTTCAGCTTAAAAAAAAAAAAAGTGTTTTTTGTTTTTTTTATAGTTTTTATGTGTACATGGGGCAAACATGTTTGCTCATTACATATGCAGACTGCCCTCTGTGCTTATTAATGTTGATCAGATTTTGTTCTGTACATTTCTCTGAGTACACGTCTATCAGACATCTCACAGTGGCAAAGTGGTTAGCACTTCCGCCTAGCAGCACCAGGATCATTGATTCAAATCCCAACCACGGCACTACCTGCCTGGAGTTTGCATGTTCTCTATGTCTGCATGGGTTTCCTCCGGGTTCTCCCGTTTCCTTCCAAAGACATGCTGATAGGTTAACTAGATTGTAAGCTCCTTAAGGGCAGGGACTGAAGTGAATGTACAATGTGTACATGTAAAGTGCTGTGTAAATTGACGGTCCTTTATAAGTATCTGTAATAAATAAATAAAATTAATAGAATCTCTGTGTAGCTAATTAAATTTTAATCGCAACAGTTATTTTGTACTATACAATGTACAAACACCCAACAAAATGTTCACATAATTAAATGGTAAAATAGGCGATTTCTCTTGTTAAAAAAAAAAATAGGCGAAGTCAGAACAATTAAACATTACAGTAATGGCTGTGTGCTCACTGAAATTATACAGCTTACCCTTTTCAACAAAATGACTTTATTTTTAGAGTACGCAAATATTTTTTCTAACACCCCGTTCGCATTGAATGCGGCTTTCAAATTGCGCTACTTCAGCGCCATTTCAAAGTCGCCGGTCAGTGCGATATTATGTGCGGCTTGTCGACATCGGTGCGACTTTATGCACAGATGTCTACGCAAGTCGCAGATGACATTGCCAAAAATAGTGCAGGAAACGTTTTCAAATTTGTGCAAGTCGGAGTCGCATGGTTTCATAGATTTCATAGGCACAAATGGGATGCGATTTAAAACTGTCAATTCGCAATGACAATTTGCACCTGTGTGAACGGGGCTAAAGATAAAACTCAGGTGGACTAATTAAAATTTTTGTTGTTTTTCATTAAATGGACAAATTATTGTACCTTATTTTCACGAAAATAAGCCCTACCCCAAATATAAGACCTAGCGTGATTATCGGGGAGGGCTGCAATAAAGGCCTTCCTCAAAAATAAGCCCTAGTAAAGTACACAAAAAAAAACTGTGATCCGTTTTTGTAGGACGATTGTACTGGTTCGTGGTGCAGTGTGTCTCCCCTTGTGACTGTATTAAAAAATGCCCTTTTTACAGCCGCCGCTGACCCGCCGGAGTTCTTCTCTCCTCCTGGCTGACGTCTGCGGCCCCATGGAGTGGGCTTATGTCAGCGGGGATCTCGGGTCTTCCCTCTTCTCCTCCTGGCTGAGCATCTCAAAGCGGAGAAGAAGAGCAGATCATGTGAGCGCCCAGCTGTAAAACGGTACTCTCCATGAGACATTTGCAATGGGAGACACACTGCACCTTATACCAGTGTGATCTTTTTTATAAAACAGATTACATAATTTTAAAAGGAGTTTAGATGTTTTTAAAATTTTATGTCAAAATACTGACTCCTACCCTGACAGGGGGAGGAGGGGGAGAAGACAGGGGACACAAGAACTTAAAAAAAAAATAAAATAATTTATTCCAGGATTTTTAGAACATGCCGTAGAGAGGGAAAATGACACAGCACAAGCACTGTGCTTTCAAGGAACAGGATATATATATATATATATATATATATATATATATATATGGTTACAACCACTTTTAAGATCTTCATTGTACATACCATAAATAAATAAGACCTCATCTGAAAATAAGCCCTAGAGTGTTTTTTGTAGGCAAAATTATTATAAGATCTGGTCTTGTTTTTGGGGAAACACGGTATTAATTCTTGTCTTATGAATGTATTTTTTTTTCTTTCCCTTTTGATTTGATTTCTCTACTGCAATACTACTGTTTGTCTTTTCTTTTGCTTGGGGCACCCGTGCCAAGCTGCAGCTCCCTGTGTCAATTCAGACACTGAGTGGTGGTCCGGCCCCACCCCCCCTCTCTCTCCTCATTGACTCACTGAGTTTGACCGCAAAAGGGAGCCAATAGTGCCGCGTTGTTGTCTCAGCCAATGACGAGTCCCAGGCAGCTGAGACACTCCTGCAACATTGCTGGATCGAGATGTGCTCAGGTAAGTATTAGGCCCCTTTCACCTGGGGCTGTCCATGTACAGACTCGGCTTGCTCAGCGGGGATTGATCCGTTGATCTCCGCTGAGCCTGCGGATGACAGGTCCGTCTCCGCTCACTGTGCAGGGATGGACCTGTCAGAACTCCGCTGTCCTCTATGGGGGATCGGATGAAAACGAAGCGCCTGTCCGTTTTCATCTGATCCGACCCACCAGGCGGATGGAAAATAGGGTTTCTATCCATCTGGATTCAGCGGATCGGATGTCAGCGGACATGTCACCGTAGAATTGTATGGCGCGTCCATTCAGATCTGCCTAAAAAACTGGCGTGTGAAAGGGGCCTGAGGGGGGCTGCTGCACACAGAAGGTTTTTTATTTTATTGCATAGATTGCATTAAGATATAAAAAAAACAAATGACTTTTCAAATCAGAATCAGCTGCTGTGTGGTGTGAGGCAATGGATTGCCTCACACTGTGTTGTAAAAACAAGTACGGCCTGACATACTTTTTTTTCGTACATACCACGGTGGCGTTAACCTGTAACAAAGGCGACCAGGTATTTTGCCTTGCATGTGCTGGAATAGCCACCCAAAACTTCACCCTCCCTCCTAGACTGTAAGCTCTAAGGACAGGGCCCTCTTATCCCTCCTGTATTGAATCGTATTGTAACTGTACTGTCTGCCCTTGTGTTGTAAAGTGCTGCACAAACTGTTGGCACTATATAAATCCTGTATAATGATATTAATGCAGTCCCTCTGCACCCGGTGTAAATGAGCACTGCTAATAAAGGCACAGGATCCTATTCCACTTATGTTATCAGTCCTGAATTCCTTTTTTTTTGAAAGCCAACAAGAATAATGTGTGTCTGACGTCTCATTGTGCCAGGGTCACGCTACAAAAGGTCAGTTCTCGAATACAAATTTCTTACATGTGCCATTAACACATTCCTCTGTGACAGGGCTGTCCAGCTGTTACAAGGCTTAGTAATTCATTGTCGGTGCAATGCATGCTGGTCTAGAAAGACATGAGCTGCACAACCGTTTTTAGATTGTTTTGCTTTTCCTGTAGTCAGCAAAGCTTGGTTAAAAATCATTCTTTTCCGGAGCGTTGTCCTTGCCGGCCACCAAGTGTTTATAGTGATGCTGTAAACCTTCGACGTACCTGGGCACGGCAAGTCGGCCTATGTGCAATAGAATTCTTCTGTTTAATCATTGCTTTGAGAAATAGGTCATGAAGAGAAATCTACATCTCCTCCTAGTAAATAATTAAAGCTAATGGAATTTTCACAAGATCTGTGAGGGAAAATTTCAGTAAGGCTGTGAACTACTGCAGATTATGGTATTTTTTATTTATCACTGCAGTGCGTACAACGCTACCTGGTAAATGCATTTAAAAACCAGTCTATTTTTAAAGGCGGAATAGCGGGTCGCTTTGGGATTGGCTGGGAGGGGAGTGAAAAAAAAAAGTCATATTAATTAGAGGAAAGATGGGTTACTTCATATTATGCTGAAAGAAGCGGCCTTGTAAAAGATACATTGTTTGTAAGGATTTACAGTGCACTGCAATG
Source organism: Rana muscosa (assembly GCA_029206835.1). Taxonomy (NCBI): domain Eukaryota; kingdom Metazoa; phylum Chordata; class Amphibia; order Anura; family Ranidae; genus Rana; species Rana muscosa. The sequence goes on from CM055117.1 coordinate 190,153,822, forward strand.
TATGGAACGAGGATACGTAGGCCTCGCTCACACAGGCGTGCTTAAACCCGACCTTCACCCTCCTGTGGCACTGTCATCCTATACATTCCACCCCCTCTATAGCGCTGGTATCGGGTTTGTTTGTTTTTTTGTTTGTTTATATACTGTTATTTTCTTGCTTGAAAGACTCGGCCTGCCCCCCAACTTCTGGAATTGGCCTAGGCCAATGGCGTGGTGCCTCCTGGGATGCATGAAGTGCAGTCCTATTCAGTAAGGGGGAGGAGTCTAGCAGCGCCTGCACCCGGAAGGGCTGACAACTGTTACAGGCAACATGGCGGCACCGAAATTGTGCAGAGAGGAGGATCCCAGCAGCTCAACGCTGGATCCGCTGGCTAGGTGAGTATCCTTACTGTGCAGAAGACCGTAAGAGGTAAGCAGGGGAAAAAACAATGGGGGAGGGGAAAGGCTGAAGTTCCTCTTTTAACCACTTCAGCTCAGGAAGGTTTTACCCCCTTCATGACCAGGCCATTTATTGCTATTCAGCACTGCGCTACTTTAACTGACAATTATGCGGGCATGCAACGCTGTACCCAAACTAAAATTATATAATTTTTTACACAAATAGGGCTTTCTTTTGGCGGTATTTGATCACCTCTGTTTTTTTTATTCTCTAAACAAAATAAAACTACAATTAAAAAAAAAAATATATATATATTTAACTTTTTGCTATAAAAACATATCCCACAAAATGAAAGAAATGAAATGTAAAACAATTTCTGCAAAATGTATCCTGATACATTTCTTTGGTTAAAAAAAAATCCCAAAACGTGTATATGGATTTGGTTTGCATGAAAGTTGTAGCGTCTACAAACTATGAGATATCTACTGGAATATTTTTTTTTCTTATACTGTTAATGGTGGCGATCAGCTACTTATAATGGATCAGTGACTTATAATGGGACAGTGCGACGGGCAATCTAACTATAACTACGCTGGGGGGAACTAACTGCCACTGACATCACCATTGACATTATTACAGTGATCAGTGCTGATAATATGCACTGCCACTGTACTAATGACACTGGGCAGGAAAGGGTTAACATCTAGGGCGATCCAGGGGTTATGCGTGTGCTGCTTTCACTGGGGATCTAGTTGTTTCACTCCCTGGGGACTGCCTGCACATGGATGCATGAAACATCCAGGACTTCCCATGTGAGAAAACACGGCCTTCACGCAGGTGTACATGAGTATGCCCATGTTGGCGAGGTCATAGAGTTCCAGACAAGGTACTCCTGTGCCAGTCTTGTTTATTTGGCAGGTTGATTAGCATTTAAAGGTTTCTTAATGGAACCCAGTTGAATGAAACAAGCTTTGCTGCACATAAATGTGGGTTTCATGTTTTGGGATTTTTAAACATTTTGAAATCTGTGTTGGGTACACTATGACAGCTCCCTGGTGCCAGTGCTTTCTGTCAGGGCTAGTTGACACTGCCATTTGGAAGGCCACATCGTTTTGTGCTGTGAAAAAAAAAAACATACTTCATCCGGTGCGTCATGGGATGCTGCGGGTGTCAATTTAAAAGTTAACAACACCCCAAAAGCAGGTCACAAAACGCAGTGCGTTTTTACGAACTGGATTGCATGGATGTAAGCACCCATGCGACCTGGTTCCAGTGTGAACAAAAAAGCTCCCTGCACTCTTTTGATGCGGATGCAGTGCGATTTGAGCCATCAAAAAGAAATGGGCCCAAATCGCACTGCACAGAATGCAGTGCGATTCCTGTGCAAATCACATGCATTGTGCAGTGTGAACCTAAGCTCAGTGTATTATATAACTGACAGCTGTTGAAAACTTGGTCATCTACTGAAAGATTTCTCTTGTTCAACCAACAGCTATTGTATTCTGAAAGCTGGCTCCTGTGGCTGTCAGAATGACTGGAGAGTGACTGCATCTAATTGGATACATCCGCTGTTCAGCTGTCAATTCTCCACCGGACTGCTTTGATTTTCAGATCAGAGGAGGTTAGGTGGGAGTATGCCAACAGGGCCACCCTTGGCTCAATTTTTGACCAGTTCATCAGCAATTGGCCAAAATTTGGTCAATTTATGGCCAGACTAAGTAACAGTCTAGACACTTATGCTCAACTCGCATTACTACTGCAATGTGACTATCTCAAATGTTGACTGTGATAAATCAGATCTTCCTATTCAAACCTGAAAACACACAGGAGAGGACCCAGTAATGAACAGACCCTAAAATACAATGCCATAGTGAATATTGTTAAATATAGATCTAGGTAGTGCACATAAGAACTTATGTGTGAATATACCTGTAGATGACAGAAATAATTAACCGACAAAAAAACGTAAACAAAAAATATTATAGTGTATGTGGCACTTAGTAGAACTGAGAAGTGGATGTAAACCCTCCCCTATACCCAGTGAAGTGAGCAGCCTCAGATGATACACAGAGATGAAACAAATCTTCCTGCATAAGTTTTACATGCATATCTGCTGTCTTCAGCTTTATATACTGTTTAGAAAGTGCACATCCTGTTGGGAGATTTTCTCTTCCTGTTCAACACTGCAGTGAAGCCTGGGCATACAGCCAAGACAGCTGATTGGAGGAAAGGCACACACCCCCTCTCCTCATAGGTAGAGACTTTCAGCTCTGATGGTTGAATAGTTCAGGGCTCTGCTAATCTATAGCACCCTCCCCAACACAAAACTCAGACTGCCTTTATCATATGTGATGGAAACCTTGTCAGTAGTTGTCAGGCTGATAACAGAAGAATGGAGCGGGAGACAGCTATGGGACATAGTGCTTTGAAGAGAGATAACAGAACCCTGCAAATTTATGTGCCCAGCTCAAATTTCATGAATCTGTTTACATCCACTTTCATCCATGCTTAGATCCAAAAGTATTGGGACACCTGCCTTTACACGCACATGAACTTTATGGCATCCCAGTCTTAGTCAGTAGGGTTCAATATTGAGTTGGCCCACCCTTTGCAGCTATAAGAGCTTCAACTCTTCTGGGAAGGCTTTAGCACAAGGTTTAGGAGCGTGTCTATGGGAATGTTTGATCATTCTTCAAGAAGGGCATTTGTGTGAGGTCAGGCACTGATGTGGACGAGAAGGCCTGGCCCACAGTCTCTGCTCCAATTTATCCCAAAGGTGTTCTATCAGGTTGAGGTCAGAAGTCTGTTGGTATATAGCCAGCGGTTTAGACATTAATGGCTGTGTGTTGAGTTATTTTGAGGGGACAGCAAATTTACACTGTTATACAAACTGTACACTCACTACTTTACATTGTAGCAAAGTGACATTTCTTCAGTGTTGTCACATGAAAAGAGATATAATAAAATATTTACAAGAATGTGAGGGGTGTACTCACTTTTGTAAGATACTGTGTGTGTGTATGTATGTATGTATGTATGTATGTGTGTGTGTGTGTATGTATGTATGTATGTATGTATGTGTGTGTGTGTGTGTGTGTGTGTGTGTGTGTATGTGTGTATGTATGTATGTGTGTGTGTGTGTGTGTGTGTGTGTGTGTATGTATGTATATATATAATATATATACACACACTGAATTGAATGTGGAGGCCTTGGTTGGTTTCCATGTTTACTCCTCAGTCTAATATGTTAATCATTGGTTATTGCTGATCCTTGGTAATTAGAACTTTTTAGGGGACTTTTTCCACTAGTATACTGGTATTTATATATAGAATTAGCATAACCTTTGGCTGTTCATGAACAGATAAAAATCTCACATTCTCTATTGTGAAGACATATATTTAAATATATGTTGAAGAAGCGCAGTTCAGTGTGTGTATTCAGGGAGTCTTTATGTGCCATGTAGTATTGATCAGTTGAATCATTACACGGTTGATGCTCCCACAGGCTCTATTAAACACTTAATTGAGAAGTTAAATTATATGCAGGCTTTTTTTTTCTTTGTGCTCGTGGCATAATTGGGATTCTTTCCAAGTCTAAGACCATACAACAAATTGTATTTGAGTCAAGCCACATTCACATTGGGAAGTGTTAATCTATACATTATATTTCATGTATCCACTAAGTACTGGAGCTGGCTATATACCAACAGATAGTCTTTACATATCCTCCTTTCAGCATTTACATGTCTTTTACTAGCAGCTGTATCTTCAGTGATTCATCATTGCATAGAGAAAAATGATCTCTTGTACACATCCGTCATTCCTCTTGTTGTAGAGCAAAACCAGAAAGGTGGAATGATGAATATACTGTATATGTACTGTATGAACTTATATGAACTTTAAGATATATATATATTTTGGTTTACACACTTTTAATAATTATGTTTTTTTTTTTATACTCACTTGGATTTTGAGATATATATTTATTGATTTATATATGATCAATTGTGATTTTATATTTATTGGTACATTGATTTCCACGCTTTAACACTGCAGCACTTTTTATATGCACATGTAATGTACCGTATATACAGTGTGTGTGTGGATAGATAGATATTTACCTATACTCAGCAAGTAATATACAAGCCTTAGGATAGGTTTAGGTTTGCTGACTTTTCAGAGACGTTTGAGGAGCAGTGAGGAGGTGATATGATGCCTCCTTAAAGTGTAAGTTCACCTTTACAGAAAAATCTGTAAGGTGAACTTACACAGGTCCCCCTCCTCGCCCCTACCCCCCCCCCCCCTGGTCCAGCTGACTTGTACCTCCGCAATCGCTGGTTCTAAGCCCCGGTATATCCACGGCAGGAGCCCGGGGCAGTCTCATGTCTGCTCCATAGCTGACAGGACGGGCGGCTGCTGATTGGGCGGCACCACCCATGTGACGGCACTGACCAATTAGAATGCTCCAAAATGTCCCCCTAACGGGGGGGGGCCGTGTTGGACATTCACCTCAGAGGATTTCTAAGCCCCGGGGCTCCTGATGTGGATATACTGGGGCTTAGAACCGACGATTGCTGCAGAGTTTTCTGTAAAGGTGAACTTACCCTTTAAAGAGGAGCCCCCCCCCCAAAAAAAAAAAAAAGATAAAAGTAAGCAGCTACAAATACTGTATTAGGGCACTTACTGTACTATTAGGGCACTCACTGTACTATTAGGGCACTTACCTGTCCAGGCATCCAGCAGTGTCGTCACCCTAGCCGATTCTTGAATCGGCTGTCCGGTGCTGGCACTGCCATCTTCGCTAAGGGAAACCGGCAATGAAACCTTGCGGCTTCACAGCCAGTTTCCTACTGTGCGTGTGTGGATCGCGCTGCACTTTGAATGGGCCTGCTGCGGGGGAAAGAGGAGAGGGGCCGAACTTCTGGCTCACTTTACCGTGGCAAAGAAATTGGAGCGGGTACCTATCAAAACTCGCTCCCACCCCCCCAAAAGGTGCCAAATGTGGTAGCAGAGGGGGGAGGAGGTAGATACGTGGAGCTTACCCTTTTGGACAGAGCTTCACTTTAAGACCTGGTTTAACCCTGTAAATGCCACATCACTGTGCCACAACCATGTGTGTTCAGCTGTGTGCAGCTTGGCTGATAAAATTGTGGCTCAACCATGTGCTTCTTCTAACCCCAGAACAGAAATCTCCAAACTTTTTAAGCAAAGGGCCAATTTACTGTCCTCCAGACTTTAGTGGGCCATACTATGGCCATCGGGAATAGAAATATTTTTCTGGCATCAGTAGGAGTAAACGGTGTTCCATCTTTAGTACCAGTAGGAGGAATTCTGCCCCATTGTTGGTGTCAGTGGCGGAAATTCTGACCCATTGTTGGTGTCAGTGGCGAGAATCATGCCCTATTGGTGTAATTGGCAGGAATTATGCTCCATTGTTGGTGTCACTGGCATGAAATATACCCTATTGTTGGTGTCAGTGGCAGGAATTACGGCGCGATTGTTTGTGTTAGTGGTCAGAATAGTGTCTCATATCAATGAAATGAATAGTGCCCCATGTGCCAGATAAAGGCAAGCAAAGGGCCACATCTGACCCCAAGGCTGCAAGCTACAAGCACTCAGACCTCTGTACCTGCAGGCACTGTGAAGTAATGCATCCTCAAAATTTAGAGCAGAAGCACTTTCACTTTCAGAAGCTCAGCTCATTGCGTTAATCTCTCCCCCTAGTCTGGCACATTGTGTAGGAGGATATGTGCCTAGTCGTGGGTACTTAAGCTAGCTCCTAAAGATGAATAGAATTCTCTTGTATGAGTACATAACTAAATTAAAATGTTATTTTTTCTTTATATCAGCTTTTAGAAAAAGATTAATACTTTCCCTTTCCCCATGTATGACTGCCATCTTGCATCGGTTCCCAGTGTTCCATAATAACCTATATAAGGAACTGTCTCTTGCCCACAGCTAACTGTTGCTTGTGGGCACCCAGCTCTTATTTAGCACAAGTTGATAAATGCCACTGGAAGAAAAAAATGAATGAATATGTTAAACAGAGACAATTTGAAACAGATAATGTGTTGCTGAATTTCTAACACTGTGTAAACGTTTCCATGAATTGGTTAATGCATTGATGAAATATTTAATAAGACATTGGGATTGCTTCATTGCAAAAAAAATAAAAATTGCATGTTTTTCTTAAAAAATCCTGTGTACTAGCTGCCAAAGAACATGGCTTAGTGCAAGGAGCTTTTAAGAGCTCCCAAAGAACTTGGTTTAGGGGGAAGGGTGACGCCTGCCAAAATGGGGGGTTGTGGTGGGTGGGGTGGGGGGGGGATACATTTGGCTGGAGCTGGTCTTTAAAATAGACCTGGAAATGAAGGCTGGCCTCTGGAGACCCAAAGCTGCCAAGATCTAAACATGGCCTGCTATTCTACCATTCGCCTGGATTAGTAACAAAAGTTATCATTTTATTGCCAGAAATTTTATTCTATGGGGCATGTTTAAGATTACTTCTCCTATGAGATCCATAATGTGTAAGTATGCAATATTTTCATGCGTATAGGAAATTTCTATGAGCATAATTAAAGTCTAATTTGCCAAGCGGAGACAGCCCGTGGATTCGCCAAGCCACAGGGATTATAAATGAAGTGTACTTGCTCCTTCCTTCTTTTTTTTTTCTTCGCTTGTTACTCTGAATATGGATTTTACAACCCTAATTATTGCTTCTCTACTTTGTAGGACTTGCGCAAACAGGTAGCCCCGTTGTTAAAGAGTTTCCAAGCAGAGGTAAGAACACTTTCAATTACTATCGCTGCTAAAACAAAATGCTTCTTTCTGTTGTAGATACCTTGTTTGAAAGCTAATTTCATCAGCAACATATTAATTATGGATGGGCACTGGTCGGCTGGAGTACTTCCCGGCTGTTCATGCCTCTCTAGTTTTCCAGCATTGCTTTTACTAACATTGCTGCAGCAGAAGTCGTCTCACTTTTCTTGCTGCATTCTCTCTAAATAATAGTAACACCCTCTTCTAATGTCTGCAGTAAGGGGGGAGGGTTTGGGAGCTCACATTTAGAGATCTTGCCACCAAATATCATTATAATTAAAATCCAGCAATTGAATGAAGTCACCACCAGCCTTCTATGTTATATCTCGAAGAAGTTTTATTGGATGGAAAGACGGGCATCAGCAGTGGGGAGGAATCATGGCACCTCCACAATTTAAATCTGAATAGAGAAGTACTGTAGCCAATAAATATGCAGTGCCCTGGGTTGAAATATTTCTTGTAGTTTTGAGAAGAGCTACCTATATTTATCTGCAGAATCTTTGCCTTTAAAATATATGAATGCAAAGACAAATATTTCATAGTGTTGTCTGTGACAACGAGCACAATTTAAACATATCTCATTGGACACAATGGATAATTAACAATAATTAATAAGTCTTTTATGCCATTTATAAAGCTGACATCTTGTGCTACCTTAATGGTATTGGCAAGTAATGTGGACCTTCAGATTTATAGACCATCAAATTATTTGTCCTTTTTTCAGTGTAATGTTTAAATATACACTAAGTTCAGGTATAATTAAGAGTACATCACAATTATACTGTATAATGTTTGTTGTGTAGATGAATGGCATTTATAAATGGCTCTACACTCATTTTGCTCTAGAACTAAATAAAGCTCATATAGTGAATATGCTCTGATCTTGTAATCATGATATACAAAAATGTATATTTATATGAACAGATCTTTTGTGTACTGACCTGCGATTTGTTATGTGACGGAATGGTATATAGAATTCCATGGCTGTTGTATACATCTGTATACATCTGCAATTTAGAATTTATAGACTTACTACTTGTAGATTGCAATCACAGTATTCAAGACAGTATATAGGTGGTGGATTTATGTGACAGAGACCAAGGTCATGATACTCTGAAGCCCATTATGGGCCTGGAGCAGCTCCAGAATGCAGCATTTTACCATTTATGTTTATATTCCTTTAAAGGCATTTTTTACTTTTGAATAGAGTGGAGAGGTATAAGAACACCTGTTAGTTTTTTTTTCGCTGTCCGTGTCCTCATTAGGGAGGTTCGCCTTCTCTATTGTCCCGTTTACCGTTATCAGTTAAAAGAAAGTAAAAAAAAAAAAGGCAAATTTTGGATTGTCCCCAGAAAAGTAGTAGAGGGGGAAATCTTCAGATAGGGACACTAGTTCTAGTGACCTGGGGGTCCCCAAGAGATTCCCTTAATTTGCAGGGATTCCCTCTCGCTTCCTGTTTTGACTATGGGACAGGAAGTGGAGGGAGATCTCCCCAATGGGATATAGATTGTAAAACTAAACCTTGCAGGGGTTATAAACCTCCCTTACTTTATCAAAAATGGGGGGGAATTTTTCCTATAGATCTACTTTAATATTTACCTTGTTTGGGTTTCTTTTGACATTTGGGATTGATTCTAGCATTCTGTAAGGGATGATGCTGTATATGTTCCCCGCCGGCTCTTATCACTGAGAGCTGAGCGATCAAACACCGCTGATCGCTCAGTGCTCCCTGAGCAGAGAGCTGGTGGCTGTCAGTCACCGCTGTGAGTCACCACTGTCAGTCACCGCTGTCAGTCACCACTGTCAGTCACCGCTGTCAGTCAGACCTGCGCAGATATAAAAGGAGTGATTATGTAACAATTTTCTTTTCATGAAAAATTCCAAGAGCTGTTAATGTGTATATGTGATGTATAACACCTCATATGTCCATTTGTAAGATATTTTAGGTTGAAAGAATTATGTCTGTGGTGCTATTTTGGCAGAATTTTCAGTTTACTGCTGTTGGTAAAAGTATGGACCAATCTGTGAACCTTTTTCTAAACCAAACAACTCTGTATATGGCCACTAAAATGTGGACTGGAATTATGTAGCACTGATATGAGAAATCAGAGGGGTAAGTAGGAGAGGGCAGCAGGGGTATCTTGCTAATACTAAGGCAGACAAAAATATTGAAACTGCCTGTAAGCTTTGGGCTTGTCCCTGAGTACTGATCCTTACTCTATTGCAGCCTTTTCTCTGCCTTTTTATCTTGGCGGTACCCTAGAAATAATTTTCAGGTTTTAGTCCCCATGCACACATGGCGTTTTTACAGCTGCTTTTACAGTGTCTGACTTTTTTTTCATTTTTTACAGCTTAAAAACGCCTCCCAATGTTATGCTATGGCCTCATGCACACATGGGCTTTTAGGAGCTGTAACTGGCATAGGCAGTTTAAAAAAAAAAAAACCCAGGGCCAGCTGGTTCTGAGGACTGGCTAAAAACGTCTGACATGGCTTAATGCTGGTTACAGCGCAAAGCAAAATAAAGCCTTTTTTTTTTTTTGACATGTGAAAATCAATGGTTCCCTATGAGGACCATCTTTACTGATTGATGAATTTCAGCCCATTGATTTGAATAGAAGTCGCATCCAAGTCGGATCATGATGATCCGACTTGTGGTGCGACTTGTGCGCTGAGGATCTTGAAAACCCACGCCAAAATGAAGAAAAAAAGGAATTCCCTTATTTGCAGGGATTTCCTCTCACTTCCTGTTTGGCAATGGGACAGGAAGTGAGAGGAAATCTCCAAATGGGTGAAATTATTTGACAGGGATTATAACCCTCCTTTACTCTATTCAAAATTAAAACAGTTCTGCCTATAGTTCTACTTCAGGCTCGGTTCACACTGTAGCGATGCGGGAACCCTGCAAATCCACTGTGCATCGCATGTCTTCCGGCGGCAGTTCACACTGCCCTATGCGAACTGCTGGGAGTGTCAATTAAAAGTTAATGACCCCTCCAAATCAGTTTGCATATCGTAGTGCGATCTGCAAATTCGGACAGGAATCGGATCGCATGGGTGTAAACTCTACTGCGGACCAAAAAAAGGTTCCTGTGTGAGTTTGGTCCGAATATGATGCAAATTTAGCCATTCTATCCGATGGCTGAATTCACATCGCACAGAGATCCCATGTGATTTGCACTGCAGTGCAAATCACATTCGATGTCGGACATTGCTGCAGTGTGAACCAGCACTTAGTTACCTACCTGCCTGTCTGCCCCTGTACAGTGAGTTGCACATGCGCAGCTGACTGTAGAAATTCAGCAGTGCCAAAGCCAACGGCACTTGCATATTAACGGTATTGACGTCATAACGGCCCGGACAATAAAATCAGCAATCCATACTTGGAAGCTGGCCAGTCTAAGATGTCAGCAGCCTGCGGGGAGCTCTAGGATGCCACATGGCTGGTGCCAAGGTGACTATAGTTTTGCTTTAGGGGACCCCTGCTAACATATCTATAGCTCATGGTATATTAGCATGGTAGGTAAGTTGTAAGTTGAACAATGAGTAAAGAATGTGTGTGAAATATCATTTTTTTTATCATCTTCCTTTTCTATATGACAAATATTTTTTCATATTAAATAGTCCCTCAAAGACTTCAGTCCTCTTCTCCCTGGACTACTTCTGGGTTGGAGGTTTTTGGCCTCTTGATTGGCTGATGGGGGAATACATGATTATGACTCATGCATGCTGAGCTGCACATACACAGCACAGTGTACATTTGATTGTAAGCAGGCAGTTAAGTGTGTCTTACAGTCTTCGGCAGGCCATAGATTATGGAATTTTATTTCCTGCAACCTGCAGCTCTATTCCCCCCCATCAGCACAGTCAGAGTTCATGGGTGATCCCTATATCAGCGCGGGTGCGGGGAGCTGTCCCTGCCAGGAGAATGCATGATTAAAGTCCAACATACTGGTTAGTCGATCGATGGATCGACTTGGGTACAAACGCCTGCCCATAGATGGATTTGAATCTCATAGATTCTAACCATCTATGACCAGCTTTACTTATTTTGTTCATGTGTTTATAGAGTAATTAAAATGCCATTTATTTTAGTCATTAAGATTAGATGGATTAGATTCTATTTTAGCTTTGTTATTGCTATTGTGTCCCTGAGAGGGTGTGAGGGAGATTTCTCCACCTTCCATTCTCACTGGGACAGAAAGTGAGGGACATTCCTCCAAATTAAACGGCTGTGAAAAACCTGAGGTTCTAAGCCTTGCCCACCCTGTCCAAAAGAAAAAAATTCACTGGAGTTCCACGTCAGCCATTTTCACATCGTGCATATTCTTTACTTTCTTTGCTGCTACTTCTGTAGCTTATCCGCACCTGATGACATTTTGCTGCAGGGCTGAATAAATACAGAGAACTTTTCAGAGAACTCAATTCTGTTTGCATAGTCAGTCTGGAATTAAGTGGAATTAAGGGCATATGAACTTCCAATAACAATGTTTGTTTTGTTTATTAACTTTAGTAAGGCTAGCCATTCACAGATTTCTCTTGTTCAATCTGCAGCCTGAACAAAAGATGATCAATAGATTTCTCCATCCATGCAAAACAACATAGATGGAGGAATCCACCCACAGCTGCCTGAATACCCGAACAGCGACTGCATCTGATAGGATGCGAATATTTTTGCACCTGGCATATTTGCTTTTTAAGGCCTCATGCACACCGTGTGGCCTCCTTTTTTTTTTTTTTCTGCCTTTAAACTCCCCTGCATGTGTAGGCGAACATGCAGAGGAGATTAGAGGCATAAAAAAACCTCCCCACTGCCAGCTTGTCCAGGAGCAGCAGCGGTTTGGCAGAAAAAAAAAAAGTGTAAATGAGCATTAACGCTAGGCGTGTTACTTAAGCGTTAATTCATAATTTATTCTAGTCATTGAAATGAATTAACGCCCAAGCGCTTGACGTGCATAAACGCATTAAACTCGTTTGCAAGCTTCAAGTGTTTTTCTGCCAAATCTCTGCTGCTAGAAGAGATGGCCAAATGTCCAGTGTGCATGACGCCTAAATCAACTTTTGTCAAGCCAGGTGGTGCCAGAAATTTTCTACAAAAATTTGAGCTGTGTACGGCTTTCTAGAAAAATACCTACTTTAAGTGTAAGTAAACCCCCCAATAGTTTCCATCCAAGGAAGCTGCCATCTTTGCCTCTGTTTAATCTACAACTGCCATGATTCTGCACATGTGATCAGTTATCACACCAGCCATTGGATGGTTTGACAGTTTGGTTTAGAGCACAACCAATGGGAGTGTTGCATTTCTGTCACGTGTCGGAAAAAAAAAATTTACTTCCGCTTTTAGCAGAACATTCTTCTTTGTTTTTTTTTTTTGCTGCAGCTGACCTTCTCTCCAGGAAGATGATTGCCGTCTTTAAAGTGGAGCTCCACCCTAAAGTGGAACTTCCGCTGATCGGAACCCTCCCCCCCTCCGGTGTCACAATTGACACCTTTCAGGGGGGAGCAGATACCTGTCTAAGACAGGTATTTGCACCCACTTCCGGGAGTCCTCTCTGCGGGAAATCTGCGGGAAGCACGTCACTTCCTGCAGAATACCCGTTGTGTTCTGGGAGACACTCGGCTCCCAGAACACAGGGGACCATTCAGAACGGCGCAGCGCGACTCGCGCATGCGCCGTAGGGAACCGGGCATGAAGCCGCAAGGCTTCACTTCCTGGTTCCCTCACCGAGGATGGCGGTGGGGGCAGCAGAGTGACAAGCGATTGCTCGTCCTCTGCTGCGGACGTCGCTGGACTCCAGGACAGGTAAGTGTCCATATATTAAAAGTCAGCAGCTGCTGTATTTGCAGCTGCTGGTTTTTAATAATTTTTTTTTCCGCGGCACCTCCGCTTTAAGGAAAATCTGTTGTTAATGTTTGATAACTGGTTGTAACCAGTGATAACAAAAGCTCCTAATTTTGATTCAAGATTTCATCACGCTATGGGTCTACTGTTAAATAAATATATATATTTGCTCCCATACATAAATAGAGAGGTGTAATGGATTGAAATGTGGTATCTGGAGGTCATCCTTTGGCTTACCGCTTACTTTTATGTTTATGAAGTTCACTATAGGTAGAATTTACAAACACATCTAGGGTGATGATGATACTTCATGTTGGAGGTGAAATGTACTCCTCCTCCTCGTATATCACTATGTAGTTGAAGGTCATGTTGGCATTTTGTTCCTTCTTGCATATCGGAACACTGTGACAAGTATAAGGCATTTACTATTTTGCCTCCCATTGCTGTAATGAGAATCATGCTTTTGATTTGCTTGCCACATACTCATTGGTTTCTGGTAATTTGGCATTTGGCATTTTTGTGTCTCTATATGACCCTTCTGATGGTTTTTGTGTGCCTTTTTCTAGTCTAGTATTTTTATAAACACTTTAACGAGACAGCCATACACTGATTGAAATTTGGCCAGTTGCTGCTGTACCTGATGAATTTTGACCCATCTATGGCCAGCATAATGCCCTGTATGACTGTCTTTCAATGGCTTCTTTTTTACCCATCCTCCTAGAGTCTAGTGTTTTATCTTTGAGAATTCCTAATAGTTAGTATTTTTGTGCCCATATAGACCTTGGGCTGAATTTGGAAAGGTAACACACCAGGTCTGAAATTCCAGCAACATGGCTGAAAATAATAGGATTTTTATAACCGCTTACCTGTAAAATCCTTTTCTTGGAGTACATCACGGGACACAGAGCGACATAGTCATTACTAATGGGTTATATAGATACCGTCAGGTGCTGGCACTGGCAACTTCCAAAACCGGAAGTACCCTCCCCTATATAAGCCCCTCCCATCCGGGAGCACCTCAGTTTTGTAGCAAAGCAATAAGTGTCCCCAAAGAGGGGCGGGAGCTCTGTGTCCCGTGATGTACTCCAAGAAAAGGATTTTGCAGGTAAGCTGTTATAAAAATCCTATTTTCTTTCTCGTACATCACGGGACACAGAGCGACATAGTCATTACTAATGGGATGTCCTAAAGCAATGCCAAATGAGGGGGGGGATACACCATATATAAGCTGAGCGCTATCAGACATGAGGATCTTTTGCGGCCTGCAACACACTGCGCCCAAAGGCGACATCCTCCTGACTTCTAACGTCCACCTGGTAGAACCTAGTAAACGTGTGAACTGAAGACCATGTTGCGGCCTTACAGATTTGAGCCAGGGAGGCCTGGTGATGCACTGCCCATGAAGTTCCAACTGCTCTCGTGGAGTGCGCTCTAACTTTGAACGGAGGCGGTCTCCTTCTCAAGCCATAAGCTTGCATAATGACCTGTCGAATCCACTTGGCTAAAGTAGATTTTGACGCTGCCTGACCCTTTCTGGGGCCTTCCGGCAGAATAAACAAAGTATCCGTTCTGCGAATCTGAGCAGTGGCTTTTAGATAAGCTTTAACTGCTCTTACTACATCCAAAGAATGCAATAACTTTTCCTCTACCGAAGTAGGTTTGGGGAAAAAAGAAGGAAGAACCACATCTTGGTTCAAATGAAACCTCGATACCACCTTAGGAAGAAAGGCTGGATGAGGACGTAACACTACTCTGTCCTTATGGATAACCAGATATGGCTCCTTACAGGACATAGCTGCTAATTCCGATACTCTTTTAGCCGAACAAATGGCTACTAGAAAAATCAATTTCCTGGTGAGAAGCACCAAGGAAATATGCTGTAATGGTTCAAATGGTTGTTTCTGTAGAACCGACAGAACCAAGTTTAGATCCCATGGACATATGGGAATATTAACCGGAGGACTAATACGCATCACTCCTTGTATAAAGGCTTTGACTAGTGAATGCGAAGCCAAGGGCCTTTGAAAAAATATTGACAAGGCCGAAATCTGACCCTTGATAGTACTCAAGGCAAGCTTCCTATCTACAGCCCATAGTAGGATCTCCAGAATCCTACCTATTACGTATTTACGTGGATGCCATTTCTTGGCCTCACACCACGCGATGTACGCCTTCCAGATTCTATAGTAGATCTGCCTGGATACCGGCTTCCTGGCATTGATCATGGTAGATACCACAGCATTAGAGAGCCCTCTCTTTTTTAGAATGTGGGCTTCAATAGCCAGGCCGTCAAACCTAGGGCTGGTAAGGAAGGGTGGTATATCGGTCCTTGCGAAAGCAGGTCCGGACGACGTGGGAGAGTCCAAGGACTCCCCACTGAAATTTTACAATCTCCGCGTACCACGCTCTTCGGGGCCACGCTGGAGCCACCGGAATCACTGGTTTCTTTTCTACCCTGATTCTGCGGAGTAATCGAGGTAACCATTGTGGCGGTGTGAATGCATATATCAGCTTGAACTGATCCCAAGGGAACACTAGGGCATCCGAGCCGCAAGCTAGGGGATCCCTTGTCCGAGAGACAAACCTGTCCCCCTTTGCGTTGAATCTGGATGCTAGAAGATCTACATCCGATGTTCCCCACCGCTGACATATTGTCCAGAAAACCTCGGGGTGAAGGGACCCTTCCTCTGGGCCTAATTGCTGGCGACTTAGAAAGTCCGCCTTCCAATTCTCCACTCCTGGAATGAATACCGCAGATATGGCTGGGACATATTTTTCTGCCCATTTAAGGATGTAATTTACTTCCCTCTGGGCTGCACGACTCCTGGTGCCCCCCTGATGATTGAATTCTGACAGGGGACCCTTGGAGTTTGGATGTCCATGCTACTAGGGCATACCGGGCTGCTCGTATCTCTAAGAGATTGATGGGCAGGGCCTTTTCTGCATCCGACCATCTGCCCTGGAGAGACCATTGCTCCAGTATTGCTCCCCAGCCTATAAGGCTGGCATCTGTAGTGACCACCTTCCAAGAAATCGGACTGAAGGATCTCCTTTTTTCCAGATTCTGGGGAACCAACCACCAACGGAGGCTCTTGCGAACGGAAGGGGACAAGGACATTGTAAGTCTAGGGCCTGAACTTTTTTGTTCCAGGCTGACAGTATGGCCCCTTGCAAATTCCTTGAATGGAATTGACCGTAGGGTACTGCTTCGAATGATGCCACCATCTTTCCCAGCAGCCTCATATACAGGCGTATGGACGGCTGTCTTTTTTGTACCCACTAAGTGGATCAAATCTTTCAAAGACAACACCTTTCCTCGAGGCAAGAATATTTTTCTCTGGCCTGAATCCAACCTTAGCCCCAAGTATTCCAGACTTTTGACTGTTTTTTTAGGGGTGACTTGTCTCGGTTGATAATCCAACCGTGAGATTCCAGATACTTGATTGTCTTGTGAACGACCACGTCTAGTTTTTTCACTGAGTGGTCTATCAGCAACAAGTCATCTAGATATGCCATTATCATTACACCTTGTGTTCTTAGATTGGCCAATAAAGGGCCAGAATTTTTGTAAACACTCGTGGTGCTGTGGCCGAACCGAAGGGTAAGGCTCTGAACTGAAAATGGGGCCCTTCTACTGCAAAGCGTAGAAATTTTTGGTGGACTGGAAAGATGGGAATGCGCAAATAAGCATCTTTGATGTCGATCGCGGCTAACCAATCCTCCCCTTGTAGGGCAGTGGCCACCGATCGGATTGACTCCATTGGAAAGTCCTGATATACAGGAATTTGTATAGCCCTTTTAGAATTAATATGGGCCTCCCGTCCGCGTTTGCTTCGGGACTGTAAAGAGGTTTGAGTAAAACCCGAACCCTCATTCTTCCAGGGGAACCTCCATAATTACTCCTTGGAGCAATAGTTGTTCTAGTGCCAACAGGAGGGACTCTCTCTTCCGGGGATCCCTTGGCACGTTTGACCTCAAAAATGGGAAGGAGGAGAGTCTTTTAACTCCAAACTGTATCCCAAACATACTGCGGAGAGCACCTATCTGTCTTGATCGTGTCCCGCCAGGTCTCTTGCGAACAACTGGAGTCCTCCCCCCCACCCGACTGAGTGGGGGCTTCAATGAATTTAACTTTGGGGGAGGTTTTGTACCTCCCCTGACCCAGGGTTTCTCATTACCCTGCTATTGTCCCTGTTTTTTACCCCCGGGAATTGACCGAGGAGGCCGTCGGAACTGTTACACAGCCGATGCCCCAGGGACTGGAGAAGCAGGCCTCTTAAAGAGGGACCTCTAACTCTGCTTTTAACCGGCAAGAGCGTATTTTTACCGCTGGAAATTTTCTGGATATATTTGTCCAGGTTTTCCCTGAATAAGCGTTCACCATGAAATGGGACGCTAACCAGCCATTCTTTACAGGGAGCTTCAGCAGACCAGTTTTTGAGCCATAGGAGCCTACGCATATGTCTATAGACAGCGTAAGGCGGGAGGCCTGATGGACTGAATCCTTTATGGCGTCAACCGCAAAGCCTAAGGCTCTAGGTAGATCAGCTAGGCAAAGCCTGCTGATCTGTCAAGTCCCTCAAGACCTGTTTCAACTGATCCTTCACTGCTTAGCAGACCCCAATAGCTGCTACTGCTGGTTGTGTCACCAAGCTTGCTGTAGAAAGAAGCAGATTTTCATAAGGACTCCAATCTTTTATCTATTGGGTTCTTGAGCATTTGGACATTATCCACTGGACATGTCAGTGATTTATACATACAAGAGATGGCTGCGTCCACTGTAGGGACCTTCAATTTTTTTTTTGATGAACTTATCCTCCATGGGATAGACCACCGGAAATCTCTTGGGGGAATAAATATTTTCTCAGGACGTTCCCAATCCTGGTAAATGAGCCCTTTCAGTAAAGGGTGAAGTGGAAAAGAACAGACAGTCTGGGGGCTTCTAGCGACCCCAACGAGGATACAGTAGTGGTTGATGGTTCCGCAAGGTGCATTGCTGATCGGACCATGTTAGTCAGAGACTGAACCCATAATCTTTCAGCTTGAGATGCTGAGAAAAGGTTCCCCCACTGTTGATTCCTCTATAACAGAATCAACCTCATCCTGATCCCCTTCAGGCAGGTCGATCCCTGTATGGGACTGTTGCTCTGCTAACAGGCACTCTGAAGGAGGAGACGGAGATCGGGCGTGCTTTCCCTGACAGGGAGGCAGCGATAAATGTTGACAATCTCTCTCTAATCCTCCCAGAGCTGAGGAAAAAACCTCCTCTGTTACATACACAGGAGCAGGTGAACTGAGGACAGCCACAGTACCAAGTACCCCTGCGGGGTCTCTACGGTCACTTACCTCTGAACTTCAGGGGAGACTGGTGCAGCAGAAGTATGCCCAAGATCCTCCGAGCCCGATGAGACCCCCTTCGCTTCCTGGAAGATTCAGTTCCGGATCTTCTGGACGGCATATTCCTAAGCCTAAAGCTGAGGTATTCCAGCCGTAATACACCACTTTTACTGAGAATAGTCTAGCACAATTGCTGCTATATCACAGTTGGTGTCTACTAATGTGCCTTTCTAGGGGATGCCTGTATCAACCGCTTGCTGTATGCCCTTTTTTTAAATGTTGCCAGCTCTGTCTCTGTACTTCATAGCCAGCTCACCACACAAAACTGTGGTTTTTACATGCTGGGACGCCCGCACATGCGCAGAAGCGCTGCGGCGCACACAGAGCGTCATCCCCCAGGCTCCGCCCCCTTTCCTGGCTCACCTCTATATATAGAGGCGCGTGCACGCGCGTGGCCACGTGCGCCTTCGGCGCTAATTTTGAAAAGTGGAGACTAGGGACAAGAGCCAGGGCCCCTCTTTGCCGCAGGCCGGGGGATGGACGAGCATTGCAACATGGCAGAGGAAGCAGTTTCCCATAAGAGAACTCACCATCTGCCTGGACTTGCTCTGCTGAGAACAAACTAGTCCACATGACAAGAAAACATTCCACAGCGGCCTCTAGTGGACAAACACAGGTACCGCAGTCTAATATCTTAAATATATATAAAAAAATTTTTTTTTTTTTTTTTTTTCTTGACCACCATTAAAAATTATTACATTTTTTTAGTAGTTACAGGCATGCACAGAATTTTGCGGGAATACCATTAGGTAACAGACAGACATATTAGGCTTGGGGGTCCCCCAATAGAACCAAGTTCCTGGGGGCCCCCACTTACCTGTTCCCCGCCGCAGGACTTTGTTTGGTCCACAAAAGCCCAAACTTCACCTATCACGGCAGGCATTGTAATCAAACCTTCAGGGACCGGGTTCCCAAGGATTCCACTCCCCTGGACCTGTATAGCACCCTGCACAGAAAACATCTTGGTCGTGGGTATGACCAGAGCTCTGGATCCCAGGGTCCAGCTCTCCTAAGAGAAGCATTACAGGCAAAACCTTGCTCTTCTCTGCAAGGCCCGGGTACCGACCGTTTAGCTATGAAGCTTTTTTGGTCGGATCCGGAATAGCTTACTGAGGCCCAAAAGAACCTGTACGCAAGCTCAGCGAAAAACACATGTTTCTTCTTGGCCAACACCTTAGACACTGGCAAAAAACTGAGGTGCTCCCGGATGGGAGGGGCTTATATAGGGGAGGGTACTTCCGGTTTTGGAAGTTGCCAGTGCCAGCACCTGACGGTATCTATATAACCCATTAGTAATGACTATGTCGCTCTGTGTCCCGTGATGTACGAGAAAGAAAAGGCCCCTTTCACACTGACATTTTTCAGGCGGTATAGCGCTGCTATACCACCTGAAAAAATCGTGCCCTGCAGTCTTCATTGTGAAAGCCCGAAGGCTTTCACACTGAAGCGGTGCGCTAGTAGGACCGCTCCAAAAGTCCTGCTAGACGCATCTTTGCAGCGGTGAAGGAGCGGTGTGTTTTACCGCTTTTTTACCGCTGCTGCCCATTGAAAGCAATTGGAAACCGCGGTAATAATGCCGGCAATGCGCCTCTGCAGAGGCGCATTGCGGGCGGTATTAACCCTTTTTCGGTCGCTAGCGGGGATTAAAATCACCCCGCTAGCGGCCGAATATCGCGGTAAAAACTACGGTATAGCGGCGCTAAAAATAGCGCTGCTATACCGCCAGCGCACCTGCTCGCACCAGTGTGAAAGGGGCCTTAAGATCTTTATTCTTGTGGTGAAGCTTCATGAATTGAACATCTTGTGTCTGGTGGTGGCATGGAACATCACAGAGTGGGGTACAGGACCCTGTACAATTTGATTGCTGTGACCAATCACATATGTAAACAAAGGCTTCATGTTACAGCCAACATTCAGTTTCCTCACACATACATTGGCTGTGAGAGAAAACCTAGTGTTTGCACAGAGATTGGTCAAGTTTTTTTTTTCCTCAGTAGGGTGTCACCAGAGCAGTCAGCAGGTGTCCCTGATCACTAGCCACCCCCAGTGTACTGTCAATGCCCCCAGGCCAGTGTAGCCAGCCAGTGTCCCTGATCATTATTTCATCCAACCAGTGCAGCCAGCAACAGCGTTACTGATCACTGCCACACCAGTCCCAGTGTCGATGGACCATTACAGCCAGAAACAATGTTCTTGATCGCTAGCCACATCAGTGCCAGTGTCACCAGAGCCAGTGCAGCTAGCTAAAGGTGTTCCAGATTACCATCACAACAGTACGGTGTGTTACCTCTGTCTGCAACCTGTACTGACCCTGTTCTGTTTATTGGCCATGTCTCTGCCTACCACCTTAGCTGACACATTTGTACGTACCACTGACAATGTTCCTGTGAAACGGCAGTCCCAGCTAAGCCCCTTTAGACATCTGCACGCTTGAAACCACAAAAACTATTTTGTTCACCTATTATTCAGTCTCCTGTACTTCCTGGCCAGTGAACATACCATTTCTAGAGGCAGCATGTACCACTAGGCTAGCCTTGTTGGGCTTATAGGAATAGGAACTGCTATAGGTGACCCTACGCTAAGCTATATCCTATGATCACTCATAAAGAGGCTAGCATTACAGTACACTGTTTTTAATAGAATGTTGATTGATTTTTGTGATACACAGGTTACAGTGCTCGGTACATAATCAGGTAAACCTTTACAGTCTCAAACAAGGGGTTTCCCTATACTCAGGAAGAGTTGCAGAATGTCATTTGGTACGTCAATGGTGTGTGTGTGTGTGTGTGAGAAATATCTTATTAAATTGACTACTAAGTCTTCATCTAACAACATTGCATTTATTTTTATTATCACAGCTTCACAGAAAATACTATACTTTGTGTTGTACAGGTCCTTCTCAAAAAATTAGCATATTGTGATAAAGTTCATTATTTTCTGTAATGTACTGATAAACATTAGACTTTCATATATTTTAGATTCATTACACACAACTGAAGTAGTTCAAGCCTTTTCTTGTTTTAATATTGATGATTTTGGCATACAGCTCATGACAACCCAAAATTCCTATCTCAAAAAATTAGCATATCATGAAAAGGTTCTCTAAACGAGCTATTAACCTAATCATCTGAATCAACTAATTAACTCTAAACACCTGCAAAAGATTCCTGAGGCTTTTAAAAACTCCCAGCCTGGTTCATTACTCAAAACCGCAATCATGGGTAAGACTGCCGACCTGACTGCTGTCCAGAAGGCCATCATTGACACCCTCAAGCAAGAGGGTAAGACACAGAAAGAAATTTCTGAACGAATAGGCTGTTCCCAGAGTGCTGTATCAAGGCATCTCAGTGGGAAGTCTGTGGGAAGGAAAAAGTGTGGCAGAAAACGCTGCACAACGAGAAGAGGTGACCGGACCCTGAAGAAGATTGTGGAGAAGGACCAATTCCAGACCTTGGAGGACCTGCGGAAGCAGTGGACTGAGTCTGGAGTAGAAACATCCAGAGCCACCGTGAACAGGCGTGTGCAGGAAATGGGCTACAGGTGCCGCATTCCCCAGGTCAAGCCACTTTTGAACCAGAAACAGCGGCAGAAGCGCCTGACCTGGGCTACAGAGAAGCAGCACTAGACTGTTGCTCAGTGGTCCAAAGTACTTTTTTCGGATGAAAGCAAATTTTGCATGTCATTCGGAAATCAAGGTGCCAGAGTCTGGAGGAAGACTGGGGAGAGGGAAATGCCAAAATGCCTGAAGTCCAGTGTCAAGTACCCACAGTCAGTGATGGTCTGGGGTGCCATGTCAGCTGCTGGTGTTGGTCCACTGTGTTTTATCAAGGGCAGGGTCAATGCAGCTAGCTATCAGGAGATTTTGGAGCACTTTATGCTTCCATCTGCTGAAAAGCTTTATGGAGATGAAGATTTCATTTTTCAGCACGACCTGGCACCTGCTCACAGTGCCAAAACCACTGGTAAATGGTTTACTGACCATGGTATTACTGTGCTCAATTGGCCTGCCAACTCTCCTGACCTGAACCCCATAGAGAATCTGTGGGATATTGGGAAGAGAAAGTTGAGAGACGCAAGACCCAACACTCTGGATGAGCTTAAGGCCGCTATCGAAGCATCCTGGGCCTCCATAACACCTCAGCAGTGCCACAGGCTGGTTGCTTCCATGCCAGCCGCATTGAAGCAGTCATTTCTGCAAAAGGATTCCCGACCAAGTATTGAGTGCATAACTGAACATAATTATTTGAAGGTTGATTTTTTTTGTATTAAAAACACTTTTCTTTTATTGGTCGGATGAAATATGCTAATTTTTTGAGATAGGAATTTTGGGTCGTCATGAGCTGTATGCCAAAATCATCAATATTAAAACAAGAAAAGGCTTGAACTACTTCAGTTGTGTGTAATGAATCTAAAATATATGAAAGTCTAATGTTTATCAGTACATTACAGAAAATAATGAACTTTATCACAATATGCTAATTTTTTGAGAAGGACCTGTATATATAGGAACAGATGACAGGTTAAACGCACAGTAATTGGTCAAGCAAATGTCACTATGAACGATGACCAATGGCTCAGAACTGCAATCGTTAGATTACCCAGTCCTCAAAATGTTGACATTTGTTATGTAGTATTTGGAACACAATCATGCAAATGTATTCAGACAAACAACATCCAGGATGTACAACGTACAGTATAGAACCCCAAAGATGACGGGAACATTACGTACACAGTAGTTTTGGCAAGCAAACATTGCCAAGTATGAGGATTATGACCAATTGTTCAGTACATAATAAAATTTTATGCACAATAGTTTGTCAAGCAAGTGTCCCTAATTATAATTATGATAAGAATGGCCAGTAATGGCCTAGCAAGTATTGCTAAGTGTGATAAAGATGATGACCAATTGTACAGAGCATAAGATGTTGACATTAGTAAAGTAGAGTTTAGCAGTGTTTAGAGAGTTATTGTTCTTCTTTTGTAGTAGTAGTAAACTGCGTAAAAAAAAAAAAGACTCATGTCATTCTGTGCTAGTATGTACAACATACTAGCACATTATGACAGACTTGCCACAAAAAAATGGATTACTTCAGCGGCGCGTTGTCACCTCTTACAGGGAATCCATCTTTACCCGTTATTCCTTTCGGGTTTGCGGGCTCTGGATTTTTCTTTTAGGCTGTTTGGTGTCTGATCAATGACTATATGGAAAACCTGAAGTTGAAACCATTCAAGGGGGTTGGAGAGGGATTCGTCCTGTGACCATTACCTGGTCAAGCCTCGTACACACGGCCGGGTTTCCCGATGTGAAAACTGCGAGGAGAACTTTTGGCCTGGAATCCCGGCCATGTGTATGCTCCATCGCAGTTTTCCCGACAGGAAAACTGCCAGAAAAAAAAAGAGAGAACAAGTTCTCTTTTTTTCCGCTGGGATTCCCGGCGGACTTTTTCCCAGCAGTTTTTGGCTGTTTTCCTATGGGAAAAACTGTGATGGAGCATACACACGGTCGGGATTCCCGACCAAAGCTCTCATCTGAGTTTTCCGACGGGAAAACCTCTCTTGTGTACGGGGGAAAAGTTACCGATCAGGTTCTCGGTTTTCCCCCCGGGATTTCCGACAGATCTTTTCCCATCGGGAATCCCGGTCGTGTGTACTAGGCATCATTCTTCTTTTTCCTGGAGGCAAACGGCTTTCAACTGCAACATTCACAGAATGCTCCAGAGGAGCCACCAGTGTAGTTCGTTTTGGAAATGTATCCCTGACCATCATACTTTGTTGTTTGCCAATTTCCACCATTCTAAAAACATGTAAAATATCTACTATATGTATTTGGGGATATCTGAAACTGCACTAGTAATTTCAAATAAAAAAAAGTAGCAAGGTTTCATATGGTATTTCACTCTATCTGTGAAATCTAGGGTATTCAAGAATGTATTCAGGCAGTACAGTAGAACTGTACACAATTTCTTTGGTCTACAGTGGAACCAAGGATGGTACACAGTGCTCTTGGCTTGCTCCACCACCTTAGTCTTACCCTAAGTAAGATTTACCCTAAGTCTAGAGAGCTTTTCATGGCCATGACCTTGAGAGCAGGCCTGTTCAGTCCAAACAGGAAAGCGTTTGTATAAGTCTGAGAAAAAGACAGCTGTTTTTTTTCTAAGAGTCCAAAGAATGGTTCCACTTGAGTGACATCATTAATCACCAATTTAAGAATGTGAGCATAGCACCACGTGTACTGCATGACATTCTTTTGATGTGGGCCTGTACTCATTATTGCTCCCACTTAGATTCGCAGCACCATCAAATGAGCAGCCAATAATGTTAACAAAACTCAGAAGAACTTTTCCAACTACTCTTTCAGAATACCAAACAGGCTTTCTCCAGTTGTGCTGCTAACATAATTGAAGAGAAAATCTCTCCTGCGCTGTTCCCCTTTTTGACATATCAAAGAATTATGTTGCATTGTTCTTTCACTGAAACATCCTGTGTATTGTCCATTTCCACACTGAATTTACCAGTATCCCTAACACCCTGGCTTATTTGTTTCACTATGCTGCCCATGGTGGAGATCAAGTTAGTGACTGAAATTTTACTTAACAGTGTAACCAGACCACCTCTACTACTGGGGAAATTTGCCTTTCTTTTACTACTCAGTGGTCCCAACCTCTTCACCATGCTTGTGGGAAAAAAAATTATTTGCTAGGAAGCAAAACAAGTTCAAGAAAATTACTATAATTTTTATTAAGGTAAAGTTTGAGCAACTTCAGCCTTCCCAATGTAAGCAAGGCCTATTTTGGCAATGCACAGAATGAAATTGGTTAGTCTCTTCACAAACCCATGGTTTTGACATACCTTCTCATTTTGCTTATTTCTCAGGTTAACATTCATTAGAGTTTCAGTATCATATATATATTTTTTCTGCAGACAAATATGCATTTATTGCTGCCTGATGTTGTGCAGGTCTCTCATATTCCTTGATATGCATATACAGTACATGATGTACCTTTTCAACCAGTAATGAATTGAACCTGCATGTCGATATACAATAGTCATAGCAGGCGATTTGTCCATTCATGTTGTATAGCAAGGGCTCTTTTGTGAATCAGTTAAAAAAAAAAATCCTTTGGTAAACCTCTTCACTATTTGGGGTTGAGCACAACCTGTTGATAAAGACATTAACATACTATTCATTGTTATACCTCTGTAAAAGGTACATGTATTAGTGAATTAGCAGGTTTTCGGAAATGCTGTCACTTACCTCCGAAAAGGCCTCCACATTGTTAGATTTCAAATAATTTTTCTCTGCATGTTGACCCTGTGATGGCACTTTGGGTTTAGGGGATCAGCCTTTTAGAAAAATAAAATACAATTTTTAAAATTGGTATGCTCACCTCAAAGAAGGGTGTCTCCATGTTGGCTACTTCTGGAATTGGTGACCAAGGAGATAGATTCAGAAATGAGGTAATGCTGCCAGTGGACATAACTGTGTATGTTGACATGGAGTTGGCATCAGGACATCACTGTGTTACATCTTGCTTGGTGTACATAGACTTGTGGATGGCATTTGGAATAGGGCAATGTTGGCAGAGGACATCGCTGTGTTTCATCTTGCTTGTAAACAGTTGACTTGGGGATGGCTTAGACCCCTTTCACACTGGGGCGGTTTGCAGGCGCTATTGCGCTGAAAATAGTGCCTGCAAACCGTCCTGAAACAGCGGCAGCTGTTTCTCCAGTGTGAAAGCCTGAGGGCTTTCACACCAGAGCAGTGCGCTAGCAGGAACGCTCCAAAAGTCCTGCTAGCCGCATCTTTGGAGCGGTGAAGGAGCGGTGTGTTTTACCGCTCCTCCATTGCTCCTGCCCATTGGAAGCAATGGGACACCGTGGCTATATCGCCGGCGGTATTAACCCTTTTTCCACCGCTAGTGGGGAGGGGAAACCGCACCGCAAGCGGCCGAATACTGCCGCAAATCCGACGGTAAAGCGCCGCTAAAAATAGAGGGGCCAGTTTATTGCTTCAGGGCTGTTAATTCTGGGATTTGGGTGGCTATCTTTTATCGTAAGTGAACCAGAAAAGTCTAAGGCCGTATTCACACCTGCTAATGGGCCGGCCAGTATTTACACACGCGAACCCCAAATGGGATTCCCAGTGATTTGCTGAGGGAGGCAGCCTAGCTGCATCCAGGGCCGATTACTTGCAGGTGATCACTGCACTGCAACTAAAAATAGCGGCGCTTTACCACCACTGCACCTCCTGCCCCAGTGTGAAAGGGACCTTAAGGAAAGGGTCAGGGCTGCAGGTCTGGCTAGAGAACATCACTGTGTTGAGGTTATAATACCTAGGAAAAAAAAGTAGCTTATAACACCAACTTCAACATTAACAAAAATGTAATAACTGAATTTTTAGTGAGTTGAACATGCAACTTGTACATGTCAGTTAAATTATTTTTCAGCCCACAGGTGGAGCTCTATTCTCCTTGTCACATGATGCACGCAGGCTCTTTAGGCTTCATTCACACTTTCCCGACAGTATTTACAGTGCATTTTAGAATCCCAGCAGGGGTTCCTGGCGATTAGCTTTGGAATGCAGCCCAATTGAAAACATAAATAGGCTGCTAGCTCCCACCGCTAATCG
Source organism: Rana muscosa (assembly GCA_029206835.1). Classification (NCBI taxonomy): domain Eukaryota; kingdom Metazoa; phylum Chordata; class Amphibia; order Anura; family Ranidae; genus Rana; species Rana muscosa. Next base: position 190,180,886 of record CM055117.1, read on the forward strand.
CAGTTGCTCACATGTAATCGCTGTGCAGTGATCACCTGCACGTAATCGGCCCTGGATGCAGCTAGGCTGCCTCCCTCAGCAAATCGCTGGGAATCCCAGCTGGGGTTCGCGTGTGTAAATACTGTCAGGTCCATTAGCAGGTGTGAATATGGCCATAGACTTTTCTGGTTCACTTGCTATAAAAGATAGCCACCCAAATCCCAGAATTAACAGCCCTAAAGCAATAAACTGCCCCCCGATTCACATATAAATTATACCATTCCTAATGTGCCCCAGAATACAAGTTTTTAAACGCTTCATCAGTCCATCAATGTATGAGATTACTTTAGGGTTTAGTGTAAAATAACAAAAACCCAGCATTACAGTACAGAAGTGACTGACCCCCAATAAATGATACCATTATTACTGTGCTCCAGGATACAGTTTGCCAGTGTGTTGACAGTCAATTATATTATATTAGGCTTTTCTATTTCACTTACTAAAGCCATACAGTATTTTTTATTTTTTTTTCCATGCAGTCCAGCAGATTTCTCCATCCACAAAAAACAAGATGATCTGCAGCTGCTCATTGATGGAAAATTTCCCTTTGACACAAGTCAATTAAACAATCAACTTCTGTCGAGCCAGGGAGCCCACACACTGGTGAAAATGAGATCATTGTATGGCCAGCTTTAGAAAAGATGGCTGCTGGATCCACACCACGTGCCTTAGCTTTTCCCTTCCTGGACGCTCGACCCACTTAACCAGCTATCTCAGCAGCTTGCTCTCAAGGTGCGCCTGCGTGGGCTGCTTCTTATTCGGGATTTGCAGCGTGCTTTTTTGTAACGTATCTATGGTAAAGTAACAATATCTGCAGATGAGACCGCTCCACTGATTTCCCTTTTGTTCACTCCAGCACGGCTAGTAATATTGTTACACAACTAGCAGTTGTGTTGTGTGACAGCCGAGGCCTCACATTGCCATATCTCCATTATAAGTTCAAGGCTGTCACTTCCTCCCAGTAGCTTTGGAGTCATTGAAAAATAGACAATAACAAAGTCCCTGACTCAGACCCACTGTGCGTGTTTATATTTATTTCAAACATACTCCTTTTCAAAGCAGATTCCGTATTCCATTGGGTGTATCCGATTCAAAGCCAATAAGATGTCCCAAGACATTTCCATAAACTAAGGAGCAAACGTCAAACCAATATAAAATACACTAAGTGTAGGCAAAAACTTTAACCCATTGGTAGCGACAAAATATTTTTGTCTGTGCAGGGTTGCCAATCGGTGATGACTAGACATCTGCCAGGACATCATTATGTCGACAAATTCTCATAAATACAATGAAGTCATGATTTTGGGGTGGGTATTTGTCAGTCGGTGGTTTTTAGTCAGATGTGTAGTGTAATTTGTTGTGACGAAGGGGACCCCGAATGACCCTGAAAAAAAAACGTGAATGTTGCATCTACTGGTGACTTGGATTAAAGAGACCTTATCACCAGCTGAAAAATCTGCAGTTAAAAGGCATATAAAGTCAAGTATTCAAAATGCTTACTTACCATACGTTTTTCCTTGCCACAAACCATTTACTTTTTACTTGTAATGTACCTTTGAACTTGCTATTAAACTCCAGGAGGAGTCCCTAGAACAGCCTGAGTCCCTGCTGCAGTGTCATAGTCCTATCCTTTTTGAGGAATGTCTAATAGGCTGAGAGTCAATTGAGCAACAGGTCTGAGTCTGAAGGACCTGCTGACTTCACATCCAAGATGGTGGCCCCAGCGGCAGTTGTCTACACCAGGGTGGCTTTCACAGGTAACTAATATGCATATGAAATCGAATGGGAATATTGTTAAAATACTTTTTTTTTTCTTTCTATGAGCTTGCAAAGGATTGTACCTGCGATCAGCAGATCGCGGGTGCAATGCAGGGTTTTTGCAGACAGTCTGTGTAAGCTGTCTGCTTGTACCTCTTACGGCAGGCAGTTACACTGTCCAGGAAGACTCAGTGAACTACCTATAGCGCTCAACAGCACCCTGGTAGTTCTGTTTATTGAGAACTACAAGTTGACAGCTGCAAAGTACTGTACTTGTAGTTATCACATTCGCAGAACACTGTGAATGAATGACACAGCGGATTTTTTTTTAATTGTGACGACGAGAAGGGGGGGAGACCCACCCCTCGCTATCAAAACAGGGGATAAGGAGGGGGGGTTGCAAAGGCTGGTGCAGCTGTAACGTGTTTACACCCTGAATATGGGTGTAACATGTTACAAAAGGTGAACTTATCCTTTAAAAAATGTTTTAGGCATGACAGACTGTGATCGGCTCTCGATGGAGCCGGCCACACAGCTCCGGGGGCGGCCACAGAACGCACTGGAAAAGGGTCCTGTGCGTCTTTTGGCTATGTTTTAGGTGCGAATTCAGCCAAAAATTCGGACCTGATTCGTACCTGAAATGGTTTACAGGGATGCACCGGACCCCTGCTGTGAGCCGCGGCCGTAGCTAGTGTGAACCCAGCCTTAGTGTTTAGGTTTGCTGGATATTCACTTAAAGTAGTTGTAAAGGCTCAAGGTTTTTTTTACCTTCATGCATTCTATGCATGAAGGTAAATAACCTTCTATGTGCAGCAGCAGCCCCACCTAATACTTACCCGAGCCCGATCTTCCTCCAGTTCTGTGCATGAAATCCTCGCCTCTCCAGGGAATCCCCCCTCCTCATTGGCTGAGACAGCAAAGGGAGCCATTGGCTCCAGCAGCTCTCAATCATAGCCAGTGAGCCAATAAGGAGAGCGAGGGGCAGGGCCAAGCCGTGGCTCTGTATATAAATGGGCAAACAGAGCTGCGGCTCGGGAGTGAGCCTGCCTGGGTCAAGTAGCTTGCTATGGGGGCAGGAGGGAGAGGCCACGAGCACTGACCTGAGAAGAGGAGGATTGGGGCTGCTCTGTGCAAAACGACTGCACAGAGCAGGTAAGTATGACATGTTTATCATTTTTAATGTAAAAAAAATCCAAAGCTTTAATATCACTTTAAGATTCCTGGCAGTTTACATATATTGTGATCGTAAACCAGAAAGCAAAACTATACTATCCACAACATGGAGGTTCAGGTTGCATTTCTTCACGTGAAAGGAGAAAGGTGTATTTCTTTCAGAGCAAGGTAAGCTATACTGTTCGCACAATAAATTGCAATTCATAGATTCAGTGGCCTAATGTACCTCCTGAAACTCAATATTTCATTGCAATCATCTCCATTTCAAATGTCAGACCTCTGCATAGCCAATTGAGGAAGTTTGCCATATTAACTTCCTGCTGTGTTACAAAGCTATAGCATTGCCAGGTAGAACGTGCTCGCTGTATCAAAGGTTCCCTGTGTAAGGCTAAACACCTAATTAATAGGATTTCGTCTAGCAGGTTCACTCAATGATGGCTCTATTAAGGGCTCTCTCAGATCTACCATTCTGTTTTCAGGCCAGCTCTATAATTGAAAACATATTTTCTTCTCCCGAGCTGCAGCTGGTTTGGTTCTGCTCATGCAGAAAAGGATATAACCTTGCATAACATAGGAAATGAACGGTTGAGAGAGAAGCCAAATTCAATTTCAGTCAGATATTTCGAGGATAAGTCCATGATCTATGGAAGCAGGGGAATGAAAAGTGTGTGTGTGTGAGGAAAGGAGCGTATTCAGCAGTCTATTAATCACGGCTGGCCTGGACTCTGCTTTGTGCTCACACATTAGTAGTGATTCTTCTACAAAGCCTGGAGAGGAGCCAGATATACGCAGAGTTAACCTCTTAAGCGTCATTTGCTACTTACAGCTCGTTGGATGTTATGAAATACAGTTGGGTGCTGCGTCTGCCAGATCTAGAAAAAAAAGTAAGGCTATTTGCAGCCATAACCGAATACAAATATTCGTGAGCCTGTAGTGAAATGCATGGTAGGCAATGCTCCAATCAAGTATTAAATTGACCCTGTCGGCTTACAAAATCGCAAAGGGAACTAACCATTTTATACATACCTGTCTGTTGTCCTATTTGTTAAAACTTCATCCTATAGTACACCTCCCAGAAGTGAGACAGTTTTACATTTCTAGGTGTGGGGAATACTGTGTTCCCCTCTGGCCACTGTAGTTTCTCCCAAAAACCCGTACATCACTATTGCGTCCTGCAATGTGTAGGGGTCAGCAGAAGGTACCACAGTGGCCAGTGGGGGTACCCGTTATTTGACCAGCTCAAGGAACCCCATCAGATGGACACCTTGGCTCTGTGAGTGAAGTTTTCGCAAACAAGCTTGAAGGAGAGGTTTGTAGAACGCTGTTTTCCTTACATGTTGGTTCTTTTGTGAACCCCATGACAGGGTCACATAAATTAATCTGACAAGGAATATATATTATATTTATTTATATATTTTTTGTATAGCACAGGCATACTAGATATGTCACAATAGGCATTGTTGCGCTTAAAGAATATCTGTGTTCCAGTCCAGTATCAGACTACTAATTTGTCAATAGTGCATTTTAGCATGGTGACCCAGTGGGGGCTTTGTTAGGCCTTCAGGATCTCAGGCTGGTCACAAATATACAGTCACAGCTTTTCAATTATGGGCACCTGGCCAGCATGCCTGAATTCACTTACCTGCCAGCTGGGCCTTGTATGACCATCAAACTTTGTGGTCACACAGTTTAAAGGCTACCAGTATAGCATTAATGTACTTATTTTGCAAAAATAAAAACTAATTCTACGACTGCTTACCTAACTCTCTTCATAGCGGTTTTAACACACAAACTCGATTAGTTCTGCCTTACTTCCTGGTCAGACTTTAGGTCATGACACAGGAAGGAGTTGACCAGCTAAGGTAGATGATGCAGGGTGTGTGCTAATGAGATCAGCTGGTCAACTCTTCCTGTGTCATGACCTAAAGTCTGTCCAGGAAGTAAGGCAGAAGTAATGGAGCAGTGTGTTTAAACAGCTATGAAGAGCATTAGGTAATCCGGTGTAGAATTAAAGGAAAGCTGTTTTATTTTTGCAAAATAAGTACAATAGTACTATATTAGCACATAAAGGAGCTGAACTTGGCCTTTAATTTACCTAGTAATATAATTTAAATAAGGTTGTTCTTTCCATGGTGCGATGCTTCTTTTTTTTTTTTTTTTATTGCCTTGAAGATTTATGTAAGAAAGAATTGTGACATGAGCATGAGCTAAAAGATGGGCTTTTATCACTCCAAAAGTCTGCCTGCCTAGCCCCTGGCCTATGGGTCCTTTCTGTATAGGCTTTGTTATGTGAAGTCTAATAATCCAGATATCTCAAAAGTTATAAAAAAAAAAAACAGAATATTGCAGTTGTGTCTGTAGAAATGTCATTGATGTCTAAGGTTATGTGTACAGTAATTACTTACAAAGGGCAACATCTGACATATATTAGTTTAGCATTCAGAATGCCACTGGGACACCTAAATCCTCTGTCACGGTTAGGGGCCAGGCTTGGAGACCAGCAGCTATGGCAGTAGAGGGGCTCCCACTGACCGGCTGGATAAGTACACAAGCAGGTTACCCTGCCGGATGACGCAGGCTCATCCAAGGTGCGGGGTTTAAAGCACTAACTGGGATTCACCAAAGCTGATTGTGGAGATGGGTTTTGTTGTGTACCAGATTGCAATCCTCAGGATTACCCCAACAGGAGGTGAGCAAGCTGGGGTCCAGTTGAAGATATAGAAGGTAGGCATCAAGCAGAAGCATAATCAGTAAACAAGCGAAAGTTCAGTAAGAAGTGGTTGCAGGTTGAGGTCAAGCGGAAGCATGGTTGAGGAACAAGCCAAAGATCGATAATGAATGGTAGTGGAGATCAGGACAACAGCAGGTACGCAAAGGAGCAAGATATCGGCCAGAGAAAGTGCAATAATCTAGCAAACAGAAAGTATAGAGACAAGGCTTAAATTAGGAAGTTAATGGGAGGGGCAAAGAGTTCAATGTTCACCAGAAACAAGAGACAAGGCAAGATTGTCCTAAGAGATCAGGCAGGGAGTTGTGCAGCATCTCAGGTGGCACATTGAGAAGAGCCACAGCCAGACACCACAGAGGTCGCAGGTTCAGATCTGGACCCAGGTACCTGGTAATAGATGGACAAATTGTTCACAGAATACCATAGAAGATCTGCTTGTCTAGGATTTCTTTTTTTTTTAAACTTCGATTAAAGTGGATGTAAACCCGAAATGTTTTATTATTTTTTTTGCTGTCACAATGTAGAGTATAAGATTTCCAAACATTTGTGTCAGGTCTTGCCACAAAGAGTTAATCCAGCTCTGAGCTATCCTCTTTTATTGTTCAGTGAGATAAAATGGAGAAAAGCCTTTGTCCGTTCCGTCCCCTTGCTTTGAGTGACAGGTTATTTACATATCTCATGCACTAGCATTATTTTTTAATTCCCACCCCCACTCCTTTTCTGAAGTCATGTGGTTACTTTTCTGGATTTTGACTGGATGTTAGTGATCATAGCAGAAGGAATACACAGGAGAAAATGCATGTTGACAAGGGGAGTGTAGAGGTGGGCGGGGAGTCTACTGACATCACAACTCCACCCACCGAGCTCCAGACAACAGATCCACCCACAGAATCTGCAGTTTTTCAGGTCTCATAACAGACAGAGGAGAGACATTTGACAGATAAGGATACATGCAGGAGGCATCTATATCCTTATAGATCAGCACTATGGCAGTAGTTTAGAAAGGATGAGAGTGGGTTTACATCCACTTTAAGGCTGGCCATACAATATGCAGTTTTCTTTCCTTCAACCATGGGTTGAAAAAAAAAAATTGCTCTATTTCTCCTTCAACACAGTCAGCGTTGATTGGGGATCCCTCCTGCTGCGCTATTGTATTCTGACAGCGGAAGTTTTCCCCGCCGTCAGAATACAATGATCAATGCTGCCAGCTATAGCCGGTGGCAGTGATCGTGCGAAAAAAAAAGACAGGCTGGTTCTACTGAAGTCGATTAATTGATCAACTTTAGTAAGACCAGCCTGCCCATAGATGGATAGAAATTTAACCAGCTGAATTTAGATACTTCTATGGCTTTCTTAAAGCTTGGCCAGAACCCATGTTTAGATGTACACAAAAACCTTGTTCTTAACCCCTTCCATAACGGGCCATAGCAAAATGACGCCGGCAGGAACCCTCTCTCCCTCCGGGTGGACGTCATCTGACGTCCTGGGTTTGAGGGGGGATATCTGAATGATGCCTGCAGCTAGTGGCATCATTCAGATATGCTTTTTTTCAGCCGGCGATCCTGCGCACCATAAGAACGATCATAGCGGCGGTTCCGCCGCTTGATTGTTCTTATAGGCGGCGGGAGGGGACATCCCCCCTCCCACCGCCATCCGGTGCTTCTCCGGGCTCTCCCGTGCGATCGGGGACCCGGAGAGAATCGTCGCGCCGGTGGTGGGTCACGTGATGAGCATAGAGATGACTGGTGACCAGATGGTCACCAGTCATCTCTATGATCGTCGGAGGCCCGGGCGCGATGTGATGACGTCACGCCGGGTCCTCAAATGTAAACAAAGCCGCCATTGCGGCTGTAAGTATGAGATCGTGAAAAAAATTTCACTGATCTCATGCTTTCCAGCCTGGAGGAGAGATGTGGGGTCTTATTGACCCCGCATCTCTCCATAAAGAGGACCTGTCGCACACATTCCTATTACAAGGGATGTTTACATTCCTTGTAATAGGAATAAAAGTGATCAAAAAAAAAAGTAAAATACAAAAAAAAAAAAAAAATTTTTTTTAAAAACGCCCGTCCCCAATAGCTCGCGCTTAGAAGCAAACACACACGCAAGTCCCGCCCACATATGTAAACGCTGTTCAAACCACACATGTGAGGTATCGCCGCGTGCGTTAGAGCGCGTGCAACAATTCTAGCACTAGACCTCCTCTGTAACTCTAACCTGGTAACCTGTAAAACATTTCAAAGCGTTGCCTATGGAGATTTTTAAGTACCGAAGTTTGGCGCCATTCCATGAGTGTGCGCAATCTTAAAGCGTGACATGTTAGGTATCTTTTTACTCGGCGTAACATAAGCTTTCATATTTTACAAACAAATTGGGCTAACTTTACTGTTTTGTTATTTTTTAATTCATGAAACCATTTTTTCCCCCCAAAAAAGGCGTTTGAAAAATTATTGCGCAAATACCGTGCAAGATAAAAAGTTGCAACGACCGTCATTTTATTCCCTAGGGTGTCCGCTAAAAAAAAACATCTATAATGTTTCGGGGTTCTGAGTAATTTTCTAGCAAAAGAATGATGATTTGTACATGTAGGAGAGAAGTGCCAGAATAGGCCCGGTATTGAAGTGGTATAAAAAGCCCTGTATTGAAGTGGTTAAAGGAATTTATGAACATGTAAAAAAAAATCTTAAGAAACCATAGCTGAACCCCCCCTTTTTAATCAGAAAGGGAAAAATGTTTTCCCCAGGCAAGATCCACATTCACTCATTGGTATTATTAGGAAGAAGGTCACGGGAGTTCTCAGCACCACTTGACTCATTCAAGGACAAGCAAATGTCTAGTCTTTTTTTGCGAGATAAATGCCTGTGTATGGCCAGTATTAGACTTCTGGCTCATGTTATTCTTTACAAAATCTGTTCTAAACAGCTCTCCCAATACAACAAAGAGTCTGCAAACAACAATTGGAAATGCAATGCAATGTATTTTCCTTGCTCAGATGACTGATTATTACAAGTGAAGCTTGATCAGTTTTTAATAGCTTATGAAACTTGCATGCTATATGTCAGCCTGTCTATACACAGGTATGATATACGTTATCCAGAACGCCCACGGCATGGTGTGTTCCAGATAAAAAATAAATAAAAAATCCTACTGTTCTTTGAAGCCTTGTTTGTCAAATATTTTAAATTATAAACTCATTATATACTCTCACTGTACCATATACTAAACAAATAAATGCATTCGCAAAAAGAGTGGAGACAACAGATAAATGCCGCTTCACAAATAAATCAGACTTTACAGGTACAACAAAGGGCAAACAGAAGTGATAAAACCATACATTTTTACTGATATCCTCAGTAAAAAAAAAAAGTACATTTCCATAAAAAAACTATAAAAAAACAATCATGTGAACACCGACCAGAGCTGCGATCAGACCCTTGCCACATATATATGTACAGCGCTTATACGATCAATTATGTAAATAAAATAATAAAAATTCAACACGGTCTGCTTCCCACATGCTGCGTCAATCTGTTTCGCGGAAAATACCGCTTCTTCAAGATAAGACAGTGATTTCGATGATGTACTAAATATTAAATAGAAAATAATCATTACCATAAATTTTGCATTCAAACATTTTTTGTAAATCAACGTAACAGAGAGTAACAACAATATGCTCAGGACAGTGTAATAAGTCTCTCTGGTGGGCATAGGGGTAAGGCAACCTGAAAGGGTTGGAGATCTACCTGAACAACGTGGGAGAAGTCAAAGGTCACTGGGCACAGTGTCGCCCTCCTCCCACCTGATTTAAAGCTCTACTACAGTGTTTCATTGCGTGGCAATCATGGATTTAAATCAGGTGGTGAGGAGGCAACATATCACCTCCTCCCCACCTGTCAAACACAATTGGATCGCTTTTTAGAGATGCAGCAGTGTCTGCTGCACTTTTGAATGAGCCCTTAGTTGCATTCGGCAGCAGCAACTTTAGGGGTCATTCACATGTAAAGTTGGGGGTGGTAAAAGCCTGTGGTTGAGTCAGTTTTACCACAGCAAGTCCCTACCCCCTTTAGCTGCTGAGGCAGCAGCCAAAGGTGTACACAAATGCCACAGCAGGAATTAAACCCCCTGTTGCTTTTGATGGGTGAAACCACCTGCCAATAGCAACCCTTTCAAGTAAATGGGGCCACTCTGCAAGCACCCCACAACTGCATGCTTCTGTGGGGTCCAAGGCGTTAAAGCAGATGGTGAGAAAGCAGTACAACATTGCATGCTTTAATCCCTTGTTTGCTGTTCTGCACAAGGTTGCAGGGTGCTTGCAGAGCGGCATTCACTCGAATGGGTCATGCTTGGCAGGTGCTATATCCAACAACCATGAAAGGATGTATAACCATGAAAGGTGTGTACACCTCTGGTCACTGCAGCTAAAGGGGTTGCGGATGGGCAGATGGTGGTAAAAACATGTACTAATTATGGGGTTAAACTGCAAATGTAAATAAACCCTTACTGTTCTGAGCCCCCTATAAAGCTGCTTTCACATTGATGTACTGCAGGTTACCTGCACTGTATGTGCAGCGCAGTGCATCTGTGACATTCCTGGGTTAGCTGCACTTTGCCATAGACTTCTATTATATCCTGCAGGTGTGGTGCACTTTCTGAAAGTGCACCAAAACTCCTGCATTGAGAAAGTGCACCAAACCTGCAGGAAAGCTGCAGGTACACTGCATGGCATCCGCGGTGTGGGTAAACTGCAGCACATCAGTGTGAAAGAAGCCCTATACTATAATGCCAGGTGTATTGCTTTACACTGACCTGAAGATCTCTTCTTTCCTGCTGCTGCCACCACTCTGGAGACCACTAGCCGGGATAAGAGGTGGAGTGGAGTGCAGTTGGCATCAGTTCGCATGGGACAGGAGCCAGCACTACAGAGAAGGCATCAGCTTATGCGGCTCTTGCTCTCTACTACAGCTCCAACTTTACAAGTAGTCCCTCTGCATTGCACTCTGCTGCTCTGAGATGGTGGTCAGCAAGCCAGACCGCGATCTACGAGTAACCTGGGTGCGATTTACTGGTAGGTCACCCCCCCTTTTACATGGTCATTATTACACTGTCCTAATGTGAGCTCATTGCTACTGTCCGTTATGTTGATTTACAAAATGTCCTGAAGAAGTGATATTTTCGGCAAAACTTGTTGACACTGCATACACGAAGGAGATCCTGTAGTTTTTATGTTTTTTTTTTTTTTTTTATAAAGAGGATATCAATAAAAATATATAATTTGCCCTTTGTTGTACCTGTAAAGTTATATTTATTAGTGGAGACAACAGATAACTGCCTCTTTAAAATTTTTTGCGAACATGTTAAATTATGTTTGTAATACTGAGGCTTCATATAAGCAAAGATGCTCCACTTTTCACAGATTACTGCTTCCTAACTTATGAATATGTCCAAGAAAGTAAAAAGAAACGTATTTTTTGTAGTTATAATGTATATTTTACACTGTGAGCTTCCCCATTACAGTTGAATTAATAATGTGTTTAAGATTTTAATATTGCCCCGTGTGATTGCATGTAAAGGCAGAGGGTAGGAAGGGGGGGACAGCTAAGAGGCTTCTGATATACGAGTTCCACTTGTTGTGTTAATCAGAGAATTCCAGAATTCTGAGTGACAATAAATAAACCATAGCTCTGCAGAATCTGGTAATAAGCTTTTACAGCTTGAAGGCACTGGGACCTTTTTATTTTGTGCAAATTCATTGGAATGTTGCAGGGTGAATTAAGGACATGGAAGCACAAAATGATGTTCGTGATGGCACCCACTGCTGTGTTTAGAATAGATGATTGTAATGGTAGCAGGTCAGGATTAAATTCTACTAGTTCTACTAGTACTCCATTGCAGGGGAAGAAGATATCTGATATTTCGGAGTGCCATTGTAAGATTTTTTAAGAGTCTTACCTTCTCCGAGTATGTTTTACTTAAACATGAATTTATCTGTGAGTGCATGTGGCCAGGGCACTGTATAAGTGTATAGGATCTGCACTCACACTCTGTATAAATCTAGAGATTAGGTGGGTTTATTAAAGGAGGCCAGTTTGTAAACAGGGGGGGGGTTAAACCTGTCTCCATTGTACTTTGACACATGTTTATACAGGAATCTTTTCGTAGACAAATCTGTAAATCTTTATTGCCGCGGCTATATCTGTTGTGAAAGTGTTACTATATCATTTTAAGGACTATATACAGATGGAAGTCCTCATTCTGTAACATGATCCCAGCTGTAATTGATTTTTTTTTTACTTTAATGCATAACCTTTAAGCATGCTTAAAAAATTTGCTTTGAATCTAGGAGTCGGCTAAAAAAAAGGTAGCCAGTTTTCCTTCAAATCCCCCCTTTAAGCGTAAATCCTCACCCCCAAATTCCCCTACCTAGTGTAAATCCTTTTCCCAAATCCGCACTCCTAGTGTAAATCCTTTTCCCAAATCCGCACTCCTAGTGTAAATCCTCCTCCCAAATCCCCACTGCTAGTGTAAATCCTCCTCCCAAATCCCCACTCCTAATGTAAATCCTCACCCCCAAATCCCCACCTCCTTGTGTAAATCCTCACCCCCAAATCCCTCCTCCTAGTTTAAATCCTCACCCCCAAATCCCCACCTCCTTGTGTAAATCCTCACCCCCAAATCCCCACCTTCTTGTGTAAATACTCACCCCCAAATCCCTCCTAGTGTAAATCCTCACCCCCAAATCCCCAACTAGTGTAAATTCTCCTCCCAAATCCCCACCTAGTGTAAATCCTCACCCCCAAATCTCTACCTAGTGTAAATCCTCACCCCCAAATCCCCACCTCCTAGTGTAAATCCCCACCTCCTAGTGTAAACCCTCACCCCCAAATCCCCACCTCCTAGTGTAAATCCTCACCCCAAATCCCTCCTCCTAGTGTAAATCCACACCCCCAAATCCCCCCCTCCTCACGTAAATCCTCCCCCCCCCCACCTAGAAAAAATACTCCTCCCAAATCCACACTCCTAGAGTAAATCCTCCCCCCAATCTTCCCCCAAATCCGCCCTCCTCACGTAAATCCTCCCCCCAAATCCACCCTCCTAGCGTAAATCTTCCCCCCCCAAATCCTCCTTCCTAGCACAAACCTTTTCCCCCAAATCCCCACTCCCAGCGTAAATCCTCTCCCTCAATTCCCCCTCCTAGCGTAAACCCTACTCCAAAATACCCACTCCTTGTGTAAATCCTACCCCCAAATCCCCCCTCCTCGTATAAATTCTCCCTCCTAGCACGAATCCTCTCCCTGAAATCCCGACTCCTAGCATAAATCTTGCCCCCAGATCCCCCCTCCTAGAAATGTTCCCCAATCCTGCCTTCTAACACACAAATCCCTTCCTTCCCATTCCTCCTTCTAGCACAAATTCCCCTGCCCCCATTACCCCTCCCTTCACAGCACAAACAGCCCCCCATCACCCCTCCTCCACAAGCTTGCCCCCCTTTCAGTCTTACAGGCGGGAACTCCAGGTGTAGTGAGGAGGTGCAGGCTCTCTGTGCTCTTCCTCCTCTTGTCATATCAGTGCTCCAGATTACACAGGATTGCTCGCCTCCTATCTACTCCAAAGACTGCTCATCTCCCGGAAATGTGGGTAGAGGCGGATAATTAAGCCGTGTACCATTCGAGCTAAGAGCGATCCTGTGTAATCTGCTGTATAAGGAGCACCCCACTGACAGGATGGGAGAGAGCACAGAGCCTGACTCTCGTGTCTGCCACTTCTCCTGTCCCCCGCCCCTTGGCCTGGTCATGAGTGCAGGGATTGGGGGAGATGGTTAAGTGGGTGCCCTGGTGGGACCATAGACTGCGCAGATTTCTTTCCTGCAACCCATGGCTGCAGTAAAGAAATTTACACCGATTCCCACATCAATACAGAGCTGACAGGGGAATCCCTCCTGAAGAGACATTGTATTCTCCCACTGGGGGATGGGGAAAAATTATTACTAGCGGCTATAGAAGCCACTAACGATAATTGCAAGTAAATCCAGCAGGCTGGTTGTACCTAAGTTGATCGATCAACTTGGTACATTCAGCCTGCTCACACACGGTTCGAATCTCGGATGGTTCCTGCTGCTGTCAGCAGGACTTGCCTGCAGGCTAATTTATGTGTGCTCCTAACTGCGTTATTTGGAGCCCAGGTACTTATTGGTATAGGGAACATGTGAATCATGAAACATCATGATGGGAAACCAAATGTAAAGTAGACAAAGGGGTCTGATTTGAACTCAACCTTAAGGGCCAGTTCTCACCAGACGCAGTTTCGTTCAGTTTTGTGCGCATTTTTTCTGCACTAAAAATGCATGCACAGTGTTTTTCATGTATTCCAATGGCTTTAGTTCACACCACGCAGTCAGTTTCCGGTGCAGAAACTGACCGCAAACTGACTGGAACTGACTTTATTGGTGCAGAAAAAACTGCATGGAACTGCATCTGGTGTGAACTGGCCCTTAATGAACGCGTGCTTCATCCATGCAGTGATTCTCATCACAGTTTTATACTCCTCTTTCCTTTGCTCTTCCATCTGCTCTCCTAATTGCTCTATTTGGCCTCCAGTTACTTACTGGTATGGGGAACATTTGAATCATAAACCTGTAGGCCTGTAGGCCCCTTTCACACTGGGTGCGCTGGCGGTATAGCGGCACTATTTTTAGCGCTGCTATACCGTCGTTTTTACTGCGATATTCAGCCGCTACCGGTGCGGTTTTAACCCCCGCTAGCGGCCGAAAAAGGGTCAATACCGCCCGCAAACTGCTGCTACAAATGCGGTTTGCGGGCGTTATAGCCGCGGTGTCCCATTGATTTCAATGGGAAGGAGCGGTATACACACCGCTTCTTCACCGCTCCAAAGATGCGGCTTGCAGGAGATTTTTTTTTTCCTCCCGCCAGCGCATCGCCTCAGTGTGAAAGGCCTCGGGCTTTCACATTGAGAATGCTGGGGCAGGATCATTTCAGGTGTTATTTATGCGCTATTTTTAGTGCTAAAACGCCTGAAATACGCCTCAGTGTGAAAGGGGTCTTAGGGCCACAGTTCACACCAGACGCAGTTCCATACAGTTTTGTGCGCATTTTTTCTGCACTAAAAATGCATGCACAGTGTTTTCCATGTATTCCAATGGCTCTTGTTGCCTCTAGTTCACACCATGCAGTCAGTTTCCGGTGCAGAAACTGACCGGAAACTGACTGCATGGTGTGAACTAGAGCCAACAAGAGCCATTGGAATACATGGAAAACACACTGCATGCATTTTGTGCAGAAAAAAAGCACACGGAACTGCGTCTGGTGTGAACTGGCCCTTAAACATCATATTGGGGATCCAAATATGAAGTAGTAGAGAAAAGGGTCAAATCTGAACTTAATGTTAAATAAACGCATGCTTTGTCCATGCAGTGATCTCCACAGTTTCAGACTCCATCTTTCCTTTGCTCTCCCAACCGCTCTATTTGGCCTCCAGGTTCTTACTGGTATGGGGAACATGTGAATCATAAACCTTTAACCACGTGACAAGGCTGGTGCTTAGTCATGGGTCACATAGGCAACCATTTCTTTTACATGGAGATAGGAAGAGGGTGGTCTTCCCTGTGTAAGCTAGGAGTTGCTGTTTGGAGGCAGGTATCTGCTCTTTGGTCCCCACACACAAACCTCCGAATTGTCTTGGAGTGAGAGCTAATTTAGAGTTGAACCTTTACCAGCCAGTTATCAGTGTTATCCCCTAAAAGAGGCTGATGCTGAGGGATTTCTACTTTGCATCCTCTTCTCCTCTCCGTAAGCACAAGCATACATTTTCATTGAATGAGAACCTACATTAGGAAAACTGTAGGGACAAAATTGTTCAAGTCTAGAGATAGCTTTAGTTGTAAAAACGGAGCACTGGTTGGCCAAAAGGTTAGCAGTGTTTTGGAAGGCCTCTTGTGATATTTGACTGTTCTCCTTTTGATATGGAAAGAAACTCTGCATTCGATTTGCACACAGAGTTCAAAATTGCGAAGTGAAAGTCACTATAGTATGAGCCTGTCCATGAGCATTCTAGGAGGAAAGAGTGACCTTGTCATCCTAAAGACTTGCCAGACTATTCATTTATGTACAATTTTGCAGAACCCCTGTCGGCACCACAAGGAAAGTGTATTGAGCCAGAAGTCCAAATACGGAACAAAATTTTCCAAGCTCTTGTGCAGCTTTATTCTTTCTCAAATGATCATCAAAGTACATTTTCTCCTCATTGACACTGCTGTCCCTATTGATTGAAGGAACATGCAGATGTATCCCTGTCCACAGCTTTTTACACAAGAGCAGGGTTGCATTGCTAGGATCTGGAACCAGCAGTCAGTTGCGTTTGCCTATTTTAAGCTAGTTACTATCGGTGTCCATGGGACTATGCCAGCACCAGGGGGCATTGTGTTATTTCTCGCTCTCTGACACACAAGCTCAGATAATCCAAGTCTTCATATTGTGGCCCATGCTATAGTAACTAATGTTCCAATTTTGGTAAATTTCTACTGCTTGCTTGCCTGTCATTTGGCTGGGTTTTGGACATGGCTCATCAGATCTGGCGCTTTTTCAGTGGTATGAAATATTTTAAAGCCTTTCTCTTGTGTATGCTTGGGCTATTGACTGATTATTCTGTTACAAGAGCAAAAATGTGTGTTTTTTGTGTGGATATCCATTTTTTAATTGGGGGTGGACAAATCTTGCTGACTAGAAATGTGAGAAATATTTTTTTTCTTGTCTACAGTGCCTAAATCCTGGGCCAGCTCTTCGTCTCCTGGGTGATCTATTTGGCAGGTCCCATTAATAATGGGTACAGCATTACACTATTTAATATTAGGGTCAATGGGCTGTACAATATAAGGCCAATATGTAGTGGGGATAGGAAAAGAATGCCTTTTTTATTATTCCTGTCACGTATCATCAGAAGAAACCGCATATTTCATAAAATGATACTCAAATATTCAGCAGTGGGAAAGAAATATATGAAAAATTCAGCACTAAGCACTGTTAGGGGAAGAGTATGCCATGAAATTCAATTTATACTTGTCAATGAACCTGCATATCTCATGCAATCATATGCAAGGATAGATCACTTTAGGAAACTCCGGCTGATACTTTATCGGACTGGCGTTTTGCCAGAATATTAGAAAACCATTTTATCTGCTATAGCTACATTTCTGATTCGGGGGAAATATACAAATTTAATGCCCACAAAAACCCCTATAAGAAAGCAGATCCCAACTTTTACACCATTTTTCCAACGTATTCTGAACACTGGATACATGTACCTCAAATAAAGTTCCTCTTTCTGTTACATCTAATAGGGCTGACTCAAAAATTTAAGAAAAAAATAAGCCCTGAATTTATTCTTGTTACCCATAACAGCCAATCCGAATGGGTGCCTCCATAAGAATAAAGGATGATTTGTTGTTACTACAGGATTGGCAAGTAAAATTTTGTGCTCCTTTTCTCTGGTTGTTCCACTATGTCTATTGGCAGTCAAGAGTTTCTACACTCACTACTGTAATAGAGGTAAAGGGACCACTTACCAGTTAATTAAGGTATGAAACCGCAATGATCAGACTTTTGCGCTTTTATGGGTTTTACACCATTTTATGCCTTGTACACACGATCGGATTCTCCGTCGGGATAAACTCCGACGGATTTTTCCCACGGGATTCCGTTCAAGCTGTCTTGCATACACACTGTCGCACCAAATTCCGACCGCCAAGAACGCGATGACGTACAACACTACGACGAGTCGAGAAAAATGAAGTTCAATGCTTCCGATCATGCGTCTACTTGATTCTGAGCATGCATGGGTTTTTTCTCCGGAGTCCCACACAGACTAATGGAATTTCTGATAGGATTTTTTTCCATCGGAAAAAAATAGAACATGTTCTCTTTCTAAACTCCGACGGAAAAAAGTCAGATGGGGCACACACACTGTCAGAATATCCGATGAAAAAATTCTGAAGGTGTTTACAAGGCATAATAGTTGGTATATTATAAAAATGACCTTGTACTTTCCCTGAAACCTTTGCTCCCCTCCTCCCTTAAAGTGGAAGTAAACCCTCCTATCATTTTCAGGCAAGGAAGCTGCCATCTTCACCTTTGTTTAATCTTCAACTGCCTTGATGCTGCACATGTGACCAGTTATGACACCAGCCATTGGATGGTTTGACAGTTTGGTTGAGAGCACAACCAATGTGACAGTTGGCATTCCCGCCATGCCGGGAATGTAACTGCTTTTTGAAACTGTTAAATCGATGGGTTTACTTCCGCTTTAAGATATAAACCACACACATTACCCAAGCATGTTCCACTGCTGTCATTAGCAGGACCCTGGGTCTACATCTACTTTAACTACTTTAATTTTAGATGGATCAAAAACTGTATTAAATCTGTTTCAAAGGTCAGAGGAAGAACAGGGGCATCACTAGTCATTGCTCTTTTTAACTTTAGTGTCTTTTTTGCTGCATTGGAAAAGAGTCCAGTGGCCAACCAATTTACCTCTTTGCTTTTTGTACTTTATAGGAGAACTTTTTTTTAATTACTCCTAAATTTGAACTGGCCCTGAGAGCTGAGATAACTTGACCTCACTACAAAACATGTCTAGCTGTACAAATTCTGCCTTCATGTGTTGGAGCAATGGGCACGTTTCCCTTGGCTGCACCCGTGTTTATCACTCGATTTAAAAACCGCCAGGTTGTTATGATCTATTTCTTCATTTGCTCTCATTCCATTGCACTGCCTGTACATTTGCAGTCTAATTGAACGTGTCACACTTAGTGGAAGTAAAGGAGCACCTAACTAAGTCTAATGCCCTGTACACACGATAGTTTTTTCCGATGAAATAAGTCCGATGGACTTTTTTCATGGGAAAAACCGATGATGTGTGGGCCCCATCTGACTTTTTTCCATCGGTGTAAAAAAATAGAACATGTTTTAAATTTTTCCGATGGGGAAAAAAAACGATAGGCAATTCCGATTGTCTGTGTGGAACTCCAACGGAGAAAAAACCCACGCATGCTCAGAATCAAGTCGACGCATGCTCAGAAGCATTGAACTTCATTTTTCCTGGCTCGTCTGAGTGTTTTACGTCACAGCGTTTTGGACGGTCAGAATTTTGTCTGATGGTGTGTATGCAAGACTGATGGAAGTCCGCTTCATCGGAATTCCGACGGAAAATTCCATTGGATTTTATTCCATCGGAAAAAACGATTGTGTGTACAGGGCATTAGAGGTTGATTTACTAAAGGCAAATAGAAACTGCACTTTACAAAGTTCAGTTGCTCCAGAGCTTAGTAAATGAGTTAAGGCTTCACTTTGCAAAGAGTACCCAATCGCGTGCAAGGAAAATAAACAACATTTTTCCTTGCAAGTGATCCAGATGATAGAAGTCAGTAAAGCCTCTGCTCATTTACTAAGCTTTAGCGCAGCTGCACTTGCCAAAGTGCACAGTCTTTTTGCCTTTAGTAAATCAATCCCTAAACCTACGCCCACCCCTATTCTAAGCCTAATCTATCTAGCTTTGTAAAAAAAAAGATCACTATGCTTACCTATTTTGAAGCCACTCCAGTGTGATCCCCAGCGGCACCCTCTGTGTGTAAGAGAGAGCCGACAATGGCTGGGAAATTACATCAAATGGGAAGTGATGTCATCCATAGACTTACTTTGGGGTGTCTGTTGTCAGCTGCCTCTCCTACACACTGCCGCTGACAGCTCAGCTTGGGACCAGAGCGGCTGCAAAATAGGGAAGTATAGTGAACTTTTCTTTACAGGGCTAGATAGATTAGGCTAAAGCCTTGGATCAGATTTTTCGGACGGCCGCTCATCCGTTTTTTGTTGCATGCTAGTCTCATGTCGAAAGTGAAGAGGTTACTCACCATACGAAAATTCTCGTATGACAGAATTCAACTTCAGAAGTGACGTAATGTGTTGAATAGTTTTGTATGTATTCTTTCGTTTCTGAGCATGCGTAGTCTTGGATCTTACGATGTTTTTTAGACTAAAACCATACTAAATATACGAAAACCAGACGCTGAGTTCACGTACAACAACATTTTTTATAGCCTGCACATCCAGCTTTTGTCGGTCAAAAAAAAAACCAGAATTGGCTGTCCAAAGCACCATACTAATGACCTGAAAATCGGAAGACTGTTCGTTGGACAAAATTTTACTTGCTATTTTGTATCATGTGTCTTTAGAATGTGGGTGGAAGTAGGTTTAGAGTTCGTTAGGTCTTGCCTTTTTCCACTTTAATGGACAAACAATGTGCTTCTGCATAGATTGCCAACCACGGAAAATATTTTTTACTGACAGCTATATAAATATTTAGTGATGAGCGACTATTTTTCCTGACGCTATTTATGTTATGATAAAACAGGCCACAAAGTAAAATTGGAGGTAGAGTTGCTTGATAGTGTGCCTGTCCCTCCTCGCTTATTAGTGACGTCTGTGATCTATAGACGTTTCCCTGCACTGTCTTAGGTGCCTTTATTTTCTGTATAAATATTATTCTGGTCAGAATAACATCATTATGGTATTTACTTGGGCTGACGACATTTATACAGCTCAGCGGCCAGACATTGGCAATATTTATTTCATGAGGTCTTGGCTGATTTTCTTTGTGACACTTTTATTTTTACTGATCTCTGGTTCAACGTGTAGATCGGAAAAATTTTATTTTCAGTACTTCTACTACCATATTGAAAAAATATATATTTTGTTCATAATATAAGATGCAATGTGCAGTCAGGTTTGTCAAACCTGTATAAAGATTTACCAACACAAAAATTTGCTGGTGGCTTTCATTTTCATTATGTTTGAATAAAGTATAAATCCCCCCATTACAATATTTTTTTCCTGTATAGTGCTCTCTGACTCATAAGAACTTTAGACTGTCATTTATTGTAAATGACTGCTTTATTGCGTTATTTTTACAAGTGGCAGCTTAAAAAAAACATACTTGAACAACCGCTGCTTAGCAGGTGCTTCTAGGTACACAAATACAGGGTATTTACTGTCGTGGAGAATGTCCTTGGGATCTCCAAAATGCTGGATGCTTTCACATGCAAATGCTAACAACTTTCCCTGATCAGGGAGTTTGAGGAAGAACTATCTCGGTACAACTTAAACAGCATACACTCAAAATGTTATAAAAATACAGTTTTTTATTAATACAAAAAAGCTTAAAAACATAGAATATCCAAGTACCTAATGATGGACATCATAGGAGTATGCAATAACAATCCATGTACTGTGTATATCACCAGCATTCATGTCCTTCTATTGGTGAGGATCAGGATATAATGGATTCCCACGAATATCATTATTCTCAACAAGTTTTGCGGCATTAAGACGCTTCATCAGGAGAATATCTGTAATCAATCATTGGAATAATAAATACCAGATATTACGGTATAACAATGTGTAAGATGAAATGGAAAAAAAAAGGGGGGGGCAGGATCAATGTCGCTTACCCGGGACCCAAGCCTAGTTTGAGTCAAGGTACCACCGAAAAAAAAACCTGTGGTGGCTAAGGGGGACGTGCAAGAGATTCTCCTACATTATATCCTTATCCTCACCAATAGAGGACATGAATGCTGGTGATG
This sequence comes from Rana muscosa, assembly GCA_029206835.1. Taxonomy (NCBI): domain Eukaryota; kingdom Metazoa; phylum Chordata; class Amphibia; order Anura; family Ranidae; genus Rana; species Rana muscosa. The sequence goes on from CM055117.1 coordinate 190,202,227, forward strand.
TACATGGATTGTTATTGCATCTTCCTATAATGTCTATCATTAAGTACTTGGATATTCCATGTTTTTAAGCTTTTTTGTATTAATAAAAAACTGTATTTTTATAAAATTGTGAGTGTATGCTGTTTAAGTTGTACCAATATAGTCCTTCATCAAGCTCCCCTATGGTGTGATTGAGTGGGGATCGATTCCCCCAGTCCTTTTTTCCCTTTCAATTGGATGATGGTACACCTCACCTACATTTCATGCAACTCATACCAATAGAGGCTTTAGCTGTTTCAACTTTCCCTGATCACCACATCTGGGCCAGCCCCATCTGCTACTTACTCCACCACTAATCTGACCATTTTTCAGCCGAACAGTTATTAATCTCATATCTGCAGGTGGCCATTGATTTGTGGGAAGATCCCTTGAAAATAAAGGGAATCTTGGTGAAGATATTTGCCCATCGTGGAAAGACAGGCATGTAGTACTTTTGATTCCAAAGAATATAAATCTCTCTTGCTTAGAAAAGGCAGAATGCAGTATTCTATATTCTGAAGAATGAACATCTCCTTTAACACTGGCCTGTGAGAGCCAGTAACTTTTAATATTGCCCACTACAAGTGACCTCACTGTCACAAGTGATGCTCAAAATTGTTTGTTTTTGCTAGAATATTTATGTGAAAAATAAAAAATGCAGCGCCTGAGATATGTGAGAAGGCCCAAACACATATATGGATATGGGCAAATAATAAACGGTGAAAAGTGTATACGGCCAACCAAGGCCTAAATATAGATATATACAAATATATGAACTCCAAATTATACTATCACCTGTGCATAGTATATAATTATATATATATATATATATATATATATATATATATATAAACATATGCAATGAAATAATCACAGAGTCCATCAAAAGTGCCCAGTGTGTAAACTGGAAACAGGGAGAAAAGTTGTATCACAGAACTTCAGTGCATTGTCCCCATTGAAGGAATCCAAAGAGCTTTGAGTTCATAAAAAGCATATGTTCCCAAATCTGTAACACCCAGGGACGTGACTCCAACACCAGGGATGGGGGAAAGAAATGGACACTCTTACCCCTTTGCGTGGACACACACGCCAGCGGCGGTGGGTCAAACAGGCAGAAAGTAAGAGGAGAGAGTCTGTAACCAGCTAGCGTGAAAGGGGACATCTGCACTGATCAGGTTTTTGGAGCTCTGTGTCATTCTGGAGAGATTGGATTTGCCGTACTTTCCCTATCTATTACTGCTTCGGGAAGACGTATCCAGAGGAGTCCATACCTCCGGGAGGACGTATCCAGAGGAGTCTACATCCATACTTTCTGCCTGTTTGACCCACTGCCGCTGGCGTGTGTGTGTCCACGCATAGGGGTAAGTGTGTCCATTTCTTTCCCCCATCCCTGGTGTTGGAGTCACGTCCCTGGGTGTTACAGATTTGGGAACATATGCTTTTTATGAACTCAAAGCTCTTTGGATTCCTTCAATGGGGACAATGCACTGAAGTTCTGTGATACAACTTTTCTCCCTGTTTCCAGTTTACACACTGGGCACTTTTTATGGACTCTGTGATTATTTCATTGCATATGTTTTTTATATATATATATATTATATACGATACACAGGTGATAGTATGATTTGGAGTTCATATATTTGTATATATCTATCTTTAGGCCTTGGTTGGCCGTATACACTTTTCACCGTTTATTATTTGCCCATATCCATATATGTGTTTGGGCCTTCTCACATATCTCAGGCGCTGCATTTTTTATTTTTCACGTGTTATTTTGCAATATGTCTATTTGCTGATGCTGGCAGCCACACTTTCACTTGCTCACCCAGTAAGCGCAACTTTTCCTTTATTTTGTATTTTTTCTAGAATATTTATGCCCATCTTGTAAGGTATGGATGCCACTAAACATCTATGATTGGGGAAAACAGTGATTGACACGACTAGAACCCTTCTCTTTTCCCTGTAGACGATATCCACAACTCCTAGCTGGCGGAGGCTCAACAAACTCAAGTTGTCCAAACATTCAAATATCTTGGGGTAACGGTATCTAAGATTGTGCTTGATTATTTACCTATTAATCTTAAACCACTCCTGAATCTAAGGATACATTTTCCAGCTGTGTGGGGTATAAAATTGGTCAACCTAGTGAAATTTATGAGCCCCTCAGCTTTTGTACATTCTCCATAATAATTCTGTGTGGATTGTCTGTCCGGTTTCATAGAATAGACACCCTTTTTCGTGGCTGGATAGTCTAAATCCTTGAAGTCTGTCCTGCTCAGCCATTGAGCACATAATGATCCCTATAACAAAAATGTCACTGCCCCCATCTATGACTGGTCTTCACAGCAAGGAGCACTGGATGGGCGGACGCATGTCAATAAAAAACACACAGAATATCCAAGCTCAACTTGCCAACCAATCAGCAACAAAACAAATTCACCTGTCTAACAGTGCGTTTAAAAACAGGGGTTTAGTTGCACGCATTTGCAAATACATGTGTAAGCTGCAGGCCCCGTCAAGGCTCCCTGTATGCTGCAGTCCTAACTCTAAAATTTAAGGTCTCCTCAATGGGAGCACATGTATGCTGATGGATAGATAAAGGGCAGATGACTGGGGGGAGCCCACCCTCCATTAAAGGGGCAGGAGCACACTAAACACCCAGCACATGGAAGCAAAGGTGCTCGTGCGTTGCCTGACCATAATGATCCCTGCCTGTGTGTGGGGTTAAATGTGATAACCCTATCTTGGATGTCTGGGAAGCTTGTTAGCTATCCTATGGGGGGCCACTCATGACTGACCTTTTTCAGTGCCCCACACTCACACCTCCAAACCAATAGCACCTCAGCTCCAGCAGGAGGCAGCCTGTCACAGGAAATGGTATCCCCAACATTCCCTACCCAGAACAGTATAAAGAGCCACCTTTCTCCCCAAGTTTCCTTCATTGGTCTGCAGTGGTCTGTGGGCACCCCTTTTCTCCCTGTCCTCACTGTAGCTGCATTTGGAAGCTATGTTAATCTCTCCACCCTTGGGCACCCATTCGGCTGCTCCCACTCTAAGGTTCCCCACATGCCTGTGCTCCCTGCTGTGAGGCCTCACAGTTGCCTATGGACTCGGTGCACATGCCAGTGCAGCTGCAGGCCTCTTTGGCTCATACCAGAAGGAATCAGAAACTCCTGCCGGCAGGAATCAGAAGCTCCTGCAGCCATGTTTGCAGATGGTGGTATTGGCCCTGCATCAGCTGAATGCTGTCCATAGTCACTGCCAGTGGGCATGGAAGACAGTGGTAGCCAACTTTTTCCTGGGAAACTCTGGTTGCTGGGGTCAGTGGCGCACCGTTCTGTGGAATGTAACCAGTGGGGTGGGTTGTTCTACTTTTGTTAAATCTGTGGAGTCTGACCCTGTATCTCACTGGGCATTACCTGTGGGAAGCTATTATCTTCCTTGTCCGTTCCTATCTGCACTACGTGCAAACGATTGACAGATGTGCAGGTTTCTCCTTCTCGGTTCCCTGTTAGAGGCTTCTGGTACCCCCAAACTGTTTACACCCATAGATGCTTTCATCACTATCTATGAAGGATTTGTATTGCCTATGGAATGTGCTCTTATACACAAGTCAGGCAAGATACTTACCTTGCAACTCCCTCATCCTCTGACCATTCTGAGGAGGAGGAGGATGATACTCCCACAGGGCCCATGCCATTTGTGAAACCCTTGGCCATAGAGTCTGCCTATTCGGGCTGTGAAGACAAGGTTTATATCTTAACCCTCTCATAAAGAGAGGGACTTAGTCTCAACCCTTAATAAATCAATGTGTGAAATTTTTTAAATAGAGAATACCCCAAATTCCTCGTCAGAGGTCCCAGTTCTATTTGGCACGCACAGGCCTAAATGCTTTACTAATGTGTTTCCTGTTCATTCCTTTTTGACAGCTTCATTTGCAATGAATGGGAGTGCCAAGCTCGGACCTTTGTCTTGCCTAAGTGCTTTTAATCCACCAATTTGAGATAGAGTACCCTAAAAAACAGATTTCACTGCCTGTTGTGGTCCTGCTCATGTATAGGCTGAATAAGGTTATGGTGATCCTAGTAAAGAAGTCTCCCTTCTTTTTAAGGACCCAATGATCAGGAAGGCGGTATTTATTGCAAGATCCATGTACATTGTCACTGGATCGATCCTCTGGGCTGCTTTAGCCACAGCTTTATTGTGACAGATGCTAACAGAGTGGGAAAAACTTTTGTGCCAAGGGTAAGACCAGTTAATTATAGGTCTTCAGTAGTGGTGCAACAGATCGGTGGTGATCCGAACAGGTCACCCTGTTCAGATCGGAACACCACGCGATCTGTGGAGCGCTCCGGAGCCTCGTTCATAGGAAAGGCCGCAGCTTCGGCCTAGCTCCGGAGCGGCGGCCATCTTTGTACACCCGGCGGCGGCCGCTTTAGTGACGTTTCGCCGCCGCCATCTTGCTCCACCCCACACTCTGCACTATCATTACTGTGCAGGGGCCAAGTGGACATCTTGTTACACCCAACAGGGTTTTGAATTTCACAGTTATTTTCACACAAAACGGAGCTTACATGCTTAAATACATTATTTGGAAATCCAACGGACTGTTTACATGTTACATTTTAAAAGCAGCAGCAAACCTTACATGGTTGCTAATGTGACAGAACACCTCCTGATTTTCACATTTAACATTTAGTTAAATGTGAAAATCAGAGGTGTTCTGTCACATTAGCAACCATGTAAGGTTTGCTGCTGCTTTTAAAATGTAACATGTAAACAGTCCGTTGGATTTCCAAATAATGTATTTAAGCATGTAAGCTCCGTTTGGTGTGAAAATAACTGAAATCTAAAACTCCGGTGGGTGTAACAAGATTTGTCTTCTTTTTTTTTTTTTATGCCGATCCGAAAAATTATCCGATCCGTGACTCTGATCCGAGGATCGATCCGATCCGTGAGTTTTTTGATCCGTTGCACCCCTAGTCTTCAGCATGTGTACTATGTGTCACTGGATGCAGGACCTGTGATCTCTAGACTTTCTGCCTCAACAGCTTTTTTTTGCAGTTTACTATGGCTCAATTGTTGGTTGACTAACCAGACCTGTAAGAAAGCCCTGACGTTTAGAACAGAAAGCTTATTTGGCACAATGCTGCATGATATAATCAAAAATGTTTTGATTATCCACTTAAGCCCCGGACCATTTGGTAGCTAAAGGACCAGAGGTGAATTCAGAATTTTGCACTGCGCTGCTTTAACTGGAAATTGTGCGGACATGCAATGTTGTACCCAAACGAAATTTGCGTCCTTTTCTTCCCACAAATAGAGCTTTCTTTTAATGGTATTTGATTGCCTCTGTGATTTTTATTTTTTGCGATATAAACGGAAAAAGACCGAAAATTTTGAAAAAAAATGATATTTTCTACTTTTTGTTATAAGAAAAATCGAATAAACTCAATTTTAGTCATACATTTAGGCCAAAATGTATTCAGCCACATGTCTTTAGTAAAAAAAATGTCAATAAGCGTATATTTATTGGTTTGCGCAAAAGTTATAGCGTTTACAAACTAGGGTACATTTTCTGGAATTTACACAGCTTTAAATTTATGACTGCCTATCTCATTTCTTGAGGTGCTAAAATGGCAGGGCAGTACAAAACCCCCCCAAATGACCCCATTTTAGAAAGTAGACACCCCAAGGAAATTGCTGAGAGGCATGTTGAGCCCATTGAATGTTTTTTTTTGGTCCCAAGTGATTGAATAATGACAAAAAAAAAAAAAATTACAAAAAGTTGTCACTAAATGATATATTGCTCACACATGCCATGGTTATATGTGGAATTGCACCCCAAAATACATTCTGCTGCTTCTCCTGAGTACGGGGATACCACATGTGTGGGACTTTTTAGGAGCCTAGCCACGTACGGGACCCCGGAAACCAAGCATCGCCTTCAGGATTTCTAAGGGCGCAAATTTTTGATTTCACTCCTCACTACCTATCACAGTTTTGAAGGCCATAAAGTGCCAAAATAGCACAAAACCCCCCCAAATGACCCCATTTTGGAAAGTAGACACCCCAAGCTGTTTGCTGAGAGGCATGGTGAGTATTTTACAGCTCTCATTTGTTTTTGAAAATGAAGAAAGAACATTTTTTTTTTCAATTTTCAAAACTTTGTGACAAAAAGCGAGATCTGCAAAATACTCACAATACCTCTCAGCAAATAGCTTGGGGTGTCTACTTTCCAAAATGGGGTCATTTGGGGGGGTTTTGTGCCATCTGGGCATTCCATGGCCTCCAAAACTGTGATAGGCAGTGAGAAGTGAAATCAAAAATTTACACCCTTAGAAAGCCTGAAGGCGGTGATTGGTTTTTGGGGTCCCGTACGCGGCTAGGCTCCCAAAAAGTCTCACACATGTGGTATCCCTGTACTCAGGAGAAGCAACAGAATGCATTTTGGGGTGTAATTCCACATATGCCCATGGCATGTCTGAGCAATATATCATTTAGTTACAACTTTGTGCAAAAAAAAAAAAAAAAAAATTGTCTTTTTTCCGCAACTTGTGTCAACATATAAAATATTCCATGGACTCGACATGCCTCTCAGTATATAGCTTGGGGTGTCTACTTTCCAAAATGGGGTCATTTGGGGGGGTTTTGAACTGTTCTGGCATTTTATACACATTAGGAAGCTTACATCCACTCTTCTAACCACTTGAAGACAAAGCCCTTTTTGACACTTTTTGTTTACATGAAAACATATTTTTTTTTGCAAGAAAATTATGTTGAACCCCCAAACATTATATATATTTTTAAAGCAAAGGCCCTACAGAATAAAATGGTGGGTGTTGCATTTTTTTTTTCTACACAGTATTTGCGGAGCGATTTTTCAAACGCATTTTTTGGGGAAAAAATACACTTTTTTTAATTTTAATGCACTAAAACACACTATATTGCCCAAATGTTTGATGAAATAAAAAAGATGATCTTAGGCCGAGTACATAGATACCAAACACGACATGCTTTAAAATTTCGCACAAACGCGCATTGGCGACAAACTACATACATTTTTAAAAGCCTTTAAAAGCCTTTACAGGTTACCCCGTTAGATTTACAGAGGAGGTCTACTGCTAAAATTACTGCCCTCGATCTGACCTTCGCGGTGATTCCTCACATGCATGGTGCAATTGCTGTTTACATATGACGCCAGACCGACGCTTGCGTTCGCCATTGGGCAAGAGCAGGGCAGGACAGGGGTGCTTTTTTTTTTTTTTTTTTTATTATTAATTTTGCTTTTTTATTTTATTTTTAAATTGTTCCTTCCATATTTTTTTTTTTTTTTATCATTTTTATTGTTATCTCAGGGAATGTAAATATCCCCTATGATAGCAAAAGGTAGTGACAGGTACTCTTTTTTTTGAAAAAACTGGGGTCTAGACCCTAGATCTTTCCTCTGCCCTTAAAGCATCTGACCACACCAAGATCGGTGTGATAAAATGCTTTCCCAATTTCCCAATGGCGCTTTTTATATCCGGGGGGGGGGACATTCCCTCCCACTGCTTGTAAAAGCAGTCCAGAGGCTAATTAGCCACTAGGATTGCTTTTACATGAAAGCCGGCCGCTGGCTGAAAAGAATGATACCAAGATGATACCTAAACCCGCAGGCATCAATCTGGTATAACCAATCAAAGTCCAGCAACATACCAGTACGTTGCTGGTCCTTGTTGGACATGTATTGTAATCTTTTTTTTTCATGCAGCCAGGTGGCTGAACGAAAAAAAAAGATTGATCGGTGAGTGTGCCCACCATTAGAATACCTCCCTTCATCCACCCACTTCTAATGATGGGCATACATGCACCATTTATATATGCCGAAGCATGGGGGCATCCTCCCGCAAAAAAGTTATGCCGCACACACATGGTCGGACTTTTCCACGGGCAAGCCTCCGTCGGAATTTCGATCGTATGTACGCGGCATTAGGAGCAAAATCGCTCCTCCGCCCCTGCTGCCCCAATGCTTCGCCATATTTGCTTTTTTTTTTTTAACTGTGGTGGTGAAATCACCTCCTACAGCACTGGAGTCGCAGGGATCAGGCCTGTCTCTGCGAACGCTGCAGTTATGTGTGTTGTGTTTTGTAAGTGACAGTGATCGATCGATACTGCACTTGGGTGGCCTGGGCTGGACGGAGGGGCAAAACGCAGGTGTTAGCAGGTATCTGGGCTGATCCCGCTAACACTGCGTTTTTGGGAACCCTAAACTGCTGGGGACGCTAGTATAGATCTGATCAGATCAGATATTGATCTGATCAGATACTATACCACTAAGGGAGGTGTATGCTTCACGCGTGGGTGTTAGCGTTACTGGCACTAACCTGACGCTGCCTGGGGTGTGACGCAGACCCTCTCTGACGCTAAAACCTAATTGATATCACCCGCCGGGCGATCAGGGGGTTAAACCTTTATTGGGTTATATACGGCGGGTGCCCTGACACTATAAAAAGCAAACTAACTAACCAGCGTCACCCGTAACACTTATATGATGATCACTGGTGAAAGGGTTAACTAGGGGCAATTAGGGGGTTAAAACCTTTATTAGATAATATATGGGGGTACCTGACGCTATAAAAACCTGCGGCGAACCTAAAAAAAATTACTGGCTACCGATCTGCATCACCGACGCTAAGACAGCGATCAGAAAAATGATCGCTTAGCGACAGTGGTGATAGGGGGTGAAAGGGTTACCTGGGGGGCGATCAAGGGGGTTAAACCTTTATTAGATAATTTATGGGGGTACCTGACGCTATAAAAACCTGCGGCGAACCTAAAAAAAATTACTGGCTACCGATCTGCATCACCGACGCTAAGACAGCGATCAGAAAAATGATCGCTTAGCGACGGCGGTGCTAGGGGGTGAAAGGGTTATCTGGGGGGTGATCAAGGGGTTAAACCTTTATTAGGGGGGGGTTAGGGGGCTACACTGGACCTAAAACTAAATGTAGTGACACTTTTACAGTCTCAAATGTCACTGATTGCAGTGATCAGTAAATAAATGGTCACTGCAATCAGTGACACTGTGACTGGGGGCTGGGGGGTGATCTGGGGGGGCCTAGGGGGCGATTTATGTGCCTATGTGTGCTGGTGTTAGTGTAGTGTTTGTGCACTAACCTTGATGTCTTCTCTTGTACGACGCTCGGTATATGTGAGCGCCGCACAGGAGATGACATCACTTCCTCCTGCTTTCTCTGTCTGTGTGTACATTCGACAGACAGAGGGGGCATTTCTATTCGCCGGGAGCGATCGCGGGGGGGTGGACGGAATTGAACGGCCGTCCCCTCATGTCGGATCGCTCCCCAACGAATTCCGACCGCTCACTGTACAGAAGGGGGGTCCGATCGGACCCCCCAATTGTACAAAGGCAATCACGTATGCTCTACGTGATTGTGCCTGTCGGTGCCATTGTGCCGACGTATATATACAGTGAGCGGTCGTTAAGTGGTTATGATGGCCCATTTCACTGGAGCGGTTAGCACATCTTGTTTTTCTTCATCATTTGCCTGCTACTGTAGTTGACTCTATAACCCAATGGTCAAATACACAGGATCTTCACTGTGTCCTTCTGTGAGTGCAAAGGAAGGATTTTACGGTAAGTACAAAAAAAAAAATATATATATATATTTTATTTTTTTTGGGCATTTGCATATTTAAAGAGAATTGCATTTCCATGTTCTGTGTACTGTGGGAGACCAGATATAGTGATTGCAGTGTCCTCGGTTTAGTAACACTTTAACCTTTTTTGATTAATTTAGATATATTTGTAAAAGACATCGGGTTGATATAAATAATCTTAGCGAATCCGGTTAATTTAAAAAAAATCTCTGCTTCCATGTATAGTTTGTGAATTATTTATGTACATGAGGACAGCCAGGTTTGCTCATTGCACATATAGGCTCTGCTTGCTGCTTTATAAATCTCTACAATAGTTGTACTTTACTGCTCCTTCTCACAATGTAGGTCTGAGTCTGCTGACTCATTAAAAACAGTACACTCACTGTAACTGATATGTTCTAGTAATAGTTGTTGAGTAATTGCAGTAGCTAATCTAGCCTGCCACTAGTGCCTGAGTTCCAAATCTCTACATTTGATAAGATAACAAAAAAGTAAGAGGAAGCTTGTAAAAATATGAAAGTCACATTAAAGTGGTTGTAAAGGATTTTTTTTTTTTAAATAAGTCTATTTACCTGGTCTGTGCAATAGAATTGCACAGAGCGGAAAGGAGTCTCCTCTTCTCGGGTCCTCCGCTGGCAATCCTGGCTCCTCCTTCCTCTCTGGCTAGTACCTCCAATAGGAAGCCGCTTCCCATGGGGGCAATCATGCGGGTTCACTCCTGAGCTCTGCTGCTGCATCCATTGACGCAGACAGCGGGACTCGGCCCATGCCCCCACTACCTCGTCGCTGGCTTTGATTGATAACAGTGGGAGCCAATGGCTCCTGCTGCATCAGCAAAGCCGGGGAGACAAGAGCTGCAGACATAAGTGTAGTCACGCCCACATATGTAAACTGTGTTTGTACCACACGTGAGGTGTCACTGCAAACATCAGAGCGAGAGCAATAATTCTAGCGCTAGACCTTCTCTGTAATGCTAATCTAGTAACCTGTATATATTTTTAATATCCTTGCTTAAATAGATTTTTAAGTACCATAGTTTGGCGCCATTCCACGAGCGCGCGCAATTTTTAATCGTGACCTGTTGTGTATCTATTTACTCGGCGTAACATCATCTTTTATATATATATTTTGTGTTTTTTTTTTTTTCCATTAAAATAATTTAAAGTGTATTTCTTCCCAAACAATTGCATTTAAAAATCGATGCGCAAATACCGGCTGACATAAAGTGCAACAATCGTCATTTTATTCTCTAAGGTCTCTGCTAAAAAGACAGTATATAATGTTCTAGCAGAAAAGAAAATGCAGATTTTTACATGTAGGAGAGAAATGTCAGAATTAGTCTGGATGGGAACTGGTTAATATCCAAATAATAACTTGCTAGTTGAAGTCGCTCTTTAGTCCTGCCCCCTCCTGTCTTTAGTGTCTCTGTGTTTATCAGTATGATAACCAAGAGAGCTGAGGGAGGTGGAAGGCTGCATGACTGAGTACCAACATCAACTTGGAAATTAGTAAATTAGTATTTAAATATTGGAGTGCACCAAGTTTAGGGGTTCCCATGGGGCTGTACAAGCAACAGAGGATATGTAGAAGCACTGCTGGATGCTTTATTTTACAAGTAGTACAAGTAATCTCAAAATGACAAAATTCAGAGCAAATATCCTTTTAAGTTATTTTGTTAAATGGCTCTGGCTGCCTATAAAAGTTGTTTCTGTACTAAATACTTTTTTGTCTATTTTGTGCTTTCAACCAATGGATATCCGATTGTAACAATTGCAGCTGGGCAAAAAGTGATATACAAATGCCGTAGTTGAGTCACTACATCCTATTGATCTAACCTATTTTCCTGCAAATATTGACAAAGTTTCATAACTGGTTGTACTCAATGTAAAACAAGTTTTTTTTTTTTTTTGTCCATTAGATCGATGCATTAAGTAAAAGAAGCAAAGAAGCTGAAGCTGCCTTCTTGAATGTCTATAAGCGATTAATTGATGTCCCAGGTAAATATTAGTGCATTTTCCGATGTATAAACTGGTATAATGCCAATAAAAAACATTGGTGACCATAGAAATGTGTATTTAAATGTCCACATATGTGTATGCACACTTAACCAAAAGCACACATAAATGTGGGGAGACATTTAAATTCCAGGATCCATGTTTCTTTAGGGAGTTTTTATCAAGGCACATCCTACACAAGGACTACTTCACATTTCTATACTATTTTTCACTATACTTGCCTGGAAGTAGGGATGAGCTCCGGCGTGTTCGCATTGAAAATGTGCAGAGCCCGCCAGGAAGTCAGCACCGTGCTGCGCTAATGACAGGCAGGGAGACATTGTCCCGATGCTCGGCTGCAGAGATCGGGAAATGTCTCCCTGGCTGTGATTAGCGCAGCACGGTGCAGACTTCCTGGCGGGCTGAGCATGTGTTCAATGCGAACACGCCAGAGCTCATCCCTATTTGGGAATACTCTTGTTTACCTATTCACATTTTCTTTACCTTTTGATGTTTGCATTTTATTAGAAATGAACACTCTGTACCCAAGGCTCGGTTCACATTGGTGCGATGCGCGAAACCCTGCGAATCCTCTGTGGGTTCCTGCATCGCACCTGACTTGCATACAGTTTACGCTGCCTTATGCAAACCGCTAAAAAGTTAATGACACCCCTAGATTGGTTTGCATATCGCAGTGCGAACTGTCAATTTGGACAGGTGTGAACACCCATGGTGCGGACCAAAAAAAGGTTCTGCATGGTCCAAATGCAATGCAAGTTCAGCCATACAATCTGTATGGCTGAATTTGCATCACACAGACATTGCATGGGAATTGCAGTGCAATGCGAATCCCATGCGATGTCGCACAGCGCAGCAGTGTGAACCCAGCCTAAAGCGGTCAAATTTGAGGAAACACCAGCATAAGTAATGATTTCTCAGATCATGCCTAAACATTGTTTTTAAAATTATTTCTTATCTTTTTATCTTTTTTATGTTCCTCATTGCTGACTGAAAGCGTTTCTGAACAATATCAGAACCAGTCTTTCCCAATAGAAAGGACATAGTCTCCCCCCCATTAACATATATTACAAGCCAGCTTCTAAATCTTTAACCCTTTGTTAGAACAGAGAGTGTTGAAATCTAGTCTACAACCAAAAATCAGCACAGGACAGACAGGGTTAATTATGGCAAACACAGTTCCGCAGTACCCTCATAAACAAAGTAAACTAAAGGCCCATACACACGATCTGACTTTTTGACAACAACGGTCCGATGGACGTGTTTTATCGGACAATCCGACCGTCTGTATGCTCCATCGGACAATTGTTGTTGGTTTTTCAACAGACAAATGTTTGCTGTGCATGCTCTCAAACTTTTCGACAACAAATGTCCGATAAAGGATAATCCGATCGTGAGTACACAATGCCATCGGACTAAAGTCCAAAGTACAAACACGCATGGTAGTTAGTGTCGTGGTTGGGATTCGAACCATCGACTCTTTTTACTGCTAGGCGAGAATGCTACCCACTATATATAATATAATTATATTTATTTTTCATAATGACAAGCTCAAATGATAATAATAAAAACAATAACGTTGTATACCTCTATATTGCTCAATATAAAGCTTTCTTAAGCAAAACCATGCATGCACTGTGGTAAACAGTTAGTATGATGATTTAATACAGGATGTGGCGAGTTACACAATATTTTCCCATTGAATGATTAGGCAAGTAATAAACAGTATGTAACTTAACACAGTCAGTTCAATGAAAAAGATAAAAAAAACTAAGATATAAAAGCCAAACTCAAACAAAAGCCTTTTATTTTTACTTTGGATTGAATGGGAAAAGTAGGAAATATAGGTATGTATTGCTGTCTGTGTTCCCCCTGGGAAGTGTCTTCTCAGTTTCAGGATGGTGATTAGCAGGACAGGAAATGATCTATCCAAAAAGTAACAACCTGTCAGTGGTTCTAAATTTTTACTGATGTATTCTAAACATTAACAAAAGTTTTAAGGGAGTTGGTTTTTAAAAAGCCATTCCTGAATGATAAAATAACCCTACTGTAATGTATGTACATGTTCTTGATTTTTTTTTTAATGAACAGTATTGAAGAGATTAAACAACTTGGCCACACAGCATGGGCCGACGGCCTAAACAACTGGCCCAGGTATAAGAACATGTGAGGATAGTGCAGAGAAGAAGCCATAAGAGAAAAAAGAGAAGATTTGGGTACAGAGTAGGAAAATGAGAAAGGGGAAAAAAAGGGGGGGGGGTTGGAGAAAGATTTCACCTAACAGAAGAGGCATCAGCGCGAGGGACACATCTTACCCATTGTTCCTTGTGCTGATTTTTGTGGGGTGTTTTATTATGACGGCAATTTGAGTTCTCTTTAGTTTAGTCCAAAGGTTGTTTTTTTTTTATAAAAAGAACATTACTCACAGTCAGTACAATGTACTGATGGCTGCAGAATTATTTGAAATCTTCCATCCTCCGATCCCCCCTACCCCTGTCTCCATATAAACTTCCAGTGCAGCGGGGGTTAATAAAAGCCAAGGTTCCTATCATATGCACTCGAGGGACCTGTCATATTCACTGACGTTTTGACTAGAGGTCGACCGATATATCGGCTGGCCGATATATCGGCCGATATTTAGGCATTTTTGATAAATCGGCTTTGGCCGATTAATATCAAAACTGGCCGATATTTTTCACTGTCAGCACTTCCTCCCCCCTCCTCCTCCCTCCACACTTCTCCACACTCAGCAGCATCAAGCGCCATGCTGTGTGTGTGTGTGTGAAACTGAAAGTAAGAGGAGAGAGAGAGGATGTGTCAGCTTGATGTCGGGGGTGGGCGGGACCCAGCAGATATATTACACCAGCCAATGGGATGGTATCTGGGCGGGCCACTACGTCTAAAGCAGCCCAATCATTGGCTGGTGTAATTTAGCTGCTGGCCCGCCCACCCCCACATCGAGCTCAATTCTAACAGCTCTCTCTCTCTCTCCTCTCTGTCAGTTTCACACATTACACTCGGCTTAGTGTGAAACCTGCCAGTGCCCCAAGCCAGTGCCATCTGTCAGTGCCCCAAGCCAGTGCCATCTGTCAGTGCCCAAGCCAGTGCCATCTGTCAGTGCCCAAGCCAGTGCCCCCAGCCAGTGCCATCTGTCAGTGCCCCCAGCCAGTGCCATCTGTCAGTGCCCCCAGCCAGTGCCCCCAGCCAGTGCCATCTGTCAGTGCCCCCAGCCAGTGCCATCGCCATCAGCCAGTGCCATCGCCATCAGCCAGTGCCATCTGTCAGTGCCACAAGCCAGTGCCAATCAGTGCCACCGCCAATCGGTGCCATCTGTTAGTGCCACCAGCCAGTGCCAATCAGTGCCACCCAAATCAGTGCCCCCAGCCAGTGCCATCTGTCAGTGCCACCAGCCAGTGCCATCTGTCAGTGCCCCCAGCCAGTGCCATCTGTCAGTGCCCCCAGCCAGTGCCATCTGTCAGTGCCCCCAGCCAGTGCCATCTGTCAGTGCCCCCAGCCAGTGCCATCTGTCAGTGCCCCCAGCCAGTGCCATCTGTCAGTGCCCCCAGCCAGTGCCATCTGTCAGTGCCCCCAGCCAGTGTCAATCAGTGCCCCCAGCCAGTGTCAATCAGTGCCCCCAGCCAGTGTCAATCAGTGCCACCAGCCAGTGTCAATCAGTGCCACCAGCCAGTGTCAATCAGTGTCACCGCCAATCGGTGCCATCTGTCAGTGCCACCAGCCAGTGTCAATCAGGGCCATCTGTCAGTGCCACCCAAATCAGTGCCACCGCCAATCGGTGCCATCTATCAGTGCCACAGCCAGTGCCATCTGTCAGTGCCCCCAGCCAGTACCAATCAGTGCCACCAGCCAGTGCCATCTGTCAGTGCCACAAGCCAGTGCCAATCGGTGCCATCTGTCAGTGCCACCGCCAATCAGTGCCATCTGTCAGTGCCACCAGCCAGTGCCAACCAGTGTCACACGCCAGTGCCACTCAGTTCCAATTGCAAGTGCCACTGCCAATCAGTGCCATCTGTCCCAAACTAGTGCCATCTGTCCGTTCCAAACCAGTGCCCCCTGCTGCCAATCGGTGCCATCTGTCAGTTCCGAACCAGTACCACCTGCCAGTGCCATCTGTCAGTTCCAAACCAGTGCCATCTGTCAGTTCCAAACCAGTGCCACCTGCCAGTGCCAATAGAGCCATCTGTCAGTTCCAAACCAGTACCGCCAGCCAGTGCCACATGCCAGTGCCATCTGTCAGTTCCAAACCAGTGCCATCTGTCAGTTCCAATAGTGCCACCTGCCAGTGCTAATAGTGCCAGTGCCATCTGTCAGTTCCAAACCAGTGCCACCTGCCAGTTCCAAACCAGTGCCATCTGTACTGAGGACATCAAGTGTGTGCTAGAGTGACAGGAGTAAGCAGGAAGGAATAGAGTGGGTGAGGGTTTTTTTTTTTTTTTTTTTAAATCGGCCTAAAATATCGGCCACAAAAATCGGCATCATATATCGGCCATCGGCCGCCCCAATTTCAAAATATCGGCATCGGCCAGAGAAAAACCCATATCGGTCGACCTCTAGTTTTGACTATGCCTACCCTTTATTCCCCCGGCCTCCCCACTCCTTCATTTATAGGAGCTGTACTATATGAATAAAACTTGATCTATGAATGAAGGTTGGGCGGATCAATTGTTGTCCTCCATTAATTGTTTTTCATTCATAGAAGCTATAGTACAGCTTCTAAGACTGAAGGAAGGGGGCAGAGTAGGTGAGTATAGTCAGCACTCTTTGAGTGCATATAACAACTCCCTTGGATCTGTCACCCCCCCAACATCTGAAGGTTATGACAGCTAGGGTTGGGGGGGGGTCAGATGATGGAAGATTTCAACTAATCCTGTAGCCATCAGTTCAGGGGACAGATTGCACTGACAGTAAGTAATGTCCTTTGTGCTGTTTTTCTAAAACCTTTTTTGACTAAACTTAGTCTTTAACCAAAAGCATGGAAGCAGGGCTGCAATACTGTATGTATGGTATTTTTGTATATTGGTCCTGACTGCTTGCTGCCAATAGCAGTGGCAACTGGTGTTTTTTTTTCTTGCGGGGGCGCAAACAACAACCCCCTTTTCCGTCGGGTCGCCAGCAGCCCCCCCCAGGGGTCTCGTGGTCGATTGGTCGCCCAGCACTTACCGGACAGGCAGCACTCCTGCGGATGGGTGTCTCCTCCTCCTCTGCATTACAGCGGCTTCTGACGTGCGTCTCCTCACTCCTCCCAGGCATCCAATAGGATAGAATTCATTCGCTACTGTCGCACAACTGGTTGAGCTCGGAGCGTAGTGCTTTTTGAAGCCTATTAGAGCCTCTGGCATTAAATCACGTGCTTCAAACCAACCCTCCCCCCCCCCCCCCCCCAACACCACCATTGGAATCCATGCATCCAGTGCCCTGTATGTAGATTAGGGGGCCAGATACATGGATAGGGGAGGGCCAATGGCCAATAGCATTACCAATGCAGACTTTATGGAGTTAGTATAACGAAAAGCATTAGCAAGTATTAAATGGACTGGCTTAATAGACCACTCAGTCTTCCATCAATATGTTTATTAACACCTAACTCCAGCTTTCTGGTTCAACAAAACTGGTCTAAAATAACTATTACCTTCACTAATAGATGTGTCCACTTGGAGCGCTTAATGAATAGTATGTAGAATCCGCCAATTACACTACCAGAACATAGTTAAGTCATTTTCTGAATGAATACAATGCTTCCCCTGATTGGCTGAGGTAGAGAGATGTGTAGATGAAGTCAAGATCCCCACCTCAGCCAATCAGAGACAGTCTTGTACTCATTCAGAAAAGCGTCAGCTACATACAGGTTATACAGCACTCCCAGCGGGCACATCTTTTAGTGAAGGTAAGGGTTCGTTTGGACCAGCTTGGTCCAGATTAACTATTTTAAAGTGACAGAAAGCTGGAGTTCTGTTTAAATGCCTCTATTGCTTTGCCTCAGATTTGTTGGTACATTTTAAAGGGTGTTTCTGATAATGAACAGTTTCCAAATTCTACAAAATGAAGCTTGTCTATGTACTGCATATGTTTAAAGTACCTGAACCTTTTTATCAGTGTTTCCATTCTTTCAACATATACTGTAAGTAGCCATTCATTACAACAATAACACCTACCGTGCTGCCGTTTCTGGTGTTAACATGAAGATAGACGTCATATATTTTCATACAATTTCCTATGCAGCAGCAATACATCAGTCTGGTTGTTGTAGTGACTGACTTGTAATATTTGGGCTCCTACCAATAGATGGAGTCAGGGGGGGAAGGAAACAAAAATGGGTCCCTGTTTTGTAATTCATCCCCTTAACCACTTCAACACCGGGCTTTTTTTACCACCTCAATACCGGGCCTATTCTGGCACTTCTCTCCTACATGTACAAATCATCATTCTTTTGCTAGAAAATTACTCCGAACCCCCAAACATTATATATGTTTTTTTAGCAGGCACCCTAGGGAATAAAATGACAGTCATTGCAACTTTTTTTCTTGCACGGTATTTGCGCAATAATTTTTCAAACGCCTTTTTAAAAATAAAAAATGGTTTCATGAATTAAAAAATAACAAAAATATGAAAGATGATGTTACGCCGAGTAAATAGATACCTAACATGTCACACTTTAAAATTGCGCACACTCATGGAATGGCGCCAAACTTTGGTACTTAAAAATCTCCATAGGCAACGCTTTGAATTTTTTTACAGGTTACCAGGTTAGAGTTACAGAGGAGGTCTAGTGCTAGAATTGCTGCACGCGCTCTAACGCACGTGGCGATACCTCACATATGTGGTTTGAACGGCGTTTACATATGTGGGCGGGTCTTACATGTACGTTCGCTTCTGATCGCGAGCTACGGGGACAGGGGCGTTGAATTTTTTTTAATTTTTACTTCATTTTTTTTTTTTTTTTTTTACACTTTTTTATATATTTTTTTTGATCACTTTTATTCCTATTACAAGGAATGTAAACATCCCTTGTAATAGGAATTGTTAGTGAAAGGTCCTCTTTATGGAGAGATGCGGGGTCCAAAGGAACCCACATCTCTCCTCCAGGCTGGAAAGCATGAGATCGGTGAAAAAAAAATCACTGATCTCATGCTTACTAGCCGCAAAGGCGGCTTTGTTTACTTCTGAGGACCCGGGCGTGACGTCATCACATCGCGCACGGGCCTCCGACGATCATAGAGATGACTGGTGACCATCTGGTCACCAGTCATCTCTATGGTTCACCTCCGGCGCCAGACGATTTATTCTCTGGGCCCCCGATGGCACGGGAGAGCCCGGAGAAGCACCAGATGGCGGCGGGGGGGGTGTCCCCTCCCGCCGCCCATAAGAACGATCAAGCGGCGGTACCGCCGCTATGATCATTCTTATGGTGCGCAGAATTGCCCGCAGAAGACAAGGATATCTGAATGATGCCTCTAGCTGCAGGCATCATTCAGATCAGGACGTGGATGTCATATTACTATGGGCGGGTAGGGAAGTGGTTAACAACTTAATTTGCTATAGGAGCTGTACTGTGGAAGTTGTGCCCAAAAAGGCAAGTGGAGGGTAAAGGAATAGTCACCAAATTTGCCTTTAGGCTTCCTGCACTTGATATTTTCCCATTTACTGACTTACCATTGTTTGTTCCACACTGTGTCTCAGTGTGGGGGCAGTCATTTTGGTAGAGGCAATGCTTTGCTTCCTTAAAGTGTATGTAAACCCGATTCATGAAATTTGAGCTGGGCACATATATCTTCAGTATTTTGTTATCTCTCTTCAAAGAGCTATGTCTCGTAGCTCTCTCCTAAATAGTTCCTCTGTTATCAACCTGATAAGTCCTGACAAATTCTCGGACACATCCGATAAAAGCAGCCTGAAATTTCTGTCAGGGGAGGTTGCTAAAATAGATTTGCAGGGAGCTGGCCCTGTTATAAAACACCTCTGAAAGTCTCTGTCTATGATGAGAGGGGGTGTGTGCCTTTCCTCCAATCAGCAATTTTAGCTATCTTGGCTGTATGCCCAGACATCACACTCTGTGTGAAACAGAAAGAGAACATTTCCTAACACGATCTGAACTTTCTAAACGGTATATAAATGTGAAGACAGCAGATATGGATGTAAAACCTATGTAGGGAGATTGTATTATCTGAGGCTGTTCACTTCACTGGGTATATGAAGGGTTTACATCCACTTTAAGTCACAGCTGCCCCTTGAAAACTGTTGATCTGATGACTGGTGGGGGAATATCCATGAAGCAGCAGGGGAGGTGAAATGAGCTCAGATTCACATAATTAAGCAGAACCAGGAAATTACTTGCATTGCAGGTTCTCAGATCTAGCTTCCCCTCCAGCAAGCCATCAGAAGCTTAGTGGGCATTATAGTTGTTCGCCAAATCTCATTATTATCATTACTATACAGGATTTATATAGCACCAACAGTTTGCGCAGCGCTTTACAACATTAGGGCAGACAGTACAGTTACAATACAATTCAATACAGGGGGAATCGGAGGGCCCTGTTTCTTAGAGCTTACCAGCAGATATACAGTTTCTTTCCTACACAACAGGAGTGACTAGGTAGAGTCGAATGTCAGCAAGTGCACTGTAACTATTAGGAAAATTTAAGGCAAAAGATAGATTTTTCAGGTGCTGCTAAGGCAAAATCAACCTTCTATATATTCCCTATAAGCTAGTAAATCCTTACTTTTTGAATATAGGTCCACTTTAACAATTTATAAGCTGCAAAGTGGTACTTTGTTAACAGCTTTATTGTTTAAAAACAAACAGCATAAGCTTGAATTCCCCTCTCATAATTTAAGAACATCTGCTTTATATTTATGAAATGTATTGGTATTATCCTTCAACACAAATTATTAAAAGGGATTACTGAACATACGGTAAGTTATACTCCAGTAACAAACCGTTTAAACAAGCGGTGAGATATAATGCCAAGGAGGAGATTAAAATGTGTTGTCAATTTACAGTTTGTATGGCTGACGTCAGCCTGCGGCAGACTGGGTACTGGGTTGTTGGTACTGGGTTGTTGCCCATATTTGTCACAGAGTCTCATAATAGTGACAAAATTGTTGTTTGCGGATTATGACGTATTCTCTGAAGGAACTAGTCATTTATTTAACAGTTGTACGTTAGTAATATAAACACAATTCAGATGCTTTTATCAAGGTTCATCTTTCCCTTAGGCAAGTTTTGTATTTAGCTAGGAACCATAGTGCTGTCTGAGGTCTACAATTAAAGGTAGGAACTTTCTCCTCCAAAGTTAGGCTTCCGTTTTAATTATAGTTATTTAACAGGTGTGGCAGTTTCAGCTCATGCTTGTGGGACCAGCTTAATTTGGTTTATCTTCAGTTAAAATATAAACATTGGCTATACTTGAGTTTTATTTAAATAAAGGTGTCTGGAGTAAAGCAGACTACACCCCAATTACATTAGATGTAGATTTGATCAGCTAAATGCATCAACAACACTTTAATGCAAGGGCCTACTTAAATATTCCTAATAGGCTTTTTTACAAACTTGACATTTTTCAGATTTTAAGGTCAAGTCTATAATAATATAACTGTTGGGCCTCATGCACACCAGGCATTTTAAACGCTGCTTTCAGAGGCATCTTGCGTTTGTAATTTATTTTTATTTTTTATTTATTTTTGCCTTTAAAGGAGAAGTATGGGAATCCGTTTTTTTTTTTTAGGATTCATACTTGCCTTGCTGGATGGAGCATCGGGCTGATGCTCCATCTGTCACCCGGCGTCTGTGCACTGAGATCCGAGCCACTGAAAACCGCCGCTGGCTCGGTTCTCACTCCTCCCCTAGCAGAGCCATGCTGACTGTCAGTCAGCATGGCTTCTACTCCACTTCTCAGCGCTCATTTGAGCGCCGAGCAGTGGAGGGGCGGGGAGAGGCTTTCTCAGGGTCTCAGCGGCTCACTGATATGCTGAGACTGCCATAAATCGGTGCAGCTGGCGGGTCCCGACTTGTAACTCGTGATGACGCGCTGCCCCGACTTAAGCCAGTGACGTCAGCGGAGAGCGGACTTCAGACCTCTCTCTGCTGAAAACGGGTCACAGGAGTGCAAAACTAATTTGCACTCCTGTGACCCAGAGGAGAAGCCCAGCCGAATGAGCCCAGGCTGGACTTCTCCTTTAAACGCCCCTTAGTGTAATTCTATCTGTTCATGCATAGGCTTTTATAGAGGCAGAAAGAAAAAACCTCTGGAGGAACACCTAGGTTTTATTGAACCTTGTTGAGAAAGCCGGATATAAACTATTGTCAAAGGGAATATATTAGGCCATTCAGAAATGAATATATATATATATATAAAAATACCGTATTTTTCTCACCATAAGACGCACCTTTTTCCCCCCAAAAAATGGGAGGAAATTCCTGTGCGTCTTATGGAGCGAATATAGACCAGCTCCCCCACCGCGGAATACCGGGCCGGCCTCTCGGCTCCTCAGCTGTGGCTTGCCTGCTTCTCCCTGTCAGGAGAGAAGCAGGCACTGTGAGTATGTGACTGGGAGCGTGTTCCTCCTCCTTCTCCAGGCATAGCGAGCTCTCTTATTCCCCCTCCTTCTCCGGACATACCGTGCTCTCTGTTCCCCCTCCTTCTCCGGACATACCGTGCTCTCTGTCCCCCCTCCTTCTCCAGGCACACCGCGCTCTCTTTCCCCCCTCCTTCTCCAGACATACCGCGCTCTCTGTTCCCCCTCATTCTCCAGGTACACCGAGCTCTCTGTCCCCCCTCCTTCTCTGGGCATACTGCGCTCTCTGTCCCCCCTCCTTCTCTGGGCATACTGCGCTCTCTGTCCCCCCTCCTTCTCCGGGCATACTACGCTCTCTGTCCCCCCTCCTTCTCCAGGCACACCACACTCTCTTCCCCCCCTCCTTCTCCGGGCATACTGCGCTCTCGGTCCCCCCTCCTTCTCCAGGCACACCGCGCTCTGTCCCCCTCCTTCTCCGGGCATAACGGGCTCTCTGTTCCCCCTCCTTCTCTGGGCAGCAGGACGAGCTGAGCAAGAGATCAAAGACACACAGAGCGTGCTGTGTGTGCATTCTATTTCCTCACCCTTCTTCTGTCTGCAGCGGGGGTTGGGATTAATAAAGGAAATTAGTGTGCAGTAACCTCTAGCAACTGAATGGTGAGTGGCAATGTGTAGTAACCTCTAGCAACCAATCAGCGAACTGTAATGTGTAGTAACCTCCTCCAGATTTTTTTTTTCTGTGGTTTCCTCCTCTAAAACCTAGGTGCGTCTTATGGTGCGAAAAATACGGTATATCTCATCAACGTATACTTTTGTGGAAATTTTTGGTATTTAATTTGCAAGTACTGAAATTTTTTAACCACGTCTATCTTCCAAGATTTATTGGCAGAAGTTTTGTACAAACTAATGCATTATGATTTTCTTTTTCTCAAAGTCATTTAAAAGTCCTCCAAGGAGATTTCCTCCATTTTTTTTTCCTGCAGTTCACTGTCACTGCCACAGGAAGTAAGGGAAAATGTACCTCAATGAGCACACCAACATTGGTAAAAATGTATCATTTTGTAGAAAAAGATGATAGTTGCCATTGAACAATTGTTCCCATGAAGGTTTCCACTCCTGTTTTGGTGGCATTTTCTGTCCTGGTGGAAATGGAAAACAGGACTTGTAGGCCACAAGTGGGGGCACAGATGGCAAATAAAAAATAACCGGTTCTATACTTCTGTACTTTATCTAAAACTTAAAGTGTTGGCTTAAATACATGTCAACTTCCTGTGCACATGTGGAATTTGCCTGGCATTTTGCTGGCAGTTGTTGGTTATATGTGGACATTCCCTTCCAAACTAGCCGGTAATTATTCTTAAAGGTGACATACATGACATTGCTACTAGCATTCATAAAGGTTCCTCTTTGAGTAGACATGTTGTGTTAACTTTCCTGTCCTCAAGAGATATAAATAGCTTTGTGTATGTGACATGAATTCTTTCAGTGGCCTTCTAACTCGTATCCTTGCTTTCTTCATGTGACTTCTGCTGAGAAGACCACTTGTCAACCTGCTTCTTTTTCAATGTGTCTACTCAGTTTGCCACAAGTGTACTGTTGGGCTGATTTCTGAATGCAGAGCATGTCACTGACCTCTTTGTGTGCTTTTGTTTGTATTGTAAAATTAGATCAGGTTTCCGTGTTTTGGAACTGCAGAGGTCTCAATTGGGCAGATCGGTTTTCTGCGGTGTTTGAGTTAGCAGAATGGAAAATGCAGCTTGTGTGTGAAATATAATCAATTTGTCCAGCTCTGAATCCCTGCTTCACCGTTCTGTCCCTCTCTGCCCACTAAATAACTGGGTGGTCTTGACACAGTCGAAAACTAGGCAGCTTTTCATCAGTTGCTCATCAGCATGCTAATTGCTGTATGACTAATTAGGCCCTGAATTCCAGTTGATTTTCTATAATGAGACAGCTGGTTTAATTATGTAATCGTATGATTATATTAGCCTAGAGTGCCCTAACGAAAAGTAACGTATGCAGGAATGCAGTGTCGTAGCATAAGGAAAACACACAAGGGGGCATTCATTTTCATCCTAAAATACGGGAGGGCAAGAAGAACTTGCTGTGTTCTTTGTATGCTTCTCTGAGTAAGTTGCATTCATTGTGGACCTAAAGATTAAGGGCACCACTTACTTGATTGATAATATAGGCAATGTTAAAGCAGAACTCCGGGCAGAAACATTTTTCTATGTTGCTGCTGGTGCTCTCCTACCTTGAGCAGACATGTACTTCATTTGTTTCCTTAGGCTGTAGTTTAAGAGAAAATAATGTGCATTAATTAAATCACAGGCTTTCTTCCCTGTGATTTATTTTCTGTAGGACGGACTAGTGGCTACTGTTCCCTCTGTCCTCACAGCCACCGGTCTTGTAACTTCCCCATTGTAGTTCTGTGCCAGTGTAAAGGAGGGATCTTGGAAGTGTCAGACTCCCAGTCTGTACCTCCCATTCATAAGCATCACAACACAGCTCTGCCCTCAGCTCAAACCCAGCTCTGCTCTTAACCCCACCTTCACCCATAGCTTAGAGCTCATCTCCACAATCAGCTCAGCTCCCACTCCACCCTTAGCACAGCCTCGGGTCCACCTGCACACCCTCCCATGACTTCCTGCTTCTTCTATTGCACCATGGGAAGTGTAGTTTTTTAAACCCCCAGGAATGTAACATGTGGCAATGCAGAAAGTCCTCCTCTCAGAAAGTGGAAGCAGGGATTTTTTCTCTAGCCAGATGACATAACAGGGTCCTGAAAATCAAGGATTAAAAAAAAAAGTAAGCTATACTGATTTAAACTTTGAGTGTTTTTATAGCTGCTGGGGAGAAGATTTGAAAACGATAAACTTGTAGAATCTTGGAGTTTAGCTTTAATACAAGTTTTCATGGATGCCTTACATAGACTGTCACATTTTTTCTGCATTTCTTGCCTTTGTTATAGCATGTAGGAAAGTAGTGTTCCATATTGAAGCCAGGGAAAGTGGGGTCTATACAGGAGAGTCACATACAGAGGTCTATACAGGTGTGTATTTTTGCATACTTAAAGAAGTGCCTAATATATAAAATTATATATATTATAATAATCACCCTGAGTGTTATTAACAAAAGATGAAGAAAGGTCAGTAAAATGTAACTTTGTCCTGTCATTTATAGAATTATTCATTCCCCTTTTCATAGGTCATGTGACCAGTGCCAAGGCATTGGGGACACAGTCGCTACCAAACAAGCAATAGGCTGATGTGTAGAAAGAACATGCCAATTACAGGCAAAATCTTTCTAAAAAAGAAATAATTGAGACCTCCAGTTCAGCCTATACACCTTGACAAATTCTGAAACTTCACTGCAGACTTTGACCAGTTGTTCTGTAGATCTTAAGGCAGGTCATTCCACTGCATGTGTACAGGTCTTTTACAGTCTTTAAAAAATAAAAAAAAAAGAGCAATAGCCATTATCTGTTTGTAATGAGAAATGGTAGACAAAACAAATATTGCATCCAGAAATGGGAACATTTTCACAGCTACAAAGTGGTTTGTTGGTCATAGTGACTCATCAGAATATTAACCTAATTTCGCTAGAGAATAAAATAAATTATCTGATTGTTCACCATCGGAAGTAACTCACATTTTCACGATGTATGTTTCCCGTTTCAAATGTTGCCAACCCACTACTGTCCCCCTGTACTGCATACGGTGTATGTGATATACCGTACAGTAAAACCTTGGATTGCGAGCATAAGTCGTCCAGAAACATGCTTGTAATCCAAAGCACTTGTATATCAAAGCAAATTTTCCCATGCAAAATTATGGCAACTCAAATGATTCGTTCCACAACCATTTATTCATAGGTCCTTCAGTTTATAGTCCATATAAAAAGATTATAGCAATGTGACCAGGTTGTGTAACCATAAAATGTCCATCCACAAATGGAAGCCTCCACAAGGGGATTAGAAACAAAATCCATCAGGAGCTACAGAGTATACAAGAGAAGAGAGGCGCCACTAATTGTAGCAATAATAGGATTTTTATAACAGCTTACCTGTAAAATCCTTTTCTTGGAGTACATCACGGGACACAGAGCGGCATAGTCATTACTATGTGGGTTATATAGTTTACCTTCAGGTGCTGGCACTGGCAACTTCCAAACCGGAAGTACCCTCCCCTATATAAGCCCCTCCCATCCGGGAGCACCTCAGTTTTGTAGCAAAGCAATAAGTGTCCCCAAAAGAGGGGTGGGAGCTCTGTGTCCCGTGATGTACTCCAAGAAAAGGATTTTACAGGTAAGCTGTTATAAAAATCCTATTTTCTTTCTCGTACATCACGGGACACAGAGCGGCATAGTCATTACTATGTGGGACGCCCCAAAACAATGCCCAATGAGGGGGGGGATACACTATACATAAGCTGGGCGCTATCTTAGACATGAGGATCTTTTGCGGCCTGCAACACACTGCGCCCAAAGGCGACATCCTCCTGACTTCTAACGTCCACCTGGTAGAACCTAGTAAACGTGTGTACTGAAGACCATGTTGCGGCCTTACAGATTTGAGCCAGGGAGGCCTGGTGATGCACTGCCCATGAAGTTCCAACTGCTCTCGTGGAGTGCGCCCTAACTTTGAACGGAGGCGGTCTCCTTCTCAAGCCATAGGCTTGCATTATGACCTGTCTATTCCACTTGGCTAAAGTAGATTTTGACGCTGCCTGACCCTTTCTGGGGCCTTCCGGCAGAATAAACAAAGTATCCGTTCTGCGAATCTGAGCAGTGGCTTTTAGATAAGCTTTAACTGCTCTTACTACATCCAAAGAATGTAATAACTTTTCCTCTACCGAACCAGGTTTGGGGAAAAAGGAAGGAAGAACCACATCTTGGTTCAAATGAAACCTCGATACCACCTTAGGAAGAAAGGCTGGATGAGGACGTAACACTACTCTGTCCTTATGGATAACCAGATATGGCTCTTTACAGGACATAGCGGCCAATTCCGACACTCTTTTAGCCGAACAAATGGCTACTAGAAAAATCTATTTCCTGGTGAGAAGAACCAAGGAAATGTGCTGTAATGGTTCAAATGGTTGTTTCTGTAGAACCGACAGAACCAGGTTTAAGTCCCATGGACATATGGGAATATTAACCGGAGGGCTAATACGCATCACTCCTTGTATAAAGGCTTTGACTAGTGAATGCGAAGCCAAGGGCCTTTGAAAAAATATTGACAAGGCCAAAATCTGACCCTTGATAGTACTCAAGGCAAGCTTCCTATCTACAGCCCACTGTAGGAAGTCCAGAATCCTACCTATTACGTACTTACGTGGATGCCATTTCTTGGCCTCACACCAAGCGATGTACGCCTTCCAGATTCTATAGTAGATCTGCCTGGATACCGGCTTCCTGGCATTGATCATGGTAGATACCACCGGATTAGAGAGACCTCTCTTTTTTAGAATGTGGGCTTCAATAGCCAGGCCGTCAAACCTAGGGCTGGTAAGGAAGGGTGGTATATCGGTCCTTGTGAAAGCAGGCCCGGACGATGTGGGAGGGTCCAAGGACTCCCCACAGACATTTTTACAATCTCCGCGTACCATGCTCTTCGGGGCCACGCTGGAGCCACCAGAATCACTGGTTTCTTTTCTACCCTGATTCTGCGGAGTAATCGAGGTAACAATTGTGGCGGTGGGAATGCATATATCAGCTTGAACTGATCCCAAGGGAACACTAGGGCATCCGAGCCGCAAGCTAGGGGATCCCTTGTCCGAGAGACAAATCTGTCCACCTTTGCGTTGAATCTGGATGCTAGCAGATCTACATCCGGTGTTCCCCACCGCTGACATATCGTCCGGAAAACCTCGGGGTGAAGGGACTATTCCCCTGGGCATAATTGTTGGCGACTTAGAAAGTCCGCCTTCCAATTCTCCACTCCTGGATGAATACCGCGGATATGGCTGGGACATATCTTTCTGCCCATTTCAGGATGCAATTTACTTCCCTCTGGGCTGCACGACTCCTGGTGCCACCCTGATGATTGATATATGCCACTGCCGTGGCATTGTCTGATTGAATTCTGACAGGGGACCCTTGGAGTTTGGATGTCCATGCTACTAGGGCATACCGGGCTGCTCGTATCTCTAAGAGATGGATGGGCAGGGCCTTTTCTGCATCTGACCATCTGCCCTGGAGAGACCATTGCTCCAGTACTGCTCCCCAGCCTATAAGGCTGGCATCTGTAGTGACCACCTTCCAAGAAATCAGACTGAAGGATTTCCCTTTTTCCAGATTCTGGGGAACCAACCACCAACGGAGGCTCTTGCGAACGGAAGGGGACAAGGACATTGGTAAGTCTAGGGCCTGAACTTTTTTGTTCCAGGCTGACAGTATGGCCCTTTGCAAATTCCTTGAATGGAATTGACCGTAGGGTACTGCTTCGAATGATGCCACCATTTTTCCCAGCAGCCTCATGCACAGGCGTATGGACGGCTGTCTTTTTGTACCCACTAGGTGGATCAAATCTCTCAAAGACGACACCTTTTCTTGAGGCAAGAAAATTTTTCTCTGGTCTGAATCCAGCCTTAGCCCCAAGTATTCCAGACTTTTGACTGGTTTTAGGGCTGACTTGTCTCGGTTGATAATACAACCGTGAGATTCCAGATACTTGATTGTCTTGTGAACAACCACTTCTAGTTTTTCCACTGAGTGGTCTATCAGCAACAAGTCGTCTAGATATGTCATTATCGTTACACCTTGTGTTCTTAGATTGGCCAATAATGGGGCCAGAATTTTTGTGAACACGCGTGGTGCTGTGGCCAGACCGAAGGGTAAGGCTCTGAACTGAAAATGGTGCCCTTCTACTGCAAAGCGTAGAAATTTTTGGTGAACTGGAAAGATGGGAATGTGCAAATAAGCATCTTTGTTGTCGATCGAGGCTAGCCATGCCTCCCCTTGTAGGGCAGTGGTCACCGATCGGATCGACTCCATCCTGAAAGTTCTGATATGTAGGAATTTGTTTAGCCCTTTTAGATTTAATATGGGCCTCACGTCCCCGTTTGGTTTCGGGACTGTAAAGAGGTTTGAGTAAAACCCGAACCCGCATTCTTCCAAGGGAACCTCCATAATTACTCCTTGGAGCAATAGTTGTTCTAGTGCCAACAGGAGGGATCCTCTCTTCCGGGGATCCCTTGGCACGTTCGACCTTATAAAATGGGAAGGAGGGGAGTCTTTTAACTCCAATTTGTATCCCAGACTTACTGCGGAGAGCACCCATCTGTCTCTGATCGTGTCCCGCCAGGTCTCTGCGAACAACTGAAGTCTTCCCCCCACCCGATTGAGTGGGGGCAACCCTTCATGCATTTGATTTTGGGGGAGGTTTTGTACCTCTCCTGACCCAGGGTTTCTTGTTACCCTGCGATTGTCCCTGATTTTTACCCCCGGGATTTGACCGAGGAGGCCGTCGGAACTGTTTCCCAGCCGATGTCCCAGGGACTGGAGAAGCAGGCCTCTTAAAAGAGGGACCTCTAACTCTATTTTTGACCGGCAAGAGTGTACTTTTACCGCTGGAAATTTTCTGGATATATTCGTCCAGGTCTTCCCCGAATAAGCGTTCACCATGAAATGGGAAGCTAACCAGCAATTTTTTACAGGGAGCTTCAGCAGACCAGTTTTTGAGCCATAGAAGCCTGCGCATATGTACTACAGACAGCGTAAGGCGGGAGGCCTGATGGATTGAATCCTTTATGGCGTCAACCGCAAAGCATAAGGCTCTAGGTAGATCAGCTAGGGCAAGGGCCTGCTGATCTGGCAGGTCCCTTAAGACCTGTTTCAACTGATCCTTCACTGCTTGGCAGACCCCAATAGCTGCCACTGCTGGTTGTGTCACCAAGCCTGCTGTAGAGAAAGCAGATTTTAATAAGGACTCCAATTTTTTATCTATTGGGTCCTTGAACATTTGGACATTATCTACTGGACATGTCAGTGATTTATTCACACACGAGATGGCTCCGTCCACTGTAGGGACCCTCCATTTTTTGATGAACTTATCCTCCATGGGATAGACCACCGGAAATCTCTTGGGAGGAGTAAATATTTTATCAGGATGTTCCCAATCCTGGTAAATGAGCCCTTCCAGTAAAGGATGGATTGGAAAGGAACAAACAGTCTGGGGAGCTTTTAGCGACCCCAACGTGGAGACAGAAGTGGATGATGGCTCCGCAAGGGGCATTTTAAATGCTGATCGGACCATGTTAGTCAGGGACTGAACCCATAATCTTTCAGCATGTGATGCTGAGAATGGCTCTTCCACTGTTGATTCCTCAACAACAGAATCAACCTCATCCTGATCCCCTTCAGGTAGGTCGATCCCTGTATGGGACTGTTGCTCTGCTAACAGGTACTCTGAGGGAGGAGACGGAGATCGGGCGTGCTTTCCCTCTGACAGGGAAGCAGTGATCAATGTTGTCAATCTCTCTTCCAGTCCTCCCAGAGCTGAGGAAAAAACCTCCTCTGTTATATACACAGGAGCAGGTGAACTGAGGACAGCCACAGTACCAGGTACTCCTGAGGGTGCTCTACGGTCACTAACCTCTGATTTTTCAGGGGAGATTGGTGCAGCCAAAGCATGCCCAAGATCCTCAGAGCCCGATGGAGACCCCCTTTGCTTCCTGGGATTCTTAGTCCCGGAGACTTTAGACGGCATATTCCTAAGCCCAAAGCTGAGGTATTCCTGCCGAAATACACCACTTACTGACAATAGTCTAGCACAATTGCTGCTATATAAACAGTTGGTGTCTACTAATGTGCCTTTCTATGGGGATGCCTGCATCAACCGCCTGCTGTATGCCTTTCTAAATGTTGCCAGCTCTGTTTCTGCCTTCCATAACCAGCTGACAACACCTAATTGTGCTTTTTAACATGCTGGCACGCCCGCACATGCGCAGAAGCGCTGCGGCGCGCACAGAGCGTCATCCACCAAGCTCCGCCCCTTTTTCCAGCTCACCTCTATAAATAGAGGCGCGTGCACGCGCTCGCGCGCGGGGACATGCGCCTTCGGCGCTCTTTTTGAAAAGGAACTAGGGACAGAAGCCAGGGCCCTGTTTGCCACAGGGCTGGGGGATGGACGAGCATTGCAACATGGCAGAGGAAACAGTTTCCCATTCAGAGAACTCACCATCTGCCTGGATTTTGACTTGGAAAGAAAAAATCCACATGACAAGAAAACAACGTTCCACAGCGGCCTCTAGTGGTTTAACACAGGTACCGCGGTTTAACCATTTTTGACCACTCTTAAAATTATTACATTTTTTAGTAGTTACAGGCATGCACAGATATTTAGCGGGAATACCGTTAGGTAACAGGCAGAAAGACATATTAGGCTTGGGGGTCCCCCAATAGAACCAAGTTCCTGAGGGGCCCCCACTTACCTTTTCCCCGCCACAGGACTCTGTTTGGTCCACAGAAGCCCAAACTTCACCTCTCACGGCAGGCATTGTAATTAAACCTTCAGGGACCGGGTTCCCAAGGATTCCACTCCCCTGGACCTGTATAGCACCCTGCACAGAAAACATCTTGGTCGTGGGTATGACCAGAGCTCTGGATCCCAGGGTCCAGCCCTCCTAAGAGAAGCATTACAGGCAAAACCTTGCTCTTCTCTGCAAGGCCCGGGTACCGACCGTTTAGCTATGAAGCTTTTTTGGTCGGATCCGGAATAGCTTACTGAGGCCCAAAAGAACCTGTACGCAAGCTCAGTGAAAAACACATGTTACTTCTTGGCCAACACCTTAGACACTGGCAAAAAACTGAGGTGCTCCCGGATGGGAGGGGCTTATATAGGGGAGGGTACTTCCGGTTTGGAAGTTGCCAGTGCCAGCACCTGAAGGTAAACTATATAACCCACATAGTAATGACTATGCCGCTCTGTGTCCCGTGATGTACGAGAAAGAAATGGTTACATTTAATGAAGGTAAAACATTTAGCAACTCACATGGTTGATGATTAAAAGAGGCACATCGAAGTATGCAGGCACACGGGGTAAAGCTGTCCACATAGATCATCCCCCGCACTGCCGGCTCTCACCGCTGTCAGTCTGCATTCTTGATCGGAAAAACTACCCTGCAGTAGAGCGATCTGAAAGCGTGGCTTGAAGTGCTCGTGGAGCGCAAAATGGAAGGGATGATGTCAATCGTGGTGCGAGGGATGGTCTATGTGGACAGCTTTATACCAGGTGCCTGCATACTTAGATGTGCTTGTTTTAATCGTCAACCATGTGAGTTGCTAAATGTTGTACCTTCATTAAATGTAACCATATTGCTACACTTAGAGGCGCCTCTCTTCTCTTTTATACTCAGTTGTGACGTGACACTACTTGTATATCAAGACCTTGCTTGTATATCAAGTCAAAATTTATTAAAAAATGTTGCTTGCCTTGCAAAACGCTCACAAACCAAGTTACTTTCAAACCAAGCTTTTACTGTATATGCATTCAACAGGGGTGTCCCAAACAGCCAGCAATATACTGTAGAGCAGGGGTGTCCAAACTTTTTTCAAAGAGGGCCGGATTTGATGAAGTGAACATGCGTGAGGGCCGACCATTTTGCCTGAAATTCTTTGAACCATTAAAATTCGGTCAAGTGTGTTCGTTCGAGCACCAATACACTGCCCACCAAGAATTCTCTTGCCTTTGTGGCTGTGTGTAGTGAAGAGATGAGCCCGGGCGTGTTATTTAGATATACCGTATTTATCGGCATATAGCACGCACCTTCACTTTGAGAGAGAAGTTTCAGACAAAAAAATTACATTTTAAATTAAGAACTGTGAAGCAAAATAAGGGTCAGTGCCCATGAATGCAGCCTAATCAGTGCCATGAATGCAGCCTCGCCATTGCCACGAATGCAGCCTCGCCATTGCCACGAATGCAGCCTCTGAATGCATCAGTGCAGCCTGATCAATGCCCTTCTGCAGGCTCGGGTGGGACAGGGAGGGGGGCGGGACGAGCGCCAACAGATTACATACAGGAGAATCTCCTGTTTACACGGCGGCCTCTTTAATACAAAGTCCCGCCTCCTATTATAGACAGAACAGTCATCCAATGGCAGCCCAGGAGATGGACTTCCTATTACAGACGCCGCCAAGTAAACAGGAGATTCTCCTGTATGTAATCTGACGGCACTCATCCCGCCCCCTCCCTGTCCCCTCCGAGGCAGCGCTGATAAATACAGTATATATCTAAATTACCAGGGGGCCACATTAAACCAGAACGCGGGCCGCAATTGGCCCGCGGGCCGGACTTTGGACATGCCTGCTGTAGAGGAAGAAGTCAGAAGGTTGCAGCACTCAAAAGTTTCTTTATTTTTCAGAAAGTAGCAAAAGTTCACAGAAGTGTTTCCATAAATTGCAACAGCTTTAGGCCAGCATTCGCCCTTAGTCAGGCAGGAAATCCACTTAGTAGGATAATAACAAACAAATTTATGTAAAAATGAATCCAAAACATGCACAATCAACAGAGACAAATTGTACAAATACTGGAAATCTGTATACAGAAACACAAAGCAATAAGATATCAGTCTGGCTCCTTTTGGATACATGGTAGGTTACATAAAGTGTTTAAAACCCCTCTTCTTCAGTAACCTAAACAAAAATAAAAGCATATTTAAAAACAACATATCATGAACCTGTTAGAAAAAATAAAATAAAAAAATAAATAAAGATATGTACTCCAAATGTTCACAAAAAGATCATTCATGAAAATGGGTGTAGATGTGGATCAGCGTTCACTCAAACCCCAAGAGTGTAGAGTATCTAGACGGCTTATTTACTGCACATTTTTCCACTTTTTTTTTATTATATCAAAAGCAGATCATGGTCCCTTCCCATCCTCCTTTTAGGAATATGATCAATCTCTATATATTGTAATTACAATACTCATTGAGCATGTTCCTTAAAATGTCTAAACACAGGTAATGTGTATGTTTATCCCCGATCAAATCATTATTTGTACCTATCCTGTCATTTACTTTTTGTGTTGTTTCCCCCACATATAACAACCCACATGGGTACTTCAAGATATAATTAACAAAATAATGATGTGTGATATCTGTGTATTTTAATAATATACTTCTGTGTGGCTGATTTGTGTTATTGATAATGGGAGAAAGGGACTAGTGATGGAGGCAGCTCCAAAATAAGGGTTACATGTTCATTCGTTATCAATTGAAAAGGATAACCTCTAGAGCAGTGGTTCTCAACTCCCGTCCTCAGGACCCACTAACAGGCCAGGTTTGCAAGATAACTGAAATACATCACAGGTGATATCATTTGTTGCTCAGTGATTGCAGTATTCTAGTCTGCATTTCCCCAAGGTAATACTTAAAATCTGGCCTGTTAGTGGGTCCTGAGGACAGGAGTTGAGAACCACTGCTCTAGAGTTTCATTTCTGTTAAAGTGGAAGTAAACCCTCCTATCATTTTCAGGCAAGGAAGCTGCCATCTTGGCCTCTGTTTAATCTTCAACTGCCATGATGCTGCACATGTGATCAGTTTTGAAACCAGCCATTGGATGGTTTGACAGTTTGTTTGAGAGCACAACCAATGTGACAGTTGGCATTCCCGGCATGCCGGGAATGTAACTGCTTTTTAAAACTGTTAAATCGATGGGTTTACTTCCGCTTTCATCTCATCAAGAAGAACCTCTCTACTTTCAGGATCACTTGCAATTTGCTTGACTGGAGCAAGCTGACTAGTAGGGATACAGTTTAAATATTGGGGGGGGGGGTGAAAGCTGCTAAAATGTTTCAGCTGATTACTGCCTGTGAGCTTTGTTTAAGAATCACTGACCAAAAGATTCCATAAATCCGAATGCTTGTGGCAAGGAATAGTGTAGATTCTGCGCTGTTATGCTGCGTACACATGATCGGAATTTCCGACAACAAAACCGTGTATTTTTTTCCGACGAATGTTGGCTCAACTTGTCTTGCATACACAAGGTCACACAAATGTTGTCGGAAATTGCGAACGTCAAGAACGCGGTCACGTACAACACTACGACGAGCCGAGAAAAATGAAGTACAATGATTCCGAGCATGTGTCAAATTGATTCAGAGCATGCGTAGAATTTTTGTGCGTCGGAATTGGATACACAGGATCGGAATTTCCGACAACAACTTTTGTTGTCGGAAAAATTGAGAACCAGCTCTCAAACATTTGGCAAATGTCCGATGGAGCCTACACACGGTCGGAATATCCGACCAAAAGCTCACATCGAACATTTGTTGTCGGAAATTCCGATTGTGTGTACGCGGCATTAGAGGCATTAAACTCCAATCCATTAATCATATCGTTTAAATCATTTTAAAAAAGCTCCAAGGACTCACTGTATATGTAAATTTATTTATACTGATATATATATACACACACACACACACACACACAACTACTGGGAACATTCATGTTTTTTACAGCTGGATTCACATGGCTTGGCTTTTGTTTGGAAATCAAGTCATAGGTTTCAACAGGATCGATTTTTATTATAATATACCCTCACACTATTCTTGTTTATATAGGCATCGGGTCTGAAGCTTCACATTTATAGCTGCTGTCACTCCATGCGTAAGTTTAATGTTCAGCATGTTTTGGCCTGTCCTCCTTCAGTATATTAAGGGTCAAATAGTTTACCATCCATGTCACTTACAAGTGATGGGCTGCAGATCTAAAGAGACAAGAGATATTATTGATTGCATCCTTCCCATTCTTCATCTACCTTCTCGTCAGTGTCTGCCAGGAAAGTGAGCCAGAAAACCCACTCTTTGCACCAGTCAATTCGAATTGACAGCACAGATGGACTTTATACAATGATCTCTGAGACTTATTAGAAAAAAAATACTTTTACCCTTGACAGTGATATGATACAGGTTTTCTTTTGTCTTTGGGATTTATCCAGTACAGGGAACAAGGCTTTCCTCACATAGACCCTGTTGTGATTGCAGATGTTTCAAGAGATTCTTCTGCATCTTATCAATATGTTTGGTGCAATGTAACTTAATTGAAATTTTGCTGACCAGTTAGGCTCCATGCACACTGGGCTTAAAAAAACGTTGGGTTCTCTTGGGGGTAAAAACGCTCATATAGAGCATTTTTGGTACAATGTTTAGACGAGTTTAGGAGAGTCTTAATTTTTTTTCTGCCAGTAAACTCCAATCAGAAATGCGAATCAAAACGTTTTTTTTTTCCTTCCTCTAAACGTTGAACTCAAAATATGCCTGTAATTGTCCTAATGTGCATAGACACATAGGATAACATAAGCTGCTTCTACAGACAGAACACAAAACTCCTCTAACTGATGTGGCATTCCATTTAGAAGACTTCATCTAATAGGATCCATATTATTGTAGAAAGTTAAAATTCTGTCCTATTTGGGAGATTTCCTCTCATTTCCTATCCCATAGGGACAACAGTGTCAAGTGTCCCTAGTGGAAGAATTCCTATGTATTGCTGTTCTTGTAACATCTGAACATTTTGAAGTGTCCATTATTTTCAATCCTTGAGACAGTGGTCACTAGGATGCAGAGAGAAGTAGGGGCAGGGATAACAGTACATACCTGACCCGGTTGTTAACACCTCCCTGCTCTATCCAAAGCTAAAAAAATATGTTTTGGCTTTAGATAAACTTTAAAGGTAACTTTTATTGAGATAAATATGTAGGCTGCCTTCTGTAACTTCTTTTTTTTGTAACTAGTTACCTGGCTGTTAAAACTTCCATTAGCTAAAAAAAGCATTGAGATTAGAAGCTCAAACTTAATCTGTTCAACATACCGTACTTGTTTTAAAGTCGGTGGGTCAGGTAGGTGCCAAGCAACAAGCAGTTTTAAACAGAGATTAAGAAATCGTTATGGTGAGAAAAATTTAATATATTTAGAATAGATGAATGAAAATGTTCATGCTGTTAGATCGAAACTTTTATTTCTTAGGTGAATCTGGATAAATGTATCACATTTAAAGGGTTGTAAAGGTTCCATTTTTTCCCCCCCTAAATAATAAACATGGTATACTTACCTGCTCCGTGCAGTGGTATTGCACAAAACGGCTCTTAACCCCCTCTTCTGGAGTCCCCAACTGTTCTCCAGTGAGTGCCCACCATAGGAAGCCGCTTTCCATGGCGGCACTCATGCGGGCTCGCTCCCAAGCCCCACTGCCTGCGTCTAAAGTCGCAGATTGCAGGGCTCGGCCACTCTCCCCACTCCCAGCTCCCTCATAGGATTTGATGGACAGCAGCAGGAGGCAATTGCCCCAGCTACTATCAATCTGCAATATGAGGAAGAGATTCCTATTGTTGGGCGCAGTGCTGGATCGAGAATGGGCTCAGGTAAGTATAGGGGGTGATCCTGCACACAGAAGGTTTTTTACCTTAATGCAGAGAATGCATTAAGGTGCATTAAGTTAAAACACCTTGAGGCTTTAGAACCACTTTAAGCTGGCCATACATGTGAATCTAACATTCCATCATTCACGCTATCCAGCGCCATTGGACTCATCTTCCAACTGCATGATTGGATGCTGCAGGTGTTTAGTCAACAATTTTACCACCTGGCTCCATCATTTTTTTTTCTTCATTCAAATGATGGTTGGAGAGAGGGTGGCAGATAGGGTGGCAATGTGAATTTCGGCAGTTTTTTCAGGAACCAGCTGAAATTGGCACAGTGCTTACTATTTTTTTTTAGTCCTGCAAGTTGAACAGGGTTGTTAGGGAGCAAAAATACATGTGTGTATGTGGAGGTCTGCATTAAAGTGAACCTGTTGCTTTGCTTTAATAACTGGTGTGTTTTTATGTATTTTATGTGCGATTTAAAACTTAAAACAATAACCCCTTTTTGCATAGTTGTTTGTTTGTGCTTGTAAATTTAAATTGCAGATTCTTTGCCATGTATATTTCAGTTCTTCTAGCCTCTTTTTTTCCTTTTCAAAGACTGGTGTATGTTTGGGGGGACTATTTGCCAAGCATCTTTGCTGCTCTGCTTTCTAATTTTAAAGCCTGCTGTCATTACTTAATAATCAGAGAAGTGACTGGGCTTTTCCTGAACTCTTAACTAGCGTTCAGAAGACTCGACTGTCTGTCTCCATCCTTTTTAATATGAATTACTGCTTATTTTAGAGAGCTGGGATGAGTCCAACTTGTATGCGGATCACAATACGTCTTTGTTTAACCTATTGGGTGCAGAACTATGGCAGACTGCATGCTCTTCCTTAATTGAAGAGTGAAATCAAATGAAATCCGGTACCATTCTATCAGCCAACAGGCTCCTCTCGGTTAGCTGAGAAAAAGCATGTGTCCGTGTCTAATGTGTTAACACATATACACTATGTTCTTACAGGCTGAGGGTGGTCTGCAAAATGAATGACTGCAATGTTTTTGAAGTTAAATGAACTAGCTAATGTACACGGTTGTTGATCTGTTCAGTTTGATGTTTAGCATTCCACTGTAAGAGACTAAACCTTTCCTGCCTTTTTGCCATTAAATCTGGCGCCCTCATCGGACATGTATTCAATAATTTCTCTTAAGTCCTGTGTGCTTCGGCTCGCTCCCTGTCATGTGCTGGCCAAAGTATTGTTCAGGCAGCTGGCCTGTTTATCTCTGTATTGGAAATCGATGGTCTAGTGGTCAGTTCAGTTGCGGGTAATCCAATAAGTATGCACTAAGAGGCAGACAGCCTAATGGGTGTCATGCTCATTCACTGTAATTACATAAACCACGTCTGGTAAGGACATACCCTATTTATAACTAAACTTTTATTCTCTGATGAATGGGCATACTCTGAATAGGGAAAGCAGACTTCCTCGGGATAGAGGAAAAAAACCACCGAAAAGGATGGGACACTAACTTCCTAGCCAAAATTTTAAAGGTAAACCTGCAGCTTTAGTGGCACATAAAAAAATCTAATCATTGCTATGTAACAGCTTTTAAGCCAGTACAATGTTTACATTATATTTACTTGTAGTCGGTCCTTTTCTGCTGCTTTTACGGTGTTTGCATGCTCCCTGTGCTTTCAAAATAAAAAGTGGCACGTGTTAGCAACTGGCTATCCAGGTAATATCCACCTGCACTATGACTTCAATATTCAGACTTTTGTATTCAGTATTTCAATTTTAGTGCACATATTGGCATAAAATCTAAAGGAAAACTGAATAAATTGATAATTGCTACACAAGCCATTTTACCATTTGCCAATATACATCAGCAGAATGGCACGGGCAGGCAAATGGGTGTACCTGTACGTCCCTTTGAATTTGCCGCCTAGCGGGCGTGTGCCGCGCGCCTTGGGAGTGTGATCGCGGGTCCCCCGAACTCTATGTTCGCCGCGGCACACGATTGTGGTGAGGAGAAGCAGAACGGGGAGATGCCTATGTAAACAAGGCATTTCCCTATTCTGCCTAGTGACATGACAGGGATCTACTGCTCCCAGTAATCGTGAGCAGTGATCGCTGTCATGTCAGTGGTAAACCCCCCCCCCCCCCCACAGTTAGAATCACTCTCTAGGAAACACTTAACCCCTTGATTGCCCCCTAGTGTTTAACCCCTTCTCTGCCAGTGTCATTTATACAGTAATCAGTGGCTATTTATAGCACTGATCGCTGTAAAAATTACAATGGTCCCAAAATAGTGTCAAAAGTGTCCGATGTGTCCGCCATAATGTCGCAGTCACGCAGTCATGATAAAAATCGCAGATTGCCGATATTACTAGTAAAAAAAAATTAAAGATTTTTTTTTACCAAAAATATGTAGAAGAATACGTATCAGCCTAAACTGAGGAAAAAAAATAGTTTTTTTAATATGTTTTTGGGGGATATTTATTATAGCAAAAAGTAAAAAATATTGCTTTTTTTTCAAAACTGCCTTTTTTGTTTATAGCGCAAAAAATTTAAACTACAGAGGTGATCAAATACCACTAAAAGAAAGCTCTATTTGTGGGGAAAAAAAGGACGTAAATTTTGTTTTGGTACAACATCGCACGACTGAGTAATTGTCAGCTAATGCGACGCAGTGCCGAATCACAAAAAATGCTCTGGTCAGGAAGGGGGTAAATTCTTCTGGGGCTGAAGTGGTTAATGTTATTAAAATTACCTTTCCATTTTAGTCTGCAATCAGCTATGACTTTCTAAAACTACCCCAAAAATGTAAACTATGGCTACCATGGCAACACTGGGGGTGTCTTCTGCACTATACCTGGCACAGAACAGCCCCAGAAGACTGAAGCCTTGTACACACAACCGATTTTCTCGGCAAAAAACTACAAGAAACCTGTTGGGAGAGCTTTCTTGCCGAGAAAAACGTTTGTGTGTATGGTTTCTCGTCGAGAAAACTGCTGGGAACGTCAGGATTCTCGTTTTTCTCGTTGAGATTCTCGTCGGCCTGTTTCCCGATGAGAAAACCGGCCGTGTGTATGCTTTTCCGAGTCTTAAAAAAATCGCGCATTCTCAGAATCAAGTATAAGACGGGAGCGCTCCTGGTAAAACTAGCGTTTGTAATGGAGATAGCACATTCGTCACGCTAAAACGAACAAAGCACGAAGACTGAAAAGCGCAAATCTTCTCTCCCCAAACTTTTACTAACACGCGGTAACACAAGATCAACAAAAGCAGCCCAAGGGGTGGCGCCATTGAAATCGAACTTCCCCTTTATACTGCCGTCGTACGTGCTGGACGTGACCGCGCTTTCCAATGACGAGATTTGGAATTGACAGTGTGTATGCAAGGAAAGCTTGACAAGAATCTCGTCGAGAAAAACTACTGGCTTTTTTACTATGAGATTCTCGGTCGTGTGTACAAGGCTTGACTTTCTGCTCCTGTGAAAAGCTCTCTGCTTTTCACAGAAGCTGATTTAAAAGCTGAACCCCAGGTAATATAAATATGGTCTAAATACAAGAGCCTTATTTATTCTTACTGGGC
The DNA here is from genome assembly GCA_029206835.1 of Rana muscosa. Classification (NCBI taxonomy): domain Eukaryota; kingdom Metazoa; phylum Chordata; class Amphibia; order Anura; family Ranidae; genus Rana; species Rana muscosa. Next base: position 190,243,391 of record CM055117.1, read on the forward strand.
TATTGGGGATCTTTCTTCCAGACCTATGCAGTCATCCAGAATGAAAAAACCTCCTGCACTTTGCCTCTATGCTGGAAAATCTTGCACTATGGACCAACTACAGCTGCTGTCTCTTCTTGTATGGGGTGACTGGTCTTGTATCTGCCCCTTGTAGTGTATATTCTACCGACATCCAGTAGTGGAAGAAGCTGTTGGGTCCCACTCACAGCTCTGCACAGGCTACATTGAGCCAAGTGATGATTCCACTTCAATTTTTATAAAGTAATATCTAAGTTTGCAAGGGCATTTGGTGCACACAGAGTTAATTTTTATGCTTTGTGGATATTAAATAATATTAAATGCCTGGATTTTAGCTTTAAACTCATGTGCTGATTTATGAATTCTAAAGAAAAGCTTGTGCTGCTACCTATAGCAACTAGTCAGAGATTTTATTTATTTGGTAAATTAAATCTTATGAGTTGCTTTTTAAGGTTAGCTCAACTTTTAATGCAGAAATTAATCCAAAGGTATATAGAGAAATGGGCAAGACAGGTTTTACGGTGTACTTTAACTCATCCAGATATTTATTTTTACCCAAGCCATTGACTTGTTCCCCCAATTTCAATTACCAGTCTGCTGCAATTAGGAGATATAGAGCTGCAAAAAACAATTTAATAGAACATGTGACCACTTGTCAATTGTTATATAGCTTAAAATGTACAGCTTTAAAATATTTTACAGTATTATAGTTTATACTTGTTCTTCTAGGGTGTGGATCATTTATTACAGCAGATGGTATAGGAGATTTGTGAGATACTCCTGAACAAGCAATCGGTTTTATTGTGCTAAACTGTGTATCCACCCATCTCAGGTTATCCTACAGATGTGCTAAATATATGTATCTGCTATGGTTCACACAGTTGCTGATACATTCTTGTTGGATGGTGGCATTGTCTCACTAGTAATGCAGACCAAAGTGTAGGTAATCATAGCTGGTCATGTAACCTAATGCTTCTTTATAAGTGTTAATGTCATCTGTCCATATGGTAACAAGGGCCTCATGCATTTCGTTCATATGTGTTCCTGTGGCTGCTAAACATGTCCCTGCTACGTATATATCACAGCGCAAACAAGCTGCACCATGACATGACGTGTTATAATTAAAACAATTATACTGGGTAGGTTCACACATCCTGGTTTGACATTTGTGTATTTTAAATTTACAGCTAGTAGTTGCAACTATTCAGAGCTGTTAAAACGGCCCTTAACATACTCTTCATACAAAATAACCTATGGAAAGGATACCACTAACCAGTGTTCCATTCAATAGTATCTATCTACCTTGTGCTGCTAAAGGCTCAAGTTGGACTTAAGCGCTATTGATACAGAATTTGTACGTTCTTTTTGATGATTTCACAGATTTACATTACCAAAAACCCACTGATAAATCTATGAATGCATGTATTTTTTCTAAGCTTTTTATTTCAAGAAACGCATTGATACAGAGACACACAAGGTATACAGAACGTCACCAAATAGACAGCTAAAATATAGTACATACAAAAATGTAATCACAGTACAACGTAGTTACTCCAGACAACAGCCAGTGAGCACAACATACAGAACTCATGCATTTCTAATTCTTATGACTCTTTGGGTCAGGTTGCTCAAGAGCTAAAATAGAGAAACTATCAACTTTGGCCACATGTGTAACCAAATCGGACATACTTTATTTATTGGCGTATAACACTCACTTTTTTACCCTGAGGCCTCATGCCCACTGGCGTTTTTACAGCTGCGTTTTTGAGCGTTTTTTACAGCTTAAAAACGCCTGTCCATGTTATTGTAAATATTTTTTTTTTTTTTGAAAAAAAACAAAACGTCGGAGCTAAAAACGCGACCGCGCGTTAGTGCGCGGTTTTTGCGCGTTAGTGCGCGTTAGTGCGCGTTTTTGCGCGTTTTTTGACGCTCGCGTTTTTTCCTGCCTAGTTCTGACGCTGAGGAACGCACTGGCCCTGGGTTTTTTTTACAGCTTACAAACGCCTATGCTCTTTACAGCTCAAAAACGCCTAGGTGGGCATGAAGCTATAGACTAACATGGACAGGCGTTTTTAAGCTGTAAAAAACGCTCAAAAACGCGGCTGAAAAAACGCCCGTGGGCATGAGGCCTGAAAATAGAGGGTAAACTGTGCCTGCGTGTTATACACAGGGGGCTGTGGAAAGTTTTTTTCCTGAAACTTCCCTCTAAAGCCCTGTACACCCGATCGGTTTTCAGAGGAAAACAGTCCGATGGACTTTTTTCATCGGACAAACCGATCGTGTATGGGACCCATCGGTCTTTTTTCCATTGGTTTTAAAAAATAGAACATGTGTTAAATTTTTCCGATGGATCAAAAACCGATAGCAAATTCCGATCGTCTATGGGCAAGTCCATCGGATAAAAAAACCCACACATGCTCAGAATCAAGTCGACGCATGCTCAGAAGCATTGAACTTAATTTTTCTCGGCTCATCGGCGTGTTTTACGTCACCGCGTTTGGAACGGTCGGTTTTTTGACTGATGGTGTGTAGGCAAGACTGATGGAAGTCAGCTTCATCGGATTTCCGATGGACAAAACCATCAGATTAGAATCCATAGGATATCCGATTGTGTGTACGAGGCTTTAAAGTTAGGGTGCATGTTATACGCCTGTGCGTGTTATACGCCGATAAATACGGTACTTACAAGTGTTTGACCTGTAGAAAATTACACATTAGATGCAAGATTACCATTCGATACACTAGACTTGTGGCTGAAGGTATAGAGGTGGCTTTTTGTTGTATAATTCAGCAGTAGGACTTTTCCTCATGTTGTTTTTATTATTATTATTATTATTATTATTATACAGGATTTATATAGTGCCAACAGTTTATGCAGCGCTTTACAACATGAGGGCAGACAGTACAGTTACAATACAACTCAGTACAGGAGGAATCAGATGGCCCTGCTCGCTACAGCTTATAATCTAAAAACATACAAGTTTATTTCTTATTTATCACAATATTTTAAGACCAGTTAGAACCAGGAAAAAGTCAAATGTTTAGTGTAGAAAGGTAATCCTAGAAGAAGGGTTATTATTTAGGGCACCAAAAGTTAAGACTCCAGTGATCTGGCCCTGGTAAATACAGAAATAAATCTGAAGGGAGAGGGGAAAAAAAAAAAGATTCCCGTGCATTGGATAAGTAAACATTGCGACTATCCTGAAATGGTCTAAGGGGAAGTATATGTCCTTGTATTAGCTGTAGCTAATGTTTGTCTTTATTTACTTGCAGATCCAGTACCTGCCTTGGATCTGGGACAGCAATTACAACTAAAGGTTCAGCGGATGCATGATATCGAAACAGAAAACCAGAAGCTTCGAGAAACATTAGAAGAATACAACAAAGAGTTTGCTGAAGTAAAAAACCAAGGTATGGTACCGAGTATATATTATTGTGCTGATGAGCATTCAATTAATGAAAAATGATATAAATGTAATTCCACCATCTTTTATATGGATCCTGTTTTGCCTATTGTAAGCAGTATCATTTTCTTCATCACATTATTTCTCTATGATTCCCTGGTACTTTCCTTTCTTTCCATTTTTTTTTTTTTTTCCGGAATTTTACAGGTGATGTTTCCATATGAAAGCTTCTGTATAGGTGTCTAGTATTTTTTTTAAAAAGTGTTCAGGCTTATAGCATTATTACTAGTGTGCTGCAGATTTCTGTTTAAGCAAAAGCTTTGCCCTGTCTACTTATTAGATCAGTGTTGAAGTCTGTCTTACAGAGGCCATATTATTTAATCCTATACTAGATGCTTAACAGGTGAACTGAGGTCAGACATAGCCCTTCTGTACACAGGAAACAGGTTGATCTGTAGCCCAAGTAACCAATAAATTCTCATGGTTAAACCGTTCAGGCTACAGTTATACAAAAAACGACTTCTCAATGAACTTTAATTATGGAGTCTGTATATTATGTAGGTCTACATTAGGTGAATTTTGATTGTTTTATTTAAATAAATATACATAGTTTCTTGTTTCATGCAATATGTAAAGCTCCTTAATCAACTGAAAACCTTAAACCTCAACTTCAGCCATTTTTTTACAAATTACTAAGTAAAAGCTCACATTTTTGTCAGTTTTTTTTATGTCTGCTAGTGACCTTATTGGTGAGATTGATTCCTCACTACCCTGTGAAACCAGGGCAAAAAGTCACACAAAGCAATAAAATATTGTCAGAGATAATAGCCTGCTCTATCTGAAACAAAATACAAAGTGTTGTCTGGAATTGGGCTTTAAAGCCCTGAAACACATTGGGTTAGATGTCTGAATCATTTTTGTAATTTTTATATTCAGATTTCACGTCAACCACCATTTAATATCTTACCTGCTTAAGATAGACAGGAAATGTCACATCTATTGCATTTTTTAATTGGTCTGTTTTAATATCAAAAAATGGTTTTCCTATTAGCTACTTCTATTAGGCCTTTACAAAGTTTGCTTCTATAAAAGTGACAAATACATTTAAGGATTAGACTTGGCACTGGGCCAGATTTAATCAATGCAGTAGTTGCAAAGGGACTAGTTCTTCTTTCTTTATTAAGTCTGTTTTATTTATTTTATTCTCTTCCTCTTCTGAGTTTTACTTTTTAGGACTTCTTTTTTCATTCACTTTCAAATTTACTTTCTTGATTTTAAGATAAGGCATGGATGTGTATTTATAGAAAATGCTGCACAGGGTGTATTTCAAGTTCTACTCTGTTAAAATTACATCTCTGTGGTCAGGTGAAGGCAAAATTACAGTAAGATAAATATATGTTGTTTTTTTTTTTTGTTGTTTTTTAAACAGAGCTAGTATTAGAAGAAAATCTGATAAACTTAGTGGTTTAAGCAATCTTATTTATTTTTTGTAAGCAAAACTCACAGTGATTGAATGATTGTTGGTCAGAATCTTGCACAACCACTGTCCATTTTATAACAAGCATTGAAGATGTCATTTTATGTTAGTAACCCAGAATTCTACTCTCAGACCTAAAACTGCTTTGAAACATGTAGGGGAACCAACCTTGTATTTAAAGGGACCTTGTCGTTATACCAAAATATCCAGAAAAGGCATACCTGTAAAAGAAGAGTGTACGTACTTATCTTTCCTGCTGTCTGTGCTGCTAAACTCTTCTCCAATCTTGAGAAATGGGCCCCCTAAGTCTGCTGGGAAACTGACTTCTAACCTCATATTATTATAGAAGACACTGGTAATGTTGAGAACAGCAGGAGGAACCAGAGAGCACTGTGTGGGGATCAACAAGATCGACACTCCTAGGAAGTGTTGGTTTTCCGTCAGATTTGAACTCCGCAAAATGAACTGACAATAAAGGCATGCCTAAAATACAGCATGTTTTTCTTTTAACCACTTGCCGCCCGCCCTAATACAGAATGACGGCGGCAAAGTGGTTTCAATGTCCTGACCGGACGTCATATGACGTTGGCAGGATAACAGGGGGGCCCGCATAGCGGCGATCGTTGTTGCGGGTGTCAGTCTGACACCCCACAACACCGATCTAGGTAAAGAGTTTCTGACGGAGACTCTTTACCTAGTGATCAGCCGTGTCCAATCACGGCTGATCACGATGTAAACAAGAAGAGCCGTGAACGGCTTTTCCTCACTCGCGTTTGTCAGACGCGAGTAGAGGAGAGCCGATCAGCTGCTCCTCTGACAGGGGGGGTTTGTGCTGATCGATTATCAACGCAGCCCCCCCGAGGATGCCCACACTGGACCACCAGGTATGCCACCCTAGACCACCAGGGATGCCCACCACCAGGTATGCCACCCTAGACCACCAGGGATGCCAATCAGTGCCCCTAATAGATGCCAATCAGTACCCACAATGGATACCAATCAGTGCCCACAATGGGCATCACTGATTGGCAGGCATTGTTTGGCACTGATTGGCATCCATCATTACAGTACATCAGTGCCGCCTATCAGTGCCCATCCGTGCCGCGTATCCGTGCCACGTATCCGTGCCCATCCGTGCCGCCTATCCGTGCCCATCCGTGCCGCCCATCCGTGCCGCCTATCCGTGCCCATCCGTGCCGCCTATCCGTGCCCATCCGTGCCGCCTATCCGTGCCCATCTATGCCGCCTATCCGTGCCCATCCATGCTGCATATTAGTGCCCATCAGTGCCACCTTATTGGTGCCACCTCATCGGTGCCCGTCAGTGCAGCCCCATTAATGAAGGAGAAAACGTACTTATTTACAAAGTTTTGTAACTGAAACAAAAAACACTTTTTTTTTTCAAAACATTTCTGTGTTTTTTATTTTTTTTAGCAGAAAATAAAAATCCCAGGGGTGATTAAATACCACCAAAAGAAAGCTCTATTTGTGGGAACAAAATGATAAAAATTTAGTTTGGGTACAGTGTAGCATGACCGCGCAATTGTCATTCAAAATGCAACAGCGCTGAAAGCTGAAAATTGGTCTGGGCAGGAAGGTGTATAAGTGCCCTGTATGGAAGTGGTTAACAATTGCAAGCCTGATATCGGTGAGGGATTGATCCCACTTGGTGGCATGATAGACTCTGAATGGTGGTGAAAACCTGGTATAAGCAGGCCTTCACATGCTACAATTGGGAGGGTTAATGCATGGCGCTTTGTTTTACACTTCCATAATGTTCCTAAAGTTACAGATTTCAAAGGATTTTTTTCTAGTTTGTTTCCTACCAGACATGGCACAAAACCAGTTTTGAATGGATTAGGTTTTCCCAAATTTGCTTTTGATACTGTGATTCAGAATCACATTTATACTTATTACTCAATATACCATAATCTGAGTTATCTGCACATGGCCTTTATGAGGCTTTTCACACGTGACTCATGTCATTTGGAGTGTACTTAATAAGCCTATGTGATGCATGTATTGTAAAGGGTATTGTCAATGCTACATACCGTAATTCATTAGCATGTTAGACAAGTGTGTGCTTTTAACCTTGTGGCAGCAGTTTAGGGAAGGCCCTTTTCTTTTCCAGCATGACTGTGATCCTGAACACAAAGCCAACTCCATAAAGATGGGGTTTAGGGAATTTGGTGTTGCGTAACTCAAGTGATCTGCACGGAGCCATATCCTCAACCCTACTGGACTGAATTGAAATATCTATTCATCCAGCAACAGTTTGTGGCCTTACAAATGCTTTTTTTGGTGAATAGGCACAAATACCCACAGATACTATAAAATCCTTTGGAGAGCCTTTCCAGAAGAGACAAGGGCCTTTATAGCTGCAAGAGCGGGATGGGGGAACAAGTCCATAATAATGCCCACAGTTTTGGAATGGAATCTCCAACAAGATCAAATAGGAGTGATGGTCAGGTATCCACAAATTTTTGATCCTATAGGGTAAAAAACTTGATGGAAATGTCAACTTTTCCACATGGCTAGTTAGGTTTTAAGACATTTTTATTTATTTTTTTCAACCTGCTGATTCCAGTCTTTTTCGCATGTTCACATTGTCTGTTTTGTTCAGTGGTGCGCTCCATTTTTTTTTCAGGGATTGAGCTCAATTTACGAAGAGTTATTTTCCTCTTTAAAATCTGACTTAAAATGGTTCATAGCATTTTTCCAAAAACATTTTACAAAAAAAAACACTACCAAAATAAAGAATGAGTTATTTCATCAAATTGTGAGGTATTTCTCTCATTAAACCATTTGGTATTGTATCTTATGACGTGATATTCAGTGGAATTGATACAGTGGAGAAGGATTAGATCCCCTGTGAGGTTTTATTGCTAATAAAGAGGTAAAATGATTAATACCGTAGAAACATGCCAACTTACTACGTTAGTGCGGTACCTGCAGCTGACGGCAAGCTGCTCTAATTGGACACACATGGCATATCAAAAACAAGTTAAGTAAATACAAAATGAATTTATAAATGTAAAATATTGAATGAAAAAAGTATACAAAAATCATATATATATCCTTCTCTGACATAAAAAAGACAACGTTGTCCTTTGGGAGATTTTCTTCACTTCCTGTCCCATAACCAAAACAGGAAGTGAGATGAAAATCTGCAAATTAAAAGAATCCATGGGGGGGGGGGCAGGCCACCAGAACTAGTCTCCCCATTGGAAGATTTCTACTATATTACTTTTCTGGGGACAGTCCAAAATTTGGGATTTTCTTTTACTTTTACTTTCAATGATAACGGTAAAGAGGACAAATAGAGAGGGTGAATCTCCCAACTAGAGCACAGACAGCATCATAAACCTGACAGGGGTTCTAATCCCTCTCCGCTCAATCCAAAACAAAACAAAAAGTTTTGCCTTTAGTTATACTTTAAGTAAATTAGCCCAGATGATTATGTGTTTTTCCATATTTCGGTTTCTATGCATCTCTGTTGAGAGAACTGATCCAGAACGGTGGAGACTCCTCCAAATTGGCTATTATATTTTTACATTCCTTAAATACCTCATGCCTGGACCACTACTTATTTAACTCATGCATTTTTTTTCCCTTTAGTGAATTTACTGTAACACCGTTTTATGAGGTGTTTACTGAGTGTTTTTTGCTTTTTGTGGTAAATACTTCATGAGGTGATAGCGAATTGACATTTTCATTATCTCATGGGATAATTGGAATAAATGTGTCGCGTGATTCAATTATCACATGAGATATTCTTTGATGAATTGAGCCTATTGTCTCAGGTCAGTCCACGCTCAGTATTTTCAGTAGTACTAACCTGGGGACAAGTTGAGGAAGGGTGACATGGGGTCCACCTGTATCCCCTCAATCACAAGGATTCTGGAAAGATGGCGCTAATGCAGAGTTCTGTACTATAAATATTATGTATTTGTAGTTTATGTTATATTTGTATCTTATATTTGAAGTTTGTTTTTCACAGTCCGTATTCTCTTTTACAAATAATAATTTTCTTAGTACAAAGTAAAAAAAAAGGATCAGTGTGTTCTTATATAAGCTGTAAGCGCTTATCTCTAGTCTAGTCTTTTCATTAAGGCCATGCCATTTCTGTTCCCTTTATAAGTGGGTGATGTTTCCATGTTAGAAGTTTGGTATTACCAAGGGAAAGTTGGTTACATTGAACAGTGTGGGAGGACAGGCTATTCTCCTCAGCTTGAAGCAATTATTCTATACACGTCTCTGTGACCAGGACCAGCTCAGGCCACCTTGGAGCCAAGGACCTTAACTAATTAAAATACTGTGGAAAAACAGACTAATTGGAGTGCTACTCAAAAACAATTTAGATGGCTTACGTGTTTCTCTTTAGGCTGAATATTCTTGGCCTCAAAGAGAGTACGGAGCTTGATTACAGTTAACCTGTCACAGGCCTACTACTAAGAATTGTGCCTGCCTCGTCGCAGTCTGTTTTCTATTACAGCCTAAATGAGAACAGTGTATTATTCTAATGCAAACATCTCTGTAAATCAATTAGAACATACAGTACCAGGTGAACACTTGGCAGTTTTTTTTTCTCTTATTACAGGAAGTCAACTTTGTGAAACCATTAAAACTGCCATCTGTAATAAGTAGTACAGCATAATGCTTACCGTAGCAGAGCGCAGGGTAATGACAGGCACTAAACATTTAAGTTTGATTGGCTGATGTGGTGCAGTCTGCTGACATGATTCTTCCCCCAGACATTTTGATAAATACGGACAGCCAATGTTTACTGAAGTGTATCCAAAGCCCAAACTTTTTTTTTTATGGCGTAGTGAGGAGTTAGAAGAACTCCAATGTCACAAGGACTAAAAGTGAGGGAGAATCCAAAAATAGACTCTTAAGGCCCTGACACATGGTCAGAAAATCTGAAGTTTAGTTTAGTCGGATGAACGATCTGCCGATTTTCGGATCGTTAGTATGCTGGTTTAGACAGCCGATTACAAATTTTTGACAGACAAAACTGGATGTGCAGGCTCCAAAATTTTTGTCTGATGTGACCACAATGTCAGATTTTCTTTTCATTATTACGGTTTTCTGCCCAAAAAAAATCTGAAGAGCAAGACTAGGCATGCTCAGAAATGAAAGAATACATACAAAACAATTTAACACCTTACGTCACTTCTGACGTTGAATTCTGTCATCCGAAAATTTTCTGATGGTGTGTACCCTCTTCACTTTTGATTTGAGACTAGCATCCAACAAAACTGGACGCAAATTCATCCAATAATCTGATCGTGTGTACAAGGCTTTATTCAGGCAACAACTTTGGAAGAGAGTATTTCCTTTATTTTGGAGAGATTTCCTCCCACTTCCCATTGTGTCCCGAGAAGAGGATGTGAAAATAAATCTTCCCAGTAGGAGCCTGACAGTATTTTGTATCCAAAATGCCAAATAGAGTAACTCTAAAGCCATTTTTTTTTATTATTAAAGTCCCGTTCAAACATATGCGATGCGGGATCCAGTGCGATTCCTGTGGTTCCCGCAGCGTATCTCACTCGCAGGCAGTTCACTGTTCTCTGCGAACCGCTGTGTGTGTCAATGTAAAGTTAATGACCCCCAAATCGGTTTGTAGAACACAGTGTAAACTGTGAAATAGGACAGAAATCGGATTGCATGTGTGTGAACACCCATGCGATCCGATTCCAGTACAGACCAAAAAAAGTCCTGCACCAATTTGTATGCTAATGCAATGCGATTTCAGCCATACAGTTTGTATGGCTGAATTCTCAGTGCACAGACATTGCATGTGATGTGCACATCACTAGTATGAACTCAGCCTAAATAGCTGAATATTCCTTGATGGATGGAACCACCCTTTAACTTACAAACGGTTACAGCATAATTGAAATTGTTGTCTTTTGTATAGGAAAGTGCAGTGGTGAGGCTCTTGCATACTGTGTAGAGACAGATGAGTAATGATTGCTATATATAACATATTTGCTTCTAAGACATACATTTATTTTCCTCCTTTTTTTTTTTTTTTTCTTAGCAGTGGGTTTCATTTTTTTTAGTCATTCTGTGTCCTCATTTTACCTCTGCAGAGCAATCTGTTGAACTTCTGTGTATACTGTATTAATAAATGTACATATGCAGAGAAATCACATTCTACTGCCCATATGTTCTCCTGAACCTGTGAATTGCAATGAAATGTTCTGTTTGCATTTTTAAAGAGTTCTGATTATTCTTAAGAAAAATTATATTTGCAAATATAATCTTTTACATAACATTTAGGCATGAAACCTGCCCTGAGAGAAACATAGTTTGTCATTTTTTATTTTGCTATTTTTACATTTTAAGAGCTTGAATGATCTGCTTTAACCACTTGAACTCTGAAAGGTTTTACCCCTTTCATGAGCAGGGCAATTTTTGCTATTCAGCACTGCGCTACTTTGTGCAAATTAAATTTGTATCTTTTTTTTTTCACACAAATAGAGCTTTATTTTGGTGGTATTTGGTCAATACAGGGTTTTTTATTTTTTATTATATAAACGGAAAAGACAGAAAATGTTGGTAAAAAAAAAAAACAATTGTTTTCTACTTTCTGCTATAAAAGACATCCAATAAGAATTTCTTCATACATTTGGGTGAAAATGTATTTTGCTACATGTAAAATTAAAATACTCGAAAATTAAGCTATCCCCAAATACTCCATTGTGGAGTAACCCTGAGTTTCCACATTTAGACTCTATTAAGGATCCAGGGGCATGGACTACATTTAGGGTGAAAAAATTATCGCAAGTAATACAGGGAGAACATTTTCTCTCATTTGTAGAAATGAGGCAGTGTTGGAATGTGCCTGAGAGTTATACTTTCAGGTATATGTAACTTGTCCATGCTTTATCAGCTCAGTTCCCTGAGGGGACTCCACAATTATTGGAACCAGGTCTGGAGAAAATGGTAAGGAAAAAAAGTGCAAAGAAGCTTACCTCAACCTTTTATACTTATCTATCAAAGACTTCATTGTCGGATATACTGTATATACTCAAGTATTAGCCAAGATTTTCAGCCCTTTTTTTGGGCTGAAAGTCCCCCTCTCGGCTTATACTCGAGTCAGTGATATTGAACATTGTAAATTGTACCTGAAAACAATTGAGCGGCTGCGGCGTCCATCGTTTAAAACTTGCAGTCTCTTCCTGGTCCCTTCTGTGATAGGTGGAACTGTGTCTGCTGAGAATCGCCTATCACGAACGTTCTCTCATCCTCACCCATCCCAGCAGACACTGTGTTCAGTGTTCCGCCAATCACGGACGTCTGCTGGGAAACTGAGGATGAGAGAACGTTTGTGATAGGCGTGATAAGCAGACACAGTTCCGCCTATCACGGAAGGGACCAGGAAGAGGCCGCGAGTTTTAAACGATGGACGGGACGCCGCAGCCTCTCAATTTTTTTCAGGTACAATTTACAATGTTCAATTTTAATTTTAGGGGCACAGTGAGGATGGGCACAGTAAGGTGGCAATGGGCAGTGACAATTGGCTTCGTGAAGTTGCAATGGGCACAGTGAGGAATGCAAATGGGCATTGTTGACCCTCTTCCACTCACAGTAGCTGCTGCATTCTCACCCTCGGCTTATACTCGAGTATATACGTTAGGTAAATTCTATGAATGTTGGAGAAGAGATGCCCTCCAATCTAGTGGAGGAAAATTGGGAGGAGGTATGGAAGTTCCCATTTCAGATATTGGTATCACTTCGAGACAAATTAATACAATTCAAAATAGCACATAGGAGTCATTATACACCATATAAGCTTTATAAGATCTCTCCATCAAACTCTCAGAATTGCTGGAGATGTGCAGACAGCTCAGGAAACTTTTTTCCCACATTTTGGTCTTGCCCGAAAATAGTGGTATTTTGGGAGGTCTTGAGAATTGCTACAGTAACATCAATAGTTTTGGAACAAGAGGTAGAGATCTGCCTTTTAGGAATAATAGGGAAGAATATCACCTCTATGGGAAAGAGAATACAGGTAGGCCTATTACCATTTTATGCTAGAATAATAATAGAATAATAATAGAGTTAAATTGGAAGAAAGTGGAAGCCCCCTCGGTGGTACATTGGAAAAATTTGGTAAACAACAATTTGCCACTGTATAGGAAAACATATTGCAATAGAGGACATGGGGAGAAATATTAAAGAGTGTGGGCAAGTTGGATAGAGAACCCCATGACGGCTTCAGGATAAATAGGGTATAAAGAGAGGATAAGCCACACCAGGGAATAAAGGGAGAGGAATAAATGTAAAAGGTAACTGTGTTAGATTAAATGAATGTTAGGTGGAATTTTTATGAAATTTTGGAGAGAGTAGATAAATTTAAATTGTGGAATGTATATGTATATTTTGTATTTTTTTGTATGAGAAAGAAAAAATGGAAAATCAATAAAGAGATTTGTGGAAAATGAAAAAACCCAAAAAGTGTACATTAATTGGTTTGTGCAAAAATGTAATTATAGCGTCTGCAAATTATGGTGTATATATACTGGAGTTTACGCAGCTATGGCACTATACTGATAATGGCGGTGATCAGCCACTTATAGTGGGACTATGATAGTGTGGCGGGCAATCTAACACTGGCATCAATAGTGACACTAATAAAGTGATCAGTGCTAATATGGTACACTGTCACTGTACTAATGACACTGACTGGGAAGGGGTTAACATCTAGGGGCAATCAAAGGGTTAACTGTGTGCCTAACAATTTGTAATATGTGCTGCTTTTACTTTACTATCTGTCTGTTTTTTTCCCTGCTTTGCAGGGAGGAGAAACAGAAGTCACTGTTCACACAGAACTCTGTGTGTAATTGGCCACAGCTGACTTCAGCCAAAATTGTTGGCTGAAATCAGCTGCCAAACTTGTGCTGTGTCCAATCACAGCAGGGGTCAGCAGGGGGCACGCATACACATGCCCGAACCCTGAAGAAAGGCTGCAACGTACAGGTATATCACGCAACTGCTCATAGTACAACTACTGTTATAGGGTTATAGGTTATAGGGGTTGAAAAAGTCAGAAGGTTTTATATCTTAATGCATTCTATGCATTAAGATAAAAGCCTTCTGTGTGCAGCAGCCCCAATTGGCTCCCCTCTTACTTACCTGAGCCCCATCTCTGTCCAGCGATGTCCATGAGTGTGTTGGCCATCCGAGAATCTTCCTCCTGATTGGCTGAGACACAGCAGCGGCGCCATTTGGCTCCTGCTGCTGTCAGAGCCAACTAGCTATTTAGGAGAGAGAGGGGGTGGAGCCAGGCCGCAGCTCCGTGTCTGAGTGACTCGGGTGCCCCCCATAGCAAGCTGCTTGCTGTGGGGGCACTCGACAGGAGGGAGGGGCCAGGAGCACAGAAGAGGCACTCAAGAAGAGGAGGTAAGTATAACATGTTTGTTATTTTTTTTTTTTGCAAAAAAGACGAGACTTTACAATCACTTTAAGGGCAAACCTAATGGTTTTTGGTTCATTTTAATTCATTTTTTTTCTAAACACTTACAATCTATAAAGATATCTTTTGTATACATTTATATTGTTTGAACGTGTATTGCTGTTTCCTGTTTCCATAGATTCTGTTCAATCTAGGCCCAATCTGGTGACTTTGGCAAATACCAGAAAACTTCTGCACCTGTGTGTGCACCTGTTAGCTGCTCAATTTTGATAAGTAGTAATAGAAATTAGGCAGTACCTCTGGCTCCCAGTACTGACCAGCCCTGGGCCAGTATATAGAAAATGATAATTCTAGCTCAGTAGCCAACTCCAGTTTTGCCCTGTGCACTAATGTAAGCATAAGGTTTATGCACTAATGTAAGCATAAGGTTTATGCCATGGCTGATTTATATATATTGAACTGATCTTTTTCAGTCAATTTCCTAGATAACATTTTAGATGGGGGGTGTCGTTGGTTCCCCCATACGCCGTCTAATGCTATAAAAATATGTAATTTATCATATAATCATTGTGTAAATTGATAGCTTTGGTTCATCCATTTATTCTGTAAGTGTAGAACTGAAAAATAAATAATATTAGTAGCAATCTTGTTGAGCTGCCGCTAATATTCCATGTTTCATCTTGTGTGGTTCTTTAATTGTACATGTCCAAAGGCTTTACAGTGAGTTTAATTGATTTACATCACAATGCCATGCCAGAAATATGCAAATATCTGGTGTAGAAGCAGAGAGGCATGCGGAGCATTCATCATACAAGTGGAGGCTACGGGAAATTAATGTCCTAATGTGCGCAGAAAGATGAATAAACGGTTCCACATGTTAATTCATGCTTTAACCCACACTGAGACTTTATTAATCCCAGCTCAACAGAGAGATAATTTGAAACTGTTCAATAAGGTGATATTATGTTTTAGCATTGATTTTTTTCTTTTCAGGCTTGTTGCAGAAACCCTGGCTCTGTTTCCCAGCAAAATCCATTGATCCTTCTCAACTGAAACGTTTAAAGTTCAATTTAACATTTAGGGAGTAAAAGGTCTCCAAAGGGACTCATATCTATTGATTTTGTGTCAGAGTTGAAGAGATGGAGTTTAAAACACACTGATCCTACAGGGTAAAGAAAGCCTTGTATTATATAACCACACAGAGCTATGTAAACACATTTTCTCCCAATTGTTTTTCTACAGAGGTTACAATAAAAGCACTTAGAGAGAAAATCCGGGAATATGAACAGACCCTGAAGAACCAGGCGGAAAATCTGGCTCTAGAGAAAGAACAAAAGTTACAAAATGACTTTGCTGAGAAGGAGAGGTGAGTACTAGCTTCTAGTCTTCCACATGGATCTATAAGTACACAATTTCAGACTGTGTGTGTGTGTGTATACTTACATAAATATTCATGGAGTTCACGCACGCTTGATTTCATATTTATTTTATCCCTACTGCTAGAGGAGCAAAACCCACAGAATGAAATGCTGTAATATATTTATGAAAAGCTGATATAAATACAAAGTAAAAAATTGTGTTACTGGTTATGTGTGCGTAGAGTAAGCTGTTGGATCTTCCATTCAAACATGCAAGAATTTAGACTTTTCAAACTTAAAGTGGAGTTCCGCCCAGAAAAAATGTTTTCCACAAAAAATCCTAGAAAAAAAAATATTTTTTATACTCGCCCGAAATACCTGTTGCTATGCGGAAGTCCGTAATCTGCCTCTTCCGTAACCGCGGTCTGTTTTCTTCCCCATCCTCTTCTAGTGAATGGGGCGCGCTGCTTTCTGGGAACTGTGTGTAATCTTAGAGAGCAGCCGCCCATTCACAAGTCGGCGCGAGACTCGCGCATGCGCAGTAGGAAACGGGCAGTGAAGCGTAAGGCTTCACTGCCTGTTTCCCTTAGTGTTGATGGCGGCGCGGGAGAGTAGGACAGGTAAGTGTCCTTATTAAAAGTCAGCAGCTACACTGTTAGTAGCTGCTGACTTTAAAAAAAAAAAAATTGGCGGGTGGAGCTCCGCTTTAAAAATTTGTCATAAAGTTACACTTTGAGTCTGCAACTTCAACGTGAATGTTGGGGTCAAAGGTCGTCGACATCTGCCAATCGCATACACTGTCTCTTAACTTCAGAGTTTTCAGGTCTCTATCAAATAACCGACCCCTCTAGACAGAGCATTCTACATAATTTCTTGACACGGTTATGCACTCTCAGCTATGAGACAGTGGGGGTTATTTACGAAAGGCAAATCCACTTTGCACTACAAGAGCAAACTGCACTTGAAATTGCACTGAAAGTGCACTTGGAAGTGCAGTCGCTGTAGATCCAAGGGGGACATGCAAGGAAAATAAAAAACAGCATTTTAGCTTGCACATGATTGGATGATAAAAATCAGCAGAGCTTCCCCTCATTTCAGATCTACCCCTCAGATTTACAGCGACTGCACTTCCAAGTGCACTTTCAGTGCAATTTCAAGTGCATTTTGCACTTGTAGTTTGCACTTGTAGTGGAAAGTGGATTTGCCTTTAGTAAATAACCCCCAGAGTGGGCTTAAAGTGGTTGTAAAGTCAGAAGTTTTTTTTTTATCTTAATGCATTCTATGTATTAAGATAAAAAGCTTTCTGTGTGCAGCAGCCCCCAAATACAAACCTGAGCCCCATCTATGTCCAGCAGTGTCCACGAGTGTCTCGGCTGTCCGAATGGGAATGTTTAAAATATGAAGAGTGACTACACATTTCAGAGCTTGCAGATCTAGAGAGTCTATAGCACAGTCCTCTTCTTTTCTCTATGACCTGTTAATGAGCAAGTACACATTGGTAATGCAGGAGTTCCACTCGCTCCTATGGCAAGTTAGTCCCTTCCCCTCCCACCTATCGCTATACAGAGTAGTTGCTACCACTGCCAGTTTAGCATTTAGTGTTTTTTTTTTTTTTATTAAATTCAGTAAGTTAATTGAAAAGATTTCATTATTTTTTTCAGGTGAGTTAAATTATATTTTGTAGGTTTTTGTTTCTTAAAAACACTTGCCTTTAGATAGTACACATATCTACATTTTAAGTTGTTATCCTCATAACATTCACTTTTTCTGTGCAATATATAGATAGATAGATAGATAGATAGATAGATAGATAGAGATGTATAGATGTATATCTATATATATATATCTATATCTATATATAGATCTATATAGCTATATATCTATATACAGGCGGTCCCCTACTTACAAACGGAAGGAGACAACAGGAAGTGAGAGGAAATCTACCCCTGGGAAGGGAAATTTTCTCCTGTAAGAGTTGATATGGGAAAAAGGTGTCTCCACTGATGCTTTATCACCAATCCTTGTTTCCCTAATAACCCCAAATTTTCAAAATCCAATTGTCATTGGGACAGAAAGTGAGTTGAAATCTTCACACAGACAGCAAAACAAATGTTACAGGGGTGATGATAACCCTTCCCATGATATCCAAAAAGCTTAAAAATAGATTTTTTGGCTGGAGCTACACTTAAAAAATTTACCTGTTCCAACTTACAAACAGATTCAACTTAAGAACAAGCCTACAGTCCCTGTCTTGTTTGTAACCCGGGGACCGCCGGTATATCTATCTATCCATATATATATATATAGATATATATATATCTATATATATATAGATATATATATATATATATATATATATAGATATATATAGATAGATAGATAGATATATTACATACAAACAAACACAGCTCCTGTGACTGGTACATTTTCAGGCTCTAAAGCCTCGTACACAAGACCGGTTTTCCCAGCAGGAAAACTGCAATGAGAGCTTTTGGCTGGGAAAACCGGCCGTGTGTATACTTCATCGCAGTTTTCCCGACAGGAAAACTGCTGCGAATCGTGGCGGGAAAAAAGAGAACTGGTTCTCTTTTTTTCCCGGCTGACTTTTTCCCGTTGTGAAAACCGGTCGTATGTATGCTTTTCCGAGGGCAAAAAAATCGTGCATGTTTAGAATCAAGTATGAGACGGGAGCGCTCGTTCAGGTAAAACTAGCGTTCGTAATGGAGATAGCACATTCTTCAGCATTTTGAACAGCAGAAAACGATCTGAAAGCACGAAGACTGAAAAGCACGAATCGTCTCTCACCAAACTTTTACTAACACGCGATCAGCAAAAGCAGCCCAAAGAGTGGCGCCGTTGGATTTGAACTTCCCCTTTATAGTGCCGTCAAACGTGTTGTACGCCACCGTGCTTTGGACCGGCGGGATTTTGTCTGACAGTCTGTACGCAAGGCAAGCTTGGCAGGAATCCCGTCGGGAAAACCGACGGTTTTCTATCCGACGGGAAAACTGGTCGTGTGTACAGGGCTTAAGTCCCTTTACACTCTTCTTATGGAGCTTGTACCCTTAAGGTAGATGTAAACCTGATTCATGAAATTTGACCTGGGCACATATATCCGTAGTGTTGTCTTATCTCTCTCCAAAGCCCTGAGTCCCGTGTCTTTTTGCTGTTTCATTGCTCTGTTATCAGCATGATAACTTCTGACAAGTTCTCCATCAAGAGAGAAAAGGATTGCCTCTCTCAAAGCTTCCGAACCTTCACAGGAAAGTGTCCCGCTCTACTAGGAGCTGACAGGTGCTGTCTCTGCACAAGTTTGTTGAAAAAAAATATCCTGGACGGCCTCACACCGTGAAAAAGGCATCTTTATTGTAGAAAATAAAATCCAGTGTACAGCAGTCAAATCATATTGAGAAACCGTGGGAGAATAGTTAACGCGTTTCACATCAATCGATGCTTAGTCATAGCTAAATGAACAGGACCCAAGCGTGTGTGTATAAGAGGAAAGATTGAAAAAGAGGCTACCAATCAGAGCCTTAGAATTGTCTTGAAAAAAACTCCCACACAATTAGGTCCTGATCTCCCAAAAATTGAGTGCACCTGAAAGAGGAAAAAGCCAAAAAAATTAAAAATGGCAGGATCAAAAAAGACCCAACATAGTATATATTCATTTCAGAAAGACAAAATTGATGAAAGTCATTTGTAGAAATATCCTCTACGTGGTGCACTCAAGAGATGCGATCAATCAAAATACAACAAAATATGATAAAATACAAAATACAGAATACACAAATACATACGATGATTGGTGACCGAACATTGTAGGCCATTAATAAGCATTGAATAATATGCACAATCAAAGAATTCACAGTATTCATAAATCTAAAATTAAATCACCATGAAAGTGATAATAAAAATATGATATGTACCGTATATACTCGAGTATAAGCCAAGTTTTTCAGCACATTTTTTTGTGCTGAAAATGCCCCCCTCGGCTTATACTCGAGTCACCTTTTTGCGCCTGATCTCCCGAAATTTAGGGACCCGGTACCGGCCGGCCGTAGGTCCCCTGCACCCCGAACCAGGCACACATGTAGCCTCACTCTTCCTCTACAAGTGTGAAAAGTTTTTTGTCCAGGGGACCTACAGCCGGGGAGCACCGATTTTTCAAATCCGGGCACCCCTTCCATAGACTCCCATGTTAAATGGTAATTTCTCCAGTGATTTTGGGGACCCGGTACCGGCCGGTCGTAGGTCTCCTGGACCCGAAACTTGACACACGTAGCCCCATTTCTCCTCTAAGTGTGCAAAGTTTTTTGTCTGGGGGACCTATGACCAGGGAGCACCGATTTTTCAAAGCCGTGCACCCCTTCTATAGACTCCCATGTTAAACGTCAGTCTAGTCATGGACACAGTGAGGCATGGACACAGTGAGGCAAAGTGAGGCACAGTGAGGCATGCAGATGGACACCCTAGGCTTATACTCGAGTCAATACGTTTTTCCATTTTTTTGTGGTAAAATTAGGTGCCTCGGCTTATATTCGGGTCGGCTTATACTCGAGTATATACGGTAGTTAAAACATTCCTAAGTTGGAAAATATTGTAATTTCAAAAATATATATATATACCGACATAAGTGTAAAACCCACTTGGGTGTTAAATCTTTTATAAATGCTTGTATGATACTATGTATCCTGACAAGTTCTCCATCAACCAAGATAAAACCAGCCTTACATTTGTGTCGAGGGAGGTAGCTATGAATAGATTAACAGAGAGCTTGACTTGTCACAGCACAACTCTCTGCCTATGTGGAGAGGGGGTGTGTAACTTTCCTCCAATCAATTGTCTTGGCTGTATGGCAGGAATCCACTCCCAGTGCTACACAGGAAGAGAAAATCTCTAACAGGATGTGCACTTCCTGAAGACTATATAAAGCTGAAGACAGCAGATATACATGTAAAACGTATGTAGAGAGATTTGTTTCATCTCTGTGCATCATCTGAGGCTGTTCACTTCATTTGGTATAGGAGAGGGTTTACATCCACTTTAAGCAGTCCTACCATAGAGACTGAGGGCCGTTCTACCCAATGGCGGCTCATGGCATACTATATAGATAACTTTAGGTATATGGGCATAAGTGTATGACTGGCTCAGTGTGTCATAGTGGGGTGCTAAAAAACTAGGGGGCACTGTAAAAAAAAAAAGTGAACTTACCTTTGAGAAGGAAGCTATAGTGTGTTTTCAGTAAGCATATATTTTGCATTGTTGCTGTAATGTTTTTGTAAGTTTTCATCCCAACCCCAAACTCCTGGCCTGTTCATTAAGGCAGGCCGTAAATAATTCAATAAAATGTAGCCGATTCCCCCATCCACACCTTCGATGAGGATAAGGGAATCCTTTCTGCTGAGCTTATTGTATTGTGCTGGTGGGGACCCATCCCAGCCGGCAGAATACAATGATCAATGTTGTCGGCTATAGCTGGCAGCACTGATTGTGTACAACCAGCCAACCCGTACATGGATCAAAATTCAGCTCGTCCTACTGAAATGAGGATGACCTCACTTGGCGTTCTTGTGGGATCCTGGCAAAACTGAAAATCTCATGAGAGTTCACTTCTGAAAAGTGCTGGAGTGCATACACATGAGATTTGGGATTCTCAGATTTTCTAGGGCTGCCATATGGTGCTTAGTTGTTGCAGATTGCAACCTTCCACATTATACATAGATATTTCTTGGTGAGAAACTAGAGGGAGCTTAGTGGCTCAGCGCAATTACTCAGTCCAGTTACTACTTCCTGTAATCAGCCACATAACGAAAGTATTGTTTTCAGTGAGTCGGTCATATACCAGTCATGTATTGTTAGGAGCAGTAAGGCACAATCATTGTGTAGCCTTGCATATGTAATAAACAAAATAGTTGCCCCATGTGCGTGCGTGTGTGCGTGTATACCAGTGTTTCTCAACTCCAGTCCTCAAGGCACCCCAACAGGTCATGTTTTCAGAATTTCCTTCAGATGAAACAGTTGTGGTAATTAATAAGGCAGTGAAACTGAGCAAATCACCTGTGAAAATTAATGGAAATCCTGAAAACATGACCTGTTGGGGCACCTTGAGGACTGGAGTTGAGAAACACTGGTGTATACAGTGGGTCAAAAAAGTATTTAGTCAGCCACCAATTGTGCAAGTTCTCCCACTTAAAAAGATGAGAGGCCTGTAATTGTCATCATAGGTATACCTCAACTATGAGAGACAAAATGTGGAAACAAATCCAGACAATCACATTGTCTGATTTGGAAAGAATTTATTTGCAAATTATGGTGGAAAATAAGTATTTGATCAATATCAAAAGTTCATCTCAATACTTTGTTATATATCCTTTGTTGGCAATAACAGAGGTCAAACATTTTCTGCAAGTCTTCACAAGGTTGTCACACACTGTTGCTGGTATGTTGGCCCATTCCTCCATGCAGATCTCCTCTAGAGCAGTGATGTTTTGGGGCTGTCGCTGGGCAACACAGACTTTCAACTCCCTCCAAAGGTTTTCTATGGGGTTGAGATCTGGAGAATGGCTAGGCCACTCAAGGACCTTGAAATGCTTCTTATGAAGCCACTCCTTCATTGCCCGGGCGGTGTGTTTGGGATCATTGTCATGCTGAAAGACACAGCCACGTTTCATCTTCAATGCCTTTGCTGATGGGAGGAGGTTTGCACTCAAAATCTCACGATACATGGCCCCATTCATTCTTTCATGTACACGGGTCAGTCGTCCTGTTCCCTTTGCAGAGAAACAGCCCCAAAGCATGATGTTGCCACCCCATGCTTCACAGTAGGTATGGTGTTCTTTGGTTGCAACTCAGCATTCTCTCTCCTCCAAACATGACGTGTTGTGTTTCTACCAGTTCTACTTTAGTTTCATCTGACCATATGACATTCTCCCAATCCTCTTCTGGATCATCCAAATGCTCTCTAGCAAACCTCAAACGGGCCCAGACATGTACTGGCTTAAGCAGAAGGACACGTCTGGCACTGCAGGATCTGATTCCCTGGCGGCGTAGTGTGTTACTGATGGTAGTCTTTGTTACGTTGGTCCCAGCTCTCTGCAGGTCATTCACTAGGTCCCCCCCCCCGTGTGGTTTTGGGATTTTTGCCCACCGTTCTTGTGATCATTTTGACCCCACGGGGTGAGATCTTGCGTGGAGCCCCAGATCGAGGGAGATTATCAGTGGTCTTGTATGTCTTCCATTTTCTAATTATTGCTCCCAAAGTTAATTTCTTCATACCAAGCTGCTTGCCTATTGCAGATTCAGTCTTCCAAGCCTGGTGAAGGTCTACAATTTTGTTTCTGGTGTACTTCAAAAGCTCTTTAGTCTTCACCATAGTGGAGTTTGGAGTGTGACTGTTTGAGGTTGTGGACAGGTGTCTTTTATACTGATAACAAGTTCAAACAGGTGCCATTAATACAGGTAATGAGTGGAGGACAGAGGAGCCTCTTAAATAAGAAGATACAGGTCTGTGAGAGCCAGAAATCTTGCATGTTTGTAGGTGACCAAATACTTATTTTCCACCATAATTTGCAAAAAAAAATCTTTCCAAATCAGACAATGTGATTGTATGGATTTGTTTCCACATTTTGTCTCTCATAGTTGAGGTATACCTATGATGACAATTACAGGCCCCTCTCATCTTTTTAAGTGGGAGAACTTTCACAATTGGTGGCTGACTAAATACTTTTTTGCCCCACTGTGTGTGTGTATATATATATATATATATATATTACAAGAAAGTCCACCCCTATGTTTATCTAAAAATAGAAACTATACAATTCTTTAATAGGGAATATAATTTGCCACCCTGAGCCAGCATGTTATACTGATGGAGAGGGTAAGACATTGTTACTTTAATAGGCTCCCTTGCCATGGAAGAAAAAACAGTTGGGTAGCCCTGTATTATCCACCTTCTGACTCACTAGCCATTATTTACATAGATAATCACACACACGCAAAGTCGCATACACATTTTAGAGCACTATATTTTTCCCTGGAGCAAATTTCTCTGTGAAATATAGTGAATGATCACATTAAATCATGTTGGGGAACCTCTTCTCCCATTTCCGTGTAGACATCCTGTCTTAATTTCCACATCTATTACTTATGCTTATTGTGATGTATTGTGCAGGTAAGGAATGCAAAATACTCAAGGGAAAACATTCTAGATACTGAGCAGTTTAACCCTGAAAATCTGGATAGTAATTCTATCACATTTGAGCAAAGACCGCAGCAAATTAAAACTAAATGAAAGCATCAATTGCTTTGACTTCTTTGATCCTTGGTGCTGTCATAGAGGCCAGAGTTAGGAGTTCCTGTGTTTTGTATAGTGTAGAAAATTTTCCTAAAATTTCTGCCCCTGCAGCGAATTTAGCAATACATTTTAATGTCAATATGGACACTTATTGGCAATTTTTTTTTTTTCCTTCATAATAGACTTGCTTTTGTATAAATGACTGTTTTGTATCGGCATCTTCCCTTGCAATCTTATATGTAAATTCCCACACCTGTCTCCCCCAAGAGCTCTGTAGGTTGGGTTACATGTGCTCACCATTTACCTGATCTCAGCACGTCATCAGCATACCTGCATCTCTGTATCTGTAAATGACAGGTTTGGTCTATCGCTTGATGGAAGCTTCTAATCTTCATACTTGCCAGTTAATTTATAAATCCTCACAAATATATAAATTCTTGCAATAGGGGGACTAGACAGAGGAGGTTCTTTTATAGTACACAGGAACCAATATTAGTATGTCATGGAAAAGCTCAGTCAATAAAGATGCTAAACACCTTGGAACTGTGAGTACTTGGCTGTTACTTGTAGAACAATTTTATAAACATTACTTAATAAACGTTGCAAGAGATGGACAGGAGAGGCTGAGTTGTCTTATGACATCTCCCCATCTTTTGACAAGCTGTTGCCTGCTGATTTTGTACCCGGTGCAGCATCTATTCTCTTAACCTTTTAGTAAACACCCCTTTTCTGCAGCACAGGACAGCAGGTACATGTTGACATCAGTTGTTCAATGGTAATCCCTTTTTTTTTACTGGATCAATATGTAAACATGCTTATTTTGACAATCTGTATGAATATTGCTGTGTGTCTAGCCAATAAGCCATAAATGTTCTTGGCTATAATCATTCATTTATCCTCTAATGTAATTTATTTTATTTTCAGAAAGCTGCAAGAGACTCAGATGTCTACGTCTTCCAAGCTGGAGGAGACTGAACACAGAGTCCAAGTTCTGCAAGCAGGTTTGATGACTTTGTGAATTTTAGTGGGCTGGGAAATTGTTTATTTTAGTTGGAATCTATTTGGAAGTGACAAAAAAATGAATACAGGTTTGATTTGCTGTTTTTTTTTTTAGTAAGGAAGTGCTGCCTTGGCCTTGTGTACACTATGGGCGTTATTTACTAAAGGCAAATCCACTTTGCACTACATGTGCAAACTGCAAGTGCAAAGTGCACTTGGAAGTGCAGTCGCTGTAAATCGGAGGGGTAGATCTGAAATTAGGGGAAGCTCTGCTGATTTTATCATCCAATCATGTGCAAGCTAAAATGCTGTTTTTTATATTCCTTGCATGTCCCCCTCGGATCTACAGCGACTGCACTTCCAAGTGCACTTTCAGTGCAATTTCAAGTGCACTTTGCACTTGTAGTTTGCACTTGTAGTGCAAAGTGGATTTGCTTTTCGTAAATAACCCCCTATAAAAACCTTAACGTCCGCACCTTACCCATGTTCTGCAGCTGATCCATGTGACTTGTAGTGGGCACTGTAGCCATTTGTTTACATGCAAAACGATTGATTTTGCTACTAGGTGTTGTAAACCCTACTAGCGTTGTTCGTTTCCTCCAAATAGATATGATGGTGCTACGGAAGGCTCGTTTGTATATGTTATCCACACAAACATACACCTGGTTTGAAAAACCTTGTGATTGTGATGTCATCCGCTCTGATCTTTGACGGTCTTTATTTATAAAAACCCTGCCAAGTTTTTGAATCATGCAAGGACCTAAACATAAGGTGCAGGATAAGCTAATTTGCTCCAACGCAATTTTTAAGTAATAGGAATTTCTGTTCTGTGCGGACAATATTTAAGTAAGTATTTATCAGGCAAGAAAGTTGGTCCATAAATATGCTGATTATCAGCAATGTATATTTGCAGATACATCTCGCCTGCATAGGCCTAATACTAGGCGATTCTAGTGTGTGAGATGTGCAGCACCTCTGGCAACCAATTTCTTTCTAGATTATTTGGTATTTTATATATTAAGGTGACGTTTGTGATTGGTTGCTACAAATTACTACTGTATTTTGTGTTTTGTTAATTAAATGTCATCTTTTTACATGATTATAAATTTAGACACCTGCATAATATGTGCTTTAGGGTGCCATTAAGCATTTGAAATGTACTTCCATTTTTTACTATATAATATATTTTAAGGTAGGGCAGCGTGATATACAATGTGGCAAACAAAATGCATTACCTGCCTTGTCTCTTTGTTTGTGTAGGCCCCTGAAGCGTCTGCTGTGACCATTGGAAAGTCATATTTCGTTTGGCATCATGTAGTTACTCTGCATATAGTGACACCTAGTGCTGTGTTTGTGTGGCCATAGATAGCAGTTAGAACAAGCACATTTTTAGGCCTCATGCCCACTGGCGTTTTTACAGCTGCGTTTTTGAGCGTTTTTTACAGCTTAAAAACGCCTGTCCATGTTATTGTAAATATTTTTTTTTTTTTTTTTTTGAAAAAAAAAAAAAAACAAAAAAAAACGTCGGAGCTAAAAACGCGACCGCGCGTTAGTGCGCGTTTTTTGCGCGTTTTTGCGCGTTTTTTGACGCTCGCGTTTTTTCCTGCCTAGTTCTGACGCTGAGGAACGCACTGGCCCTGGGTTTTTTTTACAGCTTACAAACGCCTATGCTCTTTACAGCTCAAAAACGCCTAGGTGGGCATGAAGCTATAGACTAACATGGACAGGCGTTTTTAAGCTGTAAAAAACGCTCAAAAACGCGGCTGAAAAAACGCCCGTGGGCATGAGGCCTTAGCATTTTCCTTTGAAAACAGTGGATATTTCATCAGCTTCAGTAGACCTAAAATAGATCTAAACCCAATCACTAAAATGTATTCACTTTTAGGTTAATCTTGTCTCAAAAGTGATTTTTATGTGCTTTAAATATACTGTTTTCATTAAAATAATACTTTGTGATCCAGCCTTGTTCAGGCACCTAATGTTTCACGGTGACATCGGTCTCCCAGTGCACCCCTGGTAGAGACTACAAGTTGCCATGCTGACTCCTTCTGCACAGCCATGATCCACCATTGTCACTATCATTAAACCAAGCAATAGCGTGCAGTCAGCGCTGAGTAAGTGTATGTAGACAGGAAGTGACTAAAAGAGGCTTAAGGAGATGGCAGGAGTGAGGTAAAAAAAGATGAAAAACTATTTTATTTTCTTTGTAAAAAGTGCATTTTTGTACACAAACCATTGGGAAACGAAATCTCATCCAGTTAGGATGTAGAGCCACTTTATTAAAATGGAACACCGCGACTTTTTACTTTGTATGTTTTAAAATTAAATTCAGCTCCAACATATTTAAAAAGCAAAGCTTCTGGAAACATGTCACAATATGGGTGATGCATATCACAAAAACTTTTTCGTAACACAATGCTTTTTTTTTTCTTTTGTAGCTTTGGACAAGTCTCAGACGGCACTATTTGACCTGAAAACAAAGTATGATGAAGAGACATCAGCAAAGTAAGTTCTTATTGATTTTCTATATGCTCAGCTTTAATTTACTGGTTTAAGCAGCAAAACCCTGAAAAAGGGAAAAATGACAAGCTGATTTTTTTATTATTTTTTCTGAAATACAGAGGTTGTTCTAAATATGCTGATTTGTGATTCTCTGTGTAAAATGTATCCTTTAGCCCTTAGTTCACATTGATGCTACTTTGAAATTGCACTTCTTCACTTGATTTCAAAGTAGCAAGGTCAGCGCGATTTCAGGTGCTACTTGATAGAAATCTGTGTGGCTTCATGCACAGATGTCTATTGAAGTCGCACCTGAAATTGGCAAAAGTAGTACAAAATCGGTGTTTCACTGATTGGAACAGTGCCATTGCCTCCAATAGGCTGCGACTTGTCATGCGATTTGATCTCTCAAATCGCTCTAATGTGATTTCTTTCTCGTACATCACGGGACACAGAGCGACATAGTCATTACTAATGGGTTATATAGATACCTTCAGGTGCTGGCACTGGCAACTTCCAAAACCGGAAGTACCCTCCCCTATATAAGCCCCTCCCATCCGGGAGCACCTCAGTTTTTTTTGCCAGTGTCTAAGGTGTTGGCCAAGAAGAACCATGTGTTTTTCACTGAGCTTGCGTACAGGTTCTTTTGGGCCTCAGTAAGCTATTCCGGATCCGACCAAAAAAGCTTCATAGCTAAACGGTCGGTACCCGGGCCTTGCAGAGAAGAGCAAGGTTTTGCCTGTAATGCTTCTCTTAGGAGAGCTGGACCCTGGGATCCAGAGCTCTGGTCATACCCATGACCAAGATGTTTTCTGTGCAGGGTGCTATACAGGTCCAGGGGAGTGGAATCCTTGGGAACCCGGTCCCTGAAGGTTTAATTACAATGCCTGCCGTGATAGGTGAAGTTTGGGCTTCTGTGGACCAAACAAAGTCCTGCGGCGGGGAACAGGTAAGTTGGGTCCCCCCAGGAACTTGGTTCTATTGGGGGACCCCCAAGCCTAATTTGTCTTTCTGTCTGTTACCTAACGGTATTCCCGCTAATATCTGTGCATGCCTGTAACTACTAAAAAATGTAATAATTTTAATAGTGGTCAAGAAAAAAAAAATATATATATATTTAATATACTAGACTGCGGTACCTGTGTTAATCCACTAGATGCCGCTGTGGAACGTTTCTTGTCATGTGGACTAGTTTCTTTTCATCAGAGCAAGTCCAGGCAGATGGTGAGTTCTCTTGTGGGAAACTGCTTCCTCTGCCATGTTGCAATGCTCGTCCATCCCCCGGCCTGCGGCAAAAAGGGGCCCTGGCTCTTGTCCCTAGTTTCCCTTTTCAAAATTAGCGCCGAAGGCGCACGTGGCCGCGCGCGTGCACGCGCCTCTATATATAGAGGTGAGCCGGGAAAGGGGGCGGAGCCTGGGGATGACGCTCTGTGCGCGCCGCAGCGCTTCTGCGCATGTGCGGGCGTCCCAGCATGTTAAAAACCACAATTATGTGTTGTGAGCTG
Source organism: Rana muscosa (assembly GCA_029206835.1). NCBI lineage: Eukaryota > Metazoa > Chordata > Amphibia > Anura > Ranidae > Rana > Rana muscosa. The sequence continues at coordinate 190,272,370 of CM055117.1, forward strand.
GCTATGGAGTGCAGAGACAGAGCTGGCAACATTTAAAAAAAAAAGGCATACAGCAAGCGGTTGATGCAGGCATCCCCATAGAAAGGCACATTAGTAGACACCAACTGTTTTTATAGCAGCATTTGTGCTAGACTATTGTCAGTAAGTGGTGTATTTCGGCTGGAATACCTCAGCTTTGGGCTTAGGAATAATGCCGTCTAAAAACTCCGGGACTAAAAATCCCAGGAAGCATAGGGGGTCTCCATCGGGCTCTGAGGATCTTGGGCATGCTTCGGCTGCACCAGTCTCCCCTGAAGAATCAGAGGTTAGTGACCGTAGAGCACCCTCAGGAGTACCTGGTACTGTGGCTGTCCTCAGTTCACCTGCTCCTGTGTATGTAACAGAGGAGGTTTTTTCCTCAGCTCTGGGAGGGCTGGAAGAGAGATTGTCAGCATTGATCGCTGCTTCCCTGTCACAGGAAAAAAGCGCTCGATCTCCGTCTCCTCCCTCAGAGTGCCTGTTAGCAGAGCAACAGTCCCATACAGGGATCGACCTGCCTGAAGGGGATCAGGATGAGGTCGATTCTGTTGTAGAGGAATCAACAGTGGAAGAGCCATTCTCAGCATCACATGCTGAAAGATTATGGGTTCAGTCCCTGACTAATATGGTCCGATCAGCATTTAAAATGCCCCTTGCGGAGCCATCATCCACTTCTGTCTCCTCGTTGGGGTCGCTAAAAGCTCCCCAGACTGTTTGTTCCTTTCCGATCCATCCTTTACTGGAAGGGCTCATTTACCAGGATTGGGAGCATCCTGATAAAATATTTACTCCTCCCAAGAGATTTCAAGTGGTCTATCCCATGGAGGATAAGTTCATCAAAAAATGGAGGGTCCCTACAGTGGACGCAGCCATCTCTTGTGTGAATAAATCACTGACATGTCCAGTGGATAATGTCCGAATGTTCAAGGACCCAATAGATAAAAAATTAGAGTCCTTATTAAAATCTGCTTTTTCTACAGCAGGATTGGTGACACAACCAGCAGTGGCAGCTATTGGGGTCTGCCAAGCAGTGAAGGATCAGTTGAAACAGGTCTTAAGGGACTTGCCAGATCAGCAGGCTCTTGCCCTAGCTGATCTACCTAGAGCCTTATGCTTTGCGGTGGACGCTATAAAGGATTCAATCCATCAGGCCTTACGCTGTCTGTAGTACATATGCGCAGGCTTTTATGGCTCAAAAACTGGTCTGCTGAAGCTCCCTGTAAAAAATTGCTGGTCAGCTTCCCATTTCATGGTGAACGCTTATTCGGGGAAGACCTGGACAAATATATCCAGAGAATTTCCAGCGGTAAAAGTACACTTTTGCCGGTTAAAAACAGAGTTAGAGGTCCCTCTTTTAAGAGGCCTGCTTCTCCAGTCCCTAGGACATCGGCTGTGAAACAGTTCCGACGGCCTCCTCGGTCAAATCCCGGGGGTAAAAATCAGGGACAATTGCAGGGTAACAAGAAGCCCTGGAGCAGGAGAGGTACAAAACCTCCCCCAAAGTCAAATGCATGAAGGGTTGCCCCCACTCAATCGGGTGGGGGGAAGACTTCAGTTGTTCACAGAGACCTGGCGGGACACGATCAGAGACAGATGGGTGCTCTCCGCAGTAAATCTGGGATACAAATTGGAGTTAAAAGACTCCCCTCCTTCCCACTTTATAAGGTCAAACGTGCCAAGGGATCCCCAGAAGAGAGGATCCCTCCTGTTGGCACTAGAACAATTATTGCTCCAAGCAGTAATTATAGAGGTTCCCCTGGAAGAATGGGGGTTCGGGTTTTACTCAAACCTCTTTACAGTCCCGAAGCCAAACGGGGACGTGAGGCCCATATTAAATCTAAAAGGGCTAAACAAATTCCTACATATCAGGACTTTCCGGATGGAGTCGATCCGGTCGGTGGCCACTGCCCTACAAGGGGAGGAATGGTTAGCCTCGATCGACATCAAAGATGCTTATTTGCACATTCCCATCTTTCCAGCCCACCAAAAATTTCTATGCTTTGCGGTAGAAGGGCGCCATTTTCAGTTCAGAGCCTTACCCTTCGGTCTGGCCACAGCACCACGAGTGTTCACAAAAATTCTGGCCCCATTATTGGCCAATCTAAGAACACGAGGTGTAACGATAATGGCATATCTAGACGACTTGTTGCTGATAGACCACTCAGTGGAAAAACTAGAAGTGGTTGTTCACGAGACAATCAAGTATCTGGAATATCACGGTTGGATTATCAACCGAGACAAATCAGCCCTAAAACCAGTCAAAAGTCTGGAATACTTGGGGCTAAGGCTGGATTCAGACCAGAGAAAAATTTTCTTGCCTCAAGAAAAGGGGTCGTCTTTGAGAGATTTGATCCACTTAGTGGGTTCAAAAAGACAGCCATCCATACGCCTGTGCATGAGGCTGCTGGGAAAAATGGTGGCATCATTCGAAGCAGTACCCTACGGTCAATTCCATTCAAGGAATTTGCAAAGGGCCATACTGTCAGCCTGGAACAAAAAAGTTCAGGCTCTGGACTTACCAATGTCCTTGTCCCCTTCCGTTCGCAAGAGCCTCCGCTGGTGGTTGGTTCCCCAGAATCTGGAAAGAGGGAAATCCTTCAGTCCGATTTCTTGGAAGGTGGTCACTACAGATGCCAGCCTTATAGGCTGGGGAGCAGTACTGGAGCAATGGTCTCTCCAGGGCAGATGGTCGGATGCGGAAAAGGCCCTGCCCATCAATCTCTTAGAGATACGAACAGCCCGGTATGCTCTAGTAGCATAGACATCCAAACTCCAAGGGTCCCCTGTCAGAATTCAATCAGACAATGCCACAGCAGTGGCATATATCAATCATTAGGGGGGCACCAGGAGTCGTGCAGCCCAGAGGGAAGTAAATTACATCCTGAGATGGGCAGAAAGATATGTCCCAGCCATATCTGCGGTATTCATTCCAGGAGTGGAGAATTGGAAGGCGGACTTTCTAAGTCGCCAACAATTATGCCCAGGGGAATGGTCCCTTCATCCCGAGGTTTTCCGGACAATATGTCAGCGGTGGGGAACACCGGATGTAGATCTGCTAGCATCCAGATTCAACGCAAAAGTGGACAGGTTTGTCTCTTGGACAAGGGATCCCCTAGCTTGCGGCTCGGATGCCCTAGTGTTCCCTTGGGATCAGTTCAAGCTGATATATGCATTCCCACCGCCACAATTGTTACCTCGATTACTCCGCAGAATCAGGGTAGAAAAGAAACCAGTGATTCTGGTGGCTCCACCGTGGCCCCGAAGAGCATGGTACGCGGAGATTGTAAAGATGTCTGTGGGGAGTCCTTGGACCCTCCCACATCGTCCGGACCTGCTTTCGCAAGGACCGATATACCACCCTTCCTTACCAGCCCTAGGTTTGACGGCCTGGCTATTGAAGCCCACATTCTAAAAAAGAGAGGGCTCTCTAATGCTGTGGTATCTACCATGATCAATGCCAGGAAGCCGGTATCCAGGCAGATCTACTATAGAATCTGGAAGGCGTACATCGCCTGGTGTGAGGCCAAGAAATGGCATCCACGTAAATACGTAATAGGTAGGATTCTGGACTTCCTACAATGGGCTGTAGATAGGAAGCTTGCCTTGAGTACTATCAAGGGTCAGATTTCGGCCTTGTCAATATTTTTTCAAAGGCCCTTGGCTTCGCATTCACTAGTCAAAGCCTTTATACAAGGAGTGATGCGTATTAGTCCTCCGGTTAATATTCCCATATGTCCATGGGATCTAAACTTGGTTCTGTCGGTTCTACAGAAACAACCATTTGAACCATTACAGCATATTTCTTTGGTTCTTCTCACCAGGAAATTGATTTTTCTAGTAGCCATTTGTTCGGCTAAAAGAGTGTCGGAATTAGCAGCTATGTCCTGTAGGGAGCCATATCTGGTTATCCATAAGGACAGAGTAGTGTTACGTCCTCATCCAGCCTTTCTTCCTAAGGTGGTATCGAGGTTTCATTTGAACCAAGATGTGGTTCTTCCTTCTTTTTTCCCCAAACCCACTTCGGTAGAGGAAAAGTTATTGCATTCTTTGGATGTAGTAAGAGCAGTTAAAACTTATCTAAAAGCCACTGCTCAAATTCGCAGAACGGATACTTTGTTTATTCTGCCGGAAGGCCCCAGAAGGGGTCAGGCAGCGTCAAAATTTACTTTAGCCAAGTGGATTCGACAGGTCATTATGCAAGCCTATGGCTTGAGAAGGAGATCGCCTCCGTTCAAAGTTAGGGCGCACTCCACGAGAGCAGTTGGAACTTCATGGGCAGTGCATCACCAGGCCTCCCAGGCTCAAATCTGTAAGGCCGCAACATGGTCTTCAGTACACACGTTTACTAGGTTCTACCAGGTGGACGTTAGAAGTCAGGAGGATGTCGCCTTTGGGCGCAGTGTGTTGCAGGCCGCAAAAGATCCTCATGTCTGATAGCGCTCAGCTTATGTATGGTGTATCCCCCCCCCTCGTTGGGCATTGCTTTAGGACATCCCATTAGTAATGACTATGTCGCTCTGTGTCCCGTGATGTACGAGAAAGAAAATAGGATTTTTATAACAGCTTACCTGTAAAATCCTTTTCTTGGAGTACATCACGGGACACAGAGCTCCGGCCCCTCTTTAGGGACACTTATTGCTTTGCTACAAAACTGAGGTGCTCCCGGATGGGAGGGGCTTATATAGGGGAGGGTACTTCCGGTTTTGGAAGTTGCCAGTGCCAGCACCTGAAGGTATCTATATAACCCATTAGTAATGACTATGTCGCTCTGTGTCCCGTGATGTACTCCAAGAAAAGGATTTTACAGGTAAGCTGTTATAAAAATCCTATTTTTTCATGTGATTTGAGTTATCAAATCGCAGCCTATTGGAGGCAATGGCACTGTTTTAATTGGTGCAACACCGATTTTTGTAGTGCCCGCACCGATTTGCAAAAGTAGTTACTGCACTACTTTTGCCAATTTCAGGTGCGACTTCAATAGACGTCTGTGCATGAAGCCCCACAGATATCTATCAAGTAGCACCTGAAATTGAGCTGACCTTGTTACTTTGAAATCCCGCTACTTCAAGTGAAGTAGCGGGATTTCAAAGTAGCATCAATGTGAACCAGGGCTCACTGCTAGCTAAATGTCCAAATTATTTATGATCTGTTTTACTGATTTTGACAGTTGTTTTATAGCCAAAATTGTGTTTATTACTTTTGGACCCCTAACAGGTTTTATTGCAGTTCGTGTTTCTGCTGATTAGATTCACGCTTTCTTTTTGCTATTGGCACTGCTACTGGAAGTAATGGAGAATACAACGATTTACAGTTGTCACCAAAACAAGAGGCAAAATCTTTCTGTAATGGTTCTGAGTGAATTCCCACTGCTGTGTACAGATTTTTCTCTTGCTTCATTTTGCATTCCTGGCAAAGGAAGTGAAGGGGGAATCTTCCATATGTCACACAGAAAGTAAACGGACAGAGATTTTAACCCTTCCCTACTTTCTAACCCCCCCCTTAAAAAAAAGTTTTTGCTTTACCTAACTCCATGTTTTAGTGAACTTTAGATACTTTGTTTGTTTGGACCAGTTTCCTTCACTAACACATGCAGCGGCTGTCAGCACTGCTTGTAGCCTCTGCTGCATACGTTATATACAATGCTGTGCTTCTTCAGTAGGATGCCGTCCTGCGCAAAATCAAATCAAGCTGAGCGCTGTTCAGCCATTCACAGGAAGCTTTGTATTTTATGAATGAATAAAAAGCTTCCTCTGAAGTTTAAGATGGAGATCGGAACGTCATCAACCGCCTCTCTGCCTTAGCCAATCAGAAGAAGCCTTGTTTTAATTCAGAAAATACAGAGCTTCCTGTGAATGGCTGAGCGCTGCCCGACTCAACTCTCTTCCGGGAGTGGAACAGGAGGTCCCCATCCCGCTGCTGGAACACAGCACTGTATACTGTATTTAGCCGATGCTACATACAGTTTTACAGCACTGACAGCCGTTTTTGTGTTGGTGAAGTAAATTGTTGGCTTGGACCAGTTTGGTCAAAAGGAACCATGTAAAGTTCACTAAAACATGGAATTAGACTTTAATGATATGAACAACATTGCTCTCACCCTTGTGGTGAAAGCCATGTTGTGGAGTGTTCATTTACATTGTCAGTCCAGTTAAAGCTAAAATCTCAGTTTTGCTTTGATGTCTGCAGGTTTATTCTCCGCACCCTCTCCCAGATACTGTGCTGGCAGAATTTCTTGCCACATAGTTCTCGATGCTGCCCACAAACAGCAGCTATTAGAAGAACAAGGTCTACCTCTCCTTATTAGCTTTTTTATGCATCTTGCATTAGGGAATGCAGAAGGTAAAGTGATAGTTTATTTGTTTACAAGGGTTGGATGAACTATCCCTTTAAAGACTATAGGAAATATGGATAATCCCTTATTTTGTATTGTTCCCTCTTCTTATTTATTTATATGGAGATGTTGAAGATTAGGCGTTGAAAATAATATTGGATACTATGTCTGCGACTAGCTTGTGAGCAGCATGTCTCTGTGTAAGCAGTTCCATCAGTTGTGAAGGCCATATATTGTTATTATCGTGCTAATAAATGGAATTCCCCAGGTCAATTACATTGGTTTCCAGGGTTGCTAGGCAACGATCAGATGTTTCCTGCCCATTCAGAGATAAACCTGTGCAAGAAGTGGTTTCCTCAGACGTCATGCTTACTAATATAATGCGATTATCAACACGCCGCTTAGAAATTTAAATATCCTGCAGCACTCAGATCTTCTTCTTTGTGCTTGTATCCTGTCAAGAAAACAATGTTTTTTCATTGGGAAAAAAAAAAGAAATTTTTTTCTTTTAAAATAAACAGAATAGATAAAAAAAATATTAAGTGGACCAGTTGTTATATTTAGATGAAGTCTTTAATTTTTTTTTTTTATTAAAAGCATTTTATTTATTTTTTCAAACTGGACTTAAAGGATCTACCGACCTCAAGCTGGTACTACTTTTATGGGTTCATGTTTTTTACACCCATCCACTCATAGGCCCCATCTCATAACTTCAGAAGCAAGATTCCTGCACTATTCTTTCTTATGCTCCCCACAGTATGGTTTCTCGCTCACCCAGTGCACCTGCTGAATCCTCTTATATGTAAAACAAATGAAGAGTCCAACAGGGAGACAGCAATGGCTGTGACAGGTGAGCATGCCTGAGGGCTCTTGTCTGGGGATCTCGCAGTTGCAGCCTCCAACAGATGTAAGAATCCACTATATAATTCATTGCCCTGGCATCTGTTCCAACCTGACATAACAGTCGTGGTGGAAGATGATTGGCTGACTGTCTCATCGCAGCCTTTCTACATTGGATGTTCCACTTGAGACCAACTGCCTTGGATATCAGGAAGCTTGTCTTTGCCAGAACAACTGGAATGTGGAATTGAAAATGACAAAATATTATCGATCTGCTAAATTAGATTGTTTGATTGTCACGTCACATTTGTCACTATGTAGGATTTTCTCATCTCAACGTTTTCTTTCTCTGAATCAGGTGCTCTCACAACTCTGAGAACTTGAGTTCTTGAAGATCATTCCATGTAGAAACACGGGGGTACCCTGAGCCTCCACTGCTTGCTATTTTAGGGAGTACTAAATGTGCTATCACAATTCAACTATTCACATGTAGTTCTGGTCTCTGAGACAATTTGCAATGAAAACCATGGCAAAGTCAGGGGTGATGCCCACATTGTCTAAAGTGGTGCAAAGCCAATTTTTTTGCTATACTTACCTGTTTTGTGCAATGGTATTGCACAGAATGGTACCTTATCTCAGTTTTGGACGTCCCCTGCTGGTGCTCTCTGCTCCTTGTGGGTGCCCCATAGCAAGTGCACTTCTGAGCCAGGCTGTGTGCATATATAGACACACACAGCGTGACTCTGTCATGCCCCCTGCTCTCTTATAGGATTTGACTGACAGCAGCAGGAGACAATGAATGGAGAAGACCTGCAGCTTGGCACAAGTCTAACCGGAACAGTTAGTGGGGAGTTTTTTTCCTTAATGCAGGGAATGCATGAAACTCTTAGACTTTAGAACCACTTTAATCCTTTCTTAATTTAAAAGATAAAACCTGATTGAGTGCTTTGAGTTTTTACTAGCCAGCCCCAATGTATGCTGATATATCTGAGTGACCTACCAGTATAGAGAACCGTGAATATCGCTGCTTACATGAGGAGTATGGGGGTAGGGCTACTTAACAATGTTATACAAATAGTCTAAAGCCTGGTACACACTAATCCCCCCCCCCCCCCACCAGAACACTCTGATCAGCGATATCTTGGCCTTTGGCTGAGAGTGCTGATCGGGAGCCAGTCATCTGCTGGTTTTCCAGCATGCTCGTTCAACAGAAGCCGACCGGGCTGACATACACACGGGCCGAATGTTGGGTGGTTTTTATTGAAATGGCCAATGTCTCCCAACATTTGGCCTGTGCGTACTAGGCATTAAGCAGAGTCCTATTTTAGAAGGAGACCATTTACAAAGGCACTCTAACTTTGCCTATTTAATGCAAATTGGTGTTTGCTGATTACCCCCCATGACAAGTTAAGTCACCAATCTAATTCCCTTCATTACCCTCCTGCCCCCTGAGCTCTTGCTTCATTGCTGAAATGGAGCGTAGTTTTGGGTTTAGGGGAGCATGCGATATTCCCCACAGCAGTGCTGGGGCCTGAGCGGTCAATTGCCAGGTCCAATCACTTTCACATAAGGAGGGCCTAGGTGGCAAGGGTATATGGATCAGTGAGCATACCTTGTTGGGGGGTTGTCTATGAGCAGACACCTGACAAATTGACAACACCTGATCTATGTCAAATACCCTTACTCTGTAAAGCTGTGACTGTGTACAATTTCACATAGAAGCCAATCAGAATTCATTTAACTGAAGCTGCTGCATTGAACGGAGATCTGATTTGTTGCTTTAGGTTTCTGCAGTTTGAAGAATATCATTGCACTTTGCAGTGTGATGTTCAATGTTTTCTTTTCTCCTTTTTTCTTTTTGAAAGATGGTTAGTGTCAACGCACTTCACTCTCTGCGCTGTATTCTTCCCTTCTGATATCTTGATAGCTTTTCTCTTCCTGTATTATCTAAGATAAATAGATAAAAGGTGATCAACCCTGTTGGTTTTCGTGTCATCTCATCCTCTTTTCGTCGGCCTCTTACCCTGAAGCGCTGCAAAATCTTCAGTCATGGTGTAATGCACACTTGAATTTTCTCATTATCTGCCAGTGCTCTAAAAAATATCTCTTGCAAATCGTGTAACCTTAGGGGATATAAATATAAAATAAAATGTATATCTACAGTTTAACCCAGAAGCCATAAAAAAGCCGCATTGACCTTTATTAAGATCACATAAGTTTAATGTAAGAGAGATTTTTATTTACAAGCTATCGCGCATATAATGGAAGGGAAGCAGCTTGCCTCTGTCTTCCAGTAAATTCACAGGAAATGTCAGCAAGCAATAATAATAACTGGCGAGCTCATAAAAAGTAATACATAGTATTTTTCATACAAATAAAGAATTTCATTTTACCGTAGATTTTAAAGGGTACCTGTCTGCTACTTTTAACAAGTTTATAAAGAGCTGTTTTTCGGATCCCGCTTGTTACTCTTTATTTTACAAGTACAACATTTAGTGGCATATTGTTTGGAGGGCATGCTGGGCTTTTTAATTTGAAAAGCCCACCCCTGCCTGCATACTTGACTGCTGCTTCTGTATAACTGGCAAGGTCAGAATATCTAAATTTTGCTAGAAGATAAGAAAGAAGTCTGTAATCTCCTTATTTTACTGTTGTAGCTAGCTTTTGAGCTCAAAACTCCTGTTCTATTTCGAGCTTGCCTCGTGCTGGCTGCAAGTTGTAAAGATGAAGTAAAACAAAACGTGTAATTTTCCTATTTATTTTGATTAAAATAAATAAAAAAAAATGTAAACTTTTTAAAATACCGTATTTGCCGGCGTATAAGGCGGCTGGGCACATAAGACGACCCCCTAATATGCAGTTTAAAACTGTGGTTTTGTGCTGTACTCACCGTATAAGACGACCCCCGTTGTACGACCCCCTTGTGCGGTAAAACCGTTCAAAATCTAAGAGGCCGCAGCCCGCCTGGTGCTCTGTAAAGCTGTACGTAATTCATTATGTGCGCCGCTCAGCCAATCCCGGCAGGCGATGCACTCTGTTGATGACTACAGAGCCTGCTAGCCTGCTCGGATTGGAGTAACAACCTCTGCCAAACCAAGCAGGCTACATAATGTAGCCTGCTCGGATTGGCAGAGGTTGTTGCTCCAATCTGAGCAGGCTTAGCAGGCTCTAGTCCTCAACAGAGTGCATCGCCCGCCGGGATTGGCTGAGCGGCGCACATACTGAATTACATACAGCTTTACAGAGCACCCGGTGGGCTGATATCTATTGGGCAGCTGCTTCACCCGGCGTATAAGACGACCCCCGGTTTTTGGCTGTGTAATTCCGGTGTAAAAGGTCGTCTTATACGCCGGAAAATACGGTACTGAATATAAAAAGGATGAAAAATACTCTTGATATTCTATATTGTATTAAATGAAGAGATAAGATTTTAGAGGTCCTTCTATGTCCTACTGTAGCTAACTGACTTCCATTGTGAGAAGAAGCAGTGAACGGACAAGCACTGTAAAGCAGCGTCTGCCAATGTAAGAAGCCAACGTGGCTGCTTCTGAATACATTTATAATCACATATTATACTTAGAAATATGGATTTTAAAACCTAATACATTAAAACATTTTGCATCAAGCTAAACTTCCATGTGTACAATAGATCTGAAACAATCATTAAAAATACTATATTTCCTCTATATACTTTCAGGTAGTTGACAGCATATTTGTGTTCCCCCACTGGGAAGGATAACAGTACACAATAAATAGGGTATATTTAATGATTTCACACCTTCTCATTTTAAAACAGTGGTTAGATTAGACCAAAATTTTCCAATAAGGCCAACCATAGACAGATTGAAATTTCGGGCTGGTTCAGCAGGAACCAAGGGAATTTCGATCCATGTAAGGACAGGCTGGTTGTACGTTAGTATAACTAGCCTGTTGTGTTTTTTTGTTTTTGGTGTGATCACTGCTGGCAGCTCTAGCGGCCAGCAGTGATCATTGTACTCTGACAGCTGGGAAACTTCCTGTCGAAATACAATAGCGCTGCGGGAGTGTTTTTTCCATCAACACAGATTATGTTAATGGCGGACTCAAGCTATTTTCTTTTCTTCAAACCATGGTTGAAGAAAAAAAAATTGTATAATGTATGATCGCTTATGTTTCTGTTGGTGAAAGGGTGTACTCAATGTCAATGATGGTTTCAGTGTTGAGTAAGGGCATTGTTGCTGGAAAGTGGAATGGCTGTTGGCTGGGTGTTGCCGTAAAGCTTTTGGAAGTCAGACTATAACAAAGTGAAATTAAATCTAATAGGAACAGTAAAGAGGTTGGGTAATATCAGGCATTGTGTGGTGACTGCCCTTAAGCCTCGTACACACGATCGGATTTCCATCGGACAAATCTGTGAAAATTTGTCTGAAGGACGTTGGCCATGAACTTGGTATGCATACAGACGGCAGAACTTTTTCAGCCAACATTCACAAAACGTTGTGTTTTTTCTGCTCTTTAGCGCTACCCTTTGGGCAACTTCTGCTAATGTTGTCTTATGGTTAGCATTGGTTCGGAGCATGCGTGTTTGTACTTTGGATTTTATTCCGACGGACTTGTGTACACGTGATCGGATAATCCGACGGCACACATTTGTTGTTGGAAAATTTGAGAGCATGCTATCCCACATTTGTTGTTGGAAATTCCGACAACAATTGTCCGATGGAGCGTACAAATGGTCGGATTATCCAACAAAAACCCTGCCATCACACATATGTTGTCGGAAAATTTGATCGTGTGTATGAGGCTTTAGTCTCGCCATAGACTAGTCAATTTTTGAATGAACATTGTACAAAAATGTGTCCAAAACCTCTCTGCAAATTTCGTTTTAAAGTACTTAAACATTTTGTTTACTTTTAACTTTTGATTTTGGAACTAAGGACTTTCCTGAACGAAAACCACATTTATTGTTAGAAGTGTGTTCATTTGATAAAAAAAATTCCATTCTGCTTCTTCAAATTTTCTTGTCACTGTAGTTAAAAACAAACATTAATTTGACCCCACTAACCATTAGAAAATCAAAAAAGAAGTTCTCAAAATGAAAAATGTTGAACAAAATTCTACTAGTGTATGGCCAGCCTTATGCCGCGTACACACGATCGATTTTTTCGACGGTGAAAACACCGTCAAAAAAATTGACGTTAAAAACGAGGAACAGCTTGTTCCCCTCACACACGGCCGTTTTAAATGTCATTTTTTTTTTGGTCGAAAAAAACGACCGTGTGTGGGCTCCGCGGCAGTGTTTCCCTATGGGAAACACTGCCGCGGAAAATATGTCGAAAAAAACGACGAGAAAAATTAGAACATGTTCTAATTTTTCTCGTCGTTTTTAATGCCGTTTTTCTCATCGAAAAAAAACACAGAAAGCCCACAGACTATCGTTTTTCTCGTCGAATGGGAAAAATGTCGTTTTTTTCGACGGGAAAAACGGCCGTGTGTACGCGGCATTAGACTGAACTTTTACTGCTAAAAAGACTGAGAATGGAATACTGATGATCACAGAGGGAGCTATGCAGCTGCACGAAACAGCATAAAACATGATACGTTCCTGGCGGTGTCTTTCGGAGATGGGTTAGATGGGGGCTGCTCTGTGCATAAGATAAGCTCTGCATTAAAACCTAGCAAATATAGACATGATTCAGACAAAGCTTGGTTTATTTGGGCGTACGAGGGTGTGGTCTGTTTTTGACCTAAATTTCCAATTACGACTACTGGCAAGTATGTCATTTCAGTATGCAGTTAATACAGCTAAATCCTTTGATAAAAGTCACCTATAAATGGTGCCATTTAATGAAATGAGATACCATTTAAATCATTTTCTGGTTTAGGTAGTTTCACCAATGTTGGTCTCATATGATCATTTAAAAATGCTGTAATTGTATCAGACAAGCACAGCAATACTATCTCTGTCACTATGTAGAGTACTTAAGGAAGCAATATTAAGAAGATGGTAGCTTCGTCCCTGCAAAGCATGCTGGGAATTCAGGAAGTTGTGGAAAGAGACATCCTGCAGACAGGCAGACCTCACAACATAAAAGGAGATTTTTCAAGTAAGCTTATATTGAATTGTCAAAAATAACTTGTTTGTATTGGTTTTACAATGCTGATCAGGGTGGATAAAAAAAATCAATGATTTAAAAAAAAAAAAAATCAAGAAAATCAGATTTTTTTTGTTTAAATCAGATTTTTTTAATTTGAATCAATTTCTTTTATTTTTATCAACTTTATTTTAATAAAATGCTTTTGGCGTAAAAATCTATCTAAAGATAGTTTTCTATTTAAGATACATTAATAATTTAGTTTATTCAGCATGAAATGAAGTTTGAGGCCGTATATTCTTCAATATTTACATTTTCGCTAAACTCATTCAATGAATCCAAGCTCTGCAAGCTAACATGTACTGCATTGATGCATTCACACAATTTCACAGTAACCATGAGATAAACCAAAGTTCAGGAATATTCCTTTATCCCATTGTTTTGCAAAATCTATGTACACTACAAACTGTATTATTGAATCGTTTCTGATATCGACTGTTTTACTAAACTGACAGCTTATTATTCAAAATAGGAAACCTTCATTTTGTTTGCAAATAGTAAAGATTCTACCGGCAAGAATAGGTGCTTACATTTAAAGAGCATCTGTCATTTCAGATCCATCATGGCAGCAGCTGTTAGCGGTCATCCACTCATCTGCTGCCGCCACGTCCCTCACCTTGTTGTGTCACTGCCGCATCACCAGCCGTCCCATTAAAGTCAACGGGACGGTCTGTGAGTCAACAGCAGGCTAGAGGAGGAGCTGCTGCGGTAAAGGGAGACAGTTGCTCTTTAAAAATTATGATTTAAATTGAGTTGATTTAAATCAAGCCATTTTACTAGTGATTTAAATGATGATTTAAATCGACTTGATTTAAATCAAATTCACCCTGATGCTGAAAAAATTCAACGTGTATGCTGTGACCATGGAAGTCCCTAGCCCTCTCCTTAACATAACATAGGGGAAAGGGGAAAACTTAAGTTTTAGAGTTTTCAAAACAGAGCAAAAAAAAAAAAAAAGCAGGCAACAATTGTTAATTTTTTTTTAAAGATGTGCTATGTGAATACGAACATATAACAAATATGTGTTATGACCATTTGGATGCAAAATTGGAAATACACTTTAAACCCATTTGAGTAAAGTGCATATCACATGGCCTTACTTACCAGTTGTTGTATTTTGTTTTTTTGTCTCTTTTGTCTTGTATTGTCTTTTTTTTTTTCTTGTTCAGAGTTGCACTTTTAGTAGTGTGTTTTTTTTTTTTCCTGATTATGTCATCAGTTTCTGCAGTGGCTCCTTTTACTAGCCCTCTCTGTAGACATGCAGTGCCTTTGATATCTGCCCAACCCCCCCCCACCTACATGCATTTGATAAGTTTTGTCATCACTAAATAAGAGCATTTAATAAGTGCATTCGAAAAAATTGTATGCGAGTGCTCATGGGACATGTAGTCCCATGGGCAGGGCATCAGGAAGTAATTATCGGAAGTTGAGAAAAATCACAGCACAACTTGGAAAGAGCAGTGTAGGATTTATGAAAGTAATAGTTTAAAAAGCAGCAAGATCGCTAGAACAACAATTTTTTGAGCACACTAAATGGTGTTATATTGAGAGGTTATTTTTAGATAGAGATTTTATTTGTTACTTTGTTTAAAAATTGTATTCTATGATCAAGCTACTTGGTGGGTGACTGGCTCATTTTGCTTTGCATTTTAGCAGGCAACAGACTGAGATCGTTGGATGGTGTGAACAATTTGTTGGGAACATAAAACAAAACCTTTTGGTATAAAGCACAAATTATTACTTGGTGGGAACTTGAAAGTCTGATTCAAGTTAAAAGAAAACCGCTAAAGCAAATATGTAAACTATTTACTTGCTAAATGAGTTGTAATTTTATTTATCCATTCTTGTGATCCAGGTATATGCCAGGCAGCACAGCTACCGTGTTTCCCCGAAAATAAGCCCGGGTCTTATATTATTTTGGCAACAAAAGTCCCAATAGGGCTTATTTTCGGGGTAGGTCTTAATATATTCTCTCTCTCTCCCTGCCTGGTAGGAATCCCCAGTTTGAACAAACTTAAAATGCCCAAATCCTTTCTTTTACAGTTGCACACAATACAGAATGTGTGTGCCCCTGCAATCCAACAGTGCCGAACACCTCAGCACTCCTCCACCTCTCCCAGCCGACAGCGAGGGACCCCGGCCCCCCTCCCTCTGCAATGCTCAAAGCAGGGAAGAGAGCACACCAGCATGTGAAGAAAAATAATCTGTAAATACCTTGTGGAGTATCCATGCTGCATACTGCACACAGGATGACATGTTGATTGCAGAGGCTCTGCACCGTACCTTCAGTGACCCGCCGAAGCTCTGCAGAGGGAGGGGGGAGGACGAGATCCCCCGCAGGCAGGTGGGAGAAGAGGAGACCAGCGGGGAGATTAGCTGAGCGCCGCTCTGTAGAAAAGTCACCTGACACCGCTAGAGACAGAGACACACACACACACACACACACAGCACACTGCTGTTATAGGATTATACCGCATTTCCTCGAAAAAAAACAAAATCACCTCGAACTAGGGCTTATTTTCGGGGTAGGGCTTATATTGCAGCCCTCCTGGAAAATAGCGCTAGGTATTATTTTCGGGGCAGGTCTTATTTTTGGGGAAACACGGTAGGTCCTACTATGAATTAAACCTTTTTGCAAACTATTCTGCAGTTGAAGCTGAGCTCTGGGAAAATTCAGCACTTTAATCATTAAAGAGGAAGTAAACCTTGATTGGTTTTACTTCCTTTTTGTTCCCTGCAAAGTAAAAGCATAATGGGCTAGTATGCATCACATGCTAGCCCATTATGTGCCACTCACCTGCAGAAGAAGGGCACGATGTCACCGCTGTCCCTGCTGTGTGACCACATCTATGTTTAACCCCTCTTCCTTCCGGGGCCGTAGACTCCAGCTCTGTTACTGGCCGGAGTCGCGTGACGTCACTTCCATGCATTCACGCGGGAGCCGACGGTCACAGCACAGACCTTTCTATAGCGCGCATGCACCGATGACGGTGCAAGCGTATGTGGCAAATATCTCCTAAACTGTACAGGTTTAGGAGATATTTCCAGTACCTACAGGTAAGCCTTATTATAGGCTTACCTGTAGGGAAAAGTGGTTGTACAGGGTGTACAACCACTTTAATACAGCTTGTTTTTTATTTAAATGCAAGCTCTGTAAATACCTGAATTGGACTTGGTGTAACCCTCTTGCAATCTACTATACAGTCTAAATGGCAGCGCCTTTAGAGGGGGAAGGAGAAGCAGAACAATGTGCATAATGATAGGAGGAGAGAGCAGAGCAACAGATAGATGAGCTCATCATTAGTGTGCTGTTTCTCTTTTCATTGTTCAGTCACAGGATGGGGATGTGGAGGAGATCTGTAAGTGAAAACTCATAAGAGATCAGGTCCCCTCCCCTGCTAGACAGGGTTGTGCTGTGAGGCCTGTGATTGATGGTGGAGCAGCAGCTCACTGATGAGATCATCTCCCTGCTGTGTCCTCCTGTCAGGAAGCTTCCAGTGTTAGAGTGGATTGTGCGTGCACATTTGTGCAAGCACAGCAGCCCGTTTATTTGAACTTTGCTAGAAACACGTAAAAAAAAGTCTGTGACCATTTTTTTAAAATGGGCTGCACGGAACGGCATGGTTCTGCGGCACCATGTGGTTTTGCGCACGCAAAAAAGCGCTATGTTTTTCAATTCGTTGGGATGCCATTAAGAGTGGTGCTAAAAAGCAGTGTGTTTTGCCTGTGGGTTGGGAACGCACATGATTATGCACGCATTCCTGACCCGCACATTGGTGAACTAGGCTTGGGATGATGGCATTGTTAAATGTGATGAAGCTTTATTGGTTTCTTTTGCTGCCCCTTCTTCTGCCAGTGTGCATGCTGCTGTCCAGGGTATTAGAGGAAGCCTATATGAAAGCCTATATGAAAAGAAATTCACATCCATAACTGGATTATATTTTTAAAACTATGTCTAGAGTTCAGCTTTAAGCTAGTGCTACGCTATATCACTGACGAAATTACTCCCAATGGTAGATATGCAGATCCAGTAAAAAATAGATTTCCTGAATCTTAAAGCGGAAGTAAACCCATCGATTTAACAGTTTCAAAAAGCAGTTACATTCCCGGCATGCCGGGAATGCCAACTGTCACATTGGTTGTGCTCTCAACCAAACTGTCAAACCATCCAATGGCTGGTGTCATAACTGATCACATGTGCAGAATCATGGCAGTTGAAGATTAAACAGAGGCCAAGATGGCAGCTGCCTTGCCTGAAAATGATAGGAGGGTTTACTTCCACTTTAACTTTTTGGCAACAATATGACATTGTAATTCCTTGATATTTTCCTGGTAGAGCTCTGGTGCCCAACCTGCAGCCCGAAGGCCACTTGCAGCCTTTGCTGTGAAGCTATTTGAAGACCCCAGCAGTGATTAGTAAGATTTAGGGGTGTGGAAATTAACTATTAATTCCTCGATTAATCGATTAATTGTTTTGATCGATCAAAATTCTTTTGATCGGTACTCACCTCTCCGCCGGCTTCCGGGTCTTCAGGGAGATCCGGTGACGTCACGGACACCGGCGGGGCTTGCCGTGTCCATATGAAGGGCTCCTTTGCTGTGCCTTCATATCTGCATGCCGGCGGGACCTTACTATCTGCCACACGCAAGGGCTGTTACACTTCCCTCTATCTCTTCCCTCTATCAACCTGGGATTCTACAGCCATCCACTGGGAGTTGTGATTGTTCCCTTCACGGGACATCTACATGCCGACGGACTGATGTTAGCCCCTTCTCATCTGGATTCAGCAGTGGTATCGTTGTACACATTTTTATACCCGTATCATACTTAGCTACATGTTTTTATGACTGCTTTTGCTACCGTTTGGTATTACTCGCACCATTTTTACAGTTTATGTAGCTACATCGTTTTTATCTCCAGTGCAATATTTATTTTGTTACCTACTTGAATACTATAAAAATTTTAATGCTATTCCCATCTAGCGCTGCCTTTGTGTGTTTTTTGTATCCTGCTATCCATTTTTCCAGTGGTTGGTAGCTGCACTGGGAATCAGCCTGCAAGGAGATCAGCTAAAAGAAGTTGGATCTGTATGTGCGTTATAATTAATCGAAATTAGTTGATAAATCGATTTAAAAAAAAATTGATTAATCGAACACGAAAATTTTAATCAGTAACAGCCCTAGTAAGATTGGGAGCCTTAAAGTGGTTGTAAACCTTCCCGTTTTTTCACCTTAATGCATCCTATGCATTAAAGTAAAAAAACATTCGATAATTGCCTGCACAGTCTCTAACCATCTCGTTTAGTATGTCTGAATTGTGATAGCTCTCTCTGGAGCTGCATATACTATATATTATGTGCATCGTGCATCCCTTGGTGCTGCCAGGGGCCATATTTTACACCCTCCTCTATCAATTTTTTTATTTTATGTACTTGGTACGGGGCTTAACAGATCCCAGATTTTTATTGTCGGTAGACGCACACATTTCCTGGCCACATAAAACGATGGCTTTTTGATTAAACTCTCTCTTTTACCATGTGCAGTGTTAATTTGTCCAGTCCTGATAATCTGTCCAATCAGGCTCCCGTTAGTTAAAAACAAATAATTTTGGAACAGTTCTATTATCACTTGTAGTAGCCGTAATAATCTCAGATTATTAACATAATAAACTCTACCACACGATCATGTAAACCAAAAGGAAAGAAAAACAGGCATCCTGTACATTATAAGCAATCGGATGTCTGCCTTCTCGATCAGACTTGCACAAGTCAACTGACAGCTGTATCCTGTTGGTGAAAACAGTTGCTTGTTTGCCTGTTGTTGTATAAAACAGAGGTATCTCATACAGTAGTTGGGGCATTCTTAAAGCGGAGTTCCACCCAAAAATGGAGCTTCTGCTTTAAGTGCTGGTGACCCCCTGACATGCCACATTTGGCATGTCATTTTTTGGGGGGGGAGCGGGTACCCAGTTTTTACTGGCACCCAGCTCCCACTTCCTCCCCTGGCGCCGCGGCGCCGAAAGGAAGTTCACCTTTCCCCCCCTCCCTCCCTCCCTGCAATCTTCTGGGACACGTCACAGGTCCCACAAGATTGCCCAGTCATTCACAGCGCCCCATACGCAGTGTGAACCCGGCTGTGAAGCCACAGCTGGGTGCCCACATTTAGAATGCCAGCACCGCAGAGAGGAGAGGGAGAGGAGCGAGGCTTCATGCGCCAGTATCGCTGGACCGTGGGACTGGTGAGTGTCTGATTATTAAAAGTCAGCAGCTACACTTTTTGTTGCTGCTGACTTTTAAATGGGTGGAACTCCGCTTTAAAGTGTCACTAAACCCACATCATAAAAAGACTATCAATAAATGGTGTATTACATGCTGTTCATACTCACTCCGTCATTATAAGATTAGTTTTCTATATTCTGGAAAAAACCTGGTTGATCCTGCTGCTCTTTATCTCTACCTTCTGTCCATGTCCCCAATTCAGCTAGGGATTTTGCAGCTGTGGCAGCAACTCTGCACATGCTCAGTTTTCAGTGAGTTTCTATGCTGAGCATTTCCTCCCTATCACATCTGAGCAGTCCATGTGACTATAGAGTCACACATGTGGGCGTACACACAGTGGTAAATGACAGCTCACTCCCTCCCTCCCTCCTCCATGCCCACTAACCAGCTAAACACATTGGGGGTGGGATATTACATGTAGATTAATGGAGGCTTCACCTCCCTCTTATTCTAAGACGTAGACTGGAGGGTATGACAAAGCCTGGGACTGGCAGAAATCCACCCACCCCATGTTATTGCCAAAAAATAATAAAGATTTGATTTTCAAATATATATTTGTATGACAATTTAAAACAGTTTGATATCATTTATTTATTTTTACTCTGTATTCCAAAGGCTGTTTTTTTTTTAAACATATAACCAGCAGCAGAGGACTAGTCACTCCTCCTGCTTATATTTCCCTGCAGACAGGCTGCAAAAGAGCTGGGTCATGTGACAGCTGTATATTGATTAGGGAAAGGGTACTTGGATGTTTTTATTTTATTAAAATAATTACAGTGTCTTCATCCATATACAGAAATAGAATGTATAATTTAAATTAAACAGTGCGTGTTTAGTATCACTTTAATGCAAATGTGCAGATGTCATTTAGCAAAAAAAACCTATATAGATCTCTCATGATTTTATCATTTACTTGGCAGTATTGGTAAAACCTACCTGAACGCTACAGAGTATTTTATAGTAACTGCAGGTACATGGCTTGGAAAGTGTTACTAAGCAGAGGATTTTTTTCTTCTCTCTCTGCAATATTACCAGTGTCGGATGGAATATCAGAAAGCCACTTATGGCAACTGTAAAGTTTTCCATGTGTAGGCTCAAAATAAAATGTAATTAGCCTTTTTGCTTAGAACAAGGATCCATTGATGAATACAGCTGGTCTTTGTTTTATTCCGTCTTTGAGAGTGGGAGGTAAAAGTGTACTTCATGTTTATTAATGCAGCATTTTCTTTTAGACAGATGCTAAGCGGGGTTTTCAATTGGTTGTGTATAGGATCTGTGCTTCAGGATGCTGGAAAATGTAATAATAATAAAATATTCTGCACTCAGATGACCTATCAAATAATTTCCAGTGTCAAAGTGTACCTGTCAGCAGAATCTTCCATCTTGTGGGCTACTGACAGTAACAGGCTGATCCTTTTTTTGGAAATGGCTGTAGAAAATGTGTTATGCTTTTGAATCGCATGAGTATTTATTAATCCCATAACAGATTGTGGAATTCATGGTATTACTTTGGTACTAATTTATGCCAGAATGCTTGGTCAACTTTACGAACAGCATTTGCCATGGACATGAACAAAGGAAATTGAATCTGAACTTCTTTAAACCTTATATCCCCCCTACCCCAGGATAGTATGGTTAAAGTCTAGGGCAGGGGTGCCCAACCTTTTGAAAGCCGAGAGCCACTTGAGCGACTTAGCAACTAGTCACGGGCCACAATGAGCCGAGTGGGCAGATGACAGGTCTGTGTCCAGTCTGCATATGCAAAGCAGATACAGGCACAGCCCAATCTACTCTATGGGCCCTCTGATCCAAATAGGTGGAAGGGGACGGATCCACTTCTGTTTTTTTAGCATATCGGATTGAAGGTAGGCGGGTGTAAATGGACAAAGGTCTGTTTACATCTGCTGCTCGATAGAGGTGAATGGAGGGTCCGATTGGGTCGGACTGTTCTTGTGAAAGGGGCCTAAGGCTGCTTTTACACTGAATGTCTGCGGTCTACCCATACAAAGTTTTTTATTGCTGTCTGTTTCTTTGTTGGGTAGATTCACTCTCTGTAATTGTTCAAGTGGTTGTTTCTCAGTGACAAAGTCATGGAGAAAACCCAAAACTTTATAGCTGTCTCCAGAACAAGGTAAGGGCAAATCTTCCTGTCTAAGAAGGGTTTCTCTTCATTTTGTAGAGATGTGCTCCAAACATCTGCTTTTTTCATATATGAACATGAACACATGATAATACAATAAGCAAATTAATAGTACTGCATAGCTCCTTATTAACATTTTTTAGGGAATTAATGGAATATAAGGCCAGACAGATTTAGGTCTGGCCTTATATTCCAGACTTGGGTCACATTTTTGGGTTGTTTTAGCTCTGATATGTAAATATGGAAGTATCGGAGAACTGCATGCACACCTCCCCTGTCTCCAGGGGACTAATGGGGTATCACTAGTTTACTGTATTCTATGTGAAAAAAGATCTATAAAAAACAAATTGGCAGTTTTATTTAATGCAGTATGCATGTTTTTTCCATGGACCTTTGTGTTATATCTAGTTAAGGGGTCAACATTACACTCTAGACAGATTTATCATTGATATGCTATCAGTGCAACTTTTACTATTATAAAGTTGCAGAAATACAATGTAGGGAATAATTTTGGCAGTAGTACAGTTTATTGTGGTATGTTTTGTCTAAAGTGTATATTATTTCTAATGTACAATTTTCTACAGATGTAACAAAGTAACTTAAAGTACAACTAAAGGCATTATTTTATTTTTATTTTGGATAGGTCAAGAGAGGGTTAAAACCCTTGTTAGTTTTTTTTTATTTATTTGCCATCTGTGTCCCTTTGGGGAATTTTCCCCTCGCCGGAAGTGAGAGAAAAACCCTACAAAGTAATGGGATTCCAGAGTGGTAACAGGTTCACCAGAACGAATGTCCCCATTAGAAGATTTCTCCTCCTACTACTGTTCTGGTTTCATTACTTTCAGTGATATTGGGAAACAGGACTAATGGAGAGGGTGAGTCTCCCTAATGGCGCAGACAGCAGTAAAACACCTGGCAGGCATTCTAATCCCTATCCACTCTATCCAAACCTTCAAAAAAATATTGCCTATAGTTGTACTGTAAAGCTTATTTTCTCTTACGTTCACTGACTGACACAGCTCCTTTACTTTAGACCATCGGGTTGTTACGCCACCTTCAGGAGAGGACTAGGCAGAACATGTTAACATGTACAAAAAACAGAACTTTATAGTTCTGCCCAAGGGGCGGTCCCTTCAGTAACAACCCCCCAGCCTGCACCTTGCAGCCTCAGTTTTTTTCTGCCTAGTGAAGGAGAAGGACCTAGGAACCCTGCGGACCCATCGGTCCGTTGATTTTTTCTGCAGAAATTTGCCTTTTGCGCAAGATTAGGATCCTGGGATCTGCTATCAACAGCCGGCTGGGTGACGGGCTGGATAACCTTAGTCTCCCCAGCCTGGCCAGCGAGCGTGTGCAGACCAGAGCTCCACACTGGGTCGGCCACGACATGCCCCTCAGGCTCCAGGGGCGGCCGGTGAGTGTAATGCTCCGGGGCACACATATGACCGGGCTACTGATGTCTGCGTCACAGTGTGCCAGGCCAGCAGCCACCCCATACTGATCGGAGAGTAGGTCTGTGATGGAATGTCCTCAGCTCATCCGGAATGGTAAGTACAGCTCTCCCTGTCTTGGTGGGGCTGAGCAGCTGGGCATTCCCTGGGAGGTCGATTCGGGGGTCCCTCTCCTCCCTCTCTTCTCTCCCTGTCCCCAGCTTCCCTCCCCCTACCCTGTGAGGGATGCTGAATGGGCTGCTGAGCGGTGTGTGTGCCACATGGACAGGGGCCCCCCGGGGGGGCTCTCTCCTTGGTTGGGGGGCTGTGCTGGGTGGCTGTGCCCTGGGTGTCTGGAGGTCTGCTATGCTGAACGCTGTAGCGCGGTCTGCCGCCTTTTTCTCTGCATACAGTTGTTTGGCGGCCATCTTTGGTGTGCCCAGGGAGAAGCATGGTCAGGAACCATTTTCTTGTAGTTCGGCGGCCATTTACCCTGTGATTATGTCCTTTATACTGGACGCTCGGCGGCCATTTTCCTTGTAGCCTAGCACATTTTTTATGCTCAGCGCTGATCCATGAGGCTTAGAACGGCGCGGTTTCCTCTCACAGACACCTGGGAGCTGACACGGGACACAGGCACACCTAGCTGGACGGCGCAGAACTCTGTCAGGGTGGTAAGTCCTGCGGTGGGGGCCCCTCAGCCTGCAGCAGTTAGGAGGGTGGGACCATTCACTGTCCTAAGTCCCCAACAGGCCGCAGACAGGGTGGGTCAGCATGGCTTCAGAAACTGGTGTTTCTTCCCCCGAAATCCAGGCAGTTGCAACAGGTTCGCCTCTGGACGCTTTGTCAGCGGTCCTGAACTCGTTCGTTGCCGAGATGGAGGTGGTGCGTGGGCGCAAAGGTGGTAAAAAGCGGCCTCTGCCCCCCCCCGTCCTCCGGGGAGAGCTATGATGCAGACTCGGGCCCCGCTGAGGCTGGTGACCCCTGCTCTGTTGTTTCAGATGACGCTGACCAGGACCGATTGGACAGTAAGGATGAGTCCCCGTCCGGGTCCGCACGCGACAAATCGCTAGTTGGAGCACTCATCACAGCTGTGCGTGATACCCTGAAGATTCAGGATACAGCAGATTCCTCTGCTGAAGTAGTGGTCCCTTTTGGGTCCCGTAAGCCAGCCCGTACACCTAAGGTGTTTCCGTATCTGACTTATTTCGATAAGTTCATATACAAGGAATGGGGGCGACCGCAACGGACCTTTTTGGTCCCAAAATATATGGCGGTGCGTTACCCCTTTGAGGAGATCCTTCTTAAGAACTGGTCGGCTCCTCCGGTCGTGAACCCCTCTGTATCCAGGTTAAATAAGGTAACCACGATCCCGGTAGAGGGGACTCCTGCCTTTTAAAAGGACCCCACGAACAGGAAGGCCGAGGCAGTGGCCCGTTCCTTATTTACAGTTGTGGGGTCAGTGATGCGACCAGTACTGGCCTCCGCGCTTGTGTCACAGACACTGACCAAGTGAGCAAAACTTTTGCACCGCAAATTGGGGGAACAACAGGCTTCTCCTGTCTAACAAAAACAGAAACCGCTCAGGTGTGGACGTCCTCCAGGTGACTATCTCCTCCCAACAGCCAAGGGTGCAGGCAATGCAATTTCAGGCAAAACAAAAGATCGTCTTCTGGACAGCAGCACTCCAATAAAAAGCCTTTATTATGTAAAATCTTCAAAAATCCAAATACAGCACAGCAAGTCACAAAATTCTGGTTAGAGCTGACTAGTTTCACACTTTCTTCTTGGCGTTCTGTAACTAGTTGATTGCCAGTTAGTGCAAGGCCTTAAGTACG
This sequence comes from Rana muscosa, assembly GCA_029206835.1. Taxonomy (NCBI): domain Eukaryota; kingdom Metazoa; phylum Chordata; class Amphibia; order Anura; family Ranidae; genus Rana; species Rana muscosa. The sequence goes on from CM055117.1 coordinate 190,297,376, forward strand.
TTTGTGACGCGACCCTGGATACCCTGGATACCCTCCCTCTGTTATCCAGGGCTTCTGTGTCAGCAGTGGTGCTGAGGCGCCTGATTTGGCTAAAATGCTGGTCTGCGGACCAGGCATCTAAAGAAGCCTTGACGGATCTTCCCTTCCTTGGCGAATGGCTCTTTGGAGCCTCGTTGGATAACATCATTAAGGATGCCACCAGTGGGAAGAGTATCTTACTCCCGAAGACCAGGAAGGCTAAGGAGCCACGCCATAGGCAAGGGCCCTCTTTTTCCGCTCACAAACGACTTTTTCGTCCCTCCGGGGCTTTGGCTAAACGTCCCCAGCCCGACAGGACGACCTCTGAGGGACAAAAGCATCCCTGGAACCGCAAGCCTAACAAGCCTGTGAGCAAAAGCGATACCGCATAAAGGTTTGCCCCCACCTGCCACACAGGTGGGGGGTCGCCTTCGGGAGTTTGCAGCCCGGTGGGCCTCCAGGCTGTCCGACCAATGGGTCTGCGAACTGATTTCCTCTGGCTACAAGATAGTTCCTCTCTTGGCCACCAAACAGATTCTTCCCCTCCAGCATACCCGTGCTCCCGGCTCGCCGGGAGGCCCTAATGGGGGTGGTAAGGGACTTGCTGAGTCACGGGGTGATAGTACCTGTTCCGGAGCTGGAAAAATTCCAGGGGTTCTACTCCAATCTGTTTGTAGTTCCCAAAAAGGAAGGGGTACGTCCAATCTTGGACCTAAAAGCCCTCAATTGCTTCGTGAAAATACAGAGGTTCAGAATGGAATCAGTTCGCTCGGTAGTCGCTGCACTCCATCAAGGGGACTTCCTGGCGTCCTTGGACATCCAGGATGCGTACCTGCACATGCCCATATGCCCTTGGCATCAGAAGTTTCTGCGATTTGCAGTTGGGGACGCCCACTACCAGTTTGTGGCTCTCCCTTTTGGGATCAGCCCCCTGAGTCTTTACCAAGGTATTGGCTCCAGTTCTGGCGTTGCTGCGACAACACGGGATCGCTATCGTAGGCTACCTAGACGATCTCCTCCTGAGAGCATCTTCCGCCTCAGAATTAAAGGAGTATGTGGTGATCACCATGCAGACCCTGCAGAATTTTGGGTGGCTGTTGAACCTAAAAAAGTCGGTGCTCTTACCGACTCAGCGTTTGGAGTACTTGGGCTTACTGCTGGACTCCGTGGAAGCAAGAGTGTTTCTCCCTCCGGACAAGCTACAGACTCTCAGAGCCGCGGTAAACCTGTTGGTGAACCGCAGGTGGTCGTCGCTACGCTTCTGCATGCGAGTCCTGGGGCTCATGGTGGCCTCCTTTGAGGCAGTAGCGTATGCTCAGTTTCACACCAGAGTCTTGCAGAAGGAGATCTTGACAACATGGGACAAATCTCCTTTATCCCTGGATCGGCAGATTTAGATGAGCCAGTCGGTCAGGGACTCCCTGCTCTGGTGGCTGAGATCCCCGGCACTTCGGTCCGGAAAGTGGTTCCTACCTCTAAAATGGACAGTGATCACTACGGACGCCAGCCTGTCTGGCTGGGGTGGAGTACTGGGAGTACAGTCGTCCTAGGGCCTCTGGTCGGAGGAGGAATCCAAGTTGCCGATCAATGTGCTCGAGCTACGTGCGATCAAGCTATGCCTCTCCACATGGTCAATGAGACTTTGAGGACGTCCGATCAGGATCCAGTCCGACAACACCACGGCGGTGGCATATGTCAATCATCAAGGAGGAACAAGAAGCTCGGCGGCCGCATGGGAGGTCGCTCACATTCTTCAGTGGGCAGAGCAACATGTACCGGCCCTGTCAGCCTTTTACATCCCGGGAGTGGAGAACTGGCAGGCAGACTACCTAAGTCGCCAGATGCTGGAACCAGGAGAATGGGCGCTGCATCCGGATGTGTTCAGGCTACTGTGCCTGCGATGGGGCACACTAGACGTGAATCTCCTGGCTTCCCTTCTCAATCAGAAGGTGCTGAAGTTCGTGTCAAGGACAAGAGATCCTTGGGCAGACGCGTCAGACGCGCTGGTGGCTCCGTGGGGACAGTACCAACTGATCTAAGCTTTTCCTCCGCTCAAGCTACTACCACGTCTGCTCCGCAGAGTAGAGGCCGAGGGGATTCCAGTAATCCTGATTGCCCTAGATTGGCCTCGGCGTCCCTGGTACGCAGACCTAGTGCGCCTGGTGACGGACGCCCCCTGGCGTCTGCCGTTATGAGAGGACATTTTGTCTCAAGGTCCGATTCTCCATCCTACTTTTCCATCGCTGGGTTTAACGACATGGCTGTTGAGAGCCAGGTGCTGAGGAACTGGGGCCTATTGGACTCAGTGATTTCAACTATGTTGAGAGCACGGAAATCTTCTCTGAAGATATATCATCGTACCTGGAAGGCCTACATCGCCATGTGTGAGGAGAAAGGATGGCGTCCGCGCTCCTATTCCGTATCTAGGGTCTTGCTGTTTCTGCAGCGAGGAGTTGACCAGAAATTGGCTTTAAGAACCATTTAAGGGCAAATATCGGCCTTGGCTGTCTTTTTTCAGCGACCCCTGGCGTCTCACTCTCTAGTGAGCACCTTTGTTCAGGGGATTCGGCATGTAGTTCCTCCGGTGCGTCCACCGTTACCCCCGTGGGATCTGAACCTGGTGTTGTCATCGCTTCAGAAGCCGCCGTTTGAGAATATCAGAGAGATTCCCTTGTTGACTCTTTCCCAGAAAGTTGTCTTTCTTGTGGCCATTGCATCGGCCAGGAGGGTTTCGGAACTGGCGGCTTTGTCTTGCAAGTCACCTTATCTGGTTATCCATAAGGATAAGGTGGTGTTGTGTCCGCAACCTTCTTTTCTGCCGAAGGTGGTTTTGGCGTTCGTCATCAATGAAGACATTGTATTACCGTCTCTGTGCCCTAGACCGACACATCCTAAGGAGGTAGCCCTCCATTCCCTGGACGTGGTCTGAGCTTTAAGGGTATATTTGTCTGCCACGGCTCCCTTTTGGAAGTCAGACTCTGTTTGTTTCGGTAGCTGGTCCGAAAAAAGGCATGGCGGTCTCGTCGGCCACCATTTCCAGGTGGATCAGACAGATTGTGGTTCAGGCCTACGCCTTTCCGGTCCGGCCCATTCCACCAAGGCAATTGGAACCTCTTGGCTTTCCGACATCAAGCGCCTGCCGCTCAAGTGTGTAAAGCAGCGACTTGGTCGTCTGTTCATACTTTTACAAAATTCTTTAGTAGATGTCAGTGCAACGGCTGATGCCTGTTTTGGCCGCAAAGTTTTGCAGGCGGCCGTGTAATTTGCAATTGCACTTGATTTTTGTCAAGAACCACAGTTACTTTTCAGTCAATGCACTGTTGCATTGTTACCGCAAGTTCTGAGGTGGTTAGATAGGGTGGTGTCTCCCCTGTTAGGGAGCACTTCTGTTTTTATGGGTGAAGTTTTTTATGCTATTTCCCACCCCTCGTTTTGACACTGCTTGGGGACGTCCCGATGGTCTAAAGTAACGGAGCTGTGTCAGTCAGTGAACGTAAGAGAAAATAGGATTTTTGTACTCACTGTAAAATCCTTTTCTCTGTAGTTCACTGACTGACCCAGCACCCACCCCTCCTATTTTTTACGTTATACTGCTTGTTGACGTACTGAGGCTGCAAGGTGCAGGCTAGGGGGTTGTTACTGAGGGGACCGCCCCTTGGGCGGAACTAGAAAGTTCTGTTTTTTTGTACATGTTAACATGTTCTGCCTAGTCCTCTCCTGAAGGTGGCGTAACAACCCGATGGTCTAAAGTAAAGGAGCTGTGTCAGTCAGTGAACTACAGAGAAAAGGATTTTACGGTAAGTACAAAAGTCCTATTTTTACATCGCCCATTCAGGACAAAGCAACAGGTTTGGTTTAATCCCTCCTTCCCCAGAAGGATCTACTTGAATTTAATTTGCACCCCCACCACTCTGTTCAGTGTTGAAAGCAATGCCTGGTACTTCTAAGTATGGGGGAATATGTGACCACCCCAGCTCTTTGCCAATAGGCGCTGTCACTCTTACAACAGTAAAATGAGTTTGTATATGTAGTAAAGTATGCTTGTTATAGTCACCGTGGAACCTAAGGGTTTAATCCTCGGCATTGTGTATAAAGGCTGTGTGATCCTGTCTCTCTGATCCTCCTCTTCTTTAACTAACTCCAACCCATCTCTCAATAGAACAGAGCATTAGGAGTCAGGCTGCACATGCTTAGTTTGGTGTGTATTGCTTTTTTTTGGGGGGGAGAGTGCATGTGAACGGCACAGGGCCAGTCAGCACTGTCCAGACAGAGGATTAGGGCAGAATGAAACTCCTCCTACAAGCTTAAGCAGACACTAATAGAAGTCACAAGACTGCTATATCCTGCTGATGAGAAAAGGTATGTAGCGGCCTCACCCGCTCTCTCCCTTTTTCTTTACGGCTGGTCAACTCGTCTAGGGGGACCAGGGAGAGGGGTGAGGTGCTGCCACCAGCTTGCACCTCGTATGTGTGTAGAGGTTTGAGCTAAGATCTTTACCTTCGGGTCTGTGTCCCTGTCCGGAGCTTCCACTTAAAATGTGACAGGTAGATAGGTGAATGTAGAACACTTTGCTCCCAGAAAAGTAAGCCCACACCAGGTGACAGTACAACATCTATATTTATTTCCCCAGAGATAAATATGCCTCTTTGCAAGCAGACAGGTTGATACAAACACGATCTTGGTGGGGAGAGGGTTCAGGCACAATCCTTTCGGATCAGAGAAGCTGTTAGGAGTTCACAACAACTTTTGGCGCACGGTCGCTGCCACCGACCGTGAAGTTGGTCCCTGCCACAGACCGGGTGAACGATGAGGCCTCTGCCACAGACCTTTGGATAGGCCTCTGCCACTGACCTGATGTAGCTGGGTCTCTGCAAAGACCATAGAACATGGACTACCTTCTAATGGCGACCCCTGTTAGGGAGATGGTCCATCCCGGACGGTCTCCAGAGGCCTACACTGTCTCCAGCCAATGCTGCGCTGGATCTTAAGGTCAGGTCACCTCCCTGGTTCTCCTCGCCCGAGACTCGGGTCCCCTCACTCGGTGGGCCCCAGGTATCTTCTCCCATACGGGACCCAGTCGAAGGTACTGGGCCCCAGGCCTCGGCTAGTACCTCACCCCAGGCTTAAGGTGCCTGGGATGGAACTCGAACTCCTTCGCACCCAGGCCGAGGGCACCTGGGCGCGGACGAACAGAACAGCAGCCCCCCAGGCTGAAGGTGCCTGGGGCTCGGACCTCATGCACAAGATGTCCGCCCCCTTTATATCCTCTCCCAGCAGGCACAGCGGGTTCCCAGCCCCGCTGTACTACTGTCGCGAGAGGACACAAAGGGCACGGCCCTACAATGGTGGTTCAGTCCTGGCCCCAGGCGACAGCGCCAGTCAGAGGCTGCAGGGAACAGGGCACCATCATTATCCTCCACGAACCAAATTGGCCATAAATCCCTAATAATTAGTGTATCTGGGCCATGCTACCGCCCAGATACTCCCCGTAAATGTTGATACCCGCTACAGGTATTTAGCAGTTTATATTTACGAAATCTTTTGCATTTACATGTTCTGTGTACTGTAGGAGAACAGATATGTTAAATGCAGGTTCTGGGTTTAGTAACACTTTAAGTGAAGCACAGATCACAACCAGGAAACTGGTTGTTGTTTGTCCTCTGAATTTTGACAATCCCAGAATACAATAAAGATCATGTAAACAAGCAAGATTGCCTGTTTTTATTCAGGTCAGAACCAAACTTAAGGCCTACAATGAAAGATGAGAGCAATAAAACACAGTGATTAGACTTAATTCACAAAGCTATAACAGATGTGTTCCCATAAAGTGACTTTTTTTTTTAGCTCTCATTGGCTGTTGTTTTCTGAAAATATTGGTTGCAATGGCAAATAATGCTTTTTAGAGCTTAGTGAATTGAGCCTGTTGTGCTTTATTACTAAAAAGGAAGGAAGTCTGTCATCTACAAAGATATTTACAAACCATACACTAAAGTAAGTTTTTTTTTTTTTTTTTTTTATACCATTTAAATATTTCTTTATTTTTTAACTTAAAAGATATGTTTTCATGTATTTATTGACAAGGGCTGCCTACAAAATATTTTAGCTACTTTCCCATTACCCTTCTATAAGGAACGTTATACATTAACAGGAAACGGGTTATTGTATTCGCATTAAATAGCTTTAGAAAACATATGCAGATTCTTGTCTGACCTGCTTATTTGTTGTGGACACTTTTTTGGATAAGATTTGGGAAAGAAAAGCAAATAAGGTATTTTAAAGAGAACCTTATCTGTATAATAAACTTTTAAAAGTAAAAATCCTGCCTTGAGCCAGAATGCCATCTCAAAATGCCTGCTGGTGTCTTTATATAATAAATAATCCCCCCCCCCCCCCCCCCCCACATTTTAGTTTCACTCTAAGCAGAGAGGGATAAGCACCCTTTCCGGTCTGTTTGGAAAGTAGTTGGCAGGGCTTTGTCCAAGTAACAAAGTGAAACTAAATCATGGAGGGTCTAATAAAGGTAGTAGGCATTGTGCAGTGCCACTTTAATTTAGTCCACGATCATTTTTTTTATTTAAAATATTTGAAAGTATAAAAAAAATCCCCTACGTCATGTAAATCTACTTGGTTACGTAGTGCTTTGGTGTTGAAGAATAATCAAACGAGAAAACAGAACCAATATTTTTGTTGTGCACGCTTATACTGAACTGGTGACTGCATTCCTGGAACGAGTATAAAAGACAGTGGTTTTATGGTTGTTACATGTGGTATTATGCTGAGTCTATAATAAAAGTTAATTTGTAATTAAAGTTTCCGATTTCCTGTTCAGTTAATGAGTCATGAACATCCAAAGCATGTGTTTAGAACTATAAAGTAACTTGCAATTACACTAAGAACAGGCTTTACAAATGAGAACACTTTTTATTTAAAGCAGATACAGGCAGAGCATGCCCTGCATATTGTAGGCATTGAGAAATCTCATAAGGTATATGTATAGATAGAGTCTGAGTCTGAGTTTATACACTACAAAAGTATTGGGTCGCCTGCCTTTACACGCACATGAACTTTAATGACATGCCAGTCTTAGTCCATAAGGTTCAATATTGAGTTGGCCCACCCTTTGCAGCTATAACAGCTTCAACTCTTCTGGGAAGGCTGTCCACAAGGTTTAGGAGCGTGTCTATGGGAATGTTTGACCTTTCTTCCAGTTCGGCATTTGAAGCTTAGGCACTGATGTTGGAAAAGAAGGCCTGGCTCGCATTCTCCGCTCTAATTAACCCCAAAGTTGTTCTATCGAGTTGATGTCAGTACTCTGTGCAGGCCAGTCAGGTTTCCCCCCCCCCACCCCAAACTCACTCATCCACACTATATTGCCAAAAGAATTGGCTAATCCTCTTTTTGAGTGTCCCCACGGATAGCCGCTTTCCATGGGGGCAGTCGTGTGGGTGCGCTCCCAAGTTGACACATTGACACAGACAGCAGGACTCGACCCTGACCCCGGCTCCTGTGTCACTGGATTTGATTGATGGCAGCGGGAGCCAATGGCTCCTGCTGCTATCAAGCTATCCAATGAGGACCTGAGACAGTGGCTGGAGCTGCTGTGCCCGTCCCTGTCGCTGGAAAGATCGGATTCTGGTAAGAAAAAGGTTGGTCTAAGCAGGTGCTACAACACAAAAGGCTTTTCACCTTAATGCAAAGAATGCATTGAATTGAAAAAACGAGAGGGTTTACTACCACTTTAACTTACTGTATATATTTAAGGCTGCATTCACACCTGAGCGTTTTCAGCTCATAAAACGCCCGAAAAAACGCCTGAAAAACGCCCACTAAGCAAAATCCCATTCATTTCAATGGTACCTGTTCACATCTGAGCGTTTTGTCACCTGAAGCAAAACGCCTGAAAAACATCTTAAGCTCAAAAAAGAACATGAGCTTCTTTGGGGCAGATTACAGGCGTTTTTCTGCTTTTTACATTGGTGACCTGTACAAAATTGCGGTAAAAATCGCAGTTATAAGGCGCGACTTTGAAACGCTCAGGTGTGAATGCAGCCTAATTGACAAAAGGGAGCAAACAAGAGAAGTTCATTGTTGGGGTTTACATTCTCTTCAAGTCTTTACTATGTTTTTTATTATTTATTACAGGTACTTGTATAGCGCCATCAATGTGTGCAGCACATACATTTATTGTACATTCGCATCAGCCAAGGAGCTTACAATCTAAGGCACCCAGTATACAGTATATAGCAATTATATGTGCCTTGCCGTGTCACTAAGGACACCCACGTGCCAAAATGTGATCTAAACTGGTGTCACAGCTCTGGCTATTGTACTGCGGATGGCCATTCCCGCTAATAACTGGAGCGCGATTCATTTAGTTTACTGGTGAATAAAAAAAAAAAAATCCTTCTGACAAAACTGCTCTTTTCCAAGCAAGCAGACACACATTTAGGGTCTGGGGTCTTCATGTCATGAGTTGTCATTAAAAATAAACTTGATGAAACTGCTTCCAAATCAGAAGTTTCCTTTTACGAGGAAGAAGAGAGATAATTGAACCCATTGATTTGTTTCACGGTTTGTTTGCCCTTTCGTTCTCTTCCTGAGGTGCTGTTTGCTGAGGAATGTTTCCAATCGCCAGGAAGACAGTGGGGTGTGTAATATTTCCCCCGCCAGCTCTCCATTCAGCCAGACAAGGGGACTGTGGCGAGCCTGCAATATGAATTTTTAATGCAGAACTTCATAACACAGCCCTTGCAGCTCCACTGCTCTGTTCTCTTGAGCTTTCAGATTTAATGCTCTGATGAGCAGAGCTCAGGCCTGGGGCGTTCTACATCATTCCGGGGTTAACCCTTGGAGCACCAATCAGAAACATTCACAGCATCGCCGCCTGATTAAAAGATATCGCTTGCTGAGCTTCATAGGCATTGGCATATTTAGGCCTATTGTTTGCCACACCTTAGTGCTGCTTTGTAAGCGGCTGGTCTGGTAATGTAGTATTGCAGCGGAAGATTTACAGACTGCCGCTATGAAACATGGCTTGGTATTCATCATTTCCTAATGCGGTCACTTTGATAAATGCAGCAGATGGATTCCCACTAACGACTGTCAGCAGAAAGGGGCCATGAAAATCTATATATGTGGTTTCAGTGCTTTAAATTTTTCAGAGTGCTGGGCATAAAAGTGTTCTTCATGGGGGGTGTATGTAGTAATTACAGCATATTGGTGCAAAAAGGGACAATACTGCTTTTTAAAGTGTATATAAATCCTAACAACAAACTTCTCTTATTTGCTCCATTTTGGTCTGCTAAATATACCATTGAAAGTTTTTAAAAAAAATTTTTTGTCTGTCTGATAAGTGTAAAAAATACCTGTTGGTTTTGCCAGAAATCATGTGTTCCAGTAAAGTCCGGTACTCTCTACCTGTACACGAGGACAGGGAAGAAGATGGGGGTCGAGATAAGGAGAGGTCTGTGTTCTTTGTAATGCATCAGAAATGAAATAGGCAGGGCTGACACCACATGCTTAGGGATTCACAGTTGTGTTGTCATGTCAAAGAGGAAGGTAGAAGCACACTATTGGGGGTTATTTACGAAGGCAAATCCACTTTGCACTGAAAGTGCACTTGGAAGTGCAGTCGCTGTAAATCCTCGGGGGACATGCAAGGAAAATAAAAACCAGCATTTTAGCCTGCACATGATTGGATGATAAAATCAGCAGAGCTTCCCCTCATTTCAGATCTTCTCCTCAGATCTACAGTGACTGCACTTCCAAGTGCACTTTCAGTGCAAAGTGGATTTTCCTTTCGTAAACAACCCCCTATGTTTCTGGCAACAGGTATTTTTCCTGCAGCGTGTTTGAAGGTATAAAACAGGAAAAATGTACGTGTGTTCCAAAAACATTATTTTATTTTTATTTTTTTGCCTTGACAAAGGCTTTTAACTTAATCTGGGATGCGGGGGGAGGTTGCTGAACATGTTACATGTTATGGTGGAGATGAGATTAGAACACCAGTGTTTTTTTTTTTTTGCTACTTCTGCCCCTGTTAGGCCCCTTTCACACTGAGGCGCTTTTACCGCGTTTTCGCGGTAAAAATAGCGCTGTAAAAATGCCTAAAATAATCCTGCCCCATCATTCTCAATGCGAAAGCCCTGAGGGCGTTGGAAAAAATCCTGCAAACAGCTTTTTTGGAGCATGTTTAGGGCGCTAAAAATAGCGCTGTAAAAATGCCTATCTCCATTGAAATGAATTTGAGTAACGTGGTAAAAACGCATAGGCGTTAGCAATACTTTTACCGCGAACGCTGTAAAATCGCGGGGAAAAAAATCATAATTTTATTTGCGTTTTTTCAACGCCTCAGTGTGAAAGGGGCCTTAGACAGATTCACCCTCTGTCATTTGTCCGGTTTATTAAAGTAAAAGAAAATCCCAAATTTCCAGTTCCAGAAAGCTTCCAATGGGAACACTAGTTCTAGAGACCTCGGGCCCCAATGAATTCCCTTAATTTGCAGGGATTTCTACTCCCTGATTTTGCTATTGGACAGGAAGTGAAGGTAAATCTCCCCTCCCCTTTAGCCCTCCCTTACTCTATCAAAAATGGGGGGTAAATGCCTATAGTTCTACTTTAACCACTTCAGCCCCGGAAGAATTGGCTGCTCAATGACCAGGCCATTTTTTTTCGATACAGCACTGCGTCGCTTTAACTGACAATTGCTCGGTCATGCGACGCTGTACCCAAACAAAATTGATGTCCTTTTTTCCCCACAAATAGAGCTTTCTTTTGGTGGTATTTGATCATCTCTGCGGTTTTTATTTTTTGCGCTATAAACAAAAGACGAGCAACAATTTTGAAAAAAACACTATTTTGTACTTTTGCTGTAATAAATAGCCCCGAAGATATGTCTACAGGACAGGAAATGAAGGTTAATCTCCTTAATGAGACACAGATGGCAAAAAAAACATACTGCAGATTTAATCTTCACTTATTATTATTATTATTATTATACAGTATTTATATACTCCATCTATTGCTCTAAAAATAACTTTTGGCTTATATATACTTCAAATAACACACATCATGAGAGAAGTACAGGATCTGCCATTGCTGGCCTCTTTATGAAAATGCTTGTGTCCTGGCTTTAATACGTTTTGAACACAGCTCAATTTTGTGAATGGCTAGAAAGCGTGGGAAGTGGAAATGCAACTGTAGAACAGAAGGCTATGAGACGTACAGCACTTACATCTGAGCTGGCACCAGAGGTCCAAAGGGATCTATACTTCCACAGCAGGTAAACAAGAAGAGTTGTTAGACTTAAGGGCCCATTCACACCAGAACACTATGTGGCTCAGGCTCTCCTAGGCTGAGCCAGCTGCCATCCAGGAATCTGGGCGGATCCCGACATTATTGTCAGGATCCCTGCAGAGGCTTTAGCCTGCTGTCGGCTGAATCTGGGTCACAGGAATGCACTTCCCTGATCTAGAGGGTAAATATGGCAAAAAGAGCTTTGGCCATACTCCATCCAAAACTTTTAAAAGTTTGTATTTTAGATACAGATATACTGTATTTAACTTCAGAAGTGCATGTATTTTTGTAATCCCATCAAATAAACAGGAACCGAGGGCACGTTTCCTAAAATGAAGCACAGAAATAAAAAAAGTGACCAAAGGTTCCAAAAGTAAAAAAAAAGTCTAGAGTTGGCCTTTAATCATCTTTAATGATTAATTCATAGCATTTAGATTAGTATACATAAACTCCAGTTGTTATGGGCTACAAATTTGTGATATCTCTTATGTGCTGTGAGATATACAGTATATCATGATATTTGATATATGATAAATATAGTTAGAGTTGGTATTTCACTACTTTTCAAACCTTTTTGGCTATGTATTTCCTGGTGTTGAGGCCGCATATTTTACCACATGGCCTTCTGTGCTTTGCATTGCGATGTCATTCATTTAGAACACCACACGGTACAGTAGGTGCTCATAGACCTGCACTGAAGCGCATCACAACGTGTATTGTGGTGCCAAGCGTTTACAAACGGGTGTAGATGCGTTTTTTGTTCAGTTGCCAATCGTTTACTGGTCCCTTTACATTTAGGCCTCATGCACACTGGACGTTAAAATAACATTCTAAAAACGCCAGCAGTTTTGCCGTGAGTTTTTCAACTTTTTTCAATGTTTTTACAATAGCGTTTTTTAGGGTTTATTAGCGTTTTTTTGCAGTTTTCCGCATTAGCATTTTTTATTGTGTTTTTTTTTTTCAATGGATCAAAACTTAAAACCGCTGGTGAGCGACGTTTTTGAGCGCTTATCGACGTTTATCAGCGTTAGAGCGTTTTTAAAGCTGAAAAACTTCTCTCAGAACCCACTAGTTTTAGGGTTTTTACTGCTCAAAGACACCACTGCCCAAAACTGCTGATAACAGCCTATGTGTGCATGGACACATGGGATAACATGGAGAGGTTAATGACTGTAGAAAAAAATGTCTACTGGCAAAAACAGCTGCGTTAACAACGTCAAACGTCCAGTGTGCATGAGGCCTAATAGGCGTCTGTAGCGCAGCGCACATAAACATGTGAAATACCGCACGTAAACTTGTATGCAGTAACACCTGTAGAGCAGGTGGGTGTGAAGGGGTCTTTAGAGCACATTGCCTGGTGGCTATCATTATCATTTTATAGATGGGTTCTTATGGGGGAGTAGTAGTATACCTCTTTACCCCAAAAAAGGGGAAAAGGTAATGTATTACTGTTAGATATTTTCTTTATCATTCCTTATTACTGTTGGTCGAGCATAGATGGATATATTTGTACTTAGCTCTATTGCAGTGGACACTTCTCTACCCGCTGGTACTTAAAAGCTGTGTCATTGCTAAATTATAATAGTAGGCAAAAAAATATAAGGCGCCTGGGGGTTTCCATCATCGGAGAGATTATAATGTGATGTAACAAGCAGGCAGCTGAATGTTCTGTAGGGGGGAAAAAAGGCATCTGAAATCTTTGTTCAAAGCGTAGTTAAAACTAAGTCAAGTGAATCGTACATGCATGTAGAAAATCCGATTCTTGTGTATAGCGTGCTTCATGGTGGGCAGCTTGTAGATTTTAGGGGTCTCATACGGTTTATACTTCTGCAAAAAGACTACTGTATTTGCGGAAGGTTTAAGCGTACATACACACGTAAAAATGACAGCACACACATTTCTCTTTTTATTTATTATTTATGTTTTAGATGCATTCATTGCATTGCATTTTTGTTGAATTCGAGTCAAAGTTTCAAAGCCAGGAAGTTCTTCATTTTTCATAGCTGCACAATTCAAAAGTATAAAAGAAATTGCATTACGATGTACTTATCCCTATTTTGTACTCTTCTTGCTATTTTAACAACTGCAGCATGTGTATTTTTTTTTTTTATAACAGAGGACAGCACGTATAAACATCTGCATGTGAATACTCCTATTGACCAATATTAAAAATATTTTAAACAGAGTATGTAAATGGAACTTCAAATACTGAGATAAAAAAAAAAAAATCTCTTTAAAAATGATAGATACTAGGCTTTCAGACTGTGGTATTTTTAGAGTTACTGTCACAAAACAAGTACCGTATATACTCGAGTATAAGCCGAATTTTTCAGCACATTTTTTGTGCTGAAAATGCCCCCCATGGCTTATACTCGAGTCACCGTTTCGCGACTGATTTCCCGGACTTTGGGGACCCAGTACCGGCTGGCCGTAGGTCCCCTGGACCCCAAACTTGGCACACATGTAGCCCAACTTTTACTCTACAGGTGTGCAAAGTTTGTTGTCTGGGGACCTACGGCCGGGGAGAACTGATTTTTCAAAGCCGGGCACCCCTTCCATAGACTTCCATGTTAAATGGTAATTTCTCTGGTAACTTTGGGGACCCGGTACCGGCCGGCCGTAGGTCCCCTGGACCCCAAACTTGGCACACATGTAGCCCAACTTTTCCTCTATAAGTGTGCAAGTTTTCAGTCTGGGGGACCTATGACCAGGGAGCACCGATTTTTCAAAGCAGGGCACCCCTTCCATATACTCCCATGTTAAACGTAAGTCTAGTCATGGGCACAGTGAGGCATGGACACAGTGAGGCATGCACATGGGCACAGTGAGGCAAAGTGAGGCATGCAGATGGACACCCTAGGCTTATACTCGAGTCAATAAGTTTTCCCAGTTTTTTGTGGTAAAATTAGGTGCCTCGGCTTATATTCGGGTCGGCTTATACTCGAGTACTGTATATACGGTATGTAGCAAGTTTAAGTGAAAATTAAGTTGTCACATCTGAATGTTCTCCTAAATCAGTGACTTAATCTTCAAAATGTTATACGTTTTAATTTTACTGTTCCCTCTAATGCCCTGTACACACGGTCGGTTTTTCCGATGAAAAAACAATCGTGTGTGGGCCCCATCTGACTTTTTTCCAGAACATGTTTTAAATTTTTCCGATGTAAAAAAACACGATAGGAAATTCTGATCGTCTGTGTGGAACTCCAACGGAGAAAAAACCCATGCATGCTCAGAATCAAGTCGACGCATGCTCAGAAGCATTGAACTTCATTTTTCTTGGCTCGTCTGAGTGTTTTACGTCACAGCGTTTTAAACGGTCGGAATTTTGTCTGATGGTGTGTAGGCAAGACTGATGAAAGTCAGCTTTATTGGAATTCCGACGGAAAATTCCATCGGATTTTATTCCATCGGAAATCCGATCGCGTGTACAGGGCATTACTGTTTATAAAGCCCCATTGGTAGTCTGGGTTGCTTTTGAGTATCCTTGTCTCATTAATGACTCCAAGAATACCATTGTAGCACTTGTAGTAGTGTTTTTTTTTATGCTTACCCTGTTAATTCAATCAGCTTTAAAGCGGTTCTCTGCATTAAGGTAAAAAAAACTTTCAATAGTAGCCCCCCCGCCCTCCTCTTACACACTTACCTGAGGCCATGCTCAATCCAGCTTTCTCTTGTCTGCAGCAGCTCTTCTCCCATCTCCCACAGGCTTGGCTGAGAGCAGTGGGAGCCCATGTACAAAATATCTATATCGGACTTTAGAGGCACATAAGACACAATGAATATAAAATAAATTACTTTATTTACGATCATAAGACCTAAAAGCATGATTGACCATAGGTTATTAAAATCAATCCATAGTACATACCTCCCAACATTTTGAGATGAGGGACACCTACTAGCAAACGTATGTAGGCATAGGACACGCCCACTTAAAGGGGAAATAACCCCCAAAAAAAGGTTAATTAAATCCGCAAGTGATTTTTTTACCACTACTATTCCTTTATATTGGCTTTTAAAATTAAAAAAATTAGCAATTTAGAATTTGGATGAAAGGTTTAGCACTGGGAAACACTTTTTGAAAGATATAAAAAGTGCATTCTATATACAACTATATAGATCAGACCAAAATGAGGAGGAAAGAGGGACAGAGGGACATTGCTCCAAATCAGGGACATTTGGGAGCTATGCATAGTAGTTGCATCCAATCTGTAAAATGATACATAAAGTATAGAGTATAGTTCATTACTTCAGCAGCTAGTATGCAAGTTAGTCTTATGAGTCAACACGTTTCACATATCTGCTTTCTCAGGATGCATAAACAGACTAAGGCCCCTTTCACACCTATACGACTTGTTCCACGATTTGTGATGGCAAAGTAGCATGACAAGTCGTTTCCCATGATTTCCAATGACAGCCATTTATATTAGTAGGACTTCAAGTCGTTCCGACTTCAAAGTAGTCCCTGCACTACTTTGGTCCGATTTTGATGCCACTTTCACAGGCATTCCCTGAAATCACAGCAAAATCACGGCTGCCAATCGCTGCAAAGTCGCGCCGCGAAATTGCGGTAAAATCGATTTGAAGTCGCAGTAGTGTGAAAGGGGCCTAACAGAAATCACTACATTGGCTCCTGCTGTTCTCAGTCCAATCTTGTAGGCAAAGACCAGGGCCAAGTTGCACTATGTTTATAGATGCACACAGCCTAGATCAGGATCAAGCCCACACGTCTGCCCCCATAGCAAGTGGCTTGCTTTGGTGGCAGACGGAGAAGAGGAAAAGGGGACAGCACTGGCGGGGGACCCCAGAAAAGGAGGTTCGGGGGCTGCTCTCTGCTAAATCTTTGCACAGAGCAGTAAAGTGTGACATCTTTTGTCATAAAAAATTAATAAAAATTTACATTTACAATCACGTTCATGCCTAATATAATGTAGCACATACCTATTTTACCAAGCTTAAATTGTTAAATAAAAATGGTAATAAGGGGAGAAAGTCCACTTTATTCCCAATAAGAAATTTGTGGCCTTCATGTAGTAAAGTGGAAGAAAACAATGGGTTACCCTTGGATAATGCAAGATTCAAGCTCAGATTTTCTAGTGCAGATTTGTCCTGACTGGTTATTGGGAGCAACTATTTATTTTTTGATATATGGAAGCCCATGTCTTTAGAGGATAAGTTCACTTTAAAAAAAAAAAAATGCACATTTCTTTTTCGTACATCACGGGACACAGAGCGACTTAGTCATTACTAATGGGTTATATAGATTACCTTCAGGTGTTGGCACTGGCCAATTCCAAACCGGAAGTACCCTCCCCTATATAAGCCCCTCCCATCCGGGAGCACCTCAGTTTTTTGCCAGTGTCTAAGGTGTTGGCCAAAGAGTAACATGTGTTTTCACTGGGCTTGCGTACAGGTTCTTTTGGGCCTTAGTAAGCTGTTCCGGATCCCACCAAAAAAGCTTCATAGCTAAACGGTCGGTACCCGGGCCTTGCAGCAGAAGAGCAAGGTTTTGCCTGTAATGCCTCTCTTAGGAGGGCTGGACCCTGGGATCCAGAGCTCTGGTCATACCCACGACCAAGATGTTGTCTGTGCAGGGTGCTATTCAGGTCCAGGGGAGTGAAATCCTTGGGAACCCGGTCCCTGAAGGTTTAATTACAATGCCTGCCGTGATAGGTGAAGTTTGGACTTCTGTGGACCAAACAAAGTCCTGCGGCGGGGAAAAGGTAAGTGGGGGCCCCCAGGAACTTGGTTCTATTGGGGGACCCCCAAGCCTAATTTGTCTTTCTGTCTGTTACCTAACGGTATTCCCGCTAAATATCTGTGTTTGCCTGTATCTACTGAAAATGTAAAATTTTAATAGTAGTCAAGAAAAAAAAAAAAAAAAAAAGGGACCGCGGTACCTGTGTTAAACCACTAGAGGCCGCTGTAGTCCATTTTTCTTGTCATGTGGATCTTTGGTTTTCTCAAGTCAAAAGATCCAGGCAGCTGGTAAGTTTCTCTGTGGGAATCCACTTCCTCTGCCCTGTTGCTGCGCTCATCCACCGCACAGGCCCTCCGGCAAAAAGGGCCCTGGCTCCTAGTCCCCTGTTTGATTTAGAAAAGGGCGCCAATGGCGCACGGGCGCGTGCACGCGCCTCCTATGAAAAAAAGGGGCGGGGCGGGTGGATGACGCTCGATGCGCGCCGCGGCGCTTCTGCGCATGTGCGGGCGTCCCAGCATGGTTAAAAGACACAGTACAAGTGTCAGCTGCATGCAAACAGAGCTAGCAACAAACAGGGGCACACAGAGGCGGTTGATGCAGGCAGCCCCATAGAAAGGCACTTTGGTGGACACCAGCTGGTATATAGCAGCAACTTTGTTAGATTATTACCAGCAAAATTGGTGTATGACGACGGGAATACCTCAGCTTTGTGCTTAAAGGATATGTCGTCCAGACGCTCCGGAAATAGATCTTCCAGGAAGCCAAAGGGGTCTCCATCGGGCTCTGCGGATATTGGGCATGCTTGTACTGCACCAATCTCCCCTGAGAATTCAGAGGTCAGTAGCCATAGAAACCCCGCAGGAATGCCTGGTGCTGCGGCTGTCCCCAGTCCACCTGCTCCTGTATATATAACAGAGGAGGTTTTATCCTCAACTCTGGGAGGATTGGAAGAGAGATTAACAGCATTGATCGCTGCTTCCCTGTCACAGGAAAAGCGCGTCCGATCTCCGTCTCCTCCTTCAGAGTGCCTGTTAGTGGAGGAACAGCCCCACACAGAGATCGACCTACCTGAAGGGGATCAGGATGAGGTTGATTCAGTTATGGAGGAATCAACAGTGGAAGAACCTTTCTCAGCATCTCAGGCTGAAAGATTATGGGTTCAGTCTCTGACTAATATGGTCCGATCAGCATTTAAAATGCCTCTGGCGGAACCACCATCCACTACGGTTTCCTCGCTGGGGTCGCTGAAAGCTCCCCAGGCTGTCTGTTCCTTCCCAATCCACCCTTTATTAGAGGGGCTTATTTACCAGGATTGGGAGCATCCTGATAAAATATTTGCTCCCCCCAAGAGATTTCCGGTGATCTATCCCATGGAGGATAAGTTCATAAAAAAATGGAGGGTCCCTACAGTGGACGCAGCCATCTCTTCTGTTAACAAATCACTGACATGTCCAGTAGATAATGTTCCAATGTTCAAAGACCCAATAGATAAAAAATTGGAGTCTTTACTAAAATCTGCTTTCTCTACAGCAAGCATGGTGACACAACCTGCGGTAGCAGCGATTGGAGTCTGCCAAGCAGTGAAAGATCAGTTGAAACAGGTCTTAAGGGACTTACCAGATCAGCAGGCTCTTGCCCTAGCTGACCTGCCTAGAGCCTTGTGTTTTGCGGTAGACGCCATAAAGGATACAATCCAACAGGCCTCCCGCTTTATGCTGTCTATAGTACATATGCGTAGGCTTCTGTGGCTCAAAAACTGGTCTGCTGAAGCTCCCTGTAAAAAACTGCTGGTTAGCTTCCCATTTCATGGAGAACGCTTATTTGGAGAAGATCTGGACAAATATATCCAGAAAATTTCTGCCGGTAAAAGTTCACTCTTACCGGTTAAGAACAAGGGTAGAAGTCCTTCTTTTAAGAGGCCTACTTCTCCAGTCCCGGGCACATCGGCTGTGAAGCAGTTCCGACGGCCTCCGCGGTCAAATTCAGGGGGCAGAAATCAGGGACAATCACAGGGTAACAAGAAGCCCTGGATCAAGAGAGGTACAAAACCTCCCCCCAAGGCATGAAGCGTTGCCCCCACTCAATCGGGTGGGGGGAAGACTTCAGTTGTTCACAGAGACCTGGCGGGACACCATCAGAGACAGATGGGTGCTCTCCGCAGTAAGTCTGGGATACAAGCTGGAGTTAAAAGGCACTCCTCCTGCCCAATTTATGAGGTCAAACGTGCCAAGAGATCCCCAAAAGAGAGGATCCCTCCTTCTGGCACTAGAACAACTATTGCTCCAAGGTGTAATCATGAAGGTTCCCCTGGAAGAAAGCGGATTCGGGTTTTACTCAAACCTTTTCACAGTCCCCAAACCAAATGGGGACGTGAGGCCCATATTAAATCTAAAAGGGCTAAACAAGTTCCTAAATATCAGGACTTTTCGGATGGAGTCGATCCGATCGGTGGCCACCGCCCTACAAGGGCAGGAATGGTTAGCCTCGATCGACATAAAGGATGCTTATCTGCATATTCCCATCTTTCCGGCCCACCAGAAATTTCTACGCTTTGCAGTAGAAGGGCGCCATTTTCAGTTCAGAGCCTTACCTTTCGGTCTGGCCACAGCACCACGAGTGTTCACAAAAATTCTGGCCCCATTATTGGCCAATCTAAGAACACAGGGTGTAACGATAATGGCATATCTAGACGACCTGCTACTAATAGACCACTCAGTGGAAAAGCTGGAAGTAGCTATTCACAAGACAATCAAGTATCTGGAATATCACGGTTGGATTATCAACCGGGACAAGTCAGCTCTAAGACCAGTCAAAAGTCTGGAATACTTGGGGCTAAGGCTGGATTCAAATCAGAGAAAGATTTTCTTACCTCCAGAGAAGGTGTCGTCTTTAAAAGATTTGACCCACTTAGTGGGTACAAAAAGAAAACCATCCATACGCCTCTGCATGAGGCTGCTGGGAAAAATGGTGGCTTCATTCGAAGCGGTACACTACGGTCAATTCCATTCAAGGAATTTGCAAAGGGCCATACTGTCAGCCTGGAACAAAAAAGTTCAGGCTTTAGACTTACCAATGTCCCTGTCCCCTTCCGTTCGCAAGAGCCTCCATTGGTGGTTGGTGCCCCAGAATCTGGAAAAAGGGAAACCCTTCAGTCCGGTTTCTTGGAAGGTAGTCACTACAGATGCCAGCCTCATAGGCTGGGGGGCAGTACTGGAGCAATGGTCTCTCCAGGGCAAGTGGTCAGAAGCAGAAAAGGCCCTGCCCATCAATCTCTTAGAGATACGAGCAGCCCGGTATGCCCTAGTAGCATGGACATCCAAACTCCAAGGGTCCCCTGTCAGAATTCAATCAGACAATGCCACAGCAGTGGCATATATCAATCACCAGGGTGGCACCAGGAGTCGTGCAGCCCAGAGGGAAGCAAATTGCATCCTGGAGTGGGCA
Source organism: Rana muscosa (assembly GCA_029206835.1). Lineage (NCBI taxonomy): Eukaryota > Metazoa > Chordata > Amphibia > Anura > Ranidae > Rana > Rana muscosa. The sequence goes on from CM055117.1 coordinate 190,317,834, forward strand.
GAAAGATTTGTCCCAGCCATATCCGCGGTTTTCATCCCAGGAGTGGAAAATTGGAGAGCGGACTTTTTAAGTCGCCAACAATTATGCCCGGGGGAATGGTCTCTTCACCCCGAGGTTTTCCAGGCAATATGCCAGCGGTGGGGAACACCGGATGTAGATCTGCTAGCATCCAGATTCAACGCAAAGGTGGACAGATTTGTGTCTCGCACAAGGGATCCTCTAGCTTGCGGCTCGGATGCCCTAGTGTTCCCTTGGGATCAGTTCAAGCTGATATATGCATTCCCACCGCCACAATTGTTACCGCGATTACTCCGCAGAATCAGGGTAGAAAAGAAACCAGTGATTCTGGTGGCTCCAGCGTGGCCCCGAAGGGCATGGTACGCGGAGATTGTAAAAATGTCAGTGAGGAGTCCTTGGACCCTCCCGCATCGTCCGGACCTGCTGTCGCAGGGACCGATATACCACCCTTCCTTACCAGCCCTAGGTTTGACGGCCTGGCTATTGAAGCCCACATTCTGAAAAAGAGAGGGCTCTCTAATTCTGTGGTATCTACCATGATCAATGCCAGGAAGCCGGTATCCAGGCAGATCTATTATAGGATCTGGAAAGCGTACATTACGTGGTGTGAGGCCAAGAAATGGCATCCATGTAAGTACGTGATAGGGAGGATTTTGGACTTCCTACAGTGGGCTGTAGATAGGAAGCTGGCCTTGAGTACTATCAAGGGTCAGATTTCGGCCTTGTCAATATTTTTTCAAAGGCCCTTGGCTTCGCATTCACTGGTCAAAGCTTTCATACAAGGAGTGATGCGTATTAGCCCTCCGGTTAGTGTTCCCATATGTCCTTGGGACTTAAACCTGGTTCTGTCAGTTCTACAGAAACAACCGTTTGAACCTTTGCAACACATTTCCTTGGTTCTTCTCACCAGGAAATTGATTTTCTTAGTAGCCGTTTGTTCGGCTAAAAGAGTATCGGAATTAGCCGCCTTGTCCTGTAAGGAGCCATATCTGGTTGTCCATAAGGACAGAGTAGTATTACGTCCTCATCCAGCCTTTCTTCCCAAGGTGGTATCGAGGTTTCATTTGAACCAAGATGTGGTTCTTCCTTCTTTTTTCCCCAAACCTAGCTCGGTAGAGGAAAAGTTATTGCATTCTTTGGATGTAGTAAGAGCAGTTAAAGCTTATCTAAAAGCCACTGCTCAGATTCGCAGAACGGATACTTTGTTTATTCTGCCGGAAGGCCCTAAAAAGGGTCAGGCAGCATCAAAATCCACTTTAGCCAAGTGGATTCGACAGGTCATAATACAAGCCTATGGCTTGAGAAACAGACCGCCTCCGTTCAAAGTTAGGGCGCACTCCACAAGAGCAGTTGGAACTTCATGGGCAGTGCATCACCAGGCCTCCCTGGCTCAAGTATGTAAGGCCGCAACATGGTCTTCGGTACACACGTTTACTAGATTCTACCAGGTAGACGTTAGAAGTCAGGAGGATGTCGCCTTTGGGCGCAGTGTGTTGCAGGCCGCAAAAGATCCTCATGCCTGATGGCGCCCAGCTTAAGTATCCCTCCCCTCATTTGGCATTGCTTTGGGACGTCCCATTAGTAATGACTAAGTCGCTCTGTGTCCCGTGATGTACGAAAAAGAAAAAGGGATTTTTATAACAGCTTACCTGTAAAATCCTTTTCTTGGAGTACATCACGGGACACAGAGCTCCCACCCCTCTTTTTGGGACACTTATTGCTTGGCTACAAAACTGAGGTGCTCCCGGATGGGATGGGCTTATATAGGGGAGGGTACTTCCGGTTTGGAATTGGCCAGTGCCAACACCTGAAGGTAATCTATATAACCCATTAGTAATGACTAAGTCGCTCTGTGTCCCGTGATGTACTCCAAGAAAATGATTTTACAGGTAAGCTGTTATAAAAATCCCTTTTTTTTGCAGATAAAAAAATGTGCATTTATAATTTTTTGTAGTAGGAGCCTGTAAAGCATTGCACCAGCGATCAGCAGATCACTGATGCCATGCAGGGCTCCTGCACACTGTCAGTATATCTGCTTGCCCATACATCCCGTATGGGTAAGCCGATACCCCCTGACAGGATGACTCAATGAACTACCACAGCGCTCCACAGCACCGTGGTAGTTCATTGAGAACTACAAGCTGACAGCCGCTAAGGCTGTGTCAGGCTTATAGTTCATTTAGACACACAGATCTGTGTGTAGGAAAGATGCAGTCGTGTGGGCATAGCCTCGCACGGCCGCGCTGTTTTCGAACAGTGACAGCTAGTACTTCTCCCCGTACTGCTGCCAGTAAAATCGGTAAATAATATGCCAGTAGAATCGAACATGTAACCTGTAGCAAAGGTGAACTTTTAAAGCTGATCGCCAGCTTTTGTCCAAAGGATTTCCTTCACTACTAGATGTGTGTGTGCTGTATAATCTGTATGTAGCCTCAGCTACATACAGCGCTTTGTTCTGGCAGTGGGATAGAAACTTCTGTCCCACTTCTGGAACAAAATCTAGTGAGGCTGAGCGCTGCTCAGCCATTCACAGGGAGCTTTGTATTTTCAGAGTACAATGCTGCCTTTAAATGGCTGAGTCTGAGATCATGACATTATCTGCCTGCCTCCTCTCTGCCTTGGCTAATCAGAGAAAGCTATTTATTCATAGAGTACAAAGCTCCCTGTAAATGGTTGAGCAGTGCTTAGCCTGACTCCATTCTGTTTGGGAGTGGGATAGCATTTCCATCCCACTGCCAGAACACAGCACTGTATACTGTATGTACTGAGGCTACATACAGTTTATACAGTGCACACAGCTAGTACATCTAGTACTGAAGGTAATAGCTTGTTTGGTCCAAATAAACTATTTAAACGTCACTAAAAGCGGCCCTTGATAATGACACCTTCGACAAATTTAAGATCCTATGGCTTGTCTGGATAGATTACTCTGCCTCAGACTCTCTGAAAACATTGTTGATGCCCCAGGAACAACCCAGTCACTCTTCCTGAGTCCATCATGTAGGTGTGTTGCGCCGTGGTCTGCTCAGTCCTCCTCTATCCCTATCCTCCTTTATTTTTGCCCTCTCCTTTTTCTTTCCCTCTTCTTTCCTCTTTTGTTCTTTTCCCCCTATGTGTAAATTTTTGTATTTCATAGTCAGATGTGGTAATCTTCAATTTTATTGGTCTTCGCTGTTTTTTGTGTGGTTTTGCACTATCTGCTCCTGGATGGTGACGCTTCCTGCAGTGTATTGGAAGCGTGACTTGCATTGTATTACCCTTTGTAACAGACATCTGAACGTTATCTCATTCTGTAAAATGCAATAAAATATATGTTTGACTCTAAACGTCACTAAAAGCTTGGGATCAGCTTTGAGGACCGGTAACATTTTTAAAAAGAGACTGTTCTAATTCAAAGAACAATTCCTGCATAAAAGAAGAGTACTGATTTCCAGGATGGATATCAACAGTGAGAAGGTCAGGGATGTTGCATGTTTCTGGCAGGTCAAGAAGATGGGGGCTGGAGCATAGTCGGGGGCCAGGAAGGAATGCATGGAGTCAAAAGTTGTGTAGGATGAGGACAGCAGAAGAGACAGACAGATAGTAGAATAGGAAAGAACATGATACAATGGCGTGCCGACCATCTTTTCTACAATAAAAACACAGTAGCAATTGGAGCTACCTTGCCTGCTCATTCAGATGGCAAAACTGACTGATCTCCCAAAACACACATTTACTTACCGAGTGACTTTTGCAACCTCAATGGTATGTGTTTTAAGAATTAATTTTTAGTTTTAATGGGGCATCGTTCTTTACAGAGCTCCAAAGCAGTAATCATGGGGAGCTTAGTTGCACCTGCTCAGCAGGAAAATGTCCTTCAGGTTGGCATGTGGTAATGTTATTACTGTCTGTCACTAGGCTGAATGCTGAAAGCTGCTTTTAGTACACTTGCTTCTAGGACCAGAAAATCCAGTTAGCTTAAACATCTGATTGACTAGAGGAGATAAACTTATAGTCACCCCTGAGCAAAACACCAATATGAGCTTGTTGGACATCCTCTGTTAAAACCATGAGTAGTATTATAGTGTTGGCCCCCACCTATGCAGTTATAACCTGCTCCACTTATGGGAAGGATTTCATTTTTGAGGTCAGGAACTAATGTTTGATAAGGAGACATGGCTCAAAGCAGCCTAAAAAGTGTTTACTAGGGTTGAGGTCAAGACTCTCAAGGTCCTCCACACCATCCTCCTCAAACCATGTCTTTATGGAGCTGACTTTGTGCACAGGGGCACATTCATACTGGAACAGGAAGGGGTCTGCCCCAAATTGTTGCCACATGGTTGAAAATGCACCGTCCTTAGTATTCTGTAGCAGTAATGTTAAAGTTATAGGTAAAGTTGATCCGGGGAATATCAGATTGCCTCTCAGGGGATCAGGAAGGAATTTTTTCCCCTGCTGGAGCAAATTGGATCATGCTCTGCTGGGGTTTTTCGCCTTCCTCTGGATCAACTGTAGGTATAGAATTAGGTATATGGGATTGTATGATATTATTTTTTTATGGTTGAACTGGATGGACTTGTGTCATTTTTCAACCTGACTAACTATGTAACTATGTAAGTAACAGTATTCTTGGAAAAACCTAACTTCAATAATTTGGAGCGATGCTCTCATACATTTGACCAGGAGTAGACAAATAAATTTCCCAAGGGGCCATGTGAGAAACTGGGACTGTTGTGGATGGACAAACTTAATTCTGTTCAATATTAATTTTGGACCTGAGAAGGCTCGTAAGTAGAGGTAGTGTGACATTATAGGGTTAGATTGGGCAGTGAGGAGGCGATACAACACCTTTCTCACTGCCTGTGAAATGCCATCTGAAAAGCACTGTGACTGGAAAGAGAGAACCTGAGTTTGGTAGGGATTTCTGTAGATCCTTAAGGCCCCTTTCACACTGGGGTGGGAGGTGCGGTGGCGGTAAAGCACCGCTATTTTTAGCGGCACTTTACTGTCGGATTTGCAGCAGTATTCGGCTGCTAGCGGTGCGGCTTTACCCCCACGCTAGCAGCCGAAAAAGGGTTAATACCGCCGGCAATGCGCCTCTGCAGAGGCGCATTGCCGGCGGTATAGCCGCGGTGTCCCTTTGCTTTCAATGGGCAGGAGCGGTAAACACACTGCTCCTTCACCGCTCCAAAGATGCGGCTAGCAGGACTTTTGGAGCGGTCCTGCTAGCGCACCGCTCCGAGGGCTTTCACACTGGAGAAACAGCAGTCTCTGTTTCAGGTCGGTTTGCAGGCGCCATTTTTAGCGCAATAGCGCCTGCAAACTGCCCCAGTGTTAAAGGGGTCTTACCTGGAGTAAAGAACAGGTGCATGGCTCCTGGGGCTTGCGGCATGCAGATGCTAACACAGGAAGAACATGGCCAGGTAGCAGAATGAAAGCAGAGTGTCTGGACATCTCCTAGGCAATGTTCTCCGAACAGAACCGAGCCTCCCTTCTGATCAGCTCCTCAGGCTTTCTCTGTCCAGTTCTTGCAGAGCTCCATTCGATCATCTGGTAAAGGGGGGATTCGAGAGCACACCCACACAAGCTAAGGAGCCGATCTGTGCAATACCATTGCAGACAGCGGGTAAGTATGCCTTCTTTTTTTTTTGTAAAAGCAAAAAAGAAGAAAACTACCTTTAGCAATACTTTCAGCTTTTTTTTTATTTTTACAGCAGATGACCATTTAATATGGTCAGTGTATCATGAAGTATTGCAATGACAAAATGCTACAAACAAGACTGCATTTTAAATCTGTGTTCAGGTTTAGGGATTTTATTACAACCTGTTACAAAAAAAAATAGTTTCATCGTACTAATGGGAATAGTTTTTGTCTATTCCTTAATGACTACATGCCACTTTGAGTCAATACATGAGGTCATGAAAAGTTATTTTTTTTTCGGCAGATCTATCTTCTGACTTGAAGATATGTCATGTATATGGCATTTTCTGAAGCCTCCTCTCTGGGGTAGGATTCATCCACTTGTAAATACTGCCTTGAGCATCCTGATAATTAATAAATTATTAATCATTACTCTCATTCAGATTGGCAAGATCTTTTATTAGGCATAACTTGTGAAGTGTCTTTCAGTGATAGAAGACCCATGGTACTAACACAAATGGCCCAAAGCCCTAGAATTACAATATTTCTTTTTTTTTTTTTATATGTTCCAGGGCGGTGTATTTTAAAACAACGTTTATTCCTCTTTTGCTGTACAAAATGGAATTTATTTTGCTGCAGCCAAGCATTCCAGCTATGATTTTCTTCTTCATTGTGCTTAATTTAATTAAACGCCAAGATTCATTGGAATTAAAATGGAGGCAATGATTCTTTTCATGTTGTTGCTATGGTGATAAACAATATGTAATTCCTGCATTTAACATTAACAAACAATTTAGCCACAGTAGGCAAATATTTACTCCAGTCAAGCAGACAGTTATTTGAAAGCTATAGACAAAGTGTCCTGAAGACCATTTTAGTCATTGCTGCATAGACGTGTATCTTCTACGAGAAGGCAAATTAAACAAGTCTGACAACAGCGAGTTGGTTACTGAACATAATGTGTTCTTTTTAAGAGTTCTGAAGGATCAAACACAGCCAGAATCACCCATGTCCTACTGTGGTGCTTATATTAAGAAATGTTCAGAGGTGTTTTAAGGGAAAATATATTAGTTTGGGGTCAACATTAATTTCATTTTTGTTGTCTGTAAGTTTTACAACAAATTTTTTATATCTTTTTTTTTATCTCTCTTTTTTTTTTATCTCTCTTTTTTTTTTATCTCTCTTTTTTTTTTTTATCTCTCTTTTTTTTATTAACATTTTTCATGTTTGGTGACGGCTTTTCTACTCAAATGCTCCACTTTTTTATTCAAACACTTGCAGCTGCATTCCAATGAAAAAGGCAGCATTTGAAATAAGAAGCTGCGCTTGACCTGCATTGTCTACAGTTCAAGTGCACCTCAATAGGACATTCTGCATCCAAAGGAAGGCAGCTTCTGAAGTACCCTCAAAGGCAAATGAGATTTTGCTGACTTGCATTTTAAACACATGTCATACTCAAAAGATCCAGTGTTAATATGAGCCCTAATACAGGAGGCATCTGTAACACAGGATTTACAGAACTATGGATTCTATATAGCACAGAAAGGGCTGTCTATCTTCAGACTCTCTCTCTAATTTAACCACTTCTCTACCGCCCACCATCAAATGACGGCGGGCGGAAGACTCTCTTGTTCTGACAGGACGTCATATGACGTCCTGGCTTTAAAAGCAGCTAGGGGGCACGTGCGCGTCGCCGCCGGCTAGCGCACCCGCCGCGTCGCTGGGTACCCGATGCACGTGCCCGGCGGCCGCGATGACCCAGTAACCGAGCAGGACCGTGGATCTGTGTGTGTAAACACACAGATCCACGTCCTGTCAGGGAGGGGAGACCGATGGTGTGTCCCTTGTACATAGGGACAACCATCAGTCACCTCCCCCAGTCAGTCCCCTCCCCCCCACAGTTAGAACACATCTAGGAAACACATTTAACCCCTTCCTCGCCCCCTAGTGTTAACCCCTTCCCTGCCAGTCACATTTATACAGTAATCAATGCATTTTTATAGCAGGGATCGCTGTATAAATGTGAATGGTCCCAAAAATGTGTCAAAAGTGTCCGATGTGTCTGCCGCAATATCGCAGTCATGATAAAAATCGCAGATCGCCGCCATTACTAGTAAAAAAAAAAAAATGCTGTAAATCTATCCCCTATTTTGTATCTGCTATAACTTTTGTGCAAACCAATCAATATACGCTTATTGCGATTTTTTTTTTTTTTTACCAAAAATATGTTAAAGAATACATATCGGCCTAAAGTGGGGAAAATTAAAAAAAATAAAAATTGATATTTATTATAGCAAAAAGTAAAAAATATTGTGGTTTTTTTTTTCAAATTTGACGCTCTTCTTTTGTTTATAGAGCAAAAAATAAAAACCGCAGAGGTGATCAATTACAACCAATAAAAAGCTCTATTTGTTTGAAAGAAAATACGTAAATTTCATTTGGGAGCCAAGTCGCACGACCGCGCAATTGTCATTCAAACTGTGACAGCGCTGAAAGCTGAAAAATGGCTTGGGCAGGAAGGGGGTTTTCGTGCCCGGTAGGCAGGTGGTTAAAGTAGAACTATCACTCCCCCAAAAGTCTTATACTCAATTGTCCACGCTCGGGACAGATCAGCAATGGGCTAACAGGGAGCCACATAGCTGCCACTGCGACAGGCGCCGCTGCAAACTTTCCCAGCTGGTCCCTCACTTCTGTGTGCCTCCTAACAATAGATGGCCCCTTTATAAGAATGAATATGATATTTTTTGGTAGAAGTGAGAATTTCCAGCAGTGGCTGGGCAGCTGCTCGTGAGTTCACACTGCGTTGATCTGGCAGGATTGTAATCATTCCCGGTCTTGTAATAAGAGAAAAGCTGACGGTAAGAGCAGAAAGCCAATCAGATTAGCAGAAAATGACATTTCTGGGTGAGAAGTATATTAACAGTGTATCCTGTGTTTTTTTTTTTTTTATTTATTTTTTTTATTTATAGCTGGCCACCTGAGCTAGACAGGACACTTTTTTAATACATAATTACTTAAATGTTTCTGCAGTAATTAGATATGTTGCATCATTTTATTTTTGTAACTAAATGTGTTCCCCTCTAAAGCAGGGGTCTTCAAACTACGGCCCTCCAGGTGTTCAGGAACTACAATTCCCATCATGCCTAATCATGTCTGTGAACGTCAGAGTTTTGCAATGCCTCATGGGATTTGTAGTTCCACAACAGCTGGAGGGCCGTAGTTTGAGGATCCCTGCTCTAAAATAAACCTGCCTTAATCCTTGGAACTTCAAACTAATTGTGAGAAAACATAAGTACGGTAGTTGGGTTACTTTCAGTGAAAACTGTTTGTCAAAAATGATCCGTATATACCAGGGGCGGATCCAGGGGGGGGCAATTGCCCCCCCCCCCGAGACCATCTGTCACACTCGCTTGCTTTGTTTGTTTTTTTTGCGCCTGATCTCCCGAGCTTTGGGGACCCGGTACCGGCCGGCCGTAGGTCTCCTGGACCCCAAACTTGGCATACATGTAGCCCCATGTCCCCTCTACAAGTGTGCAAAGTTTAGTGTCTGGGGGATCTACAGCCGGGGAGCACTGATTTTTTAAATCTGGGCACCCCTTCCATAGACTCCAATGTTAAACGGTCATTTCTTCAGTGAATTTGCGGACCTGGTACGGGCCGGTCATAGGTCCCCTCGACCCCAAACTTGGCACACATCTAGCCCCATGTCTCCTCTACAAGTGTGCAAAATTTGGTGTCTGGGAGGCCTACGGCCTGGGAGAACCGATTTTTCAAACCCGGGAACTCCTTCCATAGACTCCCATGTTAAACATCAGTCTAGTCATGGGCACAGTGAGGCATGGGCACAGTGAGGCATGGGCACAGTGAGGCACAGTGAGGCATGCAGATGGACACCCTAGGCATATACTTGAGTCAATAAGTTTTCCCATTTTTTGGGGGTAAAATTAGGTGCCTCGGCTTATATTCGGGTCGGCTTATACTCGAGTATATACAGTACTTGTTCTGCGGCTGCCGCTGCCTCTCTGAGTCTCTCTCTCAGTTTCTCACATCAGCCGATCAGCGGCGCTGAGAGAGAGAGACTTGTCTAATGTAGTTACGCGGCGCACTGACACGATACCAGGAGCAGAGGAGGAGGTGGGTGGAGCCTCTTCCCTGCACTCGGTGCTAACGCCTGGGCCGTTTGGCGTCTAGCAACGAGTGACATCAGTGAGTCACGTTGGGCCACTCTGCTGGCAGGTGCGATAGCGTGCGGCTCCACAGACGGGTAAGAAAGCGGGCGGCTTCGCTTGCGGCATGGTTTGTTGTCGGGGGGTGGCGCAGTTCGTGGGCAGACCATGCTGCTCAGTGTGTTGGCAGCGCACTTGAGAGTGAGAGAGCAGGCTCAGTGTGGCAGCTGGCCAATCAGCTAGCCGGGAGCGGGGGAGCAGAGAGATGAGATCATCTCTCACCGCCCGTGCCTGCCCTGCATTCCGGCAGTGACTTCCGCCCTCACTGTGCAGGCAGCAGAGAGATTACATTATCTCTCTGCTGCCCGACTCTGGGAGTCTGGGACACAGCAAGAGACAACCAAAACTACACCTTAGCAGGCAAGTTAGTGACAATCCGCAAGGTGTGGCAGGCGACGTGGCAAGTGACAATCCGCAAATTGTGGCAGGTGACGTGGCAAATGACAATTTACATCTGGTGGCAGGCAAGTGACAATCAGCAAGGTGTGGCAGGTGACGTGGCAAGTGACAATCCGCAAGGTGTGGCAGCTGATGTGGCAAGTGACAATCCACAAGGTGTGGCAAGTGACAATCCACAAGATGTGGTAGGTGACGTGGCAAGTGACAATCCGCAACGTGTGGCAAGTGACACGCTCAGGGCTCCCACTAATTGCAGGCGACGGTGGCAAGTGACACACTCGGGGCTCCCACTGATTCTGCATTGAACTATTTAATTTCATATTACAATGTAATAATAGAAATAATGCGCTTCAATCATCCTGACACCATAACAATCATGGTGCCAGAATGATTGAAGCGCCGACACCAACCATTTCCCCGATAAATTTCTCATAAAAAAAACATTTTTTGGCAGTGCCCCTCCCGAGAAAAGACTCTGGATCCGCCCCTGGTATATACACAGTCTGCAAGTGTTAACCTCAGCTTTTGTTGTGAAAGCTCTGCTTAACCCCACCCCCTTTTAGCACTTGAACTTTTTGTATTGGTCAACAGGGCCACTTGTCACATTAAAAGACCAATAGGTGACTGAGGAGGTGGGAGAAGGTGGGACCAAGCTCAACCTTTTGCATACATTTTCAGTAGTCTTTCTTTGAGCCTGCTGGTAATTTTGAAATGTAGTCTTTCCCTGTAAGTAAGGTCTTAATATTCTTTCATTATATGGTTACCTTCGGACGAACACAGTTACCAAAGTACAGAAATGAAGAAAAAACCCTTACATACATATTGCGTCATTTGCAATTAAAATTAAAACATTTTTTGTTAAGCCTATGAGATGACAAAACTGTGACATTAAAGGTTCGGTGTTTTAAAAAAAATAAAAAAATAAACATGGCGTACTTAACTGCTTAGTGCAATGGTTTTACACAGAGCAACCCTGATCCTCTTCTTCTCGGATCCCCCGACGGCGCTTCTGGCTCCTCCCCCTTGACCAGCGTCCCCAATGGCTATGCTATGGGGGCACTGGTGCGTGCTTGCTCTTGAGCCCCGCACTATGCGTTTATAAGACACATAGAGCCGTGGCTCAGCCCCGCTCTCTACCTCCTCATTGGCTCACTGGCTGTGATTGACAGCAGTTGGAGCTAATGGCTCACGCTGCATGTCTCAGCCAACCAATGAGGAGAGGGACAGTCAACACTCCCGTGCACATCGCTGGATTGAGAGGGGACTCAGGTGAGTATTAAGGGGGCTGGGGGGGGGGGGGAAGCAGTACACAGAAGGTTTTTACGTTCATGCATAGAAAAAAACCTTCAGCAATTACAACCACTTTAACACATTACTCCATTCACACAAACGAAATGGATGGGCCTAACAGGATTTCACAGAGAAATCCTGTAACAGGAGTGTTTAAAAAAACGATGAAAAATATGCTTCAAAATATACCAAAATGGGACTGAAATAGTTATTACATCTTATACCATGTTATTTCTGAACAGTGAGTGCAAAAACTGACACTTTACGATGTGTATGTTGTTACAATGTCTCTCTGCTCAAAACTTATTTTTTTTTGGAAAGAATGTTTAAGGATTAGAACATCTGTTGACTCTTGTCATCTGTCAATGAAGTCACCCTCTCTATTTGGCCATTGTCAGTGAAAAGTGATGGTAAATCCAGTCTAGGAGGGAATTTCTCTTTGCATTTGAGAGATTTGTTTACATTCCCTGAGACAGGAAGTGAAGGGATATCCTTCCAAAGGACACAGATAGTGAATACAAATTGACAAAAGTTTCAGCACCTCTCTACTCTAAATTTAAAAAAGTATTTGGTTAGAATTCAAATAAGTATGAGAAGAATTTCAGTGCATGCCCTTTTTTTTATTATTATTTAAAGTGGATGTAAACCCGATTCATGAAATTTGAGCTGGGCACATATATCTGCAGTATTTTTTTATCTCTCTTTATTGAGATAAGTCCCCTAGCTCTCTCCTGAACCGTTCCTCTGTTATCAGCCTGATAACTCCTGACAAATTCTCAGACTTTTTAGACAAAAGCAGCCTGAATCTTCTGTACGGGGAGGATGCTAAAATAGATTAGCAGAGAGCAGGTCCTATTGCAAAACACCTCTGAGAGTCTCTGCCTATGATGAGAGGGGGTGTGTGCCTTTCCTCTAATCAGCAATGTTGGCTATCTTGGCTGTATGCCCAGACCTCACACTCTGTTAAACAGGAAGAGAAAATTTCCTAACACGATCTGAACTTTCTAAACCGTATATAAATGTGAAGACAGCAGATATAAATGTAAAACCTATGTAGGGAAATTGGTTTCATCATTGTGTATCATCTGAGGCTGTTCACTTTACTGGGTGTATGGAGGGTTTACTACCACTTTAACCTATTTGTCTTGGTCCTTGCACAAGGCATTCCAACGCTATAAAAGTTAGACATATTATTCATTGTGTATGAAAGAATGAAGACAAAAAAAGTTTCTACACTGTTGCAGCTGCCTGCACTAATAGGCAAAGAAAATGTTGACACTGCAGGGAGACTCAGTTGCAGTGAAGAAAAGGCAAAAAAACTGTATTCTGTTTCCTGAGAATCCTGAATCTAAAGCAGTATTAACCCCAGAAGCAAACATTTACAGTAAAACCTTGGTTTGAGAGTAACTTGGTTTAAGAGTGTTTTGCAAGACCAGCAAATTTTTTTCCTAAATTTTGACTTGATATACAAGCGATGACTTGATATACAAGTAGCGTCATGTCACAACTGAGTATAAAAGAAAAGAGAGGCGCCTCCAAATGTGGCAATATGGTTACATTTAATGAAGGTACAACATTTAGCAACTCCAATCCTCCCAACTCATCATCCTACGCACCGCCATCAACGTCGTCCCTTCCACGCTGCACTCCATGAGCTCTTCAAGCCTCGCTTTCAGATCGCTCTACTGCAGGGTAGTCTTCCCGTTTTATTAATTGCAGATTGACATCGGTGAGAGCCGGCGGTGCGGGGGATGGTCTATGTGGACAGCTTTACCCCGGATGCCTGCATACTTAAATGTGCCTCTTTTAATCATCAACCATGTGAGTTGCTAAATGTTGTTCCTTCATGAAATGTAACCATATTGCTACACTTAAAGGCGCCTCTCTTCTCTTTTATACTCTGTAGTTCCTGATGGATTTTGGTTTTAAACCCCTTGTGGAGGCTTCCATTTGTGAATGGACATTTTATGGTTACACAACCTGTCACATTGCTATAATCTTTTTGTATGGACTATAAACTGAAAGACCTATAAATGGTTGTGGAACGAATAATTTGAGTTTCCATTATTTCTTATGGGGAAATTCGCTTTGATATACAAGTGCTTTGGACTACAAGCATGTTTCCGGTACGAATTATGCTCGCAAGCCAAGGTTTTACTGTATTATATTGCAGTTTACCAATTCTGTTGATCTGGCCAGTATGTCTGTTGTTTGTCAACAGAACAAGCTCTCCTGCAAATGTAGCAGTTAGTGGGTTGAGACAAACAATTTACCACTGAAAGGGGTGCTTATGATCATCTTTTATTTATTCATGCTTTAAAAAAGAAAACAAATGCAGCCACCACATATAAAGATTGGTAAGCTGCAATATTTATTAGATTGTAAGCTCTTCTGAGCAGGGCCCTCTTAATCCTCTTGTATTTTATTGTATTATAACTGTATTGTCTCCCTTTTATATTGTAAAGCGCTGCGTAAACTGTTGGCGCTATATAAATCCTGTATAATAATAATAATATATACAATTTCGGGTTTATTGCTGCTTTAATTGGCAGGGCTTTAGGAGAGTTCTGGTAAACTAGACCCCACTAAGACCAAATAAGATGTTGGGTTCCTTTAAATGATCAGGTAAAAATAATGTTGATGGATTCTCTGCTGTGGATAATGTAGCTCGTTATCACTATTCAATGTTTATTACTGGTATAGCCTTTAATTAATTTGGAAAGTTTTTAGTGTAAATACTGCACACTATTTAGTTTGAAGGAAGAAGGCTGTCATCTTGTTTATTAAGTATCTTGAAATTCTGTTCACTTTCTGCCTTGTAGGTGCTAATTTGCTTGTATCGCCATATGTTTGCTTTATGAAAGCTGTGAATCCCTTATTCTGAACGCCTTTATTTCTTCAGTCAAATGAAGCTAATTCACAAGGGTTCGCCGAGAGTTAATCAAATGAGCGCCAGAAAACAGCAGTAACATACAACATGTAGGCATTAGGCCTCACAATTTATACTTACCTTTCTGACAGCTTATGGGGTGTGCAAATACAGCGTTGAAGTGTACTCGCTGTTCTTTTAGCTGTAGAGCTTTGTGTTGAGAGACTGATTTGAATTTCGGTAGGTGACCTCTAGTGGTTATGTCTGCTGCTACCAAATTCCGCAGGCTGTTATAGATATCATGCCGCCAGCATGGTTTTTGACCGTTTAGGGGTAACGATAGTAAGCGTACATATTATTGATTGCAGAGATTCTGATTCGAAGAGTTTACATTCTCAAAAATAAATCTCCTTCCATTCTTTTACTAGATTCATGTTTCCTGAACATTTCGGCACCAAACGTCTGCAGCCCAGTTTTGTAAGCTGCCACCTGGTCTTCTACCGTGTGGATATCTAAGCTTCTGTTGATGCAGCTTTTGGCTGCAATGTTTTCTCAGCAGCTCTCTGAGGTTGGGTCTTCTGACCTTTGTTGTTTGGGGCTGTTTACACAGTTCTATTTGCCTCATTGTCACCTACCTTTCCTATTCATTGCCTGGGGATGTCCCATGATATATCACTTCTTTGTCCAGTACTGTACAATTGAGATCGGAGGAATTTTGACATACCTGTAAATTCCTTATCTTGGAGTACAGTACAGGACACAGAACCTTCACCCTGTAATTTACAAGTAAATCAAAATGCCTCTTTATTTTTATTGGGTGCATATTTTAAGTTACTATTGCAATTTTTACTTTAAATTAATTTTGATACATTTTTATCGTATTACTCTTCCATGTTTTTGTTTTATTAAATAAATGGATTTGCACAGAAATTACTACAGACGAGTTTTGGTATGGCTCTTTGTGTCCCCGTTGGTTAGATTTACCCCTGTATTTGTACTGGTGACCATTGTCATCAGCCAAGGACATGAGAGGAAATCCAGCATTTTAGAGTTGTCCCCATAACAAAAAACAAAAGCTAAGGGGAAATCTTTCAAAGTGAACATCTGTTCTGGGGATAGCTGTCCAAGAGGGGAATTCCCCTCAATTTAAGAGTTTTCCTCTAACTTCCTGTTGTGTCTCTGGGACAAGAAGGAAAGGAAATTTTTCCCTAATGGTATACAGTGGCAAAACAACCTGGAAGGGCTTTTAAGAGCCCATTCACACAGGGACTACTTTGGATCCGACTTCAAGTCGCCTCAAGTCGCGCTGCATGAGAAAATCAATGTAAGTGAATGGAGCCGTCTTAATGCACACTACTGCAGTTGCTCCGACTTCAGAAAAGGTTCCTGTACTACTTCAATCCGACTTGTAGGCAACTTGTAGGCAACTTGTACCCATTGATTTCAATGGAAGTCGCCTCAGAAGTCGGATCACTGTCTTAACAGAAGCAACAATACAGGAAGAGAACATACATTTCTCAGGCAAACCTCTCCCTCCCACAGAGCTGATTCTTGTTTGATTGGCCACTGGAAAGCCTCCTGTCCTGGAGGCAACTTGAAGTTGCCTTGAAAGTTGCCTCATGTCGCGCTGTGATTCATACTCAAGTCGTGTCCAAGTTGCCTCCCAAGGTCGCGCTGGAAGTTGTGTTGCCCCTGTGTGAATGGAGTCTAACTCTTCCTTCATCTATGCAAAAAAAAAAGTTTAGGTTATACCTAAACTTTAAAGTAATCAAGTGTTGTCAAAACAGACACCCCCTCCCCCCAATCCTTTCTAGCACCCTCCTCCATTTCTGTGTGCCTAGGCTGTCACATCTTGGGGATGCGTCACCACATTTGCATGAAATATTTTAAATGATCCTGGATGTCATTCAACCCAGAAGTTGACCCGTGTCAGACTAGTTAATTTGTGAGAGAGAGTTCTGCAGAAGTTCTACAGAAATAAAAGATAGGAACAAGGTGCGTGAAAACACAACACTAACAATACTTTAGGTTGTAAGCTCCTTGAGGGTAGGGACTGATGTGAATGTACAATATATATATAAAGCGCTGTCTAAATTGACGGCGCTAAATAAAGAAAAAATAATAATATATATCTATGTATATATATATATATATATATATATATATATAGATAGAGATATATATATAGATAGAGATATATATAGATATATAATATAGGGGGTACATTGAAGGAATTTATCAAAACTGGAGCAGCTGTGCATGGCTACCAATCGGCTTCAATCTTTTATTGTCAAAGCTTAACTGAACAAGCTGAAGATAAAAGTTGATTGGTTTGCATGCAGAGCTGCTCCAGATTCTGTTTGCTCCAGTTGTGATAAATACATGCCCCCTATTGTCTTTAAACTCTCACTTAACCATACCTGTAATATCAATGTACAGCTGGAAGTGGAAAAAAGCCTCCAATAAACTCATTTATTTATTTCATTTACAAATAGGTCACTGAAAAATTATCCTTGTGACAGCAGGGAGTAATGGCTGCCACTTGGGATATTTTTAAGGTTTAACAATTGCTGTCGATAATATTGCGTTACATGATGGTGAAAGTATTAACCTAATCTATGGCAGAAGAGCCTGTAATGCATTGCAGAGCACAGGATATTCTCGCATGCCTTCCTTTATAGATACAGAATGAATCATGCAGCACACTTAATTCTCCGAGCCACAGCTGTTCAATTTGTCCTGCGCTGAAATGATTGAACCTTGAGTGACAGTTACAGGCAATGGCTTTGATTGCACAGTGGGTCACATGCTGAGCTGTGACCTGCATTTCAGATGTTGTCTGTGTGATACTGTTGGCCTTTTTTTTTTCTTCGCACATAAGTTATTTGGACACCATGTTGGGCCACAAGAGGCCAATTCTGGAGTAATTCCTTACATGTGTAGATTTCCCTAGAATGGAATATGTTTTTATTTTTCTCTTGAGCGATCGTCTGGATACTGCTGAAATGTGTGATATTAGCGGTCTGTACTTTTAGGCTACAGCCTTACAAACGGTTTTATTTTATTTATTTTTTTTTTTTTTTTAATTCTTTGGTTCGCAGGCATTGACGTGTGAAGGAACACGAGAAAAATGCAAACCTAATTTTCAGAGTGTCTGTAAACTGCAGTCTGCCCCATGTGACTGAGTAATGTCACTGAAGATGAAGCTAATTTAGTCTGTGGCTTGCAAGTGTATGTGTGTGTGTATATATATATATAAAAATAGTGTGTGTACTTTTGCTAGTAGTAAAGGCGTTCTATTTAGAACTTCATACCCTACACCAGGGGTGCCCAACCTTTTGAAAGCCGAGGGCCACTTGAGCGACTTAGCAACTAGTCACGGGCCACAATGAGCGGAGTGGGCAGATGACAGGTCTGTGTCCAGTCTGCATATGCAAAGCAGATACAGGCACATCTCAATCTACTCTATGGGCCCTCTGATCCAAATAGATGGAAGGGGACGGATCCACTTCTGTTTTTCTAGCAGATCGGATTGAAGGTAGGCGGGTGTAAATGGACAAAGGTCTTTTTACATCTGCCACTCCATAGAGGTGAATGGAGGTTCCGATTGGGTCGGACCGTTCGTGTGAAAGGGGCCTAAGGCTGCTTTTACACCGAATGTCTGCGGTCTACCCACACCGTGGGTGCGGCGCAGTGTTCCTGTGGTTTTCCCGCCAGTTTGCTGCACTTTGCCATAGACGTCTATTATATCCTGCAGGTGTGGTGCACTTTCTGAAAAGCCGCTTGCTTCCTCTACCGCCGGCTTCATTTACAACACTGATGCTCTGAGATGGCAGGTCGGCAACCTGCAATCTGGGCTTGCCAACCAGCCATCCCAGAGCAGGAGGTCGTGGGCCACATGTGGCCCCCGGGCCACTGGTTTGGCACCCCTGCCCTACACCTCAATATGTACACCTACCTTGGTTTAATACTATTAGCTGTGGTCAGGTGTTAATCCAGAGTTATATCCCATGTAATGCCCAGGGCAGTTCCCATAGATTGCATATGTTTTTGGTGTACATGTCAATATCTTTGAATTGTGGCATGATTTCAAACACTAGGATTATTCTGGCATTCTGCTTTGACATGGTTTTATGATATTGATAAAAAGAAAGAAATTGAAACATTTTTTGATTCACTTTTAGTTTTCTTTTTTCTTTTTGCCAACATATAGGAAAAATTCTGTGTAATGTTCTATTTCTCTGTAGCCTGAATTGAAGTCAGCCTCAATGCTATCAAGAGCAGGCAGATATCTGCTCAGGTGTGGCCAACTTTAGTGACCTATCCTAAAAATTAGTCTCTGAGAGTACTAGTCATAGCAGCCTTAAATGCCAGCTGATTGGTTTGTAAACAATCCCTGGCGATATGATGTGCTGTATGCTTCCTATAAATCAGTGGTGATAATGTGTGCTTTATGGTTCCTGCACAATCAATAGTGATAAGGTGTGCTGTATGGTTCCTGCGCAATCTCTGGTGATAAGGTGTGCTGTATGGTTCCTGCACAGTCAATAGTGATAAGGTGTGTTGTATGGTTCCTGCGCAATCTCTGGTGATAAGGTGTGCTGTATGGTTCCTGCACAGTCAATAGTGATAAGGTGTGCTGTATGGTACCTGCACAATCAATAGTGATAAGGTGTGCTGTATGGTACCTGCACAATCAATAGTGATAAGGTGTGCTGTATGGTTCCTGCACAATCTCTGGTGATAAGGTGTGCTGTATGGTTCCTGCACAGTCAATAGTGATAAGGTGTGCTGTATGGTTCCTGCACAATCAATAGTGATAAGGTGTGCTGTATGGTACCTGCACAATCAATAGTGATAAGGTGTGCTGTATGGTTCCTGCACAATCAATAGTGATAAGATGTGCTGTATGGTTCCTGCACAATCAATAGTGATAAGGTGTGCTGTATGGTTCCTGCACAATCAATAGTGATAAGATGTGCTGTATGGTTCCTGCACAATCAATAGTGATAAGGTGTGCTGTATGGTTCCTGCACAATCAATAGTGATAAGGTGTTCTGTATGGTTCCTGCACAATCAATAGTGATAGGATGTGCTGTATGGTTCCTGCACAATCAGTGGCGATAAGGTGTTCTGTATGGTTCCTTCACTATCAATGCTGATAAGGTGTGGTGTATGGTTCCTGCACAATCAATGGTGATAAGGTGTGCTGTGTATGGTTACTGCACAATCCCTGGTGATAAGTTTTATATATAGTGTTCTATCCTAAAAATGTGTCTTTATTTGAGAGTACTACTTATAATAAATAAACCAATCATAACAGCCTTAAATGCCAGCTGATTGGATCCTGCAAAATCCCTGGTGATAAGGTGTGCTGTAGGCTTCCTGCACAACCAGTGGTGATAAAGTGCTATGTATGGTTCTTGCACAATCCCTGGTGATAAGTTACATAATAAATATATATGTGTATATATAAATTATATATTTTTTTTACACATGATAGAAAAGCATTACAAGATGTCTTCTGAGTGCATGATTAGGTCAGATTTCTTGCAGATCTGAGGTCTGCAGGCATCTATAGGCTTAAGCCTATGACCTCCAGAATAAGTGGAGAGTCACAGAGGAACAAATAACTACTTCTCCCCAGTAATAATAACATAGCCACAGATACGATCACCAAGCATTTTCTCCCACAGGAACAATGTGAAGCACTGCTGAAGAACTTTTAGAAGAGGAGAACAGTGAGGGACTGTGGTGAACCAAGAGCATTCCTAGACATAGTGCTGCCTGAGGCACCATGAAAATCTAGACCCCTCTTCCCTGTCAATTGTGTCTAGTCTTGTTAATTTAGACACTAGGGAAACAGCAATTCAATAAAATGTCTGTGAGTTTAATTTTAAAACCCAACTTTAACCCAGACTTTTTACATTAAGGAAATGGCAGAAGGTTTAGAATCAGATGGAATTTTATTTCAGTCTGTGACCCCCAGTGGAAAGATTTCTCCTAACTTCCTGTATTGGTGACACACGGGCAGAAATGTGGAGACAGGTGCCACCTTAAACAGTTGTAAAAGTAATTTGTTTCTTAAAATCACAGACATGGTATAGTTGCCTGCTTCATGCAATAGTATTGCACTGAGCAGCCCCGATCCTCCTCTTCTGGAGTCCCACACCGCCACTGTCTGCTCCTCTTGTGTGTCTGCTCCCATTGCAAGTCACTTGCAATGGGAGCAGATGTGCTATAGACATACACAGTGTGGCTTGTCCCCGCCCCCTGCGCCTTCCTCACAGGATTTGACTGACAGCAGCAGGAGCCAATAGCTCCCACTGCTCTCAGTGAAGCTTGTGAGAGAAAGAAGAGAGAACTGAAGCTGGGCACAGCCCTTTGGACTCGGGTAAGTGTTTGGGGGGGACTGTCAAAAGTTTTATTTAATTTTTATGCCTTAATTCAGAGGATGCATTAGGTAAAAGAAAAAGCACCCACGTTTGTTACTTTCTTTGTTAGCGTTAAGGAGAATTCCCATTACTTCCTTTCATGTACCTTAAAAACCATGTCACTTGGACAGGAACATGGGGAAATCTCCCCAGTGGAGACACAGACTGTAATAACAATCTAATCTCCTAATCCTCCATTGATTTTCCCAAAGCATCAATAAATTAGGCTGTGGGTGTTTTTTATTGTTGTCGTTGGGCAAACTGAGGTGGGCTTACACATTCCCCTCCAACAAGGCCAAAACTGGGGAGGCCTGCAAGTTCCTGGCAAGAAATCCCGGGCGCCAGTCTCATCAAATGTATTGCAGATCGGCAGATCATGTATTTTCTCTTTGGTGGATCTAGAGAACGTACCATATGCTTCTACTTTGGTCTCACATGAGCACACATAAACACCTTTGCTCAGTGTTAGTATATCAAGCACATTCACATTTCCTGAATAGAAATCTAACCACAGCCATTTTTATAGCCTCATCATAAATTGCTGTGTCAAATGGAAATGAAGCTAATAGCACTGTTATCATATAAAGATAAGAGTGAATTGCATTGTACATAGAATATGATACTGAGTGATAGAGCGCAGACGGTTTACAATCATACTCCAGCCAAATAGGAAAAAGCTCATTTTTGTCAATTCTATTTTTGCCTTATTTTTCAAAGGCCAGGCCTTGGTACTGTCACTCTCTCCACCATCTATTCACTATGACTGCTTTACTTTGAAGCCTGAGCCAGTCTGGTCTACCCAAACCCCTCCCATTGTATGAAATGTAGTACTCTTTGGTCTGCAGAATGTCAGTCAGCACTGCTCGGCTCATTTTTTCACATTCGTTATTAATAGGGTGCCCACGTGTCCCGGTTTGCCCGGGATCGTCCCTGATTGAATATTTTTGTCCCGTGTCCCGAGCAGCTCATTCCGGGACAATACAGACGTCCCGGAATGAAAAGAAAACAGTGACCAGTCCGCTCCGCCTGTCCGCAGCCCGCCACCACCTTATAAATGTTATCACACTGATCAATAACATAAACACATAGGCTGCGGCTGCCACTGCCAGTCTGGTTGCTAGGCTAGGGGCCGCTCCGCATCTAGCAACCAGTGACGTCAGCTGAGCTGGGGACCTGTCAGTGTGGGCAGTGAGTGCAGTGTGCACCCGCCCGGCGCACACTACGCTGAGTCAGAGCAGCCAGTGTGCGCGCCTCCCTCCCCTCCGCATCCACCAGCCAGTCCAGAGCCAGCACAGAGTGAGTGACCGTGACGCGGAGCCACTCACGCACTCACCTGTGCACAGCGTTAGCCAGCCAGGCCAGCCTGAGAGAGCCTCGTCGTCCAGACTAGTCCACCTCCTCCAGTGACGACCGACCAGAGCTAGCACAGAGAGTGAGTGATGCGGCTGACCTGACGCCAGTGACCAGGCAGAGCCACTCTCCTGTGCAGCCTCCAGCCAGGCTCCTGCTCCTCCCGCCCACGTCGAGGTCCACAAGTTTGCAGTCAGTGCCAGCAGCCAGTCTGACTTCCAGGACCAGGACAGGTTAGTGTACTCACTGTACTGTCTTTGTTACACTCACACTTTGTCCCCCTCCGTTCTTCTGCTGCCCCCCCCTCCGTTCTGCTGCTGCTGTCCCCCCTCCGTTCTGCTGCTGCTGTCCCCGCCCTCCGTTTTGCTGCTGTCCCCCTCCATTCTGCTGCTGTCCTCCTCCGGTTTTCCTCCGTGTCCCCCTCTGTTCTTCCTCCGTGTCCCCCTCTGTTCTGCTGCTGTCCCCCTCCGTTCTTCCTCCGTGTCCCCCTCTGTTCTGCTGCTGCTGTCCCCCTCTGTTCTTCCTCCGTGTCCACCTCTGTTCTGCTGCTGCTGTCCCCCTCCGTTCTTCCTCCGTGTCCCCCTCCTTTCTGCTGCTGCTGTCCCCCTCCATTCTTCCTCTGTGTCCCCCTCCTTTCTGCTGCTGCTGTCCCCCTCCGTTCTTCCTCCGTGTCCCCCTCCTTTCTGCTGCTGCTGTCCCCCTCCGTTCTTCCTCTGTGTCCCCCTCCGTTCTTCCTCTGTGTCCCCCTCCGTTCTTCCTCTGTGTCCCCCTCCGTTCTTCCTCTGTGTCCCCCTCCGTTCTTCCTCTGTGTCCCCCTCCGTTCTTTCTCCGTGTCCCCCTCCGTTCTGCTGCTGCTGTCCCCCTCCGTTCTTCCTCCGTGTCCCCCTCTGTTCTGCTGCTGCTGTCCCCCCTCCGTTCTTCCTCCGTGTCCCCCTCCGTTCTGCTGTCCCCCTCTGTTCTGCTGCTGCTGTCCCCCTCCGTTCTTCCTCCGTGTCCCCCTCTGTTCTGCTGCTGCTGTCCCCCTCCGTTCTTCCTCCGTGTCCCCCTCTGTTCTGCTGCTGCTGTCCCCCTCCATTCTTCCTCCGTGTCCCCCTCTGTTCTGCTGCTGCTGTCCCCCTCCGTTCTGCTGTCCCCCTCCGTTCTGCTGTCCCCCTCCGTTCTGCTGTCCCCCTCCGTTCTGCTGTCCCCCTCTGTTCTGCTGTCCCCCTCCGTTCTTCCTCCGTGTCCCCCTCTGTTCTGCTGTCCCCCTTTATTCTTCCTCCGTGTCCCCCTCTGTTCTGCTGTCCCCCTTCATTCTTCCTCCATGTCCCCCTCCTTTCTATTGTCCCCCTCCGTTCTTCCCACGGTCCCCCGTCTATCCCACGGTCCCCCTGTCTATCCCACGGTCCCCCTGTCTATCCCACGGTCCCCCTGTCCATCCCACGATCCCCCTATCCATCCCACGGTCCCCCTGTCCATCCCACTGCCCCTCTGACTACTCTGCGGCCCCTCTGACCACTCTGCAGGCTCTACAGGGCTGTGGCAGGGAGTGAGCAAGCAGTAGTGGAATAGGGCAGCCATGAGGTGGGTGGTGTGCTCTGCTTTTCCTAACATTCACCTGGCATGGATTAATGGCCATCACTCCTCAGGACTCTCTGCAGTGGGGCACTCTGGAGGTACTATCTGTGTGCCTCCAGAGTGCTCCCTTACTTCCTCCCCTTACTTTCTCCAGAGTGCCCCTTTACTTTCTCCAGAGTGCCCCTTAGTACAGTAGTACTAAGGACAGTACAGTAGTACTAAGGGGGCACTCTGGAGGGGGATGTAAGGGGGCACTCTGGAGGGGGATGTAAGGGGGCACTGTGAAGGGGGGTGTAAGGGGGCACTCTGGAGGAGAATGTAAGGTGCACTCCAGAGGATGTTAAGGAGGCACTAAGGGGGCACCCTGGAGGATGTAAGGGGGCTCTGACTAAGTTAGTACCGCCAGACTGCCCCCTTACATCCCCCTTACAACCTCTAGGGTGCCCCCTTAGTGCCTCCAGAGTGCCCCTTTACTTTCTCCAGAGTGCCCCCTTACATCCTTCGGAGTGCCCCACCACCAAAGTGGTATAGCAGTGGCTGACAGACTATCAGGAGGTGGTATTGCACTCCTCTTCCTCCTCTCTCCACTAACTACCCCCCGCCATACACTCCACACTCCTCTCCTGTACATATTACCCCCCGCCATACACTCCGCACTCCTCTCCTGTACATATTACCCCCGCCATACACTCCACACTCCTCTCCTGTACATATTACCCCCCGCCATACACTCCGCACTCCTCTCCTGTACATATTACCCCCGCCATACACTCCGCACTCCTCTCCTGTACATATTACTCCCCCCCGCTATACACTCCGCACTCCTCTCCTGTACATATTACCCCCGCCATACACTCCGCACTCCTCTCCTGTACATATTACCCCCCGCCATTACACTCTGCATTCCCTATTTAACATTACCACATTCTGCACTATACAAGTCATCTCAGACTCTCTTTAACAGCACCCCCTTTAAGCCAATATTTAGCGCAATTTAAGACATGTCCACCGTTCACCGCGACGCGCTTTGCGCGCCATATTGTTGTTCCTGTTGTTGCCTAGGGCCCACTTTTGATCTTGCACACGGGTCCGCTGATTTCATACGCCCCTGCCCCAAAAATCGGCAAAGAAAATGTCAAAAATCATATTTGGGGGGGGGGGGGGTGTCCCTGAATGGCAGTTTTGAGATGTGGTCACCCTAGTTATCAAGTGAAGGCATGCGAACCACTAGTCCCTAAAATATGGATAAATATATCTGGTGTGCGGGGTATGATGAGAGTCTGCTATACAGAAGGATGACCAGTAATTATACCTAATAATAAAACTATAACTAACTATACCTAATGAAACCATTTAAGCATTTGGCCTCATGCACACAGGGCGTTAAAAAAAACGAGCTGCAAAGTCAGTACCAACGCCAGAAAAAAGCAGCTGTAAAAATTAACTTTTAGAAGCGTTTTGCATTGGTGTTAATGTGCGTTTAGCGCCTTAGCATTGAGCAGCGTTTCTCTGCCCTCTTCTATTTTCCACTCCCAAATCAAATTACTACAGCTTAACCGCTTCAATACAGGGCACTTATACACCTTCCTGCCCAGACCAATTTTCAGCTTTCTGTGCTATCACACTTTGAATGACATTTGCATTTAGCTGCATCAGGCATTTTTACAGCTGTAACACTTGCTGCTCCAGAATGCACTGGCCCTAGGTTTTTTTTTGCAGCTTGAAAACACCTATGCCACTTACAGCTCCCAAAAGCCTATGTGTGCATGGACACATAGAATAACATGGAGAGGCTGTAAAAAAACAACGTCTGGCGCCCCCTAGGAGCAGCTGTAAAAATGTCCAGAGTGCATGAGGCTTTTAAATTAAAGAGTTGTTTGTGTTCCATACATTTTCAAATAATGGAAAGCCACACTGCTCTATCAAGGAACCTCTGCAAAGATGATCCTACCTCTAAACTATCTGACCTAACCTGGAACATGTATAGTAATGCAGACAATAAGAGCAGGCTTACCTGGAGGCAACACACTGAAAGCCCAGACTTGCTTAAAGCAAAGTTCCATCCAAAGGTAGACTCCTCACCCCCTTCTATGCCACATTTGGCATGTCATTTTTTTGGGGAGGGGAGTGGGTACCTAGTTTTGACAGGTACCCGGCTCTTACTTCTGCTTGGAGCGCCAGGAGCAGAAGTTCTCTCCTCTCCCTCACAGGTCACAGGTCCCAGAAGATTACCCGGCCATTCAGGACGCACAGCGCGACTTACACATGTGCAGTGCGCACCCGGCTGTGAAGCCACAAGCTATCACAGCCGGGTGCTCACACTTGCAATGCCGGCGCCATGGAGAGGAGGGGGAGAGAAGCGAAGCTTCGGGCGGCCGCATTGCTGGACCGTGTGACAGGTGAGTGTGCGTTTATTAAAAGTCAGCAGCTACAATTTTTGTAGCTGCTGACTTTTAATAAACACAGAAACAACTGGAACTCCTCTTTAAGGTAGCAGAAGGCCCCCAATGCGTGTTAACCCTCATTCACATGTACGTGCTTAAAGTGTTACTAAACTCAGGAGCCTTCATTCACTATATCTGGTCTCCCACCGTCCGTACACAGAACATGGAAATGCAGTTATTTATTTTCATCAGCAGTTTTGTGACTTCTATCAGTGTTCAGCCAAGCACTTGTTAAAGCTTGATGGAGGCCTTTTCTGACTGACCTATGAGTCTGCAAGACCCCTGACCCTCTGTCTGGACAGTGTTGATTGGCCCTGTGCTGATCATATGCATTCTCCCAAGGAAAAAAAAACTCTAGAAATACACACCCAACTGTGCATGTGCAGCCTGACTCCCGTAACTCTGTGTTATCAGGAAATTATTGGGGCCAGTGGAAGGAGGGGAGGATCAGAGGAAACCGGATGTGACTTGTTGTCCCTCTTCAAAGTTGGACCCACTGATGCATGTAAAACATTCAGTCACGACTTTCATGCAACCTTTGAGGGTTAACATGGCCCTCAAGTTGCATGAAAGTCAAAACAAAGTAGTGGATGAACTACTTTGAAGTTGCTACGACTTTAAGTCACACATATATGAATGGTTATCATTGGAAAACATGGGGTACGACTCCTCATATGACTTTGATATCCAAAGTAGCATGACAAGTCGCACAAGTGGGAGTGGAGTCTTAATGTTAGTTGAGATACTGCGGCCCCACAGACACAGCCACTGCTCCCAATTTGATATCTGTGGGGATGCAGACAGTTTGTGTTTAGGGACACACATCTGCACAAAGCTGCACTTACCCCTTTTATACGTATTTGCACATAGGCTCCATGTACACTGAAGTTGATAAACTGCAGTTTATTGGCGTTTTTTTTTTTAAAAAGCCCATTAACTGCACTCTATGTTAGCCTATGTGTTCATGTACACATAAAGTTTTTTAGCGTTAATGAGCAGTGGAGTTAATGGGCTTTTTTCTGAACGCAAGAAATTTGCGTTCAAAGTGCCATTTTTCGGCAGTGCAAAATGCTCAAACGTTGGGCGCCAGCGTTTTTTAGCGTTTTTTGATCCATTGGAAAAAAAAAATGCTAAAATACGCTACACTGAAAAACGCTAATAAACGCTAGTAAAAAACGCTGATAAAAGCTATATTTTAAAGCAGCTTTTTCTGCCAGAAATCTGGCGTTCAAAACGACCGTTTTTGAGCTTCTGTGTACATGGAGCCGTTTTTGATCTCTATGTTAAAACGGATGAATTGGGTGTTTTGTGTTGACTTGCTGTAGTAAGGAATGGGAAATGTTTGTATTGCTCATGAACCCTACCCATGTGCACCTTCTTTTTTGGTAGTTACTAACTGATCGAAGCAGCTGCCTTTTTCTTATGCTTTTTAAGTAATTACGCATTTCATAGTTTAACAGGAAACTAAAGTACTTTTTAGCGAAAACACATTTTGAGTCGAATTGTTCTCTTCCACTAAAAGTAATTTTTAACATGAATTTTACAATTTAACTTTTGTGCTTTGATCATTGTATTCCATGTGTATAGATTGGTTTTATGTTTCAGGATGGTACATGCTCCCTCTAGTATTCATGTGTATTTCAGGGAATGTGATTAGTATTCCTATGTGATGACTGCTCATATTATCAAATAGCTTTATAAAAAAAAAAATAACTTGTTTTTAGAAAGGTTATACCTCTTTCATAGGCTTACACGGAGAAAGCGGAATAGAGAAGTACAGTCAGTGGTGGCAATTTAACAAAACTGGAGCAGTTGTGCATGGCAATCAATCAGCTTCTATATTCAGCTTGTTCAGGTAAGCTTTGAAAATGAAAGATAGAAGCTGATTGGTTGCCATGCAGAACTGCTCCCGATTTTATCTGCTCCAGTTTTGATAAATACACCCCATTGTGTAGTACTACTACGCAGGAGGAAGAGCTTGAAAATGTAATGAGCAAATGTGTTCACCCCATATATGTGTATATGTTCATCATATCCAAAAACAAGCTTTCTAAAACTGTATTAAAATGTTTAAAAATTGTAGAAAGTTTTAGGTTTCCCACAAGTGAGAAGTCCCAGTGGCTCAGTGTGATTACACTCTCAAGTAGCCCATAGATTAAGCAATTTTATTTCCTTCCAACACGGGTGGAAGGAAAGAAAATTGTTTGATTTTTCCATTAGCACGGTCAGTGTTGTTGGGGAAATACCTTCTGCAGCGCTATTGTGTTCTGCTGGTGGGGAGTGTGGGGAGCCTTTCCTGCCGACAGAACACAATGGTCACTGCTGGCAGCAATAGCTGCCGGAAGTGATCACATACAAATAATCTGACAGGCTGATTATACTGAAGTTGGTTGATGGATCAACTTCACTACACCTAGCCTGACTATAGAGCAAATCTCAGCCAGTCCCTGCTGAATCAGCCTAGATTCGATTTATCTATGGCTGGCTTTATTTAATATTGTTAAAATAAGACATCAGCCACCCACAGAGCCCATTATTTTCAATGAATTAACCAGCCCAAAGTCTTGCAGTGTGAGAAGGAGCAGTAAAGCCCATCCATTGTGTTTCACAGCAGAAAGTTTTTAATGATCAAATATATCTTCTCAATTGCACAATATACCGTATATACTCGAGTATAAGTCAACCCGATTATAAGCCGAGGCACCTAATTTTACCGCAAAAAAATGGGAAAACGTATTGATTCGAGTATAAGCCTAGGGTGTCCATCTGCATGCCTCACTTTGCCTCCCTGTGCCCATGCCTCCCTGTGCCCATGCCTCACTGTGCCCAATCTCCCTACCTGATCTCCGGCGCTGTGTGACTAGACTGACGTTTAACAAGGGAGTCTATGGAAGGGGTGCCCGGCTTTGAAAAATCGGTGCTCCCTGGCCGTAGGTCCCCTGGACGACAAACTTGGCACACTTGTAGAGGAAGAGTGGGGCTACATGTGCATTTTCAGCACAAACATATATATATATACGGTACACATAATCCAAATTATACTTCGAAACAGTTTTTTTTTTTAAATGTTAACATAGATTAATATGCTTATTTACATCAAGCAAATCTGTTTTATTTACATGTGTTGCTAAAAAAAAAAAAAAAATACATTTTATTTGAAGCTGTACTCTAGAATGATCTAAAGGAGACAAATTAATCAAGCTAGGTTATTTATTAAGACACCAATAAATGTATTTCCAAATGCAGGCAGTTTAAGCACCTGAACTTGACTTGATACCAGCCTTTTGAAATTCCTGTACAACAGAGCTCAAACTGGTAGAGAGAGAAGCTGCGCAAGGAGCCAATCAGTTGTGTTGTAGTGTTCATGTGTTAACAACTGACATTATGATAGGAGGAGAGATCAGAGAGATGAGCTCTTCAGTCTGATGCTGGTCCTTTCACTGTCTAGTCACAGGTTGGCTCCAGTAAGGAGAAAATACGTTTTAAATTAAACATTTATCATGAGAAACATGGAGGCTGACATTGCTAACTTCTCATGCCTCTGGCTGCCATACTAACCCTCTTCAGTTCTTCGAGTCAGTAATCCAGAACAAGTATGCAGCTATGAACCAATACCAAAGTGCGCTTGCTGCCCGAGGCTCCATATGGGTTCTCTTCTACGATAAGTTGTTAAGAGTGCAGGCAAGGATGGAGCTCACCCCAGCTCTGTCGAGAGAAAAATCCTATAAGCCGCACATCGCTACAAAAGCTGTATGTGGAGCATGGAACAGCCTCAGCCTGGCTCCATCCAGGCCATCCCCCAACACGTTTAACCCAGCCCACTGGGCTTAATCATGGGTGGGACGAAACGCGTTGGTATGGCCTGGATGAAGCCTGGGCTGAGGCTGTTTCAATCTCCACATACAGGTTTTGTAGTGATGTGTGGATTTTTCTGTCTTTGTTAAAGTATGCAGCTATGAAGTTCTGACTTTCTTGGTCCAGAACGTATGAAAGCAAGCAGGTGCTAATGAAAGCATGATGGGAAGGCAATCGGCAATAGCAGGCAGGTACTGTAATACAAGGTGGCCAGGTAACCTGGGCATGTGTTGTATTAAAATAAGACGTCAACTATGCTGAGATGCTGTGATCTCTTCAACGCTGACCAAAATAGGGCACAATATTGTCCGTTATTAAGGAGAATGACATATCGCTAAAGTGTTTATTCAAGTGAAAATCATTTAAAGCGCTGATACAACAAGTTCTGCTTTCAACAAGAAGAATCAGTAAAAATATTTACACGTTTAGGGATTAAGATGAATTCATATTTACAGTGCCAATCTATAATTAGGAGCTGTTTTGAAGAGAACGGCTCTTCTCAAACAAGAGATCTGGAATGTAAACAGTTGTAATTAGCCTGCACAGGAAAGATCTATCGAAGTGAAAGCTGTGCTCATCTCTTGGTAACTAAAATAGTGTCCGTTTATATTTTGGCTGCAATTAATTCCAGGTAGTCAGTGCTTAATTCATTATATTGGTTCCTGTTTTTTGTGAAATGGTAAACTGGGGAACTTTTGAACTTCTGACACTATTAAAGCCATAAGGAGAACTTTGTTTTCACAACCTGTATGAAACTTATTAGCATTTTTATATTACAGAACATCAGTCAGCACCTGGGTTCTTGTATGTCTTGGATACTCCCAACTGTAGTTTGATTTCCCTGCCATCATTTCTGACTGTTCCTGTCCACCTGGGAGTTTTGGGTGTTCCAATTTACTTATGCACGTGCCAGCACCTCCTGTTACATTTTTATTTTTCTATATTCTTTACAGTCTTTAACTTTTCTAAAGTTTTCTGTTGAAGCCTTTAAAGAAAACTACTTTATTTGTTATAGGTACTTCTATAACACTGTCAATTTATACATTGCTTTACATATATATTGTACAGTCACATTTGTCCCATTTGTCCCTGCCCTCGTGGGGCTTGCAATCTAATGACCCGTACACACGATCCGAAAAATTGGACGAAAAATACCGCTTTCGACGCGATCGTACGATAATCGGCTCATTAGTACAGAGCTTTCAAGAGCCGATCACGACAGTTCATCCGATATTGTTTTAGTGGACATGCACAAAATTTTTTCTCTTATTATACCAGATGGTACGATTTTCGATTAATCAGTACAGTTGTTGTCCGAAAATACAATACAAATACACTACAGTACATGACATCACTTCCGATTTTTTTTATTCTGTCGTACGAGAATTTTCGTAACTTTAGTAAACTCTTCAGGTTCTATATACGACTAGCATGCAAAAAAAACGATCTTCTGATTTTCAGATCGTGTGTACGGGGCATTAGGTCCCTAACTCGCATTCATACATACACATACTAGGGACAATTTAGACAGGATCCAATTGACCTATCAGCATGTCTTTGGATTGTGGGAGGAAACCTCAAGAAACCCACAGGCGGAAGCACACAACGTGCAAACTCCAGGCAGGTAGTGGCGTGGTTGGAATTTGAATCATCAACCCTAGTGCTGCTAGGCGTAAGCGCTAACCACTTAGCTTCTGTGCTGCCCTTTTGTAGGGCATATTTTAGGCATAGATCTTAAAGTGGTTGTAAACGCTTACATATAGCCAGTGAATTGGCTGGCCTTAGATGATACAGAGAAGAAACAAATCCTCCTATATAAGTTGTGCCTATTTTTCTGCAGCCCTTTCCCCTCTACAGACTTCTAAGACACAGATCAAAAGTTTTTTATCTGCTCCAGGGGGCAGGGGCATGGATTAGACATCACACACTGCACAGAATAGTGAGGGGAGCTCAGTGTAATTTTAGACCTGAGTGCAGGGAATGAACACACAGACACTGATGTTGTCAATCACCTGCTGTGTGCTGGAGGAGGGCAGGCCATCTCCTGAGATTGCCTGGTATTGACAAGTGACTCAAATGTGGATAGTGATGCAAATAGCAGAGGAAAAAGACAGCAAAGAGAATTGGTTTGGATTGAGACAAGTGCACACTATAGAAGGATATGCTTTGTTCATATTTCATTTCAGCGGTATACAGCCCCTATAAATGGATGGTTGACTGTCCCTATAAACATGTGGCTAGTAGGCTTCATCTGGCTTTTTAACAAGCTTAAAGTAGCACTAAAGACTACTAAACCCTGCTGCTTTGTGGTTAAAGTGTGTACATCAGGGTTTCATTTAAACATCCTACAAGTACAGTATAATATCTATTGATCTGCAGGAATTACACTTAGTTCATAATTTCTTGTTGTGGGGTGACAAAACAGTGCCTTTCCTGAATTATGACTGGAAGAAGTGGTGTAATCTCTGCTCAGTTGTCTTTTGCTACACTACAGAATTCCTCCCCCTTTTCATCTCCACAACATAGAAGGAATTGTTTTGTACTATAAGCTATAAGAACTGGAAGGGCTCATTAGACTCCCTTGCAAAGCATAGGCATAGTGAACAGGATCAAAAAGGTTTTTTTGCACTTATCAATTATATATAAATATACAAATTATTTTCAAAGGCATAATAAATCAAAAGGGACCAAATAAGGGAAGTTCATTGTTAGTTTACATACAATTTAACCTTCCCATACTAGAGCTAAATGGTGCTTTAACCACTTTCCATCCTTAGGATGTACCCGTACATCTGTGGGTGGGAAGGGTGATATTTTTTTAGAGCCAGCGATTGCCTTCAATGTAAAAATAATCCTAGCAGCTATAGAGCCACTGGATTACTTTTACAGGCAACGGAAACGGGCCTCACGCTGCTTTTACTTGGCTCTCAGGAAGCCAAGTAAGGATGTGACCAGCAGCATCTGCTTCCTGGAACACAGCGTGACGTCAGATACCGGAAGCAACAGGGATTTCAACACTTCCGGTTTCTGTCTCATGTAAACAAGTCATTATCGGCTTGTCAAAGCGTCTGATCAAACCGTTTTTTGGTTTGATTAGATGCTTTGGAGGGCGGAGGAGAGATTGGGGGCCTGTTACGGTTTGTGCTCTCACAAGGGCTGTTGTTCATCCCTTTTGGTATAGCAATAAAATGTAAAGCTACAGCATCAATTTTTTTGGTAAATAACATAAATAACGAAAAAAAGCACTCGCATGCGAATTTAAATGTGCATACATAAACTGCGATCGCACTACACGTGAGGTTTTTCTGTGAAAGTCAGAACAAAGGCAATAATCTTAGCGCCAGACCTCAAGTGCAACTCTAAACTGGTAACCTGTAGAGGCTTATAAAGCGTCACCTAGGGAGATTTTTGGGTGCCATTCCACAAGCGTACACAATTTTAAAGCGTGATATGTTTGGTATCTATTTACTCGGCATAACCTTATCTTTTGTATTTTACCAAACAATTGGGTATTATATTGTTTTTGTGCATTAAAATTAAAGTGTTTTTCTTTAAAAAAATAAAATTGTATTTGGAAAAACCACTGTGCAAATATAAAAATACAAAAATACGCATCAGCCACTATTTTATTCTCTAGGACCTCTGCTTGAAAAATTGGTTAGTTTCCTAGTGACAATGTTTTTGTAGAATGTCTGTGCTTTGCAAAAGCTTGCTGCACACACTGCTCATGTACAAACTGAAGCCATTGTGAACAAAATGTGACAGTAAGGGACACCAGTGATGTTTTTGGAGGATTAACAAGCTGGATTCTTAGCAATATCACTGTTGCCTCGGAAAGCAGTACATTGTGTGTACTGTAAATATATAAATAAAATTGCCCTTTGTTTACTTGTTTTGATAGAATTAGTGTTATGATTCTTAATGTTGTTTTTTTTTTTCTTTGTCTACAGAGCTGATGAGATTGAGATGATTATGACCGACCTTGAAAGAGCCAATCAGGTAAAAATTTATAACCTTTTTATTAACAGATGAAGAGGAGTTTCAAACTGATGTAAACCCCCTATTTTACCTAAAATCTAGCGGCACAGATGCCAACTACAGCATGTACAGTTCATGATATCAGGACATACGTGTCTATTGGTCATTAGTCTTTGGTAGAGTTCTCTGCTGTGTAGGATGTGAGTATGCTTAAAGAAAGGAATGCAGTTTGGTTTATAATAATGACATATTGAAATAAAATGGTATTGAAATGTCATTATGAAATGATCACAGTGTTAAATGCTCTCTAATACACACCATAATAACATGCTGAGCAATTGGTCCTGGAATGGATTCTAGACCGGAGTTATTTGCCTCTGCTTTGGCAAACACGCACTTGCGTTTATCCAAGAAGGATTTGTAGTTCTAACCAAGGTCTTTTGGCAGGCTAGCATTGTACATGACGTTTTGATTAAGCACATCTTCTGGGAGTGTATGATCTTGCTGAAAAGAGCTTGGATTTGGGCATTCCTTGAATGGATTTTTATGCTGTAGCATGGTGATGTAGACAATGAACATGAACTTTTTGAATTAGAACTATTCTGCCGTGCATGTTTTTTTCTTTATTTATGGGATCAACAAAAACTTACTGCCAGTGTCATATACAGAGGATACATTAATAAGAAATGGAGTCCGTCTCTAATTATGTGCAAAATAAATTTACTGGCTTTAAACAGCAACTCTAAGGCAGCTGCTTCTAGGGGTGTCTGGCATTTTTTTTTCCCCTGCCTCTTAACTCCCCTGCATGTTAGCCTATGTGTTCATGCACACATAAGGTTTTAGTGGCAGGAAAAAAAAAAAAGTCAGTGCGTCTAGGAGTAGAAGAGTTTTGGCAGAAAAGACGATTGATGCTTATAAACGAGCCTAATGCGTGCTAAGGCATGCTAGCCGCGTTTAGCTCTTGAGCACTAGTTAATTTCAATGGCCATAATAAATTATTAAAATCAAAAACCTGTAGCGCTGTCAAATCATAAACTTAATGATTAAAGTGCAATATAATGCAATAAAGATGTAAAAGTGAGAAAAGGGAAAAAATAAAAATTAATATTAATAGTCCAATGGCCCAATTCCACATACATAAAGTGAACTCAAAACGCGTGCTAATCCAATGTTCAATTTGTGAAGACATCCAGTGCTCCCCACAGGATAGACAGGGTAAAGCCCTGTACACACGATCGGATTTCCTATGGATTTTAAACCGATGGATTTTTCCATTGGAAATCCGATGAAGCTGACTTCCATCAGTCTTGCCTACACACCATCAGTCAAAAATCCGACCGTCCCAAACGCCGTGATGTAAAACACTCCGACAAGCCGAGAAAAAGTTCAATGCTTCTGAGCATGCGTCGACTTGATTCTGAGCATGCGTGGGTTTTTTGTCCGATGGAGTTCCACACAGACGATCTGAATTTTCTATCGTTTTTTTTCCCATCGGATAAATTTAAAACATGTTCTATTTTTTCTCACCGATGGAAAAAAGACCGATGGGGCCCATACACAATCGGTTTGTCCGATGAGAAAAGTCCATCGGACTGTTTTCATCGATAAAACCGATCATGTGTACATGGCTTAAGTGTATCTGCTTACCAGATTTTAAGAACCTCCAGGGTCTATCTGCGCATTAGTGAGCTTTCACAACTCACTATGGGGTCAACCGCATCCACAACCCAGCCTGCTTAAATGGATTCCACAGGTGTATATTCCACAGTTATCAGTTAAGGAAACTTTAGAGTCCGGTCACACGTTCATCATATGAAAGAGGAAGATAAACTCATTGCGCAACATTCTTTTAAAAGCACACAGAAGTTAATTAAAAGTTGTACTTGCAACAAAAACAATAAAATTAGGCTCAAAATGGAAACATTCATTTGTCCAGCACCCTCCACAAGTGTTCGGATGTCACCGCTGCTCCGTGCCTAGCCTGACGTATGTTTCGTCAAATGGGACTTCTTCTGTTCAATGAAATTAATTATTGCCCAAGTGCTTGACACCTCTAAACGCACCTAAAGGCTCTTAAAAGTGTTAGATGCTTTTACAAGGGTCAGGCGTTTTTTCTGCCAAAACGCTGCTGGCAGTAGGAAAGGCTTCTAGGAGAGTTTGCAAAACGTCCTGTGTGCATGTGGCCTAAATCAAATATTGGAAAAGGCAGAGCACCTGTGTGTATGAAGCCTTACTGTAAGGTCGCATGGAACATTTCATTGCATCACATTTTTCATAATATACAAATGTAGTGTCTCTTCCCGCTACTGTTATGAATATGGACTGCTGGCTTCCTTGTGACAGTCATTGTGGATTGGGGTCAGTTTCAGTTTCTAAAAATGCTGAATGTAGCAGCCGTTTGTATGACGGGGATCCAGTGAAGCCCATTTGTTTTCCTCATGAGGTCACGCAACTCAACAGTCCTGGTCAGTATGCCAAAAATCCACTTTGATTTCTAAAACTCGAATTCTCTGTGGAGATTTCCCGTCATTCCTGTTTATGATGACAACATAGGAGATGAGAAAAATCTCCTGACAGGGGACATGGCTGTAAAAAAATGCCAAAAGTTTTGACTCTTTCCTGATTTTCTAAAGAAAAACAATTTTACTGCTGTCTGTTTCCCTGTTGCAAGGGTTCCTTGCCATGGACCACACAGTAAGTGAGGAGAATTCCCTGGACTGAAGTCACTGAAAGCAATAAAAACAAAAGAAGTTCTAATCTTCTCCCTAATCTTTCCAACATTTGAATCATTTTGGTTGGGGAACAGCTTTATTTTTACCAAAGGCCAGTTAATAGAACTAGATATAACATTTAATTTAGTTGAGAACACTACCCAAATATTTCCTTTTGGTTTTAAATAGTGATTGCTTGGTGTGCTTGGTATATAAGTGTACTTACCTTTGTAGCTGCAATGGGAAAACTCTGAGTTATGAAGTTGTCCTGGTAATCCTCTTCCTTGTCTGCTTGTGCTTTTGCTGCATGCCAGTGAGCGCCTCTTTTTTTAAGTTGATTGTTGAGTCTGATGGAGCGGGTCACATGTTTGAATTAAAAAAAATGTGGGTTCAGTCAGCGCAAAACCAAAGAACAATCCTAACATAAGCAGCTGAACACTCAAGGTCAATATATAGCAATACTTGGATGAGTACATAAAAGAAAAAACAGTGCAGCGCTAAAAACAAAAAATCATAACACTTAAAATACATTAGAATGATATCTGGCAAACGAGAGCCATATAAATAGTCCCAGTTCATATAATATAAGAGCAAAGGATGACGTAGAAAGACGACACCAAAGGTAAATATATTCTCCAGTAGTGATCAGGGTGCTCGGAAAACATTGCAATTTACGTGCGTCCTTATTAGTGCCTCCACCACCGTATATACAGGCCGATCACCTCGAACTGTAGACCTCTGAACTAACAGATAGGTCAATCAAGTATTTCCCACAAGGGTAATCAAGGGTGAAAAATGCCTCTAAGGGATCCAAGGATCGATATCCTGCCCCTTCACAGCAGCAGCAGGATGACACTCTCATAAACAGTAGATAGGAACCTGGTGACCATGTAAAATCAATGAAAAGTACATAGTGCTCTCTGACTAAAAGCATCTTTTATTAATGTTAAAAAAGTTACTTACAAATAAAGCACTGTTATCCCAGTGCTAGGCTGCAAAGCGTGTATCAAATGTCTCATCGAGACAGAGAAGGTGGCTGCAATGACGTCACGGAGTCCTCCCGCACGCGTATCGTCCCTGTGGGCGGGACTTCCTCATCGATCGCTTGGATCCCTTAGAGGCATTCTTTCACTGTTGATTACCCTTTGGTGTCATTTTTATATTTACCTTTGATGTCGTCTTTTTACATCATCCTTTGCTCTCATATTATATGAACTGGGACTATTTTTATATGGCTGTCTTTTGCCAGATATTATTCTAATGTATTTTTAGTGTTATGATTTTTTGTTTTTAGTGCTGCACTGTTTTTTTTATTTTTTTTATGCACGTTTGAATTGTTTTTTCTGCTCTTAATTTGGAGGAAAGTTGGCTAAATTCCTTATGTATGCCTTTTACACATAAAGCGTCAAATAAGTATTGACAGTGGGGGAGCTTATTCTACAATGTAATGTTGGCACAAGTAGGAAATAATGCCTTGTTTAAGCAGCATTTGAAATGCACAGTGATGTACACAATGCAATATCCATCAGTTGCCAGACAAGAGACCGTTTTCCATGCATTGTGTAGTAGCATAAAGTTGCATTGTATATAGGGTTACACATAGGTGGTGCACATCACCCCTGCCCAAAACAAATTCAGTTGTTTCAATAATTAAAGGAAAAGTATAGCCAAAGCTCTTTTAGCTGTACTTCTCCTGGGTATCACAGGAATGCAGTTTGTTCTGCAGTTCAGTGACCTGTTACCTGTTAGTCCGTTGTCTGCTGACGTCAGGTCCACCTATACCGGGCCTGGGAACCATCAGTTCAAAAGGGGGGCCCAAGCACCTGCTGAGCAGGAGCTGTACTGCCTTATGACTGTTGTGGATCCCCCTGAAGGGCTGCTGGCTTTCTCCCTCCGGCTGCTCTGCAGGGGGATCAGTTCCACATACTTGCCAACTGTCCTACCCCTCCACAGCCCACTGCTGACAGTCACCAGCACTCTGCAGCCTGAAGAACAAGAACTGAGCTATCAGTGGTGTTTAATGGCTCAGTTCTCTGTCATATAGCTGGTGGGGGACAGAGGCAGCATTGGATCTATGCTGCATCCACCTAGACGAGTATGAATGTTTTATTATTTTTTTTTTTTTTTTTTTTTGAGAAAAAAGTTTTTTATTGAACAATTTACATTTGGAACATAATTCTGCAAGTTACAAGGCAATACTGGAGAAATGCATAAAACAAGAAATGTGGCTTATACATATATAGGCACAGTAGATCAAAAAACTTGTTCAGATTGAACACTGGATTCAGTGACTATCAATAAGTGGAAAACCCTATGTCCACGCTATTCATGGAATTGCACGCTAGAAGGATGTATAGTATTACGGACCATCAGTGCATGTGTCTGCGGACTCAAGCCATCGATCCCAGATTTTGTAGTACTTATCTGGACAACCTCTGTTGATGTATATGAACTTTTTGTAGGGAAGAGTGTTATTTATATCTAGTTTCCAATCGTTGAAGCTGGGGGGAGTGGGTCTCATCCACTGTCTGGCTATAATTTTTCTAGCATTAAACAATGTTTCATGCAAGAATGTTTTAGTGAATTTGTCCATCTCAGAGTCGGGGAATATCCCCAGTAAGCATTGTTTGGGGTCCAGGGTCAATGGGGATCCCATGTCATCATGGAGGAAGTCAACAATCTGCTTCCACAGACCCTGAAGGACCGGGCACGCCCAGAGTAGATGGAAGAATGTGCCCGTCGTTTGGTTACACATTGTGCACAAGGTAGAAAACTGTCGTCTAAAGCGGGCGATTCTTAGGGGGGTGAGATACGCTCGGTGCACCACGTATAACTGGGTCAGCCTGTCAGAGAGCTTGGGGGATACAGTCTTGCACGAGTCTAGTGCTTCACTCCACTCCTCATCCTCCAGTGGGCCCACCTCTCTTTCCCATCTTGGTTTAAGGCTGTAAGCTAGCGTGGTAGATGATGGGGTGAGAAGCATGACATAAAAATCAGAGATCAGCTTTCGCGGGTCCACACCCTTAACCACAGCCATAATAACATTAGGCGTAGATTGTGGCAAAGGCTGGGGAAACTGAGCTTGGGCTGTGTGACGCACCTGGAAAAATCTAAAAAGCATAGAATTGGGCAGCAGGAACTCATTTTGGAGGTCCTCAAAGTTTTTAAGTGTGCCATCGGAAATTATGTGGTGCAAATAATATATTCCATATTCGCACCATATCTCTGTGTCAGGGATCAAGAGAAACTCTGAGAGTAGTCTATTGTGCCATAAGGGGGTATAGTTGTTGTGTTTAGGGGTCGTTAATGTTTTAGTGGTGATGTCCCATACGCGCCTATATTGGTATAATAGGGACCCACGGTCTCTATTGGAGTTATTCCCACTATGTCCCACTGCAATTGCAGTGAGTGGGTCAGTGGTCAGTTGTGCCCACCGTGGACAGAGGAGGGTGAGGAATCTGAGTCTGTCGGTTTTATCTATGTGGTATAGTTGAGACAGTTGGGACGCAAGGTAATAAAGATTTAAGTCAGGGAGGGCTGTTCCACCTAGGTCAGTAGGGTTCTTAAGGACTCTCCAGGCCAGCTTGTGTCTGTTGTTACCCCAAATAAATGTCTTGAGTATGGCCTCCATTGACTTGAAAAATTTCAAGGGTAAGTATACGGGTGTGTGCCAGAGTATATACAATATTTTCGGAAATAATATCATTTTAACAATGTTAATACGGCCCCACACGCCGAGCGGCAGTCTCGCCCATACCTGGGTTCTAGACTTGATGAGATCGAAAAGGGGTTCTATGTTCAGGGATATATAGTCAGCCGGTGTTCTATTCACCAATACTCCAAGATATTTGATAGTGTTCACTCGCTGGAGTGGTAACTGTGCCTGTAGCTTGGGAGAGGGGAAACTATCCATAGGCAGTATTTGAGATTTCTCCCAATTAATTTTAAGGCCAGAGAACTGACCAAAGTGTTCAATTGTATGCAACGCCTTCTGAAGCGATGTGGCAGAGTCGGCCAGGTATAGTAGCGTGTCGTCTGCGTATAAGCTAATTTTTTCAGTCAGGGAACCAAGGCAGAGACCCTGAATCTCGGGGTCCCCTCTAATGGAGATTGCAAGGGGCTCCGCCGCCAAGGCATAGAGGAGCGGAGACAGTGGGCAGCCCTGTCTAGTGCCCCTGGATAAGTCAAATGTCTGGGAGGCCCTCCCGTTGGCCACTACTTTACCCCTGGGTGCCAGATATAATAATTGAACCCACTTAATAAATTTAGGTCCAAAACCAAAGCCACGGAGGCATCCCCAAAGGTACCGCCACTCCACTGAGTCAAAGGCCTTGGCAGTATCCAAAGCCACCACCACCCGGGACCCAACATTAGTATGTGTCGCTTGTAAGTTAATATACAATTTTCTGAGGTTGAAGGAGGTGTTACGCCCCGGCATAAATCCAGCTTGGTCAGCATGGATCAGGGTTAGAATCACTTGGTTAAGGCGTAGGGCAAGTACTTTAGCCAGAATCTTTATGTCTACCTGGAGTAGCGATATTGGTCTATAAGATTCCGGGAGGCCTGGGTCCTTGCCTGGCTTAGGTATGAGGATAATTACCGCCTCGCCCATCGATGGGGGTAAGGTGAAATTGTCAAATAGATGGTTGAAGAGGGACAATAACTTGGGGGCAAGTATCTCGATGTATTGGGCGTAAAATTCTATGGGCAACCCATCTGAACCCGGGGCCTTGGATCT
The DNA here is from genome assembly GCA_029206835.1 of Rana muscosa. NCBI lineage: Eukaryota > Metazoa > Chordata > Amphibia > Anura > Ranidae > Rana > Rana muscosa. Next base: position 190,359,323 of record CM055117.1, read on the forward strand.
GGCGAAGCTCCCAATCGCTGTGGTTATTTCGTCGAGTGTAAGAGGTGCGTCTAGCATAGCCATTTGGGCATCGTCTAGCTGTGGAAAGATGATTTCCGCCAGTAGATCTTCCAATTGAGAGTCAGTGGTAGAAACCTGGGACGTATATAGTTGAGAAAAGAAGTCCCTAAATTCAGAAGTGACAGCCTGGAGTTCCGTAATCTTTTCCCCATTAGGACCAGTGAGGGAAATGACAGTAGGGGGTCTATCCTCACTATGTGCCAAGTAGGCCAACAGTTTACCCGCTCTCTCCCCATGTTCATATAATTTTTGTCTGGCAAAGAAAAGTTTTTTCCTGGCCGTCTCGTGTTGTAGCTGATTAACCACCCTGGTTTGTAACCTGAGTCGGGCAGCTCCATCAGGAGAGGGGTTCGACATGTACCCCTGTTCAGAGGAGGACAGATCCCGCATTGCCCCGTCCAGTATGGCTGATGAATTAGCCTTCAGCCTGTTGATAAAGGAGGTCAGAGTCATACGTGCATGCAGTTTGAAGGCTTCCCATACTACGTCTGGGGATGCAGATCCGTCATTCTCTAAAAAGTAAGTTCTCCAACTGTTACCAAGCTCGTCATCCTCCGACAACAGGGTGAGCCAAAACGGATTCAGGCGCCACGTACGGGGCGGTTTGTCTAATGGGATGGAGAGGCTAATGAAATATGGGCTATGGTCTGAAAGTAATCTGGGGGCAAATTCAGCTTCCAGTAATCTTGGGGCAAGGGTACTAGAAATGAATATAAAATCTATACGGGACATGGTGTTATGGGTAGTTGAGAAACAGGAGTAAGCTCGAGTGAGCGGGAATTTAAAACGCCAGGTGTCAGTGAGATTAAAGGAAGAGATAAGTCGGGAGAATCTAGTGTGGGTTGGAGCTGTAGTAGATAATGGCGAGGGCGACAGTTTGTCTAATGTAGGGTTCAACGTAGCGTTAAAATCCCCCAGCCACACCGCCTGAATCGAAGGATGACGAGTCATATATAGCAAGCCCTCTGTGACTATAGTAGAATTAAATGGTGGAGGTACATAGAATGCCATCAGTAGGAAAGGTTCACCATACAATTTAACCGAAAGAAAGACATAGCGCCCCTGTGGGTCAGACTGAACATCACACAGCTCAAAATGTACCGTCTTGGCAATCAAAACTGAGACTCCGCGGGCGTGGGACGAGTGGGATGAATGATATGCCCACCCAATCCATGGCCGGCGGAGTGCCATCTGGAGCCGACCCTCAACGTGTGTCTCCACTAACACCACAATGTCGGCTCGTTGTTTTTTGAGAAATGAGAAAACTGCAGATCTCTTTACCTTGTCCCCAAGCCCACGCACATTCCAAGTGAGCAGTTTTATCGATGCCATAATTCAAACATTAAAACATATCGTGGGACAGTAGCATTACATGAATACAAGGTTTGCCATCTATGCAGTATCAATGTTAGCATGCACTTCGTTGTATTGCAGTCCATCAAGAAAAAACGAACCTCCCCCTCCCCCCTCCCCACCCTGCATCTTCCCCAACTGATGCGGGTATGTTCCCAAAACCAAAAGAAAGTAACAACCGGTAGCAGATAAAACCAAAATATCTTGCTGTTACGTAAAAGATCTGCAGCGATCTCCTCACATGGGAGGTGTGGAAGATCCAATGCCCGCAAATAAAGAGCAACAGGCTCTTCTTGTACTGTGAACCAGAAGTACAGTGCGGGGTCGGTGGTATAGAAAGTTCTGCAGTCACATAATAAAGAGATGCGTGTTCCGGTTGCTGGGGGGCGAAAATTCGCTGTGTTAGGCATGTGGAGTGTAGGACTGATTGTGCTCCGCAATTACAGTCTCCAGGGTAGTTACATGGATCAACCAGTCAGTGGGGGCCCTAAGTATGGGAGACCCCCTCTGCAGGTTACAATTGAAAGAGGATTATAGCAGGGGAAGGCAAAAGGGGGTCCCAGGGGTAAGGAGCAATAGGGTATGCGCCGCGGGCAGTAAAGGGGAGACAAAAAAAAAGGGGGGTAACATACCAGGATTTGCAGACTCCCGCTGCGGCGTATAATGTGCTGGTGATGATGACAGGCAATCAATAGTGCTGATGAACATGCTCGGTCAGGTCACTCCGCCGCCCCTCTGGCGGGCCCCGGACGCTCCAACCAGGCAATGACTTCCTGAGGATCCTCAAAAAAGAACACACGGCCGTCCCTTTCGACTCTAAGACGAGCTGGAAATAGCATAGAGTATTTAAGATGTTGTATCCGGAGCCTCCTCTTCGCCTCCATGAAGCCTTGGCGGCGGCGCTGCACCTCGGCAGAAAAGTCGGGGAAGATAGCGATCTTGGAGTTTCCAAGGTGGATGTTACCTTTTTCCCTGGCCATGCGCAGCGCCGCATCTCTATCTTTGTAATTCAAGAATTTTGCTATAAACGTGCGGGGGGGAGCCCCCTGAGGAGGAGATCTGGCAGGCATACGATGAGCCCTCTCCACCGCCAGGGTGGGGGAGAAGGCCTCGCGGCCATAGGTGTCAACAAGGAGTTTCTCCAAGAAGGTGGTAGGATCTTTGCCCTCAGCTCCCTCGGGGAGCCCGATGAAACGGAGGTTGCACCTCCGGAGCCTATTTTCCATATCATCTTGCTTGCTTAGAATCTGATTGATTTGGAGCTGCATTCGATCGGAGCTGACTTGGAGCGGCGTAACGGTGTCCTCCACCTCTCCAATGCGGGTTTCGGCAGTCGTGACACGCTCACGAAGTTTCTGGAAGTCTTGTCGCATGAGTGAAAGGTCCACCTTGACCCCCTCTATTTGCGCCGTCAGGGACGTCCGGCAGTATGTGATCGCCTCGAGCAGTTTAGCTGTGTCGCCTCCCGTAGCGTCCTGCTCACCGCCTGCGGCACCGCCATCTCTTTCCTCCTCCTGGCGGCGGTACTGGTCTAATTTCGCCAGGGTGGCCTTTGGCGTTTTTGGCGGAGTCATGGCAGGTATCCGCTGTGATCCCTCCCCCCTCCAAAGCAGGCAGCTCAGTCTATACCGAATGGTAGGGAGCTGTAGGGCTGGTGGGCCAGGAAGAGTCACCAGTCAGCAGGCCGGGTGAAGCAAGATGGCCACCGACCAGCACTAGGCCGAAGCCGGGGCCTTTCCTGAACGCGGCGGCCGCGCAGTCAGAAGCTGATGTATCTGCCTCTGTGGGTGTGAGGGGTCCTCAGGGGGACTCGGTGGGCCCCTGCAGGCTGTTACCTGAGAGCAGGAGGGCCAGGAAGCAGCACAGGCGGCAGGTCGGGTGGAGCAAGATGGCCGCCGACTTCCAGGGCTAGGCCGAAGCCGCGGACTTTCCTAAATGCGGCACCCGCGATCGGGATCGCGGCCCTGCGGAGGCCGCCGTACGAGCGGAGGATGGTGGATTTGCGGCCACGGATGTTCAGGGTCCCCAGGGGGTCCCGCTGGGCTGGTGCAGGATGACGCTGAAGGTCAGGATGGGCTGTACAGGAGTAATGGACGGAGCTCAAATCATGCACGTCCTACTCCATGCTATGTCAGGCCACGCCCCTATGTTTTATTATTTTTAAAATCAAACTTCTCTTTTAATTTTTTTAAATCTACACGTAGCAGATAATGAGGTCCCTCCCTTTTATTGTCATCACAGGAAGCTTCTAAAAGTTTATCTGTTTTGTTTACTGGATAAATCAGAGCTACAAAAAAACCAACATACCCTACAACCCTGGTGCTTAAAAACAACAAAAATATGTACAGTTACTCTAAAGTACCATTTCAGAAGATGTTGTTTTATAGAAAATGTATTCTATTCATAGGTACACAACCATAATTTGTCAATACATTGGCTTCCTATTTAAACCATATTTATTTTTATTTTTTTAAACTTTAAAGTGGAGCTAAACCCACCAATGTAACTGCCTCGCAAAAAAGTGCAAGCTTTGGGGTTATCATCCTCATTCTTCCCTACTTGGGTCAATTTATCCCCAAACAGATATCTCAGTTTTTTTATCCTGGACAGTTGAACCATCTGAAAGTTTAATATGCTGTATATCTTGGGGGAATTGAGATTGTTTGAATTACTGGCTTTGCACATCTAATCTAGCCATGATATTGCAGGCCACACCCCTCCCACCATGTTTCTCCCCAGATACAACCTTAATAAATAAATAGGCAGAACGCAGAACTTGGCAAAAATATGGCCGCAGCACTTTATTGGTTTTAAACAGATTAATATCCTTTAATACTCTTTTATTATCAATCAAATGACATCATAAATTCAAATAAACCTCAGTTCATACTACTCAGTTTTTAGAATTCGAGCAGTAGTACCACATATTTTATATAGAAAATAACCAGTCCCCTCTAGAATACCAGGGTGACCCAACCACATAATAGTGCTCGCGACTGGGGCGGGAGGGAGGCAGGGAGCTTCCTTCTTCTTGTCTTGACAGCCGGGAAAGAGGGCAAGCCCTAATCCCACTGTCCTTAAATAACCTCTCCCGGTCTTTCCAGAGGATTCCCTGTATTCCCATTGGTTCCTAAAGGAAAAGCTAGCACACATCCTTAAAGGGGACAGTGCACTTCAAAACAAGATATTAAATGCAAATAAATCTTAGACTATTAATTAAATAGGGAATGGGTGGCCACAATTTCAAGAAAGTGAGCCCATATTGACCCCTCTTTTTACTAGGGCCGTTACTGATTAAAATTTTCATGTTCGATTAATCGATTATTTTTTTAATCGACTAATTTCGATTAGTTATAATGCACATACAGATCCAACTACTTTTAGCTGATCTCCTTGCAGGCCGATTCCCAGTGCAGCTACCAACCACTGGAAAAATCGATAGCAGGATACAAAAAATACACAAAGGCAGCGCTCGATGGGAATAGCATTAAAACTTTTATAGTCTTCAAGTAGGTAACAAAATAAATATTGCACTGGAGATAAAATCAATGTAGCTACTGTGAGGGGGTTAACTCGGTAGCGGGTGTGTGTGACCCCCTGGTTGGGCTCCCCACACAAAAACAGGGCCAGCAGACGGAGGTTGTGGTTTTCAAAATCAAAAGGTGCGGTTTATTTCTCTATGTACAGTGACAAAAACACAGCAAAGCCAAAAAGAAACAAACAAAATAAATCCTGGTCAGTTTGACCTCTGACTAAACATGCAGGTTTCCTAAACTAACAACTGGGATCAGCCTAGTGCTGTCCTAGTCCCTAAGTCCCTGGTTTAGTAAAAGTCCAAACAAATAGCCACACAGGCTTTGCCTCACCGCACAGGGGTTCACTCTCCCTAGACAGTCCACACAGGTCTGGTTCCAGGCATGAGCTAACATCTAATGAATCTGGGAGTTTCTTATAGAGGCCTAAATGAGCTGACAAGGTTCAGCTGGTCTCATCAACTCCCTGTCTGCACGACGCCCAGCCCTCTCCCTAGAGGTATGAGTCATCCATGAGCACACTAGCCTTATACAACTCTCCACCTAGTTGTACAAATCGGCGTAAAGCCTGAATCTGGGCGAAATATATCTACCCCCCTGGATGCAACCAGGTGACTTTACCTTCCTGCTGTCACATACCCCCCCCTCTTGTTTTAACCTCGGGGTTGGAACACCAGCAATCAGGCATTCATGTACTCGAGACAAAGCATCCACATTCCCCATTTGAACGCCAGGGCGATGCTTTACTGTGAAGTTGAATTCCTGGAGGGCCAGGAACCACCTATTCACTCTTCTATTTGTTTCCTTGTTTTGAGCCATCCACTTTAACGGAGCGTGATCCGTAACCATGTCAAAGTGCCTACCTAGCAGATAGTACCGAAGGGAATCTAGAGCCCACTTCACCGCTAAACACTCCTTTTCAACCGTGGCGTAATTTACCTCATGGGACTTCAACTTCCTGCTGAGGTAAATGACTGGGTGCTCTTCCCCGTTCCAGACCTGGGACAATACTGCTCCTAACCCCACATCTGACGCATCACTTTGTACGACAAAGTCTTTAGAGAAGTCGGGTGAGTACAACACTGGCTGGCTACATAAGGCTTGTTTCAAGAATTGGAATGCTGCCTCAGCCTCGGGGGTCCATTTAATCATGACCGACCCTTTCCCTTTCGTCAGGTTGGTTAGGGGCACAGCCTTAGAAGCAAAGTGGGGAATGAAGCGCCGATAATAACCCGCGATTCCCAGAAAGGCTCGTACCTGCTTCTTGCTGTTGGGACGTGGCCAACTCTGGATGGCCTCGACTTTGTTGAGTTGGGGTTTTATTACTCCCCTGCCAATGGTGTACCCAAGATATTTGGCCTCCTCCTGCCCAATGGTACACTTCTTGGGGTTAGCCGTAAACCCCGCTTCCCGAACAGAGTCCAGGACTGCTTGCACTTTTGGCAGATGTGAGGCCCAATCTGTGCTATGGACAATTACGTCATCCAGGTAAGCCGCAGCATACTTCCGATGGGGCCTCAGCATCTGGTCCATTTTCCGCTGGAATGTGGCCGGCGCATTCTGTAACCCGAACGGCATTCTCTTATATTGGAACGCCCCGTCTGGGGTTACAAATGCGGTTTTCTCTTTGGCCGACTTGGCCAGGGGAATTTGCCAATACCCTTTTGTGAGGTCAAGAGTCGTCATGTATCGGGCTGTTCCCAGCCGGTCGATCAACTCATCTATACGTGGCATGGGGTAGGTGTCAAATTTTGTAACTTTGTTCAACTGACGAAAATCGTTACAAAATCGCCAGCTCCCATCCGGTTTAGGCACCAACACAATGGGACTAGACCAATCACTTTGGGACTCCTCTATCACCCCTAAGTTCAGCATTTTCTGTACTTCCTCCCGTATTGCCTCCCGTCGGGCCTCTGGGATCCGATAGGGTTTTAACTTCACCCTTTCACCGGGCGGGGTAATAATATCATGCTCTACCCCAGATGTTTGTCCCGGCAGCTCAGAGAACACCTCCTTGTTGCGAAGCACAAACTCCTTAACCTCCTGTTGTTGGGGTTGTGACAAGGTGGCTGCTATTCCAACCTCCGGAATCACGCAACCAGTTTGAGCTGGTGACCAAGTTTCTGCGACTAGGGACTCTCTATCCCTCCAGGCTTTCAACAGATTAACGTGATATATCTGTTCGGGCTTTCGCCTTCCTGGTTGTCTGACCTTGTAATTCACTTCGCTCACTTTTTCCATTATCTCGTAGGGGCCTTGCCATTTGGCAAGGAATTTACTTTCAACCGTAGGGACAAGTACCAATATCCTATCCCCCGGGGAAAAGGTACGGGTCTTTGCTCCACGGTTGTACACTCTCTGCTGTGCCAACTGCGCTTGGGCCAAATGTTCCTTCACGATGGGCATTACCTGTGCAATTCGATCTTGCATCAGGGCGACATGCTCAATCACACTCCTGTGGGGAGAACTCTCACTTTCCCAAGTTTCCTTGGCAATATCCAACAGCCCTCTTGGGTGTCTCCCATACAGTAACTCAAAGGGGGAGAATCCCGTAGAGGATTGGGGCACCTCCCTAATAGCAAACATCAAATAAGGAAGTAGACAGTCCCAATCCTTTCCATCTCTATCCACCACTTTCTTCAACATTTGTTTTAGGGTTTTGTTGAATCTTTCAACCAGCCCATCGGTTTGGGGGTGATACACAGATGTACGCAATTGCGTCACTTTGAACAATTTACACAGCTCTTTCATAACCCGGGACATAAAGGGTGTACCTTGGTCCGTAAGCAGTTCTTTACAAATACCCACCCGGCTAAAAACAAGAGATAGCTCTTTGGCTATGGTTTTGGCCGAGGTATTTCTGAGAGGGATCGCTTCTGGATAACGGGTGGCATAGTCCATTATAACCAATATGTACTGGTGCCCCCTAGCGGACTTGATTATAGGACCTACCAAATCCATTGCGATTCTCTCAAACGGGACCTCAATGATGGGTAGAGGGACCAGCGGGCTACGGAAATGTGGCATCGGGGCCGACCTCTGACACACAGGGCAGGAGGAACAATAATTTTCTATGTCCTTCATCACCCCAGGCCAATAGAATCTCTGTAATACCCTCTCTCGGGTTTTCTCTGTCCCCAGATGACCTCCAAGAATGTGCCCATGGGCCAACTCCAACACCAACTTCCTGTAAGGTTTGGGCACCACCAGCTGCTCAACGGTTTCTTCTGCCCTTTTTGCCACCCGATACAGTAGGTCCTTCTCTACGCTGAAGTATGGGTAAGTGCAGGTATTATCTGGGTTCACTAACTCGCCATCTATTTCCACTACGTTTTCCCGTGCCTTTATTAGGGCGGGGTCTTTTAACTGTTCTGTGGCAAAATTTTCCCTGTGAACCTCCAGATCAGAAAACTCCACAGACGGTAGGTTTTCGTCTGAGGAGGTGGGCTCCTCTCCAGTTTCTTGAGTCTCCCCTGCCAATACTGACAAGGGAAATTCTGGAGAGTCCTCACCACTCTCAGAGGAGTTCTGGCTATCACATTCCTGGTACATAGGGGCACCAGTGGGGGGCTCAGGATCATCCCACAGTTCCCAGAACTTCGGAAAATCCCTTCCCACAATGGCGTCATGCGGTAACTGAGATACTAAGCCCACTGGATGAGAGAGGGTACCTTTGGGGGTCTCGAAACACACTGTAGTCACTGGATACTCTCGGGTGTCCCCATGCACACAAATAACAGCTACCTTGCTATTCCCAGAGACCTCTGTTTTAACTAACTCAGCCTTTATCAGGGTCACAAGGCTACCTGAATCCAACAATACCACAACATTTCTACCATTAACACACATTTTGCATAAATGTTTCTCAGTTCCTCGAATGGCAGTGCATGCGACTGTCGCACACAGCGACTGACGTCTGCCCGTCAGAAAGTCACACTGCATGGGTTCCTCCACAACCGGGCAATTGGCTGCAATATGTCCCGCTTGCCGGCAGCGGTAGCAAACGATCCTTCTTGCGGCCTCTTGAGCCGCTGATTTCCCAGGCTGTTCTCGCCAAACTTGGGGTAGAGCTCCCACCCTCTCACTCTCTCCACCCTCACCCCTTGGAATCCTCTTATCCGCCCCTGGGGATGGTCTGGTCTTAGGGTGGAAAGTCCGAGAGTCTCTGGAAGAGGCCGTCAGGTTCTCTGTAGCCAAGTATCTCTCTACACGATCCACAAGTTTACCGGCCGTTTCTGGGTCTCCGTGGCTTACCCACTTTTGAATGGCGGTAGGAAGAGCTCTCAAGAAACGATCCATCACAACACGTTCCACAATCTCCGGTGCGGACAAAGTCTCTGGCTGTAGCCACTTCCTGCTCAGGTGAATGAGATCATACATTTGAGACCTGGGGGGTTTTCCAAGCTGGAAAGTCCAGTTATGCACACGCTGAGCCCGGACAGCCAGGGTGACACCCAGCCTTGCCAATATTTCAGCTTTTAGCATCACATAGTCTTTTGCTTGGTCAGGCTCTAGGTCATAGTAAGCCTTCTGCGATTCACCAGTTAACAGAGGAGCCACCAGTCCAGCCCACTGCTCCTCAGGCCACTTTTCTCTTTCAGCAGTCCTTTCAAATGTGGTCAAAAATACCTCTGGATCATCCTCTCCAGTCATTTTTGTCAATAAACGACTCACCCCAAAGGACGCGGTATTAGTGGGACGGCTTTCCTCACTGGTCTGCGGACGTTGCTGCATTACTGCTTCCATTTGTTGTAGTCTCTGCTCTTGCTTCTGTAACAGGTCTATGAAGCGGGCCTCAGATTGCTGCTGGGCTTGTTGATGAGCTTGCTGCTGGGCTGCAAGGCTCCTTTGCAAACCTGCATTTGTCTGCTGTTGATTGGCATTTGCTAGAGCCAGCTGTTTCAGTATCTCCTCCATGCTGGCTTAAAAAAACTGCCCGCATTCTCCACCAACTGTGAGGGGGTTAACTCGGTAGCGGGTGTGTGTGACCCCCTGGTTGGGCTCCCCACACAAAAACAGGGCCAGCAGACGGAGGTTGTGGTTTTCAAAATCAAAAGGTGCGGTTTATTTCTCTATGTACAGTGACAAAAACACAGCAAAGCCAAAAAGAAACAAACAAAATAAATCCTGGTCAGTTTGACCTCTGACTAAACATGCAGGTTTCCTAAACTAACAACTGGGATCAGCCTAGTGCTGTCCTAGTCCCTAAGTCCCTGGTTTAGTAAAAGTCCAAACAAATAGCCACACAGGCTTTGCCTCACCGCACAGGGGTTCACTCTCCCTAGACAGTCCACACAGGTCTGGTTCCAGGCATGAGCTAACATCTAATGAATCTGGGAGTTTCTTATAGAGGCCTAAATGAGCTGACAAGGTTCAGCTGGTCTCATCAACTCCCTGTCTGCACGACGCCCAGCCCTCTCCCTAGAGGTATGAGTCATCCATGAGCACACTAGCCTTATACAACTCTCCACCTAGTTGTACAAATCGGCGTAAAGCCTGAATCTGGGCGAAATATATCTACCCCCCTGGATGCAACCAGGTGACTTTACCTTCCTGCTGTCACACTACATAAACTGTAAAAATGGTGCGAGTAATACCAAGCGGTAGCAAAAGCAGTCCAAAAAACATGTAGCTAAGTATGATACTGGTATAAAAATATGTACAACGATACCACTGCTGAATCCAGATGAGGAGGGGTTAACATCAGTCCGTCGGCATGTAGATGTCCAGTGAAGGGAACTATCACAACTCCCAGTGGATGGCTGTAGAATCCCAGGTTGATAGAGGGAAGTGATAGAGGGAAGTGTAACAGCCCTTGCGCGTGGCAGATAGTAAGGTCCCGCCGGCATGCAGATATGAAGGCACAGCAAAGGAGCCCTTCAGATGGACACGGCAAGCCCCACCGGTGTCCGTGACGTCACCGGATCTCCGACGGAACTCCCTGAAGACCCGGAAGCTGCCAGAGAGGTGAGTACCGATCAAAAGAATTTTGATTGATCAAAAAAATGTATCGATTAATCAAGGAATTAATAGTTAATTTCCACAGCCCTACTTTTTACATTATGAGGCCACTGGCATTTGAGGATTGGTTTTATACATTTAATTCAATAGGAAATGTAACAGGAGGTAATGGAACATGAAAAGGTAGCCGTGAACTCATGAAACTCCCAGTCAAAAGCCCTGTACACACAATAGGTTTAACCGATGAAAACAGTCCGATGGACTTTTTTCATCGGACAAACCGATTGTGTATGGGCCCCGTCGGTCTTTTTTCCATCGAACATGTTTTAAATGTATCCGATGGTTAAAAAACCGATAGCAAATTACTATCGTCTGTGGGGAACTCCATCGGATAAAAAACCCACGCATGCTCAGAATCAAGCCGACGCATGCTCAGAAACATTGAACTTCATTTTTCTCGGCTCATCGGAGTGTTTTACGTCACGGCGTTTGGAACGGTCGGTTTTTTGACTGATGGTGTGTAGGCAAGACTGATGGAAGTCAGCTTCATCGGTTTTCCGATGGAAAAATCCATTGGTTAAAAAACCATAGGAAATCCGATCGTGTGTACAGGGCTTTACAGACACAAAGCTGAGAATTATGGGAGAGGGGTCCCTCTGTTGGTGCATCCATGACATCCAAGGTGTGATTCCTGCTCTTGTCCATCCAATACTTATGTCTCACTTTTGAGTGGACTAACACTTTATTTGGTGAATTACTAACCACCTTCAAGGATATGCACATCAGGCTTTGGGACATCTAATATGTAAATTCTTCTTCTGGTCCAGTGACTCACTAAGTGGTATAGCCAGGATCAGAAATGAAAACAAAAAGCCCTGAAAAGCAAGTCTGCAAAGGCAACTCCAGCTATTTATAGCCTTCCAAATTCCCTTTAACCCCCTCACCACCAGTTGCAGGATGTCCAAATCTGATACAGAAATTCCGTCCCTACCAGATTAAAAGGTTCCAACCGTGTCTCCCTCTATGAGTCATTCCCACGAGTAATTCTAAAATGAAATCATTCTCGGCGTGAGTATAGAAATAAATTGAATAAAAAAAGATTCCATTTCTCCTCATATTTATTCAGCCTGATAAATTCAGTGGGCTGCAGCATTAACAGCAGCAGGGGATTCCTTGCTTCTAGCGTTAAATTACTGTCATAATCGCTCAATTATTTCTTCCTTGTACTGTTTAAAATAAAAATCCATCACTTTCCATGATTTTTTTTTCTCTTTCCCCCCTCCTAACATTTATTAGGTTGAGTGTTTAGGAAAATCAATTATAGTCAGTCGGGCATGAATTGATGAATGTTCTGAGATTAATTGTCAGTTGTTAAAATGAATGTATTTCTCTCTTCACCTTTTTTATTTTCTTCCTCCCTTCAGAGAGCAGAGGTGGCGCAGAGAGAGGCAGAGGCCTTAAAGGAACAGCTCTCATCACTCAACAAATCTCTACAGCATGCCCCACAGACGCAGAAACCGCCCGATACTGTGAGTAACACAATTAATTATTCTCTACACATACTAATCTTCTACAAAATATGCTTTCATCTCTTGTTGAGGCCAATGCTTTTTTACAATTCTTTTATAGAGGAGAGAAGATTAAGATTATTTTTTTTTTGCCTGTGTCCTTGTTTGGGAGATTTACCCTCGCTTCCTGTCTCCGTAGCATGGTGTCACAAAGACAGGTACTGATGGAATATCTCTGATGGGAATAGACTGCAACAAAAACACATTTACTTAGCAGAGTGGGGGAAGATTATAACATCTCTCAGGTTTTTTTTTTAGCTCTTTCTGTCATGGGAACAACTGCCACTCTTTTTTTTTTTTTCATCACCAGATGAAGGAAAATCTACTCAAGGGAAGTACAGGCATGCATAAAAATTCAAGACATTAATGGCGCTAATAGGGCAAGCAGCACAAGCCCATAAAAATCCAACTTAACCAAATAGTCCTGTAATGCTATCCACCAGTGGCGGCTGGTGCCACCAATTTTTTTGGGGGGTGCAAACAAACCCCTCCAGAGGACGCCGTGAGACTTGCCTACAAATTGAGCCCTCCAGTGGTCACGGCTCCCCTGATATCCCACGATTTCCGTGTTAACCCGGTCTTCTTTTTGGGTTCCAAATCTTCAGCCTCCTGATTGGCCGGAATGGGAAGCTGGAAACTGGAAATGACGCGATGACGAATATTGATTCGCTAAAATCAAATGTGGGAGGGTTCGGGGCGCAGTGTTCTGTTCCCAGAGGACAACCTAAAACAAGCCAATTGGAGCCACAAGCTCTAATCACATGCTTGTAAAAAATTTACGGACCTAATAGCAACTCATTAGTCGGGCGCCCCGCTCAGCGCACATACATAGAATGATTGATTGTTAAAAAAATGGTAATATGACTAACTTTTTTTTTCGTATTTAAGGTGTTAAAAAATGTTAGTCATATTATCAGTTATTTAAAAATAAATCGTTCTATGATTAGCTTTATTATTTGAAAGCTAACTTTGAGAACTTTGGGGGGTGGCGTCCCTGCGCCCCTTATGGACCTGCCGTCACTGCTATCCACATTAAGGGCAGCCATCCCAGAGTAGAAAGCTGCTTCTGTAATGGAACAAAAAGGGAGAAAGGGGGCGCCCACTAAGGTTAGCATTACAATCATCCACTTTATTAAAATATAACTGACAACTCACTGGATTAACAGATAAAAGTTAATTACTATTAATTTACCCTTTTTACTAAACTATGTAAAAATGCCACAATTGTGGTGCCATGAGGTGAGGGGCAGATTTTTTTTTACTGTGATGCAGAGGTATTAATGGAGCACATAGAAAACAATTGTTTTCTTTGTGCCTTGCAGTTGAGTATGTATTGATCTTTGAAGATCGACTCAGCTCAACTCAACTGATCTGGTGTGAACGAGTACTAATCCATGGCAGCATGTGGCATCCCTTGTCTGCCAGTATGAATTTATTTTTCACTAAGCTGCCTTAGTAATTCAAACTTTATTTTCTGAACTTTACAGTTTTATGTTGCCCCCTGTTAGGGAGATTCAATCTCTATTTGTCCTGTTCACCTTTTATCATCAATAGTGAAAGTATTGAAAATCCCAAATTGGGTTGTCCCCAGAACAGTAATAGAGGGGAAGTCTTCTATAATTGGTGCACTAGTTCTGGTGGCCTGGGAGGCCCCAATGGATTTCCTTGATTTACAGGAATTTCCGCTCACTTCCTGTTTGGCTATGCGACAGAAAGTGAAGGTAAATCTCCCCAATAGGACTCATATGGAAAAAAAACCTGATAGGCGTTATAACCCTTATTTGCTCTATCCAAAATAAAAAAATGAAAAGTTTTGCCTATAGTTCTACTTTAATTTGTCTTATTAAGTCCCTTCAGCATCTTCCTATTTTAAAACCGTGCTTGGGATGTTTAATTAGACTTGGGATTTTTAATTAGACTAGAGCTATGGCAGCACATTAAATCAATGCAGCACCTTGCAGTGAGGAGTATGGCTCTGTTATGCACACATTACGTCTACATTTTCCTCTATGTGGGTTATGTATGAAGTCAGTGAATATACATTACCGTATGTTCAATAATCGGACATTCCACACTAAAGCCTGTTATATAATAGAGGTTTAATATTAACACTTTCATATTATTAGCTGGTTACTGCTGTGAGCAGTCTTTAGCCAACTCTCTGCATCGGCCACCTTCTGTTTTCTTGCTTTCAGTTGGATTTTTGAATATCAAAATTTCCCCTGCTACTTAGAGAAATAAATATTGATTGAATTGATCCATTTCTATTAAAGGAGTCACATAAATGTTTAACAGTTTGAAGAGTTGTGATGCATGAATACATACATAAAAGTTCTTTAATATTTCTGAGCACATGCTGCATGTTTGGTATAGTTTGTTGTGTTGGTGTTTATTTGGTGGCAACCCTGAACGCATACTTACCCCCTTACACAGGAGCAGACGCTGGAGGGTGCGGCATGCTCCAGTATGGAGGTTGAACTTACGGCAAAGGAGAGGGAAATTGCCCAGCTTGTGGAAGATGTACAGAGGTTACAGGCCAGTCTTACTAAACTTCGAGAAAACTCTGCCACTCAAATATCGCAGCTTGAGCAGCAGCTTAACACCAAGAGCAACAATCTTAAGGTATGCAGTATTATATACAGCTAAGGTATAGGAACATTTTGATTTTCCTGCACTATACAGGTCTTGCCCAACAGATTTAACGTTTGCTTTATATGGACTAGCATACTGAAGATATACTTTAAAGTGGATGTAAACCCTCCATACACCCAGTGAAGTGAACAGCCTCAGATGATACACAGAGATGAACCAGATCTCCCTACATACGTTTTACATCCATAGCTGCTGTCTTCACATTTATATACTGTTTAGAAAGTTCAGATTGTTTTAGGAAATTTTCTCTTCCTGTTTAACAAAGAGTGTGATGTCTGGGCATACAGCCAAGATAGCTAACATTGCTGATTGGAGGAAAGGCACACCCCCTCTCCACATAGGCAGAGGTGTTTTGTAACAGGGCCAGCTCCCTGCTAATCTGTTTTAGCAACCTCCCCTGACAGAAATTTCAGGCTGCTTTTATTTGATGTGTCAGAGAATTTGTCAGGAGTTATCAGGCTGATAACAGAGGAACGGATCAGGAGAGAGCTACGAGACATAGCTCTTTGAAGAGAGATAACAAAATACTGCAGATAAATGTGCCCAGCTCAAATTTCATGAATCGGGTTTACATCCACCTTAAAGCTGACCTTGCATTAGAATTCAATATCCTCTTATTGCTTTAGGCTCTCCACATCCAAATTATGCATCATGTCTGTAAGAAAAATAAATATATACTTTCTTTTCACCCAGCTTCTGCATTGTAATATCACAGTCCTTCCAGCGAGATGCTGGGAACACTGAGTTTCCCGAATCTCATGAGAAGATGTTCATGCACTGACGAAGATCTCACTGGGAGGGTTGTGATGACACCCACAACTATGCGAGCAGAAGTTGAGTTGAAGGCAAAAATAAGTATTTAAAATGCTTGCTTGCAGTGTTTTTCATTTACCTAAATAATTTTTTATTTGCTTTCAATGAATGCAACCCTGAACTTGCTTGTAGGTTTGTCTAGTCCATTCCCTAGCACAGCTCCTTCCATATCATAGCCTTCTCTTCTTCTGGGAGTGTCTAATTACTCTATATGCTGCCACAACTCCACCGCTGAAGGGTAGGTGCGACGGGGAAAGCTGACATCACATCCAAGATGGCATTTCCCAGCAGCAGTCTCGGGGCTTTTGGATGTTTACACAAGGGAGGCTTTTAGGCCTGGTTCGCATCTATGCAGGTTGCCGTTGATGCGTTTTCTGGGTGTGTTTTGCGTTGTTTCACATGTGTTTTTGGTGCATTTTAATGCCTTTTGCGTTTTTGGGAGGTATGGGTCGTCTTATGGGAGAAGCAAGCAGAAATGCATTAAAAACTCAAGCACTACATTTTTGATGTGTTTCGACTGCGTTTCCATTGAAGTCTATGGAACCAAAAAAGAAACCTGCTGTGGCAAAAAAGTCCCTGACCCTTTCCAAAAAATGCATTGTTGTAAAACGCTCAGATGTGAACGTGGACCATAGGAAACCATGTTAAATGGACTTTAGTGCGTTTCTGCAAAACTGAAAAATGCATATGTGTGAACCACTCATTACAGGTAAATAACATGCTCTAAATGTAAATGATTTAAATGCACATATAATCCTATGGGATGACTGCTGTTGAAATGAACGGTCTGGTGACAGGGTCTTTTCGAGTATATGTGCACTTTTTTTTCACAAGCATGATGCAGCATTTTGGCATGTGATGGGAGATTTGTGCAATAAAACGGACCTATCATTTCACTGCAGGGTCTACTCTACTCTACTTTAAGGATACTTGCCTACTTGTCCTGGATTTTGGGTGTATATTAAAAAAACATTTGTGAAAGTGTTAAGGGAAGGGATAAAACACTTGGTTACAATGATTCCGAGCATGCGTCGAATTGGTTCCGAGCATGCGCGGCACTTTTGTGCGTCGGAAATGGCTACACACGATTGAAATTTCCGACAAGAACTGTTGTTGTCGGAAAAATTGAGAACCTGCTCTCAAACATTTGTTGTCGGAAATTCCAACAGCAAATGTCCGATGGAGCCTACACACGGTCGGAATAACCGACCAAAAGCTCATGTGTCCCTTAAACAGATGTCCCCATTGGAAGATTTCCCCTCACCTCTTGTTCTCGGGAAAACTTTATATTTTGGATTTCTGATTTTCCTTCTCGGCCCATCAGTACAAATACAGGAGTAAATATTCCCAATGGGGACTGCATTAAAAACTTGACAGAGGGTGTAAGTAAACCCTTCGCCACTCTATCCAAAAACCTAAATAAAAAGTTTTTGCCTTGATAACGTACTATATTCCACTTATACATTCAATAAAAAAAGCTTGCATTTGTCTTGATATTAGACTTTTGTATTAGCCTCAGTAATTACCTACTCAGTCGCACTGGGAGAAGAAGCACAGGAGCCATTCGAGGCTCTATTATTTACCACAGTCTTGTCAATCTAACAATGAGTATGCTTAGAAAAAGAAGAAGCATAGAGATGGCCTCCTCAGTGTACGGCTGCTACTTCATTGTCCAGTTCCAAGGGCCATTTTTTTTATTACCATGTATATAACTGCAGTGAGGTGTGCAGGGAGGTATGGAACCTGGCTGGCAGGGGCCTAGTTTACTTTACCATCTAACAGGAATACCAATCCTTTGACAGGTAAAATAGTTTACCTATACGATGTTAACTGGAGTTTGACTGCAGTAGCTAATAGTATTTTTTTACACATCTCACATTCCCCTCTTCTCAAATTCAGTTATGTCTGGTGACTTTAGCCGTTCCTTACTTAAAAATAAAAAATTTCAATGAAACCAGAGTTCTGTCTTAAAGGATAAGGTCACCTTTTTAAAAAAAAAATCTCAGGCTCGTGCAGACTGTCAGTGTAGCTGACAGGCAGGCAGGTATTGAATGACAGGCAAAATCAATAAACTACCTAGAGAACTCATCAGCCCCCTAGTAGTTCATTGAGAGCTACAAGCCATCAGTCGCAATGGCTGACAGTAGTTGCAGTTCTCCCATTCACAGAACTCTTTTCTTTTTAAATTGTGACAGCGGGCGCAGGGAGAAGATCCCTGGCCTACTGTCACATCAGGGTGTCTTTGGGGGCTGCTTGTTTAGTATCATATTACATGTTACACCCTTGATACAGGTGTAACATGTTATAGAAGATGAACTTATCCTTTAAATTGTACACAAAATGAAATCTGTGTTTAGCTGGTCCTGTTGGGATGGATAAAAATTAGTAATATAAGGACTGATAGACTTATTTTTTCTCAGTCCAGAACATGTCATGTAGGAACAGTTTTAGACATTAGGTCATGTGATCTGTTAAAGGGGAGAAAATTAATTCCAAATGGCAAGTTCTTACCTTTACTAGAAATCATGTGACCATTGGTGAGTCTATAGCAGCATTATATCCTGTAAAGGTAATTATTTGTGCTCTTCATTTACTCTTTAAGCAAGACTGTAAAGGAAACTTATCAACTGAATATAGGTGTGCTGTAATAAAAAAAAAAATTGAAATTCACGCTGGCAGGTTGTGGTGAGTATTAACCACTTTCCGACCAGCCGCCGTCATTATACGGCGGCAAGGTGGCACGATCCCGCGAATCATCGTAGGTGTACGACGGCACAGGATCTCGCTTTTGTGGGCACGTGCACGCCCATTAGCCAGCGGACTCGATGTCCACCGGCCACCCGTGATCGTTCCCCGCAGTGACAGAACGGGGATCTCCGCCATTACTAGTAAAAAAAATAAAAATGCTATAAATCTATCCCCTATTTTGTAGATGTTATAACTTTTGCTCAAACCAAATCAATATACGCTTATTGCGATTTATTTATTTTTTACCAAAAATATGTAGAAGAATACATATTGACCTAAACTGATGAAGAAATTTGGGGTATATTTATTATACCAAAAAGTAAAAATATTGTTTTTTTTGTTAGTTTTTTTTTTTTCAAAATTGGCGTATTTTTTATTTTCTTTATAGCGCAAAAAATAAAAACCGCAGAGGTGATCAAATACCACCAAAAAAAAGCTACAGTAGAGGGTAAAAAGGGACATACATTTTGTTTGGGTACAGCGTCGCATGTCCGCACAATTGTCAGTTAAAGCGATGCAGTGAAATATTGCCTGGTCAGGAAGTGGGTAAATCCTTCCGGTCCTTAAGTGGTTAATTGATACCAGGCCATTTACATGGTACAGTAGTGTTTAGAAATTTTGTTCTAAAGAGAACAAAATTTAGGTGAATAAGTTCAAATTATAAAGGACATTAAGGTTTTGTCATGTGTAGATGTATATAGTGATTTGGTATTAATAACTGGTAGTATGAACTGTCCCGCAATCCATAACCTGTAAGAAAAAATAAATAAATCTATATGATAATTCTTTCCCTAGCTCTGTTTGGAATCTTTCAGACACAGGATATGTCTGTCCCGCTGAGCTTTTTAATTCTGATCCATGAGAAGCAGATAGATAGTGATTTGCCTAAGGTCCCGAAAACAACAGATACCAGAAACATGGAGATCAATTTTTTTTGATGCTTCTGGGGTCTGGCATACACTGAATCACTGATATTAATCACTGTAGGAGAAGCTTGGTGCTTATGCTAGAACTGTTATCAAATCTGTTCCCTGCTAGGGAGATACGTTGTGTGTTGGAGAAACACCATTAACCTTATGTGCCCTGCAAAATACATTGCTGCAGTATAATGTGCATTTATTTACATGCATCTCAGATAATTCGGGACATCATGAAATTGTGCTCAATGAGACGTTCCTAATAGACTGTGGTTTTTGGATGTGCACACTAAAGCAAAACCTCTTGATCTGTGTGAGTCATTTATTCTCACCGACACGCATGGCTGGCCCACGCTTTGCATACGTCTACATCCTTTGATGGATGATGTCACCACAAATTTGTCTCGTGTCCCGGACATAAAATAAATTGCTGGCCTGACACTGTAACATGACTGCGGGAATGCAAATGCCAGGACAGCATTAGATCAACATAACAAGGGTGATTTCTTCAACACAATAAGGATATGTTCTCCCCTGGCATGCTTATTCATTAAGGCAAAGTCTAGTAACCCACAGGCACCTATCAGATTTCATCTTTCACTGATTTGACTTTGCTGAACACAAATCTGATTGGCTGTTATGAATGATTGCTCATCTTCGCTGCTTCCGCACTGCATCAAAATCGCAACCTGTTTATTCAAACCGCTGCGGTTGTGTATGTTAAGTTAGCGACACCCCAAAATCGGTTTGCAAAACGCAGTGCAATTTTCAGAATCAGATCGCATGGGTATGAACACCCATTCGATCCGATTCTGGTGCGGCAAAAAAAAGGGTCCTTCACAATTTTGATGCAGTGCGATTTGAGTCATACAAAATTAATGGTTTTAATTGCACTGCTGCAGAATCGCATGTGATTGAAACAGGAATGCAGTGAGATTCCTGTCCTAATCACATGCGGTTCCCACACCGCATCTAGTGTGAAGCAGGCCTTCAAGCTGAACTCCAGGCAGAAATAAAATTCACAAATGCAGTTACGGTATGTTTATCAGATCCTTATATGTATTTTCTAAATTCAAACAGTGTAAGTACCTGAATTAGACTTATTAGCCTTCTACAGTCTATTGTTCAGCATAAACCAGGGAGGTGGTTAAAGAAACAGCACCCAAGGACCCAACTGGATTTTTTTGCAGTTCAGTGACCATGCTTATAGGAGGAGAGAGCATAGTGACAGACATATGAGCTCATCTGCCTGTTGCATTTTCTTTACTAGTCAGAGGTTGGGGATAGGGATGAATCCTGTAAGTGAAATTGAAACTGCCACAGAGAGAGACCAGGTCCCTTTTTCTGCCAGACAGGGCTGTGCTGCATGGCAGAGCTCTGTAGATCTCAAAACTGGATAGATAGAAATGCAAATCATTTGGGCAGGTAAACAGCTCTCATGTACCCGTCATCTATGTATTTCATTTTTTTCCTGGTTTTAAGCTTTAACTAGTAGACATTTATACTCTAGTACTAATATTCTGATGGTTCATGTCTGATTTTAACTTTGTAATCAGAAATGCCAAATGCGCTTGTATTTGGAGGGGCTTGGATAGAACCTAAGCGTATGTCCATTCATTTTTTTTTTCATTTAAATGAGAAGTCCCCAGCCAAAGCTTGTTTGTCTGTACTTCTCCTGTGGATCACAGGAAAGCAGTTCCTTCTGCACTCCTGTGACCCGTTTTCTGCAGACAGAAGCCCCCTGTCACCTGACGTCACAGAGCCAGCCCGGGTTCGGGAAAGATTCCGACTGTATGGTCGGGATCTGCCCACATGCCTGGACCGACACCTGGCTCAGCCTCCCAGCAAGCTGCTGAGAACCTGGGCCAGCCCCTCCTGCCCTCTTCACAGCCCAGCACTCCAGTGAGCTGGAGGGGCAGAGCAGAGAGCTGGTGACTGACTATCACCGGCTCTCTGCTCAAGGAGCTCTGAGAATCGAGCAATCAGCGATGTTTGATCGCTCGGTTCTCAGCCTTAGAGACGCGTTAGGTAAGTATGATTCTAAAATAAAAATACATTTCCTTTACTTCTCTTTTAAATTTGCTATCCAAGTCTCAGAGGGATTTGTCCTGACTTCCCGTCTTAAGGTCCTGGAGGTAAATCTTCAACAGCAACATAGACAGAAATACAATTATTTTCTTTTAGTAGAGTGAGGAAAGGCTGAAACACTGTGTCAGCGTTTAATTGCCTCTGTGCCCCTTGCAGGTTTTCCTTAACTTTCCGTCTAAAGCCATTGTCTCTGCTACAGTAAGTGTTGGAAAATCTCACTAACGGAGCACTAAATTGTGGTAAAAACACAAAATGGGTTATATTCCTTCTCCACTCAGTCCAAAAATAGGAAAAACGTAGGCAGGACATAAGCATATGTGGAAGATGCACACCACCTGCAAGGTGCTTCTGTATAATTGCTACCACACTTCTTTTGAAAGTACCTGTATCCAAGCAAAGCTTTTTTGGCCATACTTCTCTTGTGGGTCACAGTTGTGCATGCACTTTTGCACTCAGAGGGCTATAGTCCACTATCACCTAACATCACAGAGCTACTCCAGGCTCTGAAAGGATCCCTGACAATATTGTCTGGAATGGATCCACTCAGCTGTCTCAGTGAGAGCCAAAGCTAGCTGCACCCGCCCTCTCTTCTGCACAGCTGTCCAGTGAGAGATGGAGGAGCAGAAAGTGGTGACTGATAGCCCGCTCAGAGCAGAGCGCAGTGACTAAGAACGGAGCGATCAGCGGTCATGTGATTGCTCAGTTCTTGGGCTTAGGGCTGACTTGGGACAGCTACAGCATAGTTAAGTATAGGTGTTTGTTTTTTGTGTTTTTTATATACCCCAAACTTCTTCTTTAACCACTTAAGCCCCGGACCATTTGGCTGGCCAAAGACCAGAGCACTTTTTGCGATTTGGCACTGCGTCGCTTTAACTGACAATTGCGCGGTCATGCGACGTGCCTCCCAAACAAAATTGACGTCCTTTTTTTCCCCCACAAATAGAGCTTTCTTTTGATAGTATTTGATCACCTCTGCGGATTTTATTTTTTGCGCTATAAACAAAAATAGAGTGACAAATTTGAAAAAAAAGCAATATAATTACTCTTTGCTATAATAAATATCCCCAAAAAATATATAAAAAATTTTTTTTTTCCTCAGTTTAGGCCGATACGTATTCTTCTACATATTTTTGGTAAAAGAAAATGGCAATAAGCGTTTATTGATTGGTTTGCGCAAAAGTCTACAAAATAGGGGATAGTTTTATGGCATTTTTCTAAAAAAAAAATGTTTTTCACTAGTAATGGCGATGATCAGCGATTTTTATCGTGACTGCGAAATTATGGAGGACACTTTTGACTCCATTTTGGGACCATTGTCATTGATACAGCGATCAGTGCTATAAAAATGCACTGATTACTGTAAAAATGACACTGGCAGTGAAGGGGTTAAACAGTAGGGGGCGCTGAGGTGGTTAAGTGTGTCCTAGGGATGTGTTCTAACTGTGGGGGGCGTGGCTACGTGTGACACAACACTGATCACCGCTCCCGATTACAGGGAGCTGTGATCAGTGTCCTGTCACTAGGAAGAATGGGGAAATGCTTGTTTACATCAGCACATCCACAATGCCGCATCTTAAAGGGAACGTACCTGTATGCCCATTTGCCCAGCCGTGCCATTGTGCCGACGTATATCGTCGTGCGCTGGTCGGCAAGCGGTTAAGAAGCAGGGTTCTTGAATACTACATAAGATTTATATGATACTTTCACATGTGCTGTGTATCTGTAAAAATCATTGGCATAATCAATTTCCCTTTCCCTTAGGTTATTTTAAATAAACTGTTGCTCCTGTTTCTACATTCATTGCATCATAATAATTTCATCATTCTTGAAAGACTTGCCAATAACAATCTACATATGTGCTCCTGAATGAAACCTTTTAGTATGCTGCATGTTATGTGTAACAACTGCTCTTTGGCCACTGATGTCATTCTGTTTGTATATCAGGCAATTGTTCAGCTCTGTACGTTTGGCACGTGAGCGGATTCCAGCTGAATGTCTTCACTTGCACCATTAAAATCTCATTAACAATTTTCACATGGAAGTCATAGTGACAGTTGTTTTGTGTACTGTATCTTGCGGAACACTGTAAAATATTATGATCAATTTCCCATGCAGCTACGACTTGCAGCTTTCGTGCAAATGTACTTCTCCACTGATACAAATTTAATGTAACGGTACATAACATTAAAGCGGTATTAAACCCAAAATCAAAAATGTAATATATTGCAGTTTTGCAATCATTAGATGTGGTGGCTGCATCTGTTTTCTTTGGCTTTTTCCGCCTCTGTTTTCACCTGGTGATATGGCCAGTAACACACCTCAGAGTAGAGACGGATTAGAACCCCTGTCAGGTTTTATTGCTGTCTGTGCCCCTGTTAAGAAGATTCACCCTCTCTATTTGTTCTTTTTACAATTATCATTGAAAGTGAAAGTAAAAGAAAATCCCAAATTTTGGGTTGTCCCCAGAAAAGTAATAGAGGGGAAATCTTCCAATGGGCAAACTAGTTTTTGGTGACCTGGGGGTCTCAAAGGGATTCCCTTAATTTGCAGGGATTTCCTCTGATTTCCTGCTTTGGCTATGGGACAGGAAGTAAAGGTAAATCTCCCCAAAGGGACAAAGATGGCAAAAATAAACTTTACAGGAGTTATAGCCCTACCTTACTCTATCCAAAATTAAAAAAAAGTTTTGCATTTAGTTCTACTTGTTTAGTTACACTAATAAATTAAAGCCAAACTCTAGCCTACACTATAATCGGCTACAGCAACCATTTTTTTTTCTTTTTGGATAAAGGTTTTACATGAATAAATAAAAGCTGATCATTTTACTCACCCCTGCCAGTGTTAAGTGGTTTGTAAACTGATACATTCTGCTGGAGAGTTTATGCTGTGAAAAACAGATTTGCTATGAAAATAGCCTAATAAAGGAAACTAATGCAGCCACCATTTCTAAAGCCCCATACACACGGTCGGACTTCCATCGGACTTTTCCGTGTTTTTTTGTCCGAACGGAGTTGGTCGGGAACACCCATAGCATACACACGCTCTGACTTTTCTGCAAACTTTCCCAAAGCTTTTTGCAACATCACGTGGTTTTTCTGCTCTTTTCTGCACTTTACCGCCACCCTTTGGTCAACTTCTGCTTTTGTTGGTTGATTTTAACATTCGTTGTTTTGTCCATCGGACAAAAGTCAGATGGTTTTCTGTACACACGGTCGGACTTTGCTCCATCAGACTTTTGTTGGGCAAAAGTTTGTCCGTTTGCAGACCCAACTTTTGTCCAATGAAAACAAGAAAAAAGCAAAAAAAGTTTGTCCGATGGAGCGTACACACGGTCGGATTGTTGGTCCAACTTCCCCAAAATAAAGTTTGTTGGCCAAAAGTCCGACCGTGTGCACGGGGCTTTAGAATTGGTAACCTGCAATAAAATAAATGTTTGCTTTTGGGTTTAATACTGTTTTGAAAGCTGAACTACAGGCAATGACACAAGTGGTGGTAAAAATGTTAAGATGTATTTTAAATCAGTGGTCATCAACCCTGTCCTCAGGGCCCACTAACAGGCCATATTTTATGTATTAACTTGGGGAGATGCAGACTAGAATACGGCAATCACTGAGCAGCAAATTATATCACCTGAGATGTATTTCAGTTATCTTGTAAACCTGGCCTGTTAGTGGGCCCTGAGAACAGGGTTGATGACCACTGTTTTAAATGATGCATAGTTACTGAGGCCAAAATGGTGTCTAAAAGAGACCTATATACAGTAGCTGGCATCTCCAAAAGTTTGATGCCACTTTCTAAAATGTTCGATCTCTTATAAGGAATTGCAAGCTGCTCCTAGGGTTTCTGGCTCTGACCTGCCACCTCTCCTGCCTCCCTGTTGTTTAAAAAGACACACATGATAGTGATGCACCCAGGGCCACCATCAGGGGGGGTTCAGCCCATACACCTGTATGGAATGGAGGAGATGGGACTTGAGAAGGGAGAGGACATGGGATGGGACTGGAAGAGGAGCACATGGAATGGAGAAGGAGGACGACATGGGATGTAGGATATGGGAGTGGAGGAGGAAGAGGTTATGGGATGGAGGATATGTTCAGTTGTAAGAGTATTAAAATAAAAGTGGGTGCACTGAAGGACTTGGTGGGATGGCTAGTAGGTGGACTTGGTGGGACAGCCAGTGGGCGGCCCTTGAGGAATGTTTATGGTCAGGCCCGGGGGGGGGTATGGCCCAGACCTAAAGCTGTGTAAGGCCCCAAAATTTCTGATGGCTGCGATGGATGCACCAAGAGCTAGGTGGCAAGGGTTGGGTAAAAGCCAAAAGCCTTGAAAGTCCCACTTTTTATGGTGTTGTGTTACTCTGCAATATATAGAAGGCTGAAATGTATTTTTATTTATTACCAATTTACTTTAACATATGGCATGGCACGGGCTTATGATTCAAGCCTCTTTTTAAATCAGTTAAGCTGTATTATGTTAACTGGTGTTCTGAACTGTTTGCAGCAACTTGAAGAAAAACTGAAAGGGCAGGCTGATTATGAAGAAATAAAGAAGGAACTCAAGTAAGTGACTAGCAGTACAACTCTGTTTTTTGCCATTGCTTTGTATTCTGTAGGGTCTGTACATGTAAGATTGTGGAATAAAATGATTGAAAGCTGTAGTGAGAGATATATGGAGCCTGCCAACAGCATTCTGAAAATGCTAGTTTCTCTGGCTTTAGTCCTAAAATTATGTGTTGGCATGGGACACGCATTTAGCAAGTTAAACCAGAATACCTGATCTACATACCTGTTCCAGGTCAGACTTGGACAGCACTGAAGTCAGAGTCTGTATTATAGTCAGTCATCTAGCATTTTTAGAGGGCGATTAGCAATTGCAGTCCCTGTATATTTTTGACCATTTTCCTTCAAGAAGTAGGGCTCCACGCCGAGGGCCAATTTATTTCATTTTTGTGTACTTTTTTTGTAATTCTCCCTAAGACATTTTCTGCAAGCCAACAAAGTGTTGCAAGTTTATTTAAAATATTCATAGAATCGGTTATAGTAGAAAAGTTGAAAATCTACCTTTCCTAAACTTTTCTCTCCCTTCCTTTCCTGCATTCTAAGATTATCAGGGCTTTTTTTCTCAGAGAATAGGTGCAGGAACTCCTCCTTTCTGAATCACCCCTTGACTCTGCCCCCTACCCACCTCCAAGCACTGTTCCTTGGTTCCACTTCCTACCCACCATCAAAGCACAAATATCTGCTCACTGTAAGGCCTGAATGGAGGCAGATTTCTCTGCTTCTTGAGCTCAGGGCGATAACTGACACTCTGTCTGGACTGCTGGAGTAAGATTGACCTGTCAAACAGAGTGTTTCACTTTCTTTGTAGATGTAAGACTGCACTATTATAAATTCTAAAAAGTGATGATTCTGATTATTACAGTTGTCCATTGGTGGCTGGTTCTCTTTTTAAAAAACAGATTCAATGGAGGTCACCAGTCAGGGGAGGGCCGCAAGATATGCAAGCAAAGTCTGACTGCCCTAAGGCAAGGCTTTCTGCTACCTTGCCCAAAACATGACCACTTGGCTTAGCCAGGCATGCCTGTTTATGCCGACAATGAGAGAAAGAGACCAGCATCACCTTATCTAAGGGAGGACAAGTGCAGTCAAACAAGGTTTTCACATATGTTTTATTATATAGAATGGTTATACTTGGAAGTATGAATTTATTTAAGTATTTAATATTTTAATAGAAGCGTCCCTTTAAAAAAAGTATGAGATTTGCGCCGGTTTTTGTTGACATGAATATCACTGGATTCGTGTTTTTCATATGCTGTCCCAAAATGTAATATTACCGTCTGCATCTATTTTTTGCTTGCCTTTTCCTTGTGTTCTGCCTTCTTTACCAATCATTCTTCTTTTTATTTGACAAGTGCTTCCTGCAGCCATAAATCATTTTGTCCAAATTACATTTTGAGTGTTGAGAAAACTGTTTCTTTGCTCATAATGCACAATCACAAAGTTATGTTGCTGTCTCTGGCACACCAGCTTTGAGAATATGCTGCATACCCATTAGTAGTACTGTTGGAAGGAAAGCATGCAATCATTTATTCTCTTTATGTGCCATGTATGCAGTTTGATAAAAAGGAAAATATGGAATGTTTTCTGTGAGTATATCCTATGAGTTATAGTTGTTAGGTTTTGCCAGAAATTAATCTGATGTGGCTCTTACATATGTACTTTCTGCTTCTATATTTTAAGTATTGCATTTTATGTATGAATTTATAGATAATCCCTCTAGTGGCGGTCTTCATTTTAGACTGTGTAATTTGTAGATTAACTGCTGAGAAATAGCAAAGAATGGATATGGTTCTATTCTAAAGAGTTATTTTCGTAGAGCAGCTAATTAAAAAAAAAAAAAAGGAATAAACTAATTACACGTGATTAACAAGCATAAAAATGCCTCTTGAAAAGCTTTCCCTGCTTTCATACCATGCAGCCACTGAACAGTAATCTGAAATTTTAGAGCCGGGACAATTTGCATTCAGGTTTGCCTGACATGCTAAAGCCTGCTTACTCCCCCTCCCATCTGTGACACTGCAGGCGTTTCAGCTCTTTGCAGTCTCAACACCAAAAAATGTTGAGAGGTACAAAATTCCAGATATTCACACTATGTTACCAAAAGTATTGGGGCGCCTGCCTTTACACGCACATGAACTTTAATGGCATCCCAGGGGCCAATATTGAGTTGGCCCACCCTTTGCAGCTATAACAGCTTCAACTCTTCTGGGAAGGCTTTCCACAAGGTTTAGGAGTGTAGCCTCGTACACACGACCGAGTTTCTCGGCAAAAACCAGCAAGAAACTTGCTGGCAGAGATTTCTTGCCGAGAAATTCGTTCATGTGTATGGTTTCTCGTCAAGAAAAGCGACAAGAATCTCGACGAGAAAATAGAGAACCTGCTCTCTATTTTCTCGTCGAGATTCTCGTCAGCCTGTTTCTCGACGAGAAAAGTGTGTGTGTGTACACTTACCTGTTCGCCGGGAAGCCTGCGCATGCTCGAAATGACTTTGACGCATGCGCGGTAGCTTCCTAGGCATAGGTAGGGTGAACCAAGATGGCGGCGAAGGCATCGAATGTGACGAGCGCATGCTCGTCGTATTCGATGACGTCACCGCGTACGCTCCATTCAAAGAACCGCGGGTTCTTTGAAATGAGCGTGTGTACACTCGGCCGGGACAAGTTTCTTGTCCAAGGATCTCGTCGAAAAAAACGACGTGTTTTTTACGACGAGATTCTCGGCCGTGTGTACGAGGCTTGTGTCTATGGGAATGTCTTCCAAAAGCGCATCTGTGAGGTCAGGCACTGACGTTGAGGAGAAGGCCTGGCTTGCAGTCTCCGCTCTAATTCATCCCAAAGGTGTTCTATCGGGTTGAGGTCAGGACTCCCCAAACTCGCTCAACCATGTCTTTATGGACCTTGCTTTGTGCACTGGTCCAAATCATTTGGTGGAGGGGATATTATGGTGTGGGCTTATTTTTCAGGGGTTGGGCTTGGCTCCTTGGTTCCAGTGAAGGAAGCTCTTAAGGCGTCAGCATACCAAAACATTTTTGACAATTTCATGCTCTCAACTTTGTGGGAACAGTTTGGGGGATGGCCCCTTCCTGTTCCAACGTGACTGGGCACCAGTGCCCCCTCCTGTCCTTTCCTCCATTCACAGAACTTGTCTTAATACTATCACATAATGAATAACGTTTTGTTAATGGAGGGAGGAGTTGAATGACAGCATGTGTGATAGTAGTACGATGAGCTCTCTGAATGGGGGCGAGGACAGGAGGGAATAAGCCGGAGGCACAACTTTGGTAAGTAGAAGCAGCTTCTGTTAACCATCACAGTGCTGGAAGACAGCAACTCAGGGCAAAATCTAGCAGCTGTGATGGAGACACTGGAAGATTTTTATCAGAGGGAACCACCTGCAGGTAATGGGACACATACCCTTGCACAAAAACAACCAAGGTGTTTGGCGCTTTATATCCCCCCCCCACCCCCAAACCCCCCCCCCCCCAAAAGGTGTAGTTGCTTTGAAGCATTATTCATCCCTTCCATTTCACCAGGAGCTGTAATTTCATAGCTCACCCGCAGTGCTACCAGCAGGCAGAATCTGGTATTGCAAGTCAGCCAATCAGCTCTTGTTATGCTCCATGATGCTGTTATACAATAACTAAATACGCTCATTTTTGTTAAATCAGAAAAATAAACAAAAAAAACAGCAGGACAAGGGTCACACTATTTCATACAAAGCGTCTCCTTGTTTCTACATGAAGATGTCAGAAGAAGCTGTAAATGTTTTATTTATGCTGGAAAGCTTTTACCTTCTACTACATTCAGACTAT
Source organism: Rana muscosa (assembly GCA_029206835.1). Lineage (NCBI taxonomy): Eukaryota > Metazoa > Chordata > Amphibia > Anura > Ranidae > Rana > Rana muscosa. Next base: position 190,389,386 of record CM055117.1, read on the forward strand.
TTATACTACATTCATACTACATGTTACATTGAGGAATTCTTACAGTCCGTGGACTCCTGTATTTCCACATAATCTGGTTCTTTCATAGTCTTTAAGAGGAGGATCTTTGAAAAATAATGGTGTTATTTAACTATGACTGTTATGCAAATCTAACTCCCTTGCAGCTACACTAACAAATATATACACTTTCTGACAGCTTTAAATGTTATATCCTTATTAACATTTAATTTTATGCCACAATGTGGCCTGCTGGGAATGCGATATGCATTATTTAAATGACCCATAAGAAAGATGTATTTTATCTGGGGACAGACAAGTGTTGTGATTCATTATCTGATTATTGTGATGAAGAGGCAGTTGAGAAAGTTACCAAGAATTGTCCTTTCAGCAGTGTTGGGAACCAGGAGGGCAATGCTGTGGATGTTTATTGGAAATGGGGACCTAGGCAATAAATTCTCTTTGTTGCTTTTTTCAGCATTTTGAAGTCCATGGAGTTTTCCCATTCTGAAGGACCAGGCGGTCAGGTATCGTACATCTTGTTTTTCAGAAGTATTCAAACTTTAGTCTGCATTTATTTTGCATCTGAAATACAAACCGTCTGTGCTGCCTCACAGAAGCCAATATGATTTGTATTTTTTTTACATGTGCCACTTGTCATTTCAGTGCTGATTGGAATCTGACTGCTTGTTAGTGGCTGATCAGTTTATTTTAAGGATACGAGTTGTGTTTTTCTTCTGGTGTACTTTTTTGAAAGCCGCTTTTGAATATAGCATTAGAATATTAAACTCAATATTCACTTGTAGTTGCTGCTTTTACTATGATCCCTTTTTTTTAAAATAAGAAGACATCTTTAACATGTATTAAAGCAAGTCTTTTTGTCCCTAAAAGCACTCTGTCTTGTACACTAACTCTTTTTTTAGACATTTTGATAAATTAGGCCCTTTTGGTTTTTCACATTGGTACATATTTTTTGTCAAGTCTTCAGAAATGAACACTATCTTATCTGTTTCTTAAATATGCTTCTGAAAGGAGAGCATGCAAAATCTCGCATAGTGTAGTACGACTATAAGAAAATATCTTGGTGGGTCTTTCATAAACCCAAAAGAAGTGTAACAGTCAGACTTCACATGTATTCTGTACACACTACCCGAAAATCTGACGTTCTGTTCACGTACGACCAAAACTATGTAGCCTGCACATTCAAATTTTTTCGTCTGAATCGACTGTCAAAAAAGAACTATACTAACGAGCAGATAATTGGACGATCGGGCGTCGTACAAAAATCACCATACGATTTTCGGATCATGTGTATGGGCCTTTAGAAACAACACAAAATTAGCAACAAGACGCTTGACTGGTTATAATCAGCAACAAATCCATTTGTACTACAGCCTTGCCCTGTGTTAATATTTTTCAGATTTCAGTTGTATGAATTTAGTTTAGTGGCAGGCATTATTATTAAATCACAAAAAAAAATAGTTTATTCTTCTGACAAAAATTAGCAGCTGAATTGTGATTGACATCTGTGTGGGCAGCATAAATGCTTGTTTTCCTGAAGTGTTTATTCTCCAAATTATGTGGTTATATTTTATATTGCTGGTTCTTTGTGACATTTACTTGTGAGACTCATTAGAAGAGTGAGATAGTTTCCTCTGTGTTTGCAAAAAAAATTAAAAACAACGGGTGACATTTTAAAAGCAAGGACAAGCAGGTAAATGGTAGCTTCTGCCCTTTTAGAAGAACATAAATTTTTCGACTATCTAAACTCACAAAACACTATTTTAGGCAGCATTGCTTGTGTGAATAACGCACACGCTTTATATTTTTTATTGCCCAAGAATTTGTATTTTTCTAAAGTGTGTGCAGTCATCCAGTTGTCGACTTGCTTTTGTGTTATTACTGTGCCTTGATTCCTCTAATTGCATTGTGGTTGCTGATCAGTTCATTTTCATTGGCTGTGTTTAGGATGCATCGAAACCATTGGAGGTTTTGTTGCTGGAAAAGAACCGCTCCCTGCAGTCGGAGAATGCCACGCTGCGAATTGGCAACAGCGACCTGAGCGGTAAGTTTGTTTTGCTGACTTGAGTAAGTGACAAAAATGAATGTGTTGTGGAAAGCGGTGTTAGGAGACACCTGACAGCAAGATTAATGAACATTGCAATCTGCGAGTATTGTTTGACTTGTAAAAGGTGTAAGCGGGCGAATAGAACACATTTTGGAGACCTTGTTGGCAGTGCTTAAATAATAAGACTAATTACCTTTTAGTTAATGGAAGCTTTGCAAGGTGTCATGATAAAACATTACAGACCTATTTCCCCCCTATGTTTTATGGGGAAAACAGAAAAAATGTGTAACAAGGATTTTTTTTTTTAATATTTTAATAGCCTTTTTAACTACTTAAAGAGATACTTTGCTTCAACCAAAAAGCAGAACACTGCTTCAGACTTTCCAATGCATTAACTTGGTGGGGTTCCTGTATTTCACTCAGTTCAGAAAATGCCAAGCAGCTTTCTCAAAGCCCTTTAAGTGCCCTTTGTAGCCAGTCTGGGAGTGACTTTAATTGGCGCACCCACTGTAGCTTTAGCAAGCGGCAGCCAGCTTTTAGCAAGTACTGTAAGATGACAGGGCAGACCTTTGTTAAACGCTTAGTAAATGCCTGCCAAAGATGATGATCTTCACAATATCATTCAAGCTAGGATGAAGATCCATCACTCAGAACTATGGGAAATGGGTTTGGTTAATCGTCCCTTAAATTCACAGTTCCAGAACCAGCTCCTGTTTTCTCCTCTGCTTTACTGATAACTGGTGCTATGCACATATGGTGAAGAGTTTGTTTTCCATTTCACTGTAGAAAAAGGAACAGTCATTGGCTGGTCATGCAGAGGTTGGCCAACATGTGATAAAATGATATGCATGCCATAACAAGAGCTTCCGATGCTCAGAATATTTCTTCCCTCTGTTGTTATTTCCTTCCTGAATACATCTAAGGTTGCATTTATTTGTTTTCATTTTCTTGTATATGGCCAACCCAATAATCATTTGTTGTATATGGCCAACCCAATAATAATTGCTCTCAAAGCAGTGCCTTGTTGTTTGAGAGAGATGAGCTTCAGCTGAGGCTTTCTGGGGTAATAATCAAATTACACATCTATGGTATTACCCAATGAGACTGAAGCATGGGTCTTCTTTAAAATTAGAACAGTTGTATTTTTTATCATCTACCATTGACTGTGAGGAAGTGAGGCAGACATCACTGTAAAGAACTCATTATTTTTACCTGACCTGATTTTTGACCAGTTTCTGTGTTTTACAGTTTGCTAATAATTCTTAAATGTGTGGTTTAACCTGTAAATGACAATATCTATCATATAGCTATTATCTTTCTTACTTGAGCATTCTACTGATTTCATAGACTTAGTATGGTTTAACAATGGTATTTTTGGCAATTAACAATAAGATAATGGTTTCCTAGAGAATGCATGACTAGGTTCCTTTCAAGTGTAAATGTTTGCTGTGGGCCACTGAATCGATTGTGTATGCAATAAGCTCATGTTTATGTTGAGAATTGTATTGTTTGTATGACACAGTGGTCTGTACTGAAGAGGTGAAGTGCAATGATTTGTCTTAGGAATTCTCCAGGCTGCAACAAACTGTACAAGAAAGGTACAAACATGAAATGCATGTTGGTTGTTTTGGGGGCCTTGTTCGGCTTACTGCAAATTCAATTTAAAAACCTAATTGGCCCTCTTAAAAAGAAAATGCACTTTTTCACTGTGGGGCAAACATTGCGTTTTTATCTTGGTTTTTCCCTTTTTAATCCCCCATAATGCATTATGTTTGACCTTTCTTGTAGGGTCAGCCAGGAGAAAAGGGAAAGACCAGCATGAAACTCAGCGCCCTGCAACCTTGCCGGCCTCCCCTCCCTCTCAGTTGCTCCGCAACGCAGGGGAGCAGGTTTCCAATACTAATGGTACACACAAGTTCTCACCAACGGGTTTAAACCAAGACTATTTCAGCTTATCCATTGCAAGCCCTTCTTTGCCCTTGGCCTCCACGGGGAAATTTGCACTAAATTCACTTCTCCAGCGACAGCTTATGCAGTCCTTCTACTCCAAGACAATGCAGGAAGCAGGAAGCACAAGCATGCTTTTCTCAACAGGTCACTTCAGCACAAACTCCATATCTTCCCAAAGTCCACTGCAGCAGCCAAGCCCGGACGTAAATGGCATGGCTCCTTCACCGAGCCAGTCCGAGAGCGCTGGAAGCGTCTCAGAAGGTGAAGATATAGACACTGCAGAAATTGCACGCCAAGTGAAAGAGCAGTTGATCAAGCACAATATTGGACAACGTATCTTTGGACATTATGTACTTGGATTATCACAAGGGTCTGTGAGCGAAATCCTGGCCAGGCCCAAACCTTGGAATAAATTAACTGTACGAGGGAAGGAGCCTTTCCACAAGATGAAGCAGTTCCTGTCCGATGAGCAGAACATCCTTGCACTACGGAGTATACAAGGCCGACAAAGAGGTGGGTGCGACTTGTTTTTCCTACACTTTGTGTAGTGTTTTCTTACTGTATATCTCAGCTTTAGACTATTTTCATTCCGCATTCATCACTTTCAAATCCACTTGCACAATAATAGAGGTTAATTTTTAATTTTGTTGAAGGTAATATCACATCTACATTTAGGATATAAAATCAACATTGCAGACATATTTTTGATTTACAGGATGTGTTGAAGCAAAATACATGAGAGAGAAGCATTAGATGGCTAAACTTTTTCAGCTTGGCTGACAGTGTCACAACTGCTGAAGGTTAGTAGGGTTTTCCATCTGTGGCTTCTCAAACAGATATTTTGGTTTCTGATAGATTTAATTTAAGAACAACAGATTTGTGTGCTTGTGCTTTCACTCTTTCTGCCCTGGTTCACACTGGTGCGTTTTGACATGCGATTTGACATGTCAAATCGCATTTCAAATTGGCGGCATTTGCCGGCAATGGCACTGTCCTTCACCGATTTCGAAAAGTAGTTTCTGTACTACTTTTTGCGATTTTGGCCCGTGATTTACATCTGTGCAGAAACCAGCACAGATGTCTCTGTAATCGCAACCGAAATCAGGACTGATGAGCGGGAGTGAAATCGTGCGAGTTCAGCTGAATTGGCACGGCTTCATTCCCGCAGCCCAGTGTGAACCTGGGCTCCATGAAAGGGATACAATAACAGTATGTACAGGTGCGGCAATTTTCCCTCACGATGAATCACACATGACTTTGCTCTTGGATGTGCAGGCCTCTTTGCATGGTGACATGCACTATCTCCTATCTGGGACCAGCCTTATTAACAAGAGGCTGCAAGTTTAACATGTTACCATGGGGCTTTATTGGACAGTGATCACTTGCTGAAGGTGTGTTTCCAGATATGTCTGTCTGATCAAGTAGCAGAGGAATGGATCATTTTGTAACTGGTGTAAAAAAATGGAGGAAAGCAAGCTAAAGCCTTCTGAGCAGATGCACCAATTATAGCCTTAGGCACCTCCCGGCCATGAAAGTTTTATAATTGTCACCTGTGAAGCCTAAGTATTGTAGAACAATTAATGTTATGTAACTTCTGAGGCCCTCCAAATGACTTTAGCATGCTGACAGGTTTAGGCTTAAATCTGACTTCTGATTATATCTTAAAAAATACCATATTCAATAAGGCTGAGCGCAATGTCCCCTAGCAACCATTTACTAATCGCCTCTTACCATTGTGACAATTGTGGAAATTTGTCAGCTTGCTAGCAGTTACTGCTGACTATATTGATTTTTGCACAGCTTCCTCATAATAAGCATGCGTTGTCTTTCAAATCAGAATGCAGTGCAATAGCATTTACATAACCTATATATTGTTCCACATCCACTGGTTTGCATCTTCACCTTTCATACACAACAACTCTGTACATATTTAGTTACTGAGCCAACTTACATGTTATCTTCCATGTTAGATTATTTGTTTTTTACATATAGCAGTAAGCAATTGGATCAGAAAGCTTCTGTAAATAGGTAAATTAGGCACTTCCAGTTTAAACACAATCCTCCAAATGCTGGTGGGGTTAATTCATTTTGATATTATTTTCCAATCACATGTATTGGCATGCACAGAAAAGTATAGCAGCACCAGATGTATCCTGCTGATAGATCAAAGAGTTTCCATAGACATAACAATGTAGTAACGTATTAAATTACCTATGAAAAGACCTTTGACATATCCACCATAAACATAAATGATGCATTGTGTGCTAGCAAAACATAAGCTATGAATATCACTGTCATTTGACGGGTGAATTATTACCAGGCCCATCTATCTACCTACATGAATTTGATGTCTTTATGCTTTTTGTGGCAGTTACTCTTTAAAGCTACCTGCAAAAATTTTTAAAACAAACAACTATAAATGGCTGGATCAGGTGAATATTCTATAATGTCTCTATCAGAACTAACAAAATGTCCCATCTTCACTTTTTGTATTCAGTAGTATAAGAGCAAGACCTGGAGACAGAAGTCTCTTATGGTCATGTAATGCAGCTACTTTAGTCTACATAGCCTGTCTCATGTCTATACAGGCAATTAATATAGTGTATTGAATATCTGTTTAAGCCAATTAATGCCATGTCTCCTAGAAAGGAATATGTTATCAAAACCCTACTGAATCGTTTTTTTGTGTTTTGATATGTTCTAAATAATGAACAGCTATGGGGCTGCTATTAACACCTTAACAGGTTATTCTCAAAACTGATACTCAAGTTTTTGGTAGGTGCATGAGAGTTAAAGCACTTTTTACTATCATTTGGACAGTCTTATCTGATGTTTTTTTAAATGTATTATTACAATATGAAGAATCCAGAAGTGCCTGAACAAAGAGAGGGGTGGAAACACCCAAAACTCTCAGGTGTCAGGAATAATAAGAGGGAAATCTCATTGTTAAATTATCCTAGGTGTATAATAAGCTGATATAGACTCCACCAATCTCCAGATATAATCAAAATTTAATGCACAGTTTCTCCTAATTAACACCACAAAGATGACCATACTAAAATATTAATATATATATATATATATATATATATATATATATATATATATATATTAATGTGTATATATAAATGTGTGAATGCACACGTGTGTCACTTTACTAGTGGCCCTTTCACACAGACTTTCCGATCAGGTTCACCTGTCCATTTTTCAGGCAGACCTGATCAGAAGCTCTGTGCATTTCTATGGGGCAGGCTGATGTAGATGGACTTGTGTTGATTTATACCGGCCTACCACAGAGTCCGTCCACATCCAGAAATAAAAACAAAAAAGGACACTGGGTCCTTTTCGGATCCAAATGTGACAGATCGGAGGTAGCCTGGTATAAATGGACACAAATATGTTTACATCCAGCCATAAATGGACACAAGTCCATTTTTTTTTTTTTTTATCTAATCTCTTTATTAAATGAAAACAAATAACATGTCATACCGAGCCGTTCAGAATATCACAAGCCCTAGGTGCAAAAAGACATGTTTGACAGACAGATACAAGAACAGACAAACGAAAACAATTGTAGCTTAAAGTCCTTATCAGGTCTTGTCCTAGCAGACGAGCCCGAAAGCTAGCACTAGGCAAGTGGACATTGATCGAACCATCTTATTTAATCACAGGGTAGCCCAGCGGCACCGAGTCCGGAGGTGAGGGGCATAAACAGCCTCCGACAACCACCTCTGGCACAACGCCTTGCCCAAGGCCTCCCCGAGGCTAAAGATTGTCACCGGCGGGGAATAACAGTGCCAACCCCCAGAAGGGCAGCCTCCCCTGCAGTGGCAAAAGCACTAGGGATGTAAGTCAGACTATGTTAATGACATATTGGGCCGAAGCACAAGTCCATTTACATCTGGCTGACCATAAAGTTACCGCGGTTCTGCCGGTGTCCGCTATATAAATTATAAATGCAGACACAAACTGATGAACAGGCTCTGATTCAGCAGGGTCCTGCCCACCGATCCCCTACTGAAATGAGTGTAGCTGCTCTTTCAAGCCTTACTACTAGGCTTATTAAGTAAAGCATTTCAGAGATGTAATAATGTACAAAGGACAATAGCAACCAATGAGAAAGATGGGGCTTGATTTGTTGCTACTGGTTACTCACCTGCACACATTTCTCTTTGCCTTATTGAATATGCCAGTATGTTAGAAACCATATCTAGTATTTATATTAAGGACTAAGCTGGCAACACACCAGTTAGAGCTTCATAACAAATCTGGTATGTTAGATTAGCAATATTTACTGATAGTCCACCTAAACAGTTCATTCAGATATTATAAAAATACTTAAATCCTCACACTGAATTGCTGCTATTAAAAGAGAAGCATTGCCAAAGCTTTTTTTTGTCAATACTTCTCTTGTGGGTCACAGGAATGCACTTATTTTTGCTCTCCTGTGACCCAGAATCAGCCGACAGCAGGCTAAAGTCCACTTTCGGCTGACGTCACAGAGCCACTTCAGGTTTTGGAAGGATCCCAACCATATTTTCAGGATCCACCCAGATGCCATTTCGGCAGCTGGCCCCACCTCTCAGCATATGGCTGAGAGCTGGAGCCAGCCTCTCCCTCCCCAGCCCAGTGCTCCAGTAAGCACTGGAGGGGCAGAGCAGAGAGCCTGGGACTAAGTCACCACTCTTTGTTTAAGGCTGTTCGAGAACTGAGTGATCAGCGGTCATGTAAACACTCAGTTCTATGGCTTATAGCCAACCCAAGACAGCTGTAGCATCAGACTGATGCCGCAGCATTGATATAAGTGTGTATGTGTGTATGTATGTATGTGTGTATATATATATATATATATATATATATATATATATATATATATATATATATATATATATATATATATATATATATAATTTATTTTAACAACCTCAGACTTCTCCTTTTTAAATGTTGCTTATCTACCAGATTAATTCCAAACCCAGCTACATACCTTACGAGCAGATTGTGCAGTCTCTTTTCAATAACATTTATAACTATGTAGTATAACCCAATCACAGAGGCTCTTGCACTACAGAATTGTTGGTAAATCTTGTTTTATGGCCACCTTAAGGAAAATGTGACTGGTATGTGACTTGTATGGGCCATCCTAAGGAAAGGATGACTGATATGAGGCCTGCTTAAAGTGTATTTCCACTTTTGCAGTCAAATTTGCATAAAATCCCACTATTTGTTTTGTGTTCCCATTCACATGGCATATTTTTTTTTTTTAATATTTCTTTCCTTTTAGATGTTTCTGAGGAGAAAGTGTCATGGCACATTTTGGAATATCTTAGTGTCTCTGTTCCCACGGAGACCAGGAACTCACTTGGTTTTCTCTCATTAACGTACAATGGTTCCACCATTTTAACCCTTTTTTTTAGGGACAGACAAGTGTTCAATTCTAGTTCACAAATGATAAAGATCTGCTAGTACAGTACAGATAGGGTTAATTATGGAAAACACAGCTCCCCAGCCCCTTTCTAAACATTACAAAGTAGTAAGAGTTTGGTAAGTTTAATAAGCAACTAAATAGCACTTAAAAAGGTAACCAGCAGTTTTTAAACTTTTTTTCATGTTAATGGGAACATGTAACAAATATAAAGTAGAAGTTACCCCAATGGCTAAAAAAGTGGAAATACACTTTAAGCTTCCCCACAAAGTTCAATGTGCTTCTGCCGGAAAGCAGTAAGAAACAGTTAAATTTTTAGCTTATGTGGGTTCTAGCATCTCTGTAAGTACCATCTGTGCTTCAGTCAAGCATTAGCATTCATCCACATTCGATCTTTCATCATTTCATGTAACGTAGCCCATAATGTAGAAAACAATCTGACATCCCCCGACTGTTTTGTTCTTACCAAACTCGTTTTTCAACAGAGAATCCAGGCCAGAACCTGAACAGACTGTTTCAGGAGGTACCGAAAAGAAGAAATGGGTCTGAAGGTACGTCACAAGCAGCTGTCTCTATGTTTGTAGCCAACCATTCTGCTTCCACTCTTGCTGTGTAACCAAACAGGGGCATGTGATTCTGGCCTGGAATCTGATAGAAAAACAGCTGCAGTAAGTATAAAACACGGGTTCTCAGACATGGTCTCTCTCACAGAAACTGGCTTTGTAAAACAAACTGGCGGTTAGGTTCTTTACTCTGGGTTCTTGAAGGTGGACCTCAGTTAACATTGAAAATGAGTCCTTAAAGCTCATAAGATAGACACAGCCTACCTGGCCAGAGTTTTTTATTTAGACATGGCACTCCAGCTCACACCACTGCTTATAACCCCAAGTTGGCAGCAATCTGGTGTTCAGGGAACACCAAGGTGAGAAGGTGGACCAGGTTTTTGCACTGAGCGATTTATTAATGTCTTTGAGATTTAAAGACTCAGCAAATTTATGCAGTCATCAACTGCCAAGAAGATGTGAGGATTTGACAAGTGTGGACGTTACAATTTCACTCAGGTTTCCAATGATATTTTGTTGGGAAGATTTCCCCTTACTATCACTGGAACTGAAAGGAACATGACAGAATTACTGTCCCGTACCCACTCATAAAAAAAAACAATAAAAATATAGAGGAGTTCCACCGCCAGATTAAAGTTTTGGCAGCTGCCATTGCTGACTTGTCTTTAGCCACCTTAATACTGGACACTTTCACCCACTTCCTGCCCAGGCAATTTTCCGCTTTCGGAGCTCTCGCATGTTGAATGACAATTGCGTGGTTATGCAACACTGTACCCATGTGACATTTTTATAATTTTTTTCACACAAATAGAGCTTTGGTGGTATTTAATCACAAACAAAAAAAGACCTAAAGTTCGAACACAAAAACCATGTTTATTTTTCTTTCTGTTTTGCAAATAAGTAATTTTTCCAAAATTTATACTGCTACATTACTTTGGTCAAATTAACCCAAATAAGTGTATATTATTTGGTCTGTGTGAAAGTTAGGCCTGGTTCACACTTGTCCGACAAACGCTCCGACATTAGGAGCTCATGTCGCATGACGTGTGAAAATCAATGAATCCCTATGAGAGCCGTCTTAACTGGTCCGACACAAGTCGGTCCGACATTAAAAATGCTCCCTGTACTACTTCTGTCCGACTTTGATCCTACTTCAGCCCATTGAATATCATTGAAGTCGGATCAAAGTAGGATCCTTGTCCTAACCATCCGACATTTGACATCCGACATGGTGATTACAGCAGCAGTAAAAGGAATTTATCTCACCCTGGGATTGTTTTGATTGGTCAAAGGACAAGTCAGACTAGCACAATGTCGGATCAAAGTAGTATCCTGTTCATGAATGTCGGATGGATGTCGGACCAATGTAGGATCAATGTAGGACTGATGTCGCAGAGCAAAGTAGGATGAAAGTCGGATGAATGTCGTGTCGTATCAGTGTGAACCCAGCCTAAGAGTCTACAAGCTTTGGTACCAACCATTGAAAATTGATCACACCTGATTTTTTTGAGGCCCTAACATACAGTTCAAATACTCCCCTTTTTGAAAAGTAGACAGTCCAGGATATTTAGTAAGAGGCATGGTGAGTTTTTCAAAGTTGTAATTTATTCCCACAATTATTTGGAAAATAAAGAAATTAGTTTTTTTTTTTATTATTTCATATTAACAAGTTGTTTCTTACACACAGAATAGGTATACTTGCAAACATTATATATATTTTTAGCAGAGGCCCTAGAGAATAAATTGTTTTTTGTTTTTTTATGTAACGGGGTATAAGCGCAGCAGTTGTTCGAACACCATTTTTGGGGAAAATATGCACTTTAATGAATTCTAATGCACACAAACACAATATAATACTCAATTTGTTGGTAAAATATAAAATATGGTGTTGCGCCAAGTAAATAGATACCAAACCGGTCATGCTTTAAAATTGTGCATGCTTGTGGAATGTCGCCAAACTGTGGTATTTAAAAAATCTCCATAGGCGATGCTTTATAAGCCTTTACGAGTTACCAATTTAGAGCTACAGCAGAGGTCTCGTGCTAGAATTATTGCTCAAGCTCTACGTTTGTGGCAGTACCTCGCATGTGTAGTGCTATTGCCGTTTATGTATGCGTACAAGACCAACGCAAGCATTCACCTTTGCACGGTGGAACAGGGGTGCTTTAAAAAATTATATTCATCTTTTTTTTATGTACTGTATTACAGTAAAACCTTGGATTGCAACCATAATTCGTTCCAGAAACATGCTTTTAATCCAATGCACTTGTATATCAAAGCAAATTTCCCCATAAGAAATAATGGAAACTCAAATGATTCGTCCCACAACCATTTATTCATAGGTCCTACAGTTTATAGTCCATATAAAAAGATTATAGCATTGTGACCAGGTTGTGTAACCATAAAATGTCCATCCACAAATGGTCACCTCCACAAGGGAATTAGAAGCAAAATCCATCAGGAGCTACAGATTATAAAAGAGAAGAGAGGCGCCTCTAAGTGTACCAATGTGGTTACATTTAATGAAAGTACAACATTTAGTAACTCACATGGTTGATGATTAAAATTGGCACATATAAGTATGCGGGCATCCAGGGTAAAGCTGTGCACATAGACCATCCCCCGCACCGCCGGCTCTCATCGCTGTCAGTCTGCAATGGTTCCCCATGAAGACTACCCTGCAGTAGAGCGATCTGAGAGCGAGGCTTGAAGCACTCGTGGAGCGTAGAGTGGAAGGGGTGACCACGTTGATGGCGGTGGGGAGGATGGTCTATGTGGACAGCTTTACCCCAGATCCCTGGCATACCTTAGATATGCCTCCTAATCATGTGAGTTTTCTAAATGTTGTACCTTAAATGTAACCATATTGCTACACTTAGAGGCGCCTCTCTTCTCTTTTTTTATACTCAGTTATGACATGTTGCTACTCTTATATCAAGACATTGCTTGTATATCAAGTCACAATTTATTACAAAATTTAGCTTGTCTTGCAAAACACTCTCAAACCAAGTAACACTCAAACCAAGGTTTTACTGTATTTAGTACACTGTGACAGATGTTGATGGGACACTAGTACAGATGTTGATGTGCACTGTGGACAGGCACAGATGGTGTGATCTGTTTGTAGCTGAACAGTACAATCATTAGCTACACAGAGATCACTGACAGGCTGCAGCAATCCCCCTCTCCCCGTCCAGTTGGAATGGCGCTTTTTCACCTGGCCGTTTTATGTACAGTGGCCGGATGGGAAGTGGTTAAAGGTTCGCACTGTAATCCTGATTTCAAAAAGTAGTTTATGTACTACTTTTTGCAATTTCGGGGTGCGATTTCCATTAACATCTGTGCAGAAACCCGCACAGATGTCTGAGAAATCGCAGCCAAAATCGGGACAGGCATGCGAGAGTGAAATCTGAACTCGCACGGCTTTATTCTCGCAGCTCAGTGTGAACCTGGGCTTACACACAGTTTTTGGTCCCCTGCTCAGGGGCTTCACAGGTTCCTGAGTACACATCAGTAAATTATGACACCTGTGTGCAAGGGCCCTATTCTGATTACTGCAGGTAACAATAAAATGTTACATATGTTCAGTGCCTTCAATGGTATTTTTCAAGATGCTTGTTGCATGAGTTAGTTTAGCATGTCGATTTTATATATGATAGAATTAACTGGTCCTTACACTAAATAAAATGTAATAAAAATGCCACATCTTTTACAGAATGCTATAATATGCCAAGCAAGGAATACAATTCTTTGTATCACAACAAGTTCACAACACAGACCTGCAAGTGTAAACCAACACATGTACATATGAAATTCACACAACATAACCTAGTTCACAGGGTCGTAGCCTAAAAAGGAAGATTGGAATGAATACAGTTCTAAAGTAACATTAACTATGTGTTAAGTGTTAGTAAAGCTGAACTGCTGGCGTATTTATTAAATGCATAATACAGTTTTATTCATGAAAAAATGTTGTTTGAATCTGTCTTGATATGAGGCTCCCCTGTGCTGTAGAACTCAGACTGGTAGAGGGATGTTCAATACTCTGAACCAGTCACTCTTTTCTGGACGTTCTGAGAAGGACCGTGCTAAAACAGGAGAGATATAATCTCATCAGGCTGCTGCTTCTCCTTCATTGTTCAATCATGCCGTGTACACACGATCGATTTTCTTGATGGTGAAAACACCGCCGAGAAATTCGACATGAAAAACGAGAATCGGCTTGGTCCCCTACACACAGCCGGTTTTCATGACATTTTTTCTCTTGGTCGAGAAAACCGACTGTGTGTAGGCTCCCTGGCAGTGTTTCCCTATGGGAAAACTGGCGTGGAAAAAAATGCAGTGAATCACGACGAGAAAAATTAGAGCATGTTCTAATTTTTCTCGTCATGATTCTTGCCGTTTTTCTCGTCGAGAAAAATGCTGGAAAGCCCACACACAAGCGTTTTTCTCGTCAAAGAGAAAAAATTTACATTTTCCCGACGAGAAAAATGGTCGTGTGTACGCGGCATCACAGGCTCAGGCAAGGTGGTAACCAAGCTGCATTACTTGTATGCAGTAGAAAAAAGTCGCCCAACATGGCTGTGCTATGTAACAGGGCTGTGTAAATCGCAGGACAGGCTGGTTAGAATTACATACCCTTCGCAGATAGAACATATTCTCATATTCGTGTATGTATGGTATTTCAGCTTTGTATTTGGTGGTTTCCCCATATGTCAGCTTTCTCAATAATGACATTCAGACAAAGTTAACAACTGCAGAAGCTATTAGCTGGAATATAAATATACTTTTCAGCATTCTTCTTCTAGATAAAAGGTTTCTTTGAACGTTAAGTGTCTCTTTGTATGCTTATTGTGGATGACAATGATCCTGGATGATGTTCTTATTGAAGGCAAAACCCAGAATTAAGTTATAACTCATTCCAAAACCAGCACCTGTTTAGCTAGAAGTAATTGCTAACACCAGTACTTAATTATTATTGTGGGGCTTCGTATACTGTAGTGCAAATTGACCCCCTGACGAATGCACATTGAAAATAAAGGCTGAGCTGCTCAGTGGTTTGAATTGCAAAATTATAATGTTGTATGGCAACTGTTTGTGTGAGCAGCTGTACAGGACTATTGAACAAGGGAATTTGTGGTGAATTGTAGGGGAAAATAGAAAAATTGAATGAAAACTAGCTGTCCCATCCAAGTCAGGAAAGGCAGTACGTTTTTGGAATGTCCATATATACCGTAGTTAGTCAGGTTGAAAAAAGACCATCCAGTTCAACCATAAAAATAAATAAAAAATATCATACAGTACCATATATACAATCCTATACCCACAGGTGATCAGAGAAAGGCGAAAAAACCCAGCAGAGCACGATCCAATTTGCTACAGCAGGGGAAAAACTTCCTTCCTGATCCCCTGAGAGGTAATCGGATTTTCCCTTGATCAACTTTATCTATAAATGTCAGTACCCAATTATATTCTGTACATTTAGGAAAGAATTCAGGCATTTCTTAAAGCAATCTACTGAGCTAGCCAGAAGCACCTCTGGATGGCGTCTATTCCACAATTTCACAGCTCTTACTGTGAAGAAACCTTTCTGTATTTGGAGATTAAATCTCTTTTCCTCTAGACGTAAAGAGTGCCCCCTTGACCTTTGTGTTGACCGTAAAGTGAATAACTCAACACCAAGTTCACTATATGGACCCCTTATATATTTGTACATGTTGATCATATCCCCTCTTAATCTTCTCTTCTCAAGAGAGAATAAATTCAGTTCCTCTAATCTATCCTCATAGCGGAGTTCCTCCATGCCTCTTATCAGTTTGGTTGCCCTTCTCTGCACTTTCTCCAGTTCCCCAATATCCTTTTTGAGAACTGGTGCCCAAAACTGAATGGCATATTCCAGATGAGGGCTTACTAATGATTTATACAGGGGGAAAATGATATCTCTCTCTCTGGAGTCCATACCCCTCTTAATACAAGAAAGGACTTTGCTCACTTTGGAAACCGCACCTTGGCATTGCATGCTAAGCTCATGATATACCAAAACCCCAGGATCCTTCTCCATTACGGATCCCCCCCCCCAGTTGTACCACCCCCCCCCCAGTATGTATGATGCATGCATATTCTTGGCCCCCTAGTATATAACTTTACATTTATCTATATTAAACCTCATCTGACACATAGTGGCCCAATTAGACAGTGCATTGAGGTTGGCTTGTAAATTGGAGACATCCTGTAAGGACGTTATTCCACTGCATAGCTTGCTGACATCTGCAAAGACTGAAATGGTACTTTTAATCCCAGACCCAATATCATTTATAAAGATATTAAAAAGTAAGGGCTCCAACACTGAACCTTGGAGTACACCACTGATAACCTTGGACCATTCAGAGTAAGAATCATTAACCACGACTCTCTGAATTCTGTCTTTTAGCCAGTTTTCTATCCATTTACAAACTGATCTTTCCAATCCTGTAGACTTTACCTTGCACATGAGCCGTGTGTGGGGAACTGTATCGAATGCTTTTGCAAAATCCAAGTATACCACGTCCAAGGTTTTACTTACCTTTTCATAAAAATAAATCAGATTTGTTTGACAACTTGTTTTTCATTATCCCATTGTCATGGATATGCAGCAGTGTTTGTCTGTCAGCTTACCTTCCTTCCCATGTGTTCATCTTAGAGGCCTGAGCCCTTTCACCTGGCTTCCTTTATAATCTCCTCCCAGCCTGACTCCACCCCAGGCCCTATCACTGAACACTATATTAACCTGTGCACTGCAAGCCTGCTTTGCTGATCAACGTGTTTGTTAGGCATTGTGTGTTTGGGTTCCTGCCTGCCGTGTGCTACGTCTGTCTCTCTGTTGCGTTATTGGCTTGTCCCCGACCATCCCTGTCTGCTCGTGACCCTTGACCTTCGGCTCGTTCTTCGTTATCCTTGTCTGCTTGTGGCCCCTGACCTTCGGCTTGTTATTCGGTTCTCTCTATCGTGTGTTGCTGCTTCCCCTTATCCTACGGGGCGTGAGCTAGGGAACTCCAGGGGCCGCGACCTGGTCCCAGCCTGCAGCGTAACATCCTCACCACTAGAGGCCCTGGAGAAGACCAGCTGGGTCTTAGACTCCGCGCCCTGGGGAATCTTGGCTCTCGCTTCCGTTGGGATCCCGGTTGTGCTCCTCTGGTCCCGCTTTCCACAACCACCCAGTTTCCTATCCACAGAAGCCAGCCATAGGGTTCACTACCTCGCGGTGCACTCCTGTCCCCCTACGGTGTGCATCTGTCACCTGGCCACAGGTGACCCTGACAGTTTGATCAGCCATGAACCCGGCTGACATCCCGCTACCCGCGGATGATCCATTGCAGGGCATAGTTTGCAGACTTGAAACCCAGGAATCGAATCAGACTCAGGTGATGCGATTCCTCCAGGATCTGGCTTCTCGCTTCGAGCAGCTTCAGGCCTCCTTGGGAACCCTGAATCCGCAACCTCAAGTACAACCAGCGGCTGTACCTATCGCACCAGTCGCAGCCTCACACTCACTAAGATTGCCAGCTCCGTTCCGTTTCTCTGGGGACTCCAAGGCCTGCAGGGGGTTTCTCAGCCAATGCACTATTCATTTTGAGCTCCAGCCCCAAAACTTCCTGTCTGATCGGGCTAAGGTAGCCTATATCATTTCCCTCCTCTCTGGTGAAGCTTTAGCCTGGGCAGCCCCTCTGTGGGAACTGAATGATCCAGTGGTTTCTAGCCTGTCTGGCTTCTTGAAACTTTTTCGGAATATCTTCGAAGAACCGGCTCGTGTCTCTTCAGCGGCCAGCGCCCTTTTACGTCTCCGCCAAGAGTCTGCTTCTGTGGGACAGTATGCCCTTCATTTCCGCATACTGTCGGCTGAGTTGAGCTGGAACAATGAGGCCTTAGTCGCAACCTTTTTGCATGGCCTGTCTGATAGAGTGAAGGATGAATTAGCAGGAAGAACCATCCCCACTGATCTGGCCGGCGTTATCTCCTTGTGTAACCAGATCGATATTCGCTTTCAGGAGAGGACCTTAGAAAAGCAACGCCAGCAGTCCTTGGTTCTTAGTCAGCCTGAGCTCCCCTCTCTTCGACCCGTAGAGCATCTCCTACCAGCTGAGGAACCCATGCAGCTGGGTCGGACCAGGCTATCCCCCGAGGAACGTGCTAGGCGCAGAACTCTTGGTCTGTGTCTTTACTGTGGGGGCAAAGGTCATTTTCGTGACACTTGCTCTCTTTGTCCAGAAAAACGTTCGGGTCCACTTCATCTGGAAAGTGGAGTATTGGACCCAGAAATATCACCTTCCCCTTCTCGTCTTCTGCTTTCTGTGTTCCTTCATGTTGGTGCTTCTTCTCATTCGGTCTCAGCATATCTGGATTCCGGAGCCGCTGGTAATTTCATGGACTGGGAAATCGCATCGTCCATGAGACTTACTCTTTTGCCCCTCACCACGCCATTGGTGGTCTTGGCGATTGATGGTACTGTTCTCCCAGGGGGACCTATCCGCTTCCAGACCCTCCCTGTTAAGATGTCGGTAGGGACACTCCACCAGGAGTGGATATCCTTCCTTATCTTACCCAAGGCCTCAACGCCTATAATTTTGGGTCTCCCATGGTTACAGCTCCATTCTCCTCATGTGGACTGGACTACTGGACAGATTCTGGCTTGGGGTCCCTCCTGTTCCTCGTCCTGCCTACCCAAGGTTGCCCCCTGTGAATCTGAGCCGGTCATTCATTCCAGGTTGCATAACCATTTACATTTCTCTGTCCCTAACCACCCTTGGACGCACAGCCAGGCTAGCTTGTCTACAAGTCCTGCAGTCGCTACGTCTTGCGATGCGATTCAGGTAGTCGCTACACCTGACTCAGCTATTCACTCTGCCTCTGTACTAGTTATGCCAGTCCAGCCCATGCCCAGTGAGCCTCCTACTTTTTCTTGTTCGGGACATTCTGCTTGTCCTTCAGCTATTCAGCTTGACTCCTGCGACATGTCACCTTCTAACCAACCTGACTTCAGGGTTCCACTGACATCTGCCCAGTCTGATGGTCCTGTGCAAGATGACCAGTTCCCCTTTAAGGGTCTAGGGGACCCCCCTCAGATTCCTGTTGATCCTCTCATGCCCTTGCTTATTCCTAGAGAGCCTTTGGCCCTCAATAGATCTTCTTGTCATCTCCCTACCTCATTTTCGGTCTCTGAGGATAATCTTAAGTATGAGGTTAGACAAGTTCTGGATTCTCGGCTCTGCAGAGGCATTCTTCAGTACCTTGTGCATTGGAGAGGTTTTGGTCCTGAGGAGGCGTCTTGGATTGCTGCATCTGATGTCGCTGCACCTCATCTGTTGAGAAGGTTTCATCAGAGATTTCCCTTTAAGCCTGGGTCCAGGCGGGGGAGGGCCCATAAGAGGGAGGGTACTGTCATGGATATGCAGCAGTGTTTGTCTGTCAGCTTACCTTCCTTCCCATGTGTTCATCTTAGAGGCCTGAGCCCTTTCACCTGGCTTCCTTTATAATCTCCTCCCAGCCTGACTCCACCCCAGGCCCTATCACTGAACACTATATTAACCTGTGCACTGCAAGCCTGCTTTGCTGATCAACGTGTTTGTTAGGCATTGTGTGTTTGGGTTCCTGCCTGCCGTGTGCTACGTCTGTCTCTCTGTTGCGTTATTGGCTTGTCCCCGACCATCCCTGTCTGCTCGTGACCCTTGACCTTCGGCTCGTTCTTCGTTATCCTTGTCTGCTTGTGGCCCCTGACCTTCGGCTTGTTATTCGGTTCTCTCTATCGTGTGTTGCTGCTTCCCCTTATCCTACGGGGCGTGAGCTAGGGAACTCCAGGGGCCGCGACCTGGTCCCAGCCTGCAGCGTAACATCCTCACCACTAGAGGCCCTGGAGAAGACCAGCTGGGTCTTAGACTCCGCGCCCTGGGGAATCTTGGCTCTCGCTTCCGTTGGGATCCCGGTTGTGCTCCTCTGGTCCCGCTTTCCACAACCACCCAGTTTCCTATCCACAGAAGCCAGCCATAGGGTTCACTACCTCGCGGTGCACTCCTGTCCCCCTACGGTGTGCATCTGTCACCTGGCCACAGGTGACCCTGACACCCATGCTGTCTGTTCTTTGCAATTCATGCACATTTCCCTGTGTTTTGTTATCTAAAGACCCTGCAAGTACAGAAAACTACCTGATCTTTGCTAGAAGTCCACCCAGCTGTTAATTTCCTATTGTAGGCTGACAACACACAGCATTTTTTTTTTGGGGGGGCGACCATTCATCCAGGCCACTGTCTTAATTTCCAAAGCATAGATACTATTCGACTTGTATCCCAAGTTAAGTACTGGGAGGGCTAAATAGACTTTTAAGATAACATGGAATGTGTGCAGAGGTCACAGGACCTGTTTGAATTTTTAAAAAGATCAACACATTTTTGGACTTAAAAAATTGATATAACAAATTGCTTTCAGTGTTATATTTAATAGACCAAAATGCAGACAATAACAGAAATTCATTATGGGAATATAAAATGCGTGTTAAGTAGTAGGGGATTTTTGCCACACTTATTAGCATGCATGGATTGAACAAAAGAAAAAGACCTTTTAGTACCACTTTAAATGAAACCATGAAGATTAAAAAGCAAAAGCATGCTGCTTTTTGTTGCTCATTTCAGCAATTCTTGTTTGATTTTTGATTTTTTTTGGGCATCTATATTTTGAAAGCTACTGGAGCTGCAGTGTAAACTATAAACTGTGAAACCAATTGGAGTAACAACGTAGAATATTCTATTTGCTAAAAAATACTCTTGCTAAATCTCTTCTGATGTTCACTCATATGATTATGACTTGGATATCTGATTTCTGTATCCACCCTGGATACAGAGATCATTCAATTTCGGACACTGAAATACTCACCCAAAAATATTAACCAAGAAACACGTAATCATGGAAAAATACAAAATTCTATTCTTTTGAGTTCTCCATCTTGAACAGTTGCTTCTTTGATGAGCCTAATGTTATAGCTGAAGCATAATATAGGTCCATGTGTTTTTCTGTATATGAGTTCCGTAGACTCACTATACTTTTCTTGAACATTACATATGTGCCATTTATAGTTGGCTGATTGAGTCTGTATTTTCTGAACTGTGCTTTTATTGAACTTCTCTGAACTCATTGCTATGTAGCAACATGAAGACACTGCTGCTTTTTTGGAAGCACGGGGACTAGAAATGCTAATTTCCCAAATTCTACCTTCTAAAATGATAAACGTGCCACTTGCACTAGACCTAAGGTTTTCATCATATCACCCAACATAAATGTCCCCTCTTTCTGTTTGTGGTTTATTGAACTGCAAAGGAGCATCAGCAAGTAGCTTTTATTGCATCTCTAACAGAACTCTAATTAATCCTTTTAAACTAATTATTATATCTTGGCTTAGAAGGATTTTTTATAGCTTTAGAACATCTCGCTGATGGAAAGGATCACAGGTGGCAGATGTGCTGAGTTGCATTCATGGATGAGTTGAAGGCTGCAGATAATGATGCAAATAGGAGCCTAATAATTCATGTTAGAGCTCATTACAGCTTAAAGTGGACCTAAACTTGCCTACTTTACTCAGTCAGGGGACACAGGAGGGAGGGTAGCGACAATAAATAAAATATTTGCCTCCTCCTTCAGCTTAAGTGGAATCAGGATAGAAATGTGGGAAATGCTGTTGCTGGTGTGAGAGGGTCAAGGGCCACCCAAATTATAATAGTTGCCAACATGTCAACTGCCTGACCCCACACACTGTCTCCATCTTCTAAGCATAAAAGGGTGTGAAAGCAGGAACTGTCAGACTTAAAGGTGACCTCTGACCCCCAGACACTCCAGCTGAAGGGTCAGACTCAGACATAGTAATTAATGCTAAATAAAAGGGAAATCTGAAGCCTTGCAAAGTTGTAAGCCTACATAAACGTATAGCTAGGAACTGTGAGATCCACCATTAAATCTCCCTTATTATTTATTGATATGCAAAGTAACCAACCAAAGCTGGACCCAAGAAAAGCAGTTAAATAGTTGAAATACATATTTGATAGTTGTTCTACCTGCCAAAGGAATTGTAAGTCTGTGTATCTAGCTTTCATATCCAGGTACCCCAGGCAGCTATAGCATAGCTTGATTAAGAGCACTGGTCAGAATGAAACCCCCAAGCCTGCTGCTTGACAATTAAGAAGAAACCACACTGCTGATCACATCATCCCTCACTCTGCCCTCTTTTATGTCAGCGTGTTCAACCACTGTATGTGAATGCAGTAAAGCCTGATTGGCATAAAGTGCATTTAATCCCTAAGAATTTTTTTTTTCTTATTTGCTCCCTTTTGATCTTATATATATGCAATTGAAAGCTTTTGATCAATAAGTAGAAATAAATACCTCCTTGATTTTTCTAGAAATCATGTAAGCTGATCACTCCTTTCTGTCTTTGCTGACATTTATCAGTTTGCATTCTTTCCAGGTCTCTGTGTGGACTATTTTACATCTCCCCCTATGTTGTGGAGGAGCAGGGTAGGTGTTTTATAGTCCTTAAACACTTGCTGTCCTAGGGTGACAACATTCATACATATAGTGCCTTGAAAAAGTATTCATACCCCTTGAAATTTTCCACATTTTGTTATGTTGCAACCAAAAAACGTAGTGGAAGAAAAATAATAAATGGTTTTCAATTTTTTTATTTTTTTTAAATATGTGAAAAGTGTGGCGTGCATTTGTATTCTGCCCTCTTTACTCTGATACCCCTAACTAAAATCTAGTGGAACCAATTTCCTTCAGAAATCACTGAATTAGTAAAAAGTCCACCTGTGTGTAATTTATTATCGTTATAAATACAGCTGTTCTGTGAAGCCCTCAGAGGTTTGTTAGAGAACCTTCGTAAACAAACAGCATCATGAAGTCCAACGAACACACCAGAAAGATCAGGGATAAAGTTGTGGGAAAGTGTAAAGCATGGTTAGGTTATAAAAAAATATCCTAAGCTTTGAACATCTCACGGAGCTCTGTTCAACACATCATCCGAAAAATAGAAAGAGTATGACACAACTGCAAACCTACTAAGACATCGCCAGCCACCTAAACGGACAGGCCGGGCAAGAAGAGCTTTAATTAGAGAAGCAGCCAAGAGGCCCATAGTAACTCTGGAGGATCTACAGAGATCCACAGATCCACAGTCGAGCACTCCACAAATCTGGCCTTTATGGAAGAGTGGCGAGAAGAAAGCCATAAGATGTCCCGTTTGCAGTTTGCGAGAAGTCATGTGGGGGGGGCAGCAAACATGTGGAAGAAGGTGCTCTGGTCAGATGAAACCAAAATTGAACTTTTTGGCCTAAAAGCAAAATGCTGTGTGTGGTGTAAAACTAACGCTGCACATCACCCTGAACACACCATCCCCACCGTGAAACATGGTGGTGGCAGCATCATGTTGTGGGGATGTTTTTCTTCAGCAGGGACAGGGAAGCTGGTCAGAGTTGATGGGAAGATGGATGGAGCCAAATAGAGGGCAATCTTGAGACTGGGGCGGAGGTTCACCTTCCAGCAGGACAACAGCCCTAAACATACAGCCAGAGCTATAGTTGAATGATTTAGATCAAAGCATATTCATGTGTTAGAATGGCCCAGTCAAAGTCCAGACTTAAATCCAATTGAGAATCTGTGGCAAGACTTGAAAATTGCTGCTCATAGACCCTCTCCATCCAATCTGACAGAGCTTGAGCTATTTTGCAAAGAAGAATGGGCAAAATTGTCACTCCTAGATGTGCAAAGCTGGTAGAGACATCCCCAAAAAGACTTGCAGCTGTAATGGCAGGGAAAGGAGGTTCTACAAAGTATTGACTCAGGGGGGCTGAATACAAATGCACGCCACACTTTTCATATATTTATTTGTAAAAAAAATATTGAAAACCATTTATCATTTTCCTTCCACTTCACAATTACGTGCCACTTTGTGTTGGTCTAGCACATAAAATTCCAATAAAACACGTTTACGTTTTGGTTGTAACATAACAAAATGTGGAAAATTTCAAGGGGTATGAATACTTTTTCAAGGCACTGTATAGTGTAGCGAGTGAGCATTAGGACAGGCAGGATCACCAGATCTAAAAAAAAAGTTGGAGAGGAGGGGGAGACAAGCTGGGCTTCGTTCCCCCGCATCGCTGGACCCTGGGACAGGCAAGTGTCCGATTATTAAAAGTCAGCAGCTGCAGTATTTGTAGCTGCTGACTTTTACGATTTTTATTTTAGTAGGAACTCCGCTTTAACACTCTTAATGAAGAAAATAAACCTCTAGTATTTACACTGTAGTGCTATAAACTAGATTTGGAAATAATAACCCCTAGAATTGGTGTCAGTCAGTGTAAAACTGCTTTGTTAAATAAAGTAAAGCTTTCACTCCAGAACATAAAGTGAAGGGAAATCTTCTTTTTTTTTTTTCTTAGCAACTGCATTGGTTGGTGTTTTTGTTTTAATCAGTTTGAATTTAATAGAATGAACAAAATTAGAATTTAATAGAATGAACAAAATTAGAATTTTTCTTTCACCACTACAGTATCTGTGATGCTTTATCCGTTTTATATTTGGAATCTTTCTGGTCAGTATCAGTTTGTCTGCTGGTCATAGCTAGCCAGACTTTTTATCCCTTCCTTTCTGGATCCTTTCCCAGTACTGTTCTGCTCTTCTTCCAGCCCCTCCTGGTGGAATCTATCCCGGCCTCCACTACACAGTGCAGAGGGCACTGATCCAGTGCCACTATATTTTAGCTATATGTGCAAACCTCTTGATCAGTGTTCTACCTTGGCACAGTATTGCCAAGTAGATATACTATTACAGCTCATTAGCATTTCCAGCCGAGTTTAAACCAGTCATGTCTAAAAATAGTTTTTACTTGATCGAAACTTGGCAAACATATTTTACAGTCTGGCCAAATATCCTGCATTTGTTGATTTGTTCAATATCCTGTTTCCAGCAAACTTCAGTTGAGAGAGAAGCAGAGCACTTAGTGTTCTAATCGACTCTGCTTGACTGACAGCTCCTTATGAAAATTATAGCAGCATGTATTGGCCTTTATTTAATCAGTAAAATTATTATGATATTGCACACTTTCGCAACAGATTTTGCTTAGCTATATGTAGAAGAGAAGAAATTAGTTGGAGAAAAGGAGTTATGGAAAAGTTTTCAGCATCTTGGAACTGGACGCAGAAGATGTTTTCAGCATCCCAGAATTGGTGTTGGTCAAAACCACCAGATTGCATGTCTTACTTTTCGAAAGGCAAATTTAATACGTATATAATTAATACTTAATAGAGTTGGGCTGGATTTATCTTTCCATATACAACCTCTGCTGTTATCCTCAGATCAGCCAACAACCTCCTCCACGGGCCTTGGCTATGCAACTTCACATGGTTCTAGTTCTCCTCACTGCGTTGACAGACTTACAAGTTATTGGTTTTTCAAAGGGTCTATGGAGAAAAGGCCGGATATGTGTGATACACCATGGCCCACCAGTTCAGTGGAGTGTTTATCATAAATTAAAAAAACAGATCTGCCCCACATGCTTAGCTTGCAGCAATGTTTTTGAATGCAAAGCCTCTGGTGATACTAGTTTAGTGGAGAAGGCTGCAGAACTGCTGGAGCCAGTTATACTGGCTTATCGAAAGTCAGTAGTGAAGGGTATAAATGTCATTGGAAGTCCCCTCCCCTCTGCTGAGTTGCAAGCGGCTTGCTCTGGGGGCACTTGTGTTTGCTCACTCCTGACTCACCCCTGTGTATCTGAGACCCACAGAACGTGGTCAGCCCCGCCCCTGCTCCCTCCTCATTATTTGTGATTGACAATTGGCTCTTGTGCACATCGTTGGGTCAAGATCGGGCTCAGGTTAATATAAGGAGGGGATGTGGAGGGGGCAGCTGCACCTAAAGGAAAGACCTTCAGGCTTTAAAACCACTTTAAGGTGTAACATGGTACAAATGGGATTCCACCACATCCCATCCCCAAACTAGGCACCCCCCCTCATGACAACGTGCAGGAGTCTCCTCCCCAGTAGCAGCTGTCACTTTTGAAAACAAACTGGCTGCACGTGGTTTCACCTGCACAATTGCATATTTAATTCCATACGCTAGTAGAATTTTGTTTGAAAATGTCTGTTTTAAGAAAGCTCATTTGATTTTCTAATGGTTAGGGGGGTCAAGTAAATGTTTGTTTTGATTGCAGTGATGAGAAAATTAAGCTGGCCATATAGGGATCAAAGTTTGTCCAGTTCAGCAGGAACCATCTGACTTTAGTACACACAGCCTGCCTATAGATGGATCAAAAGTCAATCCATCAATCATCCCTCTTTTTTTTTGGTTGTTTTTTTATTCAATCACTGCTGGCGGCTATAGCTGCTGACAGGGATCATTGTATTCTGACAGCTTGAAAACTTCTCGCTGTCGGATTACAATAGCACAGCAGGAGGGATTCCTCCACCAACACTGACTGTGTTGATGGGGGAATCAAGCAATTTACTTTCCTCTAACCCGAGGGTGAAGGACAGAAAACTGTGCAATGTACAAAAGAGCCAGATGAAATTTCTCTTGAGCAGACAAATTTCTAATCGTAAATGTGGTTTACGTTCGGGAAAGTCCATTCAGTTTTTGAAGTACATTTGAAAGACATTTGTTATATCTTTGAGGCTGGGTTCACACTATGTGAAGCCTCAACTCGCAGAAGGGGGTCTGGTGCGTCCCCGTTCATTGTTTTGGTCTGAATTTCTGACTAAATTTGGACCTGAAACAGAGCGAAAGACGCACAGGACCCTTTTGCTGTGTACTCTGCAGCCGCCCCGGAGCTGTGTGAACCGGCTCTATTGAGAGCCAGACACACTTTCCTGTCATGCAAATTAGATGAGGGAAAATTTGCATAAGTGTGAACCCAACCTAAATGTACTGATGAAAATGTGTGGACCAAAATCTACTAATGTATAGCCTGCTTTACTGTTGTGACACATTTAGTAAATTTTAGCTTGAGCTTTTGAACAATATGCTGTTTTTCACTGTAGCAGATAAGGATAGTCTGAAAATTTAGTCTAGAGCAGATTCCTGTTTACCTAACTGTTTAATTTAAAGAAAACATATACAAATTGCTTTACATTCATTTAAAGTGCAACAACTGTGTCCTGTACAGCCATGAGGGCCCCTTGGCGGTCATACCCTGAATACACAACCCACAGTAACTTTGTTTTTGGGGTACTAACTCTAAATTTTATATTTTAATTTCCAAAATTAATTCTTACTGATGTAAGCCTGTCGTTTTGTTAACCGCTTCCCCACCCGCTTGCAGTAGATGTACTGGGAGCAGGTGGCACAGCCAGGCACTGCAATGTACATTGCTGTGTACTTCCTTGTTTAACAGTGCGCATGCAGGCGCCCCCTGCTGATCCGTGCTGTGATTCTACACAGAGTTCTGTGTTTACAAACACACAAAACTCTGTGTACAGAGAACAGCGATCTGACTATTTCTTCTCCCTGAAAAGCAGGGAGAAAATACAGCCAGATCAGTAAGTAAAAACAGCACATATTACACACATGACACTTGTTAGGCACAGAGTTAACCCTTTAATTGCACCTTGATTTTAACCCCTTCCCAGCCAGTGTCATTAGTACAGTGTACAGTATTATCACTGATCACTCTATTGGTGTCACTAGCAACGTCGGTGTCAGTGACCCTCCCAGCCAGTGTCTGTTAGCGCCAGATTGCCCCCCACACTATCACAGTCCCACTATAAGTCTCTGTTCACCACATTACAGTTTATCTACTATAGCTGCATAAATTCCTAAATTCCAGTATATATATACCATAGTTTGTAGATGCTATAACTTTCACACAAACCAATTCATATACATTTAGTGTGATTTTTTTTTTTTTTTTTTTTACCAAAGACATGTAGCAGAATAAATTTTGTTCTTAATTTATGAAGAAACTGAAAAAAAAACTCAGTGGTGATGAAATACCACCAAAAGAAAGCTCTATTTGCGTGAAAAAAAAAATGATAATTTTTTTATTTGCGTACAGCCTTGCATAACCGCGCAATTGCCAGTTGAAGTAGCACAGTGCTGAATAGCAAAAAATGGTCTGGACATAAAGTGGGTAAAATCTTTGGTGGTCAAGTGGTTAATTTCTTATATTTTCCTCGTGATGAATACAGTGAAGAGGTGATGGGCAGATGTTTAGTTACCGAAAGTCGGCCATTTCAGCAGAAACAGGATGACTTTCTGTACATGTGTACCGCTGTCTGTTTAACAGAAGTCTGTCTAATGACCGGCTTCTGTGAAACGATCTTGCTGGAAAACCAGCATTCGATCAGCGCTTGCAGGTACTGAGAAGTGTATTCTGGTGGGGAGGAGTCCCTCCTTTTACAATACAATAGCACAGCAGGAGAGATCCCCCCCCCATCACACATCATTTTGTTGATGAGGGGATCTGTAGTTTTACACCCAGTTGAAGTAGTGACCAGCTGAATCTATGAACCGATGTGACAGAATGTCACTGACGGCTGTATTTTTTCAGGTTCAAGTCAGCAGATCTTAGACGTTGCAGAAGGTGTCACTATTTATTGTTTATGTATTCTGAGCGATGTATGTTCTATTCATTACCTAATGATGCATTTTATTTATATTGCGACTTTAGGAAATATTACCACACGGATAAGAACCTCAGAGACAGGCTCAGATGATGCCATTAAGTCTATTCTAGAACAAGCCAAAAGAGAGCTGCAGGTGTTAAAGACTGGTAAGTGTCATTGGCCATCAACCTGTGTATGAGTAATGGTTATAAAGTCATTGTAGATCCTGAAAAAAAAAAATAGGATTTTTATAACAGCTTACCTGTAAAATCCTTTTCTTGGAGTACATCACGGGACACAGAGCGACATAGTCATTACTAATGGGTTATATAGATACCGTCAGGTGCTGGCACTGGCAACTTCCAAAACCGGAAGTACCCTCCCCTATATAAGCCCCTCCCATCCGGGAGCACCTCAGTTTTGTAGCAAAGCAATAAGTGTCCCCAAAGAGGGGTGGGAGCTCTGTGTCCCGTGATGTACTCCAAGAAAAGGATTTTACAGGTAAGCTGTTATAAAAATCCTATTTTCTTTTTCGTACATCACGGGACACAGAGCGACATAGTCATTACTAATGGGATGTCCTAAAGCAATGCCAAATGAGGGGGGGGGATACACCATATATAAGCTGAGCGCTATCAGACATGAGGATCTTTTGCGGCCTGCAACACACTGCGCCCAAAGGCGACATCCTCCTGACTTCTAACGTCCACCTGGTAGAACCTAGTAAACGTGTGTACTGAAGACCATGTTGCGGCCTTACAGATTTGAGCCAGGGAGGCCTGGTGATGCACTGCCCATGAAGTTCCAACTGCTCTCGTGGAGTGCGCCCTAACTTTGAACGGAGGCGGTCTACTTCTCAAGCCATAGGCTTGTATTATGACCTGTCGAATCCACTTGGCTAAAGTAGATTTTGACGCTGCCTGACCCCTTCTGGGGCCTTCCGGCAGAATAAACAAAGTATCCGTTCTGCGAATCTGAGCAGTGGCTTTTAGATAAGCTTTAACTGCTCTTACTACATCCAAAGAATGCAATAACTTTTCCTCTACCGAAGTAGGCTTGGGGAAAAAAGAAGGAAGAACCACATCTTGGTTCAAATGAAACCTCGATACCACCTTAGGAAGAAAGGCTGGATGAGGACGTAACACTACTCTGTCCTTATGGATAACCAGATATGGCTCCTTACAGGACATAGCTGCTAATTCCGACACTCTTTTAGCCGAACAAATGGCTACTAGAAAAATCAATTTCCTGGTGAGAAGCACCAAGGAAATATGCTGTAATGGTTCAAATGGTTGTTTCTGTAGAACTGACAGAACCAAGTTTAGATCCCATGGACATATGGGAATATTAACCGGAGGACTAATACGCATCACTCCTTGTATAAAGGCTTTGACTAGTGAATGCGAAGCCAAGGGCCTTTGAAAAAATATTGACAAGGCCGAAATCTGACCCTTGATAGTACTCAAGGCAAGCTTCCTATCTACAGCCCATTGTAGGAAGTCCAGAATCCTACCTATTACGTATTTACGTGGATGCCATTTTCTGGCCTCACACCAGGCGATGTACGCCTTCCAGATTCTATAGTAGATCTGCCTGGATACCGGTTTCCTGGCATTGATCATGGTAGACACCACAGCATTAGAGAGCCCTCTCTTTTTTAGAATGTGGGCTTCAATAGCCAGGCCGTCAAACCTAGGGCTGGTAAGGAAGGGTGGTATATCGGTCCCTGCGAAAGCAGGTCCGGACGATGTGGGAGGGTCCAAGGACTCCCCACAGACATTTTTACAATCTCCGCGTACCATGCTCTTCGGGGCCACGCTGGAGCCACCAGAATCACTGGTTTCTTTTCTACCCTGATTCTGCGGAGTAATCGAGGTAACAATTGTGGCGGTGGGAATGCATATATCAGCTTGAACTGATCCCAAGGGAACACTAGGGCATCCGAGCCGCAAGCTAGGGGATCCCTTGTCCAAGAGACAAACCTGTCCACTTTTGTGTTGAATCTGGATGCTAGCAGATCTACATCCGGTGTTCCCCACCGCTGACATATTGTCCGGAAAACCTCGGGATGAAGGGACCATTCCCCTGGGCATAATTGTTGGCGACTTAGAAAGTCCGCCCTCCAATTCTCCACTCCTGGAATGAATACCGCAGATATGGCTGGGACATATCTTTCTGCCCATCTCAGGATGTAATTTACTTCCCTTTGGGCTGCACGACTCCTGGTGCCCCCCTGACGATTGATATATGCCACTGCTGTGGCATTGTCTGATTGAACTCTGACAGGGGACCCTTGGAGTTTGGATGTCCATGCTACTAGGGCATACCGGGCTGCTCGTATCTCTAAGAGATTGATGGGCAGGGCCTTTTCTGCTTCTGACCACTTGCCCTGGAGAGACCATTGCTCCAGTACTGCTCCCCAGCCTACAAGGCTGGCATCTGTAGTGACCACCTTCCAGGAAATCGGACTGAAGGATTTCCCTCTTTCCAGATTCTGGGGAACCAACCACCAGCGGAGGCTCCTGCGAACGGAAGGGGACAAGGACATTGGTAAGTCCAGAGCCTGAACTTTTTTGTTCCAGGCTGACAGTATGGCCCTTTGCAACTTCCTTGAATGGAATTGACCGTAGGGTACTGCTTCGAATGATGCCACCATCTTTCCCAGCAGCCTCATGCACAGGCGTATGGATGGCTGTCTTTTTGAGCCCACTAAGTGGATCAAATCTCTCAAAGATGACCCCTTTTCTTGAGGCAAGAAAAATTTTCTCTGGTCTGAATCCAGCCTTAGCCCCAAGTATTCCAGACTTTTGACTGGTTTTAGGGCTGACTTGTCTCGGTTGATAATCCAACCGTGATATTCCAGATACTTGATTGTCTCGTGAACAACCACTTCTAGTTTTTCCACTGAGTGGTCTATCAGCAACAAGTCGTCTAGATATGCCATTATCGTTACACCTCGTGTTCTTAGATTGGCCAATAACGGGGCCAAAATTTTTGTGAACACTCTTGGTGCTGTGGCCAGACCGAAGGGTAAGGCTCTGAACTGAAAATGGCGGCCTTCTACCGCAAAGCGTAGAAATTTTTGGTGGGCTGGAAAGATGGGAATGTGCAAATAAGCATCCTTGATGTCGATCGAGGCTAACCATTCCTCCCCTTGTAGGGCAGTGGCTACCGATCGGATCGACTCCATCCGGAAAGTCCTGATATGCAGGAATTTGTTTAGCCCTTTTAGATTTAGTATGGGCCTCACGTCCCCGTTTGGCTTCGGAACTGTAAAGAGGTTTGAGTAAAACCCGAACCCCCACTCTTCCAGGGGAACCTCTATAATTACTGCTTGAAGCAATAATTGTTCTAGTGCCAACAGGAGGGATCCTCTCTTCTGGGGATCCCTTGGCACGTTTGACCTTATAAAGCGGGAAGAAGGGGAGTTTTTTAACTCCAATTTGTATCCCAGATTTACTGCGGAGAGCACCCATCTGTCTCGGATCGTGTCCCGCCAGGTCTCTGTGAACAACTGAAGTCTTCCCCCCACCCGATTGGGTGGGGGCAACCCTTCATGCATTTGACTTTGGGGGAGGTTTTGTACCTCTCCTGCTCCAGGGCTTCTTGTTACCCTGCAACTGTCCCTGATTTCTACCTCCGGGATTTGACCGAGGAGGCCGTCGGAACTGTTTCACAGCCGATGTCCTAGGGACTGGAGAAGCTGGCCTCTTAAAAGAGGGACCTCTAACTCTATTTTTAACCGGCAAAAGTGTACTTTTACCGCTGGAAATTCTCTGGATATACTTGTCCAGGTCTTCCCCGAATAAGCGCTCCCCATGAAATGGGAAGCTGACCAGCAATTTTTTACAGGGAGCTTCAGCAGACCAGTTTTTGAGCCATAGAAGCCTGCGCATATGTACTACAGACAGCGTAAGGCGGGAGGCCTGATGGATTGAATCCTTTATAGCGTCCACCGCAAAGCATAAGGCTCTAGGTAGATCAGCTAGGGCAAGAGCCTGCTGATCTGGCAAGTCCCTTAAGACCTGTTTCAACTGATCCTTCACTGCTTGGCAGACCCCAATAGCTGCCACTGCTGGTTGTGTCACCAATCCTGCTGTAGAAAAAGCAGATTTCAATAAGGACTCCAATTTTTTATCTATTGGGTCCTTGAACATTTGGACATTTTCCACCGGACATGTCAGTGATTTATTCACACAAGAGATGGCTGCGTCCACTGTAGGGACCCTCCATTTTCTGATGAACTTATCCTCCATAGGATAGACCACCGGAAATCTCTTGGGAGGAGTAAATATTTTGTCAGGATGCTCCCAATCCTGGTAAATGAGCCCCTCCAGTAAAGGATGGATCGGAAAGGAACAAACAGTCTGGGGAGCTTTTAGCGACCCCAACGAGGAGACAGAAGTGGAGGATGGCTCCGCAAGTGGCATTTTAAATGCTGATCGGACCATATTAGTCAGGGACTGAACCCATAACCTTTCAGCATGTGATGCTGAGAACGGCTCTTCCACTGTTGATTCCTCTGCAACCGAATCGACCTCATCCTGATCCCCCTCAGGTAGGTCGACCTCTGTATGGGACTGTTGCTCTGTTAACAGGCACTCTGAGGGAGGAGACGGAGATCGAGCGCTTTTCTCCTGTGACAGGGAAGCAGCGATCAATGCTGACAATCTCTCTTCCAGCCCTCCCAGAGCTGAGGAAAAAACCTCCTCTGTTACATACACAGGAGCAGGTGAACTGAGGACAGCCACAGTACCAGGTACTCCTGGGGGTGCCCTACGGTCGCTAACCTCTGATTCTTCAGGGGAGACTGGTGCAGCCAAAGCATGCCCAAGATCCTCAGAGCCCGATGGAGACCCCCTATTCCTCCTGGAATTTCTAGTCCCGGAGTTTTTAGACGGCATATTCCTAAGCCACAACGCTGAGGTATTCCAGCCGAAATACACCAGTTACTGATAATAGTCTAGCATAAATGCTGCTATAAGAAACAGTTGGTGTCTACTAATGTGCCTTTCTAGGGGATGCCTGTATCAACCGCTTGCTGTATGCCTTTAAATGTTGCCAGCTCTGTCTCTGTACTTCATAGCCAGCTTACTACAATATTGTGGTTTTTAAACCTGCTGGGACGCCCGCACATGCGCAGAAGCGCTGCGGCGCGCACAGAGCGTCATCCCCCAGGCTCCGCCCCCTTTTCCGGCTCACCTCTATATATAGAGGCGCGTGCACGCGCACGCGCGCGGCCACGTGCGCCTTCGGCGCTAATTTCAAAAATGGAAACAAAGGGACAGGAGCCAGGGCCCCTCTTTGCCGCAGGCCGGGGGATGGACGAGCACTGCAACATGGCAGAGGAAGCAGTTTCCTATAAGAGAACTCACCAACTGCCTGGACTTTGCTCTGCTGAGAAGAAACTAGTCCACATGACAAGAAAACATTCCACAGCGGCCTCTAGTGGACAAACACAGGTACCGCAGTCTAATATATTAAATATATATATAAAAAAAATTTTTTTTTTTTTCTTGACCACCATTAAAAATTATTACATTTTTTAAGTAGTTACAGGCATGCACAGAATCTTGCGGGAATACCATTAGGTAACAGACAGAAAGACAAATTAGGCTTGGGGGTCCCCCAATAGAACCAAGTTCCTGGGGGCCCCCACTTACCTGTTCCCCGCCGCAGGACTTTGTTTGGTCCACAAAAGCCCAAACTTCACCTATCACAGCAGGCATTGTAATCAAACCTTCAGGGACCGGGTTCCCAAGGATTCCACTCCCCTGGACCTGTATAGCACCCTGCACAGAAAACATCTTGGTCGTGGGTATGACCAGAGCTCTGGATCCCAGGGTCCAGCTCTCCTAAGAGAAGCATTACAGGCAAAACCTTGCTCTTCTCTGCAAGGCCCGGGTACCGACCGTTTAGCTATGAAGCTTTTTTGGTCGGATCCGGAATAGCTTACTGAGGCCCAAAAGAACCTGTACGCAAGCTCAGTGAAAAACACATGTTTCTTCTTGGCCAACACCTTAGACACTGGCAAAAAACTGAGGTGCTCCCGGATGGGAGGGGCTTATATAGGGGAGGGTACTTCCGGTTTTGGAAGTTGCCAGTGCCAGCACCTGACGGTATCTATATAACCCATTAGTAATGACTATGTCGCTCTGTGTCCCGTGATGTACGAAAAAGAAAGTAGAACATCTTGAGACTTCTAGTTATTTACCATCTGGAGAGAAATAATGTGTCCATAAAGTATATCTAAAGGAAAAACTATTTTTTTGGGGACGAAGGGTTAGGAACTGTGAGGTTTTTTATAGCTCTATGTTCTGCTGAGAAGATTTATCCTCTTTGTCCTAGTAATACACATACAAAATTTTGAGCTCTAAGCAGAACAGGAATAGAAGGAAGGTGCTCCATTGGGGACACATTGAATGGTGGCCATACATGTAGCAATTTGTGACCAATCTAGGCACGAGCGAACACAAAAAGCATTTCATCAACTGAAAAAATGTAACAATGAAGCCCACTCATTTTTTGTTTTGTGCTTTGAAATTGACTGAAAATATTGAGCAATCTATCAGTCCTAAGTTAAAAATTTCTAAAAACAATCATTTAATTCATCCTATTTTCCAACCGCTTCCTCAGCACACACAGCTATTGGTCAACAAAATTCCTCTGTTGCCAATAGAGCTCACTAAATCAATCAAATAGACAATTTTTATACAATGTGATTAGATTAGTCACATTGAATGACCGATTCTGTGATCTAAATGATACATGTGTGACCAATATAAGAGCAAGCTTCCTTCCCTTTGGAAAGTTTTCTTTTCACTTTGAGGGCCGGTTCACACCAAAACGTGGTGCCGGAAAGGCAGGTTCCATGCACAATTCCAGCACCGCATTCAAAATTCACTGCCTTTGCAATCTGCTGCGGGTGCCAATACATTGTTAATGGCACTCCACATGCAGTTGGCAAATGCAGTGTTTTTACGGGCATGGCCACAGTACCATGCGATTTGATGCAGTGCATTTTTCAAAAGTAGTGCATGCACAAGTTTTTGTATGTTCCAGTGTGATTTCAGCCACTGCCAAATCGCACTGCAGTGGATAGTACAGGAATTGCAGAGAAATGTGGAACCCATTCATGTGCGTTACGATTTTGAACTAGTCCTGAGTAGGGACAGCTCCCCTTCCCCCCGGAAGAATACAATGTCTCGGCAGGAGGGATTCCCCGGTCAGCACTGTCTGTGTTGATGGGGGAAATCATGCAAATTTCTTTCCTGCAACTCGTTACTTTGCATCTCACAGTGTTTATAAACACTGTCAAGTTAGTTTTTGACAGCAGTTGCTGTAATAGCTGCTATATTTACACAACAATGCCCAGCTGTCCTAATGACAGCTAGGAATTGGCAGCAACTACAGAGTGAAAAGCAGCAGAGGATAAGGTCAAGGCATGCATCATGCGTCTAGTATACTAAGATCATTTTTTTGGGATGTTTGTAACATGCCCAATGTCCACCATTATTCAACAATTTTAATTGTGTTTAGCCCTCCCACTTTGCCTTATTAGGCAGGTAACACCACTCTCTCCTCCTTTTAGCTTCCTGTGTTACCTGCTGCTAGGTGGAAAATGTCATTGAACGATTAAAGGAATATTTGTGGCAAAAAAGGGCATAAGGATGTACGACCGCGCAATTGTCAGTTAAAGTACCAAAGCGCCGTATCGCAAAAAATTGCCTGGTCAGGAGGGGGGTAAATATTTCGGTGGTTAAAGTGATAATAAAGCTTCCATTTTTTTAAAATAATAAACATGTTATACTTATCTGCTCTGTGAAATAGTATTGCAGAGAGCAGCCCCGATCTTCTTCTTCTGGGGTCCCCCGCTGGCACTCCTTGCTCCTCCTCTTCAGCAAGTGCTCCCATAGAAAGCCGCTTTCTATGGGGGCACTTGTGCAGGCTTGCATCTATAGACACAGGCAGGGTGGCTCAGCCCCACCCCTGCTCCCTCGCCAAAGGATTTGATTGGCAGCAGTGGGCGCCAATAGCTCCCACTACTATCAATCTGCCCAGTGAGGAGGGACTCTTGTTTACAGCACTGTATCAAGATTGGGCTCAGGTAAGTATGTGGTGGGGGGGGGGTCCTGCAGCACAGAGTTTTTTTACCTGAATGCATTTAATTCATTCAGGTAAAACACCTTAAAGGGGTTGTAAAGGTTTAAAAAAAATTGTTTTTAAATAACAAACATACAATACTTACCTCCACTGTGCAGTTCGTTTTGCACAGAGTGGCCCCGATCATCGTTTTCTGGGGTCCCTCGGCGGCTGTCTCGGCTCCTCCCCGCAAGAGCTAACCCCCCTCTGAGAAGCGCTCTCCCAAGGGGGTTAGCTTGCGGGGCGTGATACACTCGGCCCGGCGCGCCGCGTCATTGATTTGATTGACAGCAGCGGCAGCCAATGGCTGCGCTGCTATCAATCATCCAATGAAGAGCCCACAAGAGCTGGGGAAAGCAACGCGGGATGATTCGGGGCACAGGTAAGTAAAACAGGGGGGCCGGAGAGTGCAAGGTGTTTTTTTACCTTAATGCATAGGATACATTACGGTGAAAAAACACAAAGCTTTACAACCCTTTTAAGGCTTTAGAACCACTTTAAAGAGAATACAGCTTCACCTTGTTTACTATGCTAAATCAACATTCACAATGAAGTGTACAGTCTCTATTTCTTTCGTAAATCAACCCAAATGTTTTAGTATGAATCATGGCAAACTACAAATCTTTCTAAACCGTAAAGAACAGTTGAGATAGAAGTGCATTTGGTTGTATGCCTGGGGTCCTGCTTTAAGGGAAGATTTGTTAAATTTGGAGTGTAGAAATGCAGATTGCAAAAAACAGATACACTGGATTTTCAGACTTTTTAGCTATAAGGAAAAGGCAACTTGGCTTCTGCCATGCAAATCCGTGATGTACGAGAAAGAAAATAGGATTTTTATAACAGCTTACCTGTAAAATCCTTTTCTTGGAGTACATCACGGGACACAGAGCTCCCACCCCTCTTTGGGGACACTTATTGCTTTGCTACAAAACTGAGGTGCTCCCGGATGGGAGGGGCTTATATAGGGGAGGGTACTTCCGGTTTTGGAAGTTGCCAGTGCCAGCACCTGAAGGTATCTATATAACCCACATAGTAATGACTATGCCGCTCTGTGTCTCGTGAAGTACTCCAAGAAAAGGATTTTACAGGTAAGCTGTTATAAAAATCCTATTTTTCAGACTTTTTAGCTATAAGGAAAAGGCAACTTGGCTTCTGCCATGCAAATCTACTGACTCGATGCTGATCAGCTGAAGGGCTTTTTACATGAATGTGGAAAACTCCTTTTAAGGATTCATACATCTGAACACTGTACATCACCCAGTGTACATTTCCTTTCAGTTCCATCTTGTTAGCTCTTCAGATAGACTGCATCATCAGACTACATGATGAAAGTGGCAGTATATACTTAGTTTATACAGTATCTCACAAAAGTGAGTACATCCCTCACATTTTGTAAATACTTTATGATCTTTTCATGTGACAACACTGAAGAAATGTCACTTTGCTACAATGTAAAGTAGTGAGTGTACAGCTTGTATAACAGTGTAAATTTGCTGTCCCCTCAAAATAACACACAAAAGTGAGTACACCTCTAAGTGAAAATGTCCAAATTAGGCCCAATTAGCCATTTTCCCTCCCCGGTGTCATGTGACTCGTTAGTGTTACAAGGTCTTAGATGTGAATGGGGAGCAACATCCACGAGCTCCGTCATGGAGGATTGGAAGAGGACTCCAGTGGCAACCTGTGAAGCTCTGCTGAACTCTATGCCCAAGAGGGTTAAGACAGTGCTGAAAATAATGGTGGCCACACAAAATATTGACACTTTGGGCCCAATTTGGACATTTTCACTTGGGGGGTGTACTCACTTTTGTTGCCAGTGGTTTAGACATTAATGTCTGTGTGTTGAGTTGTTTTGAGGGGACAGCAAATTTACACTGGTATCCAAGCTGTGAGATACTGTAAATATATATTCACAAAGCAGTAATTGCTGTCTATTCTCAGTTTACAGTTTACTGTGTACACTTGATTTAGTGTGTTGTATGTGAAGCCTCCCATTGAACACAATACAGTCTCAAATGTAGCATTAATCCTTGTGCATTAAGGAACACAGGAATTCAGAATTGGGGAAGGTAAACTGCTGCCAATAGTAAATTTAGGACACTGACAAACACAAAAATTGAAAGCCAGTCCCTGTATAACTCTTCCTCTACCCCACATGCCTCAGTTTTTTGCAAGTGTCCTAGAAGGTTGAAAGCCTTTATCTCAGTGACTTCAATCAAGATTCCTTTCTATGCTGTTGTTTGAGCTGGACTCTTGATAACCACTATCCAAAATTTTGCGCAGCTTTAGCCTTGGAGGCCATACCTGGACCCTGTTGGACTGGACATGCTGGGCTAGCCTGGAATGTGACCTTTAGGCACTGGATTCTTCATTGTGGCATTTCCGCCACTGGCCTCTTCATTGTGGCTGCAGAGAGTTTTCCGGGTCATGGGACAGCCACAGGTGTGATCCTGTTTCTAAAGACTCACTTTTTGAGTAAGGCCATTTGGGCTTAAGTATCGAGAGTTGCCTCACTGTTGGGCACCTTTTTAAACTTCCCACCATTGCTGGTTTTACTACAGTAAGGGTTAAGGCTGGGGGGTCGAGTGCTGATGTCGCTTGCTGTATGCAGCGATGCATATTATGCACTACATGCACTTGTTTCCACCTTTCAGCCTGCCTACTGCTACTGAAGCACCACGTAAATCTGCAGTCTCTGGTCTAAAGACTAAGCAAAATCCTCTGGTCTATTTTCACTGTCCTGGTCACTTCCGTTCACCAGAAATCCTCATAATTGGACCTAGTTGCATTGCTATCCCTAACAGTCTATCGCAAAGTGACTTTTTTTGAGATGCTGCACTTTCTTTACGTTTGACTCAGATTTACAGGGAGTTGTTTCAGACCATATTGATGCAGTGCAGATTACTGTGGAGGATCAGCCTGCTGTTTTAGGTCTTGTTTTTTTTTACAGCTCCAGTGGCTGCAGAGACCCTCCCACTGCATCCACTATATGACTCATTCCTCTATACCAGCTGGAATCACTCTGAGTGGTCTTAGGCCCACCTGAGAGTGTGTCTGTTCACACCATAGGTACACCTGCGATCGACCTTAACAGAGAGAACACTGGACTTGTTGGCAATTTGCCCAGCTTTCAAGATTCCACGGGTAAGCATCTAGACATCCTCTTAAAATCCAAGATTTGAGTTGACTGGTCTGGCCCTCCACTTCATGCTGGTTGTAACCTTAATCTGTCAGACCACTACAGAATAGGTAAATTGTCATGGTTCTTCTAACACTGGGGTAGGCTCCGTTTCATAGAGTGTCTGGAGCAAATGTTTGGAGGCTTGTGTTTTAGTTGTGATGGCTTGTTTCGAGCATTTAAGCTTGTGTTTTGCATGGAAGACAATGTCCATAAAAATGTGTAGAGTACTCTGGTTACATGGTTGGCATACTGATAACATGTAAAAAAAAGAGCATCTGACTCAATTAAATCTCAAGGAGTGTAATCCCTTTGGACCAGCTCTAGACTCATCATTACCTAAACCAGAGTTTGCTCCTGCCTTAATGCAGGAGATTTGCAGAGGGATCAGAAGAATCCTATATCATATTTCATTAGCAGAAATTCAAAGACCTTTAAAGCCCACTTAGCTCATTGGTTTAAAGCCAGAAATCAGCTGACCCCTTTCATAAGGACCTTGTGTTTCTGTTTAAGTGCAAACTTGACTTGGGAACTGTTCACCACATGGATTTAGGCTCCTTTCTTTATAATTCTATATCCTTGGATACTGTAAAACCCCATTGTGGTACATGGTATCTATCAACATTCCCACTCTCCAGTTGGATTCCCTAACCTATAAGGTTAGACCAATTCCTACTACTCCCTTCCTTAGGAAGGACCATAGCGTCTTTCAGAGGCATCTGCTATCTTAAGCACTGGACCTTATGCCTACCCTAGTGCCTTTTCCTGGCATCCCCACTGTTGAACGCTCGGATAACCTTTTCTGAAGAGGGTCGTTTTTTTTTTTTTGGACCCTTGCAGTTGTCGCAATTGTTTGGAAGGGCCTAATGCCTGCAAGCTTCAGCCAGATAGGGCCTCACAGGCATCTAATGTTGGTAACTATTGTTTGCCCAGGGGCGAGGCTGTTCAGCTCAAACCCTTGATAAAGGTGGCTGCAAATGTGGGTCATTTGACCATTCCTAACTGCCAGGGAAATTGCCTCTTTTCCTTTTAGGGGTTTGTAGGGCATTGAGGGAATACCTGCATAACATAGTCTCCCCTTTTCTCGTGGACTCTGTCTTTTTTTGGCACCCTTTTATTCCTGGGGGCCTGGACTAAGGGTGAGGATCTATAAGCTAAGAAGCCCCTAGTGTGGCCCTTCAGTCTTAGGATGAATGGGGTGATCCTTTCCTCCTGCCCTGGTTGGGCTTTGCTTGCAGGGGCGTCCATATGCCATATAGTCCCTTCTTTGACTAGAATCTACTGTGAGTTGCTTTCCCAAGCTGGACTCTGTTGTATTCAACTTATGTGTTTGGGACCTTTCTTTTACCTTCAGGAAGTTTTAGGAAATCAGCCTCTGACAAGACAAGTGTCCTGTTGCTTATGTTGGACAACACAAAGTGTTGCTCTTGATCGCATTACCTCCCTAGAGACAGGGCATTACCATCTGGCTCTCCCCAACCAATATTCTCTGCGCCAAAGTAAGAGGTTTTTGCACTTGGGTGCTCCTCATCTCCTGTAAGGCAGGAATAAATTATCACCAGATGTGCACTCCTGGATTATCAGCAGGCATACATGGTGGAATCCTGCTGCCGGAACCCACTTATTGGGGAAAGAGTACATCTAGAGGCCTTTATGGGTACCTGATCACCTGGAGATACGCTCTTACAAAGGTGATTCACAGCTTTATGAGGAAGTTCCTCCAGATCCTTTATTTAATCTGTTCTTAATTAGATGAATGTTCTAAGCAGCATGGCTAAGGTTCTTGTTTCTCGCTCCACGACAGTTGAAACTTCATTATACCTGGTCCAGTTATGCTGATTCCAAAAATCATATTGTGGCGCAAGGTTAGGAAGGTCCTGCAGAGTTTCTCTGTCAGGCCCCAGAGACATTTCTGGGTGTTTAAGTGGATGAGTCTGTGCTTATCCTCTTGCTCTTCTGGTGTTGCAGTATACTTTCATCCCTGCTTACCATTGTAGAGGTACCTCTTGGGCTCCCTACTCTCTTTCTTTAGCCAGCCAGATTGCTGATGGAACCCCTGTTTTTTCTACAAGTCTAAGGGGTCATTTAGCTATCCTTGTTGGATATTGCTCTGTAAGGAATCCCATATTCCTTGGGTATCTCATTGTGAGATAAGACTGAAGTTTCCTGGCTAGACATCATATCGTAGAACATTCCTTTCCTGTAGCTTAGGGGTTGGAAGTTTCAGGTGTGTGCCTTCACACATAAACTAACTAGTCTTCTCTTGTGAACCTGCTTTTGCCCAAGGTTCCTTCTGGGTATCTGTTCTCCTGGGAACTTGTCCCAGTGGTCTTTCCCATTGACCACATCACATTGTTTGTCTCTGTCTCTTTCTTCCTTCTAAAGTATCAGGTATATTGTTTTACCTGGTTTTTATAGGATTTTTGTTTTTATAGCCTTCTGATGGTGTAGACTGCTTCTTTTTCTCCTTAACAGTGATCACTTTTGTCATAGTCTTGAGCATCAGGTTAATGCTCTGGGGCCTTTCCTTGATGTTGGCATCTTTCCCTGTCTTGCAGTAAAATTCACCTCATCTGGTTCAGCTATGGGCATTGGTGCTTCAGGTTGCCTTACATGCAGATGGTTCCCATAGCCTTCATGGATCTTTCAATGTCTGTTGACCGCCCCTCACTGTTTTTGAGCGTCCCAACTGTTTCTGAATTCCTGTGTCCCTCAGTGGACGAGAGAGAAGATACGATTTTTGTACTTGCTGTAAAATATATTTCTTGGGGTCTAATCAGGGTCAGGGGTTCCACCCCTCCACGTTTTTTAATTTTCCTGCTACTGCTTTTTACAAAACTAAGACATGCTTGGTAGAGGAGGGGAATACAAAGCGGTTGGCTTGCAGTTTTTCTGTTTACCAGTAACCTAAACGTTCTGTAGGCGGTAATATAACTGTTTCTGAATTCCTTTAACCCTCTGGACTCCAAGTAATCGATTTTATGGTAAGTACAAACACCTTATTTTACAGGCTGTGACTGTTAGGTTATTAAAATCTGTATCTAATTTATTTAAATTTGTTCCTGCAGTTGAGCCGGCTCAGCCCTCTTCAGCATCTAGCAGTGGTAATTCTGATGACACTATTCGGTCCATTCTACAACAAGCAAGACGAGAAATGGAAGCCCAGCAAGCTGCTTTTGAACCTGCCTTAAAAACGGCATCTCTGTCCCAAGCTGATCTTGCGATCATTTCTCCAAAATATATCTCTACCACTGCAGTGTCTTCAGTGTCTAGTTACTCTCCCTTAACCATGTCACTGAAGAAACACACACCAGTTGTGGACTCTGGCATCTCTACCTTACAGAGCCTTTGTAGTGTAAAAAAAGAGCCCCAAGAGACATCAATGTTGGACATTCATAGCATGACCGAATCTACGCAGGGAATGTTAAGGCACGTGAAAAATGAGCTGGGACGAGGTACTGCATGGAAAGACCATTGGTGGAACACAGTTCCACACGACAGGAGAACCGCACCACCTGAAGACACAAAAGTTGAAGAGTCCAACTGCACAAAGGAGAAACTTATCACTCAGAACAGGCCGGACCGACAAGGGCCCTCGTCTTCTTCAGAGTACTGGAAGGAGTGGCCAAATGCTGAGTCTCCTTATTCGCAGAGCTCGGAAATCAGCATGACGGGAGCCAGCCGCAGTGAAACGCCCCAGAACAGTCCGTTGCCTTCATCGCCCGTTGTATCTATAACCAAACCAGCCAAACCGTCTGTCCCTCCACTAACTCCTGAACAGTATGAGGTGTACATGTACCAGGAAGTAGACACCATCGAGCTCACCCGTCAAGTTAAAGAGAAACTTGCAAAAAATGGAATCTGCCAAAGGATATTCGGTGAAAAGGTAAGCGCGTGTATTATTTTAGCTTACCTTCCCATTTGCAAGTTCTGTTTATTACCTACACAGCTTTCCAAAGAAAACGCTGGCATGGGTGCTTTGCTTACAAACAGTTCTTGATACAGTCTTTGCTTGATTTGTCTTGATTTGCACACACTCTAATAAATCATACAATGCAGCTGCTCACAGCCAATGTTGGCAGAAGGTAGATGTTGTTCCTGGACTGTCAAAACGTGTACTTGACACAGATATGATAAATAAATGTTTGGGTTGGCACAGCACAATACAGCCAGTCTGAAAAATTGCTGAAAGATGCTTTGTGTTAGGGAATACAGTACATTTGTACGCTTGTAGACTTTTAGATAACAATGTCTGCAAATGTCTCAGGGCACCTATGCCAGTGACCTTGTGGAACATCTAAAAGAAACATTTAAAGATACACTACTGTAGAGATTGAAAATTAAATCTTGAACAAGGAGCACAGCTTACCTACTTATGTATAAATATTGAAGTAGCGCTAATTACGCAAGTGGTTAAAGTGCTAATAATAATACAATAAATTGATAAAAGA
The DNA here is from genome assembly GCA_029206835.1 of Rana muscosa. Taxonomy (NCBI): domain Eukaryota; kingdom Metazoa; phylum Chordata; class Amphibia; order Anura; family Ranidae; genus Rana; species Rana muscosa. The sequence continues at coordinate 190,433,771 of CM055117.1, forward strand.
TATAGATCTAATAAGAAATGCAATGTAAAATGCAGCACAGCAAATAATCCAGCAAGTAATCAAAAGTCCATGTGAATGTAATGTAAAATTGACAGAATAAATAATTATTTATTCTATAAATTTTACAATACATTCACATGGACTTTTGATTACTTGCTGGATTATTTGCTGTGCTGCATTTTACATTGCATTTCTTATTAGATCTATATCTTTTATCAATTTATTGTATTATTATTAGCACTTTAACCACTAGAGTAATTAGCGCTACTTCAATATTTGTACACAATTTTACGGGTGCTGGCAACACTATAGAAGTTTAGCTGCTGTTTACACATTCACTTTAGCACTTCAATATTAGTATATATTTGGTAGCGCATAGTTGTTCAATTCTTAGACACTACTACATCAGGTCACATTCATCTCCTTTTTCTGTGATCTGGATTATTCTGAAACCCATCTGCTGGCGATTGCTTCCTCACGGAAGTATAAACCAAAAGTTTATGTTTCTTTTAGTCACCCATCAGATTAAAACCTACCTTGGAAGTTTAAATGCGATTGGTGATACCAGAGGGATAAAAAGTAATACAGAACAACCCTCAGAAATTAAACACTAACTGCCCTCCCCATGATCCTGTAGAGAGCTTTGTAAGTTTATTCTGCAGAGGATTACACATCCCCTTTATGACTTTTAATGCAGTTTAAATATTTGCCAGATAACAGTAGTAGCTCACTGAATGCTTTTATTAGCTTCTTAGAATTGCTTGAATTAAAGTTATAGGTAACAGTATGTTAATTCCATACTTTTGTGCCTGTTTGCTTTGATCAAACTGTGATTTCATGTTAATGTGCATAGTTACATTGAATTAGACTTCTGAAGCTTGTATGAAGCTATTTACAGTCATATGGAGCAGTCCACCCTAGTCTATTTGAATGAAGATGAAACTTACTGGTGGATACAGGTAAATGCTCCATTTTCTCCTGATTTCATTGCTCCAGCTTTACAGTGTGTATATGGACAAATGACACAACCGTGGATTATGTGAGCATTTATAAAGTCATCATTGAAATTGTTAATGTTGCTAAATAAGATTAAAGTGATTGTAAAGGCTAATTAAAAAAAAAACGGTTTATAGTTACCTGCTCTGTACAATGGTTTTGCTCAAAGTAGCCCCAATCCTCTTCTTCTTGGGTCCCCCGCCAGCGCTCCTGACTCCTCTTCTTGGTGTGCAACAGCATGAACCCTCTTCCTATTGTGGCACACCTTCAGGCTCGATCCTGAGCTACGCTGCCTGTGTCTGCTGTCTCTGAACCAGTGAGATCAGGTAAGTATAAGGAATGCATTAAGGTATAAAACCTTTAGCCTTTACAACCACTTTAAGTCAGTTTTCCTGTTTGTGTGTACTGCAGATAATGAATTTCACTGTGCAGTAGTGTTTTTTTTAATCAGACTTTTGGGTTGTCTACATGTATAAAATGCATTTGTGAATGTTTTAGGGGAATCTTCAATTGTGGTACCAAAAAATAAAATAGTATCCCATTTCAGTTTACAATAAAGCCAGGGTCTTCAAACTTTTCAGAATGAGGGCCAGATTGTATATTTTACAAATGTTCACTGGCCAAAAAAGTCGCAATCATTTATAAATAAATTAATAAAATGTAAATAAGTTAGGTTTTACTTCCATGGGTTTTACAATAATTTTACAGTCATTTCTCCCTTGCATGAGAGTCCCTTTTACATCAGAGACCCCCCTTACATCAGCATCTCCATCAGGTCCCCCCTTACTTCAAAATTCCCCCCCTTACATCAAAGTTCCCCTCAAATGAGTCCTCATCAGTGTCCCCCATAGACCAGAGCCCCTTTTAGAACAGAGTCCCCCTTTACTTCATGAACCTGGAAGCATGGCCGTAGCACCAAGTGAAGATGGATGAAATGCTGTCCTCCTGTAATACCTGTGGCAAGTATGTGATTGTTAGGGCACCAGCAGTCCTAGCAACCAAGGAGGGTACATACAATGACAGTGCAGCTGGGGGAACCTGCGCTGGAGACCCAGGGGAGGGGCGGGTTATTGTGGATGTTGGTGAGAATCAGAGGCCTTAGGCTGACCTAAAGACCTTGTGAGACCTGTGAAAAGATGCCTCTGACCCTAACTGCAGACCAAATCTTGCAGCTGGCCAAACTTGGACCACAGGCTTTAGTTTGGAGATCCCTGCTTCTGGTGAAGCCATTCTTCATAAATCCCTCCACCTTGACTAAATCCCCAGTTCCAGCTGAAGAAAAACAGCCCCAAAGCATACTTTCTTTATCGTACACCACGGGACACAGAGCTAGTCATTACATAATGGGTTAAGGGTCACCAGCGGTGATTGGACACTGGCACAACCAATGGAAGACAGTTCCCCTCCATATAACCCCTCCCATCAGGGAAGTACCTCAGTTTTTTCGCCAGTGTCGAAAGGTGTTGGACGCGTTAGGAGGTGCTAAAGGAAAGCTCTACCAAAGAGACCCTCTGGGGGTAAAAGAGCTATGCTTTCGGATCCATCCAAGACGCCTACAAATGAGCTGAATCTGGATGGGATCCGGGCCTCATCCATGAGGCGTCGCCTGTAATGTTTCTCTTCGGAGGACTGGGCTCTAAGATCCAGCACTTTCGCTATAAAGTCCTGGTAAGAGTCTTGTACAAGGCCCAGGGGAGAGGTATCCTTTAAATAGGAACCCATATCCCTGAAGGTTGGCACACATAGCCCACTGTGAAGGGTGAAGTTTGGTATCTGTCTGAAATCTTTCAGCAGAAAAACCTGCGGCGTGGATAAGGTGAGATTAGAAGGTCCATAACTAGGTTGAGACCTTTTTCAAAAAGTGGATGTCTTCTTTTTTTCCACCACTGGGGGGAGTAAAGAGCTGAATATACTCACCTCACTCTGTTCAGTGTCGGCTTCGGCGAAGTACACTGCTCGTCACCTCCGCTGCTGAGCTTGCTGGGGCACCCCGATCCTCCTTTCGGTGGCCGACCAGACACCTGCAGATGCAGGTAAGTGGGAACAAGGGCTGATGAGAGTCCTCTCTCACTATGGCCACCGCCATAGCGCTAAGGGCCGCGCGCGCGGGAGCGCGCTTTATCGGAGGGGGGGGGCGAAGGCGTGCGCGGGCACGTGGCGCGCGCAGGCACAGAAACGGCGCCAAATTTAAAAGACTGTCAGTGTGAGAAGCACTGCAGCAGCAAGCAAGCTCGTTAGTTCTCTTATTCCTGGCAGAGAAACACAACAGCTATACAGGGACGTAAGACTCCATGTGGTTGGATTGGGTACTTCCTAGAAGACATCCATGTTATGCATAGTTATGTGTTAAAAGTTGCATACTTAATGTATTTGCTAAACTAAACACGGTAGTATATGCATTTAGGTACCTTGTATTTTGTCTAAACAGTAAGCCTTCCAGGGGAAGTAATACGGACAAAAAGAGATAAGAAAGCACCACCGCCTGAGAGGAGGCTCTAACTGTGCTGACTCGGTACCTTTCTCTCCTGTGTTGCTAAATGCACCTGTTCAGGATGAGCCATTACCTCTGTCAGGTATGGCGGCTTCCCCAGTGAAGCCTGGGCCTGTATATGTCACTGAGGACACTTTATCAGCTGCCCTAAATAATCTGGAGGAAAAAATTGCTACCTTAATCGCTAAGTCCTCTAAAAAGGGACAATAAGCGAAGCAGGTCTCTTCCAGTATTGGACCTCCCTTCAGAAGTACCTGAGGGAGGAGGATGAGGAGGAGGAGGCTACATCAGCAGAGGATGAGGAGCCAGATATTAAGGTCACAGGTACAATGCTATAGCAGTGCATTTAAGTTAACCTCTGCGGAGGTAACGGAATTACCTGTCTCCTCCCTAGGGTCATTAAGATCCCTGCAAGGTGCATGCTCCTTCCCGGTTCATCCGTTACTAGAGGATCTAATATACGCAAACTGGCAACATCCAGATAAGCGTTTCTCACCTCCAAAAAGGTTTAACATTCTTTATCCTATGGGGGAATTTTTTTTTTTAAAGGAATGGAGCCTGCCTGCGGTAGTTGCGGCTATTTCTTGTGTAAATAAAAACCTGACATGTCCGGTGGATAATGTACAAGGGTTTAAAAGATCCTTCTGAGAGGAAGTTGAAATCCTCCTTCTTTTTGGCCGGCTCAATTACCCAACCTGCAGTAGCAGCAGTCGGTATGGGTCAGGTCATCAGCCAACAGGTAAAGCAGGGGCTGAAGGAACTGCCTTCAGAGCAGGCTAGAAATTGGGAAAATTTGCCTAAAGCCTTATGCTTCACAGTGGATGCCATGAGAGATTCTATCATACAGGCATCACGCCTTACACTCCAGCTGGTACAGATGCGCAGAGTACTTTGGCTTAAGCATTGGTCAGCGGAGACCCCATGCAAAAAGCTGTTGGCAAGTTCCCGTTCCATGGCGAACGCCTATTTGGGGAAGATTTAGAAAAATATATACAGAAGATCAAGTGGTAAAACGACTTTTACCTGAGAGAAAGAAAAACAAGAGATCTTGTTTTAAACGCTCTCTCCCCAGCTCCCGGGAAATCTGACTCCAACCAGTGGCGGCGGCCTGTTTTAGCCGCCCACAAAAGCCAAGGGGCAAGCTCAGAAGAACAAGAAGCCGTGGGGTGCAAGAGCTAATAAGCAAGCCCCAAAGCCTCTCAGTGAAGGGGCGCCCCCGCTCGGCCGAGTGGGAGGAAGGCTTTGTCAGTTCTGAGCAACTTGGTGGTCAGAAATCCAGGACAATTGGGTAGTATCCACAATATCCTCAGGGTACAAACTGGAATTTCGAGAGATCCCATCTTCTCAATTCCGAGGTTCAAGACTCTCCAAGGATCCACAAAAAAGAGAATCCTTCTTCAAAGGTTTGAATCACTTAATGGCTCAAGGGGTAGTTACAGACGTACCCCAAAAAGAGCGAGGTTCAGGTTTTTACTCAAACCTCTTTGTGATTCCAAAGCCAAATGGAGATGTCAGACCCATCCTGGATAAAAAATCCCTAAATCGGTTCCTGAACGATCGCCATTTTCGAATGGAAACGATCCGATCCGTGGCCGCCACTTTAAAGGGCGGAAAATTCATGGCGCCCATAGATATCAAGGACGCACATTTACACATACCCATCCTCCCCGCTCACTAAAGATTCCTAAGGTTTGCGGTAGAAGATCGCCACTTTCAATTTGTGGCTCTGCCGTTTGGTGTAGCCACCGCGCCCATAGTATTCACAAAGGTGCTAGCTCCTCTGTTAGCAAACCTAAGAACACGGGGCATTGCGGTAACAGCCTATCTGGACGATCTACTAGTAATAGATCAGTCAAAGGACGGATTGGGTCACGCTGTACACACTACAGTAGGATACCTGGAGCATTTAGGATGGATTATAAATTTACAAAAATCCTCTCTCCAGGCCCAAAGAAGGATAGGGTACCTGGGCATGATCATAGATACAGCCCAAAACGGGGTATACCTGCCAGAACCGAAGATACAGTCTCTGAAAGACCTGATCCACAAGGTCAAAGCAAACAAGAGGCCGTCTATTCGCCTTTGCATGAGACTATTGGGAAAGATGGTAGCCTCCTTCGAGGCGGTCCCTTACGCCCAGTTTCATTCGAGACTACTTCAAGGCAATATTTTAGCTTCCTGGAACAGGAAGAGCCAAGCTCTGGATATACCCATGCGCCTGTCCTCACAAGTACGCCACAGCTTCGATTGGTGGCTAGAAGCCAGGAATTTACGGAAGGGAAAGTCCTTCCTCCCAGTGGCCTGGAAGGTGGTATCTAGGGATGCCAGCCTATCGGGCTGGGGTGCAGTATTCGAGGAGGCTTCTACCCAGGGAACCTGGGCCAAGACTCAGGGGATCCTGCCCATCAATGTGCTAGAGATCCGGGCGGTATATCTAGCCCTCAAAACCTGGACATACAGGTTACAGGGCTACCCAGTTCGGGTTCAATCCGACAATGCTACTGCAGTAGCTTACATCAATCACCAAGGAGGCACCCGCAGTCGGGCAGCCCAAAGAGAGGTGAACCGGATCCTGGCATGGGCAGAAGAGCATGTACCTTGCCTTTCTGCAATCTTCATTCCAGGGATGGAAAATTGGCAAGCAGACTACCTGAGTCGTCAGCAGCTGCTACCAGGGAGTGGTCTCTTCACCCCGAGATCTTTCAGGCCATATGTCTGAGATGGGGAAACCCAGATGTAGACCTGCTAGCTGCCAGGTTCAACAAGAAATTGGACAACTTTGTGTCCAGAACGAGAGATCCTCTAGCCTACGGGACAGACGCTCTAATAATACAGACGCTCTAATAACTCCATGGAATCAGTTCTCACTGATCTAGGCATTCCCTCCGATCCCTCTTCTACAAAGACTGCTTCGCAGGATCAAGGAGGAGGGAATACCAGTAATCCTAGTGGCCCCAAACTGGCCCAGGAGGCCTTGGTACGCCGAGATTGTAAAAACGGCGATAGGAAGGCCCTGGAAGTTTCCACTCCGACACGACCTGCTGTCACAGGGTCCAGTATTCCACCCTTCCTTACAAAGGCTAAAGTTGACGGCCTGGCTGCTGAGACCCACATTTTTAAAAAGAGAGGGGTCTCTGGTCCGGCTCTTTCTACGCTCATTAATGCTAGAAAGCCAGCCTCCAGACTCATCTATCAGAGAGTCTGGAGAGCATACGTTTCCTGGTGTGAATCCAGATGTTGGAATCCTCAGAAGTATGAAATAAGTAGGATTCTTGCTTTTTGCCAGTTAGGAGTGGATATGAATTTAGCCCTTAGCACCATCAAAGGGCAAATATCGGCTCTATCAGTCTTCTTTCAGAGACCATTGGCATCTCACTCCCTAGTTCGGACATTCATTAAGGGGGTACTGAGGATAAATCCTCCAGTTAGGACTCCCTTGTGTCCATGGGATTTGAATTTGGTATTGTCAGTGTTGCAAAAGCAACCTTTTGAACCTATTCGCCATATTCCTTTAATTATATTAAGTAGGAAGTTGGCCTTTCTGATTGCTATAGCTTCTGCTAGGAGAGTATCAGAGCTAGCAGCTCTTTCTTGTAAAGAGCCTTATCTAATTTGTCACAAGGACAAAATCGTACTACGACCCCATCCGGCTTTTCTACCTAAGGTGGTGTCGGCTTTTCACTTGAATCAAGACATTGTTCTGCCTTCCTTTTTTCCAAACCCGCGGACGGCGGGGGGAAAATTATTACACTCTCTAGATCTAGTGAGAGCGGTAAAGGTGTATCTGCAAGCAACCGCTCAGATACGTAAAACAGATGTTTTGTTTATTTTACCAGATGGGCCCAAGAAGGGCCAAGCGGTATCAAAATCCACCATTTCCAGGTGGATTAGACAAGTAATTATTCAAGCTTATGGTTTAAAGAACAGGACTCCTCCTTTTCCTGTTAAGGCGCACTCTACCAGGGCGATAGGTGCTTCATGGGCAGTGCACCACCAGGCTTCGATGGCTCAGTTCTGTAAAGCTGCAACTTGGTCTTCAGTCCATACATTTTCCAAATTCTATCAAATAGATGTGAAAGGACATGAGGATTCCGCCTTTGGGCGAAGTGTGCTGCAGGCAGCAGTATAGGGCTTCTGGTCCGCAAGCGGCCTGTTTTGATCTGTGTCTCCCCCCCTTCATATGAGCATTGCTCTGGGACGTCCCATTATGTAATGACTAGCTCTGTGTCCCATGGTGTACGATAAAGAAAATAGGATTTTTATAACAGCTTACCTGTAAAATCCTTTTCTTGGAGTACACCACGGGACACAGAGGTCCCCCCCTTCTTATGGGAACCTTACTGCTTTGCTACAAAACTGAGGTACTTCCCTGATGGGAGGGGTTATATGGAGGGGAACTGTCTTCCATTGGTTGTGCCAGTGTCCAATCACCGCTGGTGACCCTTAACCCATTATGTAATGACTAGCTCTGTGTCCCGTGGTGTACTCCAAGAAAAGGATTTTACAGGTAAGCTGTTATAAAAATCCTATTTTTTGGAATTAGGGCCCAGTTCAGTCTTGGTATCATAAAACCTTTTCCCACATGCTTTTGGCAGACTTGATGTCTTTTTTTGCGAAATGTAGCTAGGCTTGGATGGTTTTCTTCGTAAGAAAAGGCTTCCGTCCTGTCCCAGCCATATGGAGAATACTGGAGATTGTTGTCACATGTAGTGCACAACCAGTACTTTCCAGATATTCCTGTGGCTCCTGTAATGTTGCTCTAGGCGTCTTAGCAGCCTCTCAAACCAGAAGAATGGCTTCAAGAGAGGATGATCAAAGTTTTGTCCAGAGCCTGGGTCTAGAGGCTGAGTCCAGTTAAAAAAATCTTTGGGGGACCTGTAGAAAGCTGTGTACAGGAAATCCCCTGCAGCCTCCTGGGACATGTCACAAGTCCCAGAAAGCTGCAGGACCAATCAAATAGTGGTGAGCAACCAACTGTGAAGTCACAAGCAGTCACAGCCAGTTTCCCACAGTGGGCATGCTGGCGCCAGGGACTGAAGCCCGGGGAAGAAACCGGCCAGGTGAGGACATCGCTGGATCCTGGGGCAAGTCAGTGTCCTATTATTAAAAGTCAGCCGTTATATTTTTTGAAGATGCTGACTTTTAATTTTTGAACAGGTGACTGAACAACCGCTTTAAGAGTGAGCTTTTCACAAATTCAGAAAACACGACAGGCTTATTGCTTAGCTGCTGCATGGGCAGAAAATCTTGACCCCCATAGTCTGATTTGGTTTGGACAAAGCAGGAAAAGGTTAGAGCCATTGTCAGTTTTTTACATCCATCTGCATCTTTACAGGACAGTAAATGAGAACAAATCTTTTCAGAGGGTACAACACATTTTTAGTAAAGTGAGAAAGGGTTAGAACGTCTTGGTGAGAGCAGCCTCCCCTTCCCCCTTTTCTTCAGAACACCTAGAGCACAATCTTCCCGAAGGAGTCACAGAAATTGTAACTCTTCCCCGCTCTATCCAAAATCAAATAGAAAAATTGGCTGGAGTTTGGCTTCAATGTTCACTTCGTTTATCGCATGCTTGCTTTAATTTTAGTGATGTAAATACATTTTCTGCAATGTACATGTGATTTATTTTTAACTTTTTTCGTGCATTTAATTCTTGCATATCACTTTATAAAGCTGGTAGTATAATACTAGACTGATCTGCTTGTTTTGGTACAAAATCCTGTACTTGATTAAACCAGGGCCAAACCTATGGAGGTAAGAGCAATATTTCTGACAAAACCTGTGTGTTGAATTTGCAGGTGCTGGGCCTATCACAGGGCAGTGTCAGCGACATGCTGTCCAGGCCGAAACCCTGGAGCAAGCTGACCCAAAAAGGCCGGGAACCATTCATTAGAATGCAGCTATGGTTAAACGGGGAGCTTGGGCAGAGCGTCTTGCAGTCACAAGGACAGCAACAAGGACAAGGTACTATAAATAAAAACTTTGTGTGAGCTTTGCTGTATACTACCTAATTTTCCTCTTTTACTCTATTTAAAGGGATTTTGGCAGCAAGCAGTGATATAGTCAGAATATGACCTTGGTTAATTCTATCAGACAGGAATGACAGGGAGGCACTGTACTGCCGAGCTCTTGTACTCATTTAGTTGTGTGGAAAGTGAGATTTGTTCCCCCCGTGGCGGGCACTGCATTCCATGGGTTTTCGTGCCCTGTGGCAAAGAAAGTGCTGATGTATGACGATTCTTGCAGAGCTGATATTTGCCATATCCTTTGCTGACTTACCTTTTGTTTCCATTTATAGCCCTGCAATCTGCGGCAACTCAGCAGGATCCTGTTATCGAAGGATGTCCAAGTCCAGGTACTTTATAGTGAATCTTTTTTTTTTCCACAGTGTTTTGAGTAAGGTTATATGTAGGCTGGCTCTACGTGCTCCTCTGATATTTGGCTGTGCTTGGGAAAATCATCTGTGGCATTTTAAATGTAAATTTTCTTCATCAACCAGCATTTTCTGTTTTCAAAGTACAAAATGTTTTTTGCAGATTCAGCACATAATTATTCAGAGTGTTTGGTGTGGATGAGGCAGCAGTATACCTTTTTCCAAACATCCAAAGATAAAACAAGCGTGGTTTTTAAACTGAATTAGAAGTTTCACATCTTAACTTTTTTTATTTTATTTTTTTTGGATACTTGTACTGTAGCTGTGGCCTAGGATGAGGATCTATCTATGCTTTTATTGTGCCCCATTGCCATCATGCAGCACATTCTGGTAGCTATCACTGAGCTTGCTCCGTCTACTGTAATGCTATGCTGGATTGTTTCTAAAATGTAGAAAGCAAATAATATGGAAGTTGATATGAACAAAAAGCAACGCGACAGTGACTGCCTTCTATTGAAGGGAAGAAGACTTTACACCTACTTTGTAAAAGGAAAAAATCATAATTACTCTTTCGTCCATGGACCGACACAGCTTCTCTATTGACAAAGTGGGTATTATCCGTTAATTAGGAGTGACTAGGCAGAAAAACTTGTAAAAAGTGTTGCATCACACCTTCTACAGTACCCCCCAGGGGGCGGACCCTCTGGGTATAACCTCTCAGTCTGCATCTCGCAGATAAGTTTTTTTTCTGTCTAGCAAGGAGTAGGACATGGCTCCCTTCGGGCCCATTGGTCCGGGGGAAAAATATATATATATATATTTTTTTTTCATTTGTGTTTCCTGCGATCTTCGATCAACTGCCGACTGGGTGACAGGCTGGATCCTCGATCCTTGTAGTCTCCCCAGTTTCGGCCATCGAGCGTGTGCCGACCCTAGCTACGCGCTGGGTTTTCCACGACATGCCCGTCGCTCCAAGGGTGGCCGGTGAGCCTACGCTCCAGGGCCTGCATCGGACCGCTCAGCTTCGGCTGACCTTACGGCCGAGTCGCAGCAGCCTGGCCGGTGAGCTTACGCTCCAAGGCTTGCATCGGACCGCTGAGCTTTGGCTGACCTTACGGCCGAGTCGCAGCAGCCTGTCCGGTGAGCGTCATGCTCCAGGGCATACATATGATCGTCCCTTTTGGGTCCAATCATAGCATGACTGGCCAACAGTCACCTTCCGTGCGCGGACGATGATCTGTTTGGAATGTCTTCCAGCATAATACATGCAGGATAGGTAAGTAAAACTCCCCTGCCTCGGCTGGGTGATTTAGCTGGACATTCCTGAAGAGATCAAGTAAGTGGTCGTGGCCCCTTTCTTCCCTCTCTCCCTGCCTTTCCCTCCTCCCTGGGCTTCTAGCTAAAGGTTGCTGGGTGCTGGGGGTCACCTAAGGGGTCCCACTGGAGCGGGGCTGGCTGTAACTAACATTTAAAAGAAATGTCATTTCTGCGTACCTGTGTGTGTGTCCTTCCTCCTCCATGCTGTCGGCGGCCATTTTGAGGTGGTCCATGCCAAGTTTGGCCTCTTGTGACTGCCCGGCGGCCATCTTCCTGTGGTTCGGCCACACCCACTGGCCCCTATCAGGTGATCGGCGGCCATGTTTGTCCACCCTGTATGTATAGATTGCCATTCGGCGGCCATCTTTTTGTGGGCTACGGCTCCTTGACCTCTATCTTCGGCTCCGCTGCCATTTTTTTGGAGCCCACATTATCTTCCATACAGACGTTTTTGGCAGCCATTTTGCGAGAGCCTCCAGCCTCTAGGGTGCATTACACTGGCGCGAAAATTCACACAGGAAGTGCTGATAAAAGAAGCAGACTGACACAGCAGCAGGGGGACAGCATCACAGGCGCAGCACACGGCAGCATAGCAGTACCTATCCAGGGTGGTGAGTCCTCTGGGTGACCCAGCCTCTCTGCAGCACAGGAGGGTGGCCTATTGATATCTTGCCTGGAGCCCTGTGGGTGTCAGCGTGTGGTCAGCATGGCATCTGAGCCAGATGTCTTCTCCCCTGAAACACCAGATTTAGCAGCTGGTGTCCCTGAGGTGTCTATGGACGCTATGTCGGCAATCCTAGAGGCGTTTGCTGCCAGGGTGGAAGCAGCACACAGGAATACAGGGGGTAATAAACGCCCCTGTCCCCTGCAATCTTCTGGGGATATTTCTGATGCAGAACCAGGTCCAGCTACGGCTCATGGCCCAGATTCTGATGCATCAGAGACTGCAGACCGTGACCGATCGGACAGTGAGGACGACTCCAAATCCAGGTCCGTACGCGAGACGGCTTTGGTATCTGACCTTATTTTTTTTTTAACAGAAAGGTTTTTTTATTTTAAAAAAGAAAAGAAGCAAAACAATATGTACAAAAATTGCAGTGATCATACATAGTCTTCAGAAGTAATACATTAAAAGTTAGTCGTCGAAGCAGTTGTGCGTACAGATAGGGAGACCCTTAATCATTACAGAGCAAACATGAATCAACATCATCAATAAACAGTCAGATTAGTTGAACCCACCCCTACCCCCCAACTGAAGAGAAATAGGATCAGAAAGAACCCGCCCAGCTTCAGGGGATGGGAAGGAAAAAAAAATATTAAATAAATAAAAACCGGGGGGGTTATCATACTGCACTGGGACGGGAGGCCCTGACCAGGGCATGAAACAGGGTATTGCAGATGGGGGGGGGGGAGTCATCAAACGATGGTTGCATGACCGGGGTATTACAACGCAGCTCTAAAGAAGGCTCCAATATGTCCCCACCAGGCAAACAGATACAGCGTTCATAGAGTGTCTCGCAATCAAATCTGAGAGCCTAGCTCCTAGTCCATGGCCTGTTGCTCAACGCTCTCCCATGCCGCCCAGATCCTGTCAAATTTTTGGGGGCAGTTTCGCCCCAAATAGGTAAGCTTGTAAAGGGGGAGGGCAGCGTTAATCAAGGCTCTCCACTGTGGTATGGATGGGGGGGAGGGCTCCTTCCACCGTAGCAGAATGGCCTTCCTGGCATAGAAGGCCGCGTAAAAAACAAATTTTTTTTGGATTGGGGGCCCTCCAGCGTATCAACTATGCCGAGCAGCAGTGGGATTGGGTCGCAGGGTAAAGTGAGGTTGCTCACAGAGCAGATAATGTGAACCACCCCCCTCCAAAAATGCTGTATCAGCGGACAGGACCACACAACATGAAAGAAGGAGCCCTCCTCCGCACCACATCGACGACAACTGGGATTCTGCTGTGGATATATTTTACCTGGATGAATCTATCTCTGGCAGAGACCACCAGGGTGAGGTATTGCTGAATGCCCTCCTCCCAATCGTCATCGGCCAGAGTGGGGATATCTGCCTGCCATACTGAGAACAGCTGGGAGACCTTAGAGGTGTCCAAACCTATAAGTAGGGAGTACAAGGCGGACAATGGTTTGGTGTCCCCTGTCATCTCCAGCAATCGCTCAACACCCGTCGTTTCCAGTACCAGTGGCCCAGAGAACTGGGATCGGAAAGCGTGCCGGAGCTGAAGGTACCTAAAAAACATATGGTTAGGGAGCCCCTTTAATTGTTTCAGCTCATTAAAAGCTATAAGGCCCCCGAGGAAACTCTTTCCGCCAAGGTCTTAATTTCAAACCGTGCCCACAACGCGGGATCCGGGATAGAGCGGAAGTGTGCCAATCGTGGGTTCCCCCACAACGGGGTGCGGGGAGACCAGCCATCAGGTGATTGGACCCTAGATCGGACAGCCTCCCAGACCCTAAGCGTAGTCCGCATTGACGGGGTAATATTGGGGTTAGATCGGGAACCCCGATGTATGAGATTGCGCAGCTCAGAATAGGATCCAAGCAGCGCAGCCTCCAGAGTAGACGCCGGATTAGCCGGCTCCTCTGACAGCCACCACCGAAGTGTGACAAGGACCGCAGCCCAGTAGTATTTCTGAAAACATGGGAGAGCCAGACCCCCCAGGGTAATAGGCAGTTGTAAAGTGGATTTGGCAATTCTCGGGATGCCACCATTCCAGATAAATGAGGTAATCACACTATCAAGCTTCATAAAAAAGGCATTCGGGATATGAACGGGAGTCTGTCGGAAGATGTACAAGAATTTGGGGAGGACAGTCATTTTGATAAGATTAATCCGGCCGACCGGGGTGAGGGGCAGTGTCTTCCAAGCAGCGCATCTCTGAGTCAGGAGGGACAGTACCGGTGTTAAGTTAAGAGGGATGAATTGTGTCAGGTCCCTGTGGATCACCACGCCGAGATACTTAAACTGTGAAACACGTTGCAAAGGGGTGTTCGCCGGGATAGAGGCCCCCGAGGGGTGCAGCGCGAAGATGACAGATTTTCCCCAGTTAATACAAACCCCGGAAAATTTACCGAACGTGTCAATAAGTGCTAGAGCCGCCCCAAGAGAGTCAGATTCATTCCGTAGATACAGCAGGGTGTCATCTGCGTAGAGGGATATTTTTTCCTGTACCGTACCCAGAGGGATACCCCGAACCTCTGGAGAGGAGCGTAGGAGAATCGCCATTGGTTCAATGGCCAGCGCGAAGAGGGCCGGGGAGAGTGGGCAACCCTGCCTAGTACCCCTAGATAGCTGAAAGGGTGGGGATAGGACCGACCCCGTGCGGACTCTAGCTGTAGGGGATTTGTAAAGTGATTGCACCCAAGAAACAAATCTCGGCCCAAAACCAAATCGACGCAGGACCTCCCATAGGTAATTCCATTCCACTGAATCGAATGCCTTCTCTGCATCCAGGGAGGCCACTGCATCATATTCGTCAAGGGAATCTCTGGCGCCCAAAACCGTATAGAGCCTATGGAGATTTATATCTGTGCCCTTGCCAGGCATAAAACCGGTCTGATCCTCATGAATCAATGTGAGGATAACTGCGTTAAGTCTCCGAGCCAAGACCTTAGTAAGGACCTTAGCGTCCGCATTGAGGAGAGAAATGGGGCGGTATGAGGAGCAAAGTGAAGGATCCTTACCCGGCTTGGGAATGACCACTATTACCCCTTCGGCCATGGAGGGGGGGGAGTGCGTCACAAAATAGGGAAGCAACAATCACCCCATGTAGTTTAGGCGACAGCTGCTCCCCATATTGTTTATAGAACTCCGGGGGAAGACCATCCACACCCGGAGTTTTCCCAGCCTGCAATTCCCCCAAGGCCTGCTGAACCTCCTCCAAAGTAATTCCACTATCCAAATACGCCCGGTCCTCTTCGCTAAGGGTAGGAAAGGTGAGCTGCCCGAGGAAGGAGTCCAACTCCTCCGCCGAATAGGCCACCCTAGAGGAATATAGTGTCTCATAGTACGAGGCAAAGCGTGAATTAATGGCCGTCGGGTCCCTCTCCACCGTCCCCATGGCGCTATGAATACGGGCAATAGTGGAGACAGGTTGGTGCTCCTTGGCAAGCCAAGCCAATAGACGGCCCGTCTTCTCCCCCTGCTCAAAGATGCGCCGCGTTTGGGCCAGCTGCTGCTTGTTTACCTTAGCCACTCGGAGAAGCATGACCTCACGATATGCTGTCTGCATATCCAAGTAAGTGATCGGGTTATGGGTAAGCACGTATTGGGATTCCAGGGCTTGTGCCTTAGCCTCAGCCTCTTCAAGACAGATCCTGTCATCATATCTAATGCGAGAAATGGAGGAATGGTAACAACCCCGAATGTACGCCTTAAAGGCGTCCCACCTATTGCACAGAGGCGTAGACCCCGCATTAGTCACCCAGAAGTCAGCAATACATTTGGAGATCTCAAATTCAATCCTCTCGTCAGAGATCCAGTAGCGGGAAAGCCGCCAGAGTCTCTCCGACGGGGGTGTCCGAGTCTGCAAATTGATAAGTACAGGAGCATGATCTGAGATACCCCTGGGGAGCATGCCCACCGCTTGGACCCGGGGGAGCAACCCCCCGCTGACATACACTAGGTCAATCCTGGACATGGTGCGGTGTGAAGCGGAGTGGCAGGAGTACGCCCTATCCGCTGGAAACTTCCAGCGCCAGACATCAGTGAGACCATACAGTGAAGCCCATCTCTGTAGGGGGGAATCGCTGCAGGCATCCGGGGTAAGCCTATCCATAGATGGATTCGGGACCATATTGAAGTCTCCAGTAATAACAAGGTTATCCGTGGGGTACCTAGTGAGGATGGGAACCAAGGACCTCAGAAGGGACACCGTAGCTGGTGGCGGCATGTAGAGGCCCAGGATCAGCATTTCCACCGTATCAACAACGGCATGTAGTACCACGTACCTGCCGCCTGGGTCAGTTTTTACATCTAGGAGGGTATAGGCCAGGGATTTATGGACGAGCACACTAACCCCTCTGGCGTAACCTGAATACGTGGCATGGTAGTAATGACCCACCCAGGGTTTTTTAAGGCTAAGAACCTTTCGCCCCACCAGATGTGTCTCCTGGAGGATACAAATATGTGGCGAGTATTTCTTAATGTAGGCCAGAACCAGGGCTCTCTTGATCCTATCGTTAAGGCCATGGACATTCCACGAGAGTATTTTAACCGTAGCCATGACCTTGGGGACGCAAAATAACTAGCAGGAGGAACCTAATGGAGCTAACCGAGAATAGGTTACCCGTTGTGCATAGTAGAGCAACAACTACTAAGACATTGGTCGCCCGGCTCACAATTCCATCATGAGCCAAAGCAGGCGGCCAAGGTATATCACTGCAAACAATTACATGAGTTCCACAATAATAAGAAAATAAAAAGTACATAGAAACCAAACTCAACACATAAACCCAACTCCCCCCACCCCGCACGTCCGCTGAAAAAAACGGAGTGCATACATCCCAAACTGTACCCATTAAACCGTAGGAGGGCCTCCTATGGGGACAACTGGAAAGGCAACCGACCCTACAACCCAGAAGTAGAAAACAAACTCCTGTTGTTCCAGTACATCCCAGGGAGACACCCGCCCTCAGACCCAAACCTGTATATAAAAAGAACAGGATGCCCCTAGCATATAAAATACCAGCAAAAGAAAATAGAAAAAGAAAAAAAAACAACCCACACCTAGACGCAGCTAGGGGCACATACTTGAACGTTACAAACCGTTAAAACAGGAAAAAAATTTTTTATTAGAAACCCCCAGCGGGGGGGGGGGTTCTGCTTTGGTGAAGGAAGAGAGGAGGAACCATATACACTGCTCCTCGAGCTTCCACAGTCCGGGCAGCAGTCAGTGCACCCCACACCGGCAGGGATTCCCAGAGCAGTGCCAGGAAACTTTCCAATGCAAATAGACAGGAGTGACAGGCGGGAAAGCAAAAACCAAAGGGGGGGGGGGTGAGGGAATCGTCCAGCACCGACATCAGAGGGGAAAAAATGAGAACGAGAGAGGAAGGGGGGGTACAGGGAGCAACGTCCAGGCGCATGTATCATATTCAGGGGAAGGTATTCATACAGTTACCGAGGCAGAGTATCCATCCATTGAGAAACCTCCTCAGGCGAGGTGAAGTAGCGGGTGGTCTCCCCGTCAATGACTCTCAGCCGAGCCGGAAACAGCATGCTGTACTTTAGGCCCCTGGCGCGGAGCTGGGCCTTGACCTGATCAAATGTCCGACGGAGCCGCTGGGTATCCACAGAGTAATGTATCTGACCTTATTACTGCAGTGCAGGATACGCTAAAGTTGGAAAATACTGCAGAAGTAGCAGATACTCCAGTCACCTTTGGGTTTTGTAAACCTGCCCGCACTGCTAAGGTGTTCCCTTGTGTGTCTTATTTTGACAAACTCTTATACAAGGAATGGGAGAACCCACTGAGGGTCTTTACAGCCCCAAAGAGGTTTGCAGTACGGTACCCCTTTGAGGAGAGTTTTCTGAAGATATGGACCTCTCCCCATATAGTGGACCCTTCGGTGTCCAGACTTAATAGAGCCACCACTATTCCAGTAGAAGGGGCTCCTGTTTTCAAGGACCCTGTGGATAAGAAGGCTGAAGCACTCGCTCGCTACCTATACTCAGTGGTAGGCTCGGCAGTACGCCCGGCATTGGCGGGGGCCCTAGTGTCTCAGACACTTACTGAATGGGCAAAATTGCTACTCCAGGGGTTAAAGGAGCGAGATGCTCCTCCTAATGAGATAACTTTGGCCGACCAGTTGGTCCAGGGCCTTAAGTTTGTCTGCGAGTCAGACATGGATACTATTCCCATGCTGTCAAGAGCTTCGGTTTATGCAGTAGCAATACGCCGCCTGATCTGGCTAAAGGGCTGGTCTGCGGACCAGACATCCAAGAAAGCCCTGATGGATCTGCCTTTTAAGGGTGACAGACTTTTTGGGGCTTCTCTGGATGACATCATCAAGGATGCCACAGGAGGTAAAAGCACTTTGCTTCCCCAAACTAGCAAGGGTAAGGGGCCACGCCAAGGGCAAGGGCCCTCCTTTACTGCACGCAAGCGTTTTTTTCGCGCCCTTAAGGCGACAGGGAAAAGACCCCAGGCCGATAAAGCGTCCTTGGTCCCGCAGACCCAACAAGCCTGCGGACAAATCTGCGTCCACATGAAGGTCCGCCCCCACCCAGCTCTCGGGTGGGGGGACGTCTTCGCAAATTCGCGACTCAGTGGACTGCTCTAGTCTCCGACAGGTGGGTTTGCGAAGTAATCTCCTCAGGCTACAAGATAGAATTTCTCTCTTGTCCACCGGACAGATTCATCACCTCCAATCTCCAGCTACTACCGACCCGTCGGGAGGCCCTGTATGGGGCGGTCCAGGGTCTACTGGAACGCGGGGTAGTTATTCCAGTTCCAGAACAGGAACGGGGTCAGGGTTTTTACTCAAATCTGTTCATTGTGCCGAAGAAGGAGGGGGTTCGGCCAATCTTGGATCTCAGAGCCCTCAATTGCTTTGTGAAAGTACAAAGATTTCGGATGGAGTTGGTTCGATCTGTTGTCACGGCTCTCCATCTGGGGGACTTTCTGGCCTCCTTGGACATCAAGGACGCATACCTGCATGTCCCCATATACTCCAGACACCAGAGGTTTCTGCGATTTGCTATCGGGAAGAACCACTACTAGTTTGTGGCCCTCCCGTTTGGCCTTGTCTCAGCACCCAGGACGTTCACCAAGGTGCTCGCTCCGATTCTGGCACTTCTAAGACAGCGGGGTATCGCTATCACAGGTTACTTGGACGACCTTCTGCTGAAGGCCCCTTCAAGTTTAGAATTAGAGGTAAGCGTGTCCATTACCTGTCAGACTCTTCGAGACTGTGGTTGGATACTAAACACGCAAAAGTCAGTATTGGTGCCCACTCAATGCCTAGTGTACCTGGGGTTGATTCTGGATTCCTCAGAGGCAAAGGTATTCCTCCCTGTGGAGAAGTTGCAGACCCTCCGGGCTGCAGTACGGCAGCTGACTTCCAGGAATTGGTCGTCACTCCGTTTTTGCATGCGAGTGTTGGGCCTCATGGTAGCCTCCTTCGAGGCGGTCCCATATGCTCAATGCCACACTCGAGTGTTACAGAAGGAAGTTCTGTCCAGATTGAACAGATGCCCTACATCTCTGGATTATCAAATCCGAGTGAGCCACCTAGTCAGGAGATCCCTGGTATGGTGGCTGACAGCACCGGCTCTAATGGCCGGGAAGTCATTTCTTCCGGTTTACTGGATAGTGATCACGACGGACGCCAGCCTTACAGGTTGGGGGGGAGTCTGGGGTGTCCAGTCGGCGCAAGGTCGCTGGACCCCAGAGGAAGCCCTCCTGCCGATCAATGTCCTGGAGATCCGGGCGATCAAGCTGTGCCTCTTCAAATGGTCTCAGAGACTGCAAGGGCGTCCAGTCAGGATCCAGTCAGACAACGCCACAGCGGTGGCATATGTCAATCATCAAGGAGGAACAAGAAGCTCAGCTGCAGCATAGGAGGTTGCTTGCATCCTGAAGTGGGCAGAGAAGAGCGTACCGGCACTATCGGCCGTGTACATTCCGGGTGTGGAAAGCTGGCAGGCGGACTACCTGAGCCGCCAGATGCTGGACCAGGGAGAATGGTCCTTACACCCAGAGGTGTTCCAACTCCTCTGCCAAAGATGGGGCACACCAGACGTAGATCTTCTGGCCTCCCGACTCAATCGGAAGGTATTGAGATTTGAGTGGAGGCAGAGGGAATTTCCAATGATCCTAATCGCTCCAGATTGGCCTCAGCGTCCTTGGTACGCCGATCTAGTACGTCTGGTAGCAGACGTCCCCTGGCGCCTACCACTACGGAAGGACCTGCTATCGCAAGGTCCCATATTCCATCCTGCTTTACAGTCATTGGCTTTAACGGCATGGCTGTTGAGAACCAGGTACTGAGAGACCGGGGCCTGTCAGACTCAGTAATCTCTACTATGAGAAGTGCTCGAAAACCATCCTCTAGGAAGGTTTATCACCGCACTTGGAGGGCCTACATCTCCATGTGTGAGGAAATGAAATGGCATCCGCGTACCGATTTGGTTTCCAGAATCCTGCTGTGTTTACAGCATGGGGTGGACCAAAGGCTTGCCCTAAGTACGATTAAGGGTCAGATATCTGCCCTGGCTGTCTTTTTTTCAGCGACCCCTGGCGACTCACTCTCTCGTGAGTACATTTGTGCAGAGGGTTCGACATGTGGCCCCTCCGGTCCGTCCCCCGCTACCTCCGTGGGACTTGAACCTGGTCCTCTCGGTGCTTCAGAAGGCACCGTTTGAGAAGATTAGAGATATTCCCCTGTTGACACTTTCTCAGAAAGTGGTCTTTTTGGTGGCTGTTACGTCAGTTAGACGAGTCTCTGAGCTGGCAGCCTTGTCCTGCAAGGCTCCCTATTTGATTTTCCACAAGGATAAGGTGGTGCTGCTTCTGCAGCCTTCCTTTCTTCCGAAAGTCGTTTCGGCTTTTCATCTCAACAAAGACATTGTACTTCCATCCTTGTGTCCTCATCCGTCGAATCCTAAGGAGTCGGCGTTGCATACCTTGGACGTTGTCCGAGCTTTGAGAGTATACCTATCTGCTACTTCCCTGTTCCGAAAGTCAGACTCACTGTTTGTTTCGGTGGCTGGTCCCAAGAAGGGCCAAGCAGTCTCATCGGCCACCATCTCTAGGTGGATCCGACAGATAGTAATCCAGGCTTACGCCTTAAAGGGTCAGGCGCCCCCCTTTCCTGTCACGGCGCATTCGACCAGGGCAATAGGTGCCTCTTGGGCTTTCCGACATCAAGCGTCTGTTTCCCAACTATGTAAAGCGGCGACTTGGTCGTCCGCTCACACTTTCACAAAATTCTACAAAGTTGATGTAGGTGCATCTTCGGATGCCTCTTTCGGCCGCAAGGTTTTGCAAGCGGCTGTTTAGAGTTGCAACTCCTCCGTTGGAGGAGTGCTGTTTTGTGTTTTGGGGTGAAGTTTGTTTTTATGCTGTTACCACCCCTCGTTTTTTTCTCTGACACTGCTTTGGGACGTCCCACTTTGTCAATAGAGAAGCTGTGTCGGTCCATGGACGAAAGAGTAAATAGGATTTTTTACTCACCGTAAAATCCTTTTCTCTGAGTCCATGGACCGACACAGCACCCACCCCTCCTTTTAAGTTTGTACTGCTTTTTGACGCACTGATCTGCGAGATGCAGACTGAGAGGTTATACCCAGAGGGTCCGCCCCCTGGGCGGTACTGTAGAAGGTGTGATGCAACACTTTTTACAAGTTTTTCTGCCTAGTCACTCCTAATTAACGGATAATACCCACTTTGTCAATAGAGAAGCTGTGTCGGTCCATGGACTCAGAGAAAAGGATTTTACGGTGAGTAAAAAATCCTATTTTTTGGAGAATGGCTTTGGTTCAAGATGTTTTGGTGAAGATCTGCAATGACAAAATTTTTCATTTACGTTTTCTAATGTATTGCGTGGAATAGTCAAAACATTAGAACCTAGGTCTCCACTAAAAGGATTGGCTTGGTTCACACCTATGCGCTTTTTGTAGAAACGCACTACAGTCATTTTAACATGGTTTCCTATGGGACAGGTTCACATCTATGCTTTTTTCAGCTGCTGCATTTCAGGGACTTTTTTAAATGCAAAACTGTTTTTGGTTCAATAGACTTTAATGGAGATGCTGCAGAAAATCATCTAGTGTGTTTTTTACGTGTTTTTGATGCATTTTTGATGCGTTTTTTAATCTGCCCAACAACAAAATGGCCCAAAAAATTTATAAAAATGCAAAACACATAAAAAAAAACATGAAAACGCGGAAAAAAGCCTGTGCAAAAACCAGGTCCTAAAATGAGCAGTTTACGCAAAACTTGCCATTTACATAGGTTGGAAGTGGGTGCAGTGGAAATCTATTCAGAAGTTTTGTGTAGGTGTTTTGGATAGAGTGGAAAAGAAAGAGAACCTCTACTTTTTTTTTTTTTTCTGTCTTGTGTTTCTTTCCCCTCACTTCCTGGCTCTGTGAACACTGTTCCTGAAATAGAATAGGAAAGAAAAATCCTTAGTAGGGACAAAGCTGAAAAAAAAAAAAAAAAAAGTCTAGGTTTCCAAAAAGTTTTTTTGTTTTTTTTTTGACAACCATTCTTTTTTTAGGTGGTCCATTTGGTCAATTTCCTTTTAGCTTATTGACCTGGCAGCGAACTTTAAATTCTGTTTTTTTAAATATTGCAATTTTATGGAATGTGTATTTTTAAGAAGTTCCATTTTGTGGTCACATGGGCTTTTTCAAAGTCCTGTAAGCACTTTTGAGGGTACTTGAAGTCATTGAGGCCAACCACCAGCTATATTTTGTCCACTACTAAACGTAATTGTAGCCGTATTAGTGCAATTGTGACAGAGAAAATTAAGTACTGTCCGTGATACTTTTTTTATTTGCACTAACATAGAATTTTTCAGGACAAGCTTTCGGGGTATGTCCCCTTCTTCAAGGTCCAAGCAGTACTGATTCACAATTTTTTTAGCAGAATGTTGAAACAAAACAAGAAAAAAAAAAAAAAAAAAAATCTCAGAGGGAAAGGAAAAAAAACACATACAAATCAATGGTAATAAAGATAGCAGCAGAGTTAGTGAGATAAGACAGAGTTAGTGAGATAAGACAGAGGGAGAGCTATAGACTTGAGGGGGGAGATGCTAGTCACAGAGGGGGTCATAAAACCTTAGTATAATGGGTAAGGAAACCAATATCTAAATTTAGGCCATTCGTTTTTGTGTTAAAAAGAATTATCATTCTTAGTTCAAATGTTTTCCTTTCCTGGATAGTTCTGAAATTCCCTTTAAGAACTAAAACATTGAGGTCTTCTATAGTGTGGTCTGGTTGTGAGAAGTGATGTCCCACAGGTGTGCAGAAACTCTCTTCTTTATGTTCCTTGATGGTATGTCTGTGAAAATTCATCCTCGCTTGCAACTTCTGTCCTGTTTCACCAACATAAGATCCTTTGCCACACCTGTTGCATTGGATGAGGTACACAACATTACTGGAGGTACAGTTGTAAGATCCCATGATGGTGAAGGTCCCATTTGTGTGTGTGACACTTTTGGATGGATTGATCTGGTTGCACAGTTTGCAGCGTTTTTTATTGCAGGGTTTGCTTCCATTATTTGTGACTTCATAATCAGAGTGAAGTTTCCTGCTGATTAGTTTGTGTCTGAGGTTGGGTGGTTGTCTGAAAGCCAATAATGGGGGTTGTTGGAATATTTCTTTCAGAGTTTCATCCTCTGTTATAATGGGCTGTAAATCTTTGATTATCTTTTTGATCCCTTCTAGTGTTGGGTTGTATGTGGTGACTAGAGGTACTCGGTTATTTGTTTTTTTCTCTTTGTATTGGAGGAGATTTTCTCTTCGGGTTTTCAAGGCTGTGTTTATGCTGTTGTTGATGGTTTTGTCTTTATATCCTTTCTTCTGGAAAGAGCCTGCCAGTGTTCTGAGATGTTTATCTCTGACTTCTGGGTCTGAACAAATTCGGTGGTATCTGATGGCCTGGCTGTGTATGATGGCTCGTTTAGTGTGTTGGGGATGAAAACTGGAACTATGAAGATAGCTGCATCGGTCAGTCGGTTTTCTGTATATGGAAGTGTAGTGTGTTGGGGATGAAAACTGGAACTATGAAGATAGCTGCATCGGTCAGTCGGTTTTCTAGATAATAAATAAAAGATAATCAAAGATTTACAGCCCATTATAACAGAGGATGAAACTCTGAAAGAAATATTCCAACAACCCCCATTATTGGCTTTCAGACAACCACCCAACCTCAGACACAAACTAATCAGCAGGAAACTTCACTCTGATTATGAAGTCACAAATAATGGAAGCAAACCCTGCAATAAAAAACGCTGCAAACTGTGCAACCAGATCAATCCATCCAAAAGTGTCACACACACAAATGGGACCTTCACCATCATGGGATCTTACAACTGTACCTCCAGTAATGTTGTGTACCTCATCCAATGCAACAGGTGTGGCAAAGGATCTTATGTTGGTGAAACAGGACAGAAGTTGCAAGCGAGGATGAATTTTCACAGACATACCATCAAGGAACATAAAGAAGAGAGTTTCTGCACACCTGTGGGACATCACTTCTCACAACCAGACCACACTATAGAAGACCTCAATGTTTTAGTTCTTAAAGGGAATTTCAGAACTATCCAGGAAAGGAAAACATTTGAACTAAGAATGATAATTCTTTTTAACACAAAAACGAATGGCCTAAATTTAGATATTGGTTTCCTTACCCATTATACTAAGGTTTTATGACCCCCTCTGTGACTAGCATCTCCCCCCTCAAGTCTATAGCTCTCCCTCTGTCTTATCTCACTAACTCTGTCTTATCTCACTAACTCTGCTGCTATCTTTATTACCATTGATTTGTATGTGTTTTTTTTCCTTTCCCTCTGAGATTTTTTTTTTCTTGTTTTGTTTCAACATTCTGCTAAAAAAATTGTGAATCAGTACTGCTTGGACCTTGAAGAAGGGGACATACCCCGAAAGCTTGTCCTGAAAAATTCTATGTTAGTGCAAATAAAAAAAGTATCACGGACAGTACTTAATTTTCTTCGTCCACTACTAACAAAGTAAGTTGGCAGACAGCACTGTTCCAGTCTCACACTCACGCCCAGCACCGCCAGCCTGATATCTGCCAATAGTAAAAGCCTACACCAAATGTTATGCGTGAAAGCGGTAAACTGTTTCAATCCTTTTGTTATACAGTCTAGTCTTCTGATGACTAAAAGTAGCGTAATCCTTTTTATAATGCCTGGTGTTCCCTTCTAATTATAAGTTATCGAAGGTAGCCATAGTAAACATCCTAGACAATCTATTTCTGATGACTGGTCCCTACTACTTACTATTGCCAGCAATGATCTGTCCACAGAGCTCTGCCTACAGCTATATACCATATATACTTGAGTATAAGCCGAGTTTTTCAGCACATTTTTTTGTGCTGAAAATGTCCCCCTCGGCTTATACTCGAGTCACCTTTTTGCGCCTGATCTCCCGGACTTTGGGGACCCGGTACTGGCCGGCCATACCGGGTCTTAGCACACGTGTAGCCCCACTCTTCCTCTACAAGTGTGCAAAGTTTGTTGTCCGGGGAACCTACAGCCGGGGAGCACTGATTTTTCAAAGCTGGGCACTCCTTCCATAGACTACCATGTTAAACGTCAGTCTAGGCATGGGCACAGTGAGGCATGGGCACAGTGAGGCATGCACATGGACACAGTGAGGCATGCACATGGACGCCCTAGGCTTATACTCGAGTCAATATGTTTTCCCAGTTTTTTGTGGTAAAATTAGGTGCCTCGGCTTATATTCGGGTCGGCTTATACTCGAGTATATACGGTAAATGTTTCCAATAATTGACTGGATTCAGTACGTTTGTTTATTATCCATTCTAGGCTTCTGATGACTAGAAGTAGTGAAAACTTTTTCATGTTGCCTACTAATTACAAGTTATCTAAGGGTAGCAATAGTAAACATCCTGGAAAATCCATTTATGATCCCTACTACTTACTATTGCCAGCAACGGGTTTGCCCACAGAGCTTTGCTCACAGCTGTACAGAAGTTTTCAATAATTGACTGGATTAATCAATCTTCTCATGTCTATGAGTAACGACACATTCCATTGCTGTCAAAGTAGCTGATCTGCACTGTTTAATCTCAAAGTGCTCTACCTTTTACATGTTGACTTTTGGGAAATTATAGTTGAACTTTGTCATAGTAGGGAGACCAGAATCATGAGCATCGCATATTTGTCTATTGTTTGGTGCACATAAATACATAAACCAATACAATGCGTGATATGTACTCTACTACTGTTAATATCAGCACTTAGAATAGATAGGAGTGGGATTTTTTTCTACCCCCATACAATACACAAGCTTTTATAGATGCACTTAAACTATATCTGACATAAGAGAAATGAGTAAACTACCACTGCAGAACACCATCTAAAATGTTTTTTGCCTGGCCGTCATGCAGATCCCCCAAAAAAAACTCCTTCACATAGTTGGGTGCTTAAAGTTGTTGACAGGTTTGCTTCACTTTACTGCACTTCACTCTACACCTTGGTAAATAAACTACAGTGGCCCCCTTGAAAGTAACAATGGACAAGGGGACTTATCAAGCCCACAGTTCTACTACCTTTCCCAGCTCATTAATGGTGATGGAGCTTACACAGAGTTTTTGATGTCACCACCTCTGTCACATCACCGTGTTTTGGGCCCAGGGATTGGCTGCTCAGAACCAGGTGTACAACCTGGGAGTTGGTCACATGCTTCCCTATACCCTGAAGTACTGGATATTTTTAGAGTCTGTTCTGGAGCAGCAGAGTGGAAAAGGAACAAAGGGAAGGTGGGTTAGAGGGTGGACTAGTAAAGGACTCTGAATGGGCACAGTGACAGTTTCTTCAGAAACCAGCGATCAGTCTTCTATGTAAGTCTGTCTAAAGAGCTATGATCTGTACAGTTATTCCTCTACTGTAATTTTTAGACATCATAAGATCTGATCTCTGTGTGACCTATTGTTCTGTGAGCTCACTTTTTCTAGCACATCCAAGCAGCCCTGTGTTCCCCATACTCATACTTGCTGTACATGTTGCACCAGCGGAGGTGCTCACAGACAGTACTTTATTTTGGTTAGTGTCCTCTCATTATTATACTGGAGGTGGAAAACTGCATTTGAAGTTACAGCTGTGGGTGTTCCCGAGGGACTCGGTCTTTCTTCTTCGTTCGTCTATATTCTGAGCCATCATCCATCATGTCTAACCTCACGCTGCTTAGCAGAAGACAAACCCATAGGAATAGAAACTCGTACAACAACAAAAGACAACTGCTAATTAAGGACTGTTTTTTCACCCCCAACCAATGCATACCTTGAATAATGGCTTCTACATAAGTGACTTAAATGTCCGCAATATGTTTAGATCTGCTTAAAATAATGTGGAACACAAACAAAAGTCCTTTTTGTTAATTATATCACACAGCAATTAATCTTCAGAGTCTCTTAGGAGGGGCCACGGAAGACAGAGGAGTTTGCAGATTGAATTACCTTATAAAGGTTATTAAAGTAACTTGACTGAACTTTTACTACTTTTCTCTAAAAGTTTTAGTTGCCTAATAAAGTTTTATATACATTTATTTTTGTTATGTTTGTGCTGGAACACTGTGACCCTTCACCCTTTTTCCTTATGCTGCATTAAACAGTTTCATTTATAAATATAACCTAAATGATAGTTTTAAAACTGTAGAAAAGAGTGGTATTTCTGGACTATTTACGTGCATTAAAACAAAATACCAATACAGAACACTCTTGAGTAATATCTTGTAAAGTAATATAACAAATAACATAAAATAATGCAGTATAACCCTGGTCCTGAATATAAAAATGGTACAAAAGTAAAGCTGTCTGTTATTTTCCAACACTAGAATCTTAAATCGAAACTCAAGTCAGCCATAAAAAAAAATTTACTCACTAGTTTAAAAGCAGAGGAATACCTAACTTCTTCCTCACTCCCATACGCTTTTTCACAGCCATATGACCAGTCCCACAAAGCAGCTCCCCTGCATCATTGTGTGGCTGCCCACTATTTGATGCCATTGCATACAATGCAGCACCAACATTGTATGCGAGGACATCGAGGGGTCCTCCCACAATGAAGGAGCAGTGGAGAGTACTAGCTGCTGGAGGGATGAGGAATACCGTAAAGCCCCGTACACACAGGCCGAATGACTGGTGGCATCGGCCAGTTCAGTAGGAAAAAATCCAACCTGAGCTGTCAGGTTTTTTTCGTTCAGCCCGCTGGGTTACATGAAAAAAAGCTAGCTGTGTGTACTAGGTTTCTATTAAACCGGCCGATGCCACCCGACATTCGGCCTGTGTGTAAGGGGCTTTAAGTATTCCTCTACTTCAAACCCCTCCTAGCCTAACTAGCATTTGAACTTTGCTATTGAGGATGGGTCACACACTACAATTTTTTTTTTACGGCTGATTGAAGTTCAGCTTTAGAGGGAGGATCTGATTGACTGATGTGGTCAATAAAGCAGGCAGCTAATAGTTTTAATAAAATATGTAGTCTTGGACAGAACATACTAATTAAAAGTACACAATCTGTGAATCCAATCTCTAAACATATAGATTTAAACTAGATCAGACCTGGTACAGCAAAGGACTTTGCTGCTTACAGAGGCTCTGGCATTTAACTGTTCGATGACAGGGGCTCAGGAAGAGGCTAGATACAGCAGTTGAGGCCCAGTGTACAACATAGGAATGGGTTCTAAAGGACCAGAAAAGAAACAGAAATCAGTTTTAGAGACTAAATGTTCACTTCACAAAACTAAGGCATTCTTCACACTGGCACTGTCAAACCTGCATTCATATGTGTTTTAGAGGACATTTCTATAAACATATTAATGCATGTAATTATTTTTTTTTTTTTTAATGGTGCCATTCACACTGCATTTACCTGCATTTAGGTGCAGTCAGTTCAGCTGCAATTAGAAAAAATAGAATTTTGTATGGCCAGGATCTGATTAGACATACTCAATGCACCTAGACATGCTTTAAGGCAGGAACCTCTAAAAACAGGAAAACATTATCTGAGAGACATGAAAGTTGTGTATACTTCTTGGATACTACTAAGATGGCTTCTCTTGCATTTAGAAAAGCTAAACACATGAGTGCCAGTGTGAATGAGGCCTAACACACCAGGATATGGTTACTTGAGTCCAATGAGATTTAAAAATTACATAGTTGAAATAAAGATCATAATCTCCTTGTCAAAGCTTTGTCAAAGAATTGAATCCAATTACTTTCTTACAGGAAATCCAAATTGCCTGAATTTCAGCACTTATTTTTTACCTTGGGAATATTTTTGATTGGGCTAGATTCAGTTTGAGATACAGCCAGGACTCCCAAGATTGACTCATGCTAGCCTTGTAACCTGGAATGCTGCTTAGGCTATCCTGGTCATGTTCTGTGGATTACGCTGTAAGGGTGGGAGAGTCCATCCTGAATCTGGGGCTTAATCATGGAGGTGGGCAAGGTGAAACGCATTGGAGCGTGGCCTGGAAGGAGCATGCTGAGGCTGTTTTTATTTGTTAGTTATATGGCTGGGAACGGTGTGCAGTTACTGGAACATATTTACACCTGTACAACATGCTAACCACGTACTTGGTAATCTTTTGTATGTACATATGCAGGCTTATTTTGATACATAAAAAAATCTATTTTTAAATGTGTACATTGTACTGACTTTCTTATCAGAATTGCCAATAAATTATGGTTACAAATATTTTGCAACTCTATAAATTATGATGTAGATGAAATCCTTGCACTGTATAAAGGGATTTCATTTACATTATGTAAGCGCTACATGGTTCTTTAGGTACCTGGATTTTAGCTTGATTCCTGCATCGTACTTTGTACACTGGGTAGGATGAACTTCATGACCATGTAAAACCCAAACCTGATATGGATTCATTGGCTTTTGAAGTATGGAGTGATGTTTAAAGTTGAAGTTTCGTATTTGTTTATTTGTTTGTGGGGGGGGGGGTTGTAGTACCCAACACTTTACTTCTTTATATTAGTGTGTACCCCTTTAACTGCAAGCTGCTAATTCTTGTTAAAATCTTTGCTTCATAGCCGGATATCTTCTGGCACTGTGGGAACAGCCATCGCCACTAGTTTAAAGAGTTGCGCTTGTATTTCTATTCTCACACAGTGCGCCACATTCTGTGAATAGGGGGGGGGGGGCAGTTCAATGACAGGGGTTGGGTGAGAGGTGCTGCAACTCTTCAGACTAGCAATAGCGGCTGGTAACTCTCACAGCGCTGGAAGACCATTTCCACTCAAGAAAATGTAGGACACCTATGAAGGAGGCACTGAAATAAAGATTTTTACAAGAAGCAGCAGCCTGCAGGTAATGCAATATACACCATTACACATAACTGTGCTTGGTGCTGTATCCTCAGAAAAAAAAATCTAAACTTCAGCTTTAGATGCAATAGAATCCATTTAATCTTTTATTCTTAGAACAAATTTATAAAATTGGGCAGGTAGATTTGCCTCTACAAAAGCACAGTTTTAGACCGGACGTAAAATTAAAATGATTGTAAAGTCTTGTGTTTTTTTTAAGTTAAAAATAACAAACATGTTATACTTGCCTGCACAGAGCAGCCCAGATCCTCCTATGCTATGGGGGCACCTGAGCCGAGCCAAAGCTCCCTGTGCCCTGCCCCCTTTCTCTTCTGATTGGCTGACTGACTTTGACAGCAGCAGGAGCCAATGGCACTGTGCTTCTGTCTCAGCCATTGAGGAGGGGAGTCCTGGGCAGCCGAGACACTCCTACAACATCGCTGGATCGAGATGAGGCTCAGGTAAGTATTAGGGTGGGCTGAGAGGGGCTGCTGCACACAGAAGGCTTTTTATCTTGATGCATAGAGGAAACCTAATATCCTTAGCAATAAAAACTGACAGGTGTTCTAATCCCTGTTTGTGCCCTGTTAGGAAGATTCACCTTCTATATCTGTGTTTCTCAACTCCAGTCCTCAAGGCGCCCCAACAGGTCATGTTTTCAGAATTTCCCTCAGATGAAACGGCTGTGATAATTATTAAGGCGGTGAAACTGATCAAATCACCTGTGCAAAATAATGGAAAGCCTAGAAAACATGACCTGTTGGGGTGCTTTGAGGACTGGCATTGGAAAACACTGCTCTATATTGCTCCTGTTTACCATCATCATTGAAAGCGAAAGTAAAGAAAATCCCAAATTTTGGGTTGTCCCCAGAAAAGTAATAGAGGGGCAATCTTCCAATGGGGACAATAGTTTTGGTGACCTGGGGGTCCCCAAGGGATTCCCTTAATTTGCAGGGATTTCCTCTCCCTTCACGTTTGGCTATGGGACAGGAAGTGAAATTTCCGTAATGAGACACAGATGGTGAAACAAACTCTGACGGGTTATTAACCCTCCCATGCTTTATCCAAAATAAAAAAAATTAAAAATGTTGCCTATAGTTCTACTATAAGCTGAATATAGCATCCATTTTAGGGATGTAGTTATTGGAGCTACCAGGTTGTGAAAAATTACAGCCACCAGCTTGTGGGCCACATCACCTAAACCAGTTTAATTGCAGAATTTTCAAGTTTGAGGGGCATATACTGTATTGTCCTTTTTATTGGTTGTCACAATTTTGCTGTATTTCTTTAAGCAGTAGATTTTTGAGCAAATCAGCTATAAGGGTAAAAAAAAAAAGCAGCTTTGCACATGTTTAGCAGGGTTTATGCACTCCTCTATTAAGACATGTTTACAATTTTTCTAGTCATTTTACTCCTTTTCATGATTATGTGTTTCCGTAAATGAAGACTTCATCTAAATTATTTTAGCTGAGCTCTTTCTGCAGCTACCTGGTTCAAGGCATCCTCAGCAATAGCTTTGGAGGCCGTACCTGAACCCCTGAACTAGACTGAAGATTGCAGGGCCTAACTGATATGTGACTTTCAGGCACTATACGCTGCTTATGGTACTGACCACAGACAGACCTAATACAGATCTCTGTGTACCGTGTTGGCCACAGAGCTCTTTCCAGGTCCAGAGCCACTGCACAGCCTCCTGAATCTGTGTCTTACAGCAGTAGAGGCCTCTAGACTCACTCTTGCTGAGGCTCTACATGATGAAGTGTCTTACAAATCCTTGCTGGATGATTTTGTTCTGATCTGTTTCATTTGCTAGACTAAGATGATAAAAAGGTTTTTACTCTAACCATTTCAATGTTACAAAACTAAAAGGGGACATTCAACCTATTTTGGATATGAAGGCTTTTTTAAACCTCTTCATTAGGGATGAGCTCAGGCGTGTTCGCATTGAACACATACAGAGCCCGCCAAGGAAGTCGGCACCGCCGGAACCGCGCTGCGCTAATCACAGGCAGGGAGACCTTTCCCGATCTCTGCAGCCGAGCATCGGGACAATGTCTCCCTGCCTGTGATTAGCGCATCGTGGTTCTGACGGTGCCGACTTCCTTGACGGAGCTCATCCCCTACTCTTCATTGAAGTCCAAAAATTTCACGTGGAATCTACCTGGTCTGTCATATCTTCCCTCTATCAGGGGGATTTTCTAGCTTCTGTGGACATCAAGGATGCATACTTGCATGTCCCTATCTTTCCAGCGCATCAACGCCACATCCATTTTGCTATGGACGAGTAACACTACCAGTTTGTAGCTCTACCATTTGTCTTCCACACCCCAAGTGTTCAGTAAGGTAATGGAACCTCTGCTAGCCTTAAGTTAAGTACTCGCTATTCTTTTTATTTTATTTTTTCCGTTCAACCCAGCGTGGCAGCATCTAGACCTGGGTGGGATGGTGTTTTTCACATTCTGTCTCTGGTTGGGGGTTATTGGATGTGGACCACTAGGTTCAACAACAAACTAAACCGGTTTCTCTCCAGATTCAGAGATCATCTGGCAGAAGCAGTGGATGCTCTGGTGACTTCATTAGGATCAATGCAACCTAATCTATTCATTCCTCCCTCAACCTCCTTTTTTTGTCTACTCTGTTGGACCGAGATGGAGGGTATTCAGGTCATCCTCATAGCTCTGAATTTACCCCCCAGGCAAATGTGGTACTCTGACCTGATGACACTTCTAGAAGACACTTTGTGGGTTCTTTCAGATTTACAGGATTTCCTATTTCAAGGACCAGTTTACCATCCTGCTTCATGGTAACTGGCTTTAATGGCATTACTGTTTGAAACAGACAGGGGTCTTTCTATTTCTGTTATTCCCATGTTGTTAAAACCTAGGAAGTCCCGCAAGGCCTTCCATCAAACATGGAAGGCTTATTTCGCACTGGTGCGAGGAAAGAAGATTTCTCCCTAGGAAATATTTTATGAGAAGACTCTCAAGTTTCTGCAATGAGTCTTGGGTCAGCATTTGGTCCTTAACACCATTAACTACTTGAGAGCCGGGCCATATACAAATGAGGGCCTCAGCTATTCCGGCCACTGGGGGGCACGCGAGCACGCCCCGGCGTGTCACTGAGATGCCGATGCGCGTGCCTGGCGGCCGCGATGTCTGCCAGGCACCCGCGATCGGCCGGTACACAGACAAGGATGTGGATCTCTGTGTGTAAACACAGAGATCCACGTCCTGTCAGGGAGAGGAGACCGATGCTGTGTCCCTTGTACATAGGGACACAGATCGGTCACCTCCCCCAGTCAGTCCCCTCCCCCACACAGTAGTAATCACTCCCAGGTTACACATTTAACCCCTTCCTCGCCCCCTAGTGTTAACCCCTTCCCTGCCAGTGTCATTTTTACAGTCATTTTTATAGCACTGATCGCTGTAAAAATGACAATGGTGTCAAAAGTGTCTGATGTGTCCGCCATAATGTCGCAGTCACAATAAAAATCGCTGATCGCCGCCATTACTAGTAAAAAAAAAAAAAATATTAATAAAAATGCTATAAAACTATGCCCTATTTTGTAGACGCTATAACTTTTGCGCAAACCAACCAATAAACGCTTATTGCAATTTTTTTTTCCAAAAATATGTAGAAGAATACGTATCGGCCTAAACTGAGGAAAAAAATAGAAAAAATAAATTGGGATATTTATTATAGCAAAAAGTAAAAAATATTGTGTTTTTTTAAAAAATCGTCGCATTTTTTTGTTTATAGCGCAAAAAATAAAAACCGCAGAGATGATCAAATACCACCAAAAGAAAGCTCTATTTGTGGGAAAAAAAGGACGTCAATTTTGTTTGAATGACAATTGCGCGGTCGTGCAACGTGGCTCTCAAAGCGTGACAGCGCTGAGAGCTGAAAATTGGCCTGGGCAGGAAGGGGGTTTAAGTGCCCAGTAAGCAAGTGGTTAAAGGGTAAATCTTGGCCCTTGCAATCGTATTTAAAAGACAGCTAGCCTCCTATTCATTGATTTAAGAATTCTGTTCAGGTGTGCTTCTAATGTAGCTTCGTAGCTTCTCCTATACAGCCACCTGTGATTCCATGGGATTTAAATTTGGTTCTCTTGGCTCTTCAAAGACAGCTTTTTGGTCCATTATGGTTGCCCTTTGAGCTCACACTCACAAAGTTGCTTTCCTTGTTGCCATCATCTATGCAAGATGTATGTCTGAACTGGCAGCCCTGCCCTGTAAAGGACAAATATCTGGTCTTACACAAGGATAAGGTGGTGTTGAAGCCTAGAGTCTCCATTTTTCTTAAGGTGGTTTTGGCCTTTTATCTCAATCATTACGTTTTTTTTTCTCTCTCTCTCTCTCTCTCAATCTGGCTCCAGTCCATCAAAAGGAAGCTTCTGTTCAGTGCCTGGGCGTAGTTTGTGCAGTGTGGGCTGACTTCCAGCCACTGCTTCCATTAGAAAGACTTACTCTCTTATTGTCATTCAATGGTCTTGTAAAGTGGAACTAGCTTCTCACTCCACTAAATTTTACGATGGCTCAGACAGATCATTGCACAAGCTTATGGACTTAGAGGTTGTAAACCCCTGAAAAGAAAGAAAAAAAACAAAAACCTGCAAGACAAAGTCATAATGAGCTAGTATGCTTCGCATACTAGCTCATTATGAAATGCATACCTTAGAACGATGCCCTGTAGTGCCGCCCGCACTACGCTCCCACAGCCAACATCTTTTACCGGAGTTACTTCTGGGTTTGCGTGCTTCGGCGATGTAATTGGCAGGAGCCACGATGCCATCATGCATACGCGTGGGTGCCGCCATTCATGGCACAGGTACTGAAGAAATGGCACCGGCAGCAGTGCATATAGTGAATATCTCCTAAACTGTGCAATATTAGGAGATATTTACAGTACCTACATGTAAAAGGAGGTCTGTTTTCATCTGAACAGCGGGTTGTGTCCGTGTCCGCTCTGCATAAGCAGAGCGGACACAAACCTGTCATCTGCCTGCTCAGCTGGGATCAGTGGACAGATCCCCCACTGAGCAGGCGGATCCGCTTGACGGAGTCCGCCTCATGCGAAAGGGACCTTAAAGCAGAACTAAACCCTCCTATTCTTTACAGACAAGGACGCTAAGATGGCAGATTCCCTGGCTGTAAAGGATAGGAGGGTTTAGTTTTGCTTTAAGCTTGAAAATGAAATAATGACTCCAATTGGTTGCTGTGGGAAGCAAGAATTTATTTCTACCACTTTTTATACATCAACTTTTACATAAAGCTCCTGCTGTGAGAAGGTTAGATGACAAGACTGGAAATGCGCAATGATGTTTATACATTATGCAATTATACATCAGACCTGGAAAAAGGAAGCTATGTTCCTGTATCCAAATATAATGCATACTGTTATTGGTTTCATAACTAATACAAACACTGCTGTGTTTTCCTAGGCACTGTGATAAAGCCTAATACTTGACAAATCCAAGTAATCACATAGAAGTGGCTGATATTCAGATCTAATACTCAGAACCCAGCTGGAGATGAATGTAGAGAAAAATGATTATTTAAAACATGAGATGAATAATATCATTCAGTGAAACCTAGTTTACAAAACTCTTCAAGTTGGTTGAAGATCTCTAAAACAGGGGGTAAAAAAAATATATAATAAAATATAATCTATGGCAAACGCCTTAAGCAGCATTCAAAGTGGGACTCCCTGGGGGCAACAAAAAGATGTTCTAATCAATTACCACATCATAACACTGATGTATGATAATTACTGAGTGTTTCTCCTGAGATAGTGCAGCATTTGGCTGGGATGCAGTCCTTTCATGGTCCACTGCCTGATTAATATGCAAATAATAGGCTGATTGCATGATGAATGCAGAAAATGAGTTCGCTGATAACGTGAGCAGTGAGGCGAGAACATGATAAATTACTTTTACTGGCTGTCCTACATTAAGCACTCTTTCTCAACAATTTTATCTGAAATTGAAAGAAGCAGTATGGATATTGTAGGTCTGTATAAAATAATGTTCCTTAATAATCACTATATTATTGCCGCATTGAGCATAAGTGTCATTTAGTCTCAGTGTTTCACGTCGCACTCAGCGGAGATTTGTTTTATTCATTATGCACAATTGCTCTTCTATAAAAGGTGAAGTCAGAACACAGCAAAGAGCCAGCCATAATTTGTCATTGCTGGCCTGCTCTAATAAAGGCATTGTGATCATTAGGTATGTTCTGTGACACTGTCGGGCAAAGGCTTCAAGTGGACAGCATGCCTCCAAGGAGCAGTGGAAGCCATTCAGTCTATTGAACTAGACTGTTCTTTTCAGCTCTATCTGCCTTTATATCTGCCTCATGCCTTACAGATGTCATTTGGCTCATGTGACTGGTTGACTGATTTGCCCTACTAAACCTTTGCTCCTGTGTATAGATCAGAAGTGTGTTCCCCAAGAAACACAGACATCCCTAGGAAATACAAGAAAACTTATCTATTTTGGTTTTAAAAAGCAGGCCATGCAAAATCAAAGTTTGATCCCCTGGACTGCCCAAATCTACCAGCAAATGTTTAAGATGAGTGTTATCCTGACATATAATATGAATGGCTATAGTCGTCAGGTCTTTAAATTTAGCTTTAACATTTCACAGTATTTTTTAAAAGACATTTCCAAATCTTCAGCCCTCATTAAGATATTGTCTCCTGCATAATTGTGCCATAAAATGATCCTGCCAAAAACGTCTCTGTTTTAGACACTTTCTGATATACTGTGTCTCCCAGTTGTTTTCCTGCACTGTGACTTTGCAGTCTTTATTGGGAGAGCATATGACAATCTGTTGTGCCAATGCATATTACACAGATATGGCCCACAGGTTCCCAAAAGACATCTTGAAAATTTAAATCTGCAGTTTTCATTATATTGATGTATGATGATCCTGCCGTAAAGATCGTTTTGATCGTGCACTTCCTGATATAGAGTAATGGTGTTTAAAGACTGCAATCCGCCATGCCAACACACATTGAACAGACATGGTCCACTGTCGTCGCCCTCGGGGAAACCTACCCTTGCATGTGTGTAGCCAGGAAGTGGTTGCGAGAGGTCAACAGTGCTGATATGCTACAAAGGATAAAAAAAAGCAAAAACTGTTATTTCTATAAGAGAAAAAAAATTTGTTGTTTATGATGCACAGGGGGTTATTTACAGAGGGCAAATCCACTTTGCACTACAAGTGCACTGCAAGTGCAGTCACTGTAGAAATGAGGTGAAGCTCTGCTGATTTTATCATCCAATCATGTGCAAGCTAAAATGCTGTTTTTTTTTTAATATTCCTTGCATGTCCCCCTCAGATCTACAGCGACTGCACTTCCAAGTGCACTTGTAGTGCAAAGTGGATTTGTCTTTCGTAAATAACCCCCACAGTGAATGCTTCCGCTAACTAAATGTCTGAATATTCAGATTCTTGCATAAGCCCTCTCTTTAGCTAGTTCTGTTTAAACATTTACAAGCAGACACTGAAAATCCCATTCAATGTCACTATAACAACAGAGACGCCATCACAGGCAACTTAATGATTGTTATAAACTGTCCATTATTTTAGTATAGAGCAGAGCTGATGCATTAAAACTCCAGGAAAATAAAGCTCCTGCCTACAGCAGCCAATCAGTTTATAGTTGTAAATTTTGATGCACCGATTAGACATGAACCTCTGAGTTCTTATACCTACAAATCTCAGATTGAACCTTTCTGCTTTTAGCATTTGTGTATACAGTTTGTCTCAGTGTTGCTGTAGGATAAAAGTGGGCCCACAGCATTGATTATTTCCAGGGCCCACCTTTTATAAAGCATAGGGACATTTGTTTCTTCCAAAATATGTGTATGTGGTATGCATTTTAATTCCACTTTAATGCATATGCGTTTTGTTTGCGTTTTGATCACCGGTCACTTGAGAAAACATTGACCCGTTACTCAAAAGACACACTAAAAATACACTGCAATTCATTTTCGATGCTTCCCTATTGATTCCAATTAGAGGGTGTGTTTTTGGTGCATTTTGGAAAGGGAGCACAATAGATGCAGCATGCGGGACTTTTAAAAACGCAGCACACCTGCAGTGTGTCAACAGTTACATAGGATTTAAAGGGGACAGTTGTGCATGCTCTTTTGTTGCATTTCCGAAATGAATCCCAACTTGCAAGGAACCTCCACCATGCTTAACTGTTGCCTGCAGACACTCATTATTGTACTGCTCTCCAGCCTTTCCTTAAACTACCTTTTGCTACAGCCAAATATTTAAAATTTTGACTTAACAGTTCAGAGCCCCTGCTGCCATTTTTCTGCACCGCAGTTCCAAACTTTTTCGGATTTGGGGTTGCATTAAAAAGCATACTAGCTTCCAGCTAAGATCATATTATTTCCACTGAAGATGGACAAGTAATACGTTATATACTGTATGTAAGAAGCAATAATAGTAGATAAGAAAATATAGGCTTATATATGGATAGGCTTCAGTTTTCTTGAAAACTGCAGTAAATTTTTGTAATGTCCTGCTAATGGCCTTCTGAGCTACCTTGTCTGAGTCTTGTATTACTGTCAGCACATTGATCTAAAAGTTGTGTTTGAACCTAAATTGAATAGACAGTGTATTCTGCATGGAGGCGTTTTAATCATTAGCTTTTGCTACCAGGAGCTGGACAGCACAGCGAAGGTGACTAGAGAATGACAAATGACATATAATACAGATGCTTGTCACCACATTCATCATCTTCCGCAGCATGCTTGTAAATAAAGATAAAAAGTGCAGAGGTTGCTCTGAAAGATGGTACTGTGTATATAATACATATATTGATTAAACACCTGATCACCAACTCGAAAACTCACCAAGGGATTTCTTTGTGTTTCTTGAATTTTAAGTAATGGATTTCAGAAAACAATCTGGCCACTAAACCTCTGCAATCTAGGGACTAAAATGTTAATCATGTCTAAGGCCCACCCGCTATTATTTAATTTTGTGTTAAAATATATGGAATGGTGACATTTTAATTACAGAGTTGCATTTGTTTTGATGCTACCATTAAAGTAGGTTATAAACCTTTATTCAGCTTACCTTGAATTGGCACTGCCATCTTTTTAGGTCCTGTGCTTCTCTCATATACAGTCAAAAAGTTCACACATACCCCCGTGTCTGATGCTGCCACTATATATCCCATTATTCACTTCGCAATTAGCATATGCCAGAGTTTCTGACCCCCAAAGTCAAGTAGATGGGGAAGAGGGTGCTGAAGTAGTTTTGTTCATGTCCTGCCACTCTGTACAGCCTGCGCATGTCAGAGGATAGAGCAGCTGGATGGAAGAGTGTAGTCCTGGGGGGGAAGCACACTGCAGTCACTCCACAGGGACCTGGTTGGTAATACAGGCTTTGGCTTCCTTCTACACTCCAAAGACCTGCTGGTAGGTTAATTGGTCCCTGTCTAAAATTGGCCCTAGTATGATATTATATTGAGTGTGCCCAAGATGGCTGCCTCCCCATCAGTTTGAACTGCAGTTAAAGTGATTGTAAAGGCATTAAGATGATAAACCTGTGTGCAGCAGCCCCCCTAATACTTACCTGAGGTCAATCTAAATCCAGCGATGTTGTCAGCATGTCTTTGCTGTCGGGGACTTCTCTTTGGCTCCTGCTGCTGTCAATCAAAGTCAGTCAGCCAACAAGGAGAGAAAGGGGGCGCACCACGGCTCTGTGTCTGAATGGACACAGGGAGCTGTGGCTCGGCTCGGGTGCCCCCATAGCAAGCTGCTTGCTGTGGGGGCACGCAACAGGAGGGAGGGGTCAGGAGCACCGAAAAGGGACCCGAGAAGATGAGGTAAGTATGACATGTTTGTTATTTTTAACAAAAAAAAGAGACTTTAGTATCACTTTAACCACTTGCCGACCACCCACCGCAAATAGACGTCATCAGCTTGACTCTATTGCGCCAATCGCTGTACCGATACGGCGGTTTGTTTAAGAGATATTGCTCCACAAAGAAACAAAACGGTGATCTGTCAATGTAAACAGATCTCTGTTCTGAAAGGGGAGTACAGTGTGATTGTCTGTTCCCGGTGATCAAGAACAGCGATCTCTCAGTACACTCCTCCCACAGTTAGAAACACCTCTTTAGGACACACCTAACCCCTAGTGTTAACCCCTTCCCTGCCAGTGTCATTTATATAGTAATCCATGCATTTTTTTAGCACTGATCGCTGTATAAATGTCACTGGTCCCAAAAAAAGTGTCAAAATCGCTGATCACCGCCATTACTAGTAAAAAATAATTTAAAAAATCACATAAATCTATCCCCTATTTTGTAGACGCTATAACTTTTGCGCAAATCAATCAATATACGCTTATTGCATTTTTTTGTTTTTTGTTTGTTTTTTTACCTGAGATATGTAGTAGAATACATATTGGCCTAAATTGATGAAGACATTTTTTTGGGGGACATTTATTATAGCAAAAAGTTAAAAAAAGAAAGTGTGTGTGTGTGTGTATGTGTGTATATATATATATATATATATATATATATATATATATATATAAATATATATATATATATAATAATTTTTCTCATAATTGTCGGTCTTTTTTTGTTTATAGCGCAAAAAATAAAAACTGCAGAGGTGATCAAATACCACTAAAAATAACTATTTGTGGGAAAAAAGGGACATAAATTTTGTTTGGGTACAGCGTTGCACGACCGCGCAATTGTCAGTTAAAGTGACGCAGTGCTGTATCGCAAAAAATGGCCTGGTCATTAAGGGGGTAAATCCTTCCCGGGCTGAAGTGGTTAAGCTCATTGAGTGCCCAGGATGAGGAGAGCACTATAGAAATATAAATAATAATATTATAAATAAAAAAGCTAATCTCAAGTAAACTTTAACATATTATTGTAACTTCAAAAGTTGTCTTCAAACTTTATAAATATTTTGCCTCATCAAAGGCTGGAGAAAACACTGAGATACCAAAAAATGAAGACAAAGATAAAACTGTATTCAGTTAAAAGAAAAAGTTGTGATGAGTGTAAAGTACTTAAACAGTTAGTGCTAGTTCACACCAGATGCAGTCCAGTGCGTTTTTATTTCCTGCATGAAAAATGCTTGAACAGTGTTTTTCAT
Source organism: Rana muscosa (assembly GCA_029206835.1). Classification (NCBI taxonomy): domain Eukaryota; kingdom Metazoa; phylum Chordata; class Amphibia; order Anura; family Ranidae; genus Rana; species Rana muscosa. The sequence continues at coordinate 190,475,133 of CM055117.1, forward strand.
TTATTCCATTGGCCCTAGTTTGCACCAGTGCAGTCAATTCCAGTCAGTTTCCGGTGCAGAAAAAAAAGTAGCACATGCTGCATTTTTTTTACTGGAACTCAGCAAAATGTATCAAAAATGCATTGGAACTGCGTGTGGTGTGAAATGTAAGCAAAAACTTATCTTGAGCATATCCAGAGTGCATTTTTGTGGTGTGAACTGGCCCTTAAAGTGATTGAAAAGTCTTCTTTTTTTTTTTGTTACAATAACAAACATGTTATACTTACCTGCCGAGTGCCCCAAAAGGGATGCACATGCGTACTCGCTCCTGAGCTTCGCTCTGTGTGTCCCTAAGACGCATACAGTGGGGTTCGGCCCCACCACCACTACCTCGTCACTAGCTGTGATTGACAGCAGTGGGAGCCAAAGGCTCTCGCTGCTGTATCTGAGCCAACAAGGAGAGAGAGAGAGCCTCTTCTCTTGTGCACATCGCTGGATCAAGATTAGGCTTAGGTATGTATTCAGGGGGGACTGCATGTAGAAGTTTTTTTTTTACCTTACTGTATAGAATGCATGAAGGTAAAAAACCTTCAACCTTTAGAACCACTTTGTGGTTTTGATCTACATTGAAAGTCCCCTGCCATCAAACCATTCTAATGCATTTTTATACCCCTGAAAGGGATGTTTTAGGTGACCATTTGGGATTTATGACAGTGTCACTGGCACACTGTTTGTTCAGGAATGCAGACATCCATCTTATATCTAAAATTTAAACATGCTTGTGTGAAAAGGGTTTTATCAGAGTTTATAAGTATCTAAAAAGTAAGACTATCAGAAATAAATTATTATAAACTGACAGTGATATAGTGTAGGTGTGGTAATTCCCATAACACAGCTAATTTCCTGTTCAGTAAGCTACTGAATGTTATTTTGTGGCTGCATTTTTCCTATAATGACAATAAACACACAACAAAAGGCCTCCATAGCAAACTAATACATATATCACATTTTCGGTATCAATTGGTACTGTACAAAGTTGCTATTATCATTATTATCCGTAATATGTATTCATTTGTAAATATTAATAAGTAAAAAGTATTAATATGTAGAAAAAAAATTGAGACGGTTTAATTCCTATGCCCGCAGTCAAAATTATGTTACTAGGTACTAGTGAGCTGATAGGTTGAATGTTGTTCCATTCCACAGGGCTGTGGTGGCACACTGAAATGCAAATCTCATGCCACGTCCTGTTTGTTTTTACTGCTTGATTTATGGAACACTGAAAGATGGTGATGCCACAGTTCAAACTGGATGATCGTATATTGAAAATTCCATTTGTTTTGTGCACTCGTGATAAATTGATGCAAGGGTTCATATTTGCCAGCTTTTCTAAATGGCAACAAATTTTTTTATCAGTATTTCATTTTGTTATTTTCACTATCCGTCAGTTTTTAGTTCTGAATCATCCATTTTAAAAATGTGTGTGGGACGATAGAATTCATTTTTTAGCTTCTGATACAAGAGCGTTGAGTCTTAAAAAGTCGAATGCAATTCCAGAAATCCGTGGACTAGATATTCTGTTTATGCCAGCCCCAGCTGTGCGCTTTAACGTAGATTGCAAGAAAAAAAAGAGCAAAATATTCATGTATGCATGTCCATTTGTGTTCTTGCACAAAGCTTTGTGTGTTTGATTAGGTGCCCTGGGAAAATCCATTTCTGACCCATTAACCTTCGCTTAGTATAGAACCTTGGAACCACGCACCATGTCCTTATAACAATGCTTCTTTTGTTCATGTAGATAATACATTCTTGAATTTTAGGAGCCATCGATCACCAAAACCTTTAGACGTTGGAAATCAGTATTAAAGATGGTCCTGCATGTTATGCATTTATTTTATATATATATATATATATATATATATATACATTATTTTTTCACATACTAGTCACTTGAGGTTAGAGTTTACACCTTTCATCATTCCACTGATAAGAAAGTAACAGAAAATGGAAATGGGTAATATTTTTTAAAAATCACAGTTTAACCTCTGAATATTGGAGGCCAAGTTACTAACACCTTTTAGTGAAAATAATAAATCATACTACACTTTTTTCCCCCTAGCCTTAATAATAGGAAAGAGATCATAAGGCTGGTATATTTTGTTAGCAAAGATGGTATTTGTATTCCATTAATAAATGTGAAGATTTGTTTGTTTTTGCAATAAAATATTTTCTGGGTTTTGTTTTACCAGACATTGGCTAATGTAATCTAAAAAATAACTAAAATAGGTTCATATATACTATACTGTAGTATGTTAAAGACGATCAGTTTGTCTGATCCATAGACAATATTTATGGAAAGAGACAAAGCACAAGAATGCAGCTTGTATTGCTTGCCATGTCATACGTTGGCACACAAGCCACTTGCAATGGTCTCCAGTGAGTTTGCGCTGTGACATCACTTCCAATATTATGAGGTTATATTCCTATAGCCTCAGTGAGGTCCTAGTAGTATCCGGTTTAGTGAGAGCGAAGTAAACTCATACTAAGGAATGTATCCTTAATTACATTGTACATTTTTTTCATCCAATACAAAAAAATGCAAAATTGTGCTACATTAAAAAAAATTTGTAATGTTTTTTATTTCATACTAAAGCTTAAGTGGCTGTGCAAAGAGGGCACATGCCCTTCTTCACACTGCTTTATCCATCTCTGAATCTTTTGCCACTCAATGTTGCATAAACTGCCACTCTTGTAAAATGCTGCACCGCATACCTCCTCTGTGCCAGAGAGAATTAAACTGATTTTAGCATGTCCTTACTCTGGTCGTATTGTAAAGAAGAGTATCAGACCAGTCATCAGATAAATAATGTTTGGGTTCTTGTCAAAATGTCACAGAGCACCCTGCCATTTCATTTCAGCAACTTGTCCTTCTGAATGCACAGTACGCCTTATGGCACGCCAGCAGTAAAAATGTCACTTACAATAATTACTTTTTGGTGAAAATGCTTGCTGACTTCCTACCTTCCAGCTGTTTTTTACACAGCGGGGAGATAATAAGAAATGACTTTATCCTGACTGCTCAAATAAACACTAAATGGAATTTAGGTTATTATTACTGAGAATTGAGGGCCGTGTCTGGAAATTTAAATGGGAGATCTAATAAACGGAAGATTTGTCTTCGAAAATATCTTTCCTTTCTCCAATATAACGCTGAAAATGATGGGGGCATTTATTTTTATCTTCTTATATAATATTTGCTTAGTCAAAAGACTTTACTGCTAGATTATTGAGACCGGTGGGTTTGCGCCCTGCCCAATAACCCAACCACAATAAACAATTTATTGAATAATCCTCCTGCTGTTGAGTCCTGTGGAGTGATCCTTCTTTTTGCCTGTGATTCTACATACCTCTGTTTTTACCCGGGTCATTATCTCTTTAGGATAAAGAGGTTACCTCAGCAAGACTAGGCTTTTGGGATTAGTAAGCCAGGAATTCCAGCTGATTAAGAATTTAGGCATTTGGAAATGTGCTTTGGCAACCAAAGTTGCACAGTTAGTGAAGTTTTCCCTTTATGGCAATAGCCAGCCGCACAGCTATAAAAATGTGAGCCTCCATTGTTCGGAAGTTGGTAGGCCAGAAGGAGGATTCCATGCCTAGTAGGACTGTCTGAGAAGTAGGAGTAAATGAGACGATGGTTACAGAGGCAAGAAAAAGGGCGATGTCCGAACAGAATTTGGTAAGACTTGGAAAGTTCTACCATGAATGAAACAAGAGTTTCATCCATTGTGTCCAGTTTTTCCAGCAGGCAGGCAAGGTAGATGGCTATATGCGTGCTAACTTTGACTGGGGTAAGGTCCCAATTATGGAAGATCTTGGGTGCTTTTTCTGCTGTTCCTAGGGGCATTTAGCATCTTTTTTTCCTGCCTCTAAAGGAGTTTAGAGACAGAAAAATCCCACAGCCAGTGCGTCCAGGAGCAGCAGATTTTTAGCAGGAAAAAAAAAAAACCCGTTTGACACACCTAAACACGTCTACACGTGGCTAGGCGTGTTTAGCACTTGAGCAATAATGCATTTCAATGGCCACAATAAATTTACATTTTTGGCCAACGAAATGAATTAACACCCAAACACTTGACACAGCTAAACATGTTAATCGCAAGGTCGGTGCTAGACTATTTTGCTCCCCAGGCAAGATCAGCTACTTGCGCCCCCCCCCCCCCCCCCCCATAAAAAATAAAACTTCTGTACTGCTAAAATATAATTTCTATAACTCTATACGGTATAGAAAGGGTACAAAACAGTCTAGCACCATCCCTATCTATACCCCCCTGTGATGTTTGTCCCCCCCCCCCCCATTGAACTGCTGTATTTTTAATTTTTTTTTAGAGAACTGGGCGACAGCAGGGGACTGGGCGACAGCAGGGGACTGGGCGACAGCAGGGGACTGGGCGACAGCAGGGGACTGGGCGACAGCAGGGGACTGGGCGACAGCAGAGGGCTGGGCAACAGCAGAGGGCTGGGCAACAGCAGAGGGCTGGGTGACAGCAGGGGACTGGGCGACAGCAGGGGACTGGGCGACAGCAGGAGCAGAGGACTGGGTGACAGCAGGAGACTGGGTGACAGCAGGGGACTGGGTGACAGCAGGGGACTGGGCGACAGCAGGGGACTGGGCGACAGCAGGGCAGAGGACTGGGTGACAGCAGGGGACTGGGCGACAGCAGGGGACTTGGCGACAGAAGGGGACTGGGCGACAGCAGGGGACTGGGCGACAGCAGGGGACTGGGCGACAGCAGGGGACTGGGCGACAGCAGGGCAGAGGACTGGGTGACAGCAGGGGACTGGGCGACAGCAGGGGACTGGGCGACAGCAGGGCAGAGGACTGGGTGACAGCAGGGGACTGGGCGACAGCAGGGCAGGGGACTGGGCGACAGCAGGGGACTGGGTGACAGCAGGGGACTGGGCGACAGCAGGGCAGAGGACTGGGTGACAGCAGGGGACTGGGCGACAGCAGAGGGCTGGGTGACAGCAGAGGGCTGGGCGACAGCAGAGGACTGGGCGACAGCAGGGGACTGGGCGACAGCAGGAGCAGAGGACTGGGTGACAGCAGGGGACTGGGCGACAGCAGGGGACTGGGCGACAGCAGGGGACTGGGCGACAGCAGGGGACTGGGCGACAGCAGGGCAGAGGACTGGGCGACAGCAGGGGACTGGGCGACAGAAGGGGACTGGGCGACAGCAGGGGACTGGGCGACAGCAGGGGACTGGGCGACAGCAGGGCAGAGGACTGGGTGACAGCAGGGGACTGGGCGACAGCAGGGCAGAGGACTGGGTGACAGCAGGGGACTGGGCGACAGCAGGGCAGGGGACTGGGCGACAGCAGGGCAGGGGACTGGGTGACAGCAGGGGACTGGGTGACAGCAGGGGACTGGGTGACAGCAGGGGACTGGGCGACAGCAGGGCAGAGGACTGGGTGACAGCAGGGGACTGGGCGACAGCAGAGGGCTGGGTGACAGCAGGGTAGGGGACTGGGTGACAGCAGGGCAGAGGACTGGGCGACAGCAGGAGACTGGGCGACAGCAGGGGACTGGGTGACAGCAGGGCAGAGGACTGGGTGACAGCAGGGCAGAGGACTGGGTGACAGCAGGGCAGAGGACTGGGTGACAGCAGGGCAGAGGACTGGGTGACAGCAGGGCAGAGGACTGGGTGACAGCAGGGCAGAGGACTGGGTGACAGCAGGGCAGGGGACTGGGTGACAGCAGGGCAGAGGACTGGGTGACAGCAGGGGACTGGACGACCGCAGAAGGCTGGGTGACAGCAGGGCAGAGGACTGGGTGACAGCAGACTGGGCGACAGCAGAGGGCTGGGCGACAACAGAGAGCTGGGTGAAATTGGGTTGAAAACTGCTTTGCCCAATAACTCACAGTGAGGGCAGTGCTACAGAAGATACCAGATACCCTCTTGATCTTTGTCAACTAACAGCAGTTTTTACTTCTATGTAAAAGTCTAAAGATAGAAGTAATAAAGTTGACAAAGATCAAGATGGTATTTGTTTTTTCCTGTAGCACTGTCCTGATTGTGAGTTACTGGGCAGAGCAAGTTTTCAACCCAATTTCTCCCAGTCCAGTGGCTGCATAAAAGACAAAACAACATTTTGAGAGCCTTTTTTTTACCTCCATGTTGCTCTGCCCAGATGGACCACACGATCTTCCCTGAAGCCAGCTGCTCGACCCCCGCCCCCCAGTGACATACAGGATTAGCCCTTGCCTGGCCACACCCCCTCACGAGTCCCGACCAGTGACCATGAAGGAGGCGGCCAGCTCTTCTGCATCAGACCCCTGAGCTGCCGAACAGCTCTGCAGCTGGGGGAGCCGGGGGAGGGATCTGTCAGTGTACTGCATGCGATGGTTCCCTCCCCATGCCCCTGCATGATCCCTGGCAGCGGACATTCCCTCTCCCCCTCCGGATCTCCAGTACACACTCCTGCAGACCCACTACACAGGGACATCGGCTCCAGAGGTTACATCCAGCAGGCGTGAGGAGGTGACAGGCCATGGCTGTGCCCTAGGCGGCAATGCGCTTAGTGGTAGCGCCGGCCCTGGTTACACGCACTTACAAGTGTCAAGCGGTTTCTCTGACAAAACTCTGTTGCCTGGAGAAAAGGAGTCTGCACTAGGGCCCTAAAATTAGATGCTATGTTGCTCCTCATACCTGTTTGAAACATTCAGAGGAGCATGGAGTCTAAAAGCCATGTTTTGAAAGTTTATACAATTGGTAGAAGAAGCAGTATGTGGTTAAACAAAAGGAAATCTCTGTAGGGGGCTAGAGGAGGAATACGGCATACCCAGTGTGTGTGGGATGGCATTCCTGTATCCCTCTAGATGTGCTTGCTCTTTGCCTATCCTTACATTAGAAATAAGAAAGGTTTATTTTGAGACTTTGAGTGAGGCACAAGACACGTGGTAGGAAAAATTGTAAAATAGTTTCATTGACATATAAACAAAGCATCCTTCAAAAACATGTGATACATGGTTGAACGTGAGTATTTTTCTGTATACAAGGCAATGGCATGCAAAAAAGAGAAAAATGAATATATTTTATGCACGCATCTGAAATCTATCCAATAGAAGTAACTAGTATAAAAAGCCAAATGCTTATTGAGTAATGGATAAAAATGGGTTATAGGAGGATACAAATGAATCACAGTTGAGGTCAAGCTGTGTGTTGGGAACATGATTATATCTATAGGCTCAACGTGTTTCGTTAGTTGCCACTCATCAGGAGAAAACGCATTGCATATCTGAAAAAAATGAAAAAAGGTACCAACTAGGATCTAATGTTTTGCCCAGATAGTAAGAAAGAAGGTAGGGGCAAGGGGAAACCAGATGTGTATTTCCCTGGAGTAATGTATAAGTTGTTTTAAATAAGCCGTGTTGCAAGTCGGGTCTGCGAGGTCTATCCCAGGAGCTGAGGGAATGAACCCATAGAGGGAGCGAGCGCACCGACACACCCCAGGAGCACCCTCCAAACGTAATAGGCGAGGGTGAAAAATGTTCTTACATTGGCTGCGGAGCTGTGAACATAAGGGATGCTAGTATACCTGATTTTGTGAAGATAGCTGCAGACAGCTTTGTCGGCTATATGAAAGCTGCACACCTATTCTGTAATGCTTTATTTCCTGTGTATTATTGAAATACCGGCAAAAGCAGAACTCTGATCACATAAATGTGATTTCATTTGTTTTTTTTTTTTTGTTTTTTTGTCTGTCTGCTTCATCCTATTACACACAGCAGTTGGAAGGTACACAATCCAGAATGCACCACACAAATAAAGCATTCCTAGATTGTTTTACTTACTCAGTATCAGATCACAAGCTGGCATGTCTTTGGAAGCCAGTTTTGTTTGCAGGCAATTTTCTGTTCTTTTTTTTATTTTTTTATTTGCCATGCAAGGACGGTATATGGCTTTAATCATTTTCCAAATGTTTATCCTTATCATCTGTCATTTCCTCTCTCCTAGAAGCACCTTAGAAAAATCCAAGCACGCTTTATGTGGTGCAGGACAACATAGCGCAGTAATTAATCTTGCTGCTCTGCGAGATTTGTTTAGGCTGATGCAGGGAACAAAATCTAAGTAAAACTAGTAAGTAAGCTCTGTACGCAGTATCAGGCAGGCAACCATAATGCCGACCTTGCTGTAGGTTAAAGGATGCAGACCCAAGTAGAAGTTTGTTAATCATGTAGGGAATTCATGCCATCCCTGACAGTGTACAGTGAGCAAGATGGATGACCTGCCAATTTGCTCCCGCGCTTGGCTGAATCTGGTCAAATTTACAGTACTGTTTCTCAGCCGCCTGCAATACAGAAATAACATTTTCTGCGTTATATATTTTGTTTATAGTGACCTCAGGGTTTACAGCAAAGAGGCAATCAGATTTAAAGAACATAGCATTCCTTTCAGGCCTAGCTGGAGGATAATGTTAAAAAAAAAAAAGTGTGTTCAATTTTTAATTCCACTGTTGTTGCTAGATATTATTATAAAATGCAGAGGTGACCTTTTGTTTTTGTGATGTAATGAAGTGTGCAGTTTGAAGGCACAATTAAATATGTATTTAAAGATATGAATGAATCTTTTCCCACTGGAACACAAATCATAAATGCATCAAAACAACAAAATTCTGTTGTGGTGAAAAGCCATTTTAAAATGTATTTTGCTAGCAGACTACAAATTCTGTCAGCCAAAGATCAGTTTTTACCATTGTGATATTTTAGGAACATTTTGCTGAGTGATTTAAATTACATATTTGTACCAATTTATGTGCCAGCATTATCCACCATGGGCTCCAAAGAAAGACATGCAGGAGTTGTAACAGTAATATTAAAACACACATAGGTGTAAGGCAATGTAATACATAATTCCTGCAGCACTTACTAGCCTACTAGGGGGTCCTGTCTATTTTATGTCTAGTTAAGGGCAGTTCCCAAAAGCGTTGTTTCCAAATATATACAGTGTATGTATGTGTGTATGTATGTGTGTGTGTGTGTGTGTGTGTGTGTGTGTGTATGTATGTATGTATGTGTATATATATATAAATAATGTGTGTGTATATGTATACGTGTGTATGTGTGTGTGTGTGTATATATATATATATATATATTTACAGCGTGTGAAAGTATTGAAAACTTCACCATTTTTTTAGGTGTATATATTTTCTAAAGGTGCTATTGATATGAAATGTTCACCACGTGTCGGTAACAACCCATGCAATCCATACATACAAAGAGACCAAAACAAAAAAGTTTAAAAATGTAATTATGTGTAATAAAATAGAATAACACAGGGTAAAAGTATTGGAACACTGGAAGAAAGGGGGTTGCAAAAAGGCATGGAAAGCCAAGACACCATCTGCAATCTATCAGTAATTAGAAAGCAATCCTGCAGTGCAAATTAATATCAGCTGGTTCAGTCTCAACTGATGGCCTATAAAAAGGTGTCTCATTACCAAGGTATCACACAAGAAACATCTCATAATGGGTGTAAAGGGCTCTCTCAAGACCTTCACAACCTTATTGTTGCAAAACATACTGATGGCATTGGTTACAGAAGGATTTCTAAATGTTCCAGTGAGCACGGTTTGGGCCATAATCCGGAAATGGAAAAGAACATAATTTCACTATAAACCGGCCATGACCAGGTGGTCCTCACAAGACTTCTGACAGAGGAGTGAAAAGAATTCTCAGAAGAGTTGTCCAAGAGCCAAGGACCACTTGTGGAGAGCTTCAGAAAGATCTGGAATTAGCAGGCACCGTTGTTTCAAAGAAAACAATAAGTAATGCACTCAACCGCCATAGCTTGTATGCACGCTCACTACGGTAGACTGTATTGCTGAAGAAAAAGAATGTTGAGGCTCATTTAAAGTTTGCTGCACAACATTTAGACAAGCCTGTGAAATACTGGGAGAATATAGTCTGGTCAGATGAGAACAAAATTGAAGTCTTTGGATGCCATAATACACACCATGTTAGGAGGTCAAATGGCACTGCACATCACCCCAAAAACACCATACCAACAGTGAAGTTTGGAGGTGGGAACATCATGGTGTGTGGCTGTTTTTCAGCATATGGTACTGACAAACTTCATATCATTGAAAGAAGGATGAATGGAAAAATGTACCAAGACGGTCTTGATAAAAAATCTGCTGCGATCTACCAGAATGATGAAGATGAAACAAGGGTGGACATTTCAGCAAGACAATGATCCCAAACACAAAGCCAAGAAAACTCTCAATTGGTTTCAAAGAGAAAATAAAGCTCTAGAATGGCCCAGCCAATCACCTGACTTGAATCCAATAGAAACCCTATGGAAAGAACTAAAGATCAGAGTTCATAGAAGAGGCCCACGAAACCATTGAGATTTGAAGACTGTGGAAGAATGGGCCAAAATCACACCTGACATACATCCCAAAATGACCCCCCCTCCCATATCTCAGGAAGTAGGAGAGAGATCTTAACACGACGTTCACTGAGGATCAAAAGAATCGTATACTATTTTTTGCGCATAAGTTCTCCTTGTGTAGCAAATACCAGGAAATCACCTATAAGATCCTGACGCGCTGGTACAGGACTCCCTCTGTATTAGCGTCCATATTCCCAGGACATAGTCCTCTGTGTTGGAGATGTGGTACACAGATTGGCACATTACTTCACATTTTCTGGGAGTGTCCAGTTCTGACCCTTTTCTGGAGACGAGTACTGCAGATCATTCACAAGCTTACTGATGTCTCTCTCCAAGATAATCCAGCAGCAGTACTTTTAAATCTGACTCCCATGTCCTGTAAGCGTTATCGCAAATCCCTACTGAAACACCTCCTGAATGCAGCCAGGGCGTGTGTCCCCAGTGTGTGGAAGCCGCAATCCCCACCGACAGTGTCGCAATGGTTTGTTAGAGTTTGCGACATTCAGCGGATGGAACATCTTACAGCTGCCTTAGGGGAAAGGGAGGAGGAACACAACACCCGCTGGATACATTGGGATCTGTTCCGATTTTCAGACGATTACAAGTCCTACATTTGAGTTTCTTGTCTTAAGAAAATTTGGAGTCTTGGGTCGTCGACCTTGCCGAAACTTCATACCCCCCCCCCCCCATTTTTTCCCCTTTTACTTCCCCTCTACTGCTTTTCCTTTATTTATTTCTTGCCTTTTCCCCTATTGACACCTTTGGTGTCACTCATTTTCTTTCTTTTTTTCTTCCTATAAATGAGAAAATTCCCCCGGTTTGCGGTGATCTTTTGGTACCACTCCTGCTAATCCAGGACTGAGAGCCACAACCTAGATGAAGTATAATGTTTAGGTTTAGTCCTCTAAAGTGTAATGGCTCGGTACCTGATCAATAGGGATAAGTTCGTTCTACTCCCCAGATGGTCTTCTCTCTCCCTATTGGTCTTACTCAATGGTCTGCACATGACCATTAAAACTATGTATCCCGCTGGCTAAGAGGTTTCCTCTACTGTTCTGGTTGAACTGCAGGATATAACTGTTGTGGAGTCTTTAGACCACAGTCTCCTGTTTTACTATATTGTTGTAATGGAACCTTGATTGCCATCCCACTAATGTACATAGACTTATGTGACGAGTTATTTCTATTGCCTATTACTGGATATGGTTGGTCGAAATGTTTAAATTTTTTGTCTTTGTACAACCCGCATTCCTTAAATAAAGATAAAAAAAAAATAATCACACCTGAGCAATGCATGCGACTAGTTTCTCCATACAAGAGGCATCTTGAAGCGGTCATTACTAGGGTTAAGCGAACCCGAACTGTAAAGTTCGGGTTCGTACCGGACTTTTGGGTTTTTGGTACCTGGACCCGAACAATTTACTGTATGTTCGGGTTCGGTGTTAGGCAATGTAAATGGTGCAGGGCAGCCAATCAACATTTGTTTAACTCTTGTGCCCTTAGAAGCCATCACAGCCATGCCTACTAATGGCCAGTGCAGCATGTGACCCAGCCTCTATATAAGCTAGAGGCACAAAGCACAGTGCGTCACTCTGCTTTAGATAGGAGTCCTGATTCAGAAATCAAATTACTCAACGATCTACCTTGCTTTTGTTGTGTGGGTGCAGTGCACAATCTTTGTATCCTGCCCTGAGCCCAGTGCCAGAGAAAAGATAACTTTACTCTTTTGTCCATGGACCGACACAGCTTCTCTATTGACAAAGTGGGTATTATCCGTTAATTAGGAGTGACTAGGCAGAAAAACTTGTAAAAAGTGTTGCATCACACCTTCTACAGTACCGCCCAGGGGCGGACCCTCCGGGTATAACCTCTCAGTCTGCATCTTCGCAGATCAGTTTTTTTCTGTCTAGCAAGGAGTAGGATATGGCTCCCTTCGGGCCCATTGGTCCGGGGGAAAAAGATATATATATATTTTTTGCTACATTTTTGTTTCCTGCGATCTTCGATCAACTGCCGACTGGGTGACAGGCTGGATCCTCGATCCTTGTAGTCTCCCCAGTTTCGGCCATCGAATGTGTGCCGACCCTAGCTACGCGCTGGGTTTTCCACGACATGCCCGTCGCTCCATGGGTGGCCGGTGAGCCTACGCTCCAGGGCCTGCATCGGACCGCTCAGCTTCGGCTGACCTTACGGCCGAGTCGCAGCAGCCTGGCCGGTGAGCTTACGCTCCAAGGCTTGCATCGGACCACTCAGCTTCGGCTGACCTTACGGCCGAGTCGCAGCAGGCTGTCCGGTGAGCGTCACGCTCCAGGGCATACATATGATCGTCCCTTTTGGGTCCAATCACAGCATGCCTGGCCAACAGTCACCTTCCGTGCACGGACGATGACCTGTTTGGAATGTCTTCCAGCATAATACATGCAGGATAGGCAAGTAAAACTCCCCTGCCTCGGCTGGGTGATTTAGCTAGACATTCCTGGAGAGATCAAGTAAGTGGTTGTGGCCCCTTTCTTCCCTCTCTCCCTGCCTTTCCCTCCTCCCTGGGCTTCTAGCTAAAGGTTGCTGGGTGCTGGGGGTCACCTAGGGGGTTCCACTGGAGCGGGCTGGCTGTAACTAACATTTAAAAGAAATGTCATTTCTGCTTACCTGTGTTTGTGTGCTTCCTCCTCCATGCTGTCGGCGGCCATTTTGAGGTGGTCCATGCCGAGTTCGGCCTCTTGTGACTGCCCGGCGGCCATCTTCCTGTGGTTCGGCCACACCCACTGGCCCCTATCAGCTGATCGGCAGCCATGTTTGTCCACCCTGTATGCATATATTGCCGTTCGGCGGCCATCTTTTTGTGTGCTATGGCTGCTTGACCTCTATCTTCGGTCGGCGGCCATTTTCTTGGAGCCCACATTATCTTCCATACAGACGTTTTTTGGCAACCATTTTGCGAGAGCCTCCGGCCTCTAGGGTGCATTACACTGGTGCGAAAATTCACACAGGAAATGCTGATAAAAGAAGCAGACTGACACAGCAGCAGAGGGACAGCATCACAGGCGCAGCACACGGCAGCATAGCAGTACCTATCCAGGGTGGTGAGTCCTCTAGGTGACCCAGCCTCTCTGCAGCACAGGAGGGTGGCCTATTGATATCTTGCCTGGAGCCCTGTGAGTGTCAGCGTGTGGTCAGCATGGCATCTGAGCCAGATGTCTTCTCCCCTGAAACACCAGATTTAGCAGCTGGTGTCCCTGAGGTGTCTATGAACGCTATGACGGCAATCCTAGAGGCGTTTGCTGCCAGGGTGGAAGCAGCACACGGGAATACAGGGGGTAGTAAACGCCCCGTCCCCTGCAAGCTTCTGGGGATAATTCTGATGCAGAACCAGGTCCAGCTACGGCTCGGGGCCCAGATTCTGACGCATCAGAGACTGCAGACCATGACCGGACAGTGAGGATGACTCCAAGTCCAGGTCAGTACGCAAGATGGCTTTGGTATCTGACCTTATTACTGCAGTGCGGGATATGCTAAAGTTGAAAAATACTGCAGAAGCAGCAGAGACTCCGGTCCACTTGGGTTTCATAGACCTGCCCGCACTGCTAAGGTGTTCCCTTGTGTGTCTTTTGATAAACTCTTATACAAGGAATGGGAGAACCCACTGAGGGTCTTTACAGCCCCAAAGAGGTTTGCGGTACGGTACCCCTTTGAGGAGAGTTTTCTGAAGAAATGGACCTCTCCCCCTATAGTGGACCCTCCGGTGTCCAGACTTAATAGAGCCACCACAATTCCTGTAGAAGGGGCTCCTGTTTTCAAGGACCCTGTGGATAAGAAGGCTGAAGCACTCGCTTGCTACCTATACTCAGTGGTAGGCTCGGCAGTACGCCCGGCATTGGCGGGGGCCCTAGTGTCTCACACACTTACTGAATGGGCAAGATTGCTACTCCAGGGGTTAAGGAGCGAGATGCTCCTCCTGATGAGATAACATTGGCCGACCAGTTGGTCCAGGGCCTTAGGTTTGTCTGCGAGTCAGACATGAATACTATTCCCCTGCTGTCTAAAACTTCGGTTTATGCAGTAGCAATACGCCGCCTGATCTGGCTAAAAGGCTGGTCTGCGGACCAGACTTCCAAGAAAGCCCTGTTGGATCTGCCTTTTAAGGGCGACAGACTTTTTGGGGCTTCTCTGGATGACATCATCAAGGATGCCACAGGAAGTAAAAGCACTTTGCTTCCCCAAATTAGCAAGGGTAAGGAGCCACGCCAAGGGGCAAGGGCCCTCCTTTACTGCACGCAAGCGTTTTTTTCCTCCCCCTAGGGCGACAGGGAAAAGACCCCAGGTCGATAAAGCGCCTGCCCAAGGACAAAAGCGTCCTTGGTCCCGCATACCCAATAAGCCTGCGGACAAATTTGCGTCCGCATGAAGGTCCACCCCCACCCAGCTCTCGGTGGGGGGACGTCTTCGCAAATTTGCGACTCAGTGAACAGCTCTAATCTCCGACAGGTGGGTTTGCGAAGTATTCTCCTCAGGCTACAAGACAGAGTTTCTCTCTTGTCCACCGGACAGATTCAACACCTCCAATCTCCAGCTACTACTGACCCGTCGGGAGGCCCTGTATAGGGCGGTCCAGGGTCTACTGGAACGCGGGGTAGTTATTCCAGTTCCAGAACTGGAACGGGGTTTTTACTCAAATCTGTTCTTTGTGCCGAAGAAGGAGGGGGTTCGTCCAAGCTTGGATCTCAGAGCCCTCAATTGCTTTGTGAAGGTACAAAGATTTCAGATGGAGTCGGTTCGATCTGTAGTCACGGCTCTCCATCCGGGGGACTTTCTGGCCTCCTTGGACATCAAGGACGCATACCTGCATGTCCCCATATACTCCAGACACCAGAGGTTTCTGCGATTTGCTATCGGGAAGGACCACTACCAGTTTGTGGCCCTCCCGTTGGGCCTTGCCTCAGCACCCAGGACGTTCACCAAGGTGCTCGCTCCGATTCTGGCACTTCTAAGACAGCGGTGTATCGCTATCACAGGCTACTTGGACGACCTTCTGCTGAAGGCCCCTTCAAGCTCAGAATTAGTGTCCATTACCTGTCAGACTCTTCGAGACTGTGGTTGGATACTAAACACGCAAAAGTCAGTATTGGTGCCCACTCAACGCCTAGTGTACCTGGGGTTGATTCTGGATTCCTCAGAGGCAAAGGTATTCCTCCCTGTGGAAAAGTTGCAGACCCTCCGGGCTGCAGTACGGCAGCTGACTTCCAGGAATTGGTCGTCACTCCGTTTTTGCATGCGAGTGTTGGGCCTCATGGTAGCCTCCTTCGAGGCGGTCCCATATGTTCAATACCACAATCGAGTGTTACAGAAGGAAGTTCTGTCCAGATGGAACAGATGCCCTTCATCTCTGGATTATCAAATCCGAGTGAGCCACCTAGTCAGGAGATCCCTGGTATGGTGGCTGACAGCACCGGCTCTAATGGCCGGGAAGTCATTTCTTCCGGTTTACTGGATAGTGATCACGACGGACGCCAGCCTTACAGGTTGGGGGGGAGTCTGGGGTGTCCAGTCGGCGCAAGGTCGCTGGACCCCAGAGGAAGCCCTCCTGCCGATCAATGTCCTGGAGATCCGGGCGATCAAGCTGTGCTTCTTCAAATGGTCTCAGAGGCTGCAAGGGCGTCCAGTCAGGATCCAGTCAGACAACGCCACAGCGGTGGCATATGTCAATCAAGGAGGAACAAGAAGCTCAGCTGCAGCATCGGAGGTTGCTCGCATCCTGAAGTGGGCAGAGAAGAGCGTACCGGCACTATCGGCCGTGTACATTCCCGGCGTGGAAAACTGGCAGGCGGACTACCTGAGCCGCCAGATGCTGGACCAGGTAGAATGGTCCTTACACCCGGAGGTGTTCCAACTCCTCTGCCAAAGATGGGGCACACCAGACGTAGATCTTATGGCTTCCCGACTCAATCGGAAGGTATTGAGATTTGTGGCCCGGTCAAGAGACCCATGGGCAGACGCAACGGACGCGTTGGTAGCATCGTGGGGTCAGTATCGGCTAATCTATGCCTTCCCTCTCTTAAGGCTTCTTCCTCTTCTGCTCCGCAGAGTGGAGGCAGAGGGAAATCCAATGATCCTAATCGCTCCAGATTGGTCTCAGCGTCCTTGGTACGCCGATCTAGTACGTCTGGTAGCAGACGTCCCCTGGCGCCTACCACTACGGAAGGACCTGCTATCGCAAGGTCCCATACTCCATCCTGCTTTACGGTCACTGGCTTTAACGGCATGGCTATTGAGAACCAGGTACTGAGAGACCGGGGCCTGTCAGATTCAGTAATCTCTACTATGAGAAGTGCTCGGAAACCGTCCTCTAGGAAGGTTTATCACCGCACTTGGAAGGCCCACATCTCCATGTGTGAGGAAATGAAATGGCATCCGCGTACTTATTTGGTTTCCAGAATCCTGCTGGTTTTACAGCATGGGGTGGACCAAAGGCTTGCCCTAAGTACGATTAAGGGACAGATATCTGCCCTGGCTGTCTTTTTTCAGCGACCCCTGGCGGCTCACTCTCTCGTGAGTACATTTGTGCAGGGGGTTCGACATGTGGCCCCTCTGGTCCGTCCCCCGTTACTTCCGTGGGACTTGAACCTGGTCCTCTCTGTGCTTCAGAAGGCACCGTTTGAGAATATTAGAGATATTCCCCTGTTGACACTTTCTCAGAAAGTGGTCTTTTTGGTGGCTGTTGCGTCAGTTAGACGAGTCTCCTGAGCTGGCAGCCTTGTCCTGCAAGGCTCCCTATTTGATTTTCCACAAGGATAAGGTGGTGCTGCGGCCGCATCCTTCCATTCAAAAGTCGTTTCGGCTTTTTATCTCAATGAAGACATTGTACTTCCATCCTTGTGTCCTCAGCAGTCGAATCCTAAGGAGTCGGCGTTGCATTCCTTGGACGTTGTCCGAGCTTTGAGAGTATACCTATCTGCTACTTCCCGGTTCCGGAAGTCAGACTCACTGTTTGTTTCGGTGGCTGGTCCCAAGAAGGGCCAAGCAGTCTCATCGGCCACCATCTCTAGGTGGATCCGACAGATAGTAATCCAGGCTTACGCCTTAAAGGGTCAAGCGCCCCCCTTCCCGGTCACGGCGCATTCGACCAGGGCAATAGGTGCCTCTTGGGCTTTCCGACATCAAGCGTCTGTTTCCCGATTATGTAAAGCGGCGACTTGGTCGTCCGCTCACACTTTCACAAAATTTTACAAAATTGATGTAGGTGCATCTTCGGATGCCTCTTTCGGCCGCAAGGTTTTACAAGCGGCTGTTTAGAGTTGCAGCTCCTCCGTTGGAGGAGTGCTGTTTTGTGTTTGGGGTGAAGTTTATTTTTATGCTGTTACCACCCCTCGTTTTTTCTCTGACACTGCTTTGGGACGTCCCACTTTGTCAATAGAGAAGCTGTGTCGATCCATGGACGAAAGAGTAAATAGGATTTTTTACTCACCGTAAAATCCTTTTCTCTGAGTCCATGGACCGACACAGCACCCACCCCTCCTTTTAAGTTTGTACTGCTTTTTGACAAACTGATCTGCGAAGATGCAGACTGAGAGGTTATACCCGGAGGGTCCGCCCCCTGGACGGTACTGTAGAAGGTGTGATGCAACACTTTTTACAAGTTTTTCTGCCTAGTCACTCCTAATTAACGGATAATACCCACTTTGTCAATAGAGAAGCTGTGTCGGTCCATGGACTCAGAGAAAAGGATTTTACGGTGAGTAAAAAATCCTATTTTATCCGTCTGTTAGGTTGGCGTCGGCGGGCATTTTATGCAAGCTCAGTGCACCAGCACTGCATATGTTACTGTAAGATACACACTTTAAATACTGTTCTCCTATTCTGCTATGTTTTGGTGCGTTTTCTGGCCCCAAATTTTTTTTGCTGCATTTTCTGCATATCTGTATGTGTGAGATACACCCTTTAGATACTGTTCTCCTATTCTGCTATTCAAAAAACACCCATTTAGGGCAAGATCCTAAATTTCAGAAATATGAGGAGAACGTCAAATAAGGGACGTGGCCCCGGTCGTGGTGCTGCTGGTGGAGCTCCTGTTGCAGGGAGAGGACGTGGTCGATCTGTGCCAGCTACACGCACAAGTGAAACACCTTCTTCAGGTGCAAGTAGGTGACAGAGCCTGCAGCGGTATTTGGTCGGGCCTAATGCGGCTCTATGAATGTTGAGGCCAGGACAAGTACAGGCGATAGTAGATTGGGTTGCTGACAGTGCCTCCAGTTCCTTCACATTGTTTCCCACCCAGTCTACTGCTTAAAGATCAGAGTTGTCACCTGCAGCCGATATCCATAAGTCTTTCACCTCACCCCCTTGCAAATCAGCCAAGCAGTCTGAGCCCCAAGTCATGCAGCAGTCTCTTCTGCTTTTTGATGACTCTGTTAGCAGGGTTTCCCAGGGCCATCCACCTAGCCCTGCCCCAGAAGTGGAAAAGATTGAGTGCACCGATGCCCAACCACTTATGTTTCAAGATGAGTACATGGGAGGACCATCGCAGCACGTCTCGGATGATGAAGAAACACAGGTGCCAACTGTTGCTGCTTTCGCAATTGTGCAGACCGACAAGGAGGGCAGGGGTGAAGACTGGGTGGAAGATGATGTGGGGGACGATGAGGTCCTCGACCCCACATGGAATCAACGTCATGCAGGTGACCTGTGTAGTTCGGAGGAAGAGGCGGTGGTCACACAGAGCCACCAGCACAGCAGAAGAGGTAGCAGGGTGCAAAAGCGAAACGTCCGTCCCCTAGACAGTACGCCTGCTACTGCCCAATGCAGCAAAGGACCGAGCACACCAAAGCCAGGTCCAAGGACTTCCCTAGCGTGGCAGTTCCTCAGACAATGTGCTGATGACAAGACACGAGTGGTTTGCACGCTGTGCAATCAGAGCCTGAAGCAAAGCATAAACGTTCTCAACCTGAGCACAACCTGCATGACCAGGCATCTAAGTGCAAAGCACGAGCTGCAGTGGAGTAGACACCTCAAAAACCAAGAAAGGTCTCTGGCTCCTCCTGCTTCCTCTTCTGCTGCAGTCTCGGCCTCTTCATCCACCTCTGTAGTGACAGTGGCACCTGCCACCCTGCAAACAGAGGATCTGCCAGCAACACTACCACCTGGGTCACCAACCATCTCCACAATGTCCCATGGAAGCATTCAGCTCTCTATCTCCCAAACACTGGAGCGGAAGAGGAAGTTCCCCCCTACCCACCCGCGATCCCTGGCCCTGAATGCCAGCATTTCAAAATTTCTGGCCTTTGAAATGCTGTCATTCCATCTGGTGGAGACGCAGAGTTTTAAAAGCCTGATGGCATTGGCTGTCCCACAGTACGTCGTGCCCAGCCGCCACTACTTTTCCATGCGAGCCATCCCTTCCCTGCACAACCAAGTGGGGGACAAAATCAGGTGTGCACCTCACAACGCCATCTGTGGCAAGGTCCACCTAACTACGGATACGTGGACCAGTAAGCATGGTCAGGGACGTTATATCTCCCAGCACACTGGGTAAATGCAGTGGCGGCTGGGCCTGAGGCGGATAGCAGTTTGGCGCATGTCCTTCCACCACCGAGGATTGCAGGGCGCTTCAGTTTGCCTCCTGTTGCTAACTCCTCCTACTCCGCTTCTTCATCCTCTACTGCCTCCTCATCCGGTCAGCGTAACACCTTCACCACCAGTTTTAAAACTTTCCTGTTTGGGGAAAAAACGCCACACCGCGCAGGAGTTGTGGAGGGACATGGAACAGACCCAATGAGTGGTTGGTGGCAGTGAGCCTCAAGCCCGGCCTGGTGGTGTGCGATAATGGGCGAAATCTCGTAGCAGCTCTGGGCCTAGCCGGTTTGATGCACATCCCTTGCCTGGTGCATGTGCTGAATTTGGTGGTGCAGAGGTTCCTTTAAAAATGACCCAGATATGCCAGAGCTGCTGCAGAAAGTGCGGGCCATCTGTGCGCACTTTCGGCATTCTCAACGCTGCAGCGTAACTTCGCCTCATATGTGACGTGCCCACAAGGTGGAACTCCACCTTGCACATTGCTGGCCAGACTGTGCGAGCAGCAGCAGGCGATAGTGAAGTTTCAGCTGCAGCACGCACGCGTGAGTCGCTCTGCGGAACAGCACCACTTCACCACCAATAACTGGGCCTCCATGCGAGACCTGTGTGCCTTGCTGCGCTGTTTCGAGTACTCCACCAACATGGCCAGTGCCGATGACACCGTTCTCAGCGTTACTATCCCAGTTCTATGCCTCCTTGAAAAACGCTTCGGGCGATGATGGAAGAGGATGTGGCACAGGAGGAGGAGGAAGAGGGATCATTTCCAAGGCTTTCAGGGCAGTCATTCACAAGTGGCTCCGAGGGTGGGTTCCTGCACCAACAAACGCCAGGTACACAATTGTCCAGCAAGGGCACAGTTCTGGAGAATGACGAGGTGGAGGATGAGGAGGAGGAACCATGTTCACAGCAGGGTGGCACCCAGACCAGCTCATGGCCATCACTGGTGCGTGGCTGGGGGGATACAGAGGACACAGACGATACACCTCCCACAGAGGACAGCTTTTCGTTGCCTCTGGGCAGCCTGGCACACATGAGCGATTACATGCTGCAGTCTCTCCACAATGACCGCCGAGTTGCCCACATTCTAACTGGTGGTGATTACTGGGTGGCCACGCTGCTGGATCCCTGTTACAAGGACAACGTACCGTCCTTAATTCCCTCACTGGAGCGTGATCGTAAGATGCACGAGTACAAGCGCACGCCGGTAGACGTGCTGCTGGTGGCATTCCCACCTGACAGCGGGGGCACAGTGGAAGCACAAGGCGAAGGCAGAGGAGGAGGAAGAGGTCGCCAATGCAGCCGGGGCACCGCCAGCACCTCAGAAGGCAGGGTTGGCATGGCCGAAATGTGGAAAAGCTTTGTCAGCACGCCACAACAACCAGCACCATCAGCTGATATGGAACGTCTTAGCAGGAGGCAGCATTTCACCAACATGGTGGAGCAGTATGTGTGCACACGCCTACACGTACTGAATGACGGGTCTGCCCCCTTCAACTTTTGGGTCTCCAAATTGGGCACATGGCCTGAGCTTGCCCTTTACGCCTTGGAGGTGCTGGCCTGCCCAGCAGCCAGTGTATTAGCTGAATGTGTATTTAGCACGGCAGGGGGCGTTATCACAGACAAGCGCAGCCGCCTGTCCAGAGCCAATGTGGACAAGCTCACGTTCATTAAAATGAACCAGGCATGGATCCCACAGGACTTGTCCATACCTTGTGCAGAATAGACATGTATACCAGCCTTACCCAGCCATTGTTGTATTTTTGATCTTTCTCACTCTTTTGGGGTGTACCCTAATTTAAAAAAAAAATTAAAAACAAAAACCAGTGTTGGCTACCTCGTCCTCCTCCACCGCCGCTTCCACCTACACCGTCACATCCACCGCCACCTCAACCTCCTGCTCCATATGGACCTCGTCCTCCTAGGTCAAGATTATTATTTTTTATTTTTATGTATTTTAAGTTATTTCCCTATCCACATTTGTTTGCAGAGCACTTGCCATGCTGGTAACAACATTGTGCTGCCATTTGCAGCCCTGTAGCCCTTTCCATTACTTTTTTACAGCCATTTTAGTCCTCAAAAGTTCGGGTCCCCATTAACTTCAATGGGGTTCGGGGTCAAGTTCGGGTACCGAACTTGAACTTTTTTGCGAAGTTTGGTCGAACCCGAACATCCAGGTGTCTGCTCAATTCTAGTCATTACCAACAAAAGATTTTTGTACGAAGTATTAAATAAATTTCAGTTGGCGTGTTCAATACTTTTTACCTGTCATTTCATTTTTTTACACATAACTTAATTTCTGAACTTATTTGTTTTGGTTTATTTGTCTGTATGGATTTCATGGGTTGTTATCGACCATGTGGTGAACATTTCATGTCATAGCATCTTTAGAAATATATTTTAAAAAAAGTGACGTGTTCGATACTCATTTTACCCGCGGTATATGTGTGTGTGTGTGTGTGTGTGTGTATATATGTGTGTATGTGTGTATATATATATATATATATATATATAAGAGGTGCGCATCTTCACTGGACTCACGATTCGATTCGATTACGATTATCAGGTCAATGATTCGATTCCACGATGCATCACGATTACAGCGCAAGTGCGCATTGTTTATTTAAGTAGTCAGGAGAACTCCATTTTTTTTATTAGATCTGTTCTTTAAAAAAAAAAGACAACACTCCCTGCATGTAGCAAAGTCTAAACAAAGCAGACAACAACTTGTACATAGTACAGGAGATGGTCAGAGGCTGCAGACATAGTACAGGAGATGGTCAGAGAGTGCAGACCTAGTACAGGAGATGGTCAGAGGCTGCAGACATAGTACAGGAGGTGGTCAGAGAGTGCAGACCTAGTACAGGAGATGATCAGAGACTGCGGAAATGCTACAGATGATCAGCGACTGCGGACATGCTACAGGAGATGGTCAGTGACTGCGAATATGCTACAGGAGATGGTCAGTGACTGCGGACATGCTACAGGAGATGGTCAGAGAGACTGCGGACATGCTACAGGAGATGGTCGGTGACTGCGGACATGCTACAGGAGATGGTCGGTGACTGCGGACATGCTACAGGAGATGGTCGGTGACTGTGGACATGCACCAATAGATGGTCGGTGACTGCGGACATGCTACAGGAGATGGTCGGTGACTGCGGACATGCTACAGGAGATGGTCGGTGACTGCGGACATGCTACAGGAGATGGTCGGTGACTGCGGACATGCTACAGGAGATGGTCGGTGACTGCGGACATGCTACAGGAGATGGTCGGTGACTGCGGACATGCTACAGGAGATGGTCGGTGACTGCGGACATGCTACAGGAGATGGTCGGTGACTGCGGACATGCTACAGGAGATGGTCGGTGACTGCGGACATGCTACAGGAGATGGTCGGTGACTGCGGACATGCTACAGGAGATGGTCGGTGACTGCGGACATGCTACAGGAGATGGTCGGTGACTGCGGACATGCTACAGGAGATGGTCGGTGACTGTGGACATGCTACAGGAAATGGTCGGTGACTGCGGACATGCTACAGGAGATGGTCAGACTGCGGACATGCTACATGAGAACAGCAGGTAAGTATGATATCTGTTTTACTTTAAGGAAAAAAATCATACCTGTTTTGCCGAGAATGGTTCCCCCGCCGGATTCTGTTCCCCCCTGTCTCTTGGCTCCTATTGGAACTCGGCCCCCCCCCTGCCCTGTACAGTGTACATTGCCACTCCCTCCTACTGTTCCTCGCGAATGCAAATGATCCTAATACCGCTCCGCCTCTCCAGCCCTCTGCTCATTAGCATTTGTGAAAAAACAGTAGGCGTGAGCGGCGCTGGAGAGGCGGGGCGGTATTAGAAGAATTTGCATTCGTGAGTAGGAGGGAGTGGCAATGTACAGGGCTGGGGGGGGGCGGAGTTCCGATAGTAGCCGAGAGACAGAGGGAACAGAATCCGGCGGGGGAACAGTGTGTACATGCCGCGCTCATGTGACTGCCCTCTCTCCTCTCTGCTTTCACGTCTCTGACGCCAGGAGAGACGTGAAAGCAAAAAGGAGAGAGGCGGGCCGGACAGTCACATGAGCGCGTCATATAAAAAAAACAACAAATAAGGTAACAGCTCTCCCGGGAGGAGGGGCGGGGCTAGACATCGGGGTAATCGATTATTAGGCTTGCATGCATCGGGGACGCCCGAATCACGATGCAGTGATTAAATTCCGCACCCCTAATATATATATATTGTAAGATTAGGGGTTGTTAGCTCTCGTGGTGGATGCGTTTTTCCAGTGATTCAGGCCCGTCAGGAACTCTGTTTAAGGGCATGGTAGCCCATTTTTATTTAAAAGCACAAAAGTTCACAAATACATCCGTAGCATTCACAGGGGGGTACCGCCATTCCTGTATCTTGCATACTTAACAGTTTAGCCTCCTAGCTTTACCTTCTTGCTATCCGGCTGTTTCAGGCCTTTAGCCTAGGCCTTAGGTCTGCTCCTCAGACCCAAACAGTTTCCAAGAGTTAAGCTGTCTCCTTGCTCACCCCTGGTCAGCACCTTTGTTGCTGAATCACCAACGATGTCTGCCTCCTGCAGACATGCCTATTCTGGCTGCACCCATGCAGCGTAGATAGCCTCTGACTCCACTTCAGAGGGATGGGAGAGTCTACCTGACTCTCCAAGCACAGACTTCCTGTCTGTTGGATGGGGCCCTGATCCATAGTCAGGTCAGAACTAAATAGCCGAACACACAGCTGTGCAATCAGCATGTCTTTCTCTACAAACTCTGGTGTAAAGCAACACTCTTTAAGGTCGCACCGTTGCATATCCTCCCCCCTGTTTCGAACCGGAGGGAGGAACACATAAACCCATCACCATAAATGGGACACCTCTGTGCCAGCCATTGGCTGCATAGGCCCATTTTTTTTTTCGCGTATGTGTCCACCAGCACTTCACCTTTAGCGCCTCTGTACAAACTATCAGTAGCAGGAGTCCTAATCTGCCCAACCTTTTCTCTAAAGGGGCACTCTACCCACATCTTCTTCCGGGTGTGCTTCCACCAGCACTTCTTCCTGAACCGTGGGCTCCCACTAATCTCTCTATCCCTTCTACCTTCTGGAACTTTTCCTTTACTAACGATGTGGAGGGACTCATTTGCTAAGGCGTGAGAGGCCGAGACACTTAGAGACCTCTACCTCAGAGGCAACTGACAAAATTTGCGGCTCCCGCTGAGCACTGCAAATCGCATGTCTCACACTCATCCTCTCACTTTCAGCAACACTGAGCCCTTCCAAATTGCTATCCATTACCCCATCAACCTGACGCTCAACATTACTCATCTCTTTTGCTGTGGACAAAACCTCTGCCATGTATGCGCCCTTTTCAGATCCTTCCAATTGGAAAGGGTTAATTTCTGCAAAAGCCAACGCACCCGTGTCTACCGGCCCTGCAGGCTCTCCGTTTAGCATAGCAGAAATTGTGTCCACTCCACTGTTACCCACTGAGCCTTCCTTGTTTAAATGCACTTGTGGCAAAACATTTTTAAACACAACAAGCTGCAATAACATAACTTCACCACTTTGCTCGTGTGGCGCTTCATTAAACCCATGAGGACTTTCACTGTCAGCAGCGACAGACCGCAGCAACTCATTATCACTACACCCAATTTCAAACATTTGAGTTTTACCATTTTCTCATCTCCAAGGTCAAGTACCCTCTTATCTATCAGAGCGGCACCACAGTTGTCCCAGGCAACCTCTGGCTCCAACACACAGAGCTCCCTGGAGGTTTCTAAGGACACCTCTGCAGCCTTAGATACTGTTGCCAAGGGGAATCCCATATCCTGCTTAGCGATCACCCCTACCAAATTAAGCATCACATTACCACAAGCACATGTATCATCAGCATTCATAAACATAGCAGTTTTATAAGCTTTATCAAATTGTCCTTTGTCAAAACCCATGGCACCCTGCGTGCCACTTAGCACACCACCCTTTCTCTCCAAAGGCATTCTTTTGCCCACTAGGGTAGCTTCACAGTTGTCCTGGGAAACCACTTGCCTCACCACAGCAGGCTCCTTGGTGGTTTCCCTTGGCAACTCCGCAGCACCTGTCACTGTCACTAGGGACCCTGGCACATCCACTGATTTGGTCACCCCTAGCACATCTCTCCCAGCACTCTGCTGGACTACCTTAGGTGCACACAGAGTCCACATGTCCTTTTTAGTTCTTGACTTTGCTGCAAGCTGGGTTTTAACCTGTGTCTCCCCATTGCTCTGGGTAGCACACTGCAGCAAGTCCATTTTTACACCTGCGGATCTCCTCACCGAACATAACGCCACTTCACTCGGATCAGTCTCACAAACTGCAACAGTCTTACCATATCCTGCAGGTGGTGTAATAGCCTTCACTTGATTGCGTTGTCTCACAGGTGTGGTGTCTCCACAGGCTGACCCCCCCATGTGGCCATGGAGCAACACTGCAGTCTTTCCGGATTTTCCAACATCGCCTGCAGGCAAAACAAATTTTCTGTTGTCAGGGGCAACAGCAGACCCACGAACCTGGTCATACCCCTTGCAGGATGTTGGATACGATACCCTCTTCTCTGGGCTTGCAAGCAAAGCATTAAGCCCAGCAACAAGATCAGCAGTTGTATTCCACAAGCTTGGACAAGAAAAGATCCCGTGCCCCAGCTGACCACATTCCGGGCATGGTACATGGCGACTTTCTACTGTTGCTAAGGGAGACAGCACTCTCCCAACATGCAGACTTTTACTGGTATCTCTATGAGGATGGTGGTATACCTCCTCTCTGTAGCTCCTCCTTTCTGAAAACATACTTTCTCCGGTTGCTATGGGGGACCACATTCTCCCCGCTGATCTTTTCCAGCGCTCTCTAGATTGGATTGCTCCTAGGAAATTGTCGTAGTCATCTTGGTTACTATACATCCCACGGTACACCTCCTGGTACTCCTCCATCAGAAAAGGTTGCACCAACTCAACCCAGCGAATTTGGGGCCATCCTTGGGCGGAAGCAATCATCGTAAACTCCTCCAAAAAATCTTCCACATCTTCAGAAGGCAACATAGGCCGTATGAAGTCAGCTGTATGGATTTCTGCTTTGTTGCCACGGGCAACCACACACATCTGCTCACTCTTTACACTCAGAGCAGGCTTCTCATATCTTTGCTTTGCTGGAGCCTGGGACACAGGGTACTTGGAAACTTCATGCCCCCACTCACTGCACCGCAAACAGCGCACTTGATTCTTAACACTTTGCACATTGATAGCTGGCCAGCTTGCACC
The DNA here is from genome assembly GCA_029206835.1 of Rana muscosa. NCBI lineage: Eukaryota > Metazoa > Chordata > Amphibia > Anura > Ranidae > Rana > Rana muscosa. The sequence continues at coordinate 190,502,421 of CM055117.1, forward strand.
AGCGTTGCTAGGGGCAACAGCTTGCACTTCCCCTTTAACTTGGTTCAGTGCGGCCAAGTGCATCTTGCACCAGTCTGGGGCTTCTTTTGTCGGCAACAACCCCTCCAGCCACAAGGTTCTGTCTCTCATCTCAGCAAACATTGCTTCCTTTTTGTGTTTTGACCGCCCCATCTCTGCAGACAGACCAACAACGGTTTTTTAACACAGTTCCTTTTAACACAGGAAAATTTTGAAGTACTGTCTCCAAGACTTGCCAACAGCACACTTTCACATGCAGACTTCACTCTCTGCTTGAGCTTACTTCCACAGGCACATCACCTGTATACAACACAGTCCATTAATTGAACTCCTTTGCAATGCAGTTCGCCTGGCTGCCCCACACAGTTAACAGCAGTTCACCGCAGAAAACTTTAACTTTTCATTCAGATTTTGCTGTTCATCACAGTATTGCTGCAAAACACAGTTTCTTTTCACTCACTGTTTTGGTATGTGAGGATCTGGAACTCTTCCAAAACTGCCCGAAGCAATACCTCCACCATATGTAAGATTAGGGGTTGTTAGCTCTCGTGGTGGATGCGTTTTTCTGGTGATTCAGGCCAGTCAGGAACTCTGTTTAAGGGCATGGTAGCTCATTTTTATTTAAAAGCACAAAAGTTCACAAATACATCCGTAGCATTCACAAGGGGGTTCCACCATTCCTGTATCTTGCATACTCAACAGTTTAGCCTCCTAGCTTTACCTTCTTGCTATCCGGCTGTTTTAGGCCTTTAGCCTAGGCCTTAGGTCTGCTCCTCAGACCTAAACAGTTTCCAAGAGTTAAGCTGTCTCCTCGCTTACCCCTGGTCAGCATCTTTGTTGCTGAATCACCAACGATGTCTGCCTCCTGCAGACATGCCTATTCTGACTGCACCCATGCAGCGTAGATAGTCTCTGACTCCACTTCAGAGGGATGGGAGAGTCCACCTGACTCTCCAAGCACAGACTTCCTGTCTGTTGGGTGGGGCCCTGATCCATAGTCAGGTCAGAACTAAATAGCCGAACACACAGCTGTGCAATCAGCATGTCTTTCTCTACAAACTCTGGTGTAAACTCTTTAAGGTCGCACAGAGTCGCACCGTTACTATATATATATATATATATATATATATTAGGGCTGTTACTGATTAAAATGTTCATGTTCGATTAATCGTTTTTTTTTTTAAATCCATTAATCGACTAATTTTGATTAATTATAACGCACATACAGATCCAACTACTTTTAGCTGATCTCCTTGCAGGCCGATTCCCAGTGCAGCTACCAACCACTGGAAAAATGATTAGCAGGATACAAAAAACACACAAAGGCAGCGCTCAATGGGAATAGCATTAAAACTTTCATAGTCTTCAAGTAGGTAACAAAATAAATATTGCACTGGAGATAAAATCAATGTAGCTACATAAACTGTAAAAATGGTGCGAGTAATACCAAACGGTAGCAAAAGCAGTAATAAAAACATGTAGCTAAGTATGATACTGGTATAAAAATGTGTACAACGATACCACTGCTGAATCCAGATGAGGAGGGGTTAACATCAGTCCGTCGGCATGTAGATGTCCCGTGAAGGGAACTATCACAACTCCCAGTGGATGGCTGTAGAATCCCAGGTTGATAGAGGGAAGTGATAGAGGGAAGTGTAACAGCCCTTGCGTGTGGCAGATAGTAAGGTCCCGCCGGCATGCAGATATGAAGGCACAGCAAAGGAGCCCTTCAGATGGACACGTCAAGCCCCGCTGGTGACTGTGGCGTCACCGGATCTCCGATGGAACTCCCTGAAGACCCGGAATTTTGATCGATCAAAAAATTTAATCGATTAATCGAGGAATTAATAGTTGTTTTCCACAGCCCTAATAAATATATATATATATATATATATATATATATATATATATATATATATATATATATAAATTTGCTTGTGACTTGAAATTGTTCAACCCCAATTGAATTTTATGTTTTCATTAGCTAAATACATTCCAGATGCATCAAAATGGTGCGGAAAGTCTTGAGCCTCATTCACACTTATGCAGGTGCAAGAGAGGGCACGTTAATTTTAGCACAATTTTACGCAGCCTTTTCATTTCAATGAGCTTCCTTACGCGTGAAAAATGTACAAAAGAAGTGTATGACTGTTTCTAAAAATCACGTAGCACTTAAACGCATTGTACTTACCGTGTGTTTTTGACGCAAGTAAAAGCGCATGCCTTGGCAAGATGCGTGGGGGTACCATTCAGCGTTATTGTTACTGCTGCGCGCATGCAAAATTGCTGCTTTTTTTTGTGTGTTTTGAGAATGCACAAATGTGAACCTAGCCCCACAGTGCCTCTTCTATAGAACAAAAAAGCAGCCACATCTTGAGTGGAAAAGCCTCTCCCCTGCTAGTTACAAGGTTTAACGCAACCCCTTGCTAACCTATAGCTCTAAAATCAGCAAAATTGTTGCTGCTGTTTGGAGAACTCGAGCTCTGCAGAGTGACCACTGCTCTCACACAGGGAGCAAGGGTCGTCTACAACATGGTGCTGGGGACAGGCTTTTCCACTCAGACTGTGGCTGGTTTCTTATGAAAAACAACTGTAAAGCCCCGTACACACGATCGGTTTAACTGATGAAAACCGTCCGATGGATGGTTTTCATCAGACAAACCGATCGTGTATGGTACCCATCGGTCTTTTTTCCATCGGATGGAAAAAATAGAACTTGTTTTAAATTTTTCCAATGGATAAAAAACCGATGGGAATTTCCGATCGTCTATGGCAAGTCCATCGGTTAAAAAGCCCACGCATGCTCAGAATCAAGTCGACGCATGCTCAGAAGCATTAAACTTCATTTTTCTCGGCTCATCGGAGTGTTTTACGTCACCGCGTTTGGAACGGTCGGTTTTTTGACTGATGGTGTGTGGCCAAGACTGATGAAAAACAGTTTCATCAGATTTCCGATGCTCAAATCCATCGGACGAAAATCCATAGGTTATCCGATCGTGTGTACAGGGCTTTAGAGTTAAAACACCTTTTTGTTTTGATGCATCTTAAATTTATTTAGCTGATTTTAAGGCCAAGTTCACCTTTTGGAACATGTTACATGTTTACCTGTACTGCATTCATATCAGAAAAAAAAGCACAAATTACCAAAAAATTTTGCATTTTGGCACCCGTGTGCAAGAGCCCTAATTCTATCCTCTCCAAACAGCTGTATATCAAAAATTAGAAGGTTTTGTAAAACAAATCTGTTGTGACTTGGCCAACATCCCTAACTAACATATATACGAAAGTTTCCCCTCAAGGGCAGGACTTTATAGGCATAGATTGTACAACCACTAAAGGGTAAAATGGTTTAAATATTTATTATACGCAAGTAGAAACAAACAAGGAAGTAAGTAATTGTGTGGTACAAAATAGACAAAAATTCATAAAATGAAAATTGGTTGTCAATTAATCATACAAGGTACATAAAATGCATGGACAAAACCATGCATATATACTGATGATATGGACATATATAAAGAATAAGATGGTACATATATCAAGATCCTATGCGTTACGGAGAGAAACACCTTCAGGGAAAATCCAATATATGATTTAGATTGTAATCTAGAATAAAAGAACAGTTTTTTTACAAAGTAGCATTCATTTGGTCAAACATTGGACCCATCAAAAAATGGCAGAGGATGGAACTTGTACAGGGAAAGAGGATTTGGTGGCGGTATACTCACATAGACAACCATGCATCAAGGCTCAAAGCAGATGACACAACAAGACCAGCAGGTCATGTGAGAGGGAACTGGTGGTCCAAAAAGGGGTTAAAAATAAAACCCATAGAAGGGTGTGTGAAGAGTCAGCGTCAAAGGTCACCGGAGACCAAACCAGGACCACGTATAACTAGAAAGGATATATACCAATAAAATAGAAATATCTTGATATATGTACCATCTTGTTCTTTATATATGTCCATATCATCAGTATATATGCATGGTTTGGTCCATGCATTTTATGTACCTTGTATGATTAATTGACAACCAATTTTAATTTTATGAATTTGTGTCTATTTTGTACCACACAATTACTTACTTCCTTGTTTGTTTCTACTTGGGTATAATAAATAAATATTTAAACCATTTTACCCTTTAGTGGTTGAACAATCTATGCCTATAAAGTCCTGCCCTTGAGGGGAAACTTTTGTATATATCTTACAAACAGCTGTGATACAGGAACCCAAAAAAACAGCTCTAGATAGAAAGTTGCTATGGTTCTTGTATCATCTCTGAAGAGGATTGCTGATGGAGATGACTGTAATTGGTCACACTACTGCATAAAGCAGTAAATACCTGAATCTAACAGTAATTTATGGGCACAAGCAATAACAATGAGTCAGTAAGGACTTTTTCAGACACACTGCAGTTCTTACCGCCCCCTAATAAGTGGTTTGCTTTTAATAGATTAGTGAAGCAGTGGCTGACAGGTGCTTAGGAGATTGTACTGCCTCCTCCTGACTCCTTGTTGTTTTTTTAATCTTAATTTTTAAAGTGCCTAATGGCATTTGGCTCGCAGTTATGGTGTGACCCCATTAAACTCATTGGGCCACAGATGCTCAGCTGCCCATTTTTATCATTCCCCATCCGAAAGAGACCTAAGGCTTTACCAGCATATTGCCTATAGATCGCAGTTAGCCAGCTAGTGAACATGTTGTCCCTGAAGCTGTGTTGAAAGTAGAAAAAAAATGGGCAAGCAGAAGTATTTGAATGACTGTACTAAGGGCCAAATTGTAATGGCTAGATGACCGGGTCATAGCATCTCCAAAACTGCAGCTCTTTTGGGATGTTCCCGGTCTGCAGTGGTCAGGACTTACCCAATGTGGTCCAAGGAAGGAAAACTGACAAATCGGGGGAGGCCAAGGCTCATTGAGGCATGTGGGGAGCGAAGTCTGGACTGTGTAGTCCGATCAAATAGAAGCGCAACTGCAGCTAAAGTTGCTGAAAAAGGTAATGTTGGTTCTGATAAAAAGGCATCAGAACACACAGTTCACTGCAGTTTGTTGTGTATGGGGCTGAGTAATTGCAGACCTGTCAGGGTACCCATACTGACCCATGTCCACAGCCAAAAAGCACCTGCAAAGGGGACACGTGGGAACTTGAGCAGGAAGCAACGAAAGAAGGTTGCCTGTTTGAGGTTTAAAAGTTCAAGGAACACAAGTTTGGCGGTCTGGTGCAGTCCTTTCCTTGACGGGTTATGCTGGGTAGTGATAATGCTATGGTAAATCTCAAAGCCACTTCCTTCTTAGATACATCAGGTGGTCATATATCTGTTAATGCATTAGGTAGTTTTATATCCTGTCTATCACAACCAAAGATAGATTTTTCGTGAAAACATGTATCATTTGAGGATGCAGGATAAAAGGAAAAATTAATTTGCCATTAGGGCTTGATTTCAAATATGTGTTCCCCTTGGCCTTTTATTGTGCTTAAGGCTTAGTGTACTTTCTGCAGCTGCCTCTGTTCATGAAGTAATAGTAACAGCAGCATCAGGTCCAAATAGTGAATTAGCGTGTCTAAATCTGGTCCCAATTGCTAATGATAGCAGCAGCTGACGACATTAGTCAACTGAGCTGGCTGCTGCTGATTTTGTTAGTCATCTATATTAGCTGCTATGTATTATAATAGGGGCCTCTTTTAGCTGTAATATTATAGGGCATTAATCTCAATATATAAAATTGGATTGTCATATGACACAGAAGCTCAGGTTAGACAGGGCCATGAATGTGAATAGGGGATTATGTAACATTTACTAGCGCATGGAAAATGTCAACTTACTATTACTTTTATTGAAATGGAGTTGTGGAGCTGCAATTCATTTGACATTTCTTTACTTTTTTTCTTAATCATCAAGGTTTTTATTACTTTTTTTTAATATATTCATACTTTTTAAAGCTTTTTACTTTTAAGTTATACATTTTTATGACTCCTTCATCTGCTAATTTTTAAATGGCTAATAGTTGGTATACTGGGTTAGGGCAGTGCCCTACCACACTCTTGTATGATGCCATGTTCCTTTGGATGTCCAACTCATCCTACTTTTTTATACACATTTAAATAAATGTCGCTACCTGACAACTTTACACAGAAAATCATATTTCTGGTGCTGTCAAAGTTTGTCAGTTCTTTTTTATCTGTTAAACTTTAAGACCAGCAGGACTACAGACGTCTATTACCTTTTTATTCGCCATTTTCACGTGGTTGACGGGTAGATCATCAACACGCCTCTGCTTTGAAGTTACCCGGCAGGTGATTGGTTGCTAGGCAGTCCTAGCAACCGATCACCAGCTTGTTAATTTGGAATGTTATCTGCGGGTACCGCACTCTGTCCAGAGTTGTGATATGTCCCGCTTCTATTCTGTGTATACCTGTATAGGTAGGTAGTTAGGAGAATTATTTCACTGCTGTACTCACATTGACACTGCTGTGTGGGGAGGTAGGGGGTGATGTAAAGAGACAGAGAAGGATTTGATATGAAATGGGCAAAGAGCATTGCTATGGGGGGGGGGGGCAGAACTACTGTGGGGGAAGGGGTGATGTCAAAGGGGCTCCTTCCACTGACACTATCACCTGCCCTACTGACACGATCACCTGCCCTACTGACACTATCACCTGCCCTACTGACACCAACCACTGCCATACTGCCACTGTCAATCACCCTACTGACACCATCCACTGCCCTACTGCTACTGTCAACTGCCCTACTGACACCGTTAACTTTTAAGGTAGGCTAAGTTTATACTTTTACTGTGAAATTTGTTTTATTATATCTTTTACAGTTATAGTTTTCCTTACTCTTTAGTTAGGCCTTGCTAGTCAATGTCATAAAAAAAAGTAAGGGTGCCGAACACCGTTAATCTTTGCCTTCTTTATGTTGTTCAGGTAGATCTCCACCTTTTCAAAGGTTGCCTACCCCTTCTCTAGAATCTAGTAGATAAAAATGTATGGTGATTTTCTGTGCCCAGGAAGCCACCTACAGCTGCCAATACAAGTTGATGACCTTTATATAGACGTTTGGCTACACATGCGGGTACAATGTATTTCCCTGGACATGCCACTTTCGCTTTTGGAGGCATATGCCACATGAATGGGTGAACAGCAATGCAGAGGTTATTGGCAATTTCAAGCAGCTGGCCATATACAGCCATTCACTTATATGGACAGCTGTACGTGGCACTGCAGCTCTCTGGGTTCAGGAAAACACAGGAAATTATAGGCTACAAGACTCAAGAGCTTGTAAATGTTCATGGGACTAAGCCCTAAGAATAATTGTCATAAAGATCTCAAAAGCGTGTCCAATTCTGGAGACCTCACTTACAAAATGTATCAATAAAGAATGAGTCCAGAGTCCGGCAACAAAAATAGTGAAAGGCCTGAGGAATAAATTATTTTAGGATGGATAAAACATGTCAGAAGAGACTTCTGTAATGTAATATGTAATCATAAGAGATTGAATGGAAAGGCAGGACATGATCGAAACCTTTAAATAAAGTGGGATTAGGGCCTAACTATTCCTAAAAATGTTTCCTCCCCCCCCCCTCTTACCTATCCTGCGTACCCTGCATAAGAAAGATCTGTATTTTACAGGTACTTATAGAGCGCTGTCATTTTACACAGTGCTTTACATATACATTGTACATTCACATCAGTCCCTGCCCTCAAGGAGCTTCCACTCTAAGGTCCCTAACTCACATTCATACATACACATACTAGGCCAAATTTAGACAAGAGCCAATTAACCTACCATCAAGTCTTTGGCGTGTGGGAGGAAACCGGAGTACCCAGAGGAAACCCACACAGGCACAGAGAAAACATGCAAACTCCAGGCAGGTGATGTCATGATAGGGATTCGAACCAACGACCCCAGTGCTACCTCCTTTTTTCCAGACCTGTCATATGATCCCGCAGCAAAGTCTCCCCTGTATCATGGCGTTCTCGACAACAGCTGGAAATTCTGGGAGCTTTGATGTCACCCATAGACTCCCATGGCCCAGTCGCTGTCAGTACTTCCTCCGCTCCACTGCAACTGCCACTCATTAACACTGGGGAACTGGAGCTGCAGGCTCAGATGACCAGATGAAAAAAAAAAGTATGGTAAGTATACACATTTTTTAAGCGTAATTGTACTCTTTCTATCAACATTGACTATTTTTATTTTTCCCTGCTATCCTTAGTAAATAACTAGGAAGGTATATTATATTTACTTGTTTTAAATATTTTTTTTACATTTCTTCAATTACTTCCTAGTTTCTGGCCTAGGCCAAAAGGATGTCCTACATCCCAGGAGTCTTCGTGGGCATTTTTTTTGCTTTTATCTGGAGGAGGGCTTTTCTCAGCTAAGCACATTCTCCTGCCTGTATGCCTGAGCTAAGGGCAGATGGATTCCAGGAAGTAAATGCTACATAAATCATCTGCCCTTACTACTCAAGATGCCCACAGCTAGAATTGCTACGGGTGTTTTTTAAAGGAATTTCGCAACAAAATAAAGACGCATGGAGACATGGATTGGGGGAGTTTGCGTTGAGTAATAAAAATGAATAAAATAGTGTTTTTGGTTTGTGGTGCTCAGATACAGTTAACCCCTTCCCGACCAGCTGTTGTAGTTATACTGCGGCAGGATGGCTCCCCTGGGCAAGCCGTCGTACTGTACATCGGCTTTTTAAGACGCTGTAGCAGGCGCGATGCGTGTCCCCGGAGCCGATGCGCGTGCCCGGCTGGCACAATGACCGCCAGGCACCCGCGATTGCTCGTGACAGAGCGAGAAAAGGGATCGGTTTATGAGATATCCCCTGTATCAGCACGTCATCGGCACATGCGCACTGAAGCAATGGCACTTGCTTCATGCTAGTATGCCATTACCGGCGGTTCCCGCGCGCATGTGGAATACATCTTCGCGGCTCCGGCCAATCACAGCAATGGAGCACGCGATACCCGGCAGTAACTCTGGGAGCAATGTCGCTGGCTGGAGTGGTGTACGGGGGACCGCTACGGAGGCTTCGATCTAAGGTGAGTATTTCATAATGAGCTAGTATGCTATGCATACTAGCTCATTATGCCTTTGTCTTGCAGGTTTTTATTGTTTTTATTGTGGGTTCACAGCCACTTTAAGTTCCACTTTAAGAATAGTAAGTGTTAAGCTTTATTTCCACTTTAAGGGTGTGACGAAAGCTCAGGAGTGTAAGAAAGTATTGCAAATGTAATCTCCTAGAATAAAATTGAACAATACAGCAAAAGCTGGTTTTCTTATTTTATATTTTAATAGACCAATCATTTTAACCTTTAATTTTTGAAGAAGTTTTGATTTAACCACTTGCTGTGCACCGGATCTTCCACACTTCCATCTGCAGGGGGTGCTCGTGCGTCACCGGCGTGCTGCTTCTGCTGTGATATTTCACAGCAGAGGCCGATCTGCGGATGCCGGGCACTCAATGTCCACGGGCACATGCTGATCTTTGGGCAGAGACTCAGGACAGAGCTCTGCCTATGTAAACAAGGTAATGTTCCATTCTGACAGGGGAGAAGGGATGGATTCTGTGTTCCTGCAGAGCAGGGACTCAAATCCATCTCTTCCCCTAGTAAAAGCAGCACACATAGTAAACACAAACACTGGCTAGGCACACAGTTAACCCTTTCAGTACAGTGACGGTGCATATTTTTAGCACTGATGACTGTATTCGTGTCACTGGTTCCCACAAAGTGTCAGTGTCCAATTGTCTGCCGCAATATCGCAGTCTCACCATAAGTCGCCACCATTACTAGTATAAAAAAATTAAATAAATAAAAATTCCAGTATCCCATAGTTTGTAGACGCTATAACGTTCGCATAAACCAATCAATATATGCTTATTGTGATTTTTTTTTTTCTTTAACAAAAACGTAGCAGACTACATATTGGCCTAAATTTATGAAGAAATGTTTTTTATTGAATATGTTTTATAGCAGAAAGTAAAATGCCACCAAAATAAAGCTCTATTTGTGGGAAGAGAATTACATTTTATTTGGGTACAGCGCTGCATGACCGCGCAATTGTCAGTTAACCAATTCCCGCCCGCCATATAGCAAAATGACGTCCGGAATGTGGTTGTATTATCCAGACTAGACGTCAAATGACGTCCAGCAGGATAAGCTGCTAGCGCGCACCCGCAGGGGCGCGCAGCGATCGGTGGTGTGTCAGTCTGACACACCGAATCTCTGATCGAGGTAAAGAGTCTCTGACGTAGGCTCTTTACCATGTGATCAGCTGTGTCCAATCACAGCGTAAACAGGAAAAGACGTTTATCTGCTTTTCCTCCACTCGCACTGACAGACGTGAGTAGAAGAGAGAGGACCGGCTGCTCTCCTAACAGGGGGTGTCTGTGCTGATTATCAGCATTGATTATCAATGCAGACCCATCGAGGATGCCCACTGGAGACCACCAGGGATGCCAATCAGTGCCCATTAGGATGGAACTCTGTGCCCATCTGTGATTGCCTGTCAGTGCCTCCTGATCAGTGCCACCTATCAGTGCCCCCCCCTCACGATCTCTATGCAGAATTTCCCAATTCATTCATGTAACAAGTATAAAGTTCTCTGCTCACTCAATTGTCAAAAGAAAAAAAAACTGGTAAAAAACTATAAACATTGTATGTTCTTATATGTATATTGTAAGCTTTGACTTCATTTGCTGCATCATTGTTTCCGATCAGTGACTCAGAATGTACTAGATCCCAGAAGTTACCAGTAAATTCGCATTTTCTGGTGATGGTATTCTTTTTATTCATCCAAAATGGATTATAGGCAGTAATGCCTTGACTTTTCAGCTGAATGGTCGTTTCAAGGTAGTGACTGAATAGATAGTTTTAGTCCCACTGTTTAGGAGAAGGGGGCACAAGTCTGGAAATGGCTGGTCGCATTGGATGTTTCCTATGTGTATGATTTGCTTTGTGGCATATGTCCTCTAATTTGAACTGGTAGATATACTTTTAGATGCAATCAGAATATCTAATCTGCTCCTGGATGCACAGATTTATTTTTTTTCTAAATGGAGCTAAAGTCAATGCACCTAAACCAAGGTAAACACACAGTGTGCATTATACTATTTAAAATCATTACATGTGTTTTTATATTAATTTTATATTAATGATAATATATTGGTTTTGTTGCAGCCTAAAAGTGTTTTAAATTGATGTGAAAATGACAAACACTTTTTAACCTAAAGGCAATATTGTTTTACACAGAAAATACTCCAAAGAGTTCAACCAGCTGCAGTCCGGCTCCAGAATCTCCAATGAGCTCCAGTGAATCGGTAAAGAGTTTGACAGAACTGGTGCAACAGCCGTGTCCTACGATAGAGACAAAAGAAGGAGAAACACAGGAGTCAAGTGATGCAACTGCTGGTGACTCTCAGCCAGCTACACCTCTTCCATTCCCTGGGCATTCCTCGTTGAGCATCCAAGAACTGGTAGCCATGTCTCCAGAACTGGACACATATGGTATCACCAAGAAAGTGAAAGAAGTTTTAACCGATAACAATTTAGGTACAGGCTCCTAAACATTATAATAATGTTATTACATTTATTATCCCTGTTGGGTGGTTAACAATTTTATTAGGATACGGAATTCTGTAAAAATATTGTTACAATATTACATATGTAATTGTGTTATGTCTACACCTTTCCTTCTCATCCTTTCATCTCCTTTTTGAGGTGTGGTCATGCTTCAATGTAGCCTGTGTAAAAATGGATTTCTACCAAGCTATACACATAATATTCTAGAGACTGTGTTTTGACGTTGCTTCAAGCATGGTTGGCCCATCAAACCTGCAGAGAATTATTTTTTTTTGTAAAAAGCTTTGATACAGAAGTAAAAAGCACATATTGTCCCCATGCTAGGCACAGATATAGTAAATGTACTCAAACACAGGGTCATATGATATGCCTATTAAAAGTGATGTTCCAATTTAGTTTTTAAAGGAGTGAGAAAACGTTAATCCTGCCATACAAGGTTCAAAATGTATCTCGATTCACCCCAAATTTTGAGGTTTGAGTGGCTCCTTTCTCACCCTGCTGGGTGGAAAATTGTGGGCAAAACAGTGACTGCATCCAGTCAGACAATAGTCTGCATGGAAGTTTCATTCATAGACACTGTTCGTCATGGATGGAAGAACCTGTTAGTATTGATGTCTATGGATAGCCTTAGGTTCTCATCTTGTTCAATTAAGCTTTGACAAAAAAAAAACTGGAAGCTGATTGGTTTCTATGAAGAGCTGCACCAGATTTTGCACTCTCCAGTTTTAGGAAATTAACCTCCTTGGGTCTTGGTGATCACTGTCAGGATAGGATGCAAGGATCTCATTGTTTCAAAATTGACGTTCATTTTTTTCCACCATTCTCCTAGCAAAGTCCCGAGCTGTAGTAAAAAATATTGTTTTTGGTTACATCTACACAGTGCCCAAGCCTAATGGCGTGTACACACGATCGATTTTCTCAACGGTGAAAACACCGTCGAGAAAATCGACGGGAAAAACGAGGAACGGCTTGTTCACCTACACATGGCCGGTTTTCCTGACATTCTTTCTCTTGGTCGAGAAAAACGACCGTGTGTAAGGCTCCCTGGTAGTGTTTCCCTATGGGAAAACTGCCGTGGAAAAAAATGCAGTGAATCACGACAAGAAAAATTAGAGCATGTTCTAATTTTTCTCGTCGTGATTCATGCCGTTTTTCTCGTCGGGGAAAAATTATGAAAAGCCCACACACGGTCGTTTTTCTCGTCAAAGAGAAAAAAATTAATTTTTCCCGACGAGAAAAATGGTCGTGTGTACGCGCATAAGGAAATGGTCTGATGGACCATTTATTGGATTACCATGTCCATATTTGATCTTTGCATTAGAATAATCAAAAGTAATTGAATATAATACTTACTAGCGAATTTTCATGCCTATAATACTGTAAGAAACCCCTGGAATTTCCCAGTAAATACTAACACTGAGGTTTTGTTTAGCCCCTTTATACCTCTTGTACCTTCATACTTACCCATAGCCTCATAGGTTAGCAATAAGCAGGACCTTCTAACACTGAGGTTGTATTTAGCCCCCTTGATACCTCTTGTACCTTCAATACCCATAGCCTATAGGTCAGCAGTAAGGAGGGCCACTGATAAAGCAGTACATTCGGCACTGTTGTACTGGGCCCAGGCCCCATCAGCTAAATAGGGGGGCCCAAGGCAGCTTTATTGTTCATTTCTGCCTACATTAATAATTAAATTTTACTAGGCCACATCCCCGCTCCTACTTGCTTACCAGGGCTTAAAGGATAAGTCCACATTATATTACATGTTACACCCATATGCAAGATGTAATATGTTACTGTTGCAGCAGCCCCCCCATCTTCGTTTGTGTCACAATAAAAAAAAAAAATGTTGGGAATGTGAAAACTACAAGTACCGACATCCTTTGCAAAAGCCTGTTGGCCTGTAGTTGTCAATGAACTACCAGGGCGCTATTGATTGCTCTAGGTGGTTCATTCATGCTTCCTGCCAGTGTGTAACTGCTTACTGGCTCATAGTAAAAAAAAAATATTTAAAAATATATTTTTTTACATGGGTGAACTTATCCTTTAAATTACATTTCCCTGGGCCCCATCAGGTCAACTGAGGGGCCTGGAGGTGGGAGCAGAGGAGGAAATCTTTTTTTTCATTTTCGAGCCATAGGTGGATAAAGTCAAAGGCTCTGTTCCACTGGGGGGTTTTGAGGGTCCCGTCAAGAAGGCTGTATGGGGCTCCATGATTTCTAACAGCGGCCCTGGCAGTAAAGCACAGGATGTGGAAAGGAGCACAGCTAAATGTGTCTTCAGACCTGAGGCTCTAAATCTAGGAGCCTGCGTACCATAATGATCCCCCTTTAGTACTTCTACAATAATCATAGGTTAACTTTACACATTAACGCTTTGTAGCATACTGTTCATAAAATGTCATGTTTGGAGAGAAATACAGACCTGACAAATAACCTTTACACACAAAAGAAAATAGTGGGTAAATAGGTGTCTGCCTAAGACATTTCAAATAACAATTCTTTTTTTTTTTGGCTTGTGTTAAAACAGTTTTTAAAAAGAAACTGTTTGAGGTTTTTAGTATTTTAACAAACCTAGAAAGTGGGATCTTATTTTTTGTTAGGAAACATCTGAATACTGAGAAAATAAAACTATTTCAGTTCACTAAAAAAGGCATTGTGTTTTCCACCTCTCAAAGAGGCATTGTTTTTTTAATGGTTGTTTCTACCTATGTTTCCTGTAGGTCAACGTCTGTTTGGAGAAACTATTCTTGGGCTCACTCAAGGCTCAGTCTCTGATTTGTTGGCTAGACCAAAGCCATGGCATAAACTTAGCTTGAAAGGAAGAGAACCATTTGTACGCATGCAGATTTGGCTCAATGACCCAAACAATGTAGATAAGCTCATGGATATGAAGCGGATGGAAAAGAAAGGTATACAGCTGATTATTTTTTTTAAGTATTTCTGAAGCTGTAGAATTGCGAAGAACAGCAGACTTCAGAATTTTATATTCCAATAAACCAAAATGAGATTAACGTGTATCTCAATCCAAAAACCTGAGGTTTCCAACACTTTGGTTTTTGGGCATTGATGTGCACTTGAAAGCATAGCATTAATAGGAATTTTTAAATATAACTGTAAGGCTTCATGTACACTTGGCCGTCTTTTACCGCAGTGACAGGAAAACGCAAAATGGTTTTGCTGCGCTTTCCGGCAGTCAAAAACGTTCCTAGCCTGAACGTGATTCTTCTGTGTTCAGCAGAGGGAGGTTAAAACTCTCCTAACTGCAGCAGCTCCTAAACTCTGCTAAAAGCCTATGTGTACATTCACCCATAGGCTTTTAAGGAGTTGAGGAGCTGCTGCAGTTAGGAGAGTTTTAAGATCTTTGGTTGGTTAAGACAGTTTAAAAAGAAACTGATTTGGTAGTCTCATGCACCATCTAGTGGTTATTTAATGTTTAACTATAGCGAGCAGAGTACATGGCATTTTGTCTTTACCATGATTGCAGAACAAAAATCATGTGTTATACTGTATATATTATCAGGAAATTATCACGTTTTTTTAACTATATTTTCAGCATTAAAGGAAAACTCCACTTAAAAAAATTAATCAAAAAAAATATATATATGTATACAGTGTAGCGGATATATATATAATGTGGATAGATGGATACTTTATATATCTATGTTTATTTTGCTACACCGGTTATCTTGTATTCCCCTGTTATTAAATATATATCCCCTGCAATTGACATTTCATTTATGTTAATAAAGGACTCTTGAAGGCTAAAGGGATGCAGACTGGGCTTCTTTTGTTTTGCCAGTTGTGATAATGATGGTAGAAACGTATACTAAAGTTCTGTACACATGGGCCGAATGTCGGGAGACAATGGCCGGTTCAAAAAAAAATTGCTGACATCCGGCACATGTGTATGACGGCCTGTCGTCCAGCAGAGCTGACATTTTTTTTTGTGCAACCTGCGGGGTTGCACGAAAAAAACTGTTAGTTTGTTCGCGGCTTTACAGATACTTTTTAGGACTCTCCATAACTGGAGAGAAAAGATGGTGCTCCTTTTCCTAGTACACCTCTGAGACTGCTAGTGGTATTGAAGGAAAATCCAGAGCTCCTCCAGACAGTTTGAGAAATTACCTGGTATAGCAAACATTTTGTTAAGACCAAAGAAAGGTACAATACTGCAATAACCTTGTAATATAAATTTTTCATCTGAAGGAGATTTTTTTCTCCACAAAAAGGGCATTACACCAGGGACGTTCGGTGAGGCCAGTGGCTGGTGAGGCACTGGCTAGTATCAGAGGCGTACCTCCACTGCAGCATTTTTATTGTACAGCTTGGGCCAATGGTACTTTACCATTGGTCCAAGACTCCAAGCTGTCTATTGAGCTCAGTGCCTCTGACAAGAAGTGAGGAGAGGCACTGTGAGCTCATCCTCTCGGTCTGCTGCAAACAGAGTGTGTGCCAGCTTGTATTTAAACTGGCTGCTCTGTATGTAGCTTCTGACAGGCTGTGCAAGATGATAGGAGACCCAAATTTTGGCCAGTGGTGGGGTAGGACTTCAGCTACCAACCCCCCAAATTCATTTTTTTTTTTTTTTATGTTCCTGGCAGGTGCTTGCATGTCCCTGCATTACACTTCAAAATACATGTATCCGAAGCACTATGTATTGCTTCCATGAGTTACCATAAAAAGACTTGATCCTTTTTCTGGGCTTTTAATTGGACTGTTGCATAGGGGCAGGATTTGGTTATTTACGACCAGCATAAAGCTTTTTTTTTTTTTTTTAAGTACCTCCTTAAAAAAAAAAATCACAAGTTTTTTTCTGGAGATAATTTGTATTAGAAAAGGGCAAATTGGTAATGGGAAAGGAAGTAACTGCTTTTTAATACTTTTTGTATCCCTTTGGACAAGTTGATTGATCGTTCGTTTGTTTTTAATGAGTGATGTAGCAATTGAGCTAAGACCAACTGAACCACTATTGTATTATCAGTTGTTTTATCCGTTCTGAATCCTTCCCTGGTTTCTAGCTAGAAACTTAGCCAGGCCATACACAGGGTAAATTTCTTCCCTGCAACCGGCAGAAGACAGTGATTATTGCTAGCGGCTATAAAAGCCACTAGCGATAATCGTATGTAAAATCTGGCAGGGTGGTTGTATCCAAGTTGGTCGATCGATCAATTTGGAAACATTCATCCTTGCCCATACATGGTTTGAATCTTGGCTGGTTCCTGCTGAACTGGCTGAGATTTGACCGGTCTATGGCCAGTCTTAGAAACCCAGAAGTATAACTGGAGATAAAGACCAAGTGGTCCATCAAGTCTGACTTTTTTTATTAAAACTCTTTTGTCTCAGTATAGACCTACCATATGTTTATCTCAAGCATGCTTAAATTCAGTGTTGAGCGGTTCACTGCGTATGCCACCTTTTTCAGTAATATACTTTCTAAGGTTAGTGGTTTGAGGTCTTGCCCCTGTGTTCTTGATCTGAACTTCATACTGAGAATTGTGCCCTCCTGAACCTTATTAACACCCTTAATGTATTTAAAGGTTTTGATCATGTTCCTGGTTTTCCTTCTTTCCATGAGGCTGTACTTATTAAGGTCCCTGCAGTCTTTCCTGATATGTTTTATTCCTCAGATTCTTCACCATTTTTTGCCTGTCTCTAGACTCGGACTGTATTTTCAATTTAATTTTATAAGTGTGGCCTCCCAGAACTGGACACAGCATTAGGTCTAGCTAAAGCTCTGTATAGTGGGGATTTCGTTCTCATTAAGGTTGTATATGAATTTGGATGAATCTGTGTTTATTTTCTGAGGTGAAAATCAATAAATATTTTTCATTCTTACTTGCAGCATATATGAAAAGACGACACAGCTCAGTGAGTGACAGTCAGCCATGTGACCCTCCATCTGCAAGCCTGGATTACAGCCAGGGTTCCAGTCCCCAGCCACAACATCATCTGAAGAAGCCACGAGTGGTGCTGGCTCCAGAGGAGAAAGAAGCTCTGAAAAGGGCTTACCAGCAAAAGCCATACCCTTCTCCAAAAACTATAGAGGAGCTTGCCACACAGTTAAACCTGAAAACCAGCACTGTTATTAACTGGTTCCATAATTATAGGTAAAACCCACTACTGAGCCAAGCATTTTATACTGGGAATACATGGGATTTCTGGTACTGCTTCTAAATATAAACTGACTTTTCCTTTAAGGCAGTGCCTAGAGAATATGCTAAGTGCAATCAATATTAAATCTATAATAGGTAGGCAGGTTACTTCTGATCAGTTGCCATTTGTTAAGGCACTTGCTGACATAGGATTAGCTTCACACAGTCTAACCAGTAATCAGATAAGGCTGTTATCATATGCATATAAACCTGATCTTGCCAGGCAATCTCAGACCAAGCCTTTGGGGGGAGAATTTGTCAGCTGATCACTAATGTTTTCCTAGCAGATAAAAATTTGGAAATCTTGCAGCACTTGTGCCAATATCATACATTCACTCTGGTGGACAGGAAACCTAAATGTCCATATGCATATTAGAGGACACTATTACATGTGCCTCCAATTGTGTCTGATAACTGATACTGTAAGCATTGCCCTTCATCAATTTTATTTAAAAACAATACTAAAACATTACAACTAAACCTGCTGTTGTACTATACCTAATAATATGTACATACAGCAAAAAACGGTACTGTTGATTCAAAGGTAAAGACGTAATGAAGTCAGAACGAACCCAACCTTGCATGTTTCGCCCAATGGGGCATTAGCAGGTTCTACCATTCAGATCCATCATTCCATTTGTAGAATTATCATTTACTTGTAATAACCTTTCATGTACCAGCTTATAATAATCTGATTACAATTTCTTTCAAAACCAATCTTTGAATAATTCTCTTTGCTGAACATTACAAGACATCAATTAGCCTGAAATAAACAATGTATCATAGATCCCTTAATTTCATATAATAGGTGCAGAATCATAGCTAATGATCTATTGCAATATACAAAATAACAAAAAAAATGTTACAAAAATGGGCTACATACAAGGATCAGTGCTAGACATAATGTTTGTACAAAGACGAAGTCTATTGCTGAGCTATGCATGCATCCCATTTTTGGAACATTTTGTTAAACACTTTTTTTGGCACTGCCTTTATTAGAAATATTGTATAATGTATGTGGTCCAAATGTATTAACAAAGGGTCACAAGTAGAAATGTTTATTTGGTTGTAGTTTGTTGGATTATAAGAAGGGTGGTTGGTATATGTATCAAAGGGCCTAGTGGAGTAAAAGAAAGTCCAGAGCTTTCACATTTAATATCAGTGATATGCACATAGCTTCAATAAGGAAGTTAAGTTTAGATGAGAGTTGGCATATATTTTACATGAGCGGGTTTTATCATTTATTGCATTTATTGTGGTAGTGATTTGTACATTGAAATAGGTATTAAAAATGTTTGCAAATGATTTAGGGCCTTTGGCTTCAGTACTGCCCAGGATTCAGTGATGAATAGGGATTGTGACAAGTATTGGTCGGTAAAGGGACTGTAATGACTGATCTTTAGCAATAATTTGTAACCTTTACCCAATCTGACATTTTCTTACAGTCCACAATTTTTCCATTTACAAACTGTTGATTGAGAAAAATTACAACTACAAAGCCATCAGTATGTATGCAAATATTTGTAACAAGGTGACCATACAATTACATCAGAGTGGCCAGAAAAGAAATACATCAAAATTAAAACAAAAAAAGGAAAGCCATACATTTGTGTGCTTGAGAGACAAATATGATACATAGGATGAACCATCATCAGACAAAATAACCCTCTTTCGTACAGTATAGCTAATGGACATAACAGAAGAAGATATTGCTGTGTATTCAGAAAAACTGGTTACGTTTGTATGTCCAATCATCCCATTTTGCATTAAATTGTCGCAGTGCACAATGTTTTGTAGTATTACCTACACTGAATATTATGCATGGCCCCTTGGTGATGTTGGAAGGTGTACTTGAGAGTCTCTTTCTTTTTCGTACATCACGGGACACAGAGCGACTTAGTCATTACTAATGGGTTATATAGATTACCTTCAGGTGCTGGCACTGGCCACTTCCAAACCGGAAGTACCCTCCCCTATATAAGCCCCTCCCATCCGGGAGCACCTCAGTTTTTTGCCAGTGTCTAAGGTGTTGGCCAAAGAGTAACATGTGTTTTCACTGGGCTTGCGTACAGGTTCTTTTGGGCCTTAGTAAGCTGTTCCGGATCCCACCAAAAAAGCTTCATAGCTAAACGGTCGGTACCCGGGCCTTGCAGCGGAAGAGCAAGGTTTTGCCTGTAATGCCTCTCTTAGGAGGGCTGGACCCTGGGATCCAGAGCTCTGGTCATACCCACGACCAAGATGTTGTCTGTGCAGGGTGCTATACAGGTCCAGGGGAGTGGAATCCTTGGGAACCCGGTCCCTGAAGGTTTAATTACAATGCCTGCCGTGATAGGTGAAGTTTGGGCTTCTGTGGACCAAACAGAGTCCTGCGGCGGGGATCAGGTAAGTGGGGGCCCCCAGGAACTTGGTTCTATTGGGGGACCCCCAAGCCTAATTTGTCTTTCTGTCTGTTACCTAACGGTATTCCCGCTAATATCTGTGTATGCCTGTAACTACTGAAAATGTAAAATTTTAATAGTAGTCAAGAAAAAAAAAAAAAAGAGGACCGCGGTACCTGTGTTAAACCACTAGAGGCCGCTGTGGTCCATTTTTCTTGTCATGTGGATCTTTGGTTTTCTCAAGTCAAAAGATCCAGGCAGTTGGTAAGTTTCTCTGTGGGAATCCACTTCCTCTGCCCTGTTGCTGCGCTCATCCACCGCACAGGCCCTCCGGCAAAAAGGGCCCTGGCTCCTAGTCCCTGTTTGGTTTCGAAAAGGGCGCCAATGGCGCACGGGCGTGGGCGCGTGCACGCGCCTCCTATGAAAAAAAAGGGGCGGGGCGGGGCGGGTGGATGACGCTCGATGCGCGCCACGGCGCTTCTGCGCATGTGCAGGCGTCCCAGCTTGTATAAAGACACAGTACAAGTGTCAGCTGGATGCAAACAGAGCTAGCAACAAACAGTGGCACACAGAGGCGGTTGATGCAGGCATCCCCATAGAAAGGCACTTTAGTGGACACCAGCTGGTATATAGCAGCAACTTTGTTAGACTATTACCAGCAAAATTGGTGTATGACGACGGGAATACCTCAGCTTTGTGCTTAAAGGATATGTCGTCCAGACGCTCCGGAAATAGATCTTCCAGGAAGCCAAAGGGGTCTCCATCGGGCTCTGAGGATATTGGGCATGCTTGTACTGCACCAATCTCCCCTGAGAATTCCGAGGTCAGTAGCCGTAGAAACCCCGCAGGAGTGCCTGGTGCTGCGGCTGTCCCCAGTCCACCTGCTCCTGTATATATAACAGAGGAGGTTTTATCCTCAACTCTGGGAGGATTGGAAGAGAGATTAACAGCATTGATCGCTGCTTCCCTGTCACAGGGAAAGCGCGTCCGATCTCCGTCTCCTCCTTCAAAGTGCATGTTAGTGGAGGAACAGCCCCACACTAGGGCTGGGAAAAAAATCGATTTTAATCTTGAATCGAGTTTTGAGCTCAAATCGATTCAGTTTTGAAGAAAATCGATTTTTTTAGATTTTTTTTTTTTTGAAAAAAAATAAATAAAAATTATTATTTTTTTTTTTTTCCTTCAAAGTTTCCGTAGCAGGACTGCAGGGGGCGTATCCGGAATGGCACTGGGCAGCGTTACCCCAATTACATCTACTCGCTGCAGCCGCCGTCTGCCTACCTGATCAGCGTGTCATGCAGACAGACGGCGGCCATTGCAGTGTTCAAAAGCCGCGCCTCCCGAGTCCTCGTCGTCTGTGATAGGCGGAACACTCAATTTCACAGCAGGCAGTATTCAGCCTATCACGGACATCCTCTCATCCTCGTCTGTGTTATGAGGATGACCATGATAGGCGGAACACTGAATGCTGGGAAATTGAGTGTTCCGCCTATCACAGACGAGGAGGAGGCGCGGCTTTTGAATACTGGAATGGCCACCGGTGTAGCAGTAAAATCCGTATACCATGAAAATCTGCATCAGGTACGGGCACAGTGATTGAAGCACGGGCACAGTGAGACACGGGCACAGTGAGACATGGGCACAGTGAGGCATGGACACAGTTCAATTCAACTAAGAGTAACCTCAGGATTTTTTGTTGTTTTATTAGCTAAATCCAAATACAGTATTAATAATTTGGATGTTTAACAATCTTTGTTGCACACTGCAAAAAACAACAAAAGGTCACAAGCGCTAAATTGGTGGATAAAGAAAAAAATATAATGGATGATAATAATAATAATAAGAAAAAAATCCCAAATATTTTGGGAAGTACAAAGTATTCAAAAGGGGGAAAAAACAGGATCCAGCGCAGCAAGAAAATATCCGTACCCAGAAGTACAAAATACACAACATGCACACAATATAATCCAGCGCTCATGGAACATACATTATTAACTATTGAAAACTCTTGAAGAATTGATAAAAAAGCTTAGTCCATTTATCACAATAAAGAGAGGGATCCAATCTCAAATGTGCAGAGGGCAAATGAATCTTAACTCTCCAGTTACCAGTGGTGACAAACTTGTTAAACTTGCAGTGACATCCGTGGAGCAAGGAGGGGTTAAAAAAGTCAAAACAAAGCCTGTGGCATGATCTCCGTGTGAGCACAGTACCTTGAATGATGGACAACAGGCAGACCAGCGTGTGGAGGGCCCTCCAACCCAAAAGGATGCAGAGCCAGGATCGCAGCAAGGCTGGGACAGAAGGAATCACACACAGAGTTTCAAGAGTTTTCAATAGTTAATAATGTATGTTCCATGAGCGCTGGAATATATTGTGTGTTTGTTGCACACTGACTTTGCAGTTAGAGAAAGGGTTTGCCTTTGCAATTTTGTTTGTTGATGCACTTTAATTAATATAATTAAAAAAAAAATAATCGAATCGTAAATCAAGTTTTTTTATAAAAAAATCGCAGATTTTTTTTGGGGGGAAGATCGCCCAGCCCTACCCCACACAGGGATCGACCTACCTGAAGGGGATCAGGATGAGGTTGATTCAGTTATGGAGGAATCAACAGTGGAAGAACCTTTCTCAGCATCTCAGGCTGAAAGATTATGGGTTCAGTCTCTGACTAACATGGTCCGATCAGCATTTAAATTGCCTCTGGCGGAACCACCATCCACTACGGTTTCCTCGCTGGGGTCGCTAAAAGCTCCCCAGGCTGTCTGTTCCTTCCCAATCCACCCTTTATTAGAAGGGCTTATTTACCAGGATTGGGAGCATCCTGATAAAATATTTGCTCCCCCCAAGAGATTTCCGGTGATCTATCCCATGGAGGATAAGTTCATAAAAAAATGGAGGGTCCCTACAGTGGACGCAGCCATCTCTTCTGTGAACAAATCACTGACATGTCCAGTAGATAATGTTCCAATGTTCAAAGACCCAATAGATAAAAAATTGGAGTCTTTACTAAAATCTGCTTTCTCTACAGCAAGCATGGTGACACAACCTGCGGTAGCAGCGATTGGAGTCTGCCAAGCAGTGAAAGATCAGTTGAAACAAGTCTTAAGGGACTTACCAGATCAGCAGGCTCTTGCCCTAGCTGACCTGCCTAGAGCCTTGTATTTTGCGGTGGACGCCATAAAGGATACAATCCAACAGGCCTCCCGCTTTACGCTGTCTATAGTACATATGCGTAGGCTTCTGTGGCTCAAAAACTGGTCTGCTGAAGCTCCCTGTAAGAAACTGCTGGTTAGCTTCCCATTTCATGGAGAACGCTTATTTGGAGAAGATCTGGACAAATATATCCAGAAAATTTCTGCCGGTAAAAGTTCACTCTTACCGGTTAAGAACAAGAGTAGAAGTCCTTCTTTTAAGAGGCCTACTTCTCCAGTCCCGGGCACATCGGCTGTGAAGCAGTTCCGACGGCCTCCGCGGTCAAATTCAGGGGGCAGAAATCAGGGACAATCACAGGGTAACAAGAAGCCCTGGATCAAGAGAGGTACAAAACTTCCCCCCAAGTCATGAAGCGTTGCCCCCACTCAATCGGGTGGGGGGAAGGCTTCAGTTGTTCACAGAGACCTGGCGGGACACCATCAGAGACAGATGGGTGCTCTCCGCAGTAAGTCTGGGATACAAGCTGGAGTTAAAAGGCACTCCTGCCCAATTTATGAGGTCAAACGTGCCAAGAGATCCCCAGAAGAGAGGATCCCTCCTTCTGGCACTAGAACAACTATTGCTCCAAGGTGTAATCATGAAGGTTCCCCTGGAAGAAAGCGGATTCGGGTTTTACTCGAACCTTTTCACAGTCCCCAAACCAAATGGGGACGTGAGGCCCATATTAAATCTAAAAGGGCTAAACAAGTTCCTAAATATCAGGACTTTTCGGATGGAGTCGATCCGATCGGTGGCCACCGCCCTACAAGGGCAGGAATGGTTAGCCTCGATCGACATAAGGGATGCTTATCTGCATATTCCCATCTTTCCGGCCCACCAGAAATTTCTACGCTTTGCAGTAGAAGGGCGCCATTTTCAGTTCAGAGCCTTACCTTTCGGTCTGGCCACAGCACCACGAGTGTTCACAAAAATTCTGGCCCCATTATTGGCCAATCTAAGAACACAAGGTGTAACGATAATGGCATATCTAGACGACCTGCTACTAATAGACCACTCAGTAGAAAAGCTGTAAGTAGCTACTCACAAGACAATCAAGTATCTGGAATATCACGGTTGGATTATCAACCGGGACAAGTCAGCTCTAAGACCAGTCAAAAGTCTGGAATACTTAGGGCTAAGGCTGGATTCAAATCAGAGAAAGATTTTCTTACCTCCAGAGAAGGTGTCGTCTTTAAAAGATTTGACCCACTTAGTGGGTACAAAAAGAAAACCATCCATACGCCTCTGCATGAGGCTGCTGGGAAAAATGGTGGCTTCATTCGAAGCGGTACCCTACGGTCAATTCCATTCAAGGAATTTGCAAAGGGCCATACTGTCAGCCTGGAACAAAAAAGTTCAGGCTTTAGACTTACCAATGTCCCTGTCCCCTTCCGTTCGCAAGAGCCTCCATTGGTGGTTGGTGCCCCAGAATCAGGAAAAAGGGAAACCCTTCAGTCCTGTTTCTTGGAAGGTAGTCACTACAGATGCCAGCCTCATAGGCTGGGGGGCAGTACTGGAGCAATGGTCTCTCCAGGGCAAGTGGTCAGAAGCAGAAAAGGCCCTGCCCATCAATCTCTTAGAGATACGAGCAGCCCGGTATGCCCTAGTAGCATGGACATCCAAACTCCAAGGGTCCCCTGTCAGAATTCAATCAGACAATGCCACAGCAGTGGCATATATCAATCACCAGGGTGGCACCAGGAGTCGTGCAGCCCAGAGGGAAGCAAATTGCATCCTGGAGTGGGCAGAAAAATATGTCCCAGCCATATCCGCGGTTTTCATCCCAGGAGTGGAAAATTGGAGAGCGGACTTTTTAAGTCGCCAACAATTATGCCCGGGGGAATGGTCTCTTCACCCCGAGGTTTTCCAGGCAATATGCCAGTGGTGGGGAACACCGGATGTAGATCTGCTAGCATCCAGATTCAATGCAAAGGTGGACAGATTTGTGTCTCGCACAAGGGATCCTCTAGCTTGCGGCTCGGATGCCCTAGTGTTCCCTTGGGATCAGTTCAAGCTGATATATGCATTCCCACCGCCACAATTGTTACCGCGATTACTCCGCAGAATCAGGGTAGAAAAGAAACCAGTGATTCTGGTGGCTCCAGCGTGGCCCCGAAGGGCATGGTACGCGGAGATTGTAAAAATGTCAGTGAGGAGTCCTTGGACCCTCCCACATCGTCCGGACCTGCTGTCACAGGGACCGATATACCACCCTTCCTTACCAGCCCTAGGTTTGACGGCCTGGCTATTGAAGCCCACATTCTGAAAAAGAGAGGGCTCTCTAATTCTGTGGTATCTACCATGATCAATGCCAGGAAGCCGGTATCCAGGCAGATCTATTATAGGATCTGGAAAGCGTACATTACGTGGTGTGAGGCCAAGAAATGGCTTCCACGTAAGTACGTGATAGGGAGGATTTTGGACTTCCTACAGTGGGCTGTAGATAGGAAGCTGGCCTTGAGTACTATCAAGGGTCAGATTTCGGCCTTGTCAATATTTTTTCAAAGGCCCTTGGCTTCGCATTCACTAGTCAAAGCTTTCATACAAGGAGTGATGCGTATTAGCCCTCCGGTTAGTATTCCCATATGTCCTTGGGACTTAAACCTGGTTCTGTCGGTTCTACAGAAACAACCGTTTGAACCATTGCAACACATTTCCTTGGTTCTTCTCACCAGGAAATTGATTTTCTTAGTAGCCGTTTGTTCGGCTAAAAGAGTATCGGAATTAGCCGCCTTGTCCTGTAAGGAGCCATATCTGGTTGTCCATAAGGACAGAGTAGTATTACGTCCTCATCCAGCCTTTCTTCCCAAGGTGGTATCGAGGTTTCATTTGAACCAAGATGTGGTTCTTCCTTCTTTTTTCCCCAAACCTAGCTCGGTAGAGGAAAAGTTATTACATTCTTTGGATGTAGTAAGCGCAGTTAAAGCTTATCTAAAAGCCACTGCTCAGATTCGCAGAACGGATACTTTGTTTATTCTGCCGGAAGGCCCTAAAAAGGGTCAGGCAGCATCAAAATCTACTTTAGCCAAGTGGATTCGACAGGTCATAATACAAGCCTATGGCTTGAGAAAGAGACCGCCTCCGTTCAAAGTTAGGGCGCACTCCACAAGAGCAGTTGGAACTTCATGGGCAGTGCATCACCAGGCCTCCCTGGCTCAAGTATGTAAGGCCGCAACATGGTCTTCGGTACACACGTTTACTCGATTCTACCAGGTAGACGTTAGAAGTCAGGAGGATGTCGCCTTTGGGTGCAGTGTGTTGCAGGCCGCAAAAGATCCTCATGCCTGATGGCGCCCAGCTTATGTATCCCTCCCCTCATTTGGCATTGCTTTGGGACGTCCCATTAGTAATGACTAAGTCGCTCTGTGTCCCGTGATGTACGAAAAAGAAAAAGGGATTTTTATAACAGCTTACCTGTAAAATCCTTTTCTTGGAGTACATCACGGGACACAGAGCTCCCACCCCTCTTTTTGGGACACTTATTGCTTGGCTACAAAACTGAGGTGCTCCCGGATGGGAGGGGCTTATATAGGGGAGGGTACTTCCGGTTTGGAAGTGGCCAGTGCCAGCACCTGAAGGTAATCTATATAACCCATTAGTAATGACTAAGTCGCTCTGTGTCCCGTGATGTACTCCAAGAAAAGGATTTTACAGGTAAGCTGTTATAAAAATCCCTTTTTTTCAAGAATTTTGGTTAGCACTGTCCTCAAGGTTTATATGGTCTAGCAGAAACATAAAGAGCTTCAGATGAACCAGTAAGAATCATTAGCTACACTATAATTGACTTGCTTTCAGTCAGCCAAATACATATGATGCTTAATTTTTCGACTAGTTAGGCCTCATGTGTACACTCAACGTTTTTGCAGCTGCTCCTAGGAGTATCTGGCATTTTGTTCCTGCCTCTAAACTCCTCTGCATGTTAGCCTATGTGTCCATGCACACGTAGACTTTTAGACACGTTTACAGGCAGGAAAAAAACTCTCTGCCGCCCAGGAGCAGCAGAGTTTGGGCAGAAAAAAACACTTTTCGGCTTGCAAGTGTGTCTAAGCAGGCCTAAACACTAGGCCCGTTTAGCACTTGAGTGTTAATTTCAATGGCCAAAAGGAATCATTTATTCTGGCCAGTTAAATTAATTAACGTCCAAGTGCTTGACAATTGTAAACGTGCCTAAATGCTTGTACAAGCGTCAGGATTTTTTCCTACAAAAACGCTGCTGGCTTTTAGGAGAGTTAAAAAAAAAATGGCTTGTGTGTGAGGCCTTAGAAGTAAACCTAAATATTCTTCATAATTTATAAAACTGGCTTTTTTGTTTTTCTTCTGCAGGTCTCGTATTCGCAGAGAACTGTTCATTGAAGAAATTCAAGCAGGAAGCCACGGACAAATTGGTTCCAGTGATTCTCCATCAGCTACAAGCAGTAGAGCAGCCCACAGTTCAGAGGGCGATAGCTGTGATGGAGTAGACATGGAAAGCACAAGTGATGGGAAGCATGGTCTATTAGAAGGAGATGAATTCAACAGTGACAACTCAAAGTCTCAGGGAGGACAGACTGATTCAGCTTTTGAAGAGGGTGAAGATGCTAGATCTACTGAGAAACCAGAATCCACCCGGTCAGACAGAGACAGCTTGGTTGATAGGGAGGAGGAAGGCCGGAGAAAGCTGCAAAGTCGGACTTCCCTTTCTGGAACTAGGTGTTCTGGGGAAACTTTAGACACAACACCGAAATCTGCTACTGAAAAGCATGCCTCTACCTCAGCTGCCTCAAGCTTGCTTCCCACGAAGGAAGGTTTCCAAAAACCTAAAGAGGATTCTGAGAAACTATCCAGCGTGCCAAGTACAAGCTCACAGAAAGGAAACTCTATCCAGAGCTTGTTCAGCTTTTCTGAGACATCAAGTTCCAAAAACACACGGGACAACACCTTGAGGAAAAAGAAAGCCGCAAACTTGAACAGCATAATTCATCGTTTAGAGAAGGCCGCTAGCCGGGAAGAGCCCAACGAATGGGAGTTTTGAGATTAAGTTAACCCTGGTTGCAGCAAACTAGGGGAATTAAATTGGACTTTTCACTGGTTATATCGTATTGCGCACTTATCGCCCTGCAGGCCACAGGGCAAAAACGCCATAGGCCAAGGTGCATATAGAATACAAAAAGGAGCATTAAGCCCACTTTTATGTTGTGTTTTCGAGGACGAAAACTGAAATATGTAGTCAAGCTTTTTTGTACCCTGAAGTGTTTTTACTATTGCCCAAGTGATTTTCACACTTTCTGGAATAACTTACAGCTTTGCCTTGTGCCCACTTTTTTAACGTGGGCTTAAAAAAAGTACAAAAAAAAACTTTCAAAAAAAGAAATAGAGGAAAAAAAGAGATTGAACCCACAAAGTTAATGGGGCTTTTTATCTGCCATGTAATGGCCATAGAGCGATAATACACTATGATCTTCTTATACCAGGAAAAGGAGGAGATTTTTTCAGGAAAAAATGTTGTCCTTTTTATTCTTTTAGTTTTCATTTTTAGTAGCTGTTTCAGTTGCCACTAAGAGATTGCACAGTCAACTGACTCTAAACACACTAGTTTGGAATCCTATTTTCAAGAAGAAAAAAATGCCTGCTTGGAACTCTGAGATGAAATTAAACACACGACTCCACTTATTTTCTAACAAAAATTCACATCAGGAAAATATCTTAATTTGTGGTAGCTGACGTAGTGTTTTTCTTGTTAGTGAAAATAGATATCCAGTGCACATTGTTTCATAGCTTTAACCGACTCTGGTCTTTTCCAGATCAGAGTTTGTTTTACACTCCATTTTAGGCCAAATCAGGACAAAAAAAAATCTGAATTTAGGTATTTTATAATCTGCTTTTTAACCTCTAACCACAGAGCACGCTGATCAGACCTCATATTTTGGGAGGGCAAAAGGGTACAAGTTGGAATGGCAGACCTGTACTGGTTGATTAGTGGGCTATAAGTAAACCCTTACAGTATTCCCTTCGTAGAATCATTTCTATCTGTTGCATTACTTCAACGGACAACATCCGACTTTAATAAGTTATATTATTACCAAATATGCTGCCAGCAGAATGAGTATAAAAGACATTTTAAATGCAGACTAATCAAAAACTTTTTGTAAAAAAACAGAAACACAACAAACCTCTTACATAGTACTATGTAAATAGAATCTAAAACCAAAACAACCGTTTAACAAACACTGCATTTGTGGCTCTAAGCAATCTTTTTATACAAGCATAGTCTCTTGTTTTAAGTACGACACCCATTCCAATTTGTATCCTGTTCCTTCTAGCTGTCAATATGTGTGTGAGAGAGAACAGAGATGTGTGAGATTACCCGTGTATGCAATTTTATAAGTCTGTGTATTTTCTTATGTATTTGTGCACACATAGAGTGCATTACTGCCACCTTTTTTCAATAAGCTGGTTGATCTGCTATGGCTTCTACAAGATTTGCTGAACTAGGCTCGTTTATCGCCATATCGTAAAAACTAACAATAGATGATTTCAGTATATATATATTTTTTTTGCTTATTTATAGGTGCTGTATTTTATTATCTGATTGTTAGGAAGGGATGAAACGGGGGCAAATATTCTTTAGAGGGATAGACTGCCGGCAGTATTGGGTATAATTTACAAGATGTAGTTGTCATATTGTATATTATTGATTTTAAAGATTTTTTTTTTCTTTGATCTTATCGTGTATCATTGGAGCATTGTGTCTTAGGTCAGCATCTTTTGATGACGTTATTTGGTGCATTTGTTACTTATGTTTTAATAATATTACGTTTTTGTTTATTTTATTTTTTATTTCGGGTCCCTTTTTCATATAAGGGATAGGAGTCTTGTGTTTCTAGCTACACTCTCCTATGCTAAACCTCATTGAGCTTGTATTATTTAGTAGACAAAGTTTAATGTGTAGAACCACAAAAAATGCTCTTTACATGCTTTGGTAAGATGCAGTAGCACTTCAGGTTTTAACAGAGACAAATTTCTTGATGGTAAACAATACAGAAAACAAAACAAAAAATGAAAATAAGCAAAAGTGGCTCTAAGAGGCAACAAAACAGGCAAGTTAGAGGGAAAAAATCATATTTTTCTGACATCTTCTTTTAATATCAGCACATTATTAGTTGTTTAATATTTTTTTGTCGATATATTTGAATGTGCCCAATTAAACAGAATCTTACAAATTATAAAAAGCCAAAACAGTACATTATTGTTGCTTTTTAATGAAAAATGTCATCCTGAACTTTAATTTTAAATTTAAAACAGCCAGTTGAGGTGGCTTAGACATGTTAAATGGTTTCTTCAGACTTCACCCACTGGAAACTATTCTAAGTGTGTCCCAGCCTGCAGTAGACGTTCAATGCAGTCATAGATTGTTTGCCTTTATTTAAAGCCAAATTTTTCTTTAAAAAAAATACATAAATAAGGACAGAACAAGCACAAGGGACATTACTTACCTTCAGAGAGATGTGTCCATTGTGCTGCTGTTTAGTAAGTTTAGCAGAATCTTCCTCCTCTGATGCCCCCCACCCCTACTGCTATAATCTTTTGGTGTGGTGGGGGGTAATAAAACTGAGGTAGCGGTCACAGGCACTTGTCAAGAGTGCCCAACTATGCCCACTCTTTCTGCCCAGCTTTTACATTCATAGAGACCGTAAAACAGCTTTTATGAATGAAAAAGCATCTATGAATGGGAGGATAGGTGGGTGGATGATTGAAAGGTCTGCCCCCTTCATTGATAGATTATGTTTCATTCATAGAAGCTGTAGCACGATTTTTTTGAATGGAGAGGGTGGGTGGAAAGGGCAGGCATAATCGGGCGCTCTCAGTAAGCACCCAATGGGGGGGGGGATATTATTTCTAATATTCCCCTTGTCTCGCTGGAAGATTTCAGTAGTAGGGGAGTGTGGACATCAGAGGAGCAAGATTTCTGCTAGATGAGAAAATATCTCACTGAAAATATGTAATATCCCTTGTGCTTATTCTTATAATTTTTTTAGTCAAAACTTAGGCTTTAAATGTGGACAGTTTTAGTAAAGGTCCTCTTTAATGCCCTTTACAAGAATTCCCATGACGTTGGCCTATAAAAGTCTGAACTAACCTGTTTCTCTGCTTCTGCCATAAACATATTGAAAATAAAATAATGCAAAATTTTAGCAAGGAATTCTAGGAGTGGCTTTAATTCTGATTTAATGTATTTCAGGCCCAGTGCTGTTACTTATCTCTTAAACCCCAAGCTTATGTTCAAAGGTTAATAGGCATTAGTAAACTAAGGATATATGCATCACAGGCAGAGAAATTGTGCTGCCTTATTGAACGTTTACTGGACAACATATCCTTTTAGATCCTGAATTCTATTAAACTATACCTGCCAACATTTCCAAAGTTTTTAACACACATGAGCCCACCCCTGTTTATCATAATCATGCCATTACCACATTGGTCATACCCCTACTTTGCATGCTATGCTCAAAACTATTGACAGTTGTTTAGTAACAGGGCACTTTTAAGTGTAGTTAGAGGGAAAGCCCTAAATACATATTCAAAAGACATGTGTGTGAACTGTCTTACTACCAGTTTTCTAATCCAGACACCCCTGCTCAGACACTTTAGCCAGATCCCTGAGTTTTTCTTTTATTCACTGTAGTCAAAGCAATACAGCTTGGTCTAGACTGATTTGGTAACTCCCATGCTCTTCTAAATTAGCAAGCTTCATTTGTTAGATTCATAGCACTGTGCAATGGTGTAAAGCCTGGTTGGCTTACAGTACTGCTTCTCTCTTTCTCTCAGTATGAAGGCTGTTGTGCAGCAGATAACAGGAAGTTAGTGCAAAGATTGATGGCACTGCCTATTTAAAGAGTATGAAAACCTGTCTAATTAGTTCTGAAAAATGCCTGTTGCTCTTGCTAGGAATCTTGTGAGTTGAAACAGAACTTCAGAACCCCACCCAGCTATGTAATGGACAGTAGAGGGGGTGGTGCTCCAGAGTCCTATCTTGTTTCGGTTGACTTGATAAAGAAGGGCAAGTAAGCATTATCATCCTGGGAGTGGACGTGTTACTGGCAGGATCACCAGGAAAAAAAAAAAAGGAAAATGTGCAAAAATATGCAGCCAGCACATTTTAAGGACTGGTAGCTGCAATATATAAATATTTATATAAATTCATAATGTATAGTGCTCATTTTCATATCAGGTGGTAGAGAGTATGATTAATTATTTTATACAATAAAAATAAATTAACCAACTCAAACCTCCCTAAATTTAATTGGCACATTTAAGCTTGGTTTGATGTGGATCAGAACTAGATGGGGTAATACAAACTATTCAGTTTAATGCAAGTCAGTTCTGTGATGTTTGTTCCTTTTTCTCTGTTCAGAGAGAAAGTTTTCCCAAATTCAAAAATGTTGATTCATATTATTAAAATGTCATGTACAAATGGACAAACCTTTTTGAACTGACATTTATTTTAATTTATTTTAATTAAGATGCCTAATTTACTTTAAGACGCTAGTCACCGTGTAAATCACAAACCAGATATGAATATTCTAAATGAATCTGATATTCTGTATATGAAATAGTGCACTAGGTTTCTATCAACCTTTTCAATTTGCTCTGTGTGCTATGTCTGTCTAGAGGAGCTACATGACATCCTTGTTGGTTGCGGTAGTGAGTCCACCACTACCACAACAGCTGGTAGTAGAAAACAGAGTAGGTCCTTAAAGCTGGACCACACTGGACTGCAAGGGCAATTGTATTTAACACGCAGCATGGCCACTTTAGCCTTAAAGCGGGGTTCCACCCGCAATTTTTTTTTTAATTAAAAGTCATCAGCTACAAACACTGTAGCTGCTGACTTTTAATAAGGACACTTACCTGTCCTAGTCGCCCGCGATGTCGGTCCCCTGAGGCCGATCCTGGCAGGTCCCGGCGCCGCCATCCTCACTAAGGGAAACAGGCAGTGGAGCCTTGCGGCTTCACTGCCCGTTTCCTACTGCGCATGCGCACGGCGCTTTGTGAATGGGCGGCTGCTCTCTGGGATACACACAGTTCCCAGAAGGCAGTGCGCCTCATTCACCAGAAGTAGGCAGAGAAAGAAGACCTGCCGAGGACTAGGAAGAGTCAGATTAGGAACTTCCGCATAGCAACCGCCTGTTCTTGTAAGTAAAACCATTTTTTTTTTTCTATTTTTTTGCAGGATTTTCGTGTAATTTTTTTTTTTTTTTTTTTTTTTTTTTTTAGGGTGGAACTCCACTTTAATTGAAAACAAAATTATATATATTTTTTTTTTTTCATTTCTAACATTCGGGTTTAGTTTTTTTTTCCCTATAGTTTCCGCATATAAACATCACCTATTATACAGCTGCATTTTTACTTGTATATTATTTAGGTGCTTTAATGCATCTGTTGTTTCAGACTTTGCTTATTGAGGTGTTAAACCTGAAAATTTTTCATTTAATTTCCACTATCTTTCAGTGTATGCCTAAGATGGGTTTTCATTTTCACTGTATGTACAAGTGTCACCTCTGTTCAATAGATCAGTAATTGTACTATGTTAGGTGTATAGGGTGGTCTGAAACAATTGTAATCTATGCAATCTTAATATTTGTAAAACCAAACACATCGATTCTATTTACCCTTTCCCCAAACTTCTCACCTGTAGATGGCCCGCAAAGGGCATAACTATAGGGGTGCAGAAAGGCTACTTTCTCATAGGACCATAAGGCATGGGGTTCCCAATATTTTTGCATCTCACCTTTGTTATCGCACGTTAAATTTTGTATTGAATTAAGGCAGGTATTTTTCATTCACATCCGTTTTTTCCCTGATCTACTGGTTAATTCTATGAACGAGTTATTATGGAACAGCATGAAATGTTACCCAGTTTGGTAAATAAAAAGAAAATATAAAATTAAAGAAATAACATAGCAATCTTTTCCTGCAGGCCATAAGATATGGTGAGATCTCATTTAAAATTTTGGCACCAGGCTCTGGAGATCATTAGCATTTCATTACAGCATCTCCATTTTAGAGGAATGTTACCCATGGGGTTTTCCCACTGTTAGCCTATACTGGATGTGGTTTTATAGCTCTGTGAAATTGATCACTAACAATAGCTGGAGTGGGTAATGTTTTGACAATAAGCACCTATGTCAAATCATGTTTTTGGTGTCAGTTACTGGAATTTTCAGTAATGCTTACACTTTCCTTTTAAGACTCATGCCGTCTAACAGTAGAATTTTTTTTTTGCTGTGACTGGAACTGGTTGCCTAGTCACCGTACCAAGAACAAATAGATGTCACACCATTCACTGCATTTTAGCCATCATCTTCCCATGTGTTGACTGCCCAGTAGAACTTTGGTTAAAGGGAAAATTCTTCTATCCATAAAATTAGATTTTTTTACAAAAGAAAATAATTATTCTCGTGTGTGTTCTTGCTGCACATGCACAAATGATTTAAAATGTATTTTGTTAAATGTCAGAAGCTTTGGGGCAATATATATCCAGTGTAAGTAGCCACTACTGTTCTTCACACTGCCAGCATAAACAGTGGGGTCTTGGCTCAATCACTATTTATACTTAAAAGCATGTATGAAGAGTGCACTGTTGCACTATTCCTACATAAGTCATACACTGGTCAATATGTTTAAATTCAGTGAATGTTTTCAACATCACTTCTGTCAATCAGGCTTCTATGGGTTTCCTCCCATGCAATAATAAGCACTTGCCATTAACAATTTCCAGCATACTAGGAAATCTATGTTATCATTCACCTGTTCCCCCTTTTTTTTGTATATAGAAAAGAAAATGTTGTTGCAGTGTACTGCTTCATAAGGCCTCATGCACACTGGACGTTTTTACAGCTGCTGTTTTTGACTTCAGGCGTTTGGGTTTGAAGAGGAGTTTTTCAGCTGTAAAAAACCTCTAAATTATCAATGCATACAATTCATACAATCTAATTACTCTTACAAAGATAATGGGTCAAGAGAAACTTCTCCATCCACCCTCAATAGTTGGGATATTTTTGAATGACTTATTATTCCTCATTTCATCAATCATAAATTATTAACTCATATCCAGCTTTTTTGGTCAGATCAATCACCAATCCAGTATAGGATAGGGCACACCAGCCTGCATGAATATTCTTGCGGAACAAAAGTGATCTGGTGCGTTAAAAACCCTGTCTGATCGTTGCTGTGTTCCTCACATGTTACATGTGCCTTCCCCTCCCTCCCCCATAGCCTTATAAAGGAGCTTTTCTGTGAATAGCAAACTTCTGCTTTTAGGGAACAAACTGATATAATGTCTGGAAGACATTTACTCGTGTTTCCGAGAGGGGTCCATTATAAGAGACTGTGCATGTCCAAGAAACTAACCCACAGCAATTCTCAATACCTGCAGTGAAGATCTATTGCTTAGATTAAATTAAATCTTTCACAAAGCTGAATCCCTCTTGTAGGCCTCCTGTGGCCTTTCTGTGACTTTACCGACCTCTAGTTGGTATACTAGAACTGGCGCAGTAACAGTAAAGCTCTACTTGTAGCTTCTGATCCCCAAATACAAAATGCTGGCCAGTTTCAGAAAAGCTAGAGGCTACTTCCATTTTGCCTTAAGATGTTCAGTGCTTTGAAAAAGTATTCATACCTCTTGAAATTTTCCAAATTTTCTAATGTTACAACCAAAAATGTAAATGTATTTTATTGGGATTTTATGTGATGGACCAACGTGAAGTGGAAGGATAATAATAAATGGTTTTAATTTTTTTTTTACAAATAAATATATGAAAAGTGTGGCATGGATTTGTATTCAGCCCCCCTGAGTCAATACTTTGTAGAACCACCTTTCGCTGCAATTACAGCTGCAAGTCTTTTGGGGATGTCTCTACCAGTTTTTCACATCTATAGAGTGAAATGTTTGCCCATTCTGATTTGCAAAATAGCTCAAGCTCTGTCAGATTGGATGGAGAGCGTCTGTGAACCGCAATTTTCAAGTCTTGCCATAGATTCTCAATTGGATTTGGGTCTGGACTTTGCCTGGGCCATTTTAACACATGAGTATGCTTTGATCTAAACCATTCCATTGTAGCTCTGGCTGTATTATTAGAGTCAATGTTCTGCTGGAAGGTGAACCTCCGCCCTAGTCTCAAGTCTTTTGCAGACTCTAATTGGTTTTCTTCTAAGATTACCCTGTATTTGTCTCCATCCATCTTCCCATCAACTCTGACAAGCTTGACCTGTCCCTGCTGAAGAAAAGCATCCCATCAACATGATGATGTCACCACCATGTTTCACGGTGGGGGTGGTGTGTTCAGGGTGATGTGAAGTATTAGTTTTCTGCCACACATAGCATTTTGCTTTTAGGCCAGAAAGTTACATTTTGGTCTCATCTGACCAGAACACTTTCTTCCACGTGTTTGCTGTGTCCCCCACATGACTTCTCGCAAATTGTAAACAGGGTGACTTTCTTTCAACAATGGCTTACTTTTTGCCTCTCTTCCATAAAGGTCAGATTTGTGGAGTGCATGACTAATAGTTATCCTGTTGACAGATTCTCCCACCTGAGCTGTGGATCTCAGCAGCTCCTCCAGAGTTACCATGGGCCTCTTGGCTGCTTCTCTTGCCCAGCCTGTGAGGTTAGGTGGACAGCCATGTCTTGGTAGGTTTGAAGTTGTGCCAAACTCTTTCCATTTTCGGATGATGGATTGAACATTGCTCCGTGAGATGTTCAAAGCTTGGGATATTTTTTTATAACCTAACCTTGCTTTAAACTTCTCCCTAACTTTATTCCTGTCCTGTCTGGTGTGTTCCTTGGCCTTAGTGATGCTGTTTGTTCACTAACAAACCTCTGAGGACTTCGCAGAACAGCTGTATTTATACTAAGATTAAATTGCACACAGACCATATATTTACTAATTGGGTAACTTCTAAAGGCAATTGGTTCCACTAGATTTTAGTTAGGGATATCAGAGTAAAGGGGGCTGAATACAAATGCACGCCACACTTTTCAGATATTTATTTGTAAAAAACATTGAAAACCATTTATCATTTTCCTTCCACTTGACATTTATGTGCCACTCTGTGCTGGTCTATCGCATAAAATCCCAATAAAATACATCTATGTTTTTGGTTGTAATGTGACAAAATTTGGAAAATGTCAAGGGGTATGAATACTTTTTCAAGGCACTGTACAAGGAGAGAAATAAAATGCTCTAATTCACGAGTCTTCCATGTCTGAAAGACTAAACCATAGTTAAAATCACTGGGTCAATCAAGTGTTTCAAAGCGGATTTAGAAGTTTACCTAGGCTTTCTTCGTTTTTAAAGACCTCTGGCATATGGTTCTTTACGTATAGGTTTGTCTCCTTTATTTTCAGTGTTTTGAGTGTTCATTTATGCGCCACATTGTTTACCACAATGTTATAACAACCCATTGCCAAGTTTTATTTTTTTAGAGACCTTAGGAGCAGAGAGGACAGAAGGAGACGCTTTGTTTCCACATGTCTGAATGGTAGGGAGGATGGTATGTCCTTTTAATGCTACAGACTTCAATTCCAGAACACACTGCTTTTTAAAGCACAATCCCACCCAGTTATTCAGGAGTGAAATTATTTTTCCTGTGACTTCTAAACCTTTTCTAGATTCTTGAAGGAGAAGTTTAGGGTCATAAAAAAATAAGCAAACATGCATGCTCACCTTTCTGCTGCAGCTTCCTCTTGCAGCTGCAACTGTCACATTTCGTCTCTATTACTGAGAGCTGACAGGTCATGTAACTGCTGATTGGACAACTCTGCTGGGATTTCCTCCACCCCCCACTGCTTCTCCAGCACTGACTGGATTGACAGGCAGGAAAGGGGATGAGTCTTGTTATCTCAGGCAGTGAGAGCTGTCAGTCAGACAGTCGGGGTGGTTCTCGACAATAGAAAACTATTGATTGACTTTCGGTCTCAGAAGTAAATTAGTAAATACGCTTCTGTGACCATAAATAGAAGTATAGCAAAAAAAAATTATGGCCACCAAAGGCATTATCACAAAATGTTCTTTGTTAAGAAGTTTTAGAATGAAAGGTAAAATGATGGCTTTAGTGTTAAATCTGGTAATTAAAATAATTTTCCCCAATGTCCTTTTTAGGGAGGAAATAAAAAAAAAAAGACTATTGCAGAATGTGCCTTAGTACATGATCATAAACATAAAACCACACTTTTTCACAGCCCGCTGAAAGTATATTCATTTGTGGATTATGCCTAGGCAGGTTAGGGACTATGCAAATAGTCTTATGATTTGGAATGTTGGCAGGTATACATTTGGCTTAAAAATAAAATGTTTTGAAGATCTTGTTTTCCTAGTATTCATGAAGCTACTGGAAATACTTCTTGATGCAATAAAAAAATATATATTTTTATTTTTTTATGTACCTTATACACAAACCTTTTAACCAGTTGCACAAAAGTCATTTCCATTTTTTTTTTTACATACTGCCTAATGCCTCTTAGAGCCTGTAAACATATATTTATTCAACGTATATTGCAGATAACATGTTTTTTTGCTAACCTTGTACTATTTCTTTATGAATAGATTCAGGGCTGTGTGTAATGCAGGAAGCTGGAGTATATGATATGCGTATCATTCTAATTGTTAAGTACACAAAAATTATCAATTCATATATGCATTAGAGTATCAATTGGTAAATAGCACTTTGTTTTCTGGGCTTTCAAAATGTTCAAGAGATTTCACAAAATACTAAATATTGTATTCTATTTTTCAAAGTTCTTGTTTTTGTCTGGTAAAATTATTTTTCATTCACATTGTTACAGAAAATATCTACTGAGACAGTTCTCGTCATCTCTGCAGACTAAGCTTTTGAAAGAGTGATATGTCACCTACGCCAAACGTGAAAGCAGCCATTTTGTTTGCTGACCATTATTTATGAAATGGCAGCTATCCTTTTATTGAAACCAGTGGGACCCCTTGCATATAGAATGCAGAGTTTCTTTTAATTTTTTTCACTTTTGAGAGCAAGCTGTATGTGCTGACACTGCAACCAGTTTGCAATTTTTTAACAAGCACTTTGCATCATATTAAGTGTCATCAATTTGGCCTAGCCTACAAAATGGCTGCCTCCACTGTTTCCAGGTCAACAGATTAGACTTTAAAGCAAAAGGAGAATGGTCAGAATATATAATTAAAAATAAGCTCTATAGCAGCTTCACTGCATGCAGTCATTTTTTTAACTAATCTTCAGTCTAACGAATCCTAAAAACTATTAATGTACAGCGTAAGCTCCGCATTAGTTAACAGGAGCTTAAACTGTAAATTTGCCACTACAGACATTCATGTTTTAACAAATACATTACAGCCCCAGGACAATATTACTTTTTGTTTTTATTTAAAAATCACTCAATTTAAATCTTACGTTTTCCCTTTGGATTTTCTGTGTCGAGTCTTCTGCCAATGCATAAGTATTGCAACAGATAGAGGCTTACATCCAAAGACAACGGTCACCTATAAAAAAAAAAAAAAAAAAAAAAAAATCATGTTTTTCATGTCCCTTTTTTAGTATAAAACTAACTCTCTATATTTGTGCAATAACTACTTGCCATGAAGATGGGTGCAGCTGATAAATGCCCTGACTACTAACACAGCACAAGATGAACTCAGAAGTGATGTACTTATTGTTTTATCCTCGTTTAGCCTTGTTTCCTGAGAACATTTGAATAAGCTCAGTTCCCCCAGTGTATTGTGGTGTCTGACATTTTAGCAGTATTCTTTTTTTATGTGTTTTTTTTTTCTTTTCTTTTTTTCCGTATCTCATTAAGTCTTAGATGTTTTAGAGCTTGTTTGTTATTCACAATCACAGATTTAAAGATGAAAAAAAAACAAAAAATCCTCACAAGAGACCCAACTGACCAAAAAAGGTGTAATTTTTGTACACGTAGCTTTGAGAAGCCCATGTTGTGTTGCTGTGACTCCTCTTTTGTAGCTTTTTCTTTATCGGTATTTGTTAAGACATATAGTACAAGTTTTTTATGGCTGGCAACAGTGGGAAAAGAGGTCCCGTCAGCAGGCATTGTTCTGTCTTTGTTTGGGTAGCCATAATAATGTTTGTTCTCAGCACTGTACAACGGTCCCTATATGATATGGAGAAGCAATATCACTGTATGAATCTCACACAATGTATTATTATTATTATTATTATTCACTAGCACCCTAGGTGTGATAATTGAAGTAAATATCTTTTATACAAACACAGTCATTGGTGGTTTTGTCATTCTTTTCAATGGTCAACACAGCAAACATTTACAATTGAGGTTATATTTATATTATGTATTTTATATGCATTTGTTTTTTATGTGCCAAAATGGTAAACATTATGAAATCATGAGGTTCTATTAACTGTTTGATGGTGTCACTACAGAAAATGTATTGCACTCTGTTGAAAACAAATTAAGATATGGTGAGTGCTGATGCATATGTGATGGTGTTGGTGCAGTAAAAGTGGGAATTGGTTCTGATGAAGTGAGAATTATACAGTGGAGCATGTTTTCCTTCAAAGACATAGATCCACATAAAAGAGTTGTATATGTGGACTCTGTTCTGGTCTTAAGCAGCTGACTCTCTGACCAGAACAAACAAATTACTCAACAGACAATCAGTTCTTAACGCACCTAGTACAAATGTTTGTATCACTTGAAAAGTTTATGAAACATTTGTTAGTTAAAAGCTTTAAATACAGGCAGCTTGTTTTGGGGGGAAAAGCCTTCCACTTCTTTTGAGCTAACATTCGAAGCAACAGCAAAAAAATTATGAAAAACTATTAAAACATTTTGCGTAAGAATCTAATGTAAAATGTAATGATATATATCGATATCCTTATCAATGTAATGGTGATCATTCAAGTTAATGTAATATGCTAGGTAAATAAATATTTGTGTAAAATATAATATCAGAAACATTTTGCATAAAATTCAATAACTAATAGAAGAATAATCCTAAAATGTATTAAAAAATATTAAACATGTTAGAGATAATTAATCACATAAAATCTATGGGGTATAGTACATAAATCTATGAACTATATTATTTAAAACAAGTAGCCAACAAAAAATAAAATTACATGCTCGGCATATACTCACTTATAGATCACCTCCTCATGCTGTCTCTTCTACTCCCATTCATTGATTTAGCCTCCATTTTTTCAGTCCCATGGTCAGACCATTCTTCAGTACAGGTCTCCCTCTCAAGTCTCTGGTCTAAACCACAGGTATCCACGTGGCAAACTAATGCTTCCATGCTTAATTAACCTATTATCGTCAAAGAAGTGGAAACCAAAATATGACAAGGAAACGTCCCCTGCCACCAACTGGGTGGCTCATAAGGCCACAATTAAAGGCAAACTTATCTAATTGGCCTTGGTAGCAAAATACAACAGAGAGGCCACTATAAAACAGCAGGAAAGAGAGTTAGCGAACATAATGGAAGAACAGAAAAGGGACACAAAGATCTAAGACAACAGATCGAAATGGCCCACACCATTTTTAATAGTAGCCTTACAACAATAAGGATAAATACATCTGATGGTCTAGACATAGGTACTACACTTAGGGAAACAAACACAGCACACTTTTTGCAAGGAAAATTAATCTGAGATGCTGTAACCCGGCTCTCCCCAAATTATGCCTTAGTAACGGTTTGTCTGCTCAAAATCTACGGCTTATGCGGGAATTGTTCAACTTTTACTCTGTTATACAAGGCACCTAAACAATTTCCAGTTCTTTCATGACCTTCCCTTATCCCGCCTTCATGGATCTAATGGAAAAAGCCTTTACAATAGCGGAGATTGGGGCGGCAATTAAGCATCTCAATCCGACAAAAGCACCAGGC
Organism: Rana muscosa; assembly: GCA_029206835.1. NCBI lineage: Eukaryota > Metazoa > Chordata > Amphibia > Anura > Ranidae > Rana > Rana muscosa. The sequence goes on from CM055117.1 coordinate 190,544,647, forward strand.
CCCGATGTTTTCTCTGGTCTCTACTATAGGAAATACTCTGAACTGCTGGCCCCTCATCAATTTTTTAATAGCATACAAAAAGGGGAACACCTACTCCCATATGAAAACATGGCTTATATACAGTGCATTCCTAAAGTATTCAGACCCATTTCAATTTTTTTTTATGTAGCCTAATACTACAGTTGTTTAAATTCATCTTTCTTGTTCATACATCACGGGACACAGAGCAGCATAGTCATTACTATGTGGGTTATATAGAATTACCTTCAGGTGCTGGCACTGGCAACTTCCAAAACAGGAAGTACCCTCCCCTATATAAGCCCCTCCCATCCGGGAGTACCTCAGTTTTTTTGCCAGTGTCTAAGGTGTTGGCCAAGGTTAACATGTATTCATCTGGGCTTGTGTACAGGTTCTCTGGGCCTTAGCAAGCTATTCCGGATCCGACCAAAAAAAGCTTCATAGCTAAACGGTCGGTACCCGGGCCTTGCAGAGAAGAGCAGGGTTTTGCCTGTAATGCCTCTCTTAGGAGGGCTGGACCCTGGGATCCAGAGCTCTGGTCATACCCAAAACCAAGAGGCTATCTGTGCAGGGTGCTATACAGGTCCAGGGGAGTGGAATCCTTGGGAACCCGGTCCCTGAAGGTCTAGTACAATGCCTGCCGTGAGAGGTGAAGTTTGGGCTTCTGTGGACCAAACAAAGTCCTGCGGCGGGGAAAAGGTAAGTGGGGGCCCCTCAGGAACTTGGTTCTATTGAGGGGACCCCCAAGCCTAATATGTCTTTCTGCCTGTTACCTAAAGGGTATTCCCGCTAATAGCTGTATATGCCTAAGAAATCCTAGAAATGTTTTTTCATAAGGGAAATTTTAAAAAAACTGTAAACCTGGAAATGTTTTTTCATAAAGGAGGTTTTAAAAAAAAAAAAAAAAAAAGACAAAGGTGCGGTACCTGTGTTTGTCCACTAGAGGCCGCTGTGGAACGTCTTTTTTCTTGGGACTATTCCTTCCATGGTGAAAGTCCAGGCAGATGAGTGAGCTCTCTATCAGGGAAGCTGCATTCCTCTGTCATGCTGCCAAGTAGTTTCCTTCCATCCCTGAGTCCTGGTGAAACAGGGACCCTGGCTCCTCTCCCTACATGGCGCCAAGAGCGCACACGTGCACGCGCGCGCGCGCGCACACGCGCGCACACATGCTTTCCTTTTATAAGGTTTAGCTTCAAAAAAGGGGGCGGAGCCTGGCGGATGACGCGCTCTGTGCGCCCAGCGCTTCTGCGCATGTGCGGGCGTCCCAGCAAGATAAAAGGACTCAGTCCACGCTGCTTGCTATGGACACAGAGCATGAAAAGGAGCTGGTAGCATGGTATAAGGGCTTACAGTGGGCGGTTGATACAGGCATCCCCAGAAAGACGCATTAGTAGACACCCACTGATGTACATAGCAGCAAATTGCATTAGACTATTTCAGTAAGGGGTGTATTGCGGCTGGAATACCTCAGCTTTGAACTAAGGAATATGCCGCCTAAAAAACTCCGAGATATACCTCTCAGGAAGTGTAGGGGGTCTCCATCGGGCTCTGAGGATCTGGAGCAGTCATCTGCACCCTCCTCCCCTGAGAAATCAGAGGTTAATACCCATAAGGAACCCCCGGGAGTGCCAGGTACTGCGGCTGTCCTCAGTCCACCTGCTCCTGCATATATAACAGAGGAGGTTTTTTCCTCAACTCTGGAGGGATTGGAGCAGAGATTGGCTGCATTGATCGCTTCTTCTCTACAGGAAAGAAAGCGCGCCAGATCTCCATCACCTCCATTAGAGTGCCTGTTGGCAGAGCAACAGTCCCAGGAAGGGACCGACCTACCTGAAGGGGATCAGGAGGAGGTTAGCTCTGTTTTTGAGGAATCGACAGTAGATGAACCATTTTCAGCATCACAGACTGAAAGATTGTGGGTCCAGACCCTAACTGACATGGTTCGATCTGCATTTAAAATGCCTCTTGTTGAACCATCAACTACTGCTGTCTCCTCATTGGGGTCGCTAAAAGCTCCCCAGGTTAATTGCTCCTTTCCAATACATCCATTATTGGAAGGACTTATATACCAGGACTGGGAACATCCTGATAAACTATTTGTTCCGCCTAAAAGGTTTCCGGTGATCTATCCCATGGAGGGAAAGTTCACCCAGAGATGGAATGTTCCTACGGTGGATGCAGCCATCTCTTCTGTGAACAAATCACTGACATGTCCAGTAGATAATGTTCAAATGTTCAAAGATCCAGTGGATAAAAAATTGGAATCTTTATTAAAATCTGCTTTTTCCACAGCAGGGGCTGTTACACAGCCAGCAGTGGCAGCTATTGGGGTCTGCCAAGCTTTAAAGGATCAAATGAAAATGGTCCTGAGGGATTTGCCAGACCAGCAGGCCCAGGCTCTGGCTGATCTGCCTAGAGCATTATGCTTTGCGGTTGACGCCATCAAGGATTCTATCCATCAGGCCTCCCGCCTCACGCTGTCTTTGGTACATATGCGTAGGCTTCTGTGGCTCAAAAACTGGTCTGCTGAAGCTCCCTGTAAGAAGCTCTTAGTTAGCTTCCCATTTCATGGGGAACGCCTTTTTGGCGAAGACCTGGATAAGTATATCCAGAAGATTTCCAGTGGTAAAAGTACTCTCTTACCGAGTAAAAAGAGGTCTAGGGGTCCATCTTTTAAGAGGACTACCTCTCCTATCCCTGCGACGTCTGCTACTAAGCAGTTCCGACGGCCTCCTCGGTCAAACTCAGGAGGTAAAAATCAGGGACAGCCACAGGGTAATAAAAAGCCCTGGATCCGAAGAGGTACTAAACCAGCCTCCAAGTCAAGCCTATGAAGGGCTGCCCCCACTCAAACGGGTGGGGGGAAGACTTCAGTTGTTCGCAGAGACCTGGCGGGAGACGATCAAAGACAGATGGGTGCTCTCCGCAGTAACTCTGGGATACAAGTTGGAGTTAAAAGAGTCTCCTCCGTCCCATTTTATGTGGTCAGGCATGCCAAGAGACCCTCTGAAAAGAGGGTCTCTCCTATTGGCGTTAGAACAACTATTGCTCCAAGGAGTAATTATGGAGGTTCCTATGGAAGAGTGGGGGTTGGGTTTCTACTCAAACCTTTTCACAGTCCCGAAGCCAAACGGGGACATAAGACCCATATTGGACCTAAAGAGTCTAAACAAATTTCTAAACGTCCGGTCTTTCCGGATGGAGTCGATCCGATCGGTCACCGCTGCCCTACAAGGGGAGGAATGGTTAGCCTCGATCGACATCAAAGATGCTTACTTGCATGTTCCCATCTTTCCAGGTCATCAAAAATTCCTACGCTTTGCAGTAGAAGGGCGCCATTTTCAGTTCAGAGCCTTACCATTCGGTCTGGCCACAGCACCACGAGTGTTCACAAAAATTCTGGCCCCACTGTTGGCCGATCTAAGAACACGGGGTGTAACGATAATGGCATACCTAGACGACCTGTTGTTGATGGACCACTCAGTTGCCAAGCTAGAAGTGGTAATTGTCGATACAATCAAGTATCTAGAATCTCACGGTTGGGTCATCAACCTGGACAAGTCAGCCCTACAGCCAGTGAAAAACCTGGTATATCTAGGGCTACGGCTGGATTCAGACCAGAGGAAGATTTTCTTACCTCTAGACAAGGTATCCTCTTTGAGGGCCTTGGTCCGTCTGCTTTGTGCAAAAAGACAGCCGTCCATACGCCTGTGCATGAGGCTGCTAGGAAAGATGGTAGCATCATTCGAAGCTGTGCCATACGCCCAATTCCACTCAAGGAATTTACAAAGGGCCATATTGTCAGCCTGGAACGGAAAAGTTCAGGCTCTAGACTTCCCGATGGCTTTGTCCCCTTCCGTTCGGAAGAGTCTCTGCTGGTGGTTGATCCCCCAGAATCTCCAGAAGGGAAAACCCTTCAGCCCGATATCTTGGAAGGTGGTCACTACAGATGCCAGCCTTATAGGCTGGGGGGCAGTACTGGAGCAATGGTCTCTCCAGGGCAGATGGTCAAATGTAGTAAAAACCCTGCCCATCAATCTCTTAGAGATACGAGCAGCCCGGTACGCTCTAGTAGCCTGGACATCCAGACTCCAAGGGTCCCCTGTCAGAATTCAATCAGACAATGCCACAGCAGTGGCATATATCAATCATCAGGGAGGCACCAGGAGTCGTGCAGCCCAGAGGGAAGTAAGTCACATCCTGGAATGGGCAGAAAAGCATGTCCCATGTATATCAGCTGTCTTCATTCCAGGGGTGGAGAATTGGAAGGCGGACTTTCTGAGTCGCCAACAGTTATGCCCAGGGGAATGGTCCCTTCATCCCGAGGTCTTCCGAGCAATATGTCAGCGGTGGGGAACACCGGATGTAGATCTGCTAGCATCCAGATTCAACGCAAAGGTGGACAGATTTGTCTCCCGGACAAGGGATCCCCTCGCTTGCGGCTCGGATGCTCTGGTGTTCCCTTGGGATCAGTTCAGACTGATATATGCATTCCCTCCGCTACAATTGTTGCCTCGACTCCTTCGCAGAGTCAGGTTGGAGAAGAAGCCGGTGATCCTGGTGGCTCCAGCGTGGCCCCGAAGGGCCTGGTACGCGGAGATCATCAAAATGTCTGTGGGGAGTCCTTGGACCCTTCCACGTCGTCCGGACCTGCTTTCGCAAGGACCGATATACCACCCTTCCTTACTAACTCTAAGTTTAACGGCCTGGCTATTGAATCCCACATCCTAAAGAAGAGAGGTCTCTCTAACTCTGTGGTATCAACTATAATCAATGCCAGGAAGCCTGTATCCAGGCAGATCTACTATAGAGTTTGGAAGGCGTACATCACTTGGTGCGAGGCCAGAAAATGGCATCCACGTAAGTACGTTATAGGCAGAATTCTGGACTTCCTGCAGTGGGCTGTAGACAGGAAGTTTGCCTTAAGTACTATCAAGGGCCAGGTTTCGGCCTTGTCAATACTATTTCAAAGGCCCCTGGCTATGCATTCACTTGTCAAATCCTTTATGCAAGGTGTGACTCGTATTATTCCACCGATTAAGGCTCCCATATGCCCATGGGATCTAAATTTGGTTCTGTCGGTTCTGCAGAAGCAGCCATTTGAACCTTTGCGGCACATTTCCTTGGTTCTACTCACCAGGAAATTGATATTTTTAGTAGCCATATGCTCGGCTAGAAGAGTGTCGGAATTAGCCGCCATGTCCTGTAAAGAGCCATATCTGGTTATCCATAAGGACAGAGTAGTATTACGTCCTCACCCAGCCTTTCTTCCTAAGGTGGTATCGAGGTTTCACTTGAACCAGGATGTGGTTCTTCCTTCTTTTTTCCCCAAACCAAGCTCGGTAGAGGAAAAGTTATTGCATTCTTTGGATGTAGTAAGAGCAGTTAAAGCTTATCTAAAAGCCACTGCTCAGATTCGTAGAACGGATTCTTTGTTTGTTCTGCCGGAAGGCCCCAGAAAGGGTCAGGCAGCATCAAAATCTACTTTAGCCAAGTGGATTCGACAGGTCATAATACAAGCCTATGGCTTGAGAAGTAGACCGCCTCCGTTCAAAGTTAGGGCGCACTCCACGAGAGCAGTTGGAACTTCATGGGCAGTGCATCACCAGGCCTCCCTGGCGCAAATTTGTAAGGCCGCAACATGGTCTTCAGTACACACGTTTACTAGGTTCTACCAGGTGGACGTTAGAAGTCAGGAGGATGTCGCCTTTGGGCGCAGTGTGTTGCAGGCTGCAAAAGATCCTCATGCCTGATGGCGCCCAGCTTATGTATGGTGTATCCCCCCCCTCATGTGGCATTGCTTTGGGACGTCCCACATAGTAATGACTATGCTGCTCTGTGTCCCGTGATGTATGAACAAGAAAGTAGGATTTTTAAAACAGCTTACCTGTAAAATCCTTTTCTTGGAGTACATCACGGGACACAGAGCTCCCACCCCTCTTTTGGGGACACGTATTGCTTTGCTACAAAACTGAGGTACTCCCGGATGGGAGGGGCTTATATAGGGGAGGGTACTTCCTGTTTTGGAAGTTGCCAGTGCCAGCACCTGAAGGTAATTCTATATAACCCACATAGTAATGACTATGCTGCTCTGTGTCCCGTGATGTACTCCAAGAAAAGGATTTTACAGGTAAGCTGTTTTAAAAATCCTACTTTTTCTCAATAATCTACACTCATAATGACAAAGTGGAAACAGAATTTTAGATTTTTGCAAATTTGTGACACTGCAAAACCTGAAATATCACATTGGCATAAGTATTCGGACCCTTTGCAACAACACTTGAAATTTAGCTCAGGTGTCTCCCATTTCTCTTGATTGTTGCTGAGATGTTTCTACACCTTGATTGGAGTCCACCTGTGGTATATTAAATTGATTGGACGTGACTTGCAAAGACACACACCTCTCTATGAAAGGCCTCACAGCTGACAATGCATACTGTATCAGAGCAAAAGCCGTGAGGTCAAAGGAACTGTCTGCAGAGATCAGAGACAGGATTATTGCAAGGCACAGATCTGGGGAAAGCTACATAAAAAATGTCTGCTGCACTGAAGGTTTCCAAGAGCACAGTTGCCTCCAGAGTTCTCAAATGGAAGAAGTTTGGCACAACCAGGACTCTTCCAAGAGCTGGTCACCTGGCCAAACTGAGCAATTGGAGAAGGGCTTAGTAAGAGATGTGACCAAGAACCCGATAGTCACTCTGAGCTCCAGAGATCCTGTATGGAGATGAGACAAAGTTCCAGAAGGACAACAATCACTGCAGCCTTTCACCAATCTCGGCTTTATGGTACAGTGGTTGGATAGAAGCCTCTCCTGGGTAAAAAACACACGAAAGCCTGCTTGGAATTTTCAAAAAAGCACCTGTGAGAAACAAGATTCTCTAGTTTGACAAAACCAAGATTGAACGGTTTGGGATCAATTCAAAATGTTATGTCTGGAAGAAACCAGGCACCGCTAATCACCTGCCCAATACCATCCCAACAGTGAAGCATAGTGGTAGCAGTATCATGCTGTGGGGGTATCTTCAGCAGCAGGGACTGTAAAGCCTCATTGACATCCAAAATGGAGACCATCCACATTGAGTTCTCCTAAAGCAAGATGTTCAGAACCTGAGGGAGAGAACCGGGGCTGCAGAAGAGCACATTAGCAGCCTGGAGCATACTCTTTCGCCACACTCTGCCACTGCAAAGACTTCCTCTCAGGCTCAAGTTGGATGACTAGGTCAAGAAAAAATTATCTAGGATTCTTTGGCTTTCCCAAGAAATCTGAAGGGACCTCTGTACAATTCCTGTACAATTCCTTACCTCATGGCTTATAGATATCCCAGGGGAAGACACCATCATTCACCACTGAGCAAGCCCATCATACTCCACCTCGTTGTCCTCAGCTGGTAAACTCTCCATGACCTCTAATTGCAAGGATCCTAAACTTCAAAGGCAAGGTTGCCACCCTCGATGCTGCATATCTTCAGGGAGAACTCTGTTTAAATGGAAATGCGACAGACATCCAGGAGCAACGTTATTAATATCATTGAAGTTAAAAAAAAAACTCCTTCAAGATAAAGGCCTATGGTACGCCTTGCCATATCCCGCTAAGCCCTAGGTGATTTCTCTGGATAAAGCAATTTTCTTTACATCTGCAAAGTAAGTTATGATCTGACTGGGTGAGTCCTTCAGACCCCCTCCTCACAATGACTGCTCATGAGGGACCAGATGAGTATCTTACCACTAAGTTTTCTTTTCAGTGTTTCATACTCGTTTTAACATTTCCCTACTCTGTTATGCCTGATCTGACAGTGTTATGGGTCAGACATAGCCTTGCCCTGCTTGGGACTTTTTACTACCCTATTCTGTCCCTACACATGGGTGCTATGTGCAAACCATGGGTAGTCCATTAAGCTATGGTCTGGACATTAGCAATGTTTAATCCATGTATTTGTTCTACCTAGCTTACAAATTTTGTCTTTGATTACCAGAGTTTCTTGATTTAATTCGTCCCCATTACCCTACAACCCATATTCTGCCCGGGGAGACATATGGGGAACCAGGATCTCCGTGTCGACTATCACCACCTCCCGTGGCAGTGGCAATATTCTTGATGTTTTGGGTTCTCACATGCTCTATCATCGGGATGGAAGAGCAGGGAGGGACAGGTTATTGCTGTAGATCGTTTTTTTTTTTTTTTGTCTGTCATGTTTTCAACTCTCATATGTTTAAGCAACATTGTTGCATATGCTATTTCAAACTGTCCTGCAACCTATTTGTAATATTTCTGTAATGTCTAAGTTATTTCCTGGTATATCTGAGGTTTGGTTTCACCTCTTAAATGATCCATGGGGTTTACATTTTTAATAAAAAAAAAAAACAAGCCACGTATTTTGTCTCCAAGTGACCCATTTGGTTGGGTCAAAACTTCTAGTGCACAACAAGCGCTGAGTCATGAAAATCCTTAATGCCACTTCACCTTGTACCCTGAATGTCAATTATTTTTCCCTCACTGCATATAGCTGTCAGAAAACTGATACTTGTGCATATCTATGCCCTTCTCCCTTTACTCCAATTCTACAGAATAAACTTGCTCTATTGTCCCGTTAGGTAACAGATGGACCTCGTTTTTTTTTTTTTTTTTGTAGAAGACACAACCTAGAATCTTTTGAATGGCTCCAATAGACTGCATCATTTACTGACTGGATAGAAAAGTATGATTTGATTGATGTGTGGCGGTGGAGGCATCCAGATGACGGTGTGGCGGTGGAGGCATCCAGATGACTGACAATTCTCCTCATTCTGACATTTATTATAACACGTCTAGAGTTGACCTAGCTTTTGCCTCTCATGTAACACTCACTTTACTATCTGATGCTAGGTTCTTACAGAGAGGCATCCCAGACCATGCCCCTCTTGCACATGAAATTTATCTCCTTGATCCCTCTGGCCCTGGGCTTCATATGATGTCTAAACCTGTACAGCTGGATGATCAGGCGGTTACAGGGTAATTTTAATGCCGCGTACACACGATCATGATTCACGGCGGTGAAAACACCGCCGTGAATCACGACAGGAAAAACGTGGGAACGGCTTGTTCCCCCACACACGGCCGTTTTTCCCGTCATTTTTTCTCTTGACGAGAAAAACGACCGTGTGTAGGCTCCGCGGCAGTATTTCCCTATGGGAAAACTGTCGCGGAAAAAAATGTCAGGAATCACAACGAGAAAAATTAGAGCATGTTCTAATTTTTCTCGTCGTGATTAATGCCGTTTTTCCCATCGGGGAAAAATGGCAAAAAGCCCACAGACGATCGTTTTTTCTCGTCCAAAGGAAAAAATTAAATTTTTCCCGACGGGAAAAATGATCGTGTGTACGCGGCATAAGAGTATCTCTGAATATTAGCATTTTAACACCTAGTTCGGTGTGGAAAGCATTTAAAGCCACTTTACAGGGCATGTTTATGTCCTTTATATTAAAGGGGAGTTCCAGCCTTTTTTTATGTTTATTATAAGTCAGCAGCTACAAAAAGTGTAGCTGCTGGCTTTTAATAAACATACACTTACCTGTTCCACTGTCCAGCGACGCGCCTCCCGGAGCTCCTCTCCCCCCCTTCTCCGCCGGCGCCTCCATTCATTGTGTGGGCACCCGGCCGTGACAGCTTTCAGCTTCACAACCGGGCACTCACTGCACATGCGCGAATGGCGCAGCGCTCTGAGTGGACAGGCGATCGCCTGGGACCTGTCATGTCCCAGGTGATCGCCTACAGGGAGGGGCCGCCACAAGGCAATATGACGTATCGCCTAGGCGACCCCAGGGCGGTAGGAGGAAGAGGGACAGGAAGTCCCACTCCTACTGAAGCCCCCACCCCCCCCCAAAAATGACATGCCAAATGTGGCATGTAAGGGGGTGAGGAGTGGATAAAGCGGAAGTTCCAAATTTGGGTGGAACTCCGCTTTAATACAACAATATACTCACTGACGAATTACAGACTGCCATGCTTCATACTGAACTTTTCTATGCCACTACCTCTACACCGGACAATTTAACTTGACTGGCTTAATAAATGCAGAACCTTTGCACTTTGTCTCCTAGTTCTCACAAAAAAATTGTTACATTATAAACAAAAAAGAATTGAACGTGACGATAAAGCAGGTCTTCTACTTGCTTGCCTTGCAAGATCAGATCATGCTCCTACCTTCATTCCTCAGATAATGACACCATCTGGCCATTTGGAGACATCTTCCCATGAGATTCTGGATGCCTTCACATCCTTTTATTCTTCATTCTACTCAATGTCTGTATAATTGTCTAATTATTTGGAGAATATTCCTTTCCCTACGTTACAGCCCTAAATGAAGGTAGAGTTTAACAATCCCATCACTACTGATGCTAAAAAAGAACCTGCCATCTCCCAATGACCAACCCTCTTATAAGCTTGGATGGCTTCCTGGGCAAATAGTATGTCAAATTTACGAAATGATTAGACCTTTACTGCCACGGTATAAGTTGAGGTTCTACCCCCCTTTCCACAAGAGAGGCACTCATAGTCCTAATTTTAAAACCTCAAAGACCCTACCAGGTGCTATTTCCATCCTCCCATCTCCTTAATTAATGTGGGTGTCAAAATATTAGCTATGGTGCTGGCTAAACAAATTAACTACTACCTCTAGGACCAGATATGGACAGATATAACTTAAGTGGTCCTCACCATTATTCCAAGTTACCTGCCAAGACTAGTCAGAGTTTGAAGACGCATACAAAGACCCAGTGGTTTCATCTAGGAATAGAGTAATACAACTAAAATTGTTTTATCACATCCATTATACACCTACTAGACTAAAAATGGGTCTACACTCATTTGCAGTTTGCATTAGGGGGTGTGGAGAAACTGCTGACTTTCCATTGTTTCTGAACTTATCACTATGTCCGAGACTTCTAGCTAAAAGTCAATGACTTTATCTCCGTAGCCCTGGGACTTCCCAACTGCCTGCTAGGCATTATATTATTGGACACCTACAAATTCCCCCCCACTTCCAGGGATGTTTGCAAAAACCTGATCAATAATGTTCTAGCACTGTACAAATGTACTTGCAAACTCAGGAAAAAGCAAAAGATCTTTAGAAAAGTATGGGGCGTATGGGTTAGATCTACCCATACACTTGATATTCTGGATCCAGCTCTCTGACTTATCCCTTCTTAAGCTATTGGTTTCTGAATATTGCAATTATGATTTTTTTTGTACTTGTCTCACTAAACCTATAGTCACCCTGGTATGATGAGAAGTGGGAGACTGGTAAGATTGTTCTGTATGTTATTGTACATGTTTTACAGACTAAAAATCTATAAAACATATCTTTAAACAACAAAAACCATAGTAAATTGAAAACTAAACTACATTAGTTCATACTGGTTACAGCACATAAGACACCATAACTGATTTTTGCCCCTTGTCAGTAAGAAACCTGCTATGATTTATAGATGGCTGCAGACAAATGGCTATATACCATTAAATTACATATATAGGAGCCGTCCTGAGATTTACACAGCCCTGCCACACTATGGCCAATTTGGCGACCTGACTGTTTCTCTACTGTAGTAAAGCAATCTAGCTAGGTCACGTCCCTGTCCCCAGCTTGTGAATGTTGAAGGCCAGCCCCCATATAACCCTGCCTCTAACCATAATGGTTGCTAGTGTCCTGAGAGTTTATACGCTTTTCTCTCTGCTCTGCTAAGAAAAAGTGTAGCTATATTTTTGCCAGCCTTTTTATTTCTATTTTTTCTTTTTTCTTTTTTCTTTAGCCAGCTTCTTTGTTGACTTTAAATGAGTTCACCTTTTGGAAGATGTTACATGTTCCATCCGTAATATAGGTGGAACATGTAACCTGTTCCAGCAGCTGCAGCGCTTTAAAAGGAGCAGACAGATACACTGAGAAGTCTGCAAGAGTCCTGCATGGCACCCCCAATCTGATCTTGGGTGCAATGCTTTCCAGGCTCCAAGTAAAAAATAATAAATGCACATTTTTTTACCTAAAAAGGTGTGTTTTTTTTTTGTTTTTTGTTTTTTTTTAAAGGTGAACGTATCTTTTAAGCAAGACTTCAAAAACGCTGCTTTAGCTGGTCTCCACGCAGCAACCTATTTGCTTAGCAACAGATTTGGTGTCTATACCCAGATCCCGCTGGACTGGAAGATTGCAGGGCTTAAAGGAGTTGTAAAGGTACATTTTTTATTTTCTAAATAGGTTCCTTTAAGCTAGTGCATTGTTGCTTCACTTACCTTTTCCTTAGATTTCCCTTCTAAATATTTTTTTTCTTTGTCTGAATTTCTCACTTCCTGTTTATCCTCAGTAAGCTGTTCAGTAAGCTGTTCTGGATGACTCCACACCACTCGGATGATGGTGTGGAGTTCAGTGAGGAGAAACAGGAAGTGAGAAATTCTGACAAAGAAAACAAACCTTTAGAAGGTAAATCAAAGGAAAAGGTAAGTGAAGCAACAATGCACTAGCTTAAAGGAACCTATTTAGAAAATAAAAAATGTACCTTTACAACTCCTTTAACTGGAATGTGACAATCAGGCACTAGGTGTATTGTTGCCCTTTCTAGATCTCTGTGTACTGTGTTAGCCATAGAGCCCTTTCCAGGTCCAGAGCCATGGCACATCCTCTGGGGTGACCCTGTTTCTGAAGTCTTACGTAGTGAGTAGGGCTGAAGCGCTGGGGACTACCTCACAGTTGGTATCATTAGGTGCCATTTTACAATTCCTGCCACCACCATCATACTGGTAATGGTTAGGGCTGGAGAATTGAGTGATGTCTTCTGCTAGGTGGAGTGCTATGCACTCTGCATTCTTCTTTTTTTTACATTTCAGCCTGGAGGAAGCACCATCCCACTGCTAGCACCAATGGATATCTGCTCTGTGGTTGCATTCCGCTGCCCACCTCACTGTGTCACTTCAGCCAATCTGAAACCCTCATCAGAACCGGCTGCTGCAGTTTGAATACTTATGGCCATGCCTTGTATTGGCCCTAGTTGCTGATTGGCACAGCATGTCTTCTCATAGACACACAGAGGATAGTTCCCCTGCTGTGGGTGACCCCAGCTTATATTCCCCTATTGGTTCTGGGGGCATTTTCCTGGTATCACAGGATAGAGCCAACACATGTATCTCAGCTGCCCTGCAGCGTTATTACTGTGCTACTGTACATAGCTATAACTTAACTTCGACCTCCCCAGGTAACCTGACACCCTGTTCCTGCCTTAGTAAGAACTTGCACTTGGGAGTTGTTTCGTACATAGGCATTCCTTCTCCGAGAAATTCTGTATCCTTGAATGATGCTCAGTATTCCCTCTCCCTAGAGGGATCTTCTGAATTACATTCAGTTTCCACTGCTTCCTCCCCAGACAGGGTTCTGACCCTTCAGCAGCACTGGTAGTTGTTGCTTCTTTTTTTTTACATTCCAGTTGTGGGACTCTTGGGCAGCCTTCCTTGAAAATGATGTGTTTTAAGTTATATAGTCACATAGTTATTTAAGTTGAAAAAAAGACACAAGTTCTAGTTCTACCAATTTAAAAAAAAAAAAAAAACATACAATCCCATATACACAATCCTATACCCACAGTTGATCCAGAGGAAGGTGAAAAACTCCAGCCAAGCATGATTAAATTTGCTACAGCAGTTATCCAGTTATATTATGTACATTTAGGAAAGAATCCAGGCCTTTTTAAAGCAATCTACTGAACTGGCCAGAGCCAGCTCTTGAGGCAGTCTATTCCACATTTTCACAGGTCTTACTGTGAAGAAACCTTTCCATATTTGGAGATGAAATCGCTTTTACTCTAGACGTAAAGAGTGCACCCTTGTCCTCTGTGATGACCTTTTAAAGTGAATAGCTCAACACCAAGTTCACTATATGGATCACCTATTTATTTATACATGGTGTTCATATCCCCTTCCTTAATCTCCTTCTCAAGAGAATAAATTCATTTCCTCTAATCTTTCCTCATAGTTGAGCTCCTCCATGCCTCTTATCAGTTTGGTTGCCCTTCTCTGCGCTTTCTCCAGTTCCCCGATATCCTTTTTGAGAACTGGTGCCCAAAACTAAACTGCATATTCCAGATGAGGTCTTACTAATGATTTGTACAGGGGCAAAATGATCTCTCTCTGGTGTCTATACCTCTCTTAATACAAAAAAGAACTTTGCTCACTTTGGAAACCGCAGCTTGACGTTGCATGTTATTATTAAGCTCATGATCTACCAAAACCCCCAGATCCTTCTCCACTATGGATTCCCCCAGTTGCACTCCCCCCTAGTATGTATGATCTCCCCCAAGCGCATAACTTTACATTTATCAACATTAAACCACATAATTGCCCAATTAAACATTGTGGTTGGCTTGTAAGTTGGAGACATCCTATAAGGATGGTATTCCACTGCATAGCTTGGTGTCACATGCAAAGACTGAAATGGTACTTTTAATAACAAAGAAAAAAGAAATGGTACTTTTAATCCCAGACCATATGTCATTTATAAAGATATTAAAAAGTAAGGGTCCCAACACTGAACCTTTGGGTACACCACTAATAACCTTAGACTATTCAGAGTATGAATCATTAACCACTACTCTCTAAAATCTGTCTATTAGCCAGTTTTCTATCCATTTACAAACTGATCTTGCCAAGCCTATAGACTTTACCTTATACATTAGCCGTGGGGGGGGGGGGGATGTGTCAAACGCATTTGCAAAATTCAAGTATACTATATCCACAGCCACCCCTCTGTCCAAAAATTTACTTCCTCATAAAAAGAAATCAGGTTTGTTTGACAACTTCTATCTTTCATGAATCCATGCTGTCCAGCAAAAACTCATCTATATGGTCTTTTATTAACCACTTAAGCCCCGGACCATTTTGTTGCTAAAGGACCAGACCCCTTTTTGCGATTCGGCACTGCGTCGCTTTAACTGACAATTCGTGCGACGTGGCTCCCAAACAAAATTGACGTCCTTTTTTTTCCCACAAATAGAGCTTTCTTTTGGTGGTATTTGATCACCTCTGCAGTTTTTATTTTTTGCGCTATAAACAAAAATATAGCAACAATTTTGAAAAAAATGCAATATTTTTTACTTTTTGCTATAATAAATATCCCCAAAAAATATATAAAAAAACATTTTTTTCCTCAGTTTAGACCGATACGTATTCTTCTACATATTTTTGTTAAAAAAAATCGCAATAAGCGTTTGATTGGTTTGCGCAAAAGTTATAGCGTCTACAAAATAGGATAGTTTTATGGCATTTTTATTATTAGTTTTTTTACTAGTAATGGCGGCGATCAGTGATTTTCATCGTGACTGCGACATTATGGCGGACACATCGGACACTTTTGACACTATTTTGGGACCATTGTCATTTTTACAGCGATCAGTGCTATAAAAATGCACTGATTACTGTGAAAATTACACTGGCAGTGAAGGGGTTAACCTGTAGGGGGTGCTGAAGGGGTTAAGTGTGACCTAATGAGTGATTCTTACTGTGTGGGGGCGTGGCTTGGCGTGTGACGTCACTGATCGTCGTTCCCTATGACAGGGAACAGACGATCAGTGGCAGTCTCACTAGGAAGCACAGGGAGAGGTTTGTTTACACTTACCTCTCCAAGTTCTTCAGCTCTGTGACCTGATCGTGGGACACCGGCGGTGATCGGGTCCGCGGGCGCGGTCACGGAGTGCCCGACAGGGTCGCAAACACGGCGGCGCACTTGAGACCCACAGCCGCGCACATTAAAGGGGACGTACCTGTACACCAATGTGCCCAGCCGTGCCATTCTGCCGATGTATATCGTCGTGTGGCGGTCGGCAAGCGGTTAAACTCTCCAGTATCTTCTCGACTATAGAAGTTAAACTAACAGGTCTATAGTTACTTGGTAAAGACTTTGATCCCTTTTTTAATATAGGCACCACATTGGCCCTACACCAATCCAGTGGTACTATTCAAGTCATTAACGAGTGCCTAAAAATTTTAAACAATCGCTTTGAAATGACAGAGCTCAATTCTTTTAGGATTCGTGGGTGGATGCCATCTGGTCCAGGTGCTTTAGCCACCTTTATTCTGTCTAAATAGTTATGGACCATATCACTTTGAGCCATTATGGACATGAGCTCCTGATGCTCCTTTGTATACACAGAGCTGAAGAAAGTGTTATTTAACTGATTGCCGACCAGCCGACGCAATTTTACTTTTGACGGCAGAATGGCACGGCTGGGCAAAGCGACGTTACCTTACGTCGCTTCGCCTTTTGGCTACAAGGGGCGCGCACCGCCGGAGGCACGCCTGTGGCTCACCACCCACGGGAGCCACAATCACTCGTGACAACACGAGAACCGGGATCTGTGTGTGTAAACACACAGATCCCGGTTCTTTCAGGGGAGAGGAGACTGATCGTGTGTTCATACTATGTATGAACACCGATCTCTCTCTTCCCCTAGTTAGTCCCATCTCCCCTACAGTTAGAACACAATGAGGGAACACAGTTAACCCCTTGATCGCCCCCTAGTGTTAACCCCTTCCCTGACAGTGACATTTATACAGTAATCAGTGCATTTTTATAGCACTAATCGATGCATAATTGTCAATCGTCCCAAAAATGTGGCCGCCGCAATATCGCAGTCCCAATAAAAATCGCAGATCGCCGCCATCACTAGTTAAAAATAAAGTAATAAAAATGCCTTAAATCTATTCCCTATTGCGTAAACGCTATAACGTTTGCGCAAACCAATCAATATACGCTTATTGCGATTTTTTTTTTTTTTTTTTTTACCAAAAATATGTAGAAGAATACATATCGGCCTAAACTGAGGAAAAAAATAGCTTTTTTTTTAAATGGGGATATTTATTATAGCAAAAAGTACAAAATATTGTGTTTTTTTAATCAAAATTTTCGCTCTTTTTTGTTTATGGCGCAAAAAAATAAAAATCGCAGAGATGCTCAAGTACCACCAAAAGAAAGCTCTATTTGTGGGAAAAAAGGACGTCAATTTTGTTTGGGTACAGCGTCGCACGACCACGCAATTGTCAGTTAAAGCGACGCAGTGCCGTATCGCAAAAAATGGCCTAGTCATTGAGCAGCCAAAACTTCTGGGGCTGAAGTGGTTAATAAATTTGCCTTCTCTTTGTCCCCAGTTACCCACTTCAGATTATTTTGTAAAGAACCTACATGCTCAGACCTGACCCTTTTACTATTAATACATTTGAAGAAAGTTTTGGGTTTTGTCCTACTAGCTTTTGTAATCTGTCGACCATTTTACATTTTAGCGTGTTTAATTCGCTTTTTACATATTCTGTTATATTCTTTGTAATGTTTAAACGATAATAGTGTTCCTTCATTCTTATATTTTTTAAAAGCTCTTTTCTTATTATTAATAGCTTTTTTAACTTTGGCCGGGAGCCACATAGGTTTTATTTTTAGCCTTTTAAACGTATTGCCCATGGTAATATACCTTGCAGTGAGCTTGCATACAGTCTTTTTAAAGAATTCCCATTTCTGTTCTGTTCATCGATGCCATTATTCCCTCCCAGTCTAAATCTTGGAGAGCAGCCCTCATCCTTGGAAAATTTGCTCTCTTAAAGTTAAGTGTTTTTATATTTCCCGAATGTGTTTTTAGCTTACATCTAACAGTAACCACTTTAAGACCGGAATTGTTTTTCAGACTGTGTTTACAAGTTAAAAACAAGTTTTTTTGCTAGAAAATTACTTGGAACCCCCAAACATTATACATTTTTTTTCTAACACCCTAGAGAATAAAATGGCGGTCATTGCAATACTTTTTGTCACACCGTATTTGCGCAGCGTCTTACAAGCGCCCTTTTTTTGGAAAAAAATCACTTTTTTTTAATTAAAAAATAAGACAACAGTAAAGTTAGCCCAATTTTTTTTATATTGTGAAAGATAATGTTACGCCGAGTAAATTGATACCCAACGTGTCACGCTTCAAAATTGCACCCGCTCGTGGAATGGCGTCAAACTTTTACCCTTAAAAATCTCCATAGGCGACGTTTAAAAAATTCTTCAGGTTGCATGTTTTGAGTTACATAGGAGGTCTAGGAATAGAATTATTGCTCTTGCTCTGATGATCGCGACGATACCTCACCTGTGTGGTTTGAACACCATTTTCATATGCTGGCGCTGCTCACGTATGCGCTCGCTTCTGCGCGTAAGCTCGACGGGATGGGGCGCTTTAAATTTTATTTTATTTATTTTTTCTTATTTATTTTACCTTATTTTATTGATTTTAAAACTGTTTTTAAAAAAAATTAAAAATTGGGTCACTTTTATTCCTATTACAAGGAATGTAAACATCCCTTGTAATAGAAAAAAGCATGACAGGTCCTCTTAAATATGAGATCTGGGGTCAAAAAGACCTCAGATCTCATTTTTGGACTTAAATGCAATAAAATAAATTGTCATTTGAAAAAAAGACAACAAAAAAATGTCACTTTAAGACGTATGGGCGGAAGTGACATTTTGACGTAGTTTCCGCCCTGCAGTGATATGGAGACGGGTGGGGGCCATCTTCCCCTCACTCGTCTCCATACACAGCAAGGGAGCAGACCCGATCGCCGACGGCACCGGTAAGCGGCGGAGGGCACAAGAGAGCGGCGGGAGGGGGGCCTCTCCCGCCGCCGATAAAAGTGATCTTGCGGTGTATCCGCCGCAGAGACCACTTTTATCTTGTAGCGGATCGCCTGCTGAAGAAGAGGATACAGAGGTTATGGTGGCTAGCTGCTACCATAACAACGGTATTCCTCTTCAAACAGAGGACGTAAAATTTTGGCAGGCGGTCTGGAAGTGGTTAAATGAAATCATGTTATGGTCAGTGCTACCCAGATGTTCTTTTATATGAATATTGGTAATAAGCGCTGCATGGTTTGAGATTACCAGGTCCAACACGGCATCATTCCTAGTCGGGCTAAGCTTTTTCTTATATCCAGAATTTTCTCAAAAGGCCCAACTTCAAGTTTCTACCAGTTGGAGCCTTACAAATGTCTAGTGACTAATAGTCATAGTACTCTCCTCTCCTTCCCTTTTAGTGGCTGATATCTGGGAGTCTGATGGGAAATGAGATGGTCCCTGTGAATCTAATGGTCCATAATATTCATCTGTAGTCTCTTGGGGTCTATTAGGTGGTTCCCTCTGCCATTTTGGAAGGACTCCTGTCTGGGAAGGCTTGGGTCTTTTGTCATCCTTAGACTGGCTAGTTCTACCTTGTTGACCTGTTGTCCAATTTTCCCTTAGGGATTTCGAGGCTATGAAAGCTTCTAGTGGTCCCTTTGTTATCCAGTCTTGTTCCGTTCTCCCATTTGGGTAGTGTTATTACTCCAACTGTTTGTTGGCTCACTGCTTCTGCTGGTGTGGACTCCATGTGCTTTTTGTCGGTGATCCTTGTCTGAGCATTAGGCTGATCCTCTCTGACCTCCCCTGTATTGTTGGCATTTACACAGCCCTGTTGGAACTTCACCTTAATCAGATTCTAGCTTTGGTGCTTTTGGTTGTTGCAAACGGCCCCTGGTGCTATCTTAGGATCCATTGGTGGGTGTTGCCTACTCCTCAGCTAGACTGCTTTTGGACATTCTGACTCTTTCAGAATTCCTTTATTCCTGTGTCCCTCAATAGATAAAGAAACGCCATAAAATCTTTTTCATTGAGAAACAATTCTCCCTTCTCTGTGTTTATTGGCCTTCTTACATAGTAACTGTAACGAGCCCCTTGCTCGCTCGGTTCCACTCTCCCGACACTCCTCTGCTACTATTGGATCATATTGCAGATTGCAACGTCTGATGGTTCGGTCATCCGATGCTCCGGGATTCGAACTACAGCTATGCGCCATTCTAATCCATCTGTTATAGCTCAGAACAAACACCAGGCAGGCTGTATGTAAGTTCAAACAGGAATCTCATTTTCTTTCTCGTACATCACGGGACACAGAGCGACATAGTCATTACTAATGGGTTATATAGATACCGTCAGGTGCTGGCACTGGCAACTTCCAAAACCGGAAGTACCCTCCCCTATATAAGCCCCTCCCATCCGGGAGCACCTCAGTTTTTTGCCAGTGTCTAAGGTGTTGGCCAAGAAGAAACATGTGTTTTTCACTGAGCTTGCGTACAGGTTCTTTTGGGCCTCAGTAAGCTATTCCGGATCCGACCAAAAAAGCTTCATAGCTAAACGGTCGGTACCCGGGCCTTGCAGAGAAGAGCAAGGTTTTGCCTGTAATGCTTCTCTTAGGAGAGCTGGACCCTGGGATCCAGAGCTCTGGTCATACCCACGACCAAGATGTTTTCTGTGCAGGGTGCTATACAGGTCCAGGGGAGTGGAATCCTTGGGAACCCGGTCCCTGAAGGTTTGATTACAATGCCTGCCGTGATAGGTGAAGTTTGGGCTTTTGTGGACCAAACAAAGTCCTGCGGCGGGGAACAGGTAAGTGGGGGCCCCCAGGAACTTGGTTCTATTGGGGGACCCCCAAGCCTAATTTGTCTTTCTGTCTGTTACCTAATGGTATTCCCGCAAAATTCTGTGCATGCCTGTAACTACTAAAAAAATGTAATAATTTTTAATGGTGGTCAAGAAAAAAAAAAAAAAATTTTTTTATATATATATATTTAATATATTAGACTGCGGTACCTGTGTTTGTCCACTAGAGGCCGCTGTGGAATGTTTTCTTGTCATGTGGACTAGCTTCTTCTCAGCAGAGCAAAGTCCAGGCAGATGGTGAGTTCTCTTATAGGAAACTGCTTCCTCTGCCATGTTGCAGTGCTCGTCCATCCCCCGGCCTGCGGCAAAGAGGGGCCCTGGCTCCTGTCCCTTGTTACCATATTTGAAATTAGCGCCAAAGGCGCACGTGCCCGCGCGCGTGCACGCGCCTCTATATATAGAGGTGAGCCGGGAAAGGGGGCGGAGCCTGGGGGATGACGCTCTGTGCGCGCCGCAGCGCTTCTGCGCATGTGCGGGCGTCCCAGCAGTTAAAAAAAAAAAAAAAAAAAACACAATATTGTAGTGAGCTGGCTATGAAGTACAGAGACAGAGCTGGCAACATTTAAAGGCATACAGCAAGCGGTTGATACAGGCATCCCCTAGAAAGGCACATTAGTAGACACCAACTGTGATATAGCAGCAATTGTGCTAGACTATTCTCAGTAAAAGTGGTGTATTACGGCTGGAATACCTCAGCTTTAGGCTTAGGAATATGCCGTCCAGAAGCTCCGGAACTGAATCTTCCAGGAAGCGAAGGGGGTCTCATCGGGCTCGGAGGATCTTGGGCATACTCCTGCTGCACCAGTCTCCCCTGAAGTTCAGAGGTAAGTGACCGTAGAGACCCCGCAGGGGTACTTGGTACTGTGGCTGTCCTCAGTCACCTGCTCCTGTGTATGTAACAGAGGAGGTTTTTTCCTCAGCTCTGGGAGGATTAGAGAGAGATTGTCAACATTTATCGCTGCATCCCTGTCAGGGAAAGCACGCCCGATCTCCGTCTCCTCCTTCAGAGTGCCTGTTAGCAGAGCAACAGTCCCATACAGGGATCGACCTGCCTGAAGGGGATCAGGATAAGGTTGATTCTGTTATAGAGGAATCAACAGTGGGGGAACCTTTTCTCAGCATCTCAAGCTGAAAGATTATGGGTTCAGTCTCTGACTAACATGGTCCGATCAGCATTTAAAAATGCACCTTGCGGAACCATCAACCACTACTGTATCCTCGTTGGGGTCGCTAGAAGCCCCCAGACTGTTTGTTCTTTTCCACTTCACCCTTTACTGAAAGGGCTCATTTACCAGGATTGGGAACGTCCTGAGAAAATATTTATTCCCCCAAGAGATTTCCGGTGGTCTATCCCATGGAGGATAAGTTCATAAAAAAAAAATAAAAAAAAAATGGAAGGTCCCTACAATGGACGCAGCCATCTCTTGTATGTATAAATCACTGACATGTCCAGTGGATAATGTCCAAATGTTCAAGAACCCAATAGATAAAAGATTGGAGTCCTTATGAAAATCTGCTTGGTGATACAACCAGCAGTAGCAGCTATTGGGGTCTGCTAAGCAGTGAAGGATCAGTTGAAACAGGTCTTGAGGGACTTGACAGATCAGCAGGCTTTGCCCTAGCTGATCTACCTAGAGCCTTAGGCTTTGCGGTTGACGCCATAGAGGATTCAGTCCATCAGGCCTCCCGCCTTACGCTGTCTATAGTACATATGCGTAGGCTCCTATGGCTCAAAAACTGGTCTGCTGAAGCTCCCTGTAAAGAATGGCTGGTTAGCGTCCCATTTCATGGTGAACGCTTATTCAGGGAAAACCTGGACAAATATATCCAGAAAATTTCCAGCGGTAAAAATACGCTCTTGCCGGTTAAAAGCAGAGTTAGAGGTCCCTCTTTAAGAGGCCTGCTTCTCCAGTCCCTGGGGCATCGGCTGTGTAACAGTTCCGACGGCCTCCTCGGTCAAATCCCGGGGGTAAAAAACAGGGACAGTAGCAGGGTAATGAGAAACCCTGGGTCAGGGGAGGTACAAAACCTCCCCCAAAGTTAAATTCATGAAGCCCCCACTCAGTCGGGTGGGGGGAGGACTCCAGTTGTTCGCAAGAGACCTGGCGGGACACGATCAAGACAGATAGGTGCTCTCCTCAGTAGGTTTGGGATACAGTTTGGAGTTAAAAGACTCTCCTCCTTCCCATTTTTGAGGTCAAACGTGCCAAGGGATCCCCGGAAGAGAGAGTCCCTCCTGTTGGCACTAGAACAACTATTGCTCCAAGGAGTAATTATGGAGGTTCCCCTGGAAGAATGAGGGTTCGGGTTTTACTCAAACCTCTTTACAGTTCCGAAGCCAAACGGGGACGTGAGGCCCATATTAAATCTAAAAGGGCTAAACAAATTCCTACATATCAGGACTTTCCGGATGGAGTCGATCCGATCGGTAGCCTCTGCCCTACAAGGGGAGGAATGGTTAGCCTCGATCGACATCAAAGATGCTTATTTGCACATCCCCATCTTTCCAGCCCACCAAAAATTTCTACGCTTTGCGGTAGAAGGGCGCCATTTTCAGTTCAGAGCCTTACCCTTCGGTCTGGCCACAGCACCAAGAGTGTTCACAAAAATTCTGGCCCCATTATTGGCCAATCTAAGAACACGAGGTGTAACGATAATGGCATATCTAGACGACTTGTTGCTGATAGACCACTCAGTGGAAAAACTAGAAGTGGTTGTTCACGAGACAATCAAGTATCTGGAATATCACGGTTGGATTATCAACCGAGACAAGTCAGCCCTAAAACCAGTCAAAAGTCTGGAATACTTGGGGCTAAGGCTGGATTCAGACCAGAGAAAGATTTTCTTGCCTCAAGAAAAGGGGTCGTCTTTGAGAGATTTGATCCACTTAGTGGGTTCAAAAAGACAGCCATCCATACGCCTGTGCATGAGGCTGCTGGGAAAAATGGTGGCATCATTCGAAGCAGTACCCTACGGTCAATTCCATTCAAGGAAGTTGCAAAGGGCCATACTGTCAGCCTGGAACAAAAAAGTTCAGGCTCTGGACTTACCAATGTCCTTGTCCCCTTCCGTTCGCAGGAGCCTCCGCTGGTGGTTGGTTCCCCAGAATCTGGAAAGAGGGAAATCCTTCAGTCCGATTTCCTGGAAGGTGGTCACTACAGATGCCAGCCTTATAGGCTGGGGAGCAGTACTGGAGCAATGGTCTCTCCAGGGCAGATGGTCGGATGCGGAAAAGGCCCTGCCCATCAATCTCTTAGAGATACGAGCAGCCCGGTATGCCCTAGTAGCATGGACATCCAAACTCCAAGGGTCCCCTGTCAGAGTTCAGTCAGACAATGCCACAGCAGTGGCATATATCAATCGTCAGGGGGGCACCAGGAGTCGTGCAGCCCAAAGGGAAGTAAATTACATCCTGAGATGGGCAGAAAGATATGTCCCAGCCATATCTGCGGTATTCATTCCAGGGGTGGAGAATTGGAAGGCGGACTTTCTAAGTCGCCAACAATTATGCCCAGGGGAATGGTCCCTTCATCCCGAGGTTTTCCGGACAATATGTCAGCGGTGGGGAACACCGGATGTAGATCTGCTAGCATCCAGATTCAACACAAAAGTGGACAGGTTTGTCTCTTGGGCAAGGGATCCCCTAGCGTGCGGCTCGGATGCCCTAGTGTTCCCTTGGGATCAGTTCAAGCTGATATATGCATTCCCACCGCCACAATTGTTACCTCGATTACTCCGCAGAATCAGGGTAGAAAAGAAACCAGTGATTCTGGTGGCTCCAGCGTGGCCCCGAAGAGCATGGTACGCGGAGATTGTAAAAATGTCTGTGGGGAGTCCTTGGACCCTCCCACATCGTCCGGACCTGCTTTCGCAGGGACCGATATACCACCCTTCCTTACCAGCCCTAGGTTTGACGGCCTGGCTATTGAAGCCCACATTCTAAAAAAGAGAGGGCTCTCTAATGCTGTGGTATCTACCATGATCAATGCCAGGAAGCCGGTATCCAGGCAGATCTACTATAGAATCTGGAAGGCGTACATCGCCTGGTGTGAAGCCAAGAAATGGCATCCACGTAAATACGTAATAGGTAGGATTCTGGACTTCCTACAATGGGCTGTAGATAGGAAGCTTGCCTTGAGTACTATCAAGGGTCAGATTTCGGCCTTGTCAATATTTTTTCAAAGGCCCTTGGCTTCGCATTCACTAGTCAAAGCCTTTATACAAGGAGTGATGCGTATTAGTCCTCCGGTTAATATTCCCATATGTCCATGGGATCTAAACTTGGTTCTGTCGGTTCTACAGAAACAACCATTTGAACCATTACAGCATATTTCCTTAGTGCTTCTCACCAGGAAATTGATTTTTCTAGTAGCCATTTGTTCGGCTAAAAGAGTATCGGAATTAGCAGCTATGTCCTGTAAGGAGCCATATCTGGTTATCCATAAGGACAGAGTAGTGTTACGTCCTCATCCAGCCTTTCTTCCTAAGGTGGTATCGAGTTTTCATTTGAACCAAGATGTGGTTCTTCCTTCTTTTTTCCCCAAGCCTACTTCGGTAGAGGAAAAGTTATTGCATTCTTTGGATGTAGTAAGAGCAGTTAAAGCTTATCTAAAAGCCACTGCTCAGATTCGCAGAACGGATACTTTGTTTATTCTGCCGGAAGGCCCCAGAAAGGGTCAGGCAGCGTCAAAATCTACTTTAGCCAAGTGGATTCGACAGGTCATAATACAAGCCTATAGCTTGAGAAGTAGACCGCCTCCGTTCAAAGTTAGGGCGCACTCCACGAGAGCAGTTGGAACTTCATGGGCAGTGCATCACCAGGCCTCCCTGGCTCAAATCTGTAAGGCCGCAACATGGTCTTCGGTACACACGTTTACTAGGTTCTACCAGGTGGACGTTAGAAGTCAGGAGGATGTCGCCTTTGGGCGCAGTGTGTTGCAGGCCGCAAAAGATCCTCATGTCTGATAGCGCTCAGCTTATATATGGTGTATCCCCCCCCCCTCATTTGGCATTGCTTTAGGACATCCCATTAGTAATGACTATGTCGCTCTGTGTCCCGTGATGTACGAGAAAGAAAATAGGATTTTTATAACAGCTTACCTGTAAAATCCTTTTCTTAGGAGTACATCACGGGACACAGAGCTCCCGACCCTCTTTGGGGACACTTATTGCTTTGCTACAAAACTGAGGTGCTCCCGGATGGGAGGGGCATTATATAGGGGAGGGTACTTCCGGTTTTGGAAGTTGCCAGTGCCAGCACCTGACGGTATCTATATAACCCATTAGTAATGACTATGTCGCTCTGTGTCCCGTGATGTACTCCTAAGAAAAGGATTTTACAGGTAAGCTGTTATAAAAATCCTATTTTTTTTTTCAAATAACAATTTTATTGTGTTTTTCTACAAAGAAAATACAAAGGGATGTAAGACTTCAAAAAAAAAAAAATGGAGTACATTACGTTTCCAGGTTGTCGAACAGAGATAGTAAGGTTTTATCCATATACTTGTAAGCAATAGCAGGCACCCAACCAAAGATGGGAGTGATGCAGAAATGCGTCATAGAAAAAACAAAATCAAACATCCAGCAAACTATTCGGGACAAAGGGAGCCCTTAGAATACTCTCAAGGGAGAGCAAGAAAGAGGAAAAGAGGAAAGAAAAGAAGAGAGATCATCATGGTAGCTCAGTCACCTGGTCACGGTGGGTCCTCCCGAAGGTGCCACAGCTCCCAGACTTTGTCGTGGGCGTCCAGCTTATCCTGCAGCCTGGCCGTCATTTTCTCCATCAGCTCCACGTCTTTGATTCTAGCGTGCAAGGCCTCGGGAGTAGGGGGGGATTGTTTTTTCCAGTTTAGAGCTATGAGACAGCGTGCAGCTGTGAGGATATGGCTTGTCAGTTTTTTGTAGGGTGGGATAAGCCGCAGCGGCGAGAGGCCTAGTAAGAAAACTTGGGGGTCATGGGGATCGGCATTTCCAACAACCGTGACAACAGCTGCTGTACTTCGGTCCAGTAGGGAGTGAGTAGAGTGCAACTCCAATAAATGTGAAGGAGGGACCCCCTGTCTTTCTGGCAGCGCCAACAGCGGTCTGAGCTGGAGGGGTATATGGCGTGGAGCACATCAGGAGTCATGTACCAAAAAAGAAGGATTTTGTAAGTGTTTTCCTTGTATAGAGTGCAGAGGGAGCCCTTCGCTGCCCGAGACCATATGATCCGCCACTGTTCTAGGGGAATTTCCTCATTGAGGGCCTTCTCCCACCTAGTCATGTAGGAATGTTTACCCCTCGAATCCATGGAATAGGCGTTAAGTATTTTATAAATGGATGAGATTAAGCCCTTCTGGGCGGAGCCTGCCAGGACCAAGGACTCAAAGGGGGTTGGGGGGAGAAGTGTAAGTCGGGAGCTATGGTCATAGCATAGTGGCGGATTTGTAGGTAGCTATAAAATGCTTGGCGCGGTAGGCCATATTTGGTCTGAAGTCTAGGGAAGGGTAATAATGTGCGCTTTACGGGATCCACTAGGTTCCCGAAATGAAATAGATTCCGAGACGTCCAGGGGTGCGACATTTGGTGGGAGAGGCTATCCGGCACTTTGGGATTACAGACGAACGAAGTCAAGAGCGAACGTTCAGAGTTCAACCCAAATGGACCCGCCACCCTGCGCCAGAGTCGCCTTAGCTGAGACATGGAGCCCAACAATCGGTCGGGGGGGACCTCCGCACCCGCACTCCAAAGCAGACTATTTGGATGGGTCGGGGCTAGCCATATTTTCTCGATCTCCGTCCACCTGTTATAGGACCACTGAGTGAACCACGAGGCTATAGCACGGAGCTGGGTCGCCTGGTAATACCCGACTAGGTCAGGGACCGCCAAGCCCCCATCCGAACGCGCTGCCAATAGTACCGACCGGGGGACCCTATGTCTCTTGTAGTTCCAAATAAATTTAATAAGGTCAGATTGGAGACTTCTCAGGTGTTTGTAGGGGACTGGGATGGGCAGTGTTTGGAAGAGGTAAAGGAGCTTCGGGAGAATCGCCATCTTAACTGAGGCGATCCGGCCGAATAGAGAAATGCGATGCTGCTTCCATTGCGTGATTAAAGTTCTAATCGAACGGAAGAGTGGGGGGAAGTTCTCCTGATACAGAGTAGAGAATTTTGAGGTGATATGTATGCCTAGGTATTTCAAGGTGGTATTCTTCCAGTGATAGGGAAAGTTGGCCTTCAGCTGAGCGAGTTCCGTTTCAGGAATATTAATAGGTAGGGCCTCTGACTTGGATTTGTTAATTTTGAATCCCGAAAGGGCTCCATAGCGGGCCAGTTCCGCGTGGAGATTTGGAAGAGAGATCCTAGGCTGCGTCAGTGAAAGGATAACATCGTCTGCAAACATGGAGACTTTAAATTCCCGACCCCGTACCGAGATTCCCCGGATAGCCGAGTTACCCCGGATGGAGGCTGCCAAGGGTTCAACGCAAAGCGCGAACAGCAGGGGTGAGAGCGGACACCCCTGCCGTGTGCCATTGGTTATAGAGAACGAGGGCGAGAGGGCAAAAGGGGTTTTTACCTGCGAGGACGGGTTGGAGTAGAGGTGTTGGATTGCTTGCAAAAAAGGACCCCGGAACCCAACATGGCGGAGCGTCGCAAACAGGAAGGGCCACCCAAGCCGGTCAAAGGCCTTCTCGGCGTCCAGGCTAAGGAGCAGGGACGCCGATTTCTCCCTGTTCGCCACGTCCACCAGATCAATCACTTTCCTAGTGTTGTCGCCTGCCTGCGGGAGCGGCACAAAGCCCACCTGGTCCTTGTGGATGAGGGAGGGGAGGACCATATTTAAACGGATTGAGAGTAGTTTTGTAAAGATTTTTAGGTCTGAGTTCAGGAGGGCGATAGGTCTATAGTTGGCACACAGAACAGGGTCTTTATCGGGCTTGAGGATCAGGGTGATGAAGGAGCGCTGCATATCCGCCGGGACATTAGTGTCTCGCAGGAAGGCATTAAAAAGTTTACACATGTGGGGAAGCAACAGGGGGAGGAAAGACTTGTAGTATTCATAGGGTAGACCGTCTGGACCTGGGGATTTGTGGGAAGGTAGGGATTTAACTGCCTGTTCTATCTCTTCTTCGGTGATCGGCATATTTAAGGCCGTTAGGTCAGAATCCTGGAGTTTGGACACTCCACTCTGGTCTAGGTACTGCGTCATGCGTAGTGAGAGGTCAGGGGAGAGGGGGCCGCTGGGGATGTCAGGATTGTTATAGAGGTGCATATAAAAGTCAGCAAAGGTATGGGCTATGTCCTTAGGATGAGAGTGTATGCTGCCGAATTTGTCTTTGATCTGGTGAGGCGTAGTCGCAAGGTGGCTATCCCGCAGCTTTCTCGCTAAAAGGGAGTGGGCCTTATTACCTTTGTCATAATAAACTTGTCGCAGTCTAATCAGAGCCTTTTCTACCCGACCTAGTGCTAGATCCTTTAGTGTCATACGCAGGTTCGTGATTTTTTTAAGAAGGGAGAGGGTGGGGGACGTCAGCAGCCGTCGCTCCAAGACCCCAAGCTCCCTCTCGGCTCGCAATTTCGCAGCCAAGGCATCCCTCCTCAGAGCTGAGGATATCGCCATGCATTTACCTCGGATGACCGCCTTATGAGCCTCCCACAACGTGGAGAGGGACACGTCGGGTGTGGAGTTCTCCGTGAAGTAAAGTTGCAGGGTGGTGCTCATGTCTGTTTTGGACGGGGGGTGTTGGAGGAGAAATGTGTTTAACTTCCAGTTGTAGGGTCTAGAGACTGGGGAGCCCACGTCCAACGTAAGCAAGATAGGTGCGTGGTCTGACCAGGAGATCGGGAGTATCCGTGCCTCACGGGTCACTCGGAGCGTGGAGCTGTTGGTAAAGAAGTAGTCGATACGAGAATGGGTGCGATGCGGGGCGGAGTAGAAGGTGTACTGCCGATCACCCGGGTGGAGAGCCCTCCAGGCATCAAAGAGAGCATAACGTCTGGAGAGTTGGCGGAAAAGCTTCGAGTCCCGGAGGGCTCGAGCCGACGACGCCTGGGGGCTCACCACCAGGCGATCCGCAGTTGCAGAGTGGGCCAAGTTAAAGTCGCCCCCTATCACCAAAAGCCCATGTTCAGTTCTGAAGAGGCGGGCAAACACCCCTGACAAGAATCTATGTTGCTTAACATTCGGGGCATATAGAGCACAGAACGTGATCGCCTGTGTACGCCACAGTCCCCGAAGGATAACAAAGTGACCACGTGGATCACTATAATAACCAGAACAGGTAAATGGAGACCCGTGCTTGATCAGTATAGCAACCCCAGCTCGCTTGCGGGGGCCGGAAGAGGAGTAGATCTGGGGAAACTGCCTGGATGCGAATGCAAATGACCCCCCCTTGTCAAAATGTGTCTCCTGGACGAGGACAACGTCTGCGCCCGACTGTCTAAACTCCCTCAGCGCCAGATGCCTCTTTCTGTCGGAGTTCAGGCCGTGTACGTTCAGGGACAAGACCTTAGCCATGGCAACGGGTGGGGGATGCGAGGAAGTCTCTTACCTGGCTTGGCGTGGAGCTGACGAAGGCCAGGGGTCAGGGACCTGCACACCTCGGGAGATGGTCCAGGTGAGTTCCACGAACCGCGCGGAGAGCCACTCGATGATGAAGAAGGAGAGAGAAGAAAGAAAGACCAGAAAATAGGAAAAGAAAGAAAGTGAGCACATAGAAAACAATAGACAAATAGAACAAATACTTGCATTTGACCTTGAAAGGCTAATAGGCCTAGGTCAATACGGTTTCCCAGGGATCCACCCAACCAAAGTCCACTAGGAAAGGTCAGGCGGATGCAAGGGAGCCCTAAGTTGGTCAGTGGACACGTAAAAACTCAGCTAAGAGATAGTAAACACTTAACCAGGGAGGGGGGGGCGGGGATGCAACAAAAAATCCTACTCTCACGAGACCCATCTGGGGCTCGCCCGTAAGAGAAACTGGGAATTTAAGCTAGGACACTTAAGAGGGGACTAGAGGTTCAAGAATGTCCAGGGCTGAAACAGCAGGCGAATCATATAGGCAGGCAGTTCAGTAAGAGGCAACATATGGGAAGAGTCTCAGCAGGTTCAGCCATTGCTGTGCCGAGCAGCCTTGCGGGAAGCCCCATTATTTCGTGGGCGATTAGATGAGGAGACTTTCTGCCAAGTTGCAGGTGGCGGGGGTGGCGTCGCCACGAGGTCCCACTCTGGTAGTTGGGGGACGGGTATCCCCAGGGCGTCACAAAAGGCAGGAAGATCCTCGGGATATCTCAATGCAGCCGATTTGCCCTGATGGTTAGCCGTTAGACTGAAGGGGAAACCCCATCTGTAGGGGATGTTCTCCTCTTGCAGGGCATGAAGTAGCGGTTGTAGGAGTCTGCGCTTCTGCAGGGTGATCCATGAAAGATCCGGGTACAGCTGCAAGGGGGCATCATGTAACATTATTTTGCGCGCCAGTCAGGCCTGTCGCATGATCTCTTCCTTCAAGGGATAAGAGCTGATCCTACAGATGATATCCCGTGGTTTAGAGTTGGCGCCTTTGGGGCGCAAGGCCCGGTGGGCTCTGTCCATTTCAATGTGCGTTGTGGGGGGCTTCCCTAGAAGATTGTTAAACACAGTCTGTAAGGAGTTCTTTATGTCCTCAGGGCCATCCGACTCCGGGACCCCCCTCACCCGGATGTTGTTTCTGCGCCCCCTATTGTCCAAGTCCTCCACATGACGTTGCATATCTCTCAGGAGGGAACGGTGGTCTGCGCCTTGTAGTTGGACCCTGTGAACAGCTAGCTTGGTGTAGGAATCTCATTTTATTGGATGCACACACACACTTTTATACAGCAGTTTGAACACCCTGCTATTCCAAGGTTCATGACAATACTCCCTCCTGGGAAATAGTCCAACAGCCACAGTGGGACCCCGAACGGGTCAACTCGAGGATGTTGGAAAAGTAGTCTTAAGGTTCCAGGTCTGTCTGCCGGGATAACCCATCTGCATTATTGTCTTGAGGCCCTGGCCCATAATCGGAAGGCAAGAGGCTAGCATTCAGTCCTCTCCAAAAGCCTCTGTCCCGGCTAGGTCTGTCACAGTAACATAGTTAGTCTGGTTGAACAAGACACAAATATATCTAGGTCAACCAATAAAAAGGGAAAACAAAAATAATACAATCCTATACCCACAGCTGATCCAGAGTAAGGCAAAAAAAAACAGCAAAGCATGATCCCATTTACTCCAGCAGGGGAAAAAATTCCTTCCTGATCCCCCAAGAGGCAATTGGATATTCCCTGGTAGAACTTTACCTATAAATGTTAGTATCCAGTTATAGTATGTACATTTAGGAAATAATCCAAATTACTGCGCTGGACAGAACCAGCTCATAAGGGAGTATATTCCAAATTTTCACAGCTCTTACTGTGATCAACCTTTACATATTGATCATATCCCCCCTTAATCTCCTCTTCTCAAGAGAGAATAAATTCAGTTCCTCTAATCCACCTCCTAGCTGAGCTCCTCCATGCCTCTCATCAGTTTGGTTGCCCTTCTCTGCACTTTCTCCAGTTCCCCAATATTATTATTATTATTATTATTATACAGGATTTATATAGCGCCAACAGTTTGCGCAGCGCTTAAATCCTTTTTTTGTGAACTGGTGCCCAAAACTGAACTGCATTTTCCAGATAAGGTCTTACTAATTTGTGCAGGGGTAAAATGATGTCTCTCTCCCTGGAGTCTATACCTCTTAATACAAAGAAAATTGAAAATTGTATAAAATACATACTGTAATTTTCCTTTCCTGACGCCAAACCATGGCAGCTTACTAGTGCTAAAGCTCTGCCTCTTGTCCACTCCCTCAGGACCAGTGAATAGCATAAAAAAGGAGTAGTTAGCCGCCTCTCCTATTCTTTGTAACAAGCCACATACCGAAACATACAGGGTAGGCCCGTATGCTGCCATGGTTTGGCGTCAGCTGGCAACATGGCAGCATACTAGTAATAACTAGCTGACAGGGTGGGTACTGCTTTAACAACATAAGAAGTTCATTTATAACGTAACAGAAGATTGGCTCGCCCTTACACCAAAGTCCACAAAAGACAAGGTGCCTGGATCAACTCTATAATGCCTTTTAAGAAGGTTTTTTGGGAAGACCATGATGCCGCTCTACAGATGGTCTCCATCGATACATTCGAAAGGGCCACCCACGAGAGCTGCTACCGCCCTCTCACCCCTTTGCCCTGTATGCTCTGCGTATAAGTTGAACGATCCAGCTTGCCAAAGTCCTTGTGGTAGCCTCCTTTCCTCATTGTTTTCCAGATGCGATTATGAAGCGTTTATCTGAGCATCTGAAGGGAGCAGTAGCCAAAAGATATTTCCCTTACATTCTGGAAATGTCCAACTCATGTAACCTGCCCGTATCTTCTTCCGGGAAGTTAGGCAAAGCACACATACCCATCTGGTGAAATTATGTTGCTACCTTTGGAACAAAATGGTCTACTGGTCGTAGTTCCACTCGATCTGGAAAAAATACAATACTTCTCTCTGAGGCTCCCAGGGCCTACAGCTCTGCCAGAGGTTATTGCAGTAAAAAAAAACACCTTGTAAGTAATGTCCCAAAGCGAACACTGTTCTGTTGGAGAAAATGGCTGACCAGACAGGAAGTCTAGTAATAGACAGTGTAGCGGAACTCCAAAGTTCGCTGGGAAATCCTTGAAGCTGAGGAAGTACTAACTTATCCAAGGCAACCTTTTATCCCAGTAACTGGACGACACACAGTTCTGGGAGTAAATCAACACTTTATTTAGCCACAGCTGGCTTTTTATATCATTCCCCATGCAAGGGGTTTCTTAACTCATTTCCCAGGGGCATTCCCTTCAGCAACTAACAGATGACAGTCATTTAATTACCTGGAACTATTTCTAACACACTTGGTATGCGTGAGACGTTTGTCACCCCATGGACAAAGCTCCACATATTTACCCATGACAATGAAACCGTGCCAGACACATTACTAGGAGTGTAATTACATCCCGTAGCAGATAATAGGTGGGGTCATTAACACACTGAACAATAGATGAATGGAAAGCTACCTCAGACCCCAATTAACCCAATTTACTTATTCAGACATCAGTAGACATTCTGTCTCTACATCTTCTGGAAGGAATATTTACTGTCACATTTGAAGTGATCCCCACCAGTTTCTCAGTGTTCAGTATTTTGCTACAATGCTCCCTCTTACCCACAAGCCGGCATACACAGTCTGATCCTTAACGGATCGGCTTGGGGATGTCCGGGGAGTACTCACGGATCACTTTTCCAGTTCAGTTTGCCACGATAATCCGTCAGCATTGCCGTTCTGTTTCCCGGGTCAGTAGCTGAGGGTGAGGTTGTAAGGTTGCAGGGCGAATAATGGAATTCAGTTCTGGAACAGTCACTTGCTTTGCTCTCTCAATGGCTCCCAAAACTTGTTGCTGATGCTCTTGGGAGAGGTAAGGCAAAACCTGGGCGCAAATCCCATTTAACCTTTTGCAAATTTCAGCCTGTTTGTGCATTTCAATGTTCAAGCCATGGGACATCTCATAATACATGACGTAGTGTCGTTGCATCTCCAATTTCTCACTGGCCAACTTGTCACATTCCAATTTTAGACTGTGATATTGTGCCTGATCTACGGTACCTGTCGGGGAAGGTAGTCTTACCCGGGTCTCAGGAGCACGCGGTCGGTTCCAGCAGCACGGGTCTGGGCACAGGTAGTCACAGGGTTGGCTTCAGCGGGGCCCATCGGGGCGTAAGCAGAAACGAGGGGGGCCAAATCATTCCCCAGTAGTACATCCGCTGGCAAACCCTTCATCACCCCCACATTCACGTGTCCTGAACCAACCCCCCAATCCAGGTGAACACGGGCAACGGGTAGCCGGAAGACGGTGCCTCCCGCTACTCTTACGGCTACAGTGTCTCCGGTGTTTTGGCTCTCTGGGATGAGGTTCTTCTGTAGTAGGGTCATGGTGGTGCCAGTATCACGTAGGCCATTGGCTACCTTTCCATTGACCCAGACAGTCTGCCTGTGTTGCTGCCGGTTGTCCCGGTTAGCTGCTTGTATTGGATCAGCCTCGTGCAGGACGCCCCAATGTTCCTCCAATTCTTTAGCTCCGCGGTTGTCTGGGGCCGCTTCCGTGTGATAGCAATGAGCGCCAGCCCGTGCTGGAGGTGGTTGCCCTGGTTGAATCCATGCCGCTTGGTCCTGGTTCTGAGTGCAGTCTCTCTGATAGTGCCCAAATTGCTTGCACGAATGGCACTGCACTCCCTTGTGCCCGAGGTATCGATTTGCAGGGGGGGTAGGGATTAGCCCGGGTCGTTGTGTAGCTGGTGGCCCTGGGTTATTGTTCAGCGGTCTGGTGTTTGGTCTGAAGCTTGTCTGTGATGGCCTGTGGGCATCTTGATATTCATCAGCTTGCCTGGCCGCTTCTGAGAGAGTGGTAGGTTTGCGGTCCCTTACCCACTCCTGCACCTCTGGGTTTAGTCCATTAAAGAATTGCTCCAGTAAAATCAGCTGGGTGATCTCATCTGCTGTGGTTGCCTGACAGGCTTGCAGCCAAGCTAGGGCTGCCCTCTGCATTCGGCAAGCCCATTCGGTGTGGGAGTCCTTCTCCTGTTTCTTTGTGTCCCGGAAACATCTCCTGTATGCTTCTGGGGTGATGGCATATCTTGCCAAAATTACTTCCTTTACCCGGCTATAGTTTGCGATTTCCTCCTCTGGCACGGCTCTGTAGGCTTCTGCTGCACGGCCTGACAGCTTACCAGCTAAGATCCATACCCAGTCTGTCTGGGGTACTTGGTACAGCTTGCATTGCCGTTCAAAATCTTGCAGGAAGCTATCGATCTCTTCCTCTGCTTCCACAAACTTTTTAAAGGCATCATGGGGTACTTTTAGTTTTGTCTCTGGTGCCGGTGTAGTCGTTAGCAGTCTCTCAGAGGCACGCTGTTCCGCCAGCCAGAGTTGGGTCTCCCGTTCTTCTCTCGCCGTTATAAAGGCATCCACTTGGGCTAACGTTACCTGTACCAGCTCTGTCGAGGGATTTTCTCCATAAAACGCTAGCCTGCGTTTCACTTCTTGGTCAAACTCGGTCTCCATGGCTTCTGTAGCCATACTGTGTGCCCGATCTCCCTCGGTCAGTTCTGCAATCAGCTCGGCTTTGGATTTATTGCTGGCGATCTTCCCTCTTGCTTCCAGCAAATCCTTTAACGTCGCTCGTTTTAATCCAGCATAGTTTGTCTCCATTCACACTTCCATTCGTGTAGCCGAATTTGCATGAACGCTGCTTCCTCTTGCTGCAAGGCTTTAATCCCACTGCTGCCAACCAGTGTAGCGGAACTCCAAAGTCCGCTGGGAAATGCTTGAAGCTGAGGAAGTATTAACTTATCCAAGGCAACCTTTTATCCCAGTAACTGGATGACACACAGTTCTGGGAGTAAATCAACACTTTATTTAGCCACAGCTGGCTTTTTATATCATTCCCCATGCAAGGGATTTCTTAACTCATTTTCCAGGGGCATTCCCTTCAGCAACTAACAGATGACAGTCTTATAATTACCTGGAACTATTTCTAACACACTTGGTATGCGTGAGATGTTTGTCACCCCATGGACAGAGCTCCACATATTTACCCATGACAATGAAACCATGCCAGACACATTACTAGGAGTGTAATTACATCCCGTAGCAGATAATAGGTGGGGTCAATAACACACTGAACAATAGATGAATGGAAAGCTACCTCAGACCCCAATTAACCCAATTTACTTATTCAGACATCAGTAGACATTCTGTCTCTACATCTCCTGGAAGGAATATTTACTGTCACATTTGAAGTGATCCCCACCAGATTCTCAGTGTTCAGTATTTTGCTACAGACAGATCCCATTAGGAGCTGTACAACCAATAGACTTTCAGCCCATTTGATTTTTGTTATTGCTGAGTTAGGCAAAATTTGTACTTTCAACAAGCTCATACTAAGGCCCATGTCCAATACCGACTGAAGAAAATCCACGATAGCTGAAAGTGGAGGCGCAGAAGGATCCAGGTCCCGCTCAGCCAGGGAACTTGAAAACCTGTCCCAAACTTTGGCATATACGTGGTTTGTGGAGGGTTTTTTGGCTTTTAGTAGAGTAGAGATTACCCTGGAGGAGCACCCTAGGCTCTCCAGCTTCCCTCTTTCAACAGTCACACTCTTGGCTGTAGTTTGCGTATGTTCGGATGTAGGAAGTCTTCCTGTATTAGAAGGTGTGGGAACACTGGGAGGGGAACTGGTTGTATGCTGAGGTGGATCGCCAGCAGAAACCAGGGCCCCTGTGGCCAGAATGGAAGACTCGCTATGACTTTTATGTTCTCCAACAATCTCAAAAGGAATCTCATTTTTACAGATGCCGGGGAAAAGGCGTAGGCTAGGACACAGTTCAAAGGTGCAACTAGAGAATCCGTCCCCTCTGCCTGAGAATGCGGACACCTGGACAGAAACCTCCGGAGTTTGCAATTGCTGAGCGATGCGAAGAGATCCATTTGGGGCGCACCCCAGATGTGGACCAGTTGGGAAAAGATTCAGGGGTGTAGAGCCCACTTGTTGTGATCTGGAAAAAATTGTGAGAGATGGTATGCTTGCGTGTTCAATCTCCCAGGGAGATAAACTGCCCTCAGGGCTTGAACGTGTCCTTCTGCCCAGGATATTATGGGCTCCACCGCCTTCAGTAAAATACTGCCGCGAGTTCCCCCCTGGCGTTGGATATAGGCAACTGCTGCCTTTTTGTCTGTCCATCTGCAGGGTGACTGGCTTGCCCCTGATCTTGTGCTGTAAGGCCCTGAGGGCCAAAAATGCTCCAGTACATTGGACACTATGCCCTTGGCTGGAAATCTACTATCTGCCTTAACCACTTAAGCCCCGGACCATTTGGTAGCTAAAGGACCAGAGGTGAATTCAGAATTTTGCACTGCGCTGCTTTAACTGTAAATTGTGCGGACATGCAATGTTGTACCCAAACGAAATTTGCGTCCTTTTCTTCCCACAAATAGAGCTTTCTTTTAATGGTATTTGATTGCCTCTGCGATTTTTATTTTTTGCGATATAAACGGAAAAAGACCGAAAATTTTGAAAGAAAATGATATTTTCTACTTTTTGTTATAAGAAAAATCGAATAAACTCAATTTTAGACATACATTTAGGCCAAAATGTATTCAGCGACATGTCTTTAGTAAAAAAAATGTCAATAAGCGTATATTTATCGGTTTGCGCAAAAGTTATAGCGTTTACAAACTAGGGTACATTTTCTGGAATTTACACAGCTTTTAATTTATGACTGCCTATCTCATTTCTTGAGGTGCTAAAATGACAGGGCAGTACAAAACCCCCCCAAATGACCCCATTTTAGAAAGTAGACACCCCAAGGAAATTGCTGAGAGGCATGTTGAGCCCATTGAATATTTTTTTTTTTTTTGTCCCAAGTGATTGAATAATGACAAAAAAAAAAAAAAATACAAAAAGTTGTCACTAAATGATATATTGCTCACACATGCCATGGTTATATGTGGAATTGCACCCCAAAATACATTCTGCTGCTTCTCCTGAGTACGAGGATACCACATGTGTGGGACTTTTTAGGAGCCTAGCCACGTACGGGACCCCGGAAACCAAGCACCGCCTTCAGGATTTCTAAGGGCGCAAATTTTTGATTTCACTCCTCACTACCTATCACAGTTTTGAAGGCCATAAAATGCCAAAATAGCACAAAACCCCCCCAAATGACCCCATTTTAGAAAGTAGACACCCCAAGGAAATTGCTGAGAGGCCTGTTGAGCCCATTGAATATTTTTTTTTTGTCCCAAGTGATTGAATAATGACAAAAAAAAAATTACAAAAAGTTGTCACTAAATGATATATTGCTCACACATGCAATGGTTATATGTGGAATTGCACCCCAAAATACATTCTGCTGCTTCTCCTGAGTACGGGGATACCACATGTGTGGGACTTTTTAGGAGCCTAGCCACGTACGGGACCCCGTAAACCAAGCACCGCCTCCAGGATTTCTAAGGGCGCAAATTTTTGATTTCACTCCTCACTACCTATCACAGTTTTGAAGGCCATAAAATGCCAAAATAGCACAAAACCCCCCCAAATGACCCCATTTTGGAAAGTAGACACCCCAAGCTGTTTGCTGAGAGGCATGGTGAGTATTTTACAGCTCTCATTTGTTTTTGAAAATGAAGAAAGAACATTTTTTTTTTCTTTTTTTTTTCAATTTTCAAAACTTTGTGACAAAAAGCGAGATCTGCAAAATACTCACAATACCTCTCAGCAAATAGCTTGGGGTGTCTACTTTCCAAAATGGGGTCATTTGGGGGGGTTTTGTGCCATCTGGGCATTCCATGGCCTCCGAAACTGTGATAGGCAGTGAGAAGTGAAATCAAAAATTGACACCCTTAGAAAGCCTGAAGGCGGTGCTTGGTTTTTGGGGTCCCGTACGCGGCTAGGCTCCCAAAAAGTCTCACACGTGGTATCCCCGTACTCAGGAGAAGCAACAGAATGTATTTTGGGGTGTAATTCCACATATGCCCATGGCATGTTTGAGCAATATATCATTTAGTGACAACTTTGTGCAAAAAAAAAAAAAATTGTATTTTTTCCGCAACTTGTGTCAACATATAAAATATTCCATGGACTCGACATGCCTCTCAGTATATAGCTTGGGGTGTCTACTTTCCAAAATGGGGTCATTTGGGGGGGTTTTGAACTGTTCTGGCATTGTATACACAACATTAGGAAGCTTACATCCACTCTTCTAACCACTTGAAGACAAAGCCCTTTTTGACACTTTTTGTTTACATGAAAACATATATTTTTTTGCAAGAAAATTATGTTGAACCCCCAAACATTATATATATTTTTAAAGCAAAGGCCCTACAGAATAAAATGGTGGGTGTTGCATTTTTTTTTCTACACGGTATTTGCGCAGCGATTTTTCAAACGCATTTTTTTGGGAAAAAATACACTTTTTTTAATTTTAATGAACTAAAACACACTATATTGCCCAAATGTTTGATGAAATAAAAAAGATGATCTTAGGCCGAGTACATAGATACCAAACACGACATGCTTTAAAATTTCGCACAAACGCGCATTGGCGACAAACTACATACATTTTTAAAAGCCTTTAAAAGCATTTACAGGTTACCCCGTTAGAGTTACAGAGGAGGTCTACTGCTAAAATTACTGCCCTCGATCTGACCTTCGCGGTGATACCTCACATGCATGGTGCAATTGCTGTTTACATATGACGCCAGACCGACGCTTGCGTTCGCCATTGGGCAAGAGCAGGGCAGGACAGGGGTGCTTTTTTTTTTTTTTTATTATTTTTTTTTTTAATCAAAAAGGTTTTTATTGAACACCAGATAGATCACAACAGTTTCCATTGTACAAAAAATAGCAAAGGTTTTCCTCTGCTGGCGAACTGTAAAACAACATATAAGATCACATCAAAAACAGCACCACAATCTTGCATGTATAAGCATATTAATCCTCGGCCGCTTGGTTTCAAATTTACTGCAAAAGTCGGGACATCACCAGCTCCCTGGGGCTCAGGCCAGGGGTATCAAGCCATTGGGACCAAATTCTCTCAAACCTGCTCGGGCTTCCCCTGTGCTGGTATATGTACTTTTCCATTATAAGAGTATTCCCCATGTGTGCTACCCAAGAGGTGGTGGTAGGCGGTGAGACTGACTTCCAACCCATCAAAATAAGCTTTTTTTTTATTATTATTAATTTTGCTTTTTTATTTTATTTTTAAACTGTTGCTTCCATATTTATTTATTTTTATCACTTTTATTGTTATCTCAGGGAATGTAAATATCCCCTATGATAGCAATAGGTAATGACAGGTACTCTTTTTTGAAAAAACTGGGGTCTATTGGACCCTAGATCTTTCCTCTGCCCTCAAAGCATCTGACCACACCAAGATCGGTGTGATAAAATGCTTTCCCAATTTCCCAATGGCGCTTTTTATATCCGGGGGGGGGGGGGACATTCCCTCCCACTGCTTGTAAAAGCAGTCCAGAGGCTAATTAGCCACTAGGATTGCTTTTACATGAAAGCCGGCCGCTGGCTGAAAAGAATACCAAGATGATACCTAAACCTGCAGGCATCATTCTGGTATAAACATTCAAAGTCCAGCAACATACCAGTACGTTGCTGGTCCTTGTTGGACATGTATTGTAATCTTTTTTTTCATGCAGCCTGTTGGCTGAACGAAAAAAAAAGATTGATCGGTGGGTATGCCCACCATTAGAATACCGCCCTTCATCCACCCACTTCTAATGATGGGCATACATGCACCATTTATATATGCCGAAGCATGGGGGCATCTTCTCGCAAAAGTTATGCCGCGTACACATGGTCAGACTTTTCCACGGGCAAGCCTCCGTCGGAATTTCGACCGTATATACGCGGCATTAGGAGCAAAATCGCTCCTCCGCTCCTGCTGCCCCAATGCTTCGGCATATATGCTTTTTTTTTTTTTAACTGTGGTGGTGAAATCACCTCCTACAGCACTGGAGTCGCAGGGATCAGGCCTGTCTCTGCGAAAGCTGCAGTTATGTGTGTTGTGTTTTTTCTAAG
This sequence comes from Rana muscosa, assembly GCA_029206835.1. Lineage (NCBI taxonomy): Eukaryota > Metazoa > Chordata > Amphibia > Anura > Ranidae > Rana > Rana muscosa. The sequence continues at coordinate 190,585,817 of CM055117.1, forward strand.
TGACAGTGATCGATCGATACTGCACTTCGGTGGCCTGGGCTGGACGGAGGGGCAAAACGCAGGTGCTAGCAGGTATCTGGGCTGATCCCACTAACAGTGCGTTTTTGGGAACCCTAAACTGCTGGGGACGCTAGTATAGATCTGATCAGATCAGATATTGAGCTGATCAGATACTATACCACTAAGGGGGGTGTATGCTTCACGCATGGGTGTTAGCGCTACTGGCACTAACCTGACGCTGCCTGGGGTGTGACGCAGACCCTCCCTGACGCTAAAACCTAACTGATATCACCCGCCGGGCGATCAGGGGGTTAAACCTTTATTGGGTTATATACGGCGGGTGCCCTGACACTATAAAAAGCAAACTAACTAACCAGTGTCACCCGTAACACTTATATGATGATCACTGGTGAAAGGGTTAACTAGGGGCAATTAGGGGGTTAAAACCTTTATTAGGTAATATATGGGGGTACCTGACGCTATATAAAAACCTGACGGCGAACCTAAAAAAAAATTACTGGCTACCTATCGGCATCACCGACACTAAGACAACGATCATAAAAACGATTGCTTAGCGACAGTGGTGATAGGGGGCGAAAGGGTTACCTGCGAGGCGATCAGGGGGTTAAACCTTTATTAGATAATATATGGGGGTACCTGACGCTATAAAAACCTGCGGCGAACCTAAAAAAAATTACTGGCTACCCAACAGCATCACCGACGCTAAGACATCGATCAGAAAAATGATCGCATAGTGACGGCGGTGCTAGGGGGTGAAAGGGTTACCTGGGGGGTGATCAAGGGGGTTACACCTTTATTAGGTAATATATGGGGGTACCCGACGCTATAAAAACCTGCGGCGAACCTAAAAAAAATTACTGGCTACCGATCAGCATCGCCGACGCTAAGACATCGATCAGAAAAATTATAACTTAGTGACAGTGGTGATAGGGGGTGAAAGGGTTACCTGGGGGGCGATCAAGGGGGTTAAACCTTCATTAGGTAATATATGGGGGTACCCGACGCTATAAAAACCTGCGGCGAACCTAAAAAAAATTACTGGCTACCGATCAGCATCACCGACGCTAAGACATCGATCAGAAAAATGATTGCTTAGTGACGGCGGTGCTAGGGGGTGAAAGGGTTATCTGGGGGGTGATCAGGGGGTTAAACCTTTATTAGGGGGGGGGTTAGGGGGCTACACTGGCCCTAAAACTAAATGTAGTGACACTTTTACAGTCACAAATGTCACTGATTGCAGTGATCACTAAATAAATGGTCACTGCAATCAGTGACACTGTGGGGGGGGGCTGGGGGTGATCTGGGGGGGCGATTTATGTGCCTATGTGTCCTGGTGTCAGTGTAGTGTTGTGTGCACTAACCTGGCATCTTCTCCTGTACGGTGCTCGGTATATGTGAGCGCCCCAGGAGAGATGACATCACTTCCTCCTTCCTGGCAGGCAGGGGAAGCTCTCTCATTCGCCGGGAGCGATCGAGAGGGGGTGGCCGGAATCGAACGGCCGTCCCCTCATGCCGGATCGCTCCCGAAGGTAAAACGACCACCCACTGTAAAGAAGGGGGGTCCGATCGGACCCCCCAACTATACAAAGGCAATCACGTATATGTACGTGATTCTGCCTGTCGGTGCCATTCTGCTGACGTATATTTACAGTGGGCGGTCGTTAAGTGGTTAAATTGACTGCCCTTCACAATTCACCCTGCAGCCTTTCTCGCTGGCATCTGTCATAACAAAGATCCAGTCTAATGGCCCTAAGGGACGTGTGTTCTTCAAGGTCTCCATTAGATCTGCACGATTCTAGCCAAAATCAGAATCACAATTTTTTTGCTTAGAATAAAGATCATGATTCTTGCGGTGTAACATCATCTTTCTTTGAAAAAAAAAATTGGGCTAACTTTACAGTTTAGTTTTTTATTAATTCATTAGTGTGTTTTTTCCAAAAAATTGCATTTGAAAGACCACTGTGAAAATACAGTGTGACATAAAATATTACAGCAACTGCCATTTTATTCTCTAGGGTCTCTGCTTAAAAAAATATATATGTTTGGGGGTTCTAAGTAATTTTCTAGCAAAAAATACTGATTTGAACTTGTAAGCAACAAATGTCAGAAAAAAGTTTAGTCTTAAAGTGGCTAAACTTCCCTCATTTACAGACCGAAGTTCATTAATTTGATCTAAAGGGACTGGCAGTGTTGCAATGTTTCGGTTTATCTATCTCTCTCTCTAAGCGATTGTGTCATAAACTTGGCAGGCTGCCTGTTTTTTTTTTGTCAGAAACCATGAATCAGACTGAGGCAGAAGTACAGTTAAATCACACTTGTTTAATAATAAAAATAAAAAGGCAAACAGAGTAAGCGTAGTCAAAACATAGCCAGAGTTCAGTAACCGGATCGGGTAGACGGCCAAGCCAATGTCCAAGAGCCAGCGATAAAGGTAGTGGTGCAGCAAGCAGGTTCAGTAGCCAGAAGGAACGTCAGCCAAGCAAGTCTTCTACAGGAACGCAGGAGAAAGTCTCTGTGATGTAGACACAGGCGAAGGCAGAGATGAAGTGAGCTGGAAGGCTTTAAGTAGGCAAGACTCACAAGCAGATCATCAACAGGTGGGTCACTGTGGAGAGAAAGTAGCTGGCAATTAACCGACAGCTGAGCGGCCAGCTCAGAGAAGGAAGGGCTGAGCCAAGCCCTGACAATGACCCCTCCCCTTCGGAGGACCACCAGGTTTGAGGGGAAAACGTCTATGGAAATCACGGAGGAGGACAGGGGCAAGTACGTCTGAGGATGAGACCCAAGAGCGTTCCTCCGGCCCGTACCCTCTCCAATGCACTAGGTACTGTATGCACCTACGGGAGTCAACAATGGACTGTACTTCATACTCCTCATGGTTCTCAACCTGTATAGGGTGAGGACGTGGCACCGAGGTGGTAAAACGGTTGCAGACCAAAGGTTTCAATAAGGAGACATGAAACACATTAGAGACACGCATACTGGAAGGAAGGTCCAACGCGTAAGCCACTGGGTTTATCCTGCTAAGGATACGGGAAGGCCCAATAAACCGAGATGCGAACTTCAGAGAAGGAACACGAAGTCGGAGGTTGCGAGATGACAGCCAGACCCTGTCCCCAACCTGGTAGGAAGGCGCAGGCAGGCATCTGCGGTCCGCATGGAGTCTCTACCTATCGTTGGCGCAAAGCCTCCTGGACTTGTGCCCAAGTGGAACGAAGACCACAGAGATGCTCCTTGAATGCAGGAATACTCTGAGGAACAAACGAATCAGGCAACATGGAAGGTTGGAAACCATAGTTCGCCATAAACGGGGACAAACAGGAAGCAGAATTCAAGGCGCAGAAAGCAAGAAAGCAAACTCTGCCTGAGGAAGGTTGTTTGGGTACCCTTTCATCTCTCACCTGAGCCTCTGGCTTGCCTACTGGTTCTAGGCTGCCTGGACCTGGAGGAATGAAATCTGCTGGTAAAACATTTTGACCTCTTCTGCTTCCTGTCCTGCGGGAGCAGTCCTGGCCTACCCCCTGACACTCTTGAGATTGCCATCTCCATCCTACTGCCAAATAGGAATTTGACGGTATCTTGCACCAATTTTGTTTTGAAGATTCGTCAGCCACCCAAGGCTTCAACCATAGAGCCCTCTTAGCCATGACTGAGTGCAGCATTGCCTTGGCCGAACACTTGATTGTGTCCATAGGTGTGCGCAGGGGGTGTGCCTGAGCACACCCTAATCACTACATGCGGTGCAGATTCCCCCTACTGCTTGGGCTTCCATTGTGTTGATCCCCACCCTGCAGTGTTACTGGCTTCCCTCCTCTCCTACTGGCTGATGTGGGGGATGTTTTAGGATGAAGAGCAGCAGTGGCGGCCCGTCCATAAAGGGCGCAGGAGCACCACCCCACTAATCCATAGGCCCAGCACCTAATCATATTGCTGGATGAAAGGATTTCAAAGGGTTTTTTTTTTAAGCACATGATTAGAGCTTGTGGCTCTAGATGGAATAAAAAAAAGGGTGGGCTCGGGGCGCAGAGCACTGCGCCCTGAGCCTGCCCAGTTGTGTGACAATAGTGAATTCATAGTCGCTATTGTCTTCCTGATTCTCCTCCCGGCCAATCAGGAAGTGGGTCCTGAGACCCGATTCGGCCAGGGAGTCTTAGGGTGGCGTTTAACCGCCCCCCCCCCCCCAAAAAACATTCATTTACTTTTCCAGTGCAGCTGAGGCTGCAGAGAAAAGGCATGTGGGCTAGAGCTTTGGGGTGCACACCCTAATGCAATAGGCTGCGCACACCTATGATTGTGTCTAGCCGCCTCACCAATGAAATCTGATGACACTTTCAGTTCCTCCAGAGCTCGAACAATATCTACTTTAGGTATCCCTTCCTTCACTGCTGACTCAATGTTCTGGGTCCAGACCTTCAGGGCAATAGTCACTGAGGTGAGGGCTACAGCTGGAAGACAGGCTGCTCCGGCCACTTGATAACCTTTGGGAGCTGAATCTTCCTTTGGGAGCGTAACATTTTTGGCTGGCCGGACCACTGCTGCGCCCACAGTCGGTGGGGAGTCGAGTAAAGCCATATCTACCTCCTAGCTATGAGTAAGCACTTTTAAGTGTGAAACGCGTTAGCTGCCCCTGTTACCCCGTTGCTGTGACATGTAGTGCCTGTTTTATTTTATTTAAATTTTCCAATAAAAGCCACGTTGGATTGGAGTGTGGCTGTCCAGATTCCTTCATTTTTTCTTTATTGCCTTGTGCATTGCCAGCACCCTTGGTTCCTGGAGAGGTTTTTGTTGTTGGGGTGAGTCCATTTGGAGCGGCAATCTCTGTTTTGCATATCTACCTCCTGCAAGGGATATAACTTGTGCAGCTTATTAAATGGGAACCTTTTCTCTGTCTTCTGCCACTCCTGTTTTTTGACGTCCTTAATTCCCTCCATGAAAGGAAAAAAAAAAGGATTGTCGCTTTTGGAGAAAAGGAAAATAGGATTTTGCCTTCTTAGGAGCACTCTCCTCCTCCCATGCAATGGCCTGCTCGATTTCTTGGATATGGATCCACCAAGGAAAAACTAAATCCAAGTTGCTCTGGATAACCCTCTGAAGAAAAGGAGCTGCTGTCCTCTACCGGCTGTACGAATTCTAAGGAAAAAACGCTGAGTGGAGGAGCACTACCTGCTGGAGTCCCTGGCTGATCCTCCAGTGGGGCTTCCTGACTGGCACCACTAACCAGTTGTCTAGCCGGAATAATACAAGTGATCTCATAGATGGAGATGTATGTTCTTGTATGTACCTGTAGCACAGCCCAAAAATAATAGTGTGCATTTTGCTTCTTCTTTTTTTTTTTTCTTTTTTTATTCTACCTCAAACAAGCTGATGCTAATTGACACTGACACTAATTAAAAAAATGCTTTTTAGAAAAGAAACCTGCCCAAATTATACTGACCCTGACTTTTGACCCCAGAACTAACCTTGGCACTGACCTAGATCAAACCTTGATCTAACTATTTTTTTTGTATTTGTTTTTTTACACACAATTATTTTTTTCTCTCTGCAAAGATACAATGCATCTCTCCCCTCCATTCACAGAGAGAGAAACACAGGAGCGGGCTTCACAGTGACTAATCCCTGTGATAGCTGATCAGACGCTATCACAGCAATCGGGTGACCTGGAACTGGGAGTTCTGGGTACAGATAGTTAGTACGGGACCCAGGGCTCCCGCTGAGACCCCCCAGTCTATGTGCTGGGAGCGCGCCGCACAGCGCAAAGACAGATGCACATTAATGCAGCCCCACGGAACAAAGCCCAATCCAGTGGGGCTGCATTTATGCATACTGTCGGCGTGAATGGTGTTAAACATCGGATATCTGGTGTTCTCTTTGCTATTGAGGTATGTGGTGTCCTAAATGCCAAGATTAAAAAAAGCCCTCTAAGGGCCTCAGAATGAAGGCTGTGGATGCCTATGATTCTGGCAAGGAATTTAAAATGATCGGCAAATTATTTGAAATGAACCATTTCACTGCAAGGTAAATCTAGTAGTGTAGATTTCCATGGACTGCTAATTTGTTTAGGACTGGCCAGACCATCAAATTTAGTCCAAAACCATTTGATGCTAAAAGAAGTTCTCAAGAACTCTCCATTTTAATTTCATGATTTGCAGATAACGATTTCAACAGCTGGTGTCAAAGTACATTCACAATCAGCAAAGGATTGCACCAAATTAACCTGCACAGGAGGTGTGCAAGAAAAAACACCTTTGCTGTCCATAAAGCATTACAGTAGGACTACAGTTTAACATTGAAATGTCAGGCAAAGTCCAGGCCTTCTGGAATAAAGTGCTGTGGACTGATGAATCAAAGATAGAGAGGTGTTTGGCCGCATAAACTGTGGATACGTTTGCCACAAACTGAAGACAGCATTTCAGGGGAAGAAGCTCATACTAACTGTAATGCCTGGTGGTGGAAATTTTATGGTTTGGGTTTGCTTTGCTGCTTCAGAACCTGAGCAGCTTGAAGTCAACAATGAATTCTGCTTTTTTTTTGTCAAAGTATGCTTGATTTGAGGCCATTTGTCTAAAAGCTGAAGTTAAACTAGAAATTAATCTTTCTATACAATATTGATCTGAAGCACACTAGCAAATATATTAAAGGGGTTGTAAAGGTACATGTTTTTTTAATTAATGCATCCTATGCATTAAGGTGAAAAAACATCCGACAGTACTGGCCCCCCCCCGAGCCCCCGTTTTACTTACCTGGCCCCTCGAAAGTCCCGCGCTCGTCCCCGTCATCCTTCTCGGTTCTCAGCCTGGCCGCCGATTGGCTACACTGGATGGATTGAAAGCAGCGCAGCCATTGGCTGGCGCTGCTGTCAATCACATCCAATGACCCGGCGCGCCGGGGGCGGGGCCGAGTGATACAGTCGGCAGCTATGGCCGCCGCTGTATCACGGGAACGCGCCCGCAATAACTCCACACCATGCAAGCTCGCTCGCATTAAGGTGTGGAGTCCTTGCGGGGAGGAGCCGAGACAGCCGCTGAGGGACCCCAGAAGACCAGGATCGGGGCTACTGTGTGCAAAACGAGCTGCACAGTGGAGGTAAGTATAACATGTTTGTTTTTTGTGCAAAGAAAAAAGGGAAGCTTTAGTGTCCCTTTAAGGAATGGCTCGGAAAATACGAATGAAGGTTTATGGACTGGCCTAGTAAAAGCCCTGATTTGAATCCTTTTGAACTGTTGTGGCTTTTGTGGGGGTTTTTGAAACCCACAGCTCATGCAAGGAAACCCAGAAACATTTTGCATCTAAAGAAATTTTAGGATAACTGGTAAAAAAGTTACAAGAGTCAATGTCATAGACTGGTGGGCAATTGTATAAAATACTTACAAGAAATAATATTCTGACTCCAACTGTTGTATTAGTGGCTTCTCCCTTCCTGAGACCTCTATGCCTGGCCTGTATAAGCAGATACATTCGTCGTTGACAGTCTTTATCAGATAGATGAACTCACCAAATACTCATCCACTAAGATCTTTAGTGAATGTAGCAGGTTACAGCAGAGAAAAAGATGTGACAGATGATTGAAAAGACGGCATTTGCAGGTCAAAACATGGGTACTGTGTTCCCCGATGAAAGCAGTTTAACGTGGCTATAAGACGAGCGGCCATCTTCATCCCATAAAGATAATGTAATGAGGAAGGGGAAATACAACATGAAATGGGAGGAAACACAAAAGATGTGTCAATAACCAAAGTGACCACAAGATGGCAGTATATTCACTGTATACTGAGGCCAATAAACAATGGCTTAACCACTTAAGCCCCGGACCATTTGGTAGCTAGAGGACCAGAGGTGAATTCAGAATTTTGCACTGCACTGCTTTAACTGTAAATTGTGCGGACATGCAATGTTGTACCCAAATGAAATTTGCGTCCTTTTCTTCCCACAAATAGAGCTTTCTTTTAATGGTATTTGATTGCCTCTGCGATTTTTATTTTTTGCGATATAAACGGAAAAAGACCGAAAATTTTGAAAAAAAATGATATTTTCTACTTTTTGTTATAAGAAAAATCGAATAAACTCAATTGTAGTCATACATTTAGGCCAAAATGTATTCAGCCACATGTTTTTAGTAAAAAAAATGTCAATAAGCGTATATTTATTGGTTTGCGCAAAAGTTATAGAGTTTACAAACTAGGGTACATTTTCTGAAATTTACACAGCTTTAAATTTATGACTGCCTATCTCATTTCTTGAGGTGCTAAAATAACAGGGCAGTACAAAACCCCCCCAAATGACCCCATTTTGGAAAGTAGACACCCCAAGGAAATTGCTGAGAGGCATGTTGAGCCCATTGACTTTTTTATTTTTTTGTCCCAAGTGATTGAATAATGACTAAAAAAAAAAAAAAAATTACAAAAAGTTGTCACTAAATGATATATTGCTCACACATGCCATGGTTATATGTGGAATTTCACCCCAAAATACATTTTTCTGCTTCTCCTGAGTACGGGGATACCACATGTGTGGGACTTTTTAGGAGCCTAGCCGCATACGGGACCCCGGAAACCAAGCACCGCCTTCAGGATTTCTAAGGGCGCAAATTTTTGATTTCACTCCTCACTACCTATCACAGTTTCGAAGGCCATAAAATGCCAAAATAGCACAAAACCCCCCCAAATGACCCCATTTTAGAAAGTAGACACCCCAAGGAAATTGCTGAGAGGCCTGTTGAGCCCATTGAATATAATTTTTTTTGTCCCAAGTGATTGAATAATGACAAAAAAAAAAAAAAAAAAAAATTACAAAAAGTTGTCACTAAATGATATATTGCTCACACATGCCATGGTTATATGTGGAATTACACCCCAAAATACATTTTTCTGCTTCTCCTGAGTACGGGGATACCACATGTGTGGGACTTTTTAGGAGCCTAGCCGCATACGGGACCCCGAAAACCAAGCACCGCCTTCAGGATTTCTAGGCACAAATTTTTGATTTCACTCCTCACTACCTATCACAGTTTCGAAGGCCATAAAATGCCAAAATCGCACAAAACCCCCCCCCCCCAAATGACCCCATTTTGGAATATAGACACCCCAAGCTATTTGCTGAGAGGAATGGCGAGTATTTTACAGCTCTCATTTGTTTTTGAAAATGAAGAAAGAAAATATATATATATATATATTTTTTATTTTTTTCAATTTTCAAAACTTTGTGACAAAAAGCGAGATCTGCAAAATACTCACAATACCTCTCAGCAAATAGCTTGGGGTGTCTACTTTCCAAAATGGGGTCATTTGGGGGGGTTTTGTGCTATCTGGGCATTCCATGGCCTCCGAAACTGTGATAGGCAGTGAGAAGTGAAATCAAAAATTTATACCCTTAGAAAGCCTGAAGGCGGTGCTTGGTTTTTGGGGTCCCGTACATGGCTAGGCTCCCAAAAAGTCTCACACATGTGGTATCCCCGTACTCAGGAGAAGCAACAGAATGTATTTTGGGGTGTAATTCCACATATGCCCATGGCATGTTTGAGCAATATATCATTTAGTGACAACTTTGTGCAAAAAAAAAAAAAAAATGTCGTTTTTCCGCAACTTGTGTCAACATATAAAATATTCCATGGACTCGACATGCCTCTCAGTATATAGCTTGGGGTGTCTACTTTCCAAAATGGGGTCATTTGGGGGGGTTTTGAACTGTTCTGGCATTTTATACACAACGTTAGGAAGCTTACATCCACTCTTCTAACCACTTGAAGACAAAGCCCTTTTTGACACTTTTTGTTTACATGAAAACATTTTTTTTTGCAAGAAAATTATGTTGAACCCCCAAACATTATATATATATTTTTAAAGCAAAGGCCCTACAGATTAAAATGGTGGGTGTTGCATTTTTTTTTTCTACACAGTATTTGCGCAGCGATTTTTCAAACGCATTTTTTGGGTTAAAAAATACACTTTTTTTAATTTTAATGCACTAAAACACACTATATTGCCCAAATTTTTGATGAAATAAAAAAGATGATCTTAGGCCGAGTACATAGATACCAAACACGACATGCTTTAAAATTTCGCACAAACGCGCATTGGCGACAAACTACATACATTTTTAAAAGCCTTTAAAAGCCTTTACAGGTTACCCCAGTAGATTTACAGAGGAGGTCTACTGCTAAAATGATTGCCCTCGATCTGACCTTCGCGGTGATACCTCACATGCATGGTGCAATTGCTGTTTACATATGACGCCAGACCGACGCTTGCGTTCGCCATTGGGCAAGAGCAGGGCAGGACAGGGGTGCTTTTTTTTTTTTTTTTTTTTTTTTTTATTATTAATTTTGCATTTTTATTTTATTTTTAAATTGTTCCTTCCAAGTATTTTTTTTTTTATCATTTTTATTGTTATCTCAGGGAATGTAAATATCCCCTATGATAGCAATAGGTAGTGACAGGTACTCTTTTTTTGAAAAAACTGGGGTCTTCTAGACCCTAGATTTTTCCTCTGCCCTCAAAGCATCTGACCACACCAAAATCGGTGTGATAAAATGCTTTCCCAATTTCCCAATGGCGCTTTTTATATCCGGGGGGGGGGCATTCCCTCCCACTGCTTGTAAAAGCAGTTCAGAGGCTAATTAGCTGCTAGGATTGCTTTTACATGAAAGCCGGCCGCAGGCTGAAAAGAATGATACCAAGATGATACCTAAAGCCGCAGGCATCATTCTGGTATAAACATTCAAAGTCCAGCAACATACCAGTACGTTGCTGGTCCTTGTTGGACATGTATTGTAATCTTTTTATTTCATGCAGCCAGTTGGCTGAACGGAAAAAGAGATTGATCGGTGGGTATGCCCACCATTAGAATACCGCCCTTCATCCACCCACTTCCAATGATGGGCATACACGCACCATTTATATATGCCGAAGCATGGGGGCATCCTCCCGCAAAAAAGTTATGCCGCACACACATGGTCGGACTTTTCCACGGGCAAGCCTCCGTCGGAATTTCGACCGTATGTACGCGGCATTAGGAGCAAAATCGCTCCTCCGCCCCTGCTGCCCCAATGCTTCGGCATATTTGCTTTTTTTTTTTTAACTGTGGTGGTGAAATCACCTCCTACAGCACTGGAGTCGCAGGGATCAGGCCTGTCTCTGCGAACGCTGCAGTTATGTGTGTTGTGTTTTGTAAGTGACAGTGATCGATCGATACTGCACTTGGGTGGCCTGGGCTGGACGGAGGGGCAAAACGCAGGTGCCAGCAGGTATCTGGGCTGATCCCGCTAACACTGCGTTTTTGGGAACCTAGCTAGTATAGATCTGATCAGATCAGATATTGATCTGTTCAGATACTATACCACTAAGGGGGGTGTATGCTTCCCGCGTGGGTGTTAGCGTTACTGGCACTAACCTGACGCTGCCTGGGGTGTGACGAAGACCCTCTCTGACGCTAAAACCTAATTGATATCACCCGCCGGGCGATCAGGGGGTTAAACCTTTATTGGGTTATATACGGCGGGTGCCCTGACACTATAAAAAGCAAACTAACTAACCAGCGTCACCCGTAACACTTATATGGTGATCACTGGTGAAAGGGTTAACTAGGGGCATTTAGGGGGTTAAAACCTTTATTAGATAATATATGGGGGTACCTGACGCTATAAAAACCTGCGGCGAACCTAAAAAAAATTACCAGCTACCGATCTGCATCACCGACACTAAGACAGCGTTTAGAAAAACGATTGCTTAGCGACAGTGGTGATGGGGGTGAAAGGGTTACCTGGGGGGGCGATCAAGGGGGTTAAACCTTTATTAGATAATATATTGGGGTACCTGACGCTATAAAAACCTGCGGCGAACCTAAAAAAAAATACTGGCTACGATCTGCATCACCGACACTAAGACAGCGTTTAGAAAAACAATTGCTTAGCGACAGTGGTAATAGGGGGTGAAAGGGTTACCTGGGGGGCGATCAAGGGGGTTAAACCTTTATTAGATAATATATTGGGGTACCTGACGCTATAAAAACCTGCGGCGAACCTAAAAAAAATTACCGGCTACCGATCTGCATCACAGACACTAAGACAGCGTTTAGAAAAATGATCGCTTAGTGACAGTGGTGATAGGGGGTGAAAGGGTTACCTGGGGGGCGATCAAGGGGCTTAAACCTTTATTAGATAATATATTGGGGTACCTGACGCTATAAAAACATGCGGCGAACCTAAAAAAAATTACTGGCTACCGATCTGCATCACAGACACTAAGACAGCGTTTAGAAAAACGATCGCTTAGTGATAGTGGTGATAGGGGGTGAAAGGGTTACCTGGGGGGCGATCAAGGGGGTTAAACCTTTACTAGATAATATATTGGGGTACCTGACGCTATAAAAACCTGCGGCGAACCTAAAAAAAATTACTGGCTGCCGATCGGCATCACTGACGCTAAGACAGCGGTCAGAAAAATGATCGCTAAGCGACAGTGGTGATAGGGGGTGAAAGGGTTATCTGGGGGGTGATCAGGGGGTTAAACCTTTATTAGGGGGGGTTAGGGGGCTACACTGGACCTAAGACTAAACTTTGGTGACACTTTTACAGTCACAAATGTCACTGATTGCAGTGATCACTAAATAAATGGTCACTGCAATCAGTGACACTGTGACTGGGGGCTGGGGGGTGATCTGGGGTGTCTGGGGGGGCCTGGGGGGGGCGATTTATGTCCCTATGTGTCCTGGTGTCAGTGTAGTGTTGTGTGCACTGACCTGATATCTTCTCTTGTACGGCGCTCGGTATATGTGAGCGCCGCACCAGAGATGACATCACTTCCTCCTGCTCCCTCTGTCTGACACAGACAGAGGGGGCATTTCTATTCGCCAGGAGCGATCGCGAGGGGGTGGCCAGAAACGAATGGCTGCCCCCTCATCCCGGAACGCTCCCGGACACTTGGCCACCGCTCACTGTATAGAAGGGGGGTCCGATTGGACCCCCCAACTGTACAAAGGCAATCACGTACACTCTACGTGATTGTGCCTGTCGGTGCCATTCTGCCGACGTATATATACAGTGAGCGGTCGTTAAGTGGTTAAGCAAATTACATCTATACATTCTAAATTCACAGTAATATGAACATTAACCACTTGCCGACCAGCCGCGGCAGTTATACTTACACTAATTACACGATTTGTGTAATACACCCTGTTCCGAATTATTATGCTGATGATATTTTTCTCATTTACCTAAATAATTGATTTAAACAACAGTCAGCATAATTCTCATGTTATCAACTATTAAGAGTACAATTAAAATTTTATTGAACAAATCTAATAACAGTTTTTTGTTTTAAAAAAAAAACGTACAATGCATTGTTCCAAATTATTCCGCACAGTAAGTTTCAAAACACTTTATAGGTTGTAAAGAACTGAAAATTATCATTTGTTGTGTTTACAGCATATTTACTGAAATCAAACTTTGAACAACATTTTAACTTTTTAAAAATTTTAACAGGTCACATTACATTTTAACATAGGACTCCTTATTTGATAGCAGCTTCACAAGTCTTGTTGAACTTGTGAGATTTTGGACAGTTTCTGCTTGAATTTGTTTGCAAGATGTCAGAATAGCCTCCCAGGGCTGCTGTTTGGATGTAAACTGCCTCCCACCCTCATAGATCTTTTGCTTGAGGATGCTCCAAAGGTTCTTAATAGGATGGAGGCCACACCATGACTTTCTCTCCTTTTATCCCCATAGCAGCCATTGATTCTTTGCAGCATGAGATGGTGCATTGTCATGCATGAAGATGATTTTAATATGGAAAGCATAGTTCTTCCTTCTGTACCAGGGAAGGAAGTGGTCAGTCAGGAACTCCACATACTTTGCAGAGGTCATCTTTACACCTTCGGGGACCCTAAAGGGGCCGACCAGCTCCCTTCCCATGATTCTGGCCCAAAACATGACTCCACCACCGCCTTGCTGACGTTGCAGGCTTGTTGGAACAGGGTGGCCGTCCACCAACCATCCACTACTCCATCCATCTGGACCATCCAGGGTTGCACGGCACTCATCAGTGAATAGGACTGTTTGAAAATTTGAATAAATTCGTCTTCATGTATTTTTCTGCCCAATGCAGCCGTTTCTGCTTGTGAGCATTGGTTAGTGGTGGCCGAATGGAAGGTTTATGCACAGTTGCAAGACTCTGGAGGACTCTACACCTTGATGTCCGTGGGACTCCAGAGGCACCAGCAGCTTCAAATGTCTGTTTACTGCTATGTAAGGGTGTTTTAGCAGCTGCTCTCTTGATCCGATGCATGGATATGGCAGAAATCTTCCTCAATGTGCCTTTATCTGCACAAAACCCGTCTGTGCTCTAAATCGGCCACAAATCTCTTAATAATGCGATGATCACACTTAAGTTTTCGTGAAATATCTAATGGTTTTCATACCTCGTCCAGGGCATTGAACTATTTCACTCTTTTCTGCAGCAGAGAGATCCTTTTTCTTCCCCATATTGCATGAAAATGGTGCTCTGATTAATAATGTGGAACACCCTCCTTTTAGTAGTTTTTCCTTTAATTGGGCTCACCTGGCAATCTAATTATCACAGGTGTCCGAGATTGTTTTCAGTGATCAAAAGAGCCATGAGACACAATGCCATCCATGAGTTAAACTGAAAAACAAAATATTTAATCTTTGTGACACTGAAATAGAATTTGCATAATAATTTGGAACAGGGTGTAGATACAGTGGGCCATAGCCGATGCGCGTGGCAGGCGGCCACGATGTCCGCCGGCCACCCGCGATCGCTCCACAGAGAGGCAGAACAGGGATATGCCAATGTAAACAAAGAAGATCCCCGTTCAGTCAGTCCACTTCCCTCACAGTTAGAAAGCACCTCCCTAGGACACACTTAACTCCTTGATTGCCCCTAGTGTTAACCCCATCCCTGCCAGTGTCAATTATATAGTAATCAGGGCATTTTTATAGCACTGATCGCTGTATAAATCTCGCTGGTCCCAAAAAAGTGTCCGATCTGTCCGCCGCAATGTCGCAGTCCCTTTTAAAAATCGCTGATCACCCCCCATTACTAGTAAAAAAAATAATACTAAAAATGCTATAAATCTATTCCCTATTTTGTAGACGCTGTAACTTTTGCGCAAACCAATCTATATACGGTTATTGCGATTTTTATTTTTATTTTTTTATTTTTTCTAAAAATATGTAGAAGAATGCATATTGGCCAAAACTGATGAAGAAATTCGTTTTTTATACTTTTTTTTTTTTTGGGGATATTTATTATAGCAAAAAGTTAAAAAATATTTATTTATTTTCAAAATTGTCAGTCTTTTCTGTTTATATTGCAAAAAATTTAAACCGTCATCAAATACCACCAAAAGAAAGCTCTATTTGTGGGAAAAAAAGAATGTCAATTTTGTTTGGGTACGACTTCGCACGACCGCGTAATTGTCAGTTAAAGCGACGCAGTGCCGTATTGCAAAAAATGGACTGGTCATTAAGGGGGCAAGTCCTTCCGGGACTTGTTCTTCTGTTCAATTTCCATGGGGTGTTCTTGTTTTTTTAAATGTCTATAATACCTATTGCTTACAATGAGAACAGTGGGAGGAACTTAAAAGGACAACCTCATTAAAAGTGAAGTTATTTAAGCCTTGAAAATATCATGTTTGTTAAAGCAACCTAAGCAAGAAAACATATCTGGATGGGACTTTTTAGGCATTCAATATGTTAATGCATACATTTTAAACATTTTTTTTATAGAACATATACGTTAAAAGAAAGACATTAAAAACACTGCATAGGGCTGCAGAAATGATCAAAACCTATTGGGTACAATTCTCTTTATCCCAACGCATTTCTAAACCTTTCTTCCTGAGAGGAAGTGATAATATGTGGAAACTGAAATGCATACAAGAACAATATCACAAACAATACATATATTAGGCATGTCAATAGATCCTTACCTCAAGATTAGATCTAAATTAATTAGATCTAAATTAGTTCCAGCAACAGCTTCCACACTTGCCCATCAACAACTTTCAGCCCCAACGTTTTCTCCTTTCAGATGTTTTTTGTTTAAAATTTTGTCCCCTCTGATTTGTGTTTTTAACAACTAAAAAAAAGGATTCTAAAACAGATGTACACTGAACAGAATCAAACAAACTTGTTATAATTCTTATTTATTTCTGAACGTTTAAGGACAAAACAGCCAATTGGACATACCCTGGCTTGTAGCATATAAAAAAACAAAAGGTAATACCAATAAAAACAAGGTGATCTAGGTGATAACATCACCAATTGGTAGACAATATAAGTACATTCAAGACCACCAATTCGGTATACAGCTTTGTATCAATTTTTTTTCTTAACAAAAAGTGTGACTGACCTGATGATGCCTGTGTGAAAAGACCCTTAGTGGTCCTAAAGGCTCAAGGTTTTTTACCTTCATGCATTCTATGCATTCTATGCATGAAGGTAAAAAACCTATGTGCATCATCCCCCCTAATTCTTAACTGAGCCCCATCTCGATCCAGCAATGTGCAGGAGTGTCTCGGCTCTCCAGGGACTCTCCCTCCCCATTGGCTCCCACTGCTGTCAATCACAGTCAGTGAGCCAATGAGAAGATAAAGTGGGCGGGGCCAATCCGTGGCTCTGTGTGTGAATGGACACACACAGCAGCGGCTTGAGAATGAGCCTGCTTGGGTGCACCCATAGCAAGCTGTTTGCTCTGGAGTCACTTGGCAGGAGGGAGGGGCCAGGATAGCCAGCGGGTGACCCAAGAAGAGGATCGGGGCTGCTCTGTGCAAATCCACTACGCAGAGCACAAACAAACATGTTTGTTTGTCTTTTGATAAAAAAAAAAACCTTGCCTTTTAATATCACGGTTTGGGCCAGGAAATTTACAGCAGCATTTAACCATCCTGTAACGGCTGCCCAAGTATGAAAGGGGGTAACGCCGTTTAGATATCTTCCCTCTCCTGGACACAAATTCACTGCCGATCCTCCACAGCCAGACGACCCCTTCCCATAGGAATTAATCCTTCTGAAAGAACGAGGCGCACTCTGTATCTTTCCAGGATAGACTGACTTTATTAAAAAAAACATTGTAACTTTTATACACATCCAATACTGCATTAACCTGAATGAACAATGGTCCAGCTCCACCCACAACATACCAAGACCCAATACACATTATGTTGACGTCTGTTAGGAGACAACAGGTTCTAATCCCCTTTCAGTTCAAAAGACTTTACACAATAGAAACATGACGACCCTCAATACACATCTCACAATGAAAGGATTTGTAGCCTGTCTGTCTGAGTACAATACACACAAGTATAGAGTTAATTATCCCTATTCACACTAAAAGGGTCTTCAGACGCCCTTCTAGATTCATTTACATCACAACTGGCAGGTAACACATCTCTCAATTAACCTGTTGAGTTCAGAATAAAACAACCAGTACATATTGTGGACTAATATTACTATTTCAATTTCAAGCAATCCAAGCCATATTCTTAATGTCCATTGTTTCCTGGCTCACCCTGTGTCTAAAGTGACCCCCCCCCCCTATCACACATCCCCTACACCTTCCATTTTTCAGTTAACCTACAACTTGAGCTGCAATTTTTAAAAATGTGTGGTTTCCAAGAAAATGTTTGTACAAGCACCAATTTTAGAGGAAACAGTGCTCAGTAACACTTTAACATTTTGGGGTTGCGTACCTAACGAGCATACATGATTCATAAGCATATTAATTTATAAAGGTAATTACATTGAACAAAATTAGATTCGAATAAATGCTGGCAAATACTAAGCCATTAAATTATGTGTAGGTGATTCTACAAATTAAGATTAAGCACATACTGTAAAATTATTTTAATGTCTTATTGAATAATATCCACATCTCTTTACCATACGTACTCTGCAATTATTAATATCTGTACAGGACACTAAATATGATTTTCAGAGGATAAAAACAATGTCCAACGAATTCCATAACAATCAGGCTTTCACACCATTGCAAGCCACATGATCTACAGTTTTTTTTAAAGGCAGATGACCACATTTCTGCTGTCAAACTTCTGAGTTGGAGTTTTAACTATTAAGCACAATTTTAATGTCGCTATCCTCATAATCAAGAATACAGCATTGTACTGGCACATCAGTTACTTATGATAGCACCTCTTGCTATTTGTCTGCACCCCAGTTCCTATGTTTTTGGGCATAGTTGAGTCGCTTAGCTTTGATTCTACGTTCTATGCATGAAAACATAGGAACTGGGGTGCAGAAAAATGGCAGCAGGTTCTCTAGAGTCATGAGTCAAAATTTGAAATATTTGGCTGTAGCAGGAGGTGTAGTTTGTCTGCAAAGGGCTGGAGAGCGGTACAATAATGAGTGTCTGCAGGCAACAGTGAAGCATGGTGGAGGTTCCTTGCAAGTTTGGAATTGCATTTCTGCAAATGGAGTTGGAGATTTGGTCAGGATCATTAGTGTTCTCAATGCTAAGAAACAGACAGGTACTTATCCATCATGCCATAGAAACAGGGAGGTGTGTGATTGGCCCCCAAATTTATTCTGTACCAGGGCAACAACCCCAAACATACAGCCAATGTCATTACGAACTATCTTCTAGTGTCAAATAAAATGAGGAGTCCTGGATGTGATGGTTTGGCTCCCACAGAGCCCTGATCTCATCATCATCGAGTCTGTCTGGGATTACATGAAGAAACAAAAGGAATTTGAAGCAGCCTACATTCACAGAAGATCTGTGGTTAGTTCCCTGAGATGTTTGAAACAAACCACCTGCCAAGTTTCTTCAAAGACTTGTGCGCAAGCGTACCTAGAAGAATTGATGCTGTATTAAAGGCAAATGGCAGTTACCAAATTTTGATTTGGTTTTCTGTTCTGTTAATTTACTTTCCATTTTGGCAATGCTTCTTCATTAGCAATATTTCACACATTTAATACTTCTTCATTAGCATTTTTTCACACCTGCCTAAAACTTTTGCACAGTACTGTGTATATAATGCAATACATACAGTGGGTAAAGAAAGTATTGAACACTTCACCATTTTTCTAGGTAAATATATTTCTAAAGGTGCTATTGAGATTGCATGGGTTGTTACTGACATGTGGTGAAAATGTAATCTATACATACAAAGAAACCAAAACAAATAAGTATAGATATGAAGTTATGTGTAATAAAATGAAATGACCCAGGGAGAAAGTATTGAACACATGAAGAAAGGGAGGTGCAAAACGTCATGCAAAGCCAATAATATCAGCTGGTTCAGACTCAACTGAAGGCTTATAAAAAGGTGTCTCATTACCAAGGTGTCGCACAAGAAACATCTCATGATGGGTAAAAAGCAAAGAGCTCTCTAAAGACCTTTGCCACCTTATTGTTGCAAAACATACTGATGGCATTGGTTACAGAAGGATTTCTAAACTTCTGAATGTTCCAGTGAGCACAGTTGGGGCCATAATCCGAAAGTGGAAAGAACGTAATTTCACCATAAAGCACCCACGACCAAGTGCTCCTCACAAGATTTCTGACGGGTGAAAAGAATTATCAGGAGAGTTGTCGAAGAGCCAAGGACCACTTGTGGAGAGCTTCAGAAAGACCTGGAATTAGCAGGTACAATTGTTTCTAAGAAAACAAGACTCCATTGCTGAAGAAAAAGCATGTTGAAGCTCATTAACGTTTGCTGCACAACATTAAGACAAGCCTGTGAAATACTGGGAGAATATAGTCTGGTCAGATGAGACCAAAATGTAACTCTTTGGATGCCATAATACACGTAATGTTTGGAGGATAAATGGCATTGCACATCAGCCCAAAAAAATATCATACCAACAGTGACGTTTGGAGGTGGGAACATCATGGTGTGGGGCTGTTTTTTAGCAGAAGGTACTGGCAAACTTCATATCATTAAAGGAAGGATGAATGAAGAAATGTACTAAGACATTATTGATTAAAATCTCCTGCCATCTACCAGGATGATGAAGATAAAAAGAGGGTGGACATTTCAGCAACACAATGATCCCAAACAAAAAGCCAAGGAAATTCTCAATTGGTTTCAGAGAAAGAAAATAAAGTTTCTAGAATGGCCCAGCTGCTAGGGTACTTTCTGGAAGGATAATGACCCCTTTTTCGGAGAGTAGACACCCCAAGGTGATCTAATTTTTTATTTTTTTTTGGAGACTTAGGACAAGTTCCAGGCTGATGCTATTCACATTCCTCTCAACCTTTTGAACTAGTTGTGTGCGGTGTCTCTCATCCCTTCATGCTCCACTGCTTTCTGTATCAAGCCTGCACCCTTACACTGCTGTGAGACACCCAATTCTTTGCCAGCAGAGCACCTTGAGCAGCACTATAAGTGGTTACAAGGTTTTGTGATGTAGTTTTTTGCCCAAATTTTGGGAAATTAAGAAACATGCTGGTATTAAAGTGGTTAAAACATAGAACTTGATCATGGTGCACTATATACAGGGCATCAAGTCATACACAGAGATAGGAGAAGGTGAAGTGGTTAATATATAATTGGGCAAATAATGTCCGGTACCTCATCCTGAGAAATAAATTGCACAAAAAAACCCTAACTACTAGATTGAAAGGACTATAACGGTACCAATGAGCTAAAAAAAATATCAAAAGTATTTATTTATACAAGTTTAAAAAATTTAAAGACATGAAAATATAAACATATACCACAAACCTAAACATCAAAGGCAATATGGTGCTCTTCTTAGTGTTGAGTCTCATCAACCCTACTTCAAAAGCTACAGCATGTCTCTCATCCCCTATTGCACCTTATTGACTTTGGTGTTTTTGTTTGTGGTATATGTGTATATTTTTATGTCTTTAAAAAATGTTAACTTGTATAAATACTTTTGATATTTTTTTTACCCCATTGGTACCTTTTTATAGTCTTTTCAATCTAGTAGTTAAGGTTTTTTGTACAAAAGACAAATGTCCACGATGGACCAAAAAGGTACAAACATATCCATAACAGGAAAACAGACCTATTCGTACATACAGTAGAGGTGCCTTACAGTGAGATCAGTAGAAATCATAACAATTTGGTGAAATTATACCACAGAGAGAGGAAGAACAAAAATTGTCATAGCAAAAGCTAACCAAATACATTTTAGATATGGTAATAAAAGTTGAATAAACAGAAAAGAATAGGTTCCCATTTATAATATAGAAGAGATATCATGTACATATATGGATGTCCATTTGGAAAACCACCTCTGTCTAGGATGCTATCATAGAGTGGTGAGCCTGATAACAGGATAACATAAGGAAAAAAAAGAGTATCGAAAATAGGGGAAGAGAGAAAAAATAGAAAGGGAAAAAAAAAAGAGGGGGGGCGTTGAAGGGAGGAGGGAACTTGGTCACTAAACGTTTATAAGAGGGAACGTGTCCCTAACTGGATCCCGAAAGTACATGCGCACTCAAAAAGTAGTAGCAATAAAAAAGGCAACATTGGAAGAATAATAAAAATGAGTCCAAACAGTCCACATGAGGCTGTGTGATTCAGATTTGTCCAAGTCTCTTACAATCATGCTTTCCATATACTCAATATTTTTCATTTCACAAGCCCAAACGACCAAAGATGGTGGTTCAGGCTGCCACCAACATCTAGTGATCACAGAACAGGCTGCTGTCAGGAAGTGCCTAATCAGACTTTTTCTAATTTTTGTGTAGGATACCAACAGCATAGAGAGTACCATGATTTGGGGTTCATTTTAGTAATAAATTATTGATTCATTCATTAGTTACTCCTATTACAAAGAAGGAAGGGGAGCCTGTATACATGTGTGATCACTTATTGATCGTCACTGGGATCACATGGTACAGCAATCACATGATGCAGAGCTGCTCAGATCAGCTCTGTACAGTGCCTTCCTGATCTGAGCTGGCCACTGACAGCATAGCTTACATTGGATAAAGTGTGCATTGGCTGGCTGTGCCTATTTCTGGGTTGATGTTTATAAATAGTGCTCCAGAAATACATGTCCACCTCACTGCCTTTTTTTTCACAATACAGTGGTAGGGAGGTGGTTAAAAGAAGTCGGTAATGGAAACACTTTTTTTTTTTCAAATTTGTGTATGCTAGAGTTCATTTATTGGAGTGTGGTACCACTGCGGAGGTGGTAGCTGTCAGACAGATGCAGACAGAATAAAAGAGAGTGAGTGTCAGACCAGTTGCAAAAGCCCAAATGTATTTGTCATATTGCCTAAGGCTGGCCATACATGTTTAATTTTCTTGTACAATTTTCCTTTAGATTTACCTCCAGAAAACATATAATATGAGGTCAAACAAACAAACTAAAAAACTTTCAACTGTATCCCATTAGGCAGGCCCTTGCACTACATAATAAGGTAAATATAAAGGGAAATTGTACAAGAAAAATTGGATTTTTATAACAGCTTACCTGTAAAATCCTTTTCTTGGAGTACATCACGGGACACAGAGCGACATAGTCATTACTATGTGGGTTATATAGATACCTTCAGGTGCTGGCACTGGCATCTTCCAAAACCGGAAGTACCCTCCCCTATATAAGCCCCTCCCATTTGGGAGTACCTCAGTTTTGTAGCAAAGCAATAAGTGTCCCCAAAAGAGGGGTGGGAGCTCTGTGTCCCGTGATGTACTCCAAAAAAGGATTTTACAGGTAAGCTGTTATAAAAATCCTATTTTCTTTCTCGTACATCACGGGACACAGAGCGACATAGTCATTACTATGTGGGATGTCCTAAAGCAATGCCCAATGAGGGGGGGGATACACCATACATAAGCTGAGCGCTATCAGACATGAGGATCTTTTGCGGCCTGCAACACACTGCGCCCAAAGGCGACATCCTCCTGACTTCTAACGTCCACCTGGTAGAACCTAGTAAACGTGTGTACTGAAGACCATGTTGCGGCCTTACAGATTTGAGCCAGGGAGGCCTGGTGATGCACTGCCCATGAAGTTCCAACTGCTCTCGTGGAGTGCGCTCTAACTTTGAACGGAGGCGGTCTCCTTCTCAAGCCATAGGCTTGCATTATGACCTGTCGAATCCACTTGGCTAAAGTAGATTTTGACGCTGCCTGACCCTTTCTGGGGCCTTCCGGCAGAATAAACAAAGTATCCGTTCTGCGAATCTGAGCAGTGGCTTTTAGATAAGCTTTAACTGCTCTTACTACATCCAAAGAATGTAATAACTTTTCCTCTACCGAACTAGGTTTGGGAAAAAACGAAGGAAGAACCACATCTTGGTTCAAATGAAACCTCGATACCACCTTAGGAAGAAAGGCTGGATGAGGACGTAACACTACTCTGTCCTTATGGATAACCAGATATGGCTCCTTACAGGACATAGCTGCTAATTCCGACACTCTTTTAGCCGAACAAATGGCTACTAGAAAAATCAATTTCCTGGTGAGAAGAACCAGGGAAATATGCTGTAATGGTTCCAATGGTTGTTTCTGTAGAACCGACAGAACCAGGTTT
Organism: Rana muscosa; assembly: GCA_029206835.1. Classification (NCBI taxonomy): domain Eukaryota; kingdom Metazoa; phylum Chordata; class Amphibia; order Anura; family Ranidae; genus Rana; species Rana muscosa. The sequence goes on from CM055117.1 coordinate 190,609,326, forward strand.
AAGTCCCATGGACATATGGGAATATTAACCGGAGGGCTAATACGCATCACTCCTTGTATAAAGGCTTTGACTAGTGAATGCGAAGCCAAGGGCCTCTGAAAAAATATTGACAAGGCCGAAATCTGACCCTTGATAGTACTCAAGGCAAGCTTCCTATCTACAGCCCACTGTAGGAAGTCCAGAATCCTACCTATTACGTACTTACGTGGATGCCATTTCTTGGCCTCACACCAGGCGATGTACGCCTTCCAGATTCTATAGTAGATCTGCCTGGATACCGGCTTCCTGGCATTGATAAAGGTAGATACCACAGGATTAGAGAGCCCTCTCTTTTTTAGAATGTGGGCTTCAATAGCCAGGCCGTCAAACCTAGGGCTGGTAAGGAAGGGTGGTATATCGGTCCTTGCGAAAGCAGGTCCGGACGATGTGGGAGAGTCCAAGGACTCCCCACTGACATTTTTACAATCTCCGCGTACCATGCTCTTCGGGGCCACGCTGGAGCCACCAGAATCACTGGTTTCTTTTCTACCCTGATTCTGCGGAGTAATCGAGGTAACAATTGTGGTGGTGGGAATGCATATATCAGCTTGAACTGATCCCAAGGGAACACTAGGGCATCCGAGCCGCAAGCTAGGGGATCCCTTGTCCAAGAGACAAACCTGTCCACCTTTGCGTTGAATCTGGATGCTAGCAGATCTACATCCGGTGTTCCCCACCGCTGACATATTGTCCGAAAAACCTTGGGGTGAAGGGACCATTCCCCTGGGCATAATTGTTGGTGACTTAGAAAGTCCGCCTTCCAATTCTCCACTCCTGGAATGAATACCGCGGATATGGCTGGGACATATCTTTCTGCCCATTTCAGGATGCAATTTACTTCCCTCTGGGCTGCACGACTCCTGGTGCCACCCTGATGATTGATATATGCCACTGCCGTGGCATTGTCTGATTGAATTCTGACAGGGGACCCTTGGAGTTTGGATGTCCATGCTACTAGGGCATACCGGGCTGCTTGTATCTCTAAGAGATTGATGGGCAGGGCCTTTTCCGCATCCGACCATCTGCCCTGGAGAGACCATTGCTCCAGTACTGCTCCCCAGCCTATAAGGCTGGCATCTGTAGTGACCACCTTCCAAGAAATCGGACTGAAGGAGTTCCCTTTTTCCAGATTCTGGGGAACCAACCACCAACGGAGGCTCTTGCGAACGGAAGGGGACAAGGACATTGGTAAGTCTAGGGCCTGAACTTTCTTGTTCCAGGCTGACAGTATGGCCCTTTGCAAATTCCTTGAATGGAATTGACCGTAGGGTACTGCTTCGAATGATGCCACCATTTTTCCCAGCAGCCTCATGCACAGGCGTATGGACGGCTGTCTTTTTGTACCCACTAAGTGGATCAAATCTCTCAAAGACAACACCTTTTTTCGAGGCAAGAATATTTTCCTCTGGCCTGAATCTAGCCTTAGCCCCAAGTATTCCAGACTTTTGACTGGTTTTAGGGCTGACTTGTCTCGGTTGATAATCCAACCGTGAGATTCCAGATACTTGATTGTCTTGTGAACGACCACTTCTAGTTTTTTCACTGAGTGGTCTATCAGCAACAAGTCGTCTAGATATGCCATTATCGTTACACCTTGCGTTCTTAGATTGGCCAATAATGGGGCCAGAATTTTTGTGAACACTCGTGGTGCTGTGGCCAGACCGAAGGGTAAGGCTCTGAACTGAAAATGGCGCCCTTCTACTGCAAAGCGTAGAAATTTTTGGTGGACTGGAAAGATGGGAATGTGCAAATAAGCATCTTTGATGTCGATCGAGGCTAACCATTCCTCCCCTTGTAGGGCAGTGGCCACCGATCGGATCGACTCCATCCGGAAAGTCCTGATATGCAGGAATTTGTTTAGCCCTTTTAGATTTAATATGGGCCTCACGTCCCCGTTTGGCTTCGGGACTGTAAAGAGGTTTGAGTAAAACCCGAACCCCCATTCTTCCAGGGGAACCTCCATAATTACTCCTTGGAGCAATAGTTGTTCTAGTGCCAACAGGAGGGACTCTCTCTTCCGGGGATCCCTTGGCATGTTTGACCTCATAAAATGGGAAGGAGGAGAGTCTTTTAACTCCAATCTGTATCCCAGACTTACTGCGGAGAGCACCCATCTGTCTCTGATCGTGTCCCGCCAGGTCTCTGCGAACAACTGGAGTCTTCCCCCCACCCGATTGAGTGGGGGCAACCCTTCATGCATTTGACTTTGGGGGAGGTTTTGTACCTCTCCTGACCCAGGGTTTTTTATTACCCTGCGATTGTCCCTGATTTTTACCCCCGGGATTTGACCGAGGAGGCCGTCGGAACTGTTTCACAGCCGATGCCCCAGGGACTGGAGAAGCAGGCCTCTTAAAAGAGGGACCTCTAACTCTGTTTTTAACCGGCAAGAGTGTACTTTTACCGTTGGAAATTTTCTGGATATATTTGTCCAGGTCTTCCCCAAATAAGCGTTCACCATGAAATGGGAAGCTAACCAGCAATTTTTTACAGGGAGCTTTAGCAGACCAGTTTTTGAGCCATAGAACCCTGCGCATATGTACTACAGACAGCGTAAGGCGGGAGGCCTGATGGATTGAATCCTTTATGGCGTCAACCGCAAAGCATAAGGCTCTAGGTAGATCAGCTAGGGCAAGGGCCTGCTGATCTGGCAAGTCCCTTAAGACTTGTTTCAACTGATCCTTCACTGCTTGGCAGACCCCAATAGCTGCCACTGCTGGTTGTGTCACCAAGCCTACTGTAGAAAAAGCAGATTTTAATAAGGACTCCAATTTTTTATCTATTGGGTCCTTGAACATTTGGACATTATCCACTGGACATGTCAGTGATTTATTCACACAAGAGATGGCTGCGTCCACTGTAGGGACCCTCCATTTTTTGATGAACTTATCCTCCATGGGATAGACCACCGGAAATCTCTTGGGGGGAGTAAATATTTTATCAGGATGTTCCCAATCCTGGTACATGAGCCCTTCCAATAAAGGGTGAAGTGGAAAAGAACAGACAGTCTGGGGAGCTTTTAGCGACCCCAGCGAGGAGACAGTAGTGGTTGATGGTTCCGCAAGGTGCATTTTAAATGCTGATCGGACCATGTTAGTCAAAGACTGAACCCATAATCTTTCAGCTTGAGATGCTGAGAAAGGTTCCTCCACTGTTGATTCCTGTATAACAGAATCAACCTCCTCCTGATCCCCTTCAGGCAGGTCGATCCCTGTATGGGACTGTTGCTCCGCTAACAGGTACTCTGAAGAAGGAGACGGAGATCGGGCGTGCTTTCCCTGTGACAGGGAGGCAGCGATTAATGTTGACAATCTCTCTTCTAATCCTCCCAGAGCTGAGGAAAAAACCTCCTCTGTTACATACACAGGAGCAGGTGAACTGAGGACAGCCACAGTACCAGGTACTCCTGCAGGGTCTCTACGGTCACTAACCTCTGAATTTTCAGGGGAGACTGGTGCAGCAGAAGCATGCCCAAGATCCTCAGAGCCCGATGAGACCCCTTTCGCTTCCTGGAAGATTTAGTTCCGGAGCTTCTGGACGGCATATTCCTAAGCCCAAAGCTGAGGTATTCCAGCCGTAATACACCCCTTTTACTGAGAATAGTCTAGCACAATTGCTGCTATATATCAGTTGGTGTCTACTAAAGTGCCTTTCTAGGGGATGCCTGCATCAACCGCCTCTGTGTGCCTTTTTACTGTTGCTAGCTCTGTTTGTGCACTTCAATAGCCAGCTTGATTGCTTTTAAACATGCTGGACGCCCGCACATGCGCAGTAGCGCCGCGGCGCACACCGAGCGTCATCCACCCGCTCCGCCCCTTTTTCCAGATCGCCTCTATATAGAGAGGCGCGTGCACGCGCCCGCGCGCGGGCACGTGCGCCTTCGGCTCCTTTTTTGAAAAAACAAGGAGCTAGATGGGAGCCAGGGTCCCTGCCGCAGGGCCCGTGGATAGATGAGCGCAGCAACAGGGCAGAGGAGACAGCTTCCCAGCAGAGAACTTACCAACTGCCTGGATTTGACTTCAGAAGAAAAAAATCCACATTACAAGAAAAAAGAACCATAGCGGCCTCTAGTGTTTGAGCCAGGTACCGCGGTCTTACACATTTTCTTTTTTTCTTGCCTACTATAAAAAAAATTACATTTTCTCAGTAGTAACAGGCATGCACAGAATATTTAGCGGGAATACCTTAGGTAACAGGCAGAAAGACAAAATAGGCTTGGGGGTCCCCCAATAGAACCAAGTTCCTGAGGGCCCCCACTTACCTTTTCCTCGCCGCAGGACTCTGTTTGGTCCACAGAAGCCCAAACTTCACCTATCACGGCAGGCATTGTAATCAAACCTTCAGGGACCGGGTTCCCAAGGATTCCACTCCCCTGGACCTGTATAGCACCCTGCACAGAAAACATCTTGGTCGTGGGTATGACCAGAGCTCTGGATCCCAGGGTCCAGCCCTCCTAAGAGAGGCATTACAGGCAAAACCTTGCTCTTCTCTTGCAAGGCCCGGGTACCGACCGTTTAGCTATGAAGCTTTTTTGGTCGGATCCGGAATAGCTTACTGAGGCCCAAAAGAACCTGTACGCAAGCTCAGTGAAACACATGTTACTTCTTGGCCAACACCTTAGACACTGGCAAAAAAACTGAGGTACTCCCGGATGGGAGGGGCTTATATAGGGGAGGGTACTTCCGGTTTTGGAAGTTGCCAGTGCCAGCACCTGAAGGTATCTATATAACCCACATAGTAATGACTATGTCGCTCTGTGTCCCGTGATGTACGAGAAAGAAATCGATCATGTATGGCCAGCCTAACATCCGAGTTCAATAGTGTGAAAGTTCCCCTTTCATTTGGCTTAGGAATATATGGGAATATTAATAAATAGGCGAGATACCATTTTCATCTGTAGTTTATATGACAGTAGGGATCTATACTAAATATAATAAGAAACATGGATTCTAAAATAAGCATTGCTATTCTATTCAGATGAACAGGTTGGTATTCATATATGTTATGAAATAAAGTACTAATAGGACCGCAATTTGAGATAAAGCACCAAAAGGATCACAGGTTGATGCTATTAACATAAAACTGAAATATATAAATATTTACAGTATGTGTGTGTATATATACAGTTGTGTGAAAAAGTATTTGCCCCCTTCCTGATTTTTGCATATTTTTCACACTTGGATGATTCAGATCATCAAACACATTTTAATATTACACAAAGTTAACCCAAGTAAATCCAAGATGCAGTTTTAACCACTTGACCACTGGGCACTTAAACCCCCTTAATAACCAGACCAATTTTCAGCTTTCGGTGCTCTCACATTTTGAATGACAATTACTCAGTCATACAACACTGTACCCATATGAAATTTTTGTCCTTTTTTTCACACAAATAGAGCTTTCTTTTGGTGGTATTTAATCACTGTTGGGTTTTTTATTTTTTGCGCTATAAGAGAAAAAAGACTGAAAATTTTGTAAAAAAATGATTTTTTTTTCGTTTCTGTTATAAAATTTTGCAAATTACTATTTTTTCTTCATAAATTTTGGCCAAAATTTATACTGCTACATATCTTTGGTAAAAATAAGTACAAATTGGTGTATATTATTTGGTCTTTGTGAAAGTTATAGAGTCCACAAGCTATGGTGCCAATATCTGAAAATTGATCACACCTGAAGTACTGACGGCCTATCTCAATTCTTGAGACCCTAACATGCCAGAAAAGTACAAATACCCCCCAAATGACCCCTTTTTGGAAAGAAGACATTCCAAGGTATTCAGAAAGAGGCATTGTGAGTTTTTTGAAGTTGTCATTTTTTCCCACAATTCTTTGCAAAATCAAGATTTTTTTTTTCTCTTTTTTTTTTTTCACAAAATTGTCATATTAGCAGGTTATTTCTCACACACAGCATATGTATTCCACAAATTACACCCCAAAACACATTCTGCTATTACTCCCGAGTATGGCGATACCACATGTGTGAGACTTTTACACAGCGTGACCACATACAGAGGCCCAACATGCAGGGAGCACCTTCAGGCGTTCTGGAGCACCAAGGCCAATTCTGACATTTCTCTCCTACATGTAAAAATCATCATTTATTTGCTAGAAAATTACATAGAACCCCAAAACATTATATATGTTTTTTTAGCAAAGACCTTAGAGAATATAATGGTGGTTGTTGCAACTTTTTATCTCGCACGATATTTGCGCAGCAATTTTTTTAACGCGTTTTTTACGGAAAAAAAATGTTTTGTGCTTAAAAAAAAAGAAAAACAGTAAAGTTAGCCCAATGTTTTTGCATAATGTGAAAGATGAAGTTACGCCGAGTAAATAGATACCTAACATGTCGCCCTTAAAAATTGCACACACTCGTGGAATGGCGCCAAACTTCCCTACTTAAAAAATCCCCATAGGCGACGCTTTAAATATTTTTACTGGTTACATGTTTTGAGTTACAGAGGAGGTCTAGGGCCAAAATGATTGCTCTCGCTCTAACGTTCGCAGAGATACCTCACATGTGTGGTTTGAAAACCGTTTTCATATGTGGGCGGGACTTACGTATGCGTTCGCTTCTGTATGCGAGCTCACGGGGACAGGGGCGCTTTAAAAAAAATAAAATAATTTATTCTTCATTTTACTTTATTTATTTTAGTTTGACATGTTTTTCCGCCCTAAACATTTTTTTGATCACTTTTATACCTATTACAAGGAACGTAAACATCCCTTGTAATAGGAATATGGCATGACAGGTCCTCTTTACAGTGAGATATGGGGGGGGGGTGTGTCAATAAGACCCCACATCTCACCTCTAGGCTGGGAAGCCTGAAAAAAATACAAAAAAAAAAAACAACAATCCTGGCTTTGATCGTAGCGGTGAGTCGGTAGAAGCACCGGAGGGCGGCGGGGGGGGACGGGACATCCCCTCTCGCCTCCCGTAAGAATGATCAAGCGGCGGAACAGCCGCTATGATTGTTCTTATGATGTAGGGAATCGCCGGCTGAAAAAGCTAATATCTGAATGATGCCTGTAGCTGCTCCCATCATTCAGATATCCCCGCACAAAGTCAAGGACGTCATATGACGGCCGGAGGGCGGGAAGTGGTTATTGCAGAGTATTGCCGGGCATTGCGGAGTATTGCCGGGCATTGCGGAGTATTGCAGGGCATTGCGGAGTATTGCGGACTATGGCAGGATATTGCGGTGTATGGCAGGGTATTGCGGTGTATGGCAGGGTATTGCACAGGGTATTGTGGAGGGTATTGCACAGGGTATTGTGGCGGGTATTGCAGAGTATTGTGGCGGGTATTGCAGAGTATTGTGGTGGGTATTGCAGAGTATTGTGCAGGGTATTGCAGAGTATTGTGCAGGGTATTGCAGAGTATTGTGCAGGGTATTGCAGAGTATTGTGCAGGGTATTGCAGAGTATTTTGCAGAGTATTGCGCAGGGTATTGCAGAGTATTGCGCAGGGTATTGCAGAGTATTTTGCAGGGTATTGCAGAGTATTTTGCAGGGTATTGCAGAGTATTGTGCAGGGTATTGCAGAGTATTGTGCAGGGTATTGCAGAGTATTGTGCAGGGTATTGCAGAGTATTGTGCAGGGTATTGCAGAGTATTGCACCAGGGTATTGCAGAGTATTGCACCAGGGTATTGCAGAGTATTGCACCAGGGTATTGCAGAGTATTTCGCAGGGTATTGCAGAGTATTTCGCAGGGTATTGCAGAGTATTTCGCAGGGTATTGCAGAGTATTTCGCAGGGTATTGCAGAGTATTGCACCAGGGTATTGCAGAGTATTGCACCAGGGTATTGCAGAGTATTGCACCAGGGTATTGCAGAGTATTGCACCAGGGTATTTTGCAGAGTATTGGCAGGGTGTATTGCAGAGTATTGGCAGGGTATAGGACAGGGATGGCTGAGCAGGGATGGATGGATCTGTGACTGCAATTGTCACAGATCCAGCCCACAGTGCTGCTGCTGCCATCCGCTCCCTCCCCCTCCCCTCTCACACTGTACCGATCGGTACAGAGAGGGGAGGGAGGAACCGGCGTCATCAAATGACGCCGGTCTGTTTACAAGTGATTGCTCCGTCATTTGACGGAGCGATCACGTGGTAAACGGCCGCTATCAGCGGCGATTTACCGCGATTCGTGATCCGCCGGGTCCTCTGGACCCGGCGGTCACGGAGTTTCCCGTGTGCGCGCCCCAGGGGGCGCGCGGGAACGCGATTCTGGGAGGACGTTATATAACGTCCTCCCAGAGTTAAGCAACCACCTTGTCGACGTTATTTGTCGGCAGGTGGTTGTTAAGTGGTTAAATTATTATTTCATTTATTAAGGGAAAAAAGCTGTTCAAACCTGCCTGGCCCTATGTGAAAAAGTAATTGCTCCCTCCCATGCTGAATCAGGAATGAACTGTGATTAACCACAATTTTTTGGAAAGCGGAGTTAAATTTCACTTGCCACACCCAGGCCTGATTACTGCCAGACCTGTTGAATCAAGAAATCACATAAATAGAATCTGTCTGACAAAGTGAAGCACGCTAACAGATCACAAAAAGCCACACATGCCACAATCTAAAAAAAAAAATCAAGAACAAAGTAATGTACATGTATCGGTCTAGGAAGGGTTTCAAACCCATTTCTAAGGCTTTGGAACCACTGGAAGAGCCATTATCCATGTCAGGTCACCTGAGGCCAGGTAACAGATGTACACTGTTGGGGTCAGGAGTGCACCGCTAAGGTAGTGAACCCTACAGCTGACTGCTGCGGCTGGAACTCTGGGTGGTTAAGGGAGGCATGTCCACTGGTGCATCAACAGGGATCCCACAGGGAGCTAGAGCATAAGATTCCCCAGGGCTCGGAGTCTAAGAGCCAGCAGGTGTTCACAAGAGCCTCTGGTGGTGAGGATGGACTGGGCTGCAACTGGCTCCAGGTCGCGGCCCCCAGAGTCTCCCAGCTCACGCTCACAGTAGGCTACAGGAGGATGGAGAGGAAGCAGCAGACCAGGATAACAAGAGATAGTAAGGGGATAAGCCAAAGGTCGGGATGACTAGCAGACAAGGATAAACATAGAACACGCCAGATGTCAGGGTCACAAGCAGGCGGGATAGTCGAGAACAAGCCAAGATCGGTAAAACAGAGACAGACGTAGAGCACACGGCAAGCAGGAAACAAAACACACAATAGCTTAATGAACAATGTTTATCAGCATGGCTGGCTTGCAGTGCACAGGTTAATATAGAGTTCCCTGATAGGGCCTGGGGTGGAGCCATGCTTAGAGGAGAGATTACTTAAGCAGCCAGTGAGAGTGTCTGGCCTCTAAAGCAGAACACATGGAGGAGAGGTAAGCTAACAGACAAACATTACTGCATAACCATGACAGTACCCCCCGCTTATGGGCCCTCCCCCTCCCCGACCCAGGCTTAAAGGGAAACCTCAGATGAAACCTCCTCAACAGACGAAGTGCAAAGACCTCAGATTCAGCGATTCAAGACGCCTCCTCAGGACCAAACCCCCTCTCCAATGCACAAGGTACTGAAGAATGACTCTGCAGAGCTGAGAATTCAGAACTTGACTAACCTTGTACTTTAGATTATCTTCAGAGACCAGAACCAAGGTAGGGAGAGGACGAGAGGATTTATTGAGGGCCAAAGGCCTTTTAGGAATAAGCAAGGGTATGAGAGGATCAACAGGAATCTGAGGAGGGTCCCCTAGACCCTTAAAGATGAACTGGACATCTAGCACAGAACCATCAGACTGGGCAGAGGTCAGTGGAACCCTGAGGTCAGGTTGGTTAGAAGGTGACATGTCACAGGAGTCAAGCTGGATAGCTGAAACACAAGCAGAATGCAGAGAGCCCTGAAAAAAAGGTTGAAAACCCCACCTGGCTGAATAAGGTAGTCTATCCAAAGGATGGATTGAGCCCCTTAGACAGGTTTGAATGGACGTAATCGTATTAGGGTGAGGCAAGGTTGCAAAAGGTCCTGAATAAGAAAAAGTAGGAGGCTCACTGGGCATGGACTGGCATAACTAGTGCAGAGGCCGAGTGAATAGCATAGTCAGGTGTAGCGACTACCTGAATCGTATCGCAAGGCGTAGCAACTGCAGAACTTGCAGACAAGTTAGCCTGGCTGTGCGTCCAAGGGTGTTTAAGGACAGACAAAGGAAAATGGTTATGCAAACTGGAGTGAATGATTGGTTCAGGTTCACAGGTGGGCTCCTCATCTAGAGTACCACATGACCTAGAGAGTGCATCAGCCTGACTATTGCCGGACACATCCCAGAAATCACTATATGCAGTAGGAAAAGCAAAAGATACTGGGATGGTGACAACAGGAAGTTTCTCTTTTGGGGCAATCTTGGGTAGGCAGGACGAGGAACAGGAGGAACCCCAAGCCAGGATCTGTCTAGCAGTCCAGTCAACATGTGGAGAATGGAGCCGTAACCAAGGAAGACCCAAAACGATAGGAGTTGAGGCCTTGGGTAAGATAAGGAAGGATATCCACTCCTGGTGGAGTGTCCCTACCGACATCTTAACAGGGAGCGTCTTTCCGGGTGAAGAGAGCAAGTGTCACGAAAATGACCTTTGCCCCCACAGTAGAGACACAGGCCCAGAGTTCTGTGCCTAGCACGTTCCTCGGGGGATAGCCTGGTCCGACCCAGCTGCATGGGTTCCTCAGTTGGCAGGAGATGCTCCACGGGTCGAAGAGAGGGGGGTTTAGGCTGACTAAGGATCAAGAAGTGCCGGCGTCGCTTTTCTAGGGTCCTTTCCTGAAAACGAATATCGATCTGGTTACACAAGGAGATAACTTCGTCCAGATCAGTGGGGATGGTTCTTCCTGCTAATTCATCCTTCACTCTATCAGAAAGGCCATGCAAAAAGGTTGAAACTAAGGCCTCATTGTTCCAGCTCAACTCAGCCATCAGTATGCGGAAATGAGCATACTGTCCCACAGAAGCAGACTCTTGGCAGAGACACAAAAGGGCACTGGCCGCTGAAGAGACATGAGCCGGTTCTTTGAAGATATTCTGAAAAAGTTTCAAGAAGTCAGGCAGGCTAGAAACCACTGGATCATTCAGTTCCCACAGAGGGGCTGCCCAGGCTAAAGCTTCACCGGAGAGGAGGGAAATGATATAGGCTACCTTTGCCCGATCAGACAGAAAGTTTTGAGGCTGGAGCTCAAAATGAATAGTGCATTGGCTGAGGAACCCCCTACAGGCCTTGGAGTCCCCAGAGAAGTGGGACGGAGCTGGCAGTTGTAGTGAATGTGTGGCTGCGACTGGAATAGGTGCAGCCGCTGATTGTGCTTGAGGTTGCTGACTCAGGGTTCCCAAGGAGACCTGAAGCTGCTCGAAGCGGGAAGCCAGATCCTGAAGGAATCGCATCATCTGAGTCTGATTCGATTCCTGGGTCTCAAGTCTGCGGACTATGCCCTGCAATGGATCATCTACGGAAAGCGGCACGTCAGCCGGGTCCATGGCTGATCAAACTGTCAGGTCACCTGAGGCCAGGAAACAGATGCACAGTTTGGGGTCAGGAGTGCACCGCTAAGGTAGTGGACCCTACAGCTGACTGCTGCGGCTGGAACTCTGGGTGGTTAAGGGAGGCAGGTCCACTGGAGCACCAACAGGGATCCCACAGGGAGCTAGAGCATAAGATTCCCCAGGGCGTGGAGTCTAAGAGCCAGCAGGTGTTCACCAGAGCCTCTAGTGGTGAGGATGGACTGGGCTGCAACTTGCTCCAGGTCTCGGCCTCCAGAGTCTCCCAGTTCATGCTCACAGTAGGCTACAGGAGGATGGAGAGGAAGCAGCAGACCAGGATAACAAGAGATAGTAAGGGGATAAGCCAAAGGTCAGGACAACTAGCAGACAAGGATAAACATAGAACACGCCAGAGGTCAGGGTCACAAGCAGGCAGGGATAGTCGAGAACAAGCCAAGATCGGTAAAACAGAGACAGACGTAGAGCACACGGCAAGCAGGAAACCAAAAACACAATAGCTTAACAAACAATGTTGATCAGCACGGCTGGCTTGCAGTGCACAGGTTAATATAGAGTTCCCTGATAGGGGTGGAGCCATGCTTAGAGGAGAGATTACTTAAGCAGCCAGGTAAGAGTGGCTGGCCTCTAAAGCAGAACACATGGAGGAGAGGTAAGCTAACAGACAAACATTACTGCATAACCATGACAATCCACAAATGGAGATACAGTGGTGAACCTTCCAAGGAGTGGCCGGCCTACAAATATTACTCCAAGAGCATGACGACGACTCATCCAGGAGGTCATAAAAGAACCCAGAACAACATCTAAAGAACTGCTTCCCTCACTTGCTTCAGTGTTCATGATTCAACAATGATGCCGCGTACACACGATCATTTTTCCCGTCGGGAAAAATGACATTTTTTTTTTTCGCCGAGAAAAACAATCGTCTGTGGGCTTTATGCCGTTTTTCTCGTTGAGAAAAACGGCAGGAAAAACAACGAGAAAAATTAGAACATGTTCTAAATTTTCTCATCGTTTTTTCCATCATTTTTTTCCGCGGCAGTTTTCCCATAGGGAGACACTGCCGCGGAGCCCACAGACGGTCGTTTTTCTCGACAAAGAAAAAAATGACGGGAAAAACGGTCGTGTGTGGGGGAAAATGCCGTTCCCTCGTTTTTCATTTAATTTCATGTCGTGATTCACGGCGGTGTTTTCACCGCCGTGAATCACGATCGTGTGTACGCGGCATGAGAAAGAGACTGGGCAAAAATGGCATCCATGGGAGAGTTCCAAGGCCAAAGCCACTGCTGACCAAAAAGAACACAAAGGCTCATCTCACATTTACCAAAAAAAAACCTTGATTATCCCCAAGACTTTTAGGCAAATATTCTGTGGACTGATGAGACAAAAATGTTACTTTTTGGAAGGTGTGTATCCCCTTACATCTGGCATAAAACTAAAACAGCATTTCATAGCAAGAACTTCATACCAACAGTCAGACATGGTGGTGGTACCGTGATACTCTGGGGCTGCTTTGCAACTTCAGAACCTGGACGACTTGCCATAATTGATGGAACCATGAATTCTGAGCTCTACCAGAAAATCCAAAAGGAGAATGTCCGGCCATCAGTTTGTGACCTCAAGCTCAAGTGCACTTGGGTTATGCAGCAGGACAATGATCCAAAACAAAACAGCAAGTCCACCTCCGAATGGCTCAAACAAAGCAAAATTTTGGTTTTGGAGTGGCCTAGTCAAAGCCCGGACTTAAGTCCAATTGAGATGCTGTATCATGACCTTACACAAGCTGTTCATGCTGGAAAACCCTCCAATGTGACTAAATTAAAACAATTATGCAAAGACTGGGCCAAAATTGCTCCACAGCAATGTGAAAGACTCATTGCCAGTTGTCGCAAACACTTGATTGCAGTTGTTGCTGCCAAGGCTGACACAATCAGTTATTAGGTTTAGGGGGCAATAACTTTTTTTACATAAAGCCAGGCAGGTTTGGACAGCTTTTTTGCCTTAATAAATGAAACCATCATTTAAAAACTGCATTTTGTATTTACTCAGGTTATCTTTGTGTAATAATAACATTTGTTTTTATGATCTGAGTAATTTAAGTGTCACAAATGTGCAAAAAAAAAAAAAAATCAGAAAGGGGGCAAATATTTTTTCACACAACTGTGTGTGTGTGTGTTTATATATACCGGTATGTATATATATATATATGTAGCGGGTACTTACTTTCCCGCCGTAAGTTTTTGAATTTTTCGGTGACACCAGTAGTGTATCTCCGGAGGTCCACTGGGTGGCGCTGTCACTGTGGGCCGACGGACGGATACCGCTGTGTGCTGAGCTTACTTTTGTCCTCTCTGGGCAGCGGTATGGTGGGGCGGGGAACCCGCCTTGCTTGCTGGGAGAGGGGATAAAAGGGGCCGGCCATCTTGGTCACGGGGTTGTTCGTCCCTGGCACCTTTAGCCTGCGGACGGAGTTCGTGTTTGTCCTCTAGGCGGACTAGGCCTAGAGGACCACCGGAGATCGTGTTCCATCTCAGGCACCTTTAGCCTGGGGTGAGGTACTCGGACGGCGGTCCGGAGCTCAGTGCCCAACACTGAGTTCCGTGAGGGAAGGATCCTAGGGTACTCCGGAGATGGATGCCTGAATCCGAGGTGGGCGTAATGGACCGGGAAGAGCTCCTCATCTGAAGACCCGGTGCAGCATACTGCCGGTGACGGGTGAGCCTCTTGTCGGAGACCGTCCGGAAGGTGAATTTACCTGCATTTAGATGCGGTAAGTTTAGCTGTGTTTGGAGAAAATAGAATTGTGTGTGTCCAAGTTCGGATTAGAAACTCTAAATGCGGTTAATTATCCCAACATATAAGCTCTATCAGCTAACATATAAGCCTGATCAGTTACACCTATTCCTCCCCAGATCCCTGGCATTGTGTCATGTTGTTGTTTTCAGTATTCTTAGAACATCTTGAACAGGAGAGGTACATATGCCGAGCAAAAAGACATCTCTGTATTAGCTGTGACCCCTTATACAGTCAGGAATGAGCTGTCTTGTGCTGGACTGAGAGTGAAAAACGGTTTTGCCACTTAGCTTGGCAGCCAACATTTCTATGCTTTACAAATGTCGTGAATCCAGAGGAGAAATAACATTTACGAACTGACAGCATTGTTGAACCTCTGAAGCACTGGTGGCCAAGTGTGCAATTACTTTAAAAGGCTGTAAAATTTGCTTTGTAATTAAAGGGAGTGTGTAGTATTTTCAGTCTTTTGTAACACATTTAGAAGAGATTAGCTCTTAATTTGAGGTTGAGGTTTAAAAACCTTGCTTCCATGTATAATTTATAAAATTATTTATAAATGCATCTTTATGTATGTATAATTTATTTGCCCATTATATATGCAGTATCTGATGACTTCTTGCAATGCAAGCCTCTGAGTTGTCTGACTTATTAAAACAATGCACTCGCTGTGTGGCTGACACCTCTACAGTTAAAGCGGGTCCACTGACTCCAGCTGTGTGACTGGCCTGAGCCGCGATGACATCACTCCTGCGCATGCGCGGGGGATCCGCTGTTTACGGCACAGGACTCTGAAGGAGTGGCCGTTCCCTCAGAATGCGCCAGTGACATCATCGGCTGCATATACAGTAAATATCTCCTAAAATGCGCACGTTTAGGAGATATTTACAGTACCTATAGGTAAGCCTTAATATAAGATTACATATAGGTACAAGTCAGAGATGGGAGTTTACTCCTACTTTAAGAGACAGGGAAATTGTGCTAAATCCCTGAGAGCAGCTTCTCAATTCCAGTGTGAATTCACCCTAAAGGATAACGAAACCCAAGACCAACCCAAGAAATATATTGCAGTTTATTAGTAAACTAAGAACAGTTTCAGTACATGTTTCCGATCTTTCCAGAAATGCAGTGTCCTGCAGTGTATCAGTGCTACCTAAGTGGGTATAAATGTTGTGGGACAAAATGCCGTTTTGGAGGAAGAGAATCCACCACTATTCTCACTCTGGGCAAAGTGACATATTCTCTTGAAAGATCAACCCAAACCCCCCCCCCCCAAACCCATCGATACCCACGTTTGCCACATTCCGCACCTCTCTGTTGCTCTAGAGCAGGGGTCCTCAAACTATGGCCACGGGTCGCATACGGCCCGCCAAGGCGATTTACCTGGCCCTCGGCACGTACTGCCCCTTTAATAAGATCGCAGCACTTCCACTCCGCAGCACTCCCCCCTCCCCTACCTTATTCACACAAGACGTGAAGCACGGCAGGTCCAGACAAAGGGCGTGACTTTTCAAGTTAGGAAGCGGGTAATTGGTTACTAGGCAGCGGGGCGGTCCCAGCAATCAATCATCTGCCTTTCACTTGAAAAGTCCTGCGCTTTGTCCGGACCTGCCGTGCTTCGCGTCTTGTGTGAATAAGGTAGGGGAGGGGGGAGTGCTTGCGGAGGGGAAGTGCTGCGAACTTATGGAAGGGACACTGTAATATTGCTGGAGGGATCTGTGATGGGGGACTCTGTGATATAGGGGGCTCTGTGATGGAGAGGAGTCTGTCATGGGGATCTGTGATGGGGAGAGTCTGTCATGGAGAGGAATCTGTGAAGGGGGGATCTGTGATGGAGAGGAGTCTGTGATGGGGGGGGGGATTTGTTTATATTTTTTTCAAACTAGTCCGGCCCCCCAACAGTCTGAGGGACCGTGAACTGGCCCCCTGTTTAAAAAGTTTGAGGACCCCTGCTCTAGAGTGCTTGGTAAGTAATTGTCCCTTACATGTATAAAAAGGAGCCTGTGACCTCTTTTTCAGAGATGTAATGCTCAGGCTTAAAGCGGTAGTAAACTCTGTCTCACGCATCATGTGCAACTAAAAGGCCAATAATGTATACCTTTTTAAATAAATCTCAATTCATTTCATCCCCCTAGCATGTTTGATCTTTCTTTGACTGTGTATTTTCATTTCTTTGTACCCTGGCTGAAGCCGGCGCCATCTTAGCTCCTGTCCACTGCTTTCTACCCGCAGCATACTTCCGCCCTTTCCACTGTGTCATCTTGCGCGTGCTCAGCAGACCCGCTCACTCCATTAATGCTGAGCAGCAACGTTACGCTCCCTGTGACGTAGCATGCCACATGGGGTGTATTAGATAATTCTCTATGGATTCACAGACTCGTGAGATTGCCTGCTGATGATGCAGACACGGCATCAGGATGAACAGACTGACGGCACACGGATCATGCCAAAAACAGGGGTCAAAATGCGCACGTGCCGGTGACATCATTGAAGAATACAATTTCTCCTAAAGGGTGCAAGTTGGAACAGTAAAAATTATACTAATATGTAATTTAACCACTTGCCGACCGCCGCACAAGTTTTTACGTCGACAGAATGGCACGGCTGCACAAATGGGCGTATATATACGTCCCCTTTAATTTGCCGCCGTGTGGTCGCGCGCCGCCACCGGCGCGCTCGTGACACTGCCGCAAGCTCCTTGACCGTGCCCGCGGGACCCGTGGACTCAATGTCCGCTGGTGTCCCGCGATCAGGTCAAAGAGATGAAGAATAGGGAGATTTCAGTGTAAACACAACATCTCCCCGTTCTTCCTAGTGACATGTCACTGATTGTCTGTTCCCTGTCATCGGGAACAGCGATCAGTGACGTGTCACGGAAAGCCACGCCCCCTAACAGTTAGAATCACTCCCTAGGTCACACTTAACTCCTTCAGCGCCCCATACAGGTTAACCCCTTCACTGCCAGTGTCATTGTTACAGTAATCGGTGCATTTTTATAGCACTGATCGCTGTAAAAAAGACAATGGTATCAAAAGTGTCCGATGTGTCAGCCATAATGTCGCAGTCACGATAAAAATCGCTGATCGCCGCCATTACTAGAAAAAAAAAATATTACTAAAAATGCCATAAAACTATCCCCTATTTTGTAGACGCTATAACTTTTGCGCAAACCAATCAACAAACGCTTATTGCAATTTTTTTTTATACCAAAAATATGTAGAAGAATACGTATCGGCCTAAACTGAGGAAAAAAAAAAGTTTTTTTTACATATTTTTGGGGGATATTTATTATAGTAAAAATATTGCATTTTTTTCAAAATTGTCGCTCTATTTTTGTATATAGCGCAAAAAATAATAACTGCGGAGTTGATCAAATACCACCAAAAGAAAGCTCTATTTGTGGGGAAAAAAATATGTCAATTTTGTTTGGAAGCCACGTCGCACGACCGCGCAATTGTCAGTTAAAACTACGCAGTGCCGAATCGCAAAAAGTGGCCTGGTCTTTGGCCAGCCAAATGGCCCGGGGCTGAAGTGGTTAATTCAGAATGCGTTAAATGAGAAAAACTAGTGAACTAGAGTTTACTACCACTTTAATAACCAGACCTGAACACTGTTTCATGAGGCAGAAAAATAAATAAACCCTGTGTACCTAAATGTCGGATGATGGTAGTTTGTCACCTTGCTCTTAGTCTCTTTAAAGGCTCACCTTAAGTAATATGTTAAAGGTTACAACCATATTTAGGGTGTAACATGTTACTATGCAGCACCCCTCACAGCCGCTGTGACAGCAGGTGGGGGTTCTTCTCCCAGCACCCGCTGTCACATTTTACAATCAGTGTCATTCATTCACAGCTTTTTTTTACAAAAGCTTTTTTTTATTATTTAAAGATGAACTTGGCCTTATGCTTTTCTTGTGTCAAAAAATGTTTGGCCTACCATATAAGCTGCACCACATGTGTATTACACATTGCTTCCTGGGAAATTTAGGAATCTGCCTCTGAAGACAAGAAATTACATTTGACTTTACCTCCTCCCCTCCTCTATAGTCACACTGATAACCACAACAGTGAACGGTACAATAAATAGAAGAAAAAAATAAGCGGGACCAGAATCTAACAGGTTTATTCAGGCCTCCTTAGACAGGCTTTATTTGCAAATGTTGCATTTTGCATTGAACACATCACTATTCAAACCCATTTGTATGGAAGCAGGAGCTGTTGTGTGCCTGCAGCACAAACTGATCCTGACAGAACCTTCTGTGTCCAAAAAATAAATAAAAAATGAAAAGAAAGTAGAACACAGTCTCCTAGCAATCATTCACACTGCAAAATTACCATTCTTAAGCGTTATTTGACACATTCTGTATGATAAATTCTTGTTTGTACAAATTATCCAGAAAACAATAAAAATTATGGGGAAAAATAAATAAATAAAATTGAATGAAAAACTTCTGACTTGAGTTTGAAGAATTTTTGAAACAGAAAAACAAAGGCCTTCAAGGCGACAGATTGCATCCATTGTAGTGTATCTGAATTCATCTTTCACTGAACAGACTTCAAATAGGTTACTACGTGTCCCTGCACATTGCATGTCAGTGCTACACAATTCTGAATAAGCCAGCAAAGCAATGATTATAGGAGAAGAGAGCTTTAACATACTGGTCTGGCAGCCTAATGTCTTAGCACTTGGAGACACTACATATATTATCAGCCCGTTTCATGCATTTTGCATTGTGTTAACCTAATTGCATAATTTACCCAATTACAGTTGTTGCCATAACAGTCATGCATTACATTAACAGTTTACACATTTTGAGAAATCTCTGAGAAAAAAAGGATAGTAAAAAAAGTATAATTTAGTAGTATCGCTATATAATAAAGTATGATCATGCTAAGGATAATGAGAAATCCAACTATATTTCATACTCCATAATGTAGTGGAAGGTCAGTTTGTCATTACTTTTTACATACACTTTAAAGGCAATTTAAGTGTATATAAACCCAAAAATGTCATGTAGCTTACCGATCCTTGAATACGGTGACTGTATGTATTTTTTTTTTTTTTACTTTGTAATCCCGAGAATAACACACTTACTGTCTCTGGGTGACTACATTCACACCTCCACTGTTACTTTGAAGGAAGCCATGGTTGCCACCTAGGCTGGACTTCAAACATAGACGTCTGCCTTTGTGCATCTCCATGGGAGCTGAAGGCATAACAAAGATAACATTATTTTTGCTTATATCTAGTAGTAGAAATATACATTTTTTGCCAAACACACCCGGCATGCCTAAACTTTTGTACACAACTGGGAAAAATAAATACCTAATTTAATATGCTTGCTCAATGAAGAATCACATCAACAACCATCCCTACTTTTTCTATATTGACATGTACTACTATTGAGCAGAACTGGCCACTTAGCATGCATTAAATGCATCCAGCGAGATGCTAAAAGATCAAGGAGAGAAGGGGTAACTCTAAAAATCATCCAAACCGTTTTAAAGAGGTAAAAGACCCAAAAGGAGGGATTGGGGAATGGGAAGGCAGTGGGTCACACGGCAGCAAATTATGGCAGGTATATAATCGGGTCACTATACAACGTGGGCACGCCTTAACCAAGGTATGCAAGATAAGGAGGTACTCTTCATCCTTTTAATTAGGGAACTTTTAGAGTGAAAAGTAATGCTGGAAGGAATAGATGGCAAATTTATATGCTAGTTAGAGTGCTGTCCTATGGGGTCGAGCGGAGGAGCTGACCTCCAGTATGCTGACATAAGAAGGTACAGAAACATTGTCTTCCAAAAATAGGCCACATATCCTGCTGCTCTGCTTCCTATTAAAGAATATACAGCCCAGAAGGAATGATTGCTGCAGATGCTCATATTGGCAGCATATGATGGCACTGCCAGATGACTGCACTTGACTGCAACTTGCATGGCACAAGGAGGTTGTTTGCTGTTAACTAGCCTCCAGGAGCAGGAGTGGTGGTGAGACTGATATCACTGGAGGATTTCACCTCTTAACTTTACCAGCTTAAACGACATCAGTAGCAGAAGAGTCGCCACCATTTATTTTTTTTATTTTTTGTAGTACCGCCATTACATCCCTTTGAGACTGAGATATAATGCTCGATATATCAAGAATCCTGTCTACAATGCAATAATATAACTATAAAATGTTGATGACAAATATGGATTGCTACAGATAAAAAAAAAAAAAGCTTCCACTTTAAATTGCAATTTAACCCCTCCAATTTAGTGAACCTTCAAATTATTCACCCATGTCCATATTTTAGTTATTGAGGACATAGTGACATCTAGTGGTATTAAGTATAAACTGCTTCTCTTGAAACATGCTATTTAATGCAGGATTTAAGTGCTAGTTAAAGGGATGTATAGCAAAAAAAATTGAGCTAGCAAACATCTCTCAGAAATAGTCAGAAATGAAGGGTAACGTATAAAAATTATGCCCTGGACTATCATAAACCTGCTGGACCCCCCGGGAGCACAGGTCAAACTTGAGGCCTCATGCACACTGAATGTTCTAAAAAAGCCAGTAACATTAGCTGTAGAAGGCAGTAGCTGTAGTGTTATTTTTTTTAGCAAAACTATACTCCCATAAAAGCTTCTGGGTCACGGTGATCGCATCTCCCCTGCCAAAAGCCCCCATGGATTACCTACCCTTGGCACAGGGGCAGATCCAGAGTCTTTTCTCGGGAGGGGCACTGCCAAAAAATGAATTTTTTGTGGGAAATTTATCGGGGAAATGGTTGGTGTCGGCGCTTCAATCATTCTGGCACCATGGTTGTTATGGTGTCAGGATGATTGAAGTGCATTATTTCTATTATTACATTGTAATATGAAATTAAATAGTTCAATGCAGAATCAGTGGGAGCCCCGAGTGTGTCACTTGCCACCGTCGCCTGCAATTAGTGGGAGCCCTGAGCGTGTCACTTGCCACACGTTGTGGATTGTCACTTGCCACGTCACCTGCCACATCTTGTGGATTGTCACTTGCCACACCTTGTGGATTGTCACTTCCCACATCACCTGCCACACCTTGCGAATTGTCACTTGCCACGTCACCTGCCACACCTTGCTGATTGTCACTTGCCTGCCACCAGATGCAGATTGTCATTTGCCACGTCACCTGACACAATTTGCGGATTGTCACTTGCCACGTCGCCTTCCACACCTTGCGGATTGTCACTAACTTGCCTGCTAAGGTGTAGTTTTGGTTGTCTCTTGCTGTGTCCCAGACTCCCAGAGTCAGGCAGCAGAGAGATAATGTAATCTCTCTGCTGCCTGCACAGTGAGGGCGGAAGTCACTGCAGGAATGCAGGGCAGGCACGGGCGGAGAGAGATGATCTCATCTCTCTGCTCCCCCGCTCCCGGCTAGCTGATTGGCCAGCTGCCACACTGAGCCTGCTCTCTCACTCTCACCTGCGCTGCCAACACACTGAGCAGCACGGTCTGCCCACGAACCGCGCCGCCCCCCGACAACAAACCGTGGCGCAAGCGGAGCCGCCCGCTTTCTTACCCGTCTGTGGAGCCGCACGCTATTGCACCTGCCCGCAGAGCGGCCTGACGTGACTCACTGATGTCACTCGTTGCTAGACGCCAAGCGGCCCAGGCGTTAGCAGCAAGTGCAGGGAAGAGGCTCCACCCACCTCCTCCTCGGCTCCTGGTATCGTGTCAGTGCGCCACGTAACTACATTAGACGAGTCTCTCTCTCAGCGCCGCTGATCGGCTGATGTGAGAAACTGAGAGAGAGACTCAGAGAGGCAGCGGCAGCCGCAGAACAAGTACTGTATATACTCGAGTATAAGCCGACCCGAATATAAGCCGAGGCACCTAATTTTACCCCAAAAAACTGGGAAAACGTATTGACTCAAGTATAAGCCTAGGGTGTCCTAGGCTTATACTTGCCTCACTTTGCCTCACTGTGCCCATGACTAGACTGATGTTTAACATGGAAGTCTATGGAAGGAGTGCCCGGCTTTGAAAAATCAGTTCTCCCAGACACCAAACTTTTCAAACTTATAGAGGAGACATAGGGCTACATGTGTGCCAGGTTTGGGGTCCAGAGGACCTACGACCAGCCGGTACCGGGTCCGCAAAATCACCAGAGAAATGACCG
Organism: Rana muscosa; assembly: GCA_029206835.1. Lineage (NCBI taxonomy): Eukaryota > Metazoa > Chordata > Amphibia > Anura > Ranidae > Rana > Rana muscosa. The sequence goes on from CM055117.1 coordinate 190,631,796, forward strand.
TTTAACATTGTTGTCTATGGAAGGGGTGCCCGGATTTAAAAAATCAGTGCTCCCCGGCCGTAGGTCCCACAGACGCCAAACTTTCCACACTTGTAGAAGAGACATTGGGCTACATGTGTGCCAAGTTTGGGGTCCAGGGGTCCTACGGCCGACCAGTACCGGGTCCCCAAAGTTCGGGAGATCAGGCGCAAAAAAAAAAAAACAGAGCAAGCAAGTGAGTGTGACAGATGGTCTCGGGGGGGGGGCAATTGCCCTGTTGCCCCCCCCCCCTGGATCCGCCACTGCCTTGGCAGCACGTTATTGGTTGCCAGGGACGAATTCCGTCACTCTTTAATTTCACCGTTACTTTCCCCCATAGTGCCAGTACTGGGTAATCCAGAATTTGTACCAGGCCTCCAGAACCCTCATTTTCAGTGCCTGGCCAAGAAAGGCCGTCTCCATCTCTGTGACTTTTTGGGGCCGGATAGACAGCTCTCCTCGGCCTGTGTGACTGCTGCAGACCCCCCTTTGGACTTCTGGAGTGGTCTCCAGATGCACAATTTTCTCCGTCGGTGTTCGCGCTCCCCAGGTATACGCTGCCAGCTTACGGGAACTGGAAGATATATGCCACAGGAAGGAGCCGATCCGTCACGGTCTTTTCTTGATCTACGCCTCTTTGAACCGACCGGTGACAAGTTTTGTTCCCAGGTTCCTTTCGAAATGTGAATTGGACCTTGAAACTAATTTTTCTCACTTGCAGAAGGAAAATCCTCCACTTTGCCCAAAAGTCTTCCATGGCCACTAGAATCCAGGAGGCCAGCTACAAGATCTTGACCCTCTGGTATAGGGTTCCCACCACTTTGCACCACTTTTTTCCTCAGGTCCCTAGTACATATTGGTGATGTGGTAATGCAGAGGGAACGATGCTTCATATCCTTTGGGACTGTCCCAAACTTAGGCCGTTTTGGCGGGAGGTGTTTGGTACTGTCAAGCACCTGACTAACGTTGACTTGGAGGGGAACCCTGCAGCATGTCTGTTGCATCTCTCGGACCATCCTATAAGAAATATAAAGCTACCCTCACAATTCAGTTATTGAATGTGGCTAAGGCATGCATCTTCTTGTGTTGGAAATCCGAGAACTTGCCGTCAAAATCTTTGTGGTTTTCCAAAGTCAACAAACTTAGGAATATGGAGGATCTCACAGCTACCTTGCACAATCGGGATGAGATCTTTAGAGACACCTGGAGACCTTGGCAATATGTTGTGTACACTGATGCCCATCTCCAGGGGGTTTAGCAACCTGGCTGACCTTCTTGTCCTAGGTTTATTCCCTGGGCGAGAGGTTCTACCTTTCTATCTTTCTTTTGTAATCTTGCTCTTTCTTCCCTTGTGTAAGGGTCACGTGTCCCCCCGATTCTACCCCTTTCCTACCACTCCCCCCCCTGTCGTTTTTCCACCACTCTTTACCCCCCACTTTATACCTGGCTCAGTTCTGGGTGTTGTCTTTTTCAAATATTAGAGTACCGTATATACTGGAGTATAAGCCGAGTTTTTCAGCAAATTTTTTTGTGCTGAATATGCCCCCCTCGGCTTATACTCGAGTCACCTTTTTGCGCCTGATCTCCCGGATTTGGGAACCTGGTACCGGCCGAGTGTTGGTCCCCTGGACCCCAATATTGGCACACATATAGCCCCACTCTTCCTCTACAAGTGTGCAAAGATTGTTGTCCGGGGGACCTACGCATGGAGAGCACTGATTTTTCAAATCCAGACACTCCTTCCATAAACTCCCATGTTAAACGGTAATTTCTCCGGTGACTTTGGGGACCCGGTACCGGCCGGATGTAGGTCCCCTGGACCCGAAACTTGGCAAACATGTAGCCCCATTTCTCCTCTACAAGTGTGCGAAGTTTGTTGTCTGGGGGACCACCGATTTTTCAAAGACGGGCACTCCTTCCATAGACTCCCATGTTAAACGTCAGTCTAGTCATGGATACAGTGAGGCATGGACACAGTGAGGCATAGACACAGAGAGGCATGCACATGGACACAGTGAGGCATGGACACAGTGAGGCATGGACACAGTGAGGCATGGACACAGTGAGGCATGGGCACAGTGAGGCATGGACACAGTGATGCATGCACATGGACACAGTGAGGCAAAGTGAGGCATGCAGATGGACACCCTAGGCCAGTGATGGCAAACCTTGGCACTCCAGATGTTTTGGAACTACATTTCCCATGATGCTCATGCCCTCTGTCTAGGTTATACTCGAGTCAATACGTTTTCCCAGTTTTTTGTGGTAAAATTAGGTGCCTCGGCTTGTATTCGGGTCGGCTTATACTCAAGTATTTACGGTATCTTATAATATATTATTTTAATCCCATTGTCCCTATTCTGGATCCGGCTGGCCACTGGGAGGCCCGCTTCCCGGTATATTGCATTATTTTGTAAATATAGTTACACATTTTTAAGCTCACTAGTCTGTTTTTTGGTCTCTCATGTCATTAATTAGCCATATATGCTAGGCAAACTGTGGACTGTCCTCATGTTTGCCATGTTACACATGATCATCCATACCGTGTTCTGCTTGGCCTGTCGGCATGTGAATCTAATCGAGAGCCTTTCAGTGCTATTTGAATATGTGTTGTTACTCCTTTTCATTGTTTGATTATAAACTGCAACTTTTGGAATATAAAGCTTATGGCTCAAAAACGCTGATAAATGTTGAATAGCTGTGTTTTTTTCGTTTTTTATTTTTTTTGCCGTTTTTACGTTGTTTTCAGCTTTTTTCTTCTCAAAACCCACTAGTTCTGGGGGGTTTTTCCTGCCAGAAAACCCCCCTACCAAAAACTGCTGATAACAGCCTATGTATGCATGAATACATAGGATAACATGCTGGGGAGTTTATTAGCTGCAGAAAAAAAATATCTGAAGCTAAAAACAGCAGCTGTAAAAACACCCAGTGTGTATGTTGCCTAAAAACTCTTATTCAATTGTAAATGTAACAATTCTCCCAGGGGCCTATAAGAGGGCAAATGCAGTGAAAGATAAAGAAGGGAAGTGGATGATAGAGAGAGGAAAGACAAACCAAGAGAAGTGCACCCTATATGGATAAAAATCTCTATGGCAAACCCATCTCTTAAGGCATCCAAGAGGTATTTCATCTAGGGACCCCAAGCTTTGTCAAAAACGATGAGCTTAATGTTCAGGATCGCCGATGAGCATTCATTTATCATACTCCAGGATAACTTGGACATTAGTAGGTTGAATGGAAATGTATGGGATTTTCAAGACCTAGCAATGGAAATTCTGGCTGCTTCAAATATAAACACTATGAGCCTCTTCATATGTCTCAATGTCCCCAGGACTGGGTGCCCCAACAATGCCTGTAGTGGTGATTTAATGAGGTTCACTTAAGTGAATGAACAAATAAAATTATAAGTATGGATCCAGAACCTCCTTACTTTTGGACAAGTCCACCAAATGTGGAGCACAGTGCCATCTAGGCCACAACATCTAAAGCAGCCTTTATTAACTGGGGTTCCCCACCATGTATCATCTCAGGAAAACTTTATAGTTTGCTTCAATCAGAGAAGTATTAATATATGATTTGAATGCGCATTGTGCCAACTTACTCCACTCTTCCACCTCTAACGTCTCTCCTAAATCTTGCTTCCATTTATTCATATCGAACAACTTTTTGGAGGCAGGGGTCATTATATTGTATATTTTAGATATGTGGTCAGTGTGTTTGTCGAAATTCCTGCATAGGTATTTCATTGGTGTAGAGGAGGTTAAATCAATGGTTCGATTTAGTGTTGCTAAAAATTGCGCTGAGTATATCGATATAGTAAGGAAGCTGGTACTTCTCCTGAAGGAGACATCTGAGTTTTGTACAGACCTTTCTTATTTCAGGCACTTGGATAAACATGAATATACAGAGTTGTTTGTGTTTACATTGTCATATGTTCCCTCAGCTCGCTGTGGAGAGTTACAACTGCAGTTCACAGAAGCCGTTTCCACCGTTTCTCAGCAGAAGGAGCTGATCTCCAAGCTGGAGCATGACCTGAGCACTGTCCAGTCCCTAGGCTCCGTTCAGCGACCAGATGCTGAGGTATGGCAAACTTTTTGTCTGGGCTCTTGGTCACCTTATTTGTGGTGCTCCCACTTTTTTAAGCCACCAGGCTAAGCAGATCAGTAAATAAGTATATAATCAGTATTAGTAGTATATAAAATGTGAACTGTTTTATCCTTTGGAGTTCTGATGTTGGCTATAGTTATAGTTTTGCCTGTTCACCATTTAGAATGAGTTGACTGCACCAGAACGGGAAGCTAAGCCCACAAGAAGGATTCGTATGTTAGCACTGAATGAAGGCCAGTAAGAAATGCTCCCACACTCACTGTCTAAGGTTTTCCTTCCAGAATCTCCTAAGAAATGTGCATTAACCGGCAGCTTGGCTAAAACAGAAATACTTTGTTCCTAAATACCTACTAACCAACCCTCCTAATTCTGTACAGATTGTCTGGAGTGCTATTATCTGTTTGATTCTTAAACAAAGCATATGGTTTTCTACTGTATGGCAAAACGAAAGGTTTGCTTCAAAGTATAAGTGAACCCAAATTCACCCAGTCTCAAAAGTGCTAAAGCATAGAATTCCTCCGCAAGTTGTGCATACAGCCGGCCATACAAGCAAATGCACACAGAAGTACTGGTTTAATGCTGATTCTGCGCATCTATGTTTACCCACTAATGCATGTACAGCATATTTTCCCCAACGCCAAGCTAGTGTGTTCAGGCAATGTGCCGTACACAAATGCACAGGTAAACGCCTATGCACAAGAGCATCATAAGGCAAAATGGCATACAGCCATTCACATGTATGGCTGGCTGTATGTGCCATCTGCGGCTCCCTAGGAATTTTACACTTACGTTCTTTTGAGCCTCTAAATGTCCATTGTCCAAAGTAAATTTCTGAATTTTTAAATATGCAACCTTCAATAAAATAATATCTGATAACCTCGCCATGAAAGACCTAGTTCAAGCATTTCTTGTTATGGGGTGAAAGCACTCTGTTCCTGTCCCCCCATTTGAGCCCCCTGCATTGGCACAAGTTCACATCTGCTTATTGTGAAAATTATTAGCAGCCTTATCAACACTCTATACGCCAGCATTTTCTGTTGATGTCATCTTTGAAATACCCACCCTGAGCACTGACTTGCTACTATAGCAAAGGTAAATAGACAGGGAGTGGATGCAAAAAAACTTCAGGGGATCAGCTGCACTAATATGCAAAAATTATAATAAAAGTTTTAAAGAGCATAAAAAAAATATGAGAATAGTTTACATTACACAGTGCTTTGGCAAACTAATGTCATCTAAGCTCACAAGAAGGGTTCGTATGTTTACACTGAATTAAAGCCAGTAAGAAATACTCCCACGCTGTCTAGGGTTTAGATCTACTTTAATGCTCAGTCCCCTCCTGCATATACACACCTTCCCTTATCTGGCCATACACAGCTCAAATTCTAACTGATTCCTGGGATTCGAGTGATGGGTGGCCACACAGATACCACCTAGCTCGAAAAACTTTGAGAAATCGAACAAGTCGGTGAAAAAAATAAATGCTGGGTGAACAATAACTGCAGCCAATAACTGTCACTATTCTGATATTCTGAAAGCCGCAGGTTCCAGCTGTTAGAATACAATACCTGGCAGAGATAGATATGGCGATCCGTCCTGTTTAGCATTGATGGGGAAACAGGAGAAATCTTTACATGTATGGCACGCTTTTTCTCCCCTGCCAGTGTGTTTCTCCAAGGAGTGTGGAGTATTAACCATTACTTCCAGGTGTACTCAGATGGGGTTGAGTGAGAGTCCTCAGCTCTGTGTAAATGCTGACTGGGTCAACTAGAGCTTGGAAAGAGCCACTTATTCCTGGCAGCAAACCAAGCTGCGGGGGGTAAAAACAAAGATAAGTGATATATGGCTTTACTCTGGTGGTGTTTTCATAAGACCCTGTGTAACCTAGATCTAGATGATTAACATTTGAATATGGTTAAACCTTGACAATATGCACATACTCCATATGTGATAAGTTTGCCATCTTTGTTCTGCTCCTAGCTGCACAGGAACGTGACTACAGAACTATTGTAAAATGTTAATGGATAGAAAATTAATATAATTTTCCAGCTAATAGCAACCTTTCTGGTGGATTTGGTATGTTTCTGTGAAATGTGTATATTGCCTGCAGTTCTAATTTCCACGCAGTGTAGTCAGCAGGATTTATTAAGGAGAAAGTGCTATGGCAATTAGTAGACTAATTAAATGAACTAGAATAATAATTATGCTTTTTTTTGATAGGTTGATATAAATTAGTTTTTTATTTTATTTAGAGTGTGAATGTTTTTGACAATATTGCCTTGTTACTTTTTGATACTCAACAGGGAGCTGCTGACCCAAGTATGGAAATGATTCCAGACCCAATCAAAGAGGCCACTGCAATTTTCTATGGTAATCAAGGTGGGTACATACTGTACAGTTTAAAGCTAAACTCCAGGCAAACTGCTAAATAGATGAAATACATATAAAATCCAGTCCTGAGAGTTACACAGCCTCCTCACACAACAGAGTGAGCCGTAAGTCATTCAACATTGTATCCTATTATAACACTTACAGATATTTCCCTTGTTATTCCTTAGCAACAGTATAGGAGTTTGTAGCTCCCTTTAGCTCATTGATAGTAAGTTGCAACACAGTACTTCTTCAGCTGTTACTCTTTTTAACGAGGAAAATAAATCTTACATTTTTTTCAGTTTTAGTAAAAAATTGGCTAACTGCAAATTGAAGTGAAATGTGTTATATCCACATTATAAAGAACGTTTCCAAATGTTTTTAAAGATCTCCATAAGCCCCACCCGGATTGGTCCCAAATGGCACCAATTGCATATAGTACATTGTCCCATTCTTTATTTATGTTAATGCTGGCTGTAGCTCAACCCCAGTCTGCAGCCCAATTTATGGGTGTTCTTGTTGGGGGGATACAGTCAGCACCGAGACCTCGTCCCTTTTCTAAGTTGACTATTCTTTCACTATTATGACTTAACAATGTATGCCCTGTCTTGATTGTTCATTCATAATACTAAAAGACCACTTAGCATTGTGGGGCTGTGTGACTTATCTGCAGCTGCCCTGAATGTTTACAAGTAGCTGCAGATAGGCCTTGCAGTGCTGAATGATCTTTTACTATTGTGAATGATCAGACAGTGAGGCTTATCACATTGACAGCATGCTCCGTGGGTTTCCATCCCCAGCAGTGGCAGAGACCTGTCCCACACTTTTCCACACCAGGATCACTGTACCACTGTCCTTCCACATGCTGGGTTGAAAGCTTTGAGCATCTTGTCACCTTGCAAAATGCTGCTTATGGAGCAACAGGAGACTGCTTCACAGCCTATTTGGGGGCATTGGTATGCTTGCAAAACATACACATCGTGTGATCTATTTGCCAAGGCTGTTTAGGTTTAGAAGCAGCCATGGATGGATAATATAACACTGCAGGCTGTGCGACCTTTTGTGAATGGCAGTGCTGGTCTCCAGAGTGGTCCCTGCTGCTAGACACCAGAGCTGTCCCTCACAAATCTTTCTATTTGCTAGCAGCAGTGTTGGACAGCAGGGGGCAAACTGCCCAACCACACCACTTGGCAAAAGCAGGACAAATTTAAATGGGACCAAGTGCTACATGCACTTGGTCTCCTGAAGGGTTACGTAATTGTTTGAGATGAACACAACACAAAATTAATCTAAAGGAATGGTGAAGTGATATGAGATGAATACTGATACTGTTTTGTCTATTGTATTAATGAACTGCAAACATGGGTTTGTGTTTATAGTTTGTTGTTGATTTACAAACGCAGGCTATTCTGCAAGCGTTGCAATTCCAGAAGGTCAGATGGATTCTCTCCTATCAATCATATCAAGTCAGAGGGAGCGCTTCAGGGCTAGAAATCAAGAGCTGGAGGCGGTAGGTTGTCCTACATTTTTTTACCACTGAGCAACGCTAACAGACCTACCCCCCCTACTGTATGTTTGGTATGTGTCCCCATTCACGCAGCATACCTAAAAGTTTTATAAATTCTTACTATTTTAGCTGTTACTTTGAAGCAGGGTTATACATAGAACACTACAGGCAGCTTGAAGAGTCATCTATAATACTGTCACTTAACATAAAGTATTCCTAAATCATAACCAGGTAGCAGGAGGGCTGTCAGCATATTAAGTGTGGATATAAGTGGTCAGCAAGCAGCAGTGCATGGAAATACAGTTTTAACTTAATAGCAGCCATATTAACCATTAGGTTATTTTATATAAATACTGTAAATTCTTGATAGTGCTACGGCATACAATTACATTAATACAAATTTCTTTAAACTCTGCCTTTTCATATTTCAGAACTACAGATATCAAGAGACACTCTGGGATTTTTTTTTATCGGCCTCAGGAAGACTGCATTAGGCAAACAGGGCTAATTTCAGAGTGACTGAGCTGTAGTAGAAGCTCTAAGGGCAATAAATCTACACACCCAAGACAGCTAACCATATTTTCCTAACTACACATATAAAACAATAGGGGTCTGTGACCAGCAACAATCGTTGATAGTTCTGGACTGAAGGCTGTGGCTATAGTTACACCACTGGTCACATGTCTAGCTTTTTAGTATGGTTGGGGTCTATAAGTCATAAGACAAGCTTACAGGATAATTTCACCTTTGGGAACATGTTACGTGTTCCACCTGGTTTTAGGGTGAAACATGTAACATGTTCCCAATGCTACAGCTGCTCCTCGCTGCCTTCTCTCCCTGTGACAGCAGTACGGGGAGAAGTTCCCCCTACTAGCTGTGACGTTTTGAAAAGAGCGTAGCCATGCGGGGCACCGCCCACATGACCGCATCATTCATTCACAGTGCTCTGTGTTCAAGTTCCGACATCCTTTGCGACTGTGGGCTTGTAGTTCTCTGTGAACTACCACGGCGCTGTTTACCCCTTTGGTAGTACATTGAGTCTTCCTGTCAGTGTGAAACTGCCTGGCTTTATGATGCAGGAGACCTTCATGGCATCAGCACAGCAATCTACTGATCGCTGGTGTAATGCTTTCCAGGCTCCTAAAATATATATATATATATATATATATATATTGTGACAGCAGGAAGGTAAAGTCACCTGGTTGCATCCAGGGGGGTAGATATATTTCGCCCAGATTCAGGCTTTACGCCGACTTATACAACTAGGTGGAGAGTTTATAAGCCCAGCTGAGGCTAGTGGGCTCATGGATGACTCATACCTCTAGGGAGAGTGTGGGGCGTCGTGCAGACAGGGAGTTGATGAGACCAGCTGAAGCTTGTCAGCTCATTTAGGCCTCTATAAGAACTCCCAGCTTCATTAGATGTTGGCTCATGCCTGGACCCAGACCTGTGTGGACTGTCTAGGGAGAGTGAACCCCTGTGCGGTGAGACAAAGCCTGTGTGGCTATTTGCTTGGACATTTAAAACCAGGGACTTAGGGACTAGGACAGCACTAGGCTGATCCCAGTCGTTAGTTAGGAAACCTGTATGTTTAGTCAGAGGTCAAGTTGACCAGGATTTATTTTGTTTATGTTTCTTTTGCTTTGCTGTGTTTTGTCACTGTAAATAGAAAATAAACCGCACCTTTTTGATTTTGAAAACCACAACCTCCGTTTGCTGGGCCTGTTTTTGTGTGGGGAGCCCATCTCGGGGGTCACACACACCCGCTGCCGAGCTAACCCCCTCACAGTTGGTGGAGAATCAGTGGCAGTTTTTTTTTAAGCCAGCATGGAGGAGATACTGAAACAGCTGGCTCTAGCAAATGCCAATCAACAGCAGACAAATGCAGGTTTGCAAAAGAGCCTTGCAGCTCAACAACAGAACTTCGCAGCCCAGCAGCAAGCTCATCAACAGAGCCTTGCAGCCCAGCAGCAGACAAACGCAACTTTGCAACAGAGTCTGGAGGCTCAGCAACAAGCCCAGCAGCAATCTGAGGCCCGCTTCATAGACCTGTTGCAGAAGCAAGAGCAGAGACTACAACAACAGATGGAAGCAGCAATGCAGCAACGTCCGCAGACCAGTGAGGAAAGCCGTCCCACTAATACCGCGTCCTTTGGGGTGAGTCGTTTATTGACAAAAATGACTGGAGAGGATGATCCAGAGGTATTTTTGACCACATTTGAAAGGACCGCTGAAAGAGAAAAGTGGCCTGAGGAGCAGTGGGCTGGACTGGTGGCTCCTCTGTTAACTGGTGAATCGCAGAAAGCTTACTATGACCTAGAGCCTAACCAAGCAAAAGACTATGTGATGCTAAAAGCTGAAATATTGGCAAGGCTGGGTGTCACCCAGGCTGTCCGGGCTCAGCGTGTGCATAACTGGACTTTCCAGCTTGGAAAACCCCCCAGGTCTCAAATGTATGATCTCATTCACCTGAGCAGAAAGTGGCTACAGCCAGAGACTTTGTCCGCACCAAAGATTGTGGAACGTGTTGTAATGGATCGGTTTTTGAGAGCTCTTCCTACTGCCATCCAAAAGTGGGTAAGCCATGGAGACCCAGAGACGGCCGATGGTCTTGTGGATTGTGTGGAGAAATACTTGGCTACAGAGAACCTGACGGCCTCTTCCAGAGACACTCGGACTTTCCACCCTAAGACCAGACCATCCCCAGGGGCGGATAAGAGGATTCCAAGGGGTGAGGGTGGAGAGAGTGAGAGGGTGGGAGCTCTACCCCAAGTTTGGCGAGAACAGCCTGGGAAATCAGCGGCTCAAGAGGCCGCAAGAAGGATCGTTTGCTACCGCTGCCGGCAAGCGGGACATATTGCAGCCAATTGCCCGGTTGTGGAGGAACCCATGCAGTGTGACTTTCTGACGGGCAGACGTCAGTCGCTGTGTGCGACAGTCGCATGCACTGCCATTCGAGGAACTGAGAAACATTTATGCAAAATGTGTGTTAATGGTAGAAATGTTGTGGTATTGCTGGATTCAGGTAGCCTTGTGACCCTGATAAAGGCTGAGTTAGTTAAAACAGAGGTCTCTGGGAATAGCAAGGTAGCTGTTATTTGTGTGCATGGGGACACCCGAGAGTATCCAGTGACTACAGTGTGTTTCGAGACCCCCAAAGGTACCCTCTCTCATCCAGTGGGCTTAGTATCTCAGTTACCGCATGACGCCATTGTGGGAAGGGATTTTCCGAAGTTCTGGGAACTGTGGGATGATCCTGAGCCCCCCACTGGTGCCCCTATGTACCAGGAATGTGATAGCCAGAACTCCCCTGAGAGTGGTGAGGACTCTCCGGAATTTCCCTTATCAGTATTGGCACTGGAGACTCAAGAAACTGGAGAGGAGCCCACCTCCTCAGACGAAAACCTACCGTCTGTGGAGTTTTCTGATCTTGAGGTTCACAGGGAAAACTTTGCCACAGAACAGTTGAAAGACCCCGCCCTAATAAAGGCACAGGAAAACGTAGTGAAAATAGATGGCGAGTTAGTGAACCCAGATAATACCTGCACTTACCCATACTTCAGCGTAGAGAAGGACCTACTGTATCGGGTGGCAAAAAGGGCAGAAGAAACCGTTGAGCAGCTTGTGGTGCCCAAACCTTACAGGAAGTTGGTGTTGGAGTTGGCCCATGGGCACATTCTTGGAGGTCATCTGGGGACAGAGAAAACCCGAGAGAGGGTATTACAGAGATTCTATTGGCCGGGGGTGATGAAGGACATAGAAAATTATTGTTCCTCCTGCCCTGTGTGTCAGAGGTCGGCCCCGATGCCACATTTCCGTAGCCCGCTGGTCCCTCTACCCATCATTGAGGTCCCGTTTGAGAGGATCGCCATGGATTTGGTAGGTCCTATAATCAAGTCCGCTAGGGGGCACCAGTACATATTAGTTATAATGGACTATGCCACCCGTTATCCAGAAGCGATCCCTCTCCGAAATACCTCGGCCAAAACCATAGCCAAAGAGCTATCTCTTGTGTTTAGCCGGGTGGGTATTTGTAAAGAACTGCTTACGGACCAAGGTACACCCTTTATGTCCCGGGTTATGAAGGAGCTGTGTAAATTGTTCAAAGTGACGCAATTACGTACATCTGTGTATCACCCCCAAACCGATGGGCTGGTTGAAAGGTTCAACAAAACCCTAAAACAAATGTTGAAGAAAGTGGTGGATAGAGATGGAAAGGATTGGGACTGTCTACTTCCTTATCTGATGTTTGCTATTAGGGAGGTGCCCCAATCCTCTACGGGATTCTCCCCCTTTGAGTTACTGTATGGGAGACACCCAAGAGGGCTGTTGGATATTGCCAAGGAAACTTGGGAAAGTGAGAGTTCTCCCCACAGGAGTGTGATTGAGCATGTCGCCTGATGCAAGATCGAATTGCACAGGTAATGCCCATCGTGAAGGAACATTTGGCCCAAGCGCAGTTAGCACAGCAGAGAGTGTACAACCGTGGAGCCAAGACCCGTACCTTTTCCCCGGGGGATAGGATACTGGTACTTGTCCCTACGGTTGAAAGTAAATTCCTTGCCAAATGGCAAGGCCCCTACGAGATAATGGAAAAAGTGAGCGAAGTGAATTACAAGGTCAGACAACCAGGAAGGCGAAAGCCCGAACAGATCTATCACGTTAATCTGTTGAAAGCCTGGAGGGATAGAGAGTCCCTAGTCGCAGACACTTGGTCACCAGCTCAAACTGGTTGCGTGATTCCTGAGGTTGGAATAGCAGCCACCTTGTCACAACCCCAACAACAGGAGGTTAAGGAGTTTGTGCTTCGCAACAAGGAGGTATTCTCTGAGCTGCCGGGACAAACATCTGGGGTAGAGCATGACATCATTACCCCGCCCGGTGAAAGGGTGAAGTTAAAACCCTATCGGATCCCAGAGGCCCGACGGGAGGCAATACGGGAGGAAGTACAGAAAATGCTGAACTTAGGGGTGATAGAGGAGTCCCAAAGTGATTGGTCTAGTCCCATTGTGTTGGTGCCTAAACCGGATGGGAGCTGGCGATTTTGTAACGATTTTCGTCAGTTGAACAAAGTTACAAAATTTGACACCTACCCCATGCCACGTATAGATGAGTTGATCGACCGGCTGGGAACAGCCCGATACATGACGACTCTTGACCTCACAAAAGGGTATTGGCAAATCCCCCTGGCCAAGTCGGCCAAAGAGAAAACCGCATTTGTAACCCCAGATGGGGCGTTCCAATATAAAAGAATGCCGTTCGGGTTACAGAATGCGCCGGCCACATTCCAGCGGAAAATGGACCAGATGCTGAGGCCCCATCGGAAGTATGCTGCGGCTTACCTGGATGACATAATTGTCCATAGCACAGATTGGGCCTCACATCTGCCAAAAGTGCAAGCAGTCCTGGACTCTGTTCGGGAAGCGGGGTTTACGGCTAACCCCAAGAAGTGTACCATTGGGCAGGAGGAGGCCAAATATCTTGGGTACACCATTGGGAGGGGAGTAATAAAACCCCAACTCAACAAAGTCGAGGCCATCCAGAGTTGGCCACGTCCCAACAGCAAGAAGCAGGTACGAGCCTTTCTGGGAATCGCTGGGTATTATCGGCGATTCATTCCCCACTTTGCTTCTAAGGCTGTGCCCCTAACCAACCTGACGAAGGGGAAAGGGTCGGTCATGATTAAATGGACCCCCGAGGCTGAGGCAGCATTCCAATTCTTGAAACAAGCCTTATGTAGCCAGCCAGTGTTGTACTCACCCGACTTCTCTAAAGACTTTGTCGTACAAAGTGATGCGTCAGATGTGGGGTTAGGAGCAGTATTGTCCCAGGTCTGGAACGGGGAAGAGCACCCAGTCATTTACCTCAGCAGGAAGTTGAAGTCCCATGAGGTAAATTACGCCACCGTTGAAAAGGAGTGTTTAGCGGTGAAGTGGGCTCTAGATTCCCTTCGGTACTACCTGGTAGGTAGGCACTTTGACATGGTTACGGATCACGCTCCGTTAAAGTGGATGGCTCAAAACAAGGAAACAAATAGAAGAGTGAATAGGTGGTTCCTGGCCCTCCAGGAATTCAACTTCACAGTAAAGCATCGCCCTGGCGTTCAAATGGGGAATGTGGATGCTTTGTCTCGAGTACATGAATGCCTGATTGCTGGTGTTCCAACCCCGAGGTTAAAACAAGAGGGGGGGGTATGTGACAGCAGGAAGGTAAAGTCACCTGGTTGCATCCAGGGGGGTAGATATATTTCGCCCAGATTCAGGCTTTACGCCGACTTATACAACTAGGTGGAGAGTTGTATAAGCCCAGCTGAGGCTAGTGGGCTCATGGATGACTCATACCTCTAGGGAGAGTGTGGGGCGTCGTGCAGACAGGGAGTTGATGAGACCAGCTGAAGCTTGTCAGCTCATTTAGGCCTCTATAAGAACTCCCAGCTTCATTAGATGTTAGCTCATGCCTGGACCCAGACCTGTGTGGACTGTCTAGGGAAAGTGAACCCCTGTGCGGTGAGACAAAGCCTGTGTGGCTATTTGCTTGGACATTTAAAACCAGGGACTTAGGGACTAGGACAGCACTAGGCTGATCCCAGTCGTTAGTTAGGAAACCTGTATGTTTAGTCAGAGGTCAAGTTGACCAGGATTTATTTTGTTTATGTTTCTTTTGCTTTGCTGTGTTTTGTCACTGTAAATAGAAAATAAACCGCACCTTTTTGATTTTGAAAACCACAACCTCCGTTTGCTGGGCCTGTTTTTGTGTGGGGAGCCCATCTCGGGGGTCACACACACCCGCTGCCGAGCTAACCCCCTCACAATATATATATATATATATATATATTAAATGCACTTTTTTTTTACCTGCAAAAAAATGGGCAGTTTTTTTTTTTTTAAGTGAACTTATCCTTTAACAGAACTCCAAATCCTTTGGCACGTAAAATTGGTGCCCTTTAATAATAAAACAAAGCTTAAAGCGGAGCTCCACCCAAAAGGGGAAGTTTCGTTATAAGGACTTGTCCCCCGCTCTTCTTGAAGAATTGGCACTTTTGAGGAGCAGATATCCGATTTTGGCAGGTACCCCCGCTCCTACTTCCGCTCCGACCACCTAGGCGATCAGAGCTGAAGTTCTCCTGCCTCCCCCCTGCAGTCTTCTGGGACACTGACAGGTCCCAGAAGACTGCATCCACCATTCACAATGTGCAGCGCTGCTCGTGCATGTGCAGTGGGCACCCAGCTCTGAAGCCTCAAGCCCATAGTGAAGATGCCCGGTGCCGAGGAAAGAAGACAGCAGGTGAAACTAACTGGGGTGAGCACACCGCTGGATCATGGGACAGGTTAGTAGCTATTTTTTAAAAGTCAGCAGGTACAGTTATTTTAGCTGTGGACTTATTTTTTCAAAAGGGACTGGAACGCTTTAATATACAAAGTTCAGTATACCATGACAACCAATTAGAATTAATATAACACTGATTTGGCTGCAAAAATCCCAAATGCGATTTAACGCTATGGTAATTGTGCTCTGCCCTTTACAACACCCTGTATGTAATAAGAAACATGTTAATTTCAACTCAAAGAGCCTTTAATAGTAATACTATCAATATGAATAAGTCAAGATCCAATTGTCCGCATGCAATAAAAAAATATTTAAGCCACAGATGCTAGGATAGGCAGGGGATAAGCACCTGAAGCTTTAAAAGAGAAGTATGTTTTTTTTTTTAGATTCATACTTACCTAGGTGAATGCAGCATCAGACCAATGATGCATCTGTCCCCCGCCGCCTCTGTACTGAGAACCGAACCACCAAACACCGCCAATGGCTCGGTTTTCTCTCGGCTCCCTGAGAGGAGAGCTGCTGACTGTCAATCAGCAGCTCTCCTCTCTGCTCCTCCATGCTGAGCTGTGGAAAGGCAGGGTGCAACCATCTCAGTGGCTCGCTCAAAGGCTGAGACCGCCATCAGTCCAGGCAGCTGGCAGATCCATACTTCCTAAGTTGGGATGACACGCGGCGTCGACTGATCTGTGTGATGTCAGTGGAGAGCGCACTTCAGATCGCTCTCCGCTGAACGAATTGCACTCCTGTGACCCACAGGAGAAGCCCAGCCTACAAAGCTCAGGCTGGACTTCTTCTTTAGGCAACATCAATAGAAGTGGTGAACCACATGTGGCCCATAAACCACTGTTTGGGATCCTTTATCTGTGCTGTAAACTTTCTGTATTAAAAAAAGTGAAAGAAAATGTAAGTCGTCTTATGGTTTTGTCATTTTATGAGACAAATTTAGGAGATTATCTCACATACTGTATGAAGAAAAAGTTACAACTCTTCTATTTATCCTGTCCTTACTGTAATAGTAGCTTTACCAGGGATACATATTGTTTCTGCTATACAGGAAAACCGCCTGATGCATCATACAATGAGAGCCCTTCAGAGTGAGCTGGACAACTTGAGAGCTGACAACATCAAGCTGTACGAGAAGATAAAGTTCCTGCAGAGCTACCCAGGCAAGGTAAGATCCCAGTCTGTATGACCAATAGAATTGTACCCTTAAATGAATTGGCAGCTATAAACAATTACCATCATTCTACTGTATACATACAGTATTGTTCAATCATGTTCTGTTTGTTGGAATTTAGAAGGATATGTTATATTTATAAAGAGCACAAATGTCATTGTTTGCCTCAGTTTCATTGGAACTTCCTGAAAATATTTTACCTGTTGATTTGGCTTTTCTATATCAAGAGAGTCTGTGGAGGATTCCATTTAGGCTTCATGCACACTGGTTTATTGTAAATGCTGTTTCTCTATACAGGAGAAAATCAGCATTGAAAAGGCACCTAAGCTGCGTTTCTCAAACGGGTTTAGGCGCATTTGTACATTTATTCTAGAATTTATTCTGGCCATTGAAATAAACGCTTAAGTGCTAAATGCGCCTATCGCTTAGGCGCGTTCAGCTACGTTTGAAATTTTTTATGCCTAAAAGCTCCTCTCCTGAACACGATTCTTAGGGGGGCAGGGTTCTGGGAGGATGGCAATAGACGCCCTCTCAGAACTGGACAACCATGCTGTAGCTGTCTTTTGCCTATAGCATGGTCAGCAAGTGGTTAAAGGAAAAGTTCACTGTTTTTAAGGTGGAACATGTAACCTGCTCCTGCAGCTCTCAGCCTCGATTCTCCTTTCCCTGTGACAGTGGGTCAGGGATGTCCTAACTGCACCCGCAGTCACAATTTTTTTTAAAAACTGCCGTTTTGGGCTCCGAGCACCTGGCCACATCATTCATTTACAGAGTTCTGTGAATGAGAGAACTACAACTACCGTCAGCCTTTGCGGCTGGCGGCTTGTAGTTCTCAATGAACTGGTGGGCACTCTAGATAGTTAATTTATTCTTCCTGTCAGTGTGTACCTGCCTGTATGAGGTTCGAGCAGGTAGTCTGCAGGAACCCTGAGTTGCACCTGCAATCTGCTGATCACAGGTGCAATGCTCTGCAGACTCCCAACAGTTAATTTCATCAACGAAAACATTTTCGTCAGCGGCCTTTTTACAATGACGAAAACAAAACGAAAAGTACACCA
Organism: Rana muscosa; assembly: GCA_029206835.1. Taxonomy (NCBI): domain Eukaryota; kingdom Metazoa; phylum Chordata; class Amphibia; order Anura; family Ranidae; genus Rana; species Rana muscosa. The sequence goes on from CM055117.1 coordinate 190,649,359, forward strand.
CATTTTTGTCCACTGATGAAAACTATGACGAAAATCAATTACATTTTTGTAAACAAACAAAAACTAACAGAAAATGTGAGGGAAGGACATTTACCCTATTGAACTTCTGGTTTCCATTGAGCGCCATGCTTAGCAGTTAGCACTGTGCAGCATCACAGGCCTCCTCAAATGACCGTCCAGAGCAGCACTGTGCATTTCAGGCCTCCCGACGAGAGTCCTGACTCACAACCATCAGTGTGTACATTACAGGCTTCCCCTCAGGCCACCGTCCAAAGCACTGTGTGCAATACAGGCCTCTTCTTATCACCGGCATCCAGAGCACTGTGCATTATAGGCCTCCCCTCAGACCCACCATCCAGCACTGTGCAGCATTACAGACCTCTCAGACCACCATCCCAGAACACTGTGCATTGCAGTCCTCCCCTCAGACCACCATCCAAAACACTGTGCAGCATTACAGGCCTCTCATACCAACATCCAGAGCACTGTTCAGCATTACAGGCCTCTCATACCACTAATCCAGAGCACTGTTCAGCATTACAGGCCTCTCATACCACCATCCAGAGCACTGTTCAGCATTACAGGCCTCTCATACCACCATCCAGAGCACTGTGCATTACAGGCCTCCTGAGACCACTGTCCAGAGCACCGTGCTGCAGCATTACAGGCCTTCTCAGACCACCATCCAAAGCACTGTGCAGCATTACAGGCCTCCTCAGACCATCCAGAGAGGCTAAATCTGTATTTGTGAATTTGTTCAAACCTTAATACCATAAATAATAACATATTAGAATTTTTTAATCCAGGAGGATATAATAAGTTTGGAAGCTCTAAAGAAATGCTTAAATAAGGCATTACAAATAGCTAAACCCATTCGATTTTAGTCAACTAAAATTTACTGCAGATTTAGTCGACTAAATACCGTATATACTTGAGTATAAGCCGACCCGAATATAAGCCGAGGCACCTAATTTTACCACAAAAATTTGGGAAAACTTATTGACTCGAGTATAAGCCTAGGGTGTCCATCTGCATGCTTCACTGTGCCTCACTTTGCCTCACTGTGTTCATGTGCATGCCTCACTGTGCCCATGCCTCACTGTGCCCATGCCTCACTGTGCCCATGCCTCACTGTGCCCATGCCTCACTGTGTCCATGCCTCACTGTGCCCATGCCTCACTGTGCCCATGCCTCACTGTGTCCATGACTAGACTGACGTTTAACATGGGAGTCTATGGAAGGGGTGCCCAGGTTTGAAAAATCGGTGCTCCCGGGCCGTAGGTCCCCCAGACAAAAAACCTTTTACACTTGTAAAGAAGAAATGGGGCTACATGTGTGCCAAGTTTCGGGTCCAGGGGACCTACGACCGGCCGGTACTGGGTCCCCAAAATCACCGGAGAAATTACCGTTTATCATGGGAGTCTATGGAAGGGGTGCCCGGCTTTGAAAAATCGGTGCTCCCCGGCCGTAAGTCCCCCAGACAACAAACTTTGCACACTTGTAGAGGAGACCTACGGCCGGCCAGTACCGGGTCCCCAAAGTCCGGGAGATCAGGCGCAAAAAGGTGACACGAGTATAAGCCGAGGGGGAATTTTCAGCACAAAAAAATGCTCGAGTATATACGGTACAACTAAAACTAAAACAATTGCAGATGACTAAAATGGGACTCAAACTAAAATGGCATTTTAGTCAAGACTAAGGCCCTTTCACACTGGAGCAGTTTGCAGGCGCTATTGCACTAAAAATAGCACCTGCAAACCGACCCTAAACAGCGGCTGCTGTTTCTCCAGTGTGAAAGCCCTAGGGCTTTCACACTGGAGTGGTGCGCTAGCAGGGCCGCTCCAAAAGTCCTGCTAGCAGCAACTTTGGAGTGGTGAGAGGAGCGGTGTGTTTACCACTCCTACACCGCTCCTTCCCATTGAAAGCAATGGGAAACCGTGGTTATACCGCCGGCAATGCGCCTCTAAAACTGCACCGCTAGCGGCCGAATACCGCCGCAATTCCGACAGTATAGCACCGCTAAAAATAGCGCCGCTATACCGCCAGCGCACCTCCCGCCCCAGTGTGAAAGGGGCCTAAAGGGGTTAGTTACGAAAGGCAAATCCACTTTGCACTACAAGTGCAAACTACAAGTGCAAAGTGCACTTGAAATTGCACTGAAAGTGCACTTGGAAGTGCAGTCGCTGTGATAAAATATAATAAAATAAAATATAATAAAATCAGCAGAGCTTCCCCTCATTTCAGATCTACCCCTCAGATTTACAGCAACTGCACTTCTAAGTGCACTTTCAGTGCAATTTCAAGTGCACTTTGCACTTTGCACTTGTAGTTTGCACTTGTAGTGCAAAGTGGATTTGCTTTTCGAAAATGACCCCCCAAGACTACAACTAAATTGAAATGTGCTGCCAAAATTAACACTAGCTCCTAATAAAAAAATAATAATAATAATAAATGCACATTTTTTTACCTACAAAAAGATGTGCATTTATTATTATATATATTTTTTTCTTTTAAAAGGTAAACTTATCCTTTTAGAAATCAAGTCTAAAGATAAAAAATGAATAGAAGTAAAAGATGATTCATTGCAACTCATTTTTACTGCTTGTGTTTACATACATTGTAAAGAAGTATAAATCACATCACAAATGTTATTCACAAATATATGGTTGACTGTTTAGTACCAAGCACACGCTAAACAGAAAAAGCTTTTGCCCATCATCCTCCAGGTGATATGTTTTGTTATGACCCGTACACATGATCTGAAAATCGGACGAAAAATACCGCTTTTGAATCAATCATGCGACAATCAGATCGTTAGTACAGAGATTTTGAGAGCTGATCACGACAGTTCATCCGATATTATCCGATCGGACAAGCACAACATTTTTCCTTGTAGAATACCAGATTTTCGGTTAATCAGTACAGTTGTCATCCAAAAATACACAACAACACATGACATCACTTTCCGATTTTCGGATCGTGTGTGCGCGGCTTTAGGGATTCATTTGGTTGAATCTAGGGGCAGCCCCCTATCATGATCCTGCTGACTGCCATATCTTTTCCTCTGATGACCTTGTTCCATCTGTATTACCTCTGGCTGACATGATGCCATACACCCTAGTCTTTGAAATGTGCTATGCAGAGTGTACATTCATCACTTAAGGGTCTGGGTATTAGGCTGAGCTAGTTTCCAGTTCCAGGTTCCCCTCTATCACTGCTGGGTAGACCCCTCAGAAGTGTACGATGGTGGGCCAGATTATCTGTTTTGTACTCTGCTGCCAATGTATCCATGGAAGCATGCCGTACTTTTTTTTTTTTTTTGCAGAATTAAGCTATTTATATGCAAAAAAAATTGAGGTGTCGTAATCGCTTCATACTGATGCTCAAAATGATATAACACTTGCTGGCACTAGGGTGTGCACTTCTCCTTTGTATTTGAGCCATTCACACCAAAACAGAGGGTGATAAAAACAGAAGATACAAACACTATATGGCAGCCAATAATTGTTTTACGTATTTTTTTACCTGGTTGGAAACTGTACTATACTGTATCTGTTTTATACATTCTATTATTATATATTCTCAGTATTATAGTGGCTGTTTACACCTGGAATTCTCAGGGCTTTACATTCTTGTCACCAGGGGCGGATCCAGAGTCTTTTCTCGGGAGGGGCACTGCCAAAAAATATGTTGTTTTTTTGGGGAAATTTATCGGGGAAATGGCTGGTGTCGGCGCTTCAATCATCCCGGCACCATGGTTGTTATGGTGTCAGGATGATTGAAGCGCATTATTTCTATTATTACATTGTAATATAAAATTAAATAGTTCAATGCAGAATCAGTGGGAGCCCCGAGTGTGTCACCTGCCACCGTCGCCTGCAATTAGTGGGAGCCCTGAGCGTGTCACTTGCCACACGTTGCGGATTGTCACTTGCCACATTACCTGCCACACCTTGCTGATTGTCACTTGCCTGCCACCAGATGCAGATTGTCATTTGCCACGTCACCTGACACAATTTGCGGATTGTCACTTGCCACGTCGCCTGCCACACCTTGCGGATTGTCACTAACTTGCCTGCTAAGGTGTAGTTTTGGTTGTCTCTTGCTGTGTCCCAGACTCCCAGAGTCAGGCAGCAGAGAGATAATGTAATCTCTCTGCTGCCTGCACAGTGAGGGGGGAAGTCACTGCAGGAATGCAGGGCAGGCACGGGCGGTGAGAGATGATCTCATCTCTCTGCTCCCCCGCTCCCGGCTAGCTGATTGGCCAGCTGCCACACTGAGCCTGCTCTCTCACTCTCACCTGCGCTGCCAACACACTGAGCAGCACAGACTGCCCACGAACCGCGCCGCAAGCGGAGCTTCCGCTTTCTTACCCGTCTGTGGAGCCGCACGCTAACGCACCTGCCCGAAGAGCGGCCCGACGTGACTCACTGACATCACTCGTTGCTAGACGCCAAGCGGCCCAGGCGTTAGTAACGAGTGCAGGGAAGAGGCTCCACCCACCTCCTCCTCCGCTCCTGGTATCGTGTCAGTGCACCGCGTAACTTATTGACTTGAGTATAAGCCTAGGGTGTCCATCTGCATGCCTGCCCATGCCTCACTGTGCCCATGCTTCACTGTGCCCATGCTTCACTGTGCCCATGACTAGACTGATGTTTAACATGGGAGTCAATGGAAGGAGTGCCCGGCTTTGAAAAATCGGTTCTCCCCACCAAACTTTGCACAAACTTTGCACACTTGTAGAAGAGACATGGGGCTACATTTGTGTCAAGTTTGGGGTCCAGGGAACCTACGACCGGCCGGTGCCGGGTCCGCAAAGTCACCAGAGAAATTACCGCTTAACATTGGAGTCTATGGAAGGGGTGCCCGGATTTAAAAAAATCAGTGCTCCCCGGCCATAGGTCCCCCAGATACCAAACTTTGTACACTTGTAGAGGAGACATGGGGCTACATGTGTGCCAAGTTTGGGGACCTACGGCCGGCCGGTACTGGGTCCCCAAATTCAGGCGCAAAAAAATAAAAATAAACAGCAAGTGAGTGTGACAGATGGTCTCGGGGGGGCAATTGCCCTGTTGCCCCCCCCCTGGATCCGCCCCTGCTTGTCACAGACTATAATCAGGCCTCACCTAATGCTCATGAAAGGTGCCTTTATTTGTAATTTACGGATATTTTGCAGTGTATTTTTTCCCAAGCAAACCGCAGACTGACTCTTTTAATAACAGAGGACATAAAAATTTGGAAAAACGCTGCTCTGCCATACCTGACTGGTGTGACTAGCAGGCCTCACAAGACAGGACCATCATGAAGTGTGTGCAGCCTTGTTTTATCATTTTCTTCTCTCCAACAGGGTGCTAAGACTGATGACACAGAGATGCGATACTCTTCCCAGTATGAGGAGAGACTGGACCCATTCTCCTCCTTTGGTAGAAAGGTAAGTAACAGGTATCTAAATAGAAAACGGTCACATTGACTGATCCTTTGTATCCCAAATCATCATAGACTTCAAGCAGTATTCAACCCTAAACCAAATATGTAAAATATTGCATCTTACCAATCATTAGGCTGCGGTGGCTGAGTTGGCTTTCCTTTTTTAGTTTTTTCCCCCCTGTTTTCACCTGGTGATCTGGCCAGTAAAGCCGGCCATAGATGGATTGCATCTTCAATCCATCTATGGGCAGGTTAGCTGTACTCAAATCGATCCATCAATCGACTTCAATGCAACCAACCTGTTGGATTTTTTGCATGTGGTTACTGCTGGTAGCTATAGCCACCAGCAGTGATCATTGTCTTCTGCCAGCAGGGAAGGCTCCCCGTCAACAGAACACAATAGGGCTGCGGGAGGGCTTCCCCCATCAATACAGTCAGTATCTAGCGATTTTTCTTTCCTGCAACCTGAAAATTGCATCATCTGTGGCTTGCTTAACACACTTCCTGTATTATAGTACCACCACTCTGGATGAAGGAGCAACAGAGACACTTCTGGACAGCAGCATTGTCAGTTGGAGGAGGAGGGGAATGTTAGATAAACTAGCAGATTACATACACTTACACTTACTACATACACTTACAAAATGAAGCCAAACACTTTTTACGCTGTTAAGCACCATTGTCAGTTGTAAATGGTTTGTCTCAACCCCCTAACTGCTACAGCTGCAGGACAGCTTGTTCTGTTGAAAAATAGCAGACTTACTGGCTGGATCACCGGGTAAAAAAAGAAAAGAAAACTAACGCATCCATCACATCTCATGCCCCGTACACACGACCGGTTTTCCCGTCGGAAAACAGTTGGATGGTTTTTCTGACGGAATTCCTCTTAAGCCTGCCTTGCATACACACGGTCACACAAAAGTCCGGTGAACTTTTGACTGGCAAGAACGCGGTGACGTAAAAGACTACGACGAGCCGACAAAATGAAGTTCTATGCTTCCGAGCGACTTGTTTCCGAGCATGCGTCGGAATTTAGCGCATCGGGATTTGTACACACGATTGGAAATTCCGAACAGTTTTTTTCCTGACGAGAAAAAAGACAACCTGCTCTCTTTTTTTTTTCCAGCTGTTTTTCTGTTGGAAAAAGTCTGATGGAGCATACACACGGTCGGGATTCCCGACCAAAAGCTCTCATCAGACTTTTTCCAACAGGAAAACTGATCGTGTGTACGGGGCATAAGAGTTGTTAGCTACAATATCATAAATATTTGCTTTTGGGTTTAATACTGCTTTCAGTCTGGTATTATGGAGAGGAAATGTCTTTGTCAATAGTCCAGAAGATGTTCAGATTTACTTTTAGGGATTCGCTATCCAGGGAAGTCACTCCATCAGGGCTGCATGGTAGATAAATTCTTACCCTGGTCTGTTTAGACCCCTGTCACACTGGTGAAGTCTGGCAGTGGATCCATTCGCTCAGCAGGGGATCTCTCCGCTGAGCTGGCAGATACAGCCCGCTGTCCTCTATTGGCTGTCAGATAGAAACGGACCGCCTGTCCATTTCCATCCGACTGTCATCCAATCCAAACCACCAGACGAATGGGGATCAGACAGATCAGATGTCGGCAGGTGTCAACAGACACATGTCCGTGGACATCCACTGCTCCATAGAGGGCAATGGATGGTCCGATCGTGTCCGCCTGAAAAACTGACAGGCAAACCCGATCGGTCAGTGTGAAAGGGGCCTTAGACATCATATAGTGTTATGGAAAATTTGTAATGATAAATATTTTGGAAAACACAAATACCCCCTGATTCCATCAGAGTTACTTCCAGAACCCATGACAAGTACCCCCTTGCACACACATACAGGTGAGGAGTAAATGTGTATATATTTTCTTTCCCCAACGTTCGATATAGAATAGGTTACTTGAGGATAAGGCTACTATTGTCTGTGGTAGGGTTTGGCTTAGAGATAATGAAATTGACTGCTAGAAGGTGAAATGCAGTGTTTGCCTGCACAGGCCAAATCATAAAATGCAAGCAAAGGTTTATAGATCTTTTCCATGGAAATGAACGTGCAGATTTACTTGGCGGTCTCCGTGTTTCTAACATAAAACCGCAGAATGCTTCCAAAACAACTTTTGATGGAATGCGTTTTCAGAGATTTGCGGAAAGAATGCATTTGTCTCTGCATATCCACTATAAAAGCTTTTCCGTTCCCTTTTATTGATTGTTGCACTTAAATTGTTATTTACTAGTTTTCTCAATCCACCAATGAATTTTGTAAGCACCATTTGGCACACACAGCAGCCTCTGATGGTACCATCGCTATGCAGGGGAAGATCAGCTTGTGGTTTGCCACACAGTTATGAAAGAATAGTGGAGACCTCTAAGTGAATTTTTACATGGTCCCCTGGTCAGAGAAAGGAGGTTTTGTTTTTTTATTGGTCTGGTTTATAAATTAAAAAATAGCTTTCATGATCATAAAACCTGGGAATTAGGACTGCAGGATTGGTCTGCTGGCATACACAGCTGGAAAATCTAAGATAGTTCCCGTTACATTTTCTGATCAGAAGCTCCACAGGTCATTACAAAACTTTTTCTCTAGTCCTAGATTTCTTTCAAGCAGTTGTCTCCAGAAAAACGTGGTTTTGTCATTTGCTGAGCACCTTCATGGGGCAGCTAAATGTTTGCAATTGCTGAAAAACAAATCAATATACAACAAGGTTTTTGAGACAAATAGACCCCGGAAAAGCTTTAGGCAAGTTTGGCCTTCTGTTTCTGGAGACAATATAGTTGATAATTAATAAATATGTGGCTTTGATAAAGGACTTTTCAAATGTTTTAAAGAGGACCTAAATTATGGAAGCTGTGCTGAAAAAAAGGCAAGCAGAGGACAAAGGTCTAGTTACCAATTATCTCTCATCAGCAGTTTTTCCCCATAACTGACTTACTGTGCTTTGTTCCACACTGTGCGGTTGATCTACTAAAAGCAAATAGGCTGAGCACTTTGCAATGGGATTTTTTTGAGAGCTTAGTGAATGTAGTGATGTTCTGCTGACTTCCTTTATTTAATCATATGCAAACAAAAATTCAGTTTTTGTTTTTTTTCTTGCCAGTGTTAAGGTATTCTTTGCAAATTCAAATGTTACCACATTCTCTAAGCTCTGGGTATAGTTCTCTTGAAAAGTGTAATTTTCCGTGCAACTTGAATGGCTTATTTGCCTTTAGTAAATCAACCCCTTTGTTTCTGTGTCAAGGTGGCCATCTTGGTAGAAGAGTAGGCAGAATCAGGGGGAGCCTTACCGGAAGCCTTATGCCCTGTACACACGACCGGGATTCCCGACGGGGAAAACCGAGAACCGAGGGTTTTCATTCTCGTACATCACGGGACACAGAGCGGCATAGTCATTACTATGTGGGTTATATAGTTTACCTTCAGGTGCTGGCACTGGCAACTTCCAAACCGGAAGTACCCTCCCCTATATAAGCCCCTCCCATCCGGGAGCACCTCAGTTTTTTGCCAGTGTCTAAGGTGTTGGCCAAGAAGTAACATGTGTTTTTCACTGAGCTTGCGTACAGGTTCTTTTGGGCCTCAGTAAGCTATTCCGGATCCGACCAAAAAAGCTTCATAGCTAAACGGTCGGTACCCGGGCCTTGCAGAGAAGAGCAAGGTTTTGCCTGTAATGCTTCTCTTAGGAGGGCTGGACCCTGGGATCCAGAGCTCTGGTCATACCCACGACCAAGATGTTTTCTGTGCAGGGTGCTATACAGGTCCAGGGGAGTGGAATCCTTGGGAACCCGGTCCCTGAAGGTTTAATTACAATGCCTGCCGTGAGAGGTGAAGTTTGGGCTTCTGTGGACCAAACAGAGTCCTGCGGCGGGGAAAAGGTAAGTGGGGGCCCCTCAGGAACTTGGTTCTATTGGGGGACCCCCAAGCCTAATATGTCTTTCTGCCTGTTACCTAACGGTATTCCCGCTAAATATCTGTGCATGCCTGTAACTACTAAAAAATTTAATAATTTTAAGAGTGGTCAAGAAAAATAAAAAATAAATGGTTAAACTGCGGTACCTGTGTTAAACCACTAGAGGCCGCTGTGGAACGTTGTTTTCTTGTCATGTGGATTTTTTCTTTCCAAGTCAAAATCCAGGCAGATGGTGAGTTCTCTGAATGGGAAACTGTTTCCTCTGCCATGTTGCAATGCTCGTCCATCCCCCGGCCCTGTGGCAAACAGGGCCCTGACTTCTGTCCCTAGTTCCTTTTCAAAAAGAGCGCCGAAGGCGCACGTGCCCGTGCGCGTGCGCGCCTCTATTTATAGAGAGTGAGCTGGAAAAAGGGGCGGAGCTTGGTGGATGACGCTCTGTGTGCGCCGCAGCACTTCTGCGCATGTGCGGGCGTCCCAGCATGATAAAAAGCACAATTAGGTGTTGTCAGCTGGTTATGGAAGGCAGAAACAGAGCTGGCAACATTTAGAAAGGCATACAGCAGGCGGTTGATGCAGGCATCCCCATAGAAAGGCACATTAATAGACACCAACTGTTTATATAGCAGCAATTGTGCTAGACTATTGTCAGTAAGTGGTGTATTTCGGCTGGAATACCTCAGCTTTGGGCTTAGGAATATGCCGTCTAAAGTCTCCGGGACTAAAAATCCCAGGAAGCATAGGGGGTCTCCATCGGGCTCTGAGGATCTTGGGCTTGCTTTGGCTGCACCAATCTCCCCTGAAAAATCTGAGGTTAGTGACCGTAGAGCACCCTCAGGAGTACCTGGTACTGTGGCTGTCCTCAGTTCACCTGCTCCTGTGTATATAACAGAGGAGGTTTTTTCCTCAGCTCTGGGAGGACTGGAAGAGAGATTGACAACATTGATCGCTGCTTCCCTGTCAGAGGGAAAGCGCGCCCGATCTCCGTCTCCTCCCTCAGAGTACCTGTTAGCAGAGCAACAGTACCATACAGGGATCGACCTACCTGAAGGGGATCAGGATGAGGTTGATTCTGTTGTAGAGGAATCAACAGTGGAAGAGCCATTCTCAGCATCACATGCTGAAAGATTATGGGTTCAGTCCCTGACTAACATGGTCCGATCAGCATTTAAAATGCCCCTTGCGGAGCCATCATCCACTTCTGTCTCCTCGTTGGGGTCGCTAAAAGCTCCCCAGACTGTCTGTTCCTTTCCAATCCATCCTTTACTGGAAGGGCTCATTTACCAGGATTGGGAACATCCTGATAAAATATTTACTCCCCCCAAGAGATTTCCGGTGGTCTATCCCATGGAGGATAAGTTCATCAAAAAATGGAGGGTCCCTACAGTGGACGCAGCCATCTCTTGTGTGAATAAATCACTGACATGTCCAGTAGATAATGTCCAAATGTTCAAGGACCCAATAGATAAAAAATTGGAGTCCTTATTAAAATCTGCTTTCTCTACAGCAGGCTTGGTGACACAACCAGCAGTGGCAGCTATTGGGGTCTGCCAAGCAGTGAAGGATCAGTTGAAACAGGTCTTAAGGGACTTGCCAGATCAGCAGGCCCTTGCCCTAGCTGATCTACCTAGAGCCTAATGCTTTGCGGTTGACGCCATAAAGGATTCAATCCATCAGGCCTCCCGCCTTACGCTGTCTGTAGTACATATGCGCAGGCTTCTATGGCTAAAAAACTGGTCTGCTGAAGCTCCCTGTAAAAAATTGCTGGTTAGCTTCCCATTTCATGGTGAACGCTTATTCGGGGAAGACCTGGACAAATATATCCAGAAAATTTCCAGCGGTAAAAGTACACTCTTGCCGGTCAAAAACAGAGTTAGAGGTCCCTCTTTTAAGAGGCCTGCTTCTCCAGTCCCTGGGACATCGGCTGTGAAACAGTTCCGACGGCCTCCTCGGTCAAATCCCGGGGGTAAAAATCAGGGACAATCGCAGGGTAACAAGAAACCCTGGGTCAGGAGAGGTACAAAACCTCCCCCAAAATCAAATGCATGAAGGGTTGCCCCCACTCAATCGGGTGGGGGGAAGACTTCAGTTGTTCGCAGAGACCTGGCGGGACACGATCAGAGACAGATGGGTGCTCTCCGCAGTAAGTCTGGGATACAAATTGGAGTGAAAAAAAGACTCCCCTCCTTCCCATTTTATAAGGTCGAACGTGCCAAGGGATCCCCGGAAGAGAGGATCCCTCCTGTTGTCGCTAGAACAACCCTTGCTCCAAGGAGTAATTATGGAGGTTCCCCTGGAAGAATGCGGGTTTGGGTTTTACTCAAACCTCTTTACAGTCCCGAAACCAAACGGGACGTGAGGCCCATATTAAATCTAAAAGGGCTGACCCATGGAGGGCAAGGAACCCGGGAGTGAAGCAATTTTCATGCTTCTCAAAGGGCAATTCGTCTTTGTCCAGGATTGATTTATGTATATGCTCTTATGCGGCTGGGCGCTACGTTTCGGGGATGAAGTATGCTCCCAGAGGCGTGTCGGATCACTCGCCACTGATTGTGTCTTTGGAGGTGCGTCCCCCTTCCGCAGTGGCCAAGGCCCCGTGGAAGATGAACGCCTTTTGGATGAATCTCTTTTCGTCTCATGAACAGATAGAGTCCCAAATTTTGGAATTTTGGCGTATTCATGAGGCCCCTGAGACTGTGTCCAGGGATTGGGAGGCCTTTAAAGCTGTTTTGAGGGGTATATTTATTACAGAAATACAGGCTATTAAGATGAAGACTCATGCTCGGAGGGAGGGAATGGAACTGTTGGCCAAGGAACTAGAGGGCACCTATGTCACGGACCCGTCTGAACTGAATAGAAGGGCGTGGCTGTCGGCGCAGGATGCCCTGTACCGGGTCACGTCTTCAGGCGCAGAGAGGAAGCGCTTTTTTCAGAAGGCGGCTTTCTATGAGGAGGGGGAGCACACAGGCCGCATGTTGGCGACCATTGCCCATTCCCAGCAGCTGTCCCCTTCAATTGGAGCACTACGTGCTCCCTCGGGAGTGGTGACTAACTCCCCAGACCAAATCTTGACAGAGCTTGGTCATTTTTACTCTTCCCTTTATGAATCCAAGCGTACGTATTCGTTAGAGTCTTTAGATGACTACTTGGACCATGTCCCTCTACCTACCTTGACGGACTCCGCTAGAGAGGAGCTTGATGCCCCTTTGACCCTGGGTGAGCTGCAGACGGCGACTAACATGTTTCCCAATTCGAAGGCACCGGGAGATGATGGGCTTCCTGCCGAAGTGTACAAACAGTATGGAGAGCAGGTGCTACCGCACCTGCTGAGAGTCTTTAATGCAGCAAAGGTGACCGGTATCCTCCCCCAGTCCATGACTAGAGCTAACATTGTTTTAATTCTGAAACCAGGCAAGGACCCCTTAGACCCGGGATCGTACAGGCCCATTTCGCTCTTACAAAACGATGTTAAGATCCTGGCCAAGGCACTGGCAGTGAGACTAAATAAGGTTATATCTACTATAATTCACTCGGATCAGTCTGGGTTTATGCCCCAAAAATCGACAGCGATAAATCTGCGTAGACTTTATCTGAACATTCAATCGCGGGCGGACAATGTAGGTGACCGGGCATTGCTATCCCTGGATGCCCATAAGGCGTTTGATAGCGTCGAATGGGACTATCTGTGGGTGGTAATGAGGAAGTTTGGGTTTGGGACTGAGTTCATTCAGTGGGTGCAGCTGCTGTACTCTTCACCGGTAGCGGCTATACGGGAGGGGGGAAGGATTTCGCATACGTTTAAATTACATAGAGGCACACGACAGGGCTGCCCCCTCTCCCCACTCCTGTTTGCCCTGGCCATTGAGCCGTTAGCTGCCTTGATTAGGGACTGTCCCTCAGTGCAGGGATTTCGATATGGGGATCTTCAGGAGAAGATCCTGTTATATGCAGATGACACTATGCTTCTCCTTGGGGATACCTCCACTTCACTGACTGTGGCCATGGCTATAGTGCGGCAATTCGGTACATACTCCGGGTTAGTTATTAATTGGACTAAGTCCTCCCTCCTGTTGTTGGATCGGGATCCTTCGGCATTCTCTCCGACCTTGCAGGACATCCCTGTTGCTAAGTCCTTTAAATATTTGGGCATCCGGGTCACAGCTTGCTTGCTCGAATATGTTAACCTTAATCTCACCCCTCTGATCAACCGCTGTCGCGATCGGGTAAAGGTGTGGAGCAAATTGAGGCTGTCACTGGTGGGGAGGGTGAACCTGATAAAAATTATCCTTATGCCGCAGCTGCTGTACGTACTACACAATTCCCCCATGGTTATCCCTCTGAAAAAGTTTAGAATTATTAATTCGATCTTTCGATCACTTATATGGCTCTCCAAACCCCCTAGGGTCAAGCTTGAACAATTGCAGCGCCCCAAGGACAACGGGGGATTGGCATTGCCCAATCCCTGGCTGTACTATTTAGCTTCACAAATGCAGCATATTGCACGAGTTATATCCCCTCGCCAGGACCTGGCACTGAATTTGATGGACCCCTCGGTCCAACTACTTAGTTACACGACGGGGGGAGGGGGGGAGTGGCGGATGGTCTGGAGGCCCTGAGGTACAGTAAATCTAACAAGCTCTTCCCCACGTATGCACTCATGCAAAAAATTTGGAATAAGGTCCGGATGCTTCAGGGAGTGACTGGCTTTACCGTCTACAGTCCTATATGGGAAAACCAATACTATAGGGAAATTGCCAAATTGCCGTATGGACAGAGATGGGCGCAGTATGGGGTGTCACATATGACTCATATATTTAGAGATGGCAGGTTAAAGACTTTTCAGGAGCTAAGGATGGAGTTCCGACTGCCGGTCTCCATGCAGTTTTACTATCTCCAGCTTAGACACGCAGTTGAAGCGCAGAGGGAGACGGACGTTTGGTCCTTGGACTCGGCGCCGGTCTTCAGCTGCTTGTTTGAGGTGACGACATACAAGGGGTTCATCTCTTGCTGCTATGCCAGGTTGCTTAACCTCTTTCTACAGGGCGCCCCCTTGAGGGCAGTGTCCCTGTGGGAACAGGACGTGGGCGCGTTCGAGGAAGAGCAGTGGGAGGAGGCTTTACAAGCGGTCCCCTCGTGCTCCCTGAACGTGGCTCATAGGTTGTCTCAGCTCTATATTCTTCTGAGGGTTCACTACACACCGGCTAGATTGGCCCGCATGGGGGTGACCCCCGATCCGTCCTGCACCAGGTGCTACAGGGATCACGGGGATCTCATTCACTTGCTGTGGAGATGCCCGAAGCTTCACTTGTACTGGACGCGGGTCGTTGGCACTATCAATGGCGCTTTCCACTCTCAGATACCACTGGACCCTCGGGTCTGCCAGCTGGGGATACTAGATCACCTCCAGTTGGGGGGTATCCCCAGGCAGGCTATTAGTAGGGCCTTATTCCAGGCCCGTCTGATGATTTTGAGACATTGGAAAGATACTGCGGCGCCCACGGTACAGGAGTGGATCACACAGATGGGGGTTACGCTTAGGATGGAAAAACTTGTCTACCAACGCAGAGGGACTTGTACAAAATATGACAAACTATGGGACCCATGGCTGAGTGTTCCAGGTTTGGCACCTTTGGATTTGATATATGATCGATTGTTCTGACCTGGTTTAGGACCAGTATACAGGAGATGACGGTGATCTGGGGGAGGGCAGGTGGGGAAGGTTGAATAAAGTGTATTTGGGTGTGCTGAGTCACACTGATTTGTCATACTGTAGGTTATCTGGAACTGTGCGAGGATGTATTCTGTCTTTTGTTTTTACAACTGCTCAATAAAGAACTTGTTTGAGAAAAAAAAAAAAATCTAAAAGGGCTAAACAAATTCCTACATATCAGAACTTTCAGGATGGAGTCGATCCGATCGGTGACCACTGCCCTACAAGGGGAGGAATGGCTAGCCTCGATCGTCATCAAAGATGCTTATTTGCACATTCCCATCTTTCCAGTTCACCAAAAAATTTTACGCTTTGCAGTAGAAGGGCGCCATTTTCAGTTCAGAGCCTTACCCTTCGGTCTGGCCACAGCACCACGAGTGTTCACAAAAATTCTGGCCCCATTATTGGCCAATCTAAGAACACAAGGTGTAACGATAATGGCATATCTAGACGACTTGTTGCTGATAGACCACTCAGTGGAAAAACTAGAAGTGGTCGTTCACAAGACAATCAAGTATCTGGAATCTCACGGTTGGATTATCAACCGAGACAAGTCAGCCCTAAAACCAGTCAAAAGTCTGGAATACTTGGGGATAAGGCTGGATTCAGACCAGAGAAAAAATTTCTTGCCTCAAGAAAAGGTGTCGTCTTTGAGAGATTTGATCCACCTAGTGGGTACAAAAAGACAGCCGTCCATACGCCTGTGCATGAGGCTGCTGGGAAAAATGGTGGCATCATTCGAAGCAGTACCCTACGGTCAATTCCATTCAAGGAATTTGCAATGGGCCATACTGTCAGCCTGGAACAAAAAAGTTCAGGCCCTAGACTTACCAATGTCCTTGTCCCCTTCCGTTCGCAAGAGCCTCCGTTGGTGGTTGGTTCCCCAGAATCTGGAAAAAGGGAAATCCTTCAGTCCGATTTCTTGGAAGGTGGTCACTACAGATGCCAGCCTTATAGGCTGGGGAGCAGTACTGGAGCAATGGTCTCTCCAGGGCAGATGGTCGGATGCAGAAAAGGCCCTGCCCATCAATCTCTTAGAGATACGAGCAGCCCGGTATGCCCTAGTAGCATGGACATCCAAACTCCAAGGGTCCCCTGTCAGAATTCAATCGGACAATGCCACGGCAGTGGCATATATCAATCATCAGGGTGGCACCAGGAGTCGTGCAGCCCAGAGGGAAGTAAATTGCATCCTGAAATGGGCAGAAAGATATGTCCCAGCCATATCCGCGGTATTCATTCCAGGAGTGGAGAATTGGAAGGCGGACTTTCTAAGTCGCCAACAATTATGCCCAGGGGAATGGTCCCTTCACCCCGAGGTTTTCCGGACAATATGTCAGCGGTGGGGAACACCGGATGTAGATCTGCTAGCATCCAGATTCAACGCAAAGGTGGACAGGTTTGTCTCTCGGACAAGGGATCCCCTAGCTTGCGGCTCGGATGCCCTAGTTGTTCCCTTGGGATCAGTTCAAGCTGATATATATGCATTCCCACCGCCACAATTGTTACCTCGATTACTCCGCAGAATCAGGGTAGAAAAGAAACCAGTGATTCTGGTGGCTCCAGCGTGGCCCCGAAGAGCATGGTACGCGGAGATTGTAAAAATGTCTGTGGGGAGTTCTTGGACCCTCCCACATCGTCCGGACCTGCTTTCGCAAGGACCGATATACCACCCTTCCTTACCAGCCCTAGGTTTGACGGCCTGGCTATTGAAGCCCACATTCTAAAAAAGAGAGGTCTCTCTAATCCTGTGGTATCTACAATGATCAATGCCAGGAAGCCGGTATCCAGGCAGATCTACTATAGAATCTGGGAGGCGTACATCGCTTGGTGTGAGGCCAAGAAATGGCATCCACGTAAGTACGTAATAGGTAGGATTCTGGACTTCCTACAGTGGGCTGTAGATAGGAAGCTTGCCTTGAGTACTATCAAGGGTCAGATTTCGGCCTTGTCAATATTTTTTCAAAGGCCCTTGGCTTCGCATTCACTAGTCAAAGCTTTTATACAAGGAGTGATGCGTATTAGCCCTCCGGTTAATATTCCCATATGTCCATGGGACTTAAACCTGGTTCTGTCGGTTCTACAGAAACAACCATTTGAACCATTACAGCATATTTCCTTGGTTCTTCTCACCAGGAAATATATTTTTCTAGTAGCCATTTGTTCGGCTAAAAGAGTGTCGGAATTAGCCGCTATGTCCTGTAAAGAGCCATATCTGGTTATCCATAAGGACAGAGTAGTGTTACGTCCTCATCCAGCCTTTCTTCCTAAGGTGGTATCGAGGTTTCATTTGAACCAAGATGTGGTTCTTCCTTCCTTTTTCCCCAAACCTAGTTCGGTAGAGGAAAAGTTATTACATTCTTTGGATGTAGTAAGAGCAGTTAAAGCTTATCTAAAAGCCACTGCTCAGATTCGCAGAACGGATACTTTGTTTATTCTGCCGGAAGGCCCCAGAAAGGGTCAGGCAGCGTCAAAATCTACTTTAGCCAAGTGGATTCGACAGGTCATTATACAAGCCTATGGCTTGAGAAGGAGACCGCCTCCGTTCAAAGTTAGGGCGCACTCCACGAGAGCAGTTGGAACTTCATGGGCAGTGCATCACCAGGCCTCCCTGGCTCAAATCTGTAAGGCCGCAACATGGTCTTCAGTACACACGTTTACTAGGTTCTACCAGGTGGACGTTAGAAGTCAGGAGGATGTCGCCTTTTGGGCGCAGTGTGTTGCAAAAGATCCTCATGTCTAAGATAGCGCCCAGCTTATGTATGGTGTATCCCCCCCCCTCATTGGGCATTGCTTTGGGACGTCCCACATAGTAATGACTATGCCGCTCTGTGTCCCGTGATGTACGAGAAAGAAAATAGGATTTTTATAACAGCTTACCTGTAAAATCCTTTTCTTGGAGTACATCACGGGACACAGAGCTCCCACCCCTCTTTTGGGGACACTTATTGCTTTGCTACAAAACTGAGGTGCTCCCAGATGGGAGGGGCTTATATAGGGGAGGGTACTTCCGGTTTGGAAGGTGCCAGTGCCAGCACCTGAAGGTAAACTATATAACCCACATAGTAATGACTATGCCGCTCTGTGTCCCGTGATGTACTCCAAGAAAAGGATTTTACAGGTAAGCTGTTATAAAAATCCTATTTTTGTTTTTTTTCTTGCCAGTGTTAAGGTATTCTTTGCAAATTCAAATGTTACCACATTCTCTAAGCTCTGGGTATAGTTCTCTTGAAAAGTGTAATTTTCAGTGCAACTTGAATGGCTTGTTTGCCTTTAGTAAACCAACCCCTTTGTTTCTGTGTCAAGGTGGCCATCTTGGTAGAAGAGTAGGCAGAATCAGGGGGAGCCTTACCGGAAGCCTTATGCCCTGTACACACGACCGGGATTCCCGACAGGGAAAACCGAGAACCTGCTCTCTACTTTTCCCCCGTACAGACGATCGGTTTTCCCGTCGGGAAAACTCTGATGAGAGCTTTTCCTCAGGAATCCCGACCATGTTTATGCTCCATCTGAGTTTTTCCCCACAGGAAAACTGCCAAAAATGGCAGTTTTCTGCTACACACAGCCGGGTTTTCCGACGGGAAAAAGTCAGTCGGGAATCCCGGCGGGAAAAAAGAGAGCTGGTTCTCTTTTTTTGCCCGGCGGGTTTGGCAGTTTTCCCGTTGAAAAAACTGCGAGAGAGCATACACACGGCCGGGATTCCCGGCCAAACGCTCTCCTCAGTTTTCCCGTCGGAAAACCCGGTCATGTGTACAGAGCATAACAGTGAGCAGCACAGTAGTGACATCTCCAAATCTCATTCCAAATTTCATGAGACTAGCAGTCAGAGGCATGCAGTGCCACTTTAGGTCTAGGTAAGCTATTTACTTTCAGAACGTCTAAATTGTTGTCATCCAAGGTCCTAGTCTGTTTATAATGATACTGCAACACCTATAGTTATCATTGATAGATACAGAGCTTTTACATTATGGCTAGATTATTTGCTGCTTCCTGCTTTTACAGTTCTGCTTTTACATGTTGCACTAGTTAGTGCAGAGTAAATAGATCATTCCCCAAGGAAACGTGTACAATTGGGGGGCTTTTGCAAAGGTTTCTCCAGGATGCAGTGAAAAGGCCCAGAGGTTTAGCTATGTCTTTGGAAATCCCGTGTATATACAAAGCTCTGCAGTCTCGACCTGATCAGTTTATTTCCATATACAGTAAGTGATACTCTGATAATGCATTTGTGCTATTAGTAAAAAAATATTCTTGATGATGGCACATATTTTCCTAACTACAAAGATGCATTTCTCAACGTGTGTTTTATTTCAAAGGAACGACAACGGAAATATCTCAGTCTAAGTCCTTGGGATAAAGCCACACTTAGTATGGTAAGTACTTGGACATGTGCCTTTTGTTCAAATATTCTTTTATTAAGTAAATGAGAGTACAAGTTTGAAGAAGTTTGACAATACAATGAGGAATAATATATAGCCTGTATTAGAAGGAGATATCCATTATAGGAAACAAAAGAGAACTGACACATGAACCTGGCTCCTTACAGGAGAGTATATAATTTAATAAAGAGAATACAGTAGATGAAAAAGAATATTGCACAAGGTGATTTCTGTATTGGGTGTATTCTCTGAAAACTGTGAATGAGATGGGAAAGGAGAGAGTGGATATAAAAACTAAACAAACAGAAAGGAGAGAATCATCAAAGCCTGAAAAAGAAGAGGGGTAAAGAAGTAATCAGAAATAGAATTTGGGAGGTAAGACCTAAAGCGGAACTACACCCAAACGGGAAAGTTCAGCTCGTTTGCCGACTCCCCTCCTCTCCTCTACTACATTTGGCACTTAGCTTTTTTTTTGGGGGGGGGGGCGAGTGGGTACCTGGTCTTGACAGGTACCCACTCCCACTTCCGTCTGGATCGCCACAGTGGGAGAATGAAGCTCCTCTTTCAGGACTGACTGTGATACCCACCCGAGAGCACGACTATATGAAGAGAAAAAAAAAAACCAAGATAATGTGCTGTAAAGCTAGGGAAGAAACAGAACTGGTAATCAAAAGAAAGCAGACCCAAAGATCTCAGCGAAGGCTATCCATACATTACTGCAGTTTAGGAGAATCCTTGAAATTAATCCCTAAAAAGCATCCAGGCAAGCCAGATCTGTTTGAATCTGTATCTGTATCTGTTTATATCATCTGCCACCAGTTCTTCCGTATGCGTAAAATCATTGAGAGTCCCCATCCATTCCAGAAAGGAAAAGACCGTGCTGGATTTGGACATGCCACTCCCACCTCCTTCCTAGGCACCCCCCCTCAGCAATTTTCAGCTGTCAGAATGTTTATTAACCTCTTAGCAACTTCTAGCCCTCAAGCCCTGTACACACGGGCGGGAGTCCCGTCGGAAAAAAAAACGTTGGTTTTCCCGACGGGATCCCCGGCAAGCTTGCCTTGCGCGCCGAGTGTACACACACCCATTCAAAAGAACCGCCGTTCTTTTGAATGGCAAGAACGCAGTGACGTCATCGACTAGGACGAGCCGGCGCTCGTCACATTCGATTCCTTCGCCGCCATCTTGCTACACCCCACACTAACCTTGTATGCAACCGCGCATGCGTCAAAGTCTTTTCGAGCATGCGTGGGTTTACCTTGGACAGCTAAGCATACAGACGACCGGTTTTCTCAGCAGGAAACACTCTGCTGAGAATCCCAATGAGAAAATAGAGAGCAGGTTCTCTATTTTTCTCGCCGGGATTCCCGGCAGTTTTCCTGTCGGGAAAGCATACACACGCACGTTTTTCCCGGCAAGAAGCTCTCCCAGCAGTTTTCTTGCCGAGAAAAACGGTCGTGTGTACGAGGCCTTAGAGGTTTATGACGCTGGGGAGGTAGGGAGCAGCTAAAGATCACGCGACTGCTGTGATTGGCTGTCACGGTGGTCACGTGGTACGAAAACTCCCGATCGCAACAAGCGATTGGGAGCTTTTGGTTAGGCGACGTAACTGTGCTCTGGGCACAGGTGTATAGGCAGCAATTCACACAAATATGCAGCCCCTCTGCGCTAAGGACCAGGCACTGAGAGGCCTGGCGCCAAGGAGTTAATATATCAATATATTAAAAAACCAGCGCTGATCAAAGAAGAAAAATGTGCATTTTTTTTTCTTTTTGTTTATGGATAAAAAAAAAAAGATAAAATCATTTTTGCAAGACAATATAACCGAATTATTGTCACAAAATTATTGCTACCACATTGTCATTTTGCAATGTATTTTCTTTTAAAACAGATATTATAACAGGACCTAAATTATTGCCATTTTGGTGAAATACTGCAGACATTTTATTTGAGTAAAATTGCTTTGAGGTAACTGTCACAAAAAATATTCATCAAATTTAAAGTATTAAAGACATTCTAAGGATACTTATGTTCTTGTGAAAGGAGTAATAAGCATGGTCCCCGGTCACAGATACTGTAGATTTGCAAGATAGTTGGAAACAGTTAAGCCGGCTATAGACGGTTCGAATCTCGACCAGTTCAGCAGGAACTGGCCTAAATTTGGAACCATGAATGGGCAGGCTGAATGTACCCAAGTTGATCGATCGATCAACTTGGGTACAACCACCCTGCCGGATTTTACATGCAGTTATTGCTAGGGGCTGTTATAGTCGCTAGCAATAATCACTGTGTTCTCCCGGCAGGGACAGCTTCCCCTGCCAGGAAACACAATGGCTCAGCAGGAGAAACTCCCCTATCAACACTGTCTGTGTTGATGGTGGAAATTTGCACCATCTATGACAAGCCTTAGAGCCATGGTGGCGTACATCATATAAAACATTTTTTTTTTTCCTGATTGAACATTGTCCTGAATTCTGGTGGGGAATAACATCCATTCTTGTTTTATTAATATAGAAAATAAACTTTAGTGGATTTTTTTAATTTTCTCTTAGCATATACAAGTACTGCCAATTGTATCTTCGCATACCATCATTGCAGACATTCAATAAAGGCAAAGAAGTTACAATTTGCATCCAAGTTTTAATGGATAGACTTTACAAGATTAACACTGTTAGGTTGGCAACATAATTAGTGGTAGGATTTATAGTATATTGATCGCTATTCTTTTTTAAATTATTCATTGTTATTAATAGCGCATACAGTTGTGTGGGCTAAAAGGTGACTAAAAGCCATGCACTTTATATAATTCAGTATGGAGATTTATCAAGTGCTAAATCCAGGGCAAGGCAAAAGTAGATTGTGCCAGGGAGCTGTGGGAAGACACAAGCCATTCATTATTCGATGATATAAATGCAGCACCAAGCTTTTGAAGAGGCGCCTCCATTATTGTGCACGGAAAGGAAAGCATACAGGTCCTTCTCAAAAAATTAGCATATTGTGATAAAGTTCATTATTTTCTGTAATGTACTGATAAACATTAGACTTTCATATATTTTAGATTCATTACACACAACTGAAGTAGTTCAAGCCTTTTCTTGTTTTAATATTGATGATTTTGGCATACAGCTCATGACAACCCAAAAATCCTATCTCAAAAAATTAGCATATTTCATCCGACCAATAAAAGAAAAGTGTTTTTAATACAAAAAAAGTCAACCTTCAAATAATTATGTTCAGTTATGCACTCAATACTTGGTCGGGAATCCTTTTGCAGAAATGACTGCTTCAATGCGGCGTGGCATGGAGGCAACCAGCCTGTGGCACTGCTGAGGTGTTATGGAGGCCCAGGATGCTTCGATAGCGGCCTTAAGCTCATCCAGAGTGTTGGGTCTTGCGTCTCTCAACTTTCTCTTCCCAATATCCCACAGATTCTCTATGGGGTTCAGGTCAGGAGAGTTGGCAGGCCAATTGAGCACAGTAATACCATGGTCAGTAAACCATTTACCAGTGGTTTTGGCACTGTGAGCAGGTGCCAGGTCGTGCTGAAAAATGAAATCTTCATCTCCATAAAGCTTTTCAGCAGATGGAAGCATGAAGTGCTCCAAAATCTCCTGATAGCTAGCTGCATTGACCCTGCCCTTGATAAAACACAGTGGACCAACACCAGCAGCTGACATGGCACCCCAGACCATCACTGACTGTGGGTACTTGACACTGGACTTCAGGCATTTTGGCATTTCCCTCTCCCCAGTCTTCCTCCAGACTCTGGCACCTTGATTTCCGAATGACATGCAAAATTTGCTTTCATCCGAAAAAAGTACTTTGGACCACTGAGCAACAGTCCAGTGCTGCTTCTCTGTAGCCTAGGTCAGGCGCTTCTGCCGCTGTTTCTGGTTCAAAAGTGGCTTGACCTGGGGAATGCGGCACCTGTAGCCCATTTCCTGCACACGCCTGTTCACGGTGGCTCTGGATGTTTCTACTCCAGACTCAGTCCACTGCTTCCGCAGGTCCTCCAAGGTCTGGAATCGGTCCTTCTCCACAATCTTCTTCAGGGTCCGGTCACCTCTTCTCGTTGTGCAGTGTTTTCTGCCACACTTTTTCCTTCCCACAGACTTCCCACTGAGGTGCCTTGATACAGCACTCTGGGAACAGCCTATTCGTTCAGAAATTTCTTTCTGTGTCTTACCCTCTTGCTTGAGGGTGTCAATGATGGCCTTCTGGACAGCAGTCAGGTCGGCAGTCTTACCCATGATTGCGGTTTTGAGTAATGAACCAGGATGGGAGTTTTTAAAAGCCTCAGGAATCTTTTGCAGGTGTTTAGAGTTAATTAGTTGATTCAGATGATTAGGTTAATAGCTCGTTTAGAGAAACTTTTCATGATATGCTAATTTTTTGAGATAGGAATTTTGGGTTGTCATGAGCTGTATGCCAAAATCATCAATATTAAAACAAGAAAAGGCTTGAACTACTTCAGTTGTGTGTAATGAATCTAAAATATATGAAAGTCTAATGTTTATCAGTACATTACAGAAAATAATGAACTTTATCACAATATGCTAATTTTTTGAGAAGGACCTGTATATGTAAATGGCAGTTAATAAGGGTGCTTACCATGTCATCTATACCATAAGTTGTTTCAGTGGTTGGTCCACAGGGCAGTAGGATCGATGGCTTAACCTAGGAAAGTACCATTGCGATCATTAGGCAGAACACCTTCCCCACTGTTAAAGTATAACTAAAGGCAAAACTTTTTTGATGGAGTAAGGGAGGGTTATAGCCCCTTTTTAGTTTTGCTATCCATATCCCTTTGGGGAGATTTTCCTCTGAAGTGATGAAATATCTTGCTGTCACCAGGACTAGTGTCCCCATAGGAAGATTTCCCCTCTATTACTGTTTTGGGGACAACCTAGAATTTGGGGTTTTCTTTTACTTTCACTTTCACTTTCAATTATGATGGAAAACATGACTAATCGAGAGCGTGAATTTGGCAGCAGTAAAAACCTGAAAGGGGTTCTAATCCCACTCCACTCTATCCAAAACGAAAAAATAAAATTGGCTTATTATGATATTATAGGCTTTTTTTCCAATATTTACAATAATTTAACTTTTTTTTTAAAAGTTTGTTCAGTAATTGGATATTCTAAACTGCAGAACATTTTACATTTGCGCAAACATTTTATCCATTTGCACAGATCTGTAAAACACAAAACAAATGTAAAGTAATATTATTTCATTTGTTTCGGTAAGCCCAAAAACAGCATATCTATCTAATATGGCCTCTCACATACAGTGGGGAAAAAAATTATGTGAGCCCCTGCAGATTTTGTAAGTTTGCCCACTTACAGGGTCTATCATTTTTATCATAGGTGTATTTTAAATGATAGAGACAGAATATCAACCAAAACTCCAGAAAAAACACATAAAACAAATGTTATAAATTTAGTTGCCGTTCAGTGAGTAAAATAAGTATTTGATCCCCAAGCAAGACATGACTTGGTACATGTTGAAGAAACCTTGGTGGCAAGCACAGAGGAAAGATGTTTCTTGTAGTTGGTTACCAGGTTTGCACACATCTCAGGAGGGATTTTGGTCCACTCTTCTTTACAGATCTTCTCTAAATTCTTAGTTTCTTGGCTGTCTCTTGGCAACTCAAAGTTTCAGTTCCCTCATACATTTTCTATAAGATTAAAGGAGTTGTAAAGTCAGAAGATTTTTTATCTTGATTAGTGTTGAGCGAACCCGAACTGTAAAGTTCGGGTCCGTACCGAACTTTAGCTTTTTCCCGAACCCGAACCCGGACTTTGCGCAAAAGTCCGGGTTCGGGTTCGGCAATCTAATTACGCAGTTAGAAATGCTTCAGGGGCCAGCCAATCACCTTTTGATTAGCTGGTGTGCCCTTAGAAGACATCATAGCCATGCCTACTAATGGCATGGCTGTGATTGGTCAGTGCAACATGTGACCCAGCTTCTATATAAGCTAGAGGCACACAGCACACACGTCACTCTGCTTCAGAATAGATAGGGAGAGGATCTTGTCTGCTGCTGCTGCTTTTAGGGAGAGATAGAAAAATACATGAGTTAGTCCTGATTCTGGAATCTGAGGGAAAAGATAGAGAGACAGTGTAGTGTAGGGCCAGGTTCCTGTTTTTTGCTTTTAGGGAGAGAGATATATTATATAGGAATAGGAGTCCAGATTCAGAGATATAACTCAGCGATCTGCATAGGTTTACCTGTTTGTGTTGCAGTGCAGTCTTTTTACACTGCTATGAGCCCAGTGTCAGAGAAAATCGACCTTTTATCTGCAAGCTCAGTGCACCAGCACTGCATATATTACGTTGAGAGATACACCGTTTCCATACTGTGGGTGTATTCTGCTCTTGGAAAAAGATGCATTTAGGACAAAAAAAAAGGCACTTTATTGTGCTCTTTTCCAAAAGACCCATTAATGGCAAAAAAAAAAAAAAATTTCCATTTTATTTTGCTTGTGCAAAAAAAGACCCGTTTAGGGCAAAAAATTCAAAATAAAAATTTGCACTTTAATGTACGCTTGCAAAAAGACCCATTTAGGGCCACAAAAAATATTTTGCAGTGTGTTATACATATGTGGAGGCGTGTGAAATTAACCATTTCTATATATTTGTCTTCTACTGTGCTATACTAAAAAAACAAAATTTTTTTTGAATAGCATTTTCTGCAGTTCTGTAGCTGTGCGATTCAGCGGTTACGTACTGTGGGTGTGTTGTGGTCTTCCAAAAAACGCCATTTAGGGCCACAAAAAATATTTTGCAGTGTGTTATACATATGTGGAGGTGTGTGAAATAAACAATTTCTAAATAGTTTTCTTCTACTGTGCTATACTAAAAAAAAAACATTTTTTTTGAATAGCATTTTCTGCAGTTCTGTAGCTGTGCGATTCAGCGGTTACGTACTGTGGGTGTATTGTGGTCTTCCAAAAAATGCCATTTAGGGCCACAAAAAATATTTTGCAGTGTGTTATACATATGTGGAGGTGTGTGAAATAAACAATTTCTCAATAGTTTTCTTCTACTGTGCTATACTAAAAAAAAACTTTTTTTTTGAATAGCATTTTCTGCAGTTCTGTAGCTGTGCGATTCAGCGGTTACGTACTGTGGGTGTGTTGTGGTCTTCCAAAAAACGCCATTTAGGGCCACAAAAAATATTTTGCAGTGTGTTATACATATATGGAGGTGTGTGAAATAAACAATTTCTAAATAGTTTTCTTCTACTGTGCTATACTAAAAAAACAACATTTTTTTTTAATAGCATTTTCTGCAGTTCTGTAGCTGTGCGATTCAGCGGTTACGTACTGTGGGTGTGTTGTGGTCTTCCAAAAAACGCCATTTAGGGCCACAAAAAATATTTTGCAGTGTGTTATACATATGTGGAGGTGTGTGAAATAAACAATTTCTAAATAGTTTTCTTCTACTGTGCTATACTAAAAAAACAAAATTTTTTTTGAATAGCATTTTCTGCAGTTCTGTAGCTGTGCGATTCAGCGGTTACGTACTGTGGGTGTATTGTGGTCTTCCAAAAAACGCCATTTAGGGCCACAAAAAATATTTTGCAGTGTGTTATACATATGTGGAGGTGTGTGAAATAAACAATTTCTAAATAGTTTTCTTCTACTGTGCTATACTAAAAAAACAAAAATTTTTTTGAATAGCATTTTCTGCAGTTCTGTAGCTGTGCGATTCAGCGGTTACGTACTGTGGGTGTGTTCTGCTCTTCCAAAAACACCCATTTAGGGCAAGATCCTAAATTTGGAAAATATGAGGAGAAGGTCAAAGGGACGTGGTGGCCCCGGTCGTGGTGCTGCTGGTGGAGCTCCTGTTGCAGGGAGAGGACGTGGTGGATCTGTGCCAGATACACGCACAAGTGAAACACCTTCCTCAGGTGCGAGTAGGCGACCGAGCCTGTGGCGGTATTTTGTCGCACCTAATGAGGCTGTACGAATGTTTAGGCCAGGACAAGTACAGGCGATAGTAGATTGGGTTGCTGACAGTGCCTCGGGTTCCTTCACATTGTCTCCCACCCACTCTTCTGATGAAAGATCAGAGTTGGCACCTGAAACCCATGTCCATCAGTCTTTCACCTCACCCCCTTGCAAATCAGCCAAGCAGTCTGAGCCCCAAATCATGCAGCAGTCTCTTCTGCTTTTCGATGACTCTGTTAGCAGGGTTTCCCAGGGCCATCCACCTAGCCCTGCCCCAGAAGTGGAAGAGATTGAGTGCACCGATGCCCAACCACTTATGTTTCATGATGAGTACATGGGAGGGCCATTGCAGCACGTCTCGGATGATGACGAAACACAGGTGCCAACTGCTGCTGCTTTCGCAATTGTGCAGACAGACAAGGAGGGCAGGGGTGAAGACTGGGTGGAAGATGATGTGGAGGACGATGAGGTCCTCGACCCCACATGGAATCAACGTTATGCAGGTGACCAGTGTAGTTTGGAGGAAGAGGCGGTGGTCGCACAAAGCCACCAGCACAGCAGAAGAGGGAGCAGAGTGCAAAAGCGGAGCGTCCGTCCCCTAGACAGTATGTCTGCTACTGCCCAACGCAGCAAGGGACCGAGCACACCAAAGCCAGGTCCAAGGAGTTCCCTAGCGTGGCAATTCTTCACACAATGTGCTGATGACAAGACACGAGTGGTTTGCACGCTGTGCAATCAGAGCCTGAAGCGAGGCATAAACGTTCTCAACCTGAGTACAACCTGCATGACCAGGCATCTAAGTGCAAAGCACGAGCTGCAGTGGAGTAGACACCTCAAAAACCAAGAAAGGTCTCTGGCTCATCCTGCTTCCTCTTCTGCTGCAGTCTCGGCCTCTTCATCCACCTCTGTAGTGACAGTGGCACCTGCCACCCCCCAAACAGAGGATCTGCCAGCAACACTACTACCTGGGTCACCAACCATCTCCACAATGTCCCATGGAAGCGTTCAGCTCTCTATCTCCCAAACATTGGAGCGGAAGAGGAAGTACCCCCCTAGCCACCCGCGATCCCTGGCCCTGAATGTCAGCATTTCAAAACTCCTGGCCTTTGAAATGCTGTCATTCCGTCTGGTGGAGACGCAAAGTTTTAAAAGCCTGATGGCATTGGCTGTCCCACAGTACGTTGTGCCCAGCCGCCACTACTTTTCCAGGCGAGCCATCCCTTCCCTGCACTACCAAGTGGGGGACAAAATCAGGTGTGCACTGCGCAACGCCATCTGTGGCAAGGTCCACCTAACTACGGATGCGTGGACCAGTAAGCACGGTCAGGGACGTTATATCTCCCTAACAGCACACTGGGTAAATGCAGTGGCGGCTGGGCCTGAGGCAGATAGCAGTTTGGCGCATGTCCTTCCACCACCGAGGATTGCAGGGCGCTTCAGTTTGCCTCCTGTTGCTAACTCCTCATACTCCGCTTCCTCATCCTCTACCGCCTCCTCATCCGGTCAGCGTAACACCTTCACCACCAACTTCAGCACAGCCAGGGGTAAACGACAGCAGGCAGTTTTAAAACTTTCCTGTTTGGGGGAAAAACCCCACACCGCGCAGGAGTTGTGGAGGGACATGGAACCACAGACCAATGAGTGGTTGCTGTCAGTGAGCCTCAAGCCCGGCCTGGTGGTGTGCGATAATGGGCGAAATCTCGTAGCAGCTCTGGGCCTAGCCGGTTTGACGCACATCTCTTGCCTGGCGCATGTGCTTAACTTGGTGGTCCAGAGGTTCCTTAAAAATTACCCCAATATGCCAGAGCTGCTGCAGAAAGTGCGGGCTGTGTGTGCGCACTTTCGGCGTTCTCACCCTGCTGCTGCTCGCCTGTCAGCACTGCAGCGTAACTTCGGCCTTCCCGCTCACCGCCCCATATGTGACGTGCCCACAAGGTGGAACTCCACCTTGCACATGCTGGCTAGACTGTGCGAGCAGCAGCAGGCGATAGTGGAGTTTCAGCTGCAGCAATCGCGCGTGAGTCGCTCTGCGGAACAGCACCACTTCACCACCAATAACTGGGCCTCCATGCGAGACCTGTGTGCCTTGTTGCGCTGTTTCGAGTACTCCACCAACATGTCCAGTGCCAATGACGCCGTTCTCAGCGTTACTATCCCAGTTCTTTGCCTCCTTGAAAAAAACGCTTCGGGCGATGATGGAAGAGGATGTGGCACAGGAGGATGAGGAGGAGGAGGAGGAAGCGGGATCATTTCAAAGGCTTTCAGGGCAGTCTTTCACAAGTGGCTACGAGGGTGGGTTCCTGCACCAACAAACGCCAGGTACACAATTGTCCGGCAGAAAGGGCACAGTTCTGGAGGATGACGAGGTGGAGGAGGAGATGGAGGAGGAGGAGGAGGAGGAGGAGCCATTTTCACAGCAGGGTGGCACCCAGACCAGCTCGTGGCCATCACTGGTGCGTGGCTGGGGGTATACAGAGGACACAGACGATACACCTCCCACAGAGGACAGCTTTTCTTTGCCTCTGGGCAGCCTGGCACACATGAGCGATTACATGCTGCAGTGTTTCCGCAATGACCGCCGAGTTGCCCACATTTTAACTGGTGCTGATTACTGGGTGGCCACCCTGCTGGATCCCCGTTACAAGGACAATGTACCGTCCTTAATTCCCTCACTGGAGTGGGATCGTAAGATGCGCGAGTACAAGCGCACGCTGGTAGACGCGCTGCTGGTGGCATTCCCACCTGACAGCGGGCGTACGGTGGAAGCACAAGGCGAAGGCAGAGGAGGAGGAAGAGGTCGCCAACGCAGCCGGGGCACCGGCAGCACCTCAGAAGGCAGGGTTAGCATGGCTGAAATGTGGAAAAGCTTTGTCAGCACGCCACAACAACCAGCACCACCAGCTGAGATGGAACGTCTTAGCAGGAGGCAGCATTTCACCAACATGGTTGAGCAGTATGTGTCCACAGGCCTACACGTACTGGATGACGGGTCTGCCCCCTTTAACTTCTGGGTCTCCAAATTGGGCACATGGCCTGAGCTTGCCCTTTATGCCTTGGAGGTGCTGGCCTGCCCTGCAGCCAGTGTATTATCTGAACGTGTATTTAGCACGGCAGGGGGCGTTATCACAGACAAGCGCAGCCGCCTGTCCAGAGCCAATGTGGACAAGCTCACGTTCATTAAAATGAACCAGGCATGGATCCCACAGGACTTGTCCGTACCTTCTGCAGAATAGACATGTATACCGGTGTTGTGACAAAAACTGTCCGGCCATCGGATTGTGTCCGGCCCGTACTGCGAAGGCGCAGCGCTTGCGCAGTACAGAGGACAAGGAGATTCACAAAATCTCCGAAGATGAACGGCGCCTGCGCCGTGAGTGCAGGTTCAAGCCCCAACATCCAAGTGGACATACGGTAGCACATAGTAACAGGGCCCCTCACGGGCTCGCTTCGATCGCCACACTTCGGGCACGGCCTCACTTGGCTCGGCTTGAACCACAGATGGTGTTGCCTTCACCTGAACTCACCACGCAGGCGCCGTTCGTCTTGGGAGATTTTCGAAATCCCCTTGTCCTACATACTGAGCAAGCGCAGTACAGGGTGGACACTATTTGACGGGGGACAGAATTCGACACATCACCGGCCTTAACCAGCCATTGTTGTATTTTTGAACCAGTGTTGGCTACCTCGTCCTCCTCCACCGCCGCTTCCACCTACACAGCCACATCCACCGCCACCTCAACCTCCTACTCCATATGGACCTCGTCCTCCTAGGTCAAGATTATAATTTTTATTTTATTTTTTTGTAGCGCACAGATCCTTTCCCCCTTACCTGCCTTTATGTTGTTGGCTCCTCGCAGGAGGGAGAAAGGCACACCGCACTACCAGCCCGTACCCTCCTATATAAAGAGGTTGAGCGGTGTACTTGACGGGCCGTGTCCACAGCCGGAGTCAAAACTCCTCCAGAGGATGATTCTCACCTCTACTGTAGGTAGAGGCAAGTCCTTTAATTCCCAGTAAAGTCAATGTCCACACCAGCTGAAATTACAACTCTTATTCTCTCATGGCAAAATAAACTCTACTCGGATAGAAAAGGTTAGAGCAAAGAAACAGGACAGCTTAGGGTGTGGAGGAGGTCCAGGCACAAACGTAGCACATTCACTTCACTGCTTAGGTTTCTCAAACAGTTTTAGGTGCACGGTCTCTGCCACAGACCTTGAGGTTGGTCTCTGCCACAGACCGGGTGTACAAGGCCCCTGCCACGGACCTGGAGAACTTTGGTCTCTGCCACAGACCAGGGTGTATAAGGCCCCTGCCACGGGCCGGGTGAATAAAGCCTCTGATACAGTCAAGATGACCTTGAGCTTCTCCTTCTACGAACCTAGCCCATATCAAGGGGAAGACATCTCTCCAGGGAGTCAACAGACCCTTCCTTCACCGTGACTCCCGCATCGGTCCATCAGAATGATCCTCCCTTCCCTGGAACATGGTCCCCTACACGAGGCGGCACCCTAAGACTCCTCGACCCTTAGCGGACTCCAGACGAAGGCTCTGGACTCCAGGCTTTACTCCCACACCTAGGCCTCCATATCCAGGGCAGCAGGAACTCCAGGATAGTACCTCACCCCGGGCTAAAGGTACCCGAGATGGAACAGGAACACATGCACCCAGGCCGAAGGCACCTGGGCGTGGACCCCACTGGACATTAGCCCCCAGGCCATAGGTCTGCCCCTTTTATATGCTCTCCCGGCATGCACAGCAGGTTCCCCGCCCCGCTGTACTACTGCCAAGAGGGGACACAAAAGGCACAGCACTGTATCGGCGGTTCAACCCTAGCCTACCATGGCAGCACCACCTGTAGGCCGCAGGGAACTGCACACCAATACTGTCCCTCGAGGACAAAATGGTCCATGAATCCTACAGAATTAGGGTGTTTGAGCCTATTTACCACTCAAACACTTCCCTTAAATTTAGCACCCCGCTACATTTTTATTTCAAAGTATTTTATTTTCCCACTAGCTTATCCATTAAATTGAATAATTTATTCCAGAAAGGGCGTATTCTGGGGCATTCCCACCATATGTGTGGCATTGTGCCGTTGAGTTTCTGAGGTTCTTAATGACTTCCCGTACCTCTTCTGCTGAAAAGGGGGCCTCCAGCATATTTTTTTATTTTTTTTATGTTAATTTTAAGTTATTTCCCTATCCACATTTGTTTGCAGAGCACTTGGCACGTTCTTAACAACATTTTGCTGCCATTTTGCAGCCATCTAGCCCTTTCCATTACTTTTTTAGAGCCTTTTTAGTCCTTAGAAGTCCGGGTCCCCATTGACTTCAATGGGGTTCGGGTTCTTTTTTCCGAAGTTCGGCCGAACCCGTCGAACCCGAACATCCAGCTGTCCGCTCAACTCTAATCTTGATGCATTCTATGCATTAAGATAGAAAGAATTTTGTGTGCAGCAGCCCTCCTACCACTTACCTGAAGTCCTTCCCTGTCCAGAGATGTTCAGAAGTGTCAGATAGCCAATCAGAAGAGAGAGGTGGCGAGGATGGGGCTCCGTGTCTGAATGGACACATGGAACTGTGACTTGGCTCGAGTGCCCCCATAGAAAGCTGCTTGCTGTGGTGGCACTGAACAGGAGGGAGGGGCCAAGAGCACAGAAGAGGGACCCTAGAAGGGGAGGATCCGGGCTGCTTTGTGCAAATCCACTGCATTAGATCAGGTAAGTATAACATATTTGTTATTTTTATAGTAAAAAAACAGAGACTTTACAATCACTTTAAGGACTGTAGCCTGGCTAGCCCATTCCATGACCCGAATGTGCTTCCTCTTGCGCCACTCATTTGTTGCCTTGGCGTTATGTTTTGGGTCATTGTCATGCTGAAAGACCCATCCATGACCCATCTTCAGTGTTCTGGCTGAGGGAAGAAGGTTCTCATCCAAGATTTTACAATACATGGCCCCATCCATTGGCCCCTCAATGTGGAAAAGTCGGTTTGTACCTTTAGCATAGAAACAGCCCCAAAGCATAATGTTTCCATCTCCATGTTTGACTGTAGGGATGGTGTTCTCAGGGTCATAGTCAGCAGTGTCTTCCTCCAAACACAGCGAGTCCCCCTCCTCAAGAAGTCACATGTACAATCATGCTAATGAACATCTAAATCAAGGATATGCAATTAGCGGACCTTCAGCTGTTGCAAAACTACAAGTCCCATCATGCCTCTGCCTCTTTGTGTCATGCTTGTGGCTGTCAGAGTCTTGCTATGCCTCATGGGACTTGTAGTTCTGCAACAGCTGGAGGTCTAAACACTAAAGATGGGGCGTGGATGGGTCTTTCAGCATGACAATGACCCAAAACATACCACCAAGGCAACAAAGAAGTGGCTCAAGAAGAAGCACATTAAGGTCATGGAATGGGCTAGCCAGTCTACAGTCCTTAAAGTGATTGTAAAGTCTCAGTTTTTTTACTATAACAATAACAAATATGTTATACTTACCTGATCTAATGCAGTGGATTTGCACAAAGCAGCCCAGATCCTCCACATTAAGGTCATGGAGTGGGCTAGTCAGTCTCCAGACCTTAGTCCTATAGAAAAATTATGGAGGGAGCTGAAACTTTGAGTTGACAAGAGACAGCCAAGAAACCTTAAGGATTTAGAGAAGATCTGTAAAGAAGAGTGGACCAAAATCCCTCCTGAGATGTGTGCAAATCTGGTCACCAACTACAAGAAACGTCTTACCTCTGTGCTTGCCAACAAGGGTTTCTCCACCAATACTAAGTAATGTTTTGCTTGGGGATCAAATACCTATTTTACTCACTGAGCTGCAAATTAATTTATAGCATTTGTTTTTATGTGTTTTTTTCTGGATTTTTGGTTGATATTCTGTCTCTATCATTTAAAATACACCTATGATAAAAAATATAGACCCTTCATTTCTTTGTAAGTGGACAAACTTACAAAATCTGCAGGGGATCAAATAATTATTTTCCCAACAGTAAGAGAACGCTTGTCTTTCTTAGTACTTAACTAAAGTATTCTTATCCGTTCCAGACGTTTTCCAGACGCAGTTGTCATTTTGAGCACTGCTTGTGAATGTTGGACCATGTAGTACTTTCCTAGGGGGCAACAACAAGCACTTCTGACCACTGAAAATCCTAGTTGTCATTTACAGGAGTTGCAAAAAATCCCAGTGTAAGCAAATGCTGGGATTTTCTATGGAGTAAACTAGTTATTTCACTGATTATACACCCCATTTACCTGTCAGCCACATTACACATACTGTAGGTCCCAGTTGCATTGCCATGTGATTGAGTACATCAAACCACTTGCTGCCCATTTTCTTGGGGAAACAATTGACATCCGATACCCAGCCAAATCACTAATTTGTATTCTGTTCCTTTTACCATATTCAATTGTTTATATTTGGGTAGTGCAATCAATCATTTTGGGACAAAGTATTTGAAGTATTTCTTTATGTACTGGCCAGCATAATTAGAGTACTTGTTCTGTGCCTCAGTACTCCACCTGTTAATCCTACATTATTACTGCAAATGTAGTTGGAGTTAAACATGTTATACATTGACAGTACTTAAAGTGATTGTAAACGATCACCTTGTAAAACAACTCATTCAGTTTGAAATAGAAATGAAAGGCAAACCATTTTGGTATAGATGTTAAAAAAAAAAAAAAAAACATTAATAACTTTTTTTATAAGTGATCACATTCCCTCTGTTCTAAGCTGCATAAGAGCTGGGGAAGGAGAAGGAGAAGCAGCAGCACACTGAGCTTCCCATTGAATGGCTTTGCAGTGGGGGCATGTCAGGACAAGTCTGATCATTGGAGGAAAGCATGCTGAGTTCCCATTATAGCTAGAGAACTGACAACGGTGTGCCCTCCTGCTTAGTGTGGTCAGTTTTTAATAGGACAGCAGAGGAACTGTCAAGATCACCAGAGATTTCACACAAAGAAAGCAATACAAACAGAACAGGATATGTCTTCATACAAGTACATGGTACAGCAGGCACATATCAGGAATATGAAGTGTTGGGGTAACAAACGGTTCATTCCTTGAAAAAAATTCCTTAAAAAATATTACCAATGCAACTTTTTACATTATAGAACTGTCCATAGAAGCTATTTTAGAAAGACAAATGTTCATTTATATCTGTTGGCATTATATGAGCTTTTGCCCTTCACTCCTCAGTAAACAGTGTCCCCATTTTTAATTTTTATTTTTTTTTATAAATTCTTTTTATTTGGTTTTAAATACAATACAGCACAATACAACAATAAAACAAAAACACACAACCTTACATACAAAAAATATCCGGGTAGGCAACGTACCCACCCGGCAGTGGCCATGCTTGGCTTACTTACCTAGACTAACATAGTCTTCCTAAATCTACATCTACAGCCCCCCTCCTCCCTCCACCCCCCTCCCATCTTGACCAAAGCCCGGCAGTCAAACAATTAAATCAATAGAACTAAGAAATAAAATAAAAAGTTAAAGAATAACTAATATATGTACCGATCACTACTCAACGCAACACGTAGAATAGTGATTATGCTTTATCCCCCCTCCATACCCATTACACATTAGTAGTTGACACTGTCATACTACCCGGTGATACTGAAAACAGTGTATTATGTATTGCATTTGGCCAGTGATAGGATCACAAATACGTGTAACTCCACTTAGCCCTCAATCCCAAAACATTTATCAACCCACTGTTGCCGATGAGTCTAACCAGGCCCGCCACACCTTCATAAACTTTTTTGCACAACCCCTTGTCCTGTAAGTGGCTTTATATAAATGGATAACGGAATTGACAAGGCCTTTCCAGAATGGGAGGGTGGGGGCGCTAGGGTTCTTCCATTTTAATAAAATGGCCTTCCTGCCATAAAATAACCCAATATTTAGCAAAGTGCAGTGCGCCAAGGACGGAACCACCTCCTCCACCAACCCCAGGAGACAAACCCTGGGCGACAGAGGAACCGGGGCACTGAGCACCTCCGACAGGCAACCCACCACCCCAGCCAAGAAAGCCTGAACCAGGGGGCAGGTCCAAAAAATGTGTTCAGAGTCCGCCGGGGTGTGTGAACACCTCCAGCATTGACCGCTAGATGATGGGTAGATGCAGGAAAGTCTGACCGGGGTGAGGTATACTCGGTGTAAGAATTTGAACTGAATTAAACGGTCCCTAGCCGAAACCAAATGCCTGAAAGGGTGGTCCCACATATCCTTCCAATCCTCCCCTTGTATCTCCGGAATTTCTCTTCCCCACCTCTCCCTACCCCCATTTTTAATTTTAAACAAAAAATGCCAACTGCCGTGTCTCTCAGAGTTATTGGAGAAGAGACCAGTTACATGACTTTCTTTTTCGTACATCACGGGACACAGAGCGACTTAGTCATTACTAATGGGTTATATAGATACCTTCAGGTGCTGGCACTGGCAACTTCCAAAACCGGAAGTACCCTCCCCTATATAAGCCCCTCCCATCCGGGAGTACCTCAGTTTTTTGCCAGTGTCTAAGGTGTTGGCCAAGAAGTAACGTGTTTTCACTGAGCTTGCGTACAGGTTCTTTTGGGCCTCAGTAAGCTATTCCGGATCCGACCAAAGAAGCTTCATAGCTAAACGGTCGGTACCCGGGCCTTGCAACAGAAGAGCAAGGTTTTGCCTGTAATGCCTCTCTTAGGAGGGCTGGACCCTGGGATCCAGAGCTCTGGTCATACCCACGACCAAGATGTTGTCTGTGCAGGGTGCTATACAGGTCCAGGGGAGTGGAATCCTTGGGAACCCTGTCCCTGAAGGTTTAAATACAATGCCTGCCGTGAGAGGTGAAGTTTGGGCTTCTGTGGACCAAACAAAGTCCTGCGGCGGGGAAGAGGTTAGTGGGGGCCCCCAGGAACTTGGTTCTATTGGGGGACCCCCAAGCCTAATTTGTCTTTCTGTCTGTTACCTAACGGTATTCCCGCTAAATATCTGTGCATGCCTGTAACTACTGGAAAATGTAAAATTTTAATAGTAGTCAAGAAAAAAAAAAAAGGGAGGCCGCGGTACCTGTGTTAAACCACTAGAGGCCGCTGTGGTCCATTTTTCTTGTCATGTGGATCTTTTTCTTTTCAAGTCAAAAGATCCAGGCAGTTGGTAAGTTCTCTGTGGGAATCCACTTCCTCTGCCCTGTTGCTGCGCTCATCCACCGCACAGGCCCTCCGGCAAAAAGGGCCCTGGCTCCTAGTCCCTGCTTATTTTTCAAAAAAAGCGCCGAAGGCGCACGGGCGCGAGCGCGTGCGCGTGCACGCGCCTCCTATGTAGAGATGAGCGGAAAAAAAAGGGGCGGGGCTGGTGGATGACGCTCGATGCGCGCCGCGGCGCTTCTGCGCATGTGCAGGCGTCCCAGCATGGATAAAAGACACAGTACAAGTGTCAGCTGGATGCAAACAGAGCTAGCAACAAAACGGTGGCACACAGAGGCGGTTGATGCAGGCATCCCCATAGAAAGGCACTTTAGTGGACACCAGCTGGTATATAGCAGCAACTGTGCTAGACTATTACCAGTAAAAGTGGTGTATGACGACGGGAATACCTCAGCTCTGTGCTTAAAGGATATGTCGTCCAGACGCTCTGGAAATAAGTCTTCCAAGAAGCAAAAGGGGTCTCCATCGGGCTCTGAGGATTTTGGGCATGCTTGTACTGCACCAATCTCCCCTGAAATTTCAGAGGTTAGTAGCCGTAGGAACCCCGCAGGAGTACCTGGTGCTGTGGCTGTCCCCAGTCCACCTGCTCCTGTATATATAACAGAGGAGGTTTTTTCCTCAGCTCTGGGAGGATTGGAAGAGAGATTAACAGCATTGATCGCTGCTTCCCTGTCACAGGGAAAACGCGTCCGATCTCTGTCTCCTCCTTCAGAGTACCTGTTAGTGGAGGAACAGCCCCACACAGAGATCGACCTGCCTGAAGGGGATCAGGATGAGGTTGATTCGGTTATAGAGGAATCAACAGTGGAAGAACCTTTCTCAGCATCTCAGGCTGAAAGATTATGGGTTCAGTCTCTGACTAACATGGTCCGATCAGCATTTAAAATGCCTCTTGCGGAGCCATCAACCACTACTGTCTCCTCGCTGGGGTCGCTAAAAGCTCCCCAGACTGTCTGTTCCTTCCCAATCCACCCCTTATTGGAAGGGCTTATTTACCAGGATTGGGAGCATCCTGATAAAATATTTACTCCCCCCAAGAGATTTCCGGTGATCTATCCCATGCAGGATAAGTTCATACAAAAATGGAAGGTGCCCACAGTGGACGCAGCCATCTCTTTTGTGAATAAATCACTGACATGTCCAGTAGATAATGTTCCAATGTTCAAAGACCCAATAGATAAAAAATTGGAGTCTCTGCTAAAATCTGCTTTCTCTACAGCAAGCATGGTGACACAACCTGCAGTAGCAGCTATTGGGGTCTGCCAAGCAGTGAAGGATCAGTTGAAACAAGTCTTAAGGGACTTACCAGATCAGCAGGCTCTTGCCCTAGCTGACCTACCTAGAGCCTTGTGTTTTGAGGTGGACGCCATAAAGGATACAATCCAACAGGCCTCCCGCTTTACGCTGTCTGTAGTACATATGCGTAGGCTTCTATGGCTCAAAAACTGGTCTGCTGAGGCTCCCTGTAAGAAATTGCTGATTAGCGTCCCATTTCATGGAGAACGCTTATTTGGAGAAGATCTGGACAAGTATATCCAGAAAATTTCTGCCGGTAAAAGTACACTATTGCCGGTTAAGAACAAAGTTAGAAGTCCTTCTTTTAAGAGGCCTGCTTCTCCAGTCCCTGGCACATCGGCTGTGAAACAGTTCCGACGGCCTCCGCGGTCAAATCCTGGGGGCAGAAATCAGGGACAATCACAGGGTAACAAGAAACCCTGGGTCAAGAGAGGTACGAAACCTCCCCCCAAGTCATGAAGGGTTGCCCCCACTCAATCGGGTGGGGGGAAGACTTCAGTTGTTCACAGAGACCTGGCGGGACACCATCAGAGACAGATGGGTGATCTCCGCAGTAAGTCTGGGATACAAGCTGGAGTTAAAAGACACTCCTCCTGCCCATTTTATGAGGTCAAACGTGCCAAGCGATCCCCAGAAGAGAGGATCCCTCCTTCTGGCACTAGAACAACTATTGCTCCAAGGTGTAATCATGAAGGTTCCCTTTGGAATTATGCGGGTTCGGGTTTTACTCCAACCTCTTCACAGTCCCCAAACCAAATGGGGACGTGAGGCCCATATTAAATCTAAAAGGGCTAAACAAATTCCTACATATCAGGACTTTTCGGATGGAGTCGATCCGATCGGTGGCCACCGCCCTACAAGGGCAGGAATGGTTAGCCTCGATCGACATAAAGGATGCTTATCTGCATATTCCCATCTTTCCGGCCCACCAGAAATTTCTACGCTTTGCAGTAGAAGGGCGCCATTTTCAGTTCAGAGCCTTACCTTTCGGTCTGGCCACAGCACCACGAGTGTTGACAAAAATTCTGGCCCCACTATTGGCCAATCTAAGAACACGGGGTGTAACGATAATGGCATATTTAGACGACCT
Organism: Rana muscosa; assembly: GCA_029206835.1. NCBI lineage: Eukaryota > Metazoa > Chordata > Amphibia > Anura > Ranidae > Rana > Rana muscosa. The sequence continues at coordinate 190,689,334 of CM055117.1, forward strand.
GCTACTAATAGACCACTCAGTGGAAAAACTGGAAGTAGCTATTCACGAGACAATCAAGTATCTGGAATATCACGGTTGGATTATCAACCGAGACAAGTCAGCTCTAAGACCAGTCAAAAGTCTGGAATACTTGGGGCTAAGGCTGGATTCAAATCAGAGAAAGATTTTCTTACCTCCAGAGAAGGTGTCGTCTTTGAAAGATTTGACCCACTTAGTGGGTACAAAAAGAAAACCATCCATACGCCTGTGCATGAGGCTGCTGGGAAAAATGGTGGCTTCATTCGAAGCAGTACCCTATGGTCAATTCCATTCAAGGAACTTGCAGAGGGCCATACTGTCAGCCTGGAACAAAAAAGTTCAGGCTTTAGACTTACCAATGTCCCTGTCCCCTTCCGTTCGCAAGAGCCTCCATTGGTGGTTGGTGCCCCAGAATCTGGAAAAAGGGTAACCCTTCAGTCCGGTTTCTTGGAAGGTGGTCACTACAGATGCCAGCCTCATAGGCTGGGGGGCAGTACTGGAGCAATGGTCTCTCCAGGGCAAGTGGTCAGAAGCAGAGAAGGCCCTGCCCATCAATCTCTTAGAGATACGAGCAGCCCGGTATGCCCTAGTAGCATGGACATCCAAACTCCAAGGGTCCCCTGTCAGAATTCAATCAGACAATGCCACAGCAGTGGCATATATCAATCACCAGGGTGGCACCAGGAGTCGTGCAGCCCAGAGGGAAGCGAATTGCATCCTGAAATGGGCAGAAAGATATGTCCCAGCCATATCCGCGGTTTTCATCCCAGGAGTGGAAAATTGGAGAGTGGACTTTCTAAGTCGCCAGCAATTATGCCCGGGGGAATGGTCTCTAGCATCCAGATTCAACGCAAAGGTGGACAGATTTGTGTCTCGCACAAGGGATCCCCTAGCTTGCGGCTCGGATGCCCTAGTGTTCCCTTGGGATCAGTTCAAGCTGATATATGCATTCCCACCGCCACAATTGTTACCGCGATTAATCCGCAGAATCCGGGTAGAAAAGAAACCGGTGATTCTGGTGGCTCCAGCGTGGCCCCGAAGAGCATGGTACGCGGAGATCGTAAAGATGTCAGTGGGGAGTCCTTGGACCCTCCCACATCGTCCGGACCTGCTTTCGCAGGGACCGATATACCACCCTTCCTTACAAGCCCTAGGTTTGACGGCCTGGCTATTGAAGCCCACATTCTAAAAAAGAGAGGTCTCTCTAATCCGGTGGTATCTACCATGATCAATGCCAGGAAGCCGGTATCCAGGCAGATCTATTATAGGATCTGGAAGGCGTACATCGCGTGGTGTGAGGCCAAGAAATGGCATCCGTGTAAGTACGTAATAGGTAGGATTCTGGACTTCCTACAGTGGGCTGTGGATAGGAAGCTTGCCTTGAGTACTATCAAGGGTCAGATTTCGGCCTTGTCAATATTTTTTCAAAGGCCCTTGGCTTTGCATTCATTAGTCAAAGCTTTCATACAAGGAGTGATGAGTATTAGCCCTCCGGTTAGTATTCCCATATGTCCATGGGACTTAAACCTGGTTCTGTCGGTTCTACAGAAACAACCATTTGAACCATTGCAGCACATTTCCTTGGTTCTTCTCACCAGGAAATTGATTTTCTTAGTAGCCATTTGTTCGGCTAAAAGAGTATCGGAATTAGCCGCCATGTCCTGTAAGGAGCCATATCTGGTTGTCCATAAGGACAGAGTAGTATTACGTCCTCACCCAGCCTTTCTTCCTAAGGTGGTATCGAGGTTTCATTTGAACCAAGATGTGGTTCTTCCTTCTTTTTTTCCCAAACCTACCTCGGTAGAGGAAAAGTTATTTCATTCTTTGGATGTAGTAAGAGCAGTTAAAGCTTATCTAAAAGCCACTGCTCAGATTCGTAGAACGGATACTTTGTTTGTTCTGCCGGAAGGCCCCAGAAAGGGTCAGGCAGCATCAAAATCTACTTTAGCCAAGTGGATTCGACAGGTCATAATACAAGCCTATGGCTTGAAAAGGAGACCGCCTCCGTTCAAAGTTAGGGCGCACTCCACAAGAGCAGTTGGAACTTCATGGGCAGTGCATCACCAGGCCTCCCTGGCTCAAGTATGTAAGGCCGCAACATGGTCTTCAGTACACACGTTTACTAGGTTCTACCAGGTGGACGTTAGAAGTCAGGAGGATGTCGCCTTTGGGCGCAGTGTGTTGCAGGCCGCAAAAGATCCTCATGCCTGATGGCGCCCAGCTTATGTATAGTGTATCCCCCCCCCTCATTTGGCATTGCTTTGGGACGTCCCATTAGTAATGACTAAGTCGCTCTGTGTCCCGTGATGTACGAAAAAGAAAAAGGGATTTTTATAACAGCTTACCTGTAAAATCCTTTTCTTGGAGTACATCACGGGACACAGAGCTCCCACCCCTCTTTTTTGGCGACACTTATTGCTTTGCTACAAAACTGAGGTACTCCCGGATGGGAGGGGCTTATATAGGGGAGGGTACTTCCGGTTTTGGAAGTTGCCAGTGCCAGCACCTGAAGGTATCTATATAACCCATTAGTAATGACTAAGTCGCTCTGTGTCCCGTGATGTACTCCAAGAAAAGGATTTTACAGGTAAGCTGTTATAAAAATCCCTTTTTTGGCAGGTCACATGACTGGGCTCTCCTGCTATTTTTTATTATTATTATCGTTATTCATTTGCACATTGCTCTAATTGCTTTAGATTACCAGAGTAAGCAAAGCACTAACCATGTTGTAATCGATGTCCTATATATATGTGTAGATTATTTTTAAAGCTGCAGTGTAGTGGCAGCAAGACCATGCCCCTGCTTGAAATATTTGTAATTTAAAATGTTGTTGTATTCTTTTTTTTTTTTATAGGGGAGACTTATTCTTTCCAATAAGATGGCTAGGACTATTGCATTTTTCTACACTCTGTTTCTGCATTGTCTAGTCTTCTTGGTAAGTCGCATAGACACTACATCCATCATTTTATACCAAGATACCCATTTATATTACACTTTGATTATTGTATCATAGGCTGTCCATAGATGACAGATCTCTTGGAATGTGTGGCACTACATAATGAGTGATCTGCTTACCATCACCGAAATCTGTGTTATCTGAGCTTTTACATCCTTGGCTGAGAATGGCCTAACATGCAACAAATTTACTTTTCATTGTAAATCAGACCAGTACTGATGTTAAGCTTGTGCACTTTAGTGGCAAACAACCATATGGTCAAAAGTTTGTGGACACCTGACCATCTCACCCACTGTATGACCAAAAGTATGTGAATCCCCCTCCAAATGATAGCGTTTCCAGTAACGGGTACATTTTAGACAAAGGTATTTTGGACAACTGTGCTCTTTCCACCTTTTGGGAATGTCATTCTATTGTTCTAGCACAACTGTGCCCATGTGCAAAATGCTAGGTCCATAAAGACATGGCTCGACAAGTTGTAGGCGAGGAAACTGAGTGGCCTGCACAGAGTCCTGAAATTAAGCCCGTTGAACACCTTTTGGAATTGGTACACTTTCTCACCCAACATCAGTACCTGAGCTTACAAATGCTCTTTTGGCTGAATTGGAGCAAATTCTCACAGACACTCCTTGTAGAAAGCCTTCCAAGAGGACAAAGAAATGGAGGCTGTTCTAGCCACAAAGAAGGGAGGCATCTCCATATGAATTCCCGTAAGCCTCGTCGGGGAAAAAAAACGTTGGATTCCCGGCAAGCTTGCCTTGCTCGCTGAGTGTACACGGCCATTCAAAAGAACCGCCATTCTTTTGAATGGCAAGAACGCGGTGACCTCAACGACTACGACTAGCCTGCGCTCGTCACATTCGATGCCGTCGCCGCCATCTTGCTACACCCTACACTACCCTTGTATGCTACCGCGCATACGTCAAAGTCTTTTCGAGCATGCACGGGTTTACCATAAACAGGTAAGCATACACACTCACGGTTTTCTCGTCGGGAAACAGGCCGACGAGAATCCCAATGAGAAAATAGAGAGCGGGTTCTCTATTTTTCCCGGCAGTTTTCCCGACGAGAAACCATACACACGAACAGTTTTCTCTGCAAAAAGCTCTCCCAGCAGCTTTCTTGCCGAGAAAACCCGTCATGTGTATGAAGCTTGAAAGAGCAAAGCAACCATCAGTCTTTGCTTGTCATTCATTTTAAGTTGCCAGAACGATGACAAATCATTGTTGATTTGGTTAACGTGATAAACTTTTTAACATTTGCCCTTTGCAATTATAAAAAAAAATTCTATCTGTCAGGATAGACATATTTAAACTTTCCCGTGCACCAAAATGTTTACAACTCTACAAATTAAACATTATGTAATAAGTATATTTTTGTCATATCAGGTTCTGTACAAAACAGCCTGGAGTGAGAGTGTGGGAAGAGACTGCGCCACCTACTGCGCTAAAAAGTACGTATACGTCACTGGTGCTACCTGGGTCAAATGTGTAGAATATCTTCCATTCCCTTTATTGCAGAAAGTTATAATTATACAGTTATTATGTTCTTTTATTTTTTGTATTTCTTTATTATTATTATTTTCTTATTAAGACCCTATTCAATTCCTTTATTGTATGTGCTGTGCTTTTTAAAAAGTATTTATGGATGAAGTAGAAAATGATTTTATCCGAATTCCTGGGAAGCAGCACTTACTAGTATTTCCCAAGAGAGACCCATCAGCATTGTAAATAATTCCCCCATCCTTTTGGCTTTTGTGTGTTTTGATAACTGTATACATTGTGGGAAAGCCTAGAAACACAGTAATGGAGTAGAGATAATCTAGTATACAGTTTCAGCTCCATATGTGTTATTACACCATTAGCTATTCTTCAGGTTCACAACAACATTAAAACATTAACTTTATGTTCCTGTTTAGGTTTAACCATTAAATGCTCAGAATGTATACATGCATAAAACTTAACCTGCATTACTCTTTCACAGACAATGCATTAAAATTGATTGCTTCTAGTGCTAAAATTGTATAGCATCTTTTTTACGTGGTTACATCACAGGAAGCTATAAATATTTTAGATCTAAAGAGTTTTCTGGTAACATTAGAAAACAAAGATGATTTATATGTGCCATAACAGACAGGTCCCTGAGACATGAACAGCTGATTCATGCTGTACGGGCCTGTGTGAATGAGGCCTAAAATTAAGGCCAATGCAGTGTCAGAAAGTAAAAAATTCAGAAAGCAGTGTCTCAAAATTCACCCACAGCATGACCTGCCACCTAATCTGAGATTGGGGCTTGTTGACTCGGGTACATTGATCCTCTATAAGCGTCATAGTATCAGATCAGACTGACATTGATGTACCCTGAGCAGCAATGTTACTGTCATCCTTGGAAACATTACAGCAACAGCCTTTAAAGGAATATTCGGGCCAGGCTATTCATTCAAATATATACATATGGAAAAAGCAGTACAAACTCTCACTGACCTCTCTAGCTGCAGGCACTCTGGTGTTTCTGCTTCCCAGTTTCTCAGTTTGGTCTGTTCTGGCCACCTGCCAGGTTTACTCTTTCGTCCATGGACCGACACAGCCTCTCTATTGACAAAGTGGGTATTATCCGTTAATTAGGAGTGACTAGGCAGAAAAACTTGTAAAAAGTGTTGCATCACACCTTCTACAGTACCGCCCAGGGGGCGGACCCTCCGGGTAAAACCTCTCAGTCTGCATCTTCGCAGATCAGTTTTTTTCTGTCTAGCAAGGAGTAGGACATGGCTCCCTTCGGGCCCATTGGTCCGGGGGAAAAAGATATATATTTTTTTGCTACATTTTTGCTTCCTGCGATCTTCGATCAACTGCCGACTGGGTGACAGGCTGGATCCTCGATCCTTGTAGTCTCCCCAGTTTCGGCCATCGAGCGTGTGCCGACCCTAGCTACGCGCTGGGTTTTCCACGACATGCCCGTCGCTCCACGGGTGGCCGGTGAGCCTACGCTCCAGGGCTTGCATCGGACCGCTCAGCTTCGGCTGACCTTACGGCCGAGTCGCAGCAGCCTGGCCGGTGAGCTTACGCTCCAAGGCTTGCATCGGACCGCTCAGCTTCGGCTGACCTTACGGCAGAGTCGCAGCAGCCTGTCCGGTGAGCGTCACGCTCCAGGGCATACATATGATCGTCCCTTTTGGGTCCAATCACAGCATGCCTGGCCAACAGTCACCTTCCGTGCGCGGACGATGACCTGTTTGGAATGTCTTCCAGCATAATACATGCAGGATAGGTAAGTAAAACTCCCCTGCCTCGGCTGGGTGATTTAGCTGGACATTCCTGGAGAGATCAAGTAAGTGGTTGTGGCCCCTTTCTTCCCTCTCTCCCTGCCTTTCCCTCCTCCCTGGGCTTCTAGTTAAAGGTTGCTGGGTGCTGGGGGTCACCTAGGGGGTTCCACTGGAGCGGGGCTGGCTGTAACTAATGTAATTTCTGCTTACCTGTGTTTGTGTGCTTCCTCCTCCATGCTGTCGGCGGCCATTTTGAGGTGGTTCATGCCGAGTTCGGCCTCTTGTGACTGCCCGGCGGCCATCTTCCTGTGGTACGGCCACACCCATTGGCCCCTATCAGCTGATCGGCGGCCATGTTTGTCCACCCTGTATGCATATATTGCCGTTCGGCGGCCATCTTTTTGTGGGCTATGGCTGCTTGACCTCTATCTTCGGTCGGCGGCCATTTTCTTAGAGCCCACATTATCTTCCATACAGACGTTTTTGGCAACCATTTTGCGAGAGCCTCCGGCCTCTAGGGTGCATTACACTGGTGCGAAAATTCACACAGGAAATGCTGATAAAAGAAGCAGACTGACACAGCAGCAGAGGGACAGCATCACAGGCGCAGCATAGCAGTACCCATCCAGGGTGGTGAGTCCTCTGGGTGACCCAGCCTCTCTGCAGCACAGGAGGGTGGCCTATTGATATCTTGCCTGGAGCCCTGTGAGTGTCAGCGTGTGGTCAGCATGGCATCTGAGCCAGATGTCTTCTCCCTTGAAACACCAGATTTAGCAGCTGGTGCCCCTGAGGTGTCTATGAACGCTATGACGGCAATCCTAGAGGCGTTTGCTGCCAGGGTGGAAGCAGCACACGGGAATACAGGGGGTAGTAAACGCCCCGTCCCCTGCAAGCTTCTGGGGATAATTCTGATGCAGAACCAGGTCCAGCTACGGCTCGGGGCCCAGATTCTGACGCATCAGAGACTGCAGACCATGACCGGACAGTGAGGATGACTCCAAGTCCAGGTCAGTACGCAAGACGGCTTTGGTATCTGACCTTATTACTGCAGTGCGGGATATGCTAAAGTTGGAAAATACTGCAGAAGCAACAGAGACTCCGGTCCACTTGGGTTTCATAGACCTGCCCGCACTGCTAAGGTTTTCCCTTGTGTGTCTTTTGATAAACTCTTATACAAGGAATGGGAGAACCCAGTGAGGGTCTTTACAGCCCCAAAGAGGTTTGCGGTACGGTACCCCTTTGAGGAGAGTTTTCTGAAGAAATGGACCTCTCCCCCTATAGTGGACCCTCCGGTGTCCAGACTTAATAGAGCCACCACAATTCCTGTAGAAGGGGCTCCTGTTTTCAAGGACCCTGTGGATAAGAAGGCTGAAGCACTCGCTTGCTACCTATACTCAGTGGTAGGCTCGGCAGTACGCCCGGCATTGGCGGGGGCCCTAGTGTCTCACACACTTACTGAATGGGCAAGATTGCTACTCCAGGGGTTAAGGAGCGAGATGCTCCTCCTGATGAGATAACATTGGCCGACTAGTTGGTCCAGGGCCTTAGGTTTGTCTGCGAGTCAGACATGAATACTATTCCCCTGCTGTCTAAAACTTCGGTTTATGCAGTAGCAATACGCCGCCTGATCTGGCTTAAAGGCTGGTCTGCGGACCAGACTTCCAAGAAAGCCCTGTTGGATCTGCCTTTTAAGGTCGACAGACTTTTTGGGGCTTCTCTGGATGACATCATCAAGGATGCCACAGGAAGTAAAAGCACTTTGCTTCCCCAAATTAGCAAGGGTAAGGGGCCACGCCAAGGGGCAAGGGCCCTCCTTTACTGCACGCAAGCGTTTTTTTCGTCCCCCTAGGGCGACAGGGAAAAGACCCCAGGCCGATAAAGCGCCTGCCCAAGGACAAAAGCGTCCTTGGTCCCGCATTCCCAAGAAGCCTACGGACAAATTTGCGTCCGCATGAAGGTCCACCCCCACCCAGCTCCCGGGTGGGGGGACGTCTTCACAAATTCGCGACTCAGTGGACAGCTCTAATCTCCGACAGGTGGGTTTGCAAAGTAATCTCCTCAGGCTACAAGATAGTTTCTCTCTTGTCCACCGGACAGATTCAACACCTCCAATCTCCAGCTACTACCGACCCGTCGGGAGGCCCTGTATAGGGCGGTCCAGGGTCTACTGGAACGCGGGGTAGTTATTCCAGTTCCAGAACTGCAACGGGGTTTTTACTCAAATCTGTTCTTTGTGCCGTAGAAGGAGGGGGTTCGTCCAAGCTTGGATCTCAGAGCCCTCAATTGCTTTGTGAAGGTACAAAGATTTTGGATGGAGTCGGTTCGATCTGTAGTCACGGCTCTCCATCCGGGGGACTTCTGGCCTCCTTGGACATCAAGGACGCATACCTGCATGTCCCCATATACTCCAGACACCAGAGGTTTCTGCGATTTGCTATCGGGAAGGGCCACTACCAGTTTGTGGCCCTCCCGTTTGGTCTTGCCTCAGCACCCAGGACGTTCACCAAGGTGCTCGCTCCGATTCTGGCACTTCTAAGACAGCGGGGTATCGCTATCACAGGCTACTTGGACGACCTTCTGCTGAAGGCCCCTTCAAGCTCAGAATTAGAGGTAAGCGTGTCCATTACCTGTCAGACTCTTTGAGACTGTGGTTGGATACTAAACACGCAAAAGTCAGTATTGGTGCCCACTCAACGCCTAGTGTACCTGGGTTGATTCTGGATTCCTCAGAGGCAAAGGTATTCCTCCCTGTGGAGAAGTTGCAGACCCTCCGGGCTGCAGTACGGCAGATAACTTCCAGGAATTGGTCGTCACTCCGTTTTTGCATGCGAGTGTTGGGCCTCATGGTAGCCTCCTTCGAGGCGGTCCCATATGTTCAATACCACACTCGAGTGTTACAGAAGGAAGTTCTGTCCAGATGGAACAGATGCCCTTCATCTCTGGATTATCAAATCCGAGTGAGCCACCTAGTCAGGAGATCCCTGGTATGGTGGCTGACAGCACCGGCTCTAATGGCCGGGAAGTCATTTCTTCCGGTTTACTGGATAGTGATCACGACGGACGCCAGCCTTACAGGTTGTGGGGGAGTCTGGGGTGTCCAGTCGGCGCAAGGTCGCTGGACCCCAGAGGAAGCCCTCCTGCCGATCAATGTCCTGGAGATCCGGGCGATCAAGCTGTGCCTCTTCAAATGGCCTCAGAGGCTGCAAGGGCGTCCAGTCAGGATCCAGTCAGACAACGCCACAGCGGTGGCATATGTCAATCTTTAAGGAGGAACAAGAAGCTCAGCTGCAGCATCGGAGGTTGCTCGCATCCTGAAGTGGGCAGAGAAGAGCGTACCGGCACTATCGACATTCCTGGCGTGGAAAGCTGGCAGGCGGACTACCTGAGCCGCCAGATGCTGGACCAGGGAGAATGGTCCTTACACCCGGAGGTGTTCCAACTCCTCTGCCAAAGATGGGGCACACCAGACGTAGATCTTCTGGCTTCCCGACTCAATCGGAAGGTATTGAGATTTGTGGCCCGGTCAAGAGACCCATGGGCAGACGCAACAGACGCGTTGGTAGCATCGTGGGGTCAGTATCGGCTAATCTATGCCTTCCCTCCCTTAAGGCTTCTTCCTCTTCTGCTCCGCAGAGTGAAGGCAGAGGGAATTCCAATGATCCTAATCGCTCCAGATTGGTCTCAGCGTCCTTGGTACGCCGATCTAGTACGTCTGGTAGCAGACGTCCCCTGGCGCCTACCACTACGGAAGGACCTGCTATCGCAAGGTCCCATACTCCATCCTGCTTTACGGTCACTGGCTTTGACGGCATGGCTATTGAGAACCAGGTACTGAGAGACCGGGCCTGTCAGATTCAGTAATCTCTACTATGAGAAGTGCTCGGAAACCGTCCTCTAGGAAGGTTTATCACCGCACTTGGAAGGCCCACATCTCCATGTGTGAGGAAATGAAATGGCATCCGCGTACTTATTTGGTTTCCAGAATCCTGCTGGTTTTACAGCATGGAGTGGACCAAAGGCTTGCCCTAAGTACGATTAAGGGACAGATATCTGCCCTGGCTGTCTTTTTTCAGCGACCCCTTGCGGCTCACTCTCTCGTGAGTACATTTGTGCAGGGGGTTCGACATGTGGCCCCTCCGGTCCGTCCCCGTTACTTCCGTGGGACTTGAACCTGGTCCTCTCGGTGCTTCAGAAGGCACCGTTTGAGAATATTAGAGATATTCCCCTGTTGACACTTTCTCAGAAAGTGGTCTTTTTGGTGGCTGTTACGTCAGTTAGACGAGTCTCTGAGCTGGCAGCCTTGTCCTGCAAGGCTCCCTATTTGATTTTCCACAAGGATAAGGTGGTGCTGCGGCCGCAGCCTTCCTTTCAAAAGTCGTTTCGCCTTTTTATCTCAATGAAGACATTGTACTTCCATCCTTGTGTCCTCAGCCGTCGAATCCTAAGGAGTCGGCGTTGCTTTCCTTGGACGTTGTCCGAGCTTTAAGAGTATACCTATCTGCTACTTCCCGGTTCCGGAAGTCAGACTCACTGTTTGTTTCGGTGGCTGGTCCCAAGAAGGGCCAAGCAGTCTCATCGGCCACCATCTCTAGGTGGATCAGACAGATAGATAGTAATCCAGGCTTACGCCTTAAAGGGTCAAGCTCCCCCCTTCCCGGTCACGGCGCATTTGACCAGGGCAATAGGTGCCTCTTGGGCTTTCCGACATCAAGCGTCTGTTTCCCGATTATGGTCGTCCGCTCACACTTTCACAAGATTCTACAAAATTGATGTAGGTGCATCTTCGGATGCCTCTTTCGGCCGCAAGGTTTTACAAGCGGCTGTTTAGAGTTGCAGCTCCTCCGTTGGAGGAGTGCTGTTTTGTGTTTGGGGTGAAGTTTATTTTTATGCTGTTACCACCCCTCGTTTTTTTCTCTGACACTGCTTTGGGACGTCCCACTTTGTCAATAGATTATTATGATTATCCATCTTATTATGGTCCCCCCCCCATCTCTACTCATAATAGATTTGCCTCTTTAGGTGAAGTACGTGATGATAGTCATCATACACGTGCCAGATATCCTCCGGAACCCATGTATTACAGTCCTGGTTATTCCAACTCACAGAGTCATGGTACACGGGATTTTCACGGGGTTTCAGACACCCACAAAAGAGGCTTAGACCAAAGAGAGGGAGTAGAGGGGGGAAGAGAGTACAGGAAAGGAAAAAGAAGGAGAGTTTAAAAGGCCAGGGCGTTTTTAACCTAAGCACTAAGGTATTTACCCCGGAAGAATTATCAGTTTTGGACAAAGGTCTCAAGTTTGCCCCTCCAAAAAAATTAGATAAGTTCGGTACCTTTATTGACATTCAGAGATATGTTCGGAAGGTAAATATTCAAAGGTACCTCATTACCAATCCCATTGTGAGTGAGGCTAGGGCAGCTGCGTTTGGAATGGTACATTCGGGTCTATCCAACCCATCTTTGTTTAACCCCCCGTTCCAGTAGCACCCTCTGTAAGTATTTTTAGAGACTTAGTATTGAAGGATTTTTCAGAAATCTCTGAGAAACATAGTTCTAGACAAACCGTGTCTAGTATGGGCCTTAAGTCTCTGTGTTCTAACAAGGACCTAATTATTCGTCCCGCCGACAAAGGCGGAGGCATAGTTGTTCTGGACAAATCAGATTATGAACAAGAAATGTTCAGAATCTTGAATGAGCCCAATACATATTCACAGTTGCCTTCTAATCCTACTTCTAGGTTCAAAACTGAACTTCAGGGTTTGGTTGACAGCGGTTTTTCTAGAAACATTTTAAACAAAAAAGAAAAAGAGTTTTTGGTCCCGGTGGTCCCTAGGATACCCACCATTTATTATCTACCAAAGGTTCACAAGGACCCAGTGCATCCACCCGGTCGTCCAATTGTGAGCGGGATAAATTCCGTCACATCCAGAATTGGCCGCTATATTGACCATTATCTCCAGCCTGTGGTCAGGCGTGTGCCATCCTATCTGGCGGACACGGGGGCTACTATAAGAAAATTACAGGAAGTAAGTATTGATGGGGACTACATTTTGGTGACAGCCGATGTAGCCTCACTCTATACATGTATCCCACATAATATGGGGTTAGGAGCTGTACAATATTTTCTGGAGAAGGAGGAAACTTTAGCTCCCTTTCAAAGGGCGTTCATTATGGAACTATTGGAGTTCACCACAAGGAGTAGCTACTTCTGGTTCAATGATAATTTTTACCTCCAGTTGAGAGGTGTAGCCATGGGGGCCAAATATGCCCCCAGTTTGGCTAATCTGTTCATGGCCAAGTGGGAGGAGGATGTCGTCTATACCTATGACACCCAGCACCTTGTGTTCTGGGCTAGGTATATTGACGACATCCTCCTCCTATGGAGTGGCAGTGTTACATCATTGAACACCTTCATGGACCATCTAAATGTTAATGATAGGGGGATCTCCCTTTCATACACTGCCAGCCATGAAAAGATACAGTTTCTTGATCTAGAAATTAGCATCCATGACCGTCAGTTCTGTTTTCAAACACACTTTAAGAAGACTGACCGGAATGGATACATTCCACAGGATAGTTGCCACCATCAATCGTGGCTTAAATCTGTCCCGCGGAGTCAGTTCCTCAGATTGAGAAGGAACTGCAGTGATGTGAACACCTTCCTCACTCAGGCTGAGATCCTTAAAAAACGTTTTATCGATAAAGGCTATGATCTTGCCAATATAGATAAGGACCTTAGACAGGTATTGGAGACCGATAGGGATTCTCTGTTGATGGTTAAACAGAAAGGCGAACCCAATGATGCTTTTAAATGGGCGATGCTTACCTCCTTCTCCTTACAGCATAAACAAGTGAAAGCTATTATAGTAAAGCACTGGGATATCTTGAAAAACAATAATATCCTTGGTTCAGTTTTACCAGATCAGGCCAAAGTTATTTTCAGAGGGGCACCTACCCTTCGGGGTAGAATAGCACCTAATATCATCAACCCCCCAGTACGCCCCTCCTTTTTTCATCAATTGGTGGGCTACCATCCATGTAAGAGGTGTAGCGTGTGTAGGTATAATACATCTGGTAGGAGCAAAACCCTGGAGTTTAGGTCAACTAAGACAGGGAAGGTGTATCCAATTAAACAATTTTGCACATGCTCCACCACACACATAGTATATCTTATCACCTGCCCTTGCGGGAAACAATATGTTGGCCGTACAATTAGACCGTTTTCCGTGAGAGTAGGTGAACATGTTTCTCTTATTTTGGGGGGTGATGTTAATCATACGGTGCCCAGACACTACAGATTGCATCACGGTAGGAATCCAGCTGGCACACAATTTTTGATCATTGATCACTTCATCCCCCATTGGATGCCCCTAAAATTAGGGGTGTGTCTCAGTTGGAGACCTACTGGATATATGAATTACAAACGCACAGGCCGTCTGGTTTAAACGTCGAATGGGATATTAATTCCTTTATCGACCAATCTTAAGAATGGCAGTTTCCATTAGACCATGGACCAATCATACTTTTTCTTAAGGAAATTTCAGGAGGATTATTATCCCCCATGACTATTTCCTTTTTTATTTTTGTTATATTTTATGTATTTTATCTATGTCATATAATATGTGATTTTTATGAGTTACTGTGTAGTTGGATTGAGGCCGCTCCTGGTTTGCCCATTAGACAGCAATTGTTGTCTCAATCACGAATTCATTTTGTGAGGATTTAGGATAATGGCCTCTTAGTTTGTCTCTTACAGGAGACTAACTTTTCATGTCAAGATTTCTTATTCCACACACAGTAAGATGATCAATAGGTTTAATACCTCCTTTTTGGTCATCTATTTATTCTTTTTTAATTGTTCTATGACCTTTTTTATAATATTAAAGGCAGTCACCATCGCACCCATTTTCTTTTGGTTGCATGCAATACCCTTTTCTGGCCGCATTAGTAGACATATTATATCTATGGAGACCGCTAGGGGTTTATGTGATTCCAGTCAGGGCTGCGTTCCACGCTCTGTGTTATGCATGGCGTTGGAACGCAGCGCTCGGTTTATAATTGAGCCTGCTGTTGATGACGCACAGCGTCATTTCTGCTTGTTATGGGTGTTCCCTGTGTAGCAGGGGCTCCGTGATGGACATGTGATGTCACGTGACTGTCATCTCGAGCTAGATGACGCTGTTGTGTTATACCCTGGATAATCATGTGACGTGATGTCACGTGACGGTCATGTGGCGTTGGACGGCGCCGCTGCGCCGCCCACGTATGGCGTGTACGTCCGCACGTCGGCCGGCGTCTCGTTTGCATATGCAGGCGGAGTGACGCGGGACTGTGGGACGGGCACGCCAGGCTGTCATTAGACAGCGTTAAAGGTGTCATGGCTCCTATCACGAGGATCTCACACACACATGCGGAATCAGAGGATTTAGCCCTTACCATGCATAGGTAAGCGGCTATATATGTTGACATTATACTATTAATAGCTCCCCTTCTGGCCGATACAGCTTCCCACAAATGAACCAGTCACGTATGGAGGGGTTCCATAGAGAGGCTTGGGATGCACGCTTTGGCGCCATCTTTGATTTCACAGGAAGTGCTGTTCTGGTGGGCAGATCAGGGGGAGGTCTCTGTCACATATAAATAGCATACAGGCAACAGTGGAGTCATGCCCCAGACGATGCAACATTTTGCGAAATGCGTCGGGAGACTCTACTGCTGCTACTGAGTGTCTTTGCAAAGCATCAAATCTATGGATTGAATGTAAGTGTACTTGCCTATATTCATTAAAATCCTTTGCGTTATTACGCTATGTGCCATCTCCCTTCTTTTTCCACATGAACTTTATGTGAGTCAAATTTCCTATTGGCTTGAATTTTTGGTATCCCCTCCTGAGCTTGGACCTTGGATATAAGGGTGCGCAGTGTTTATCTGGTTCCATATGCACGGACGTATACATATTCAGCCTGTTTGACCCCATACACGTATGTGTATTGGGTCCACTACATCCGGTAAGCCTCCCCTTCACGTGGTGGTGGTTATGTTACAAGTCACATATTTACTTTGGAAGATTCACTTGCACCTTTTGGAATTGATTTGAATATATGTTTCATCACATCTATTTGGAGTTCTATATATAATTGGACTTTTTATTCATTAATATATTTGGATTTTTATTTATTATTTTTTCTGTGATTCAGTTAATTTTGGAGCACTTGGTTTTTCACATTGTCATACACATAGCGCTGCATTTTTTGTATATTGTTTGTTGTTGCCTTTTTTCCACAGGTATTGTAGCTGCTCATATGTGTTAGCAGCGCGAATATTGTTTGTATTTTTATTTTTATTTTTATTTTTATTTTAATAGAGAGGCTGTGTCGGTCCATGGACGAAAGAGTAAATAGGATTTTTTACTCACCGTAAAATCCTTTTCTCTGAGTCCATGGACCGACACAGCACCCACCCCTCCTTTTAAGTTTGTACTGCTTTTTGACCAACTGATCTGTGAAGATGCAGACTGAGAGGTTATACCCAGAGAGTTCGCCCCCTGGGCGGTACTGTAGAAGGTGTGATGCAACACTTTTTACAAGTTTTTCTGCCTAGTCACTCCTAATTAACGGATAATACCCACTTTGTCAATAGAGAGGCTGTGTCGGTCCATGGACTCAGAGAAAAGATTTTTACGGTGAGTAAAAAATCCTATTTTTCTATTTAGATTTATTTTTATTAAATCATTTTATAATCGGTACAAAGGAGAGCAGGATAACTTCAAAGATATAGAGGTACACATCACTGCACAGTACACATACTGTAGACAAGATCCATATGCAAATATATTGAGTTGTATACTGTAGTAATGGTATGCAGGCTCCCTAGTGATACATTTAAAGATAAGTACAGTGTCAGGGAAAGGTCACATTATTACAACCATATTTGAGGCTCACTAACAGCTTAATGAATGCACCTTTAATGAAACATTGAACCACAGCGGAGGGGATCCCAGATTCAGTGCTCACCTTGCAGGCCTTGTTTCTGATAAAATTGAATGTCGCAGAATGGGGGCCACAGAATCCTCTTGCTGCAGCAAAATAAATGAGCCGCCATAGCTGTAATAAGAAAGGTTATAGGGCTTCAATGGAGATATCTCAACACTGGAGTTCCTGAAAGCTTTAAGGAGCCTTTAGGAGGTTTACCCCAACAGCATCTATCTATAGGCAAGCTATCAGTATTGGGAGGACTCCTATATTTAAATCAATGTGTCATGTTTAAAACAGCATCATAAAATTCTGTGTATGGTCTGTCACTTCTAGGTATTCCGACCATTTGCACAGATTCCACGCGAATGGAGAAAATGGTGACATGTGGCAGGAATAGAAGAATCTTTAATCCAGGGTCGTCTAATCCCTCAAGGACCAAATGACCGGATGTCTCTGTACTGTCTTCTCTTCTCTGATGCATTAAACACAGCCGATTGACCTAGACTAGCTGATTTTTACGATACTGCAAAGTGGCAGACACAGGAGCTGAGAAAATGGACTGCTTATACATTTTTAAATAGGCAGCTGTCCATTTCCCCTTATCAGTGACTTGTTACTTTCAGAAGAAAACCAGAATTTATCCACTAGGCAGTTCTTAAAATTTCCCTTCCTGACATTTTGTTCAGAGACTAGACTAAGGAGCCACAACATTTACATTATGATTGGAATTCATGATTAGGCGCATCATATATTTAGTTTACCATTACAGCCAGACTTTATATTGTGCTGGGGAATCTTTGATTCACCAGTGCAGCAAAGCCTTCTGGGAAATCGATTTTAGCTTCAACTGGGGAAATGCAGGTCACCCATCCCTGAATGATAAAACTATTTATAAAAATATGCTTTTGTAAATTAAATATTCCATTGTGGCAATCATAATAATCTTTCAAGACGACGTACTTATTTATGCACAACTGAGATCATAATTCAAATATATATATATATATTTATATATGTGTATATATATACGGTATATACATGTGCATATATATATATACGGTATATACAGTACATTTTGAACTTGCTAACATAAATAATGCATGCTGCAAGGGATTATGTAAATAGTAGTTGTATTTTAATTAGGTTACCTACACATGTCCCCTATAGTGGCAGCAGCTATATTGTGAACAATAAAGTGTCAGTTCTCTTTATGTTAAAAGATCATCTGTTATATATACTAGCTGATGATTAGGAAATGGAACCTTGGGCACGTCACTGTTTCTTATTCTTCTGTTGCAGCTCTTGTATGACATGGCTGCCTTGTGACTGGTGCGATCTTTGGTTTTCCATAAATGGGATATTTCTTTGGGACTTTCCTTGGACTGACAGTACAATTAAAGTGGGTGATTATGAAGCTGTCTTTTACTCTTCTACTATCTCAATTAACCACCTTCAGCACTTTATTGTGAGCATTTAGACACATGCTGCGTTCTGGGTTGACATGTTGACAGTTTTCTGTTTGATTGGTTACATATCCTATGATTGCAATCAATGGCATGGTCATTAGTGAAAGGTTATCAATAATTAGTTGTTGCTTCTAATAGATGAATAATAACCAATTGGTTACATGTAAAATAGCCTTTTCTGTAGGATTAGAACAGGCTCTACTAGAAAGGCCAATTTATGTTAGAAAAATTTGGAATTTTATTCCATTATATTACACACACATCTATAACATATATGTAGAACACCAATCAGAACGCACATTTTTTTTTATTATTTGGCTACAATATAATGCTTTAAGCTGAATTCTGATTGGGTGATAATCATTACTGGACATCCTTTTCCTGTGTACACATTACTTGAACCTGTACACATATAAAATATATATTCCAAGCATCAGGTGCATCATGTTTTTAAAAATGATTACAATAATATTTAGTGGTAATTCCAGCTTGTTATAGGTTTCTTTATATGCTGCTTGTTCATGAATGCAGTAAATTCTTAATAATAATACTTCTTTCAATCTATCACATAATAATATTTTTCTTAAGATTATCCTTACTATTTTGTGTGTTTGAAGCATCGGATATTTGATCAGGCCGCACTTACACTGGAAAATGAGAATGAAATATTTCTTTTCTCTAGGGATAAGTGCATGTTTGAAGTAATTTGAAGCTTTCCCTTTTCTTTACAATCAGTTATTTCATTTATGAATGTGATTACCTTGATTGCAGTTCTGAGCATATTCTGTTAATAAGCAAACAAATCAATGTACCCTATTATAAAGTTTGTCTTTTCTTCTGATTTTTGCAAGTAATAAAGTTTGGGCATGGAATCTCAGGCTGGTGTGTCTTTTTTTTTTAATGTATTGAGTAAGGCTAACTGCAGACTTACAGATCTTTCATTGAGAATGACAAATGATGAAGCATCTTCTCATCCTTGATTACATTGCCACGGTGCTGGCACAAGCTACATTGTACTCGGCTGATGGGTGATTGCAGCACTTGTGCGGTTTGACGGGCTTTACTGAAAATGAAACAATGCCAGCTTAAAGTGGTTCTAAAGCCTAAACATTTTTTACCTTAATACAAGGAATGCATTAACCACTTGCCGACTGCCTCACGTAGATATACGTCGGCAGAATGGCACGGACAGGCAAAGCAACGTACAGGTATGTTGCTTTGAATCTACCGCCTAGCGGGCGCGGCAGAACGAGGAGATGCCTATGTAAACAAGGCATTTCCCTGTTCTGCCTAATGACAGGACGGTGATCTACTGCTCCCTGTCATCCGGAGCAGCGATCACGGTCGTGTCACCTGTAGCCCAGCCCCCTCACAGTTAGAATCACTCCCTAGGACACACTTAACCCCTTCCTCGTCCCCTAGTGGTTAACCTTTTCCATGCCAGTGTCATTTACACAATAATCAGTGCATTTTTATAGCACTGATCCCTGTATAAAAGACAATGGTTCCAAAATAGTGTCAAAAGTGTCCGATGTGTCCGCCGCAATATCGCAGTCACGATAAAAATCGCAGTTTGCCGCCATTACTAGTAAAAAAAAAATAATAATAATAAAAATGCCATAAAACTATCCCCTATTTTGTAATCGCTATAACTTTTGCGAAAACCAATCAATATACGCTTATATGTAGAAGAATACATATCGGCCTAAACTGAGGAAAATTTGTTTTTTTATATATTTTTGGGTGATATTTATTATAGCAAAAAGTAAAAAATATTGCTTTTTTTGTTTATAGTGCAAAAAATAAAAACCACAGAGGTGATTAAATACCACCAAAAGAAAGCTCTATTTGTGGGGAAAAAAGGACGTAAATTTTGTTTGGGTGCCACGTCGCACAACCGCACAATTGTCAGTTAATACGACGCAGTGCCGAATCGCAAAAAATGGCCTGTTCATTGGGCAACCAATTCTTCCGGGGCTGAAGTGGTTAAGGTAAAAAATGTTTAGGCATCAGTATCCCCCTGGGAAAAGGTTTCCAGTGGGGGCACTGGACATAGAGGTGGAGCCAGGAGCTCCGGCGGGGGATCAGAGAAGAGGAGGTTCGGGTTTGCTCTGTGCAATTACATTGCACAGAGCAGGAAAGTATAGAGATGTTTGTTAAAAAATACCTTTACAACCACTTTAAAATCTTTGATAGAGCTTGTTATCACCTGTTTGGAAACATGGGGGGGTTATTTACAAAAGGCAAATCCACTTTGCACTACAAGTGCAAACTACAAGTGCACTTGGAAATGCAGTCGCTGTAAATCTGAGGGGTAGATCTGAAATGAGGGGACGCTCTGCTGATTTTATCCAATCATGTGAAAGCTAAAATGCTGATTTTTATTTTCCTTGCATGTCCCCCTCGGATCTAAAGCGACTGCACTTCCAAGTGCACTTTGCACTTGTAGTTTGCACTTGTAGTGCAAAGTGGATTTGCCTTTCGTAAATAACCCCCATGGTCATGTTTGTTACAATGTAGTTTTACAATCTCCTTTGGGCCTTATGCCCACGGACGTTTTTACAGCCGCGTTTTTGAGCGTTTTTTATAGCTTAAAAACGCCTGTCCATGTTATTGTATACATTTTTTGACCGTATTTTTTTCGAAAAAAAACAAAATGTCGGAGCTCAAAAACGCAATTTCACGCGTTTTTGAGCATTTTTTAACACTTCGCGTTTTTTTATGCCTAACGCCGACGCCGGGGAACGCACTGGTCCTGGGTTTTTTTTACAGCTAAAAAACGCCTATGCTATTTGCAGCTCAAAAACGCCTAGGTGTGCATGAAGCTATAGACTAACATGGACAGGCGTTTTTATGCTGTAAAAAACGCTCAAAAATGCGGCTGTAAAAACGTCCGTGGGCATGAGGCCTTAAGCCCCGTACACACGATTGGTTTGACTGATGAAAACCGTCCGATGGACGGTTTTCATCAGACCAACCGATCGTGTATGGTACCCATCGGTCTTTTTTCCATCGGTTGTAAAAAATAGAACTTGTTTTAAAATTTTCCGATGGATAAAAAACCGATGGGAATTTCCGATCGTCTATGGGCAAGTCCATTGGTTAAAAAACCCACGCATGCTCAGAATCAAGTCGACGCATGCTCAGAAGCATTAAACTTCATTTCTCTCGGCTCATCGGAGTGTTTTACGTCACCGCGTTTGGAACGGTCGGTTTTTTGACTGATGGTGTGTGGCCAAGACTGATGAAAAACAGTTTCATCGGATTTCCGATGGACAAATCCATCGGACGAAAATCCATAGGTTATCCGATCGTGTGTACGGGGCTTTAGAGTTACGAAAAATTATGTAGTGTTAAAATGAATACAAATGTTGCGCTGTGTTACTAAATTAAATGGGTCTTAGTTAAATGTATCACAATACAAATGATATTTTCAAAACAAAAAGTGATATGTGTTCCAACATCATAAATAGATGATGTTGGAATGATTATCAATTGAAAATATGAAAATTCAGAGGGTGCCACCACTATTCCAAAGTGACACAAAAAATACCAATTAATAAATTATTAACATAGATCCTGATGAAAGTCCACCATCTATATGAAAATGCCCAAATTAAACAAGTAGTTTAGTGTAGGAGGGTTCCATCACCATTGCAAATCTTGTCATATGTTTCCACTTGTGAATTCAACACTACCACCAATTGCAGCCTCTTACCAAGCGATAAGTCCCCAAATTATATTTGGTTTTATAACAGTATGCCATCAGTAATCACCCATCCACAGCTTTGGAACCATATGGGATATCACAGCAAAAGGTTGTTCAATGGCACTTCAGGAACTCCAGTCAATAAATTTGTTTCGTTTCGGTCCGTTTCGTATTGCGTGTCCGAAATTCAATTTGGATTCGTATGAAATACGAATTCTCATTAGGTTCGTTAACTTTTCGGAACAATTACGAACATTCGTTATGATGAATTTAAAAAGCAAAAAATACCTTTCTCAATATGGCTGTCGTCGACTCATTATAAGGGGCTCCCACCATCCCTGTGCTGTGCTGACTTCCTCCTGGGGCTGTACCCCTGCTGTGCTCATTATGAGGGGCTCCCACCATCCCTGTGCTGTGCTGACTTCCTCCTGGGTTTGTACCCCTGCTGTGCTCATTATGAGAAGCTCCCACCATCCCTGTGCTGTGCTGACTTCCTGGGTTTGTACCCCTGCTGTGCTTATTATGAGGGGCTCCCACCATTCCTGTGCTGTGCTGACTTCCTGGGTTTTTAACTTCATCATAAGGAATAATCGTAATTATTATGACAATAATAAAACGATATTAACGAACATTCTTATTTTGTCCGATTCGAAATCTCCCATCGACTACCAGTACCAGTCTCCCACTCCCGTATTAAAAAAGGTAATTTTCCCAATCCTCACTCAGCAGCAGAAGAAAACCTCTGATTGGTCAACAAAACACCAGTCACGTTTACGTTGTAACAGAATTTGGATCCGAAATTCGTCAACGAAATTTCGTATACAATTCAGAAGCATAGCAATTGGGATTTCGGATGCCTCCGAATGTATGAATTTTCGGAAATGCATTGCAACCAATAGGCTGTTCTCAAAGGGGTTGGCTAGATGTGCTGACACAGCCTTTATATACACTGCACGTCTGTGACTGCCGCCCCTCAGTGTCAGCAATACATATTCAATTTTTTAAAATCATATGGAATCCCATTACCACTGCCAATATAAAAGTCCACGAACTGTGATCCGGTGCTCTAGCCAGGACGTTCAGGCCCCACAGATACGATACTAAGAAGCCTTCATCAAAGAATACATGTTTGATTTAAAAACTGATATTTATAACAAAGTAGGCGCTCCAAATGGGGCGGGTGCATCCTGATCAGAAACAATCAAATCAATTAAAAACACATGGAGAAAAAAGAAAGAGACATAGCAGGCATATGAAGGACATATCATGAACAAATAAAACATGTTCTGCCAGTACCCCAATGAATATATCAAAACAATGTAGTTATGTTAAAAAAAATATTTAAACAATTTTTTATTGATTTGATTTTTTCTGATCAGGATGCAGCCGCCCCATTTGGAGGGATTATCGTATATACTCGAGTATAAGCCAAGTTTTTCTGCCCCTTTTTTTAGGGTGAAAATTACCCCCTCGGCTTATACTCAAGTCATGTTTTAACTTGTCTCCAGTGTGGTTTTGGGCAGTCACTCCGTCTCCGTATCGCGGCGCGCACTCCCGCTGTGATTATCTCCCGCTCGCCGTGTATTTCTCCTGCTGACAAAGCCGCTGCCGCCACTCCCTCCCATGCCGTGACGCTGCTGTGCACTGGGATTGGCTGCTGGGACTGCCATGTCCCAGCAGCCAGTGATCATTGTGGCTCCTCCCGGCTTCCCACCCACATGTTTCTTAGATATTTCTGCAGCGGGCGGGAGTCGGGAGATAAAACAGAGCGGAAGTGAGGCAAGAAATAAAGTACAGTACATTAATGTGGACACTCTGATTTTACATTGATGGGACACTCTGATTAGACACTGGGAACACTCTGATTGGACACTGATGGGGACACACTGATAAAAGACTGATGGGGACACTCTTATCAGAGTGTCCCCATCAGTCTTTTATCAGAGTGTCCCCGTCAGTCTTTTATCAGAGTGTCCCCGTCAGTGTTTTATCAGAGTGTCCCCGTCAGTGTTTTATCAGAGTGTCCCCGTCAGTGTTTTATCAGAGTGTCCCCGTCAGTGTTTTATCAGAGTGTCCCCGTCAGTGTTTTATCAGAGTGTCCCCGTCAGTGTTTTATCAGAGTGTCCCCGTCAGTGTTTTATCAGAGTGTCCCCGTCAGTGTTTTATCAGAGTGTCCCCGTCAGTGTTTTATCAGAGTGTCCCCGTCAGTGTTTTATCAGAGTGTCCCCGTCAGTGTTTTATCAGAGTGTCCCCGTCAGTGTTTTATCAGAGTGTCCCCGTCAGTGTTTTATCAGAGTGTCCCCGTCAGTGTTTTATCAGAGTGTCCCCGTCAGTGTTTTATCAGAGTGTCCCCGTCAGTGTTTTATCAGAGTGTCCCCGTCAGTGTTTTATCAGAGTCCCCGCCAGTGTTTTATCAGTGTCCCCGCCAGTGTTTTATCAGAGTGTCCCCGTCAGTGTTTTATCAGAGTGTCCCCGTCAGTGTTTTATCAGAGTGTCCCCGTCAGTGTTTTATCAGAGTGTCCCCGTCAGTGTTTTATCAGAGTGTCCCCGTCAGTGTTTTATCAGAGTGTCCCCGTCAGTGTTTTATCAGAGTGTCCCCGTCAGTGTTTTATCAGAGTGTCCCCGTCAGTGTTTTATCAGAGTGTCCCCGTCAGTGTTTTATCAGAGTGTCCCCGTCAGTGTTTTATCAGAGTGTCCCCGTCAGTGTTTTATCAGTGTCCCCGCCAGTGTTTTATCAGTGTCCCCGCCAGTGTTTTATCAGTGTCCCCGTCAGTGTTTTATCAGAGTGTCCCCGTCAGTGTTTTATCAGCGTGTCCCCGTCAGTGTTTTATCAGAGTGTCCCCGTCAGTGTTTTATCAGAGTGTCCCCGTCAGTGTTTTATCAGAGTGTCCCCGTCAGTGTTTTATCAGAGTGTCCCCGCCAGTGTTTTATCAGTGTGTCCCCGCCAGTGTTTTATCAGTGTCCCCGCCAGTGTTTTATCAGAGTGTCCCCGTCAGTGTTTTATCAGAGTGTCCCCGTCAGTGTTTTATCAGAGTGTCCCCGTCAGTGTTTTATCAGAGTGTCCCCGTCAGTGTTTTTTCAGAGTCCCCGTCCGTGTTTTCTCAGTTTGTCCCCGTCAGTGTTTTCTCAGTGTGTCCCCGTCAGTGTTTTATCAGTGTGTCCCCGTCAGTGTTTTATCAGAGTGTCCCCGTCAGTGTTTTATCAGTGTCCCCGTCAGTGTTTTATCAGAGTGTCCCCGTCAGTGTTTTATCAGAGTGTCCCCGTCAGTGTTTTATCAGAGTGTCCCCGTCAGTGTTTTTTCAGAGTCCCCGTCCGTGTTTTCTCAGTTTGTCCCCGTCCGTGTTTTCTCAGTTTGTCCCCGTCCGTGTTTTCTCAGTTTGTCCCCGTCCGTGTTTTCTCAGTTTGTCCCCGTCAGTGTTTTCTCAGTGTGTCCCCGTTAGTGTTTTATCAGTGTGTCCCCGTCAGTGTTTTATCAGTGTCCCTTTCAGTGTTTTAACAGTGTCCCCATCAGTGTTTTATCAGTGTGTCCCCGTCAGTGATTTATCAGTGTGTCCCCATCAGTGTTTTATCCGTGTGTCCCTGTTTTTATTAATTAATGTAATTTTATTGGTAACTATTTTTATTTTTGAAATTTAGCATACCAGTAGCTGCTGCATTTCACACCCTAGGCGTAACACTAGAGTCAATACGTTTTCCCATTTTTTTGTGGTAAAATTAGGGCCTCGGCTTATACTCGGGTCGGCTTATACTCGAGTATATACGATACTTTGTTATAAATATCAGTTTTTAAATCAAACGTGTATGCTTTGATGAAGGCTTCTTAGCCTAAAAGCGTCAGTGTATAGCCTGTACCCATGTAACTAATAAAGTACTTTTACTCAAGAGCATCCGAGTTGCCAGCCTTCCTTATTTAGGTATTTATTATGTAGTGTTAAAAAATCCTGAGGTTCATGCTTGGCCTCAATTAAAGCAAGACTGTTGCACCAAATAGTACCTGAATACTGAACCTAAAAAATTCTGTAAAAATAATAATGGTGCACTGTCTCAAAAAGCAAAATGTGAATGTAACAATCACCTGATACTCATTGATAACCTACAGTATCAAATAGCCAATGCTATATATAACTATACAAAGATTTTTTAAAGTGCAAATCCTGTGCAGAAATCCATGATAAATAATATACAAAAATTCATATAGTACCCCTTTCTGTAAAGTGCAAATGTCCGTAATAAATGATTAATAATTTATACATGAACGGTGAAAAATAAATCCAAAAATGATGAAAGATGAACATCCAAAGAGTCCATCCAAGCGCAAAAGAAAGTGCTCTTGTGCTGAAAACAGCTGTAAATAAAGTGCTTCTGTGTTCTGTGTTGTGTGTACCATGCTTCTGAGGGCAAACAAGCTGCTTACCAGACCATAAGATCCAACAAAGAAGATCGTAAGCTCTTGGGAATATTTCCCTCTGGGAAACCGCAGCTTGCTTTTGGAGGGCCCCGAAGTATCGTGGCTTGTTTCCTCATTCACAGTGTATGACCAGGTTAAGTTACACTATATTTCCAGATGTATTGGGACGCCTGCCTTTACACACACATGAACTTTAATGGCATCCCAGTCTCAGTCCGTAGGGTTCACTGTTGAGTTGGCTCACCCTTTGCAGCTATAACAGCTTCAACTCTTCTGGGAAGGCTGTCCACAAGGTTTAGGAGTGTGTCTGGGGCGGTGAGGTAAGACCTAACTAGCATGATCTAAGAGCAATAGCTACTCAAGGGGCAGCAGAGGTGCATGCACTTTCCATGTAGGAGACCTGCGATTGTGAATTTGTAAGTTGTGAAATAAAAATAGGAATGCCGTTTTGGCAAGGCGATGACCCTGGCAGCCGTGGCACCTTCGCCTTTGGCCCCTAATAAGATATGCCACCATGCAAGAAGATATACACTTGGCTATGGCTGTTTTAGAAACAGGCTACATATAGTTTCATTATGCTACTTCAGCTATTTCACTTTTATTTTAGTGAGGGTTTTGTCACCTGGCTTAAAACCGTTTTGCCCTGTACACACAATCGTTTTTTCCGATGAAAAAACGATTGTGTGTGGGCCCCATCTGACTTTTTTCCATCGGTGTAAAAAAATAGAACATGTTTTACATTTTTCCGATGGAAAAAAAAAACGATAGGAAATTACGATCGTCTGTGTGGAACTCTAATGGAGAAAAAACCCATGCATGCTCAGAATCAAGTCGACGCATGCTCAGAAGCATTGAACTTCATTTTTCTCGGCTCGTCGGAGTGTTTTACGTCACCACGTTTTGGACGATCTGAATTTTGTCTGATGGTGTGTATGCAAGACTGATGGAAGTCAGCTTCATCGAAATCCTGACAGAAAATTCCATCGGATTTTATTACATCGGAAATCCGATCGTGTGTTCAGGGCATTTCTCTCAATAAATGTCAATTATGAAGCAAGCAAATAAGAAATGCACAAAAATATTGTGTTTCTATTGGTTGTGAGAGTGCTCCGTACATCAGGATATTGTCACATAAAATTGATGTCAATAGAGTTTCATTCCCCAGTGGTGTTTTATATGCCGAGGAAAAACACTGCCAGCGGTGATTGACAACAAATCACTAGGGGAAAATCTTCTGACGTCCAGTGATAACATTTTAGAATGACCTTTGGGAATTCTTCTGAATATATTTTCAGCTATGACTTTATGTTACATGTAATAATGAAAAATCACTGTTTAAACCACCTAAGGCTTCAGTTGGTGTCAAAGCATTTTATTATCTTCTGCTTCCTGTAATTGTAAGTTATATGAACAGGCATGCTGGAAAACCAGCATCCAATCACGGCTAGCAGCCAATGGCTTGGAACACTAACCAGTGTGTTCTGGCAGCGCGGGGGGGGGGGGGGGGGCAGTACATTGCATAGCCTCCCAAGTTCCTCAGGTTTTTTTTGTTCAGCCCGATGGGTTGAACAAAAAAAAAAAACGCATAGTGTGTACCAGGTTTTAAGCCTAGCACACAATATGAGAATATCGGACGAATGATCGTCCGTTTTATTTTGCATGCTAGTCTCATCGAAAACTAATAGGTTACTAAAGTTACGAAAATTCTTGTAAGACAGAATACAATTTCAGAAGTGATGTGATGTATTGTAATGTATTCTTTCGTTTCCAAGCATGCATGGTCTTGGTCACACTTTTTTTTTCATACAAATACTATACTATTTACACAACAATCGTTTGTTTTGTTATCTTACAAGAACAATTTTTGTGCTTGCCCCTTCAGATATTTTCGAATGAACTGACGTGATCGGCTCTCGAAAGCTGTGTACTAGTGATCAGATTATCAGACGATCGCTCCAAATTCACTTTTTTTTGGTCTCATATTCTCATCATGTGTACTAGGCATTAGGACATCCATAGGCCAGATTCTGGTTAGCTGGCCATTGTTGTGATTAAGGCTGGGTAAACGATTCGGCCCGAGCCGAAAATTGGCTGTTCTCCGAACAACCGAATTTTGGATAGTTTGACCGTTTGTTCGGCCCGCCGAACGACCACAATGCACTGCGCCGCCGCACAGTGCATTGAAAGTCATGATTGGCTGATGCAATGAAAGCTTCCCCCAATCAGGGCACAGAGCATTGTCAGAGCCATGATTGGACGCTGTCATGATGACTGTATCCAATCATGGCTCGTTGCTCTTAATCCCGCCCCACACAATAACAGTATTGTTTCTATAGCGGCCATTTGTAGTGTGATAGCGAGGTGGTAAGAGATAGAACAGGGCTCTGTTCAGTGCTATTAGATAGTGTGTTATAGTGTAATATTCTGATTCTATTGTCAGTGTAAAATATCAGTTTAGTGTGAATCTAGGGATAGTTCAGTGTGTGTGTACTGTGACCATTCATCTTTACATTAGTGTGAATGTAGGGATAGTTCAGTCAGTGTGAGTGAAGTGACCACCATTTATCTTTACATTAGTGTGAATGTAAGGGATAGTTCAGTCATTGTGAGTTTAGTGCGACCATTCATCTTTACATTAATGTGAATGTAGGGATAGTTCAGTCATTGTGAGTGTAGTGACCACCATTCATCTTTACATTAGTGTGAATGTAGGGATAGTTCAGTGTGAGTGTAGTGACTGTTTAACACAGTATATTTTATTGCATTACTGCAAGTTTAACGCCATATAGTTCTGTGCATTACTGCAAGTTTAACGCCGTATAATTCAATGCATTACTGCAAGTTTAATGACATATAGTTCTGTACGTTACTGAAAGTTTAACGCTATATATTTATGTGCGTTACTGCAAGTTAAGCGCCGTATATTTCATTGCGTTACTGCAAGTTTAATGGCATATAGTTCTGTGCATTACTGCAAGATTCACGCCGTATAGTTCTGTGCGTTACTGCAAGTTTAACGCCATATAATTCTGTGCATTACTGCGCGCTTTACGTTAGTATTATATAGTGTATCCATGGAGTGTGTCTGTGTCGTGAATACTAAAATTAAAGGGCACCAAACACCACTTACCATTGATTAAAGTGCATCCACGTACACATTTACACATCTTTATTACATTTTGTTATAAGCACCCACCACTCCCCCAATCATGTCAGGGAGGACAGCAAGGAGAGGCGGACATTCCCATGGCTCTGTAAAGGGGCCAGCAGCGTATGTGTTCACAGGCAAAGGTGGACGTTGTCAGTCCTCAGGAAGGGCATCATTTCCTCTGTTTAGTGATGTTGCCCATGCTATCCAGCCACAGCATGCAGAAGAGGTGGTGTATTGGCTTACTAAACTATCCCCCGTCACCCAAGCAGAGACTAGTGCGCAGTCCCCTGCAGCTGCTAGAGTGGCAAAACCTGCCTCCTTGTCCACAGCTATTCCTTCCATAGCCTCAGCATCAGGCATGGAGGAGTCAGCAGAGTTATTTGAACACAGCGTCAGCCACTTGCTCCTTGACAATGCACAGCCATTACTCGATTCAGATGTTGGTTCTGACTCTGAGGTTGAGGAAGGCAGGAACATGAGCCTACAGAGAGGGGAGAACACTGGTACACAAATTGGCAGTCATGTTCCCCCAACCACAGCGTATTGCCAAGTTGTCTCCAATAGTAATAAGGAAGGAGGAGATGATGATGATGAGGTCACTGACTCGACTTGGGTCCCGGATAGAGCAGAGGAGGAAAGTGAGGGTGAGGCACAACCCCCAACGAGGCAGCCATCATGGAAGAGTAGAGAGCAGTCACCCTATTCCATCCCATTGTGGAGCTGTTATCTCCCGGCCCACTTCCCACAGCTCAGCTGTCTGGGCATTTTTTAGTACATGTGCAGCCGATCGCACTGTTGCTATTTGCAAACTTTGTCTCAAGTGCATCAAGCGTGGCAAAAACACCAACCATTTGGGTACCACATGCTTGACAAAGCATTTAACCTCCCACCACTCAGCCCATTGGCAAGAGCACCTAAAAGCCACACAATAGGGGCAGAAATCTGTCCCTCCTTACTCACCTCAGTTTGTCCCTTCTATACCTCATGACCTCTCAGCAGCCTCCATTGACAGGAATGATGGTATAGCGCAGGGTGTCCCAGGTCCTTGCAGCACATCTGACAGCAGCATACCACCAGCTGTAGACTATAGCCGGCAAATTTCTCTGCCCAATCTGCTGCAGCAGATAAAAAAATACAGTCCCTATCACCCACATGCCCAGCGTCTAAATGAAATCTTGTCAAAGCTGCTGGCTCTACAACACCTGCCTTTCCGCCTGGTGGATTCTGCCACCTTCCATGAATTTGCTGAATGTGCTGTTCTACAATGGCAGGTTCCCAGTCGCTATTTCTTTTCATGTAAGGCAATTCCATTTCTCTACCATCACATGAAAGGCAATATTGTGGCATCGTTGGGCAAGACAGTCAGCCGCAAAGTCCACATTACTACTGAAATATATGGCAGGGACCATATATTTTGTTCACAGCACACTGGTTAACTCTGCTTGCAACTCGGAAGGATGCAGGACAGGGCTCAGTGCTGCAGGTTGTTGTTCCCCCACGTCTCCATACAGCTGGTGATGATGCCAGATTCGTCAGCTCTACCCCCTCCTCCTCCTCCTGCTCCTCCATGCCCTCCTCTGCTGAATTATCCTATGGACCTCAAGTACCCCCTAAGCGTTCAAAGGGCTATTTGGTGAGTCAGGCTAAAAGGTGCCATGCAGTGCTTCAACTGGTGTGTCTAGGGGACAAGAACCTCACCGCAGCAGAGATTCTTGCAGCTCTGAAGGGACAGGCCCAGAGGTGGTTCACGCCAGCTGGAGCCAGAAATGGTGGTGTGTGATAATGGCACAAACCTCCTGTCCGCCCTTAGACAGGGAAAGTTGACACATGTGCAATGCCTGGCACATGTCCTCAATTTGGTTGTGCAGCATTTCCTAAATGAGTACCCAGGGTTGGAAGATCTACTAAAGCAGGCCAGAAGAGTGTGTAGCTATGTTAGGCGGTCATACACATCCAGTGCTCGGTTGGCTAAAATTCAGCGGGAATTCCACCTGCTCGTAAACTGTCTGATTTGTGACATGCCCACCAGGTGGATCTTGACTTTGGCAATGCTGCACCGGCTGCACATGCAGCAGAGGACCATCAACGAGTACCTGTGTGAGTATGGCACAACGACAGGCCAGCTCTGCTTTTTTTCCCCACACCCATGGCTGCTCATAAAGGAATCCCTGTTGTGTTCCTGCTGGAGCAGACTCTGCATGGCATTATGGACAGGGCACTCGAGCCTGAGCAATGGGACAAAGAGGAGGACTTTCTTTCCTCTCAAGGCCTACTTTATGCAGACACCATTGTTCCTATGCTACAGAACACACAAGAGGAGGAGGAGAAGGATGATTCTGGCAGTTTCTGAGGCATTGAAGCAGAGGAAGACATACATCAAACAGTAATAAATGGTTTTTCATCCACAGAACCCTTGGGAGCAGTACGTGGCTGGGAGGAGGCAGTTTCAGATACTATAATCCTCAGTGACCCCGGGGAGTCTCCTTTTCATGTCTCCGCAAATTTGCGATGCATGGGCTCCCTCATGCTTCAAAGCCTGCGAAAGGATCCAAGAATACGTGGCATAAAGGAAAAGGTTTACTTCTGGTTGGCAACCCTCCTTGACCACCGTTATATGGGGAAAGTCTCAGAACTCATCCTGTCCCCACAGAGAATGCAGAAGATAAAATCTCTTGAGGACACCTTAAAGAGAAGTTTATTGAACGTTTTTCCCGACTCTGGTAGGTTACAGTGTCGTGGAAAACTTAGTTATGAGGCTGCTGTTGGTCATGAGAGGAGCGGTGGAGAAGGCGGCCACCTAAGTGATGCATTTCTTAATTTTTTTAGTCCTCGCCGCGCAGGGCTGTCGGCTTCCACATCCCATTGGCAGCGCCTGCATCACATGGTGGAGAATTATCTAGGGTTGAAAACAGAGGTGGAGAGCTTTTCAGTCGACGATCCACTGGCTTACTGGGTCATGAGCAGGGCTTTTTTTTTTCAGTGGGAATGTGGGGGAACGCCGTTCCGGCACCTCTTGGACTGACTGTATGTAATGGCAAGGGGTGTTGGGGTGTGCTGCAGGGTATTGATGCTCACTGCTGGGGATCTATTTTTTCAAGGGGGGTCTATTGTTTCTGGAGAGGTCTATTGTTAATGATGGGAGACCTATTGTTGCTGGGGGGTCTTATGTTGCTGGGGGGTCAGTTGTTTCTGAAAGAGATCTGTTGGGGGAGGGGTCTATTGTTGATGGCAGCCAGAGAGACTATTAACGCTGGTTGTGCAGAGATCTGTTGATGCTGCCGGGAGTCTATTGTTGCCGGGGGGGAAATTTTGTTGTGGGTGGTCCATTGTTGTTAGGGGGATCTATTGTTGCTGGCTGCAGGGGATCTATTTGACTGCTTTTCTTGATATCATTACCAAATTCCATACAAATTACTTGGCACCTCAAAATGATACTTGGTTCTATATTGTCTAAAAGGGACGGTACTGGAAGGTGGGTAGGGGCGGAGAAAAGGGATGACTCGGAAAGGGGGAGTTCCTGCACCTATTGTCTGAGAAAAAAAGCCCTGGTCATGAGAATAGACCACTGGCCAGAACTTGCCCAGTATGCTATTGAGCTGCATCCAGTGTGCTTTCCAAATAGGCATTCCGTGCTGCTGGAGGTTTTGTTACTGATCATAGAACGCGTCTGTCCACAGACTCCGTGGACCGTCTGACTTTTACCAAAATTAATCAGTCCTGGATTACCAGCAGCTATGAAGCCCCTGATGCCGATGATTAAGTGTTTTTGGGATGTGGATCTTCAGGGCTGCCTAGTGTTGTGGGTGTTGATTTGATCTGGAAAAATGTTTTGGTGTAGGTTTCATGGGCACAATTAACACCCAAAGACCAATTTTTCCACACCTGTTTGACAGGTGCATATCATTACAATTTTTGACAGCAAGGCCAATTCTTGCTTCAAGAGTACCTCTATAGCTTTACGGTGTAAAGGCACCACCGACACCCAAAGAACAATATTTCCGTACCCAATACAGAAATAGAAATCCAAAGTCTGTGTAGAGACACCAGAATTTATCCAAAAATGTCTATTCTTGTTCCCCGTGCACTACATTTTGGTTAGTGGTGCAACGGATCGGTGGTGATCCGTGATCCGAATGGGTCACCCTGTTCGGATCGGAACACCA
This sequence comes from Rana muscosa, assembly GCA_029206835.1. Taxonomy (NCBI): domain Eukaryota; kingdom Metazoa; phylum Chordata; class Amphibia; order Anura; family Ranidae; genus Rana; species Rana muscosa. The sequence goes on from CM055117.1 coordinate 190,722,442, forward strand.
CGCGATCCACGGAGCGCTCCGGTGCCTCGGCCATAGGAAAGGCGGCGGCTTCGGCCTAGCTCCGGAGCGGCGGCCATCTTGGTACACCCGGCGGCGCCCGCTGTAGTGACGTTTCGCCGCCATCTTGCTCCACCCCACACTCCTGCACAGTAATGATAGAGAAGGGGCCAAGCGGACATCTTGTTACACCCAACGGAGTTTTAGATTTTAGTTTATTTCAACACAAAACGGAGCTTATGCTTAAATACATTTGGAAATCCAACGGACTGTTTACATGTTAAATTTAAAAGCAGCAGCAAACGTTACATGCTTGCTAATGTGACGGAACATCTGATTTTCACATTTAACATTTAGCTAAATGTGAAAATCAGAGGTGTTCTGTCACATTAGCAACCATGTAAAGTCAGCAGGTTTGCTGCTGCTTTTAAAATTTAACATGTAAAGAGTCTGTCGGATTTACAAATACTGTATTTAAGCATATAAGCTCCGTTTTGTGTTGAAAATAACTGAAATCTAAAACTCTGGTGGGTGTAACAAGATTTTGTGGTTTTTTTTTTTGCTGATCCGAAAATTGATCCAATCCATGCCTCTGATCCGAGGATCGATCCGATCCGTGAGTTTTTTGATCCGTTGCACTCCTAATTTTGGCTAATCATACAGACTGGCTCCCCGTTGCTTACAAAATAAAGAAAGCTTGCAGGGAAAATTTTATTTTTTAGGCTTTATAAATGCAATTATTGCTGCAGCAGCTTCTATACACTGTACAGATTTGTCACTTTACAGGTGGACTAAGGGGACCCCCCAGGCACTATATTGAAAGGATTTTTTTCATTTTTATACTTTCATTAATAAACCACTGCTCATTTAAAAAGGACGTGTTTTACAAAAATTGTATTTTATTGATACATGTTCCCCAGGGCAGTACCTGGACCCCCATAACCATTGTATGCCCAATTACTTGCATATAAGCCTGTAGCGGGGTATCGTTTCACCCACGAGACTACAGTTCCCAGCACGCTTTGAGGCACCCAGGGTGCATTTCCCCGTGCAAGGACTGCTGGGGTGGACTTTAAAAGGGGAAGGAGGGGCCTCGCTCTTTCTCTTGGAACGCCGCCTCCTTGCAAGAGGATCCCTGCACTCACCTGCTGCGCGTGCAAGGCCTGAAGCCTGGGCCTCGCACTTTGTTCCAGAGAGCCTTCCGTTCTGCCGAGGAGCCTGCGGAGCATCCGATCCACCTGAGGTGCCACTATCTTCTGGAGGACCAAAGACCCGGTGCATCGTGGGCACTGTGAAGCCACTCACAGTAGCGGAGGAACCGGACAGGAATCGGTCTGGTCTGGGTGAGAGAGCGCCAGCTCAAAACCACATCTAAGTAACTCTGTTGCCTATTAACTTTGCTTAGGTCCACCATTGACCACAGTTATACTTTGGAGAGACTGTTTTGCTGAACTGAGTTTGTCAGTCTCTCCAGCTTTACCAAATTGGCGATCATCTGCTACCCTTATTGGATTACAGTTTGTCTCTTTATGTGCACCACCGAGAGTTGCTAGCGAAGATTCTTCAACAAACTATACCCAAGTTATAGTCAGGCATGACTGGGTAGTATAGGACATTGCTGGGCGCCATTTTATGCTCACGAGGGAGGATAGCTGCAGCGGGGTTAATATATGTTCATTGCATTATTGAATGTCATACCCTTTTAATGTGTACACCTATATTGCAGGGATATGCATAAGATATTGTATACAAATTACCTTTTATACTTTTACCTACAGTAAAAAGTTATAGTTAAGTAATTTGGTTGTGAATGTCAATTACTGTGCTGGTATGCAAAGAGGGTTGTACCGTATAATAGTATAGAGATAATACAGTTATACCACCCTTTCCCTTTTCCTAACTGTGCCACGAGAGGTTAGGGCCGATTGACTGGGGTTGACAGCGGTGCACTACAAGGCCCAAAACAAACAAGCAGCCCTCTTAAGCTGAGGGTATCGCTATAAGCCTTCAAAGTGGGCACTTGCTTTTTCACATTCGGGTCTCATAGACTTCAATTGGGTTTGTTATTCGGTTTCGAACTTTCCCGATGTTCGAAAGTTCTGGTGCAAACCGAACAGGGGGTTGTTCGGCCCATCCCTAGTTATAGTGGCCTGCAAAGTCTGTGAAAGCCTTGGCTATGATAATCTTCAATCAGTTCATAGCTAGTGGAAATTAATTAGTATATTGGCTGCCTTCGAGCTTTCTAGGAAGGTCTGATTAGATGCTTGCTAGGATGCCAACTCATCCCAGGGTGCAGTGTAGCACATACAGTATCTCTAAATTGCTCTCCTCATCCTGTAATGAAATTCTCTGCTTACTTGAAACAGATCTCCCTTTCCAACATTGCCAGCTTCAAACACATTACTTGCATTGCCAGCAGACTTCCCCCAGTTTCAGCCAGCAGCGATGTTAGCTGAGAGCCTGAGACTGTAAAGCAAACCTGACAGAAAATAAATATGTAAGTCGCAGTTTAATTTTTTTATTTTGCTGCAGTTCTCAGCTTCCTCTGCTGAAGCTCCTCCTGCACTGCTCTGCTGGACCTTCTCTCTCTTTAGGCCCATGTGCAGCAACACATGCTTTACTGGAAGTAACTCCAACCTTTTAATGCTGTTTTCCAGATGTAAAATATATTGAAATTGCCAACAATATATCTTTACACTAATAGAAAGATAATTATGTGATCAGGCCTACTTTTTCACCACTATTATATGTATTGCATACATACCTGGAACCAATTCATAAAATAATTTTATTATCACTGTGCATGGCATTTGCAGAGACCAGTTTTGAATTTTAGCACATTTTTTTTCTGCTCCAATTGTAAAGATATAAATGTTTAATTCTGTGTGGAGCTGGTTCTCATAATGTAACTGTACAAGGACAAGCTGTGAAAGAAGCAGTGCAAACGAGTTCAGATAATATTTCATAACAGAGATCTGTAGAGGATGTCCGCTTCATCGTGCATTTGGCTCCCCGGTGTTGGTTTCAAGTGAACTGGAATACCAGACTCAGCACACAGCAGTCTATTAATAGTGTGTTCTTAGTGCTTTGTCCCCTTACACTGCAGCCTTCTCCAACCAAGAAGTCCATTATTAAACAGTAAACAATTATACACTGGGTGTGTTTATGCAATTATGCTATTTAGAGTTACTGTAATGTTTCATCCAATATGAATTATTAAAATCACCTAGTCCTAAATATCAATACACAATAGGAGAGCTCTCTGATTATACTATGCGCAGTGTGACAGCAGGAAGGTAAAGTCACCTGGTTGCATCCAGGGGGTAGATATATTTCTCCCAGATTCAGGCTTTATGCCGACTTATACAGACAGGGAGTTGATGAGGCCAGCTGAAGCTTGTCAGCTCATTTAGGCCTCTATAAGAACTCCCAGATTCATTAGGTGTTAGCTCATGCCTGGAACCAGACCTGTGTGGACTGTCTAGGGAGAGTGAACCCCTGTGCGGTGAGGCAAAGCCTGTGTGGCTATTTGTTTGGACTTTTACTAAACCAGGGACTTAGGGACTAGGACAGCACCAGGCTGATCCCAGTTGTTAGTTTAGGAAACCTGCATGTTTAGTCAGAGGTCAAACTGACCAGGATTTATTTTGTTTGTTTCTTTTTGGCTTTGCTGTGTTTTTGTCACTGTACATAGAGAAATAAACCGCACCTTTTGATTTTGAAAACCACAACCTCCGTCTGCTGGCCCTGTTTTTGTGTGGGGAGCCCAACCAGGGGGTCACACACACCCGCTACCGAGTTAACCCCCTCACAGTTGGTGGAGAATGCAGGCAGTTTTTTTTAAGCCAGCATGGAGGAGATACTGAAACAGCTGGCTCTAGCAAATGCCAATCAACAGCAGACAAATGCAGGTTTGCAAAGGAGCCTTGCAGCCCAGCAGCAAGCTCATCAACAAGCCCAGCAGCAATCTGAGGCCCGCTTCATAGACCTGTTACAGAAGCAAGAGCAGAGACTACAACAAATGGAAGCAGTAATGCAGCAACGTCCGCAGACCAGTGAGGAAAGCCGTCCCACTAATACCGCGTCCTTTGGGGTGAGTCGTTTATTGACAAAAATGACTGGAGAGGATGATCCAGAGGTATTTTTGACCACATTTGAAAGGACTGCTGAAAGAGAAAAGTGGCCTGAGGAGCAGTGGGCTGGACTGGTGGCTCCTCTGTTAACTGGTGAATCGCAGAAGGCTTACTATGACCTAGAGCCTGACCAAGCAAAAGACTATGTGATGCTAAAAGCTGAAATATTGGCAAGGCTGGGTGTCACCCTGGCTGTCCGGGCTCAGCGTGTGCATAACTGGACTTTCCAGCTTGGAAAACCCCCCAGGTCTCAAATGTATGATCTCATTCACCTGAGCAGGAAGTGGCTACAGCCAGAAACTTTGTCCGCACCAGAGATTGTGGAACGTGTTGTAATGGATCGGTTTTTGAGAGCTCTTCCTACTGCCATCCAAAAGTGGGTAAGCCATGGAGACCCAGAGACGGCCGGTGGTCTTGTGGATCGTGTAGAGAAATACTTGGCTACAGAGAACCTGACGGCCTCTTCCAGAGACACTCGGACTTTCCACCCTAAGACCAGACCATCCCCAGGGGCGGATAAGAGGATTCCAAGGGGTGAGGGTGGAGAGAGTGAGAGGGTGGGAGCTCTACCCCAAGTTTGGCGAGAACAGCCTGGGAAATCAGCGGCTCAAGAGGCCGCAAGAAGGATCGTTTGCTACCGCTGCCGGCAAGCGGGACATATTGCAGCCAATTGCCCGGTTGTGGAGGAACCCATGCAGTGTGACTTTCTGACGGGCAGACGTCAGTCGCTGTGTGCGACAGTCGCATGCACTGCCATTCGAGGAACTGAGAAACATTTATGCAAAATGTGTATTAATGGTAGAAATGTTGTGGTATTACTGGATTCAGGTAGCCTTGTGACCCTGATAAAGGCTGAATTAGTTAAAACAGAGGTCTCTGGGAATAGCAAGGTAGCTGTTATTTGTGTGCATGGGGACACCCGAGAGTATCCAGTGACTACAGTGTGTTTCGAGACCCCCAAAGGTACCCTCTCTCATCCAGTGGGCTTAGTATCTCAGTTACCGCATGACGCCATTGTGGGAAGGGATTTTCCGAAGTTCTGGGAACTGTGGGATGATCCTGAGCCCCCCACTGGTGCCCCTATGTACCAGGAATGTGATAGCCAGAACTCCTCTGAGAGTGGTGAGGACTCTCCAGAATTTCCCTTGTCAGTATTTGCAAGGGAGACTCAAGAAACTGGAGAGGAGCCCACCTCCTCAGACGAAAACCTACCGTCTGTGGAGTTTTCTGATCTGGAGGTTCACAGGGAAAATTTTGCCACAGAACAGTTAAAAGACCCCGCCCTAATAAAGGCACGGGAAAACGTAGTGGAAATAGATGGCGAGTTAGTGAACCCAGATAATACCTGCACTTACCCATACTTCAGCGTAGAGAAGGACCTACTGTATCGGGTGGCAAAAAGGGCAGAAGAAACCGTTGAGCAGCTGGTGGTGCCCAAACCTTACAGGAAGTTGGTGTTGGAGTTGGCCCATGGGCACATTCTTGGAGGTCATCTGGGGACAGAGAAAACCCGAGAGAGGGTATTACAGAGATTCTATTGGCCTGGGGTGATGAAGGACATAGAAAATTATTGTTCCTCCTGCCCTGTGTGTCAGAGGTCGGCCCCGATGCCACATTTCCGTAGCCCGCTGGTCCCTCTACCCATCATTGAGGTCCCGTTTGAGAGAATCGCAATGGATTTGGTAGGTCCTATAATCAAGTCCGCTAGGGGGCACCAGTACATATTGGTTATAATGGACTATGCCACCCGTTATCCAGAAGCGATCCCTCTCAGAAATACCTCGGCCAAAACCATAGCCAAAGAGCTATCTCTTGTTTTTAGCCGGGTGGGTATTTGTAAAGAACTGCTTACGGACCAAGGTACACCCTTTATGTCCCGGGTTATGAAAGAGCTGTGTAAATTGCTCAAAGTGACGCAATTGCGTACATCTGTGTATCACCCCCAAACCGATGGGCTGGTTGAAAGATTTAACAAAACCCTAAAACAAATGTTGAAGAAAGTGGTGGATAGAGATGGAAAGGATTGGGACTGTCTACTTCCTTATTTGATGTTTGCTATTAGGGAGGTGCCCCAATCCTCTACGGGATTCTCCCCCTTTGAGTTACTGTATGGGAGACACCCAAGAGGGCTGTTGGATATTGCCAAGGAAACTTGGGAAAGTGAGAGTTCTCCCCACAGGAGTGTGATTGAGCATGTCGCCCTGATGCAAGATCGAATTGCACAGGTAATGCCCATCGTGAAGGAACATTTGGCCCAAGCGCAGTTGGCACAGCAGAGAGTGTACAACCGTGGAGCAAAGACCCGTACCTTTTCCCCGGGGGATAGGATATTGGTACTTGTCCCTACGGTTGAAAGTAAATTCCTTGCCAAATGGCAAGGCCCCTACGAGATAATGGAAAAAGTGAGCGAAGTGAATTACAAGGTCAGACAACCAGGAAGGCGAAAGCCCGAACAGATATATCACGTTAATCTGTTGAAAGCCTGGAGGGATAGAGAGTCCCTAGTCGCAGAAACTTGGTCACCAGCTCAAACTGGTTGCGTGATTCCGGAGGTTGGAATAGCAGCCACCTTGTCACAACCCCAACAACAGGAGGTTAAGGAGTTTGTGCTTCGCAACAAGGAGGTGTTCTCTGAGCTGCCGGGACAAACATCTGGGGTAGAGCATGATATTATTACCCCGCCCGGTGAAAGGGTGAAGTTAAAACCCTATCGGATCCCAGAGGCCCGACGGGAGGCAATACGGGAGGAAGTACAGAAAATGCTGAACTTAGGGGTGATAGAGGAGTCCCAAAGTGATTGGTCTAGTCCCATTGTGTTGGTGCCTAAACCGGATGGGAGCTGGCGATTTTGTAACGATTTTCGTCAGTTGAACAAAGTTACAAAATTTGACACCTACCCCATGCCACGTATAGATGAGTTGATCGACCGACTGGGAACAGCCCGATACATGACGACTCTTGACCTCACAAAAGGGTATTGGCAAATTCCCCTGGCCAAGTCGGCCAAAGAGAAAACCGCATTTGTAACCCCAGACGGGGCGTTCCAATATAAGAGAATGCCGTTCGGGTTACAGAATGCGCCGGCCACATTCCAGCGGAAAATGGACCAGATACTGAGGCCCCATCGGAAGTATGCTGCGGCTTACCTGGATGACGTAATTGTCCATAGCACAGATTGGGCCTCACATCTGCCAAAAGTGCAAGCAGTCCTAGACTCTATCCGGGAAGCGGGGTTTACGGCTAACCCCAAGAAGTGTACCATTGGGCAGGAGGAGGCCAAATATCTTGGGTACACCATTGGCAGGGGAGTAATAAAACCCCAACTCAACAAAGTCGAGGCCATCCAGAGTTGGCCACGTCCCAACAGCAAGAAGCAGGTACGAGCCTTTCTGGGAATCGCGGGTTATTATCGGCGCTTCATTCCCCACTTTGCTTCTAAGGCTGTGCCCCTAACCAACCTGACGAAAGGGAAAGGGTCGGTCATGATTAAATAGACCCCCGAGGCTGAGGCAGCATTCCAATTCTTGAAACAAGCCTTATGTAGCCAGCCAGTGTTGTACTCACCCGACTTCTCTAAAGACTTTGTCGTACAAAGTGATGCGTCAGATGTGGGGTTAGGAGCAGTATTGTCCCAGGTCTGGAACGGGGAAGAGCACCCAGTCATTTACCTCAGCAGGAAGTTGAAGTCCCATGAGGTAAATTACGCCACGGTTGAAAAGGAGTGTTTAGCGGTGAAGTGGGCTCTAGATTCCCTTCGGTACTATCTGCTAGGTAGGCACTTTGACATGGTTACGGATCACGCTCCGTTAAAGTGGATGGCTCAAAACAAGGAGACAAATAGAAGAGTGAATAGGTGGTTCCTGGCCCTACAGGAATTCAACTTCACAGTAAAGCATCGCCCTGGCGTTCAAATGGGGAATGTGGATGCTTTGTCTCGAGTACATGAATGCCTGATTGCTGGTGTTCCAACCCCGAGGTTAAAACAAGAGGGGGGGTATGTGACAGCAGGAAGGTAAAGTCACCTGGTTGCATCCAGGGGGTAGATATATTTCTCCCAGATTCAGGCTTTATGCCGACTTATACAGACAGGGAGTTGATGAGGCCAGCTGAAGCTTGTCAGCTCATTTAGGCCTCTATAAGAACTCCCAGATTCATTAGGTGTTAGCTCATGCCTGGAACCAGACCTGTGTGGACTGTCTAGGGAGAGTGAACCCCTGTGCGGTGAGGCAAAGCCTGTGTGGCTATTTGTTTGGACTTTTACTAAACCAGGGACTTAGGGACTAGGACAGCACCAGGCTGATCCCAGTTGTTAGTTTAGGAAACCTGCATGTTTAGTCAGAGGTCAAACTGACCAGGATTTATTTTGTTTGTTTCTTTTTGGCTTTGCTGTGTTTTTGTCACTGTACATAGAGAAATAAACCGCACCTTTTGATTTTGAAAACCACAACCTCCGTCTGCTGGCCCTGTTTTTGTGTGGGGAGCCCAACCAGGGGGTCACACACACCCGCTACCGAGTTAACCCCCTCACAGCAGTTACACACTAAATATTTTTTGGGAATTTGGCCACACTCTTGACTTTGGCCTGAGACAGCTCTGATGGCTTGCTAAAGTGTGGTCAATCAGGTGGTCTTCCAATCTGCTGCACTAATAATAAAGAAAATTCAAGTATAGAAACCCTCATTCTAACTTTCCCCCCCTTGTAAAGTAACCATGTATACATTCTGTTATCTTACTATTTACAACATCAGGTTATAATTCCAGTTGCGTTCCTTTTTATAACTCATATGTTAAGCAGAAAAGCTATAAGGCTAGGTTCACGTCTATGTGGGCTGCACTTGATGCGTTTTTCAGGCACGTGTTAAATTTTTTGGCAATGTCAATAGTATGCGAAGTGCAATGGAGACATTGGGAGAAAAGCCATTTTTAGCTGCTTATGCCAGAACTTGACTAGGTGTCATTGCAGGTTTTAGGATAGGAGCCAATATTGTGAGCTCTTCACGCAGTTGTGCTTCATCCAGATCAGAATCTTCTGTGTTTTTATCGGTCAAAACATTCTGCAAATCTAGACGGTACTTCACCAGTGTTTCCTGTGGTACATCTCTACGTTTCTAAATGTCATAAAGAAATTGAAAGTGTCCACTGTGATGCCTAATCTGCTCAAATCTCTCATCAAGAGAGCTAATGTATACATCCAAAATGCTGTAAAAGCACTCAACTTGAAAAAAGTTTGCGGGATAATTTATGAGATCATCTTGAGCGTCATAAAAAAAAATCCTCTTTTTTTTTCCTTTAAAGGGGGAAACACAGGATCGATTTTAATTTCTATCGCTAGTTCTTTAGCCTCTTCCAGCAAAGCTTCAAAACCTGTATCTGAACGGTAGTCCTTCAAAAAAGTAGTTGTGGATTTCAAAACATCAATCATATCCGGCAGGTACATCGTTTTGCTTTGAAGAAGCTTGCTGACAAAGTTGATTCTATTCGGTATGTTGTACCACAATACAATGAAAGTTATTTTAATTATTTTGCGACTGATTCAGCATCCGATTGTGCAAATCATCTCTTGAAATTTCAGACAAAGCATCATAAATTTTGCCAACCTGAAACCTAACGGGGAAAAAAAGCATTTATTCTTGAAGACCATCTGGTGTCAAACAAAGGTTTTACTGTTAGTCTGCCAATGTGCTTCTTCAAGACATTCCAACGAAGTGTAGATCCTGACAAAAAAACATTATTTCTGCACATCAGAAAATAATGTTGCTGCATCCCTGCATGACATGGCTGCATCATTCACCGCAAGATTTAATGTATGAGCAGTACAGGGAACATAGAAGGCACGTGATTTTAAATTAAGGATCCATTTCTGAACATCTTTCATATTGGAACCATTATCATATCCTTGTCCTCTCATATCACCAAGTGGAATGTTATGTTTTTTGAGTCCTGTCAAAATTACCTCCGCAGAGCTTTGGATCTGGATAAAACCTAGGAATCTTTCTTCTATACAGACCTCTGGTTCAGCAGTTGGAGACTCCCCTTCCTTGATGTACACGAATATAACAATTATAGTAATTTGTTAAATTAGAGAAATGTCTGGGGTGCAATCAAGTATAATTGAATAATACTTTGCATTTTTTAATAACTGCAGAATGCGTCTTGTTATTTCTTTGGCAATAAGAATGTCCTTTCCCAAATGATGTTGGAAATTTTCCTTATTTTTGATCCTCTTCAGATGTTCCTGCATCACTACATCAAAGGTGGCCAGCATTTCCACAAGTTGTAGATAATTTTCATTATTTTCAATATATAATGTTTCTCTGCTACCTCTGAAAGCCAAGCACTGGCAACCAAGGAATTGTACTATACCTACAAGACGCTTAACCACTTAAGGACCGGACCAATACGGACCATAATGACCAGAGGTGATTTCACAATTTGGCACTGCGCTGTTTAAACTGGAAATTGTGCGGACATGCAATGTTGTACCCAAACGAAATTTGCGTCCTTTTCTTCCCACAAATAGAGCTTTCTTTTAATGGTATTTGATTGCCTCTGCGATTTTTATTTTTTGCGATATAAGCGGAAAAATACCAAAAATTGAGAAAAAAAAAAAAACATTTTCTACTTTTTGTTATAAGAAAAATCGAATAAACTAAATTTTAGTCATACATTTAGGCCAAAATGTATTCAGCCACATGTCTTTAGTAAAAAAAATGTCAATAAGCGTATATTTATTGGTTTGCGCAAAAGTTATAGTGTCTACAAACTAGGGTACATTTACTGGAATTTACACAGCTTTTAATTTATGACTGCCTATCTCATTTCTTGAGGTGCTAAAATGGCAGGGCAGTACAACCCCCCCCCCCCCAAATGACCCAATTTTGGAAAGTAGACACCCCAAGGAAATTGCTGAGAGGCATGTTGAGCCCATTGAATATTTTTTTTTTTGTCCCAAGTGATTGAATAATGAAAAAAAATATTTTTTTACAAAAAGTTGTCACTAAATGATATATTGCTCACACATGCCATGGTTATATGTGGAATTGCACCCCAAAATACATTTTGCTGCTTCTCCCGAGTACGGGGATATCACATGTGTGGTACTTTTTGGGAGCCTAGCCACGTACGAGACCCCGAAAACCAATCACCGCCTTCAGGATTTCTAAGGGTGTAAATTTTTGATTTCACTCCTCACTACCTATCACAGTTTCGAAGGCCATAAAATGGCAAAATAGCACAAAACCCCCCCAAATGACCCCATTTTGAAAAGTAGACACCCCAAGCAATTTTCTGAGAGGCATGTTGAGTCCATGGAATATTTTTATATTTTGCCACAAGTTGCGGGAATATGACAAACTTTTTTTTTTTTGCACAAAGTTGTCACTAAATGATATATTGCTCACACATGCCATGGGCATATGTGAAATTACACCCCAAAATACATTCTGCCACTTCTCCTGAGTACGGGGATACCACATGTGTGAGACTTTTTGGGAGCCTAGCCGTGTACGGGACCCCAAAAACCAAGCACCGCCTTCAAGATTTCTAAGGGCGCAAATTTTTGATTTCACTCCTCACTACCTATCACAGTTTCGAAGGCCATAAAATGCCAAAATAGCACAAAACCCACCCAAATGACCCCATTTTGGAAAGTAAATACCCCAAGCTATATACTGAGAGGCATGTTGAGTCCATGGAATATTTTATATTTTGCCACAGGTTGCGAGAATATAACAAACTTTTTATTTTTTTGCACAAAGTTGTCACTAAATGATATATTGCTCACACATGCCATGGGCATATGTAAAATTACACCCCAAAATACATTCTGCTGCTTCTCCTGAGTACGGGGATACCACATGTGTGGGACTTTTTGGGAGCCTAGCCGCGTACGGGACCCCGAAAACCAAGCACCGTCTTCAAGATTCCTAAGGGCATAAATTTTTGATTTCACTCCTCACTACCTATCACAGTTTTGAAGGCCATAAAATGCCAAGATGGCACGAAACCCCCCCAAATGACCCCATTTTGGAAAGTAGACACCCCAAGCTATTTGCTGAGAGGCATGTTGAGCCCATTGAATCTTTTTTTTTTGTCCCAAGTGATTGAATAATGACAAAAAGAAAAAAAAATGTACAAAAAGTTGTCACTAAATTATATATTGCTCACACATGCCATGGTTATATGTGGAATTACACCCCATAATACATTTTTCTGCTTCAAAATGGGGTCATTTGGGGGGGTTTTGAACTGTCCTGGCATTTTATGCACAACATTAGGAAGCTTATGTCACACATCATCCACTCTTCTAACCACTTGAAGACAAAGCCCTTTCTGACACTTTTTGTTTACATGAAAACATATTTTTATTTTGCAAAAAAATTACGTTGAACCCCTAAACATTATATATTTTTTAAAGCAAAGGCCCTACAGATTAAAATAGTGGGAGTTGCATTTTTCTTTTTCCACACAGTATTTGCGCAGCGATTTTTCAAACGCTTTTTTTTGGGGGAAAAAATACACTTTTTTTATTTTAATGCACTAAAACACACTATATTGCCCAAATGTTTGATGAAATAAAAAAGAGGATCTTAGGCCGAGTACATGGATACCAAACACGACATGCTTTAAAATTGCGCACAAACGCGCAGCGGCGACAAACTACATACATTTTTAAAAGCCTTTAAAAGCCTTTACAGGTTACCACATTAGATTTACAGAGGAGGTCTACTGCTAAAATGACTACCCTCAATCTGACCTTCGCGGTGATACCTCACATGCACGGTGCAATTGCTGTTTACATATGACGCTAGCGTTCGCCTTTGCGCAAGAGCAGGGGGGAACAGGGGTGCTATTTATTTTATTTTTTTATTATTTATTTTGCTTTTTTTATTTTTTTTTAAACTGTTCCTTCCGTTTTTATTTATTTTTACCATTTTTATTGTTATCTCAGGGAATATAAATATCCCCTATGAGAGCAATAGGTAGTGAAAGGTACTCCTTTTTTGAAAAAAATTGGGGGGTTAGACCCTAGATCTTTCCTCTGCCCTCAAAGCATCTGACCACACCAAGATCGGTGTGATAAAATGCTTTCCCAATTTCCCAATGGCGCTGTTTATATCCGGGGGGGGCATTCCCTCCCACTGCTTGTAAAAGCAGTCTAGAGGCTAATTAGCCACTATAATTGCTTTTACATGAAAGCCGACCGCTGGCTGAAAATAATGATACCCAGATGATACCTAAACCCGCAGGCATCATTCTGGTATAACCATTCAAAGTCCAGCAACATACCAGTACGTTGCTGGTCCTTGTTGGACATGTATTGTAATCTTTTTTTTTCATGCAGCCTGTTGGCTGCATGAAAAAAAGAGGTTGATCGGTGGGTATGCCCACCATTAGAATACCTCCCTTCATCCACCCACTTCTAATGATGGGCATACATGCACCATTTATATATGCCGAAGCATGGGGGCATCTCTACCGCAAAAAAGTTATGCCGCGTACAGACGGTCAGACTTTTAAACAGGCAAGCCTCCGTCGGAATTTCGACCGTATGTACGCAGCATAAAAGGTTATGCCGCGTACATACGGTCAGATTTTCCACGGGCAAGCCTCCGTCGGAATTTTGACCGTATGTGCGTGGCATTAGGAGCAAAATCGCTCCTCCGCCCCTGCTGCCCCCATGCTTCGGCATATATGCTCTTTTTTTTTTACTGTGGTGGTGAAATCACCTCCTACAGCGTTGGAGTCACGGCTTTATGTATCGTGGGAGCAAGCGCTGTTGCTGTCAAGATAAATAAATCCGCGCTGCAACTAAATGGCGTACCTGCTAAGCAAATGATGGTTAACAATAAAACAAAGTAACATTACAGTATAACAGTAATGCCCCATACACACGATCGTTTTTCTTGCCATTTTTTTTCATGCTGTTTTTCACGTCGTTTTTTTCATGTTTCCTCTCAAGCCTGTCTTGCGTACACACGATCATTTTAAAAAACGATCAAGCAAAGCGCAGTGACGTATACCACGTACGACGGCACTATAAAGGGGAAGTTCCGCTCGAATGGCGCCACCCTTCATGTTAGTAAAGTTTGTTGAGCAACGATTCGCGCTTTTCAGCCTCGTGCTTTTCAGTCCGTTACTGCGTGACGAATGTGCTATCTCCATTACGAACGCTAGTTTTACCAGAATGAGCGCTCCCGTCTCATACTTGATTCTGAGCATGCGCGTTTTTTTTCACGTCGTTAAAGCATACACACTATCGTTTTTCACGTCGTTAAAAAAAACGACATGAAAAACGACGTGAAAAAAGAGAGCATGTTCGAAATTTTTAATGGCCGTTTTTCACGTCGTTAAAAATGCTCTGGAGCATACACAAGATCATTTTTAATGGCCATTTTTAAAAATGGCATTTTTAACGGCATGAAAAACGATCATGTGTATGGGGCATCAGACCTTACCATACCATACCTGCAAAGCAAATACCAAAAAAAAAAACTAGTAAAAAATATAAAAAAAATTTAACGCAACCTGTGCCTAAAATATATATATGCCAAAGCATGGGGGCATCCTCCCGCAAAAAAGTTATGCCGCGTACACACGGTCGGAATTTTCCACGGGCAAGCCTCCGTCGGAATTTCGACCATATGTACGCGGCATAAAAGATTATGCCGCGTACATACGGTCAGACTTTTCCACGGGCAAGCCTCCGTCTGAATTTTGACCGTATGTACGCGGCATTAGGAGCAAAATCGCTCCTCCGCCCCTGCTGCCCCCATGCTTCGGCATATATGCTCTTTTTTTTTTACTGTGGTGGTGAAATCACCTCCTACAGCGTTGGAGTCACGGCTTTATGTATCGTGGGAGCAAACGCTGTTGCTGTGAAGAAAAATAAATCCGCGCTGCAACTGAATGGCGTACCTGAAAACAAAAAGTTACATACCTGAAAAGCAAGCATGATAAAACATTGCAGAATAGAATACAGTAAAAAAGAGCAGAACAATAGAGAGAAAATAGAGAGAGAGAGAGAGAACAATAAAACGACAACTATTTTTGGTTTTTTTATTTTATATATTTTTTTTTTTACGTTTTTTTTTTTTACACTTTTTTTTTACTCAACTGTAACGGTTCGGGTCTCTCAAAATGTGATGGCATCTTGGGAGACCCTGTGTAAGTGTGTCCTGTTCTGTGCAATGCTGTACCCTACACTAAAACTTCACTTTTGTGTGGTAGCGTTCAAAACATTTACCAATGCACAGACCAGGATTGACAGGACAGAGTGGACAAAAATAACGGGTGTCACGCCTAAATCCGCGCTTGCTACAGACACGACATCTTTTTTGGGGGGCTCGTTGGGTAGGGGTACTCTCGAGGACATACGGATAATGCCTCTCATGCAGCCGGCTTACTGCATTTGGTAGGGGATGGTGAGGTGCAGAACCGCCTGGATACAGGAGTTCTGTGACTATCTCATCCTGGAATTTTAGGAGAGATAAAGTCCCGCCTGAAGATCTGTATAGCACATGAGCGTTCAGCAAAGCCAATTGAAATAAGGATAGAGACACTTTTTTGTACCAGCGTCTCGCCTTACGGGCAATGTGATACGGTGCCAACTTCTGGTCTTTGAGGTCCACCCCTCCCATATTTTGGTTATATTCGTGGACACAGAGGGGTTTCTCCACAACACCAGTCGCCGTACTAATTTGGACTGTCGTGTCTGCATGAAGGGAGGTAAGAAGGAAAACATTCTTATTATCCCCCCACTTCACAGCGAGCAAATTATTACACTTCAAGCAGGCTGTCTCCCCCAGCCTAAGACGGGAATCTACAAGCCCCTGGGGAAAGCCCAGGCGATTAGGTTGCACGGTGCCACATGCTCCAATCTGATGATCAAACAAGTGACTAAAAAGTGACACGCTCGTGTAATAATTGTCCACATACAACTGGTACCCCTTTCCGAATAAGGGTGACACCAAGTTCCACACTATCTTGCCAGCACTCCCTATGTAATCCGGGCAGTTGACCGGCTCAACCTGACTATCTTTTCCCTCATAAACCGTAAAGCTCCATACATAGCCTGTTGCCCTGTCACAGAACTTATAGAGCTTGACCCCGTATCTGGCACGCTTGCTGGGAAGGTACTGTTTGAAAGACAAGCGGCCAGAAAATTTAATCAGGGACTCATCAACGCAGACAACTTGATTGGGAATAAACAAGGCTGCAAAACGTTTGTTGAAGTGGTTTATGAGGGGCCGAATTTTGTAGAGCCGGTCGTATTCAGGGTCTCCACGTGGACGACAAAGTTCATTGTCGTTGAAGTGCATGAACCGCAAAATCTGCTCGTATCGTTTCCTGGGCATGGAGGCAGAGAACACGGGCATGTGGTCAATTGGGTGCGTGGACCAATAAGCACGTATTGACGAAAATTTATGTGTGCCCATGTTGAGGGAAAGGCCCAGAAGGGTCTTAAATTCAGAAACCGTAATTGGTCTCCAATCTCTGGCAATGGAAGGCAACTGGGGATTAGCGGCGATGAATTGACCAGCATATAAATTACTCTGGTCCACAATAGATCTATAGAGATCTTCCGTGAAAAACGGCAAATAAAAATCAAGTGGCATAAAATCAGCTGTTTCCACCTGAATACCGGGTTGGGCAGTGAATGGGGGAAGTACGGGTGCTGCAGAAGTGGTGGGGAAGCAATCAGGATAGGCGAATTCTGCAGGAAGGGCACTATGGGCACGACGGGCCTGCCTTTGTCTTCTTCTTCTTGGTGGCAGCGGGACACTACTTGTGCTTGCCACCTCGCCAGTTTGAACTGCACTTATGGGACTCGCCACATCACCACGTGATACTGCAGTGCTGGATGTACGCCCAGGCTGTACTAGGCCGCTGGTGCTTGCCAGTTCACCAGAAGGAATAGCGGCGCTAGTACTACTCTGCTCCATGATATGAGAGACCTGCGGTTCTTGCTCCTCAACAACCTCAGAAGATCGGGATCGGGGGCATCTGACCTTAGCAGGGACCTCATCTTCGTTGCCTGGGCTATCTGACATGGATCCGCTGTCTTCTACGGGAAGGTATTCTGAGCCTGAATCTGACAGATCCGTGACCTCACTGGTGTAGCGTGGGGGGGCAGGGGGGGCCGTCGCACTGGGCGCAACATTTAGGGGGGTGCCCGCCAGTATGTGTCACAGTGGCTGCCTCCGAAATGTACTATGTCTCTGTGTCCCCGTGCCCGCCGCCATGTTCAGTCTCGGGCGCCCTGTGATTGGGCGTATGAGGTCATGTGCGGGCCTCCGCTAGCAAAAGAGCTAAAAGAAGTTAGCGGAGGCCCGGCGGAAGAAAGAACCGGAGAGCGGGAGAAGAAGAAGGCGACGGAGAAGACCGGGCCCCGCTAGAAAAAGAGCTGGAAGAAGATAGCGGAGGCCCGGCAGATGAAAGAGCGCGGAGACCCCCGGAGCTGTGCCATAAATTAATTTAAAAAGCCGTGTTGTGTTTTTTCTTGAAATTTTTTTCCCACCAGGTGAATGGGTAGGGGTACGATGTACCCCATACTCATTCATATAGGGTGGGGGGCCGGGATCTGGGGGCCCCCTTATCAAGGGGGGGCTCCCGGATTCCGATAAGCCCCCCGCCCGCAGACCCCGACAACCAACGGCCAGGGTTGTTGGGAAGAGGCCCTGTCCTCATCAACATGGGGGCAGGGTGCTCTGGGGTGGGGGGCCGCAGGTCGCCCCCCTGCCCCAGAGCACCAAACCCCCCATGTTGAGGGCATGTGGCCTGGTACGGTTCAGGAGGGAGGGGGGGCGCTCTCTCGTCCCCCCCTCTTCCCCTGCGGCCTGCCAGGTTGCGTGCTCGGATAAGGGTCTGGTTTGGATTTTGGGGGGGACCCCCACGCCGTTTTTTCGGCGTAGGGGTTCCCCTTCAAATCCAGACCAGACCCAAGGGCCTGGTATGCCTCTGGAGGGGGAACCCATGCCGGTTTTTTATTTAAAATTTGGCCTGGAGTTCCCCCTCAAGATTCATACCAAACACAGTGCCTGTTATTGGCGGGGATCCAAGTCGGATCCCCGTTCATTGAAAGTCGGACATATGTCGGCTTCATGTCGCAGGGCAAAGTCGGATCCAAAGTAGGACAGATGTCGTGTCGCACTAGTGTGAACCCAGCCTCAAAGGGATGAGGTGGCAACCCTAACTACACCGCACAGCACACCTCCACTACACCGTCCAGCACACCTCCACTACACCGCCCAGCACACCTTCACTACACCGCACAGCACACCTCCACTACACCGCACAGCACACCTCCACTACACCGCACAGCACACCTCCACTACACCGCACAGCACACCTCCACTACACCGCACATCACACCTCCACTACACCGCACAGCACACCTCCCCTACACCGCACAGCACACCTCCACTACACCACACAGCACACCTTCACTACACCGCAAATCACACCTCCACTACACCGCACAGCACACCTCCACTACACCGCACAGCACACCTTCACTACACCGCACAGCACACCTCCACTACACCGCACAGCACACCTCCACTACACCGCACAGCACACCTCCACTACACCGCACAGCACACCTTCACTACACTGCACAGCACACCTTCACTACACCGCACAGCACACCTCCACTACACCGCACAGCACACCTCCACTACCCCGCACAGCACACCTCCACTACACCGCACAGCACACCTCCACTACACTGCACAGCACACCTCCACTATAAGGCGGGGGGATCATTGGAAGGTGCCACAAAAATCTCCACCTACACCGTATAGTCAGGGGCAGAGCCAATGGGGGTGTCAAAATTAGGTTTCACCTAGGGTGGCAAAAATCATTGCACCGGCCCTGGTCAGTGTAGTGTAGTGTAGTGGTCAGTGTAGTACAGTGGTCAGTATAGTGGTTAGTGTAGGAATCAGGTGGGTCAGTGTAGTGTAGTGGTCAGTGTGGGAATCAGGTAGGTCAGTGTAGTGTAGTGGTCAGTATAGTGTAGTGTAGTGGTAAGTATAGGAATCAGGTAGGTCAGTGTAGTGTAGTGGTCAGTATAGTGGTAAGTATAGGAATCAGGTAGGTCAGTGTAGTGTAGTGGTCAGTATAGTGGTAAGTATAGGAATCAGGTAGGTCAGTGTAGTGTAGTGGTCAGTATAGTGGTAAGTATAGGAATCAGGTAGGTCAGTGTAGTGTAGTGGTCAGTGTAGTGGTAATTATAGGAATCAGGTAGGTCAGTGTAGTGTAGTGGTCAGTATAGTGGTAAGTATAGGAATCAGGTAGGTCAGTGTAGTGTAGTGGTCAGTATAGTGGTAAGTATAGGAATCAGGTAGGTCAGTGTAGTGTAGTGGTCAGTATAGTGGTAAGTATAGGAATCAGGTAGGTCAGTGTAGTGTAGTGGTCAGTGTAGTGGTAAGTATAGGAATCAGGTAGGTCAGTGTAGTGTAGTGGTCAGTATAGGAATCAGGTAGGTTAGTGTAGTGGTCAGTGTAGGAATCAGGCTGGTCAATACTATTGTAGGAAGGGAAGGGATAGGACTCGGGGAGTGCTAAAAGTCCGCAGGTTAGGGGGGTGCAAATTACTTGCCTTGCCCCAGGCGCTGACAACCCATGCTACGCCACTGTGTGACCTCCTCTTCACTATCTGTCATGCTCAGAATCTCGTAGGCCTCTTTACCAGTGTACCTTCGATTTGCCATTTTGGGCTCTAAATTTAGGGGTACACTAGTAAAATTCACAGGAAAAAAAGCACCTGACTGTCGACAGCAAATATATCAAACGCTACAAAAAAAAACTGTTAGCGATCGCAGGGATCAGGCTTGACTCTGCGAACGTTGCAGTTATGTATGTTGTGTTTGGTAGGTTACAGTGATCGATCGATACTGCACTTGGGTGGGCTGGGCTGGGCTGGGCGGAGGGGCTAAACTCAGGTGCTAGCAGGTATCTGGGCTGATCCCGCTAACACTGCGTTTTTGGGAACCCTAAACCGCTGGGGACGCTAGTATAGATCTGATCAGATACTATACCACTAAGGGAGGTGTATGCTTTGCGCGTGGGTGTTAGCATTACTGGCACTAACCTGACGCAGCCTGGGGGCGACGCAGACCCTCTCTGAGTCTAAAACCTAATTGATATCACCCGACGGGCGATCAGGGGGTTAAACCTTTATTGGGTTATATACGGCAGGTGCCCTGATGCTATAAAAAGCAAACTAACCAACCAGCGTCACCCCTAACACTTATATGGTGATCACTGGTGAAAGGGTTAACTAGGGGCAATCAGGGGGTTAAAACCTTTATTAGGTTATATATGGGGGTACCTGACGCTATATAAAAACCTGACGGGTAACTAAATAACTAACTGGCTAACCAGTGTCACCACTGACACTTATACAGTGATCACTGGTGAAAGGGTTAACTCTAGCGGCAATTAGGGGGTTAAAATAATATATGGGGGTACCTGACGCTATAAAAACCTGCGGCGAACCTAAAAATAAATAACTGGCTATCTAGGGCACCACCGACACTAATACAGCAATCGAAAAACGATCGCTTTGTGACGCTGGCGTTAGGGGGTGAAAGGGTTACCTGGGGGACGATCAAGGGGTTAAACCTTTATTAGGGGGGGTTAGGGGGCTACGCTGGACCTAAAGGGGCCTAAACCTAACTGCCCTGCAACTGTTTACTGTCACAAATGACACTGATTGCAGCGATCAGTAAAAAAAAAATGACCACTGCAAACGGTGCACTGTGACTGGGGGTACTGGGGGTGATCTGGGGGTGACTGGGGGGTGTAAGTGTGCCTACATGTACTGGTGTCAGTGTAGTGTTGGTGCACTTACTGTGAGATGTCTTCTCTCCTCGCGCCGGAACGAAAAGGAGAGATGACATCACTTCCTCTGCCTGTGTTTACATTACACAGGCAGAGGAAGATTCTCATTCGCCGGGAGCGATCGCGAGGGGGTGGCCGGAAACGAATGACCATCCACTCATCACGGATCGCTCCCGCACCGAGAACCATCTCTCGCTGTACCGGAGGGGGGTCCGATTGGACCCCCCACTAGGGTTGCCACCTCATCCCTTTAAATCCGAACACATATGAATTACACAGGTTCTGAATCTAATTTAATGCAGATAAGGCACCAAGTGAGTTTAATTACCACCTTAATCAGCCACAGAACCTGTGTAAGTAATATGTGTTCGGGTTTAAAGGGATGAGGTGGCAACCCTACCCCCCACCCATACGAAGGCAGTCACGTACAGGTAAGTGATTGTGCCTGTCCGTGCCATTTTGCCGACGTATATATACAGTGAGCGGTCGTTAAGTGGTTAATAACATTTTGCCAAAGCTACTGTCAAAAATCTCTGAAAGGCGTCTATTGTTTTTCCAGATCCAGGCCTTCTAGGAAGTCCATTCCATTCTCTTAAGGCGACAGCATGCAAGTTAGACCTTTCATGAACGGCAGCCATCGCTTGTAATTTTCTTTAGTAAATCTTCTATTGGATGCATCTTTGGGGAAAACAAAATAGTTGGCAAATATATTGACTATTATTTGCAACCACTGGTGTTGGGCACCCCGTCTTTCCTCAAAGACACCAAGCACGTTATTAACCTGCTTGGTAAGATTGAGTGGAAGGCCTCCTACTTACTTATTACGGCTGATGTCGCATCCCTCTACACGGCCATCTCTCATGATTTGGGTCATGAGGTGGTGCGACATTTTCTTTATCGTGACTCCAGCATCTCCGTCACGCAGTGTAACTTCGTGATGGAGTTGCTGGACTTCGCGATGAAGCATAACTATTTCTGGCACAGTGGTAAACACTATCTCCAGATTAGGGGTGTGGCCATGGGGGCTAAATTTGCCCCCAGTATGGCCAACCTCTTTATGGCCAAGTGGGAAGAGGATGTAGTACTTTGTGAAAGTCCACCCAATTTAATCTTTTGGAAAAGATTTATTGATGACATCCTGTTTGTCTGGGACGGTGATGTTGAATCAGCTAATTCTTATCTGTCTTTCTTAAACAGTAACGACAGGGGCATCATTCTTAATCACAAGATCAGTCCCATTCAGATTCATTTTCTGGATCTCAATGTTTCAATAGTGGATAACAGGATTGTCACGTCTACCTTTTTCAAACCGACAGACAGGAACGGTTATATTCCTTTGGATTCATGTCACCATAGTTCCTGGCTGTCGGCGGTTCCGAAGGGCCAATTCTTGCGTTTAAAGCGCAATTGTACCGATCTGGAACAATATCGTAAAGAGGCAGAAATTCTTAAACAAAGATTCATAGCCAAGGGATATGATGTTGCCAGATTGGATTCTGTCATTACAGAGGTGGGCCTTATGCTGCGTACACACGATCGTGATTCACGGCGGTGAAAACACCGCCGTGAATCACGACATGAAAAAAAATGAAAAACGAGGGAACGGCATGTTTCCCTACACATGACCGTTTTTCCCGTCATTTTTTTCTTTGTCGAGAAAAACGACCGTGTGTGGGCTCCGTGGCAGTGATTCCCTATGGGAAAACTGCAGCGGAAAAAAATGCTGGAAAAAACGATGAGAAAAATTAGAACATGTTCTAATTTTTCTCATCGTGATTAATGCCGTTTTTCCCAACGGGAAAAACGGCAAAAAGCCCACAGACGATCGTTTTTCTCGTCCAAAGGAAAAAATGTCATTTTTCCCGACGGGAAAAATGATCGTGTGTACGCGGCATTAGAGATAGACAGACACTTCTGTGTGACAGACCTCCAGAAGTAGAAAATAGGGAGGACTTTGGCTTAGCTTTTCTGACTACATATTCGAGCCAACATTGGGCCATAAAAAGGATTATCAAAAGACATTGGTCGGTTTTAAAGAACGACCGAGTACTGGGTCCTCTATTGTCTAATACCCCGAGAGTACTCTTCAGGGGTGCTTCTAACCTAAGACACCTAATAGCACCCAATGTACCAGATCCTCCAACCCGTCCGTCCTTTTTTGGGGACCTAAAGGGATTTTACCCCTGTAGACGATGCAAAGTCTGTAAGGTTAATGCTCTCCAGGGTAGAAGAACTATTGAGTTCACTTCATCAGGAACAGGAGTCACATATCCCATCAGGTCCTTTATAACCTGCACTACAAAATGCGTGGTGTACCTTCTGTGGTGCCCATGCGGTTTGGAATACGTTGGTCGGACCACTAGAAAACTGAGTATTAGATTGGGAGAACACATCACCAATATAAAAAATGGTTTTGACAAACATAGTGTGTCTAAGCATTATGATCTTGTACATAACAGAAATCCAAAAGGTACCATTTTCATTGGTTTAGAGAAATATGTGCCCCACTGGAGAGGTGGGAATGGCAAAAGAAGCATCTCTAGATCTGAAACCAGTTGGATACACAAATTAGGTTGTCACACACCGGGTGGCCTCAATGTGGAATGGGATATAAATTGCTTCATTAACAATGGGTGATGTATTTTCTATTCTACCTGAAGCAATTTATTCCTATTCTTTTACAATTATGATCTGAGTTTTAATCCATCGAAATGTTTTTTTTGGGGCCCGATTAATTAACATATGAAACGAATGTTTTTAAAAAAAAGATTTATATATATCAAGTGTTAACTTGTTTTAGAATAATCTCTGAACAAATGTTTTTTTGAAAACAGTTACACTATGATCCACAAGATGTCACTGTGGAGACTAGATTAAAATTGGTGCAATTTCCGGAGGCTCCACTAGGGGTCATAGTGTAACTATGTCTATGTTTAGACCTATGCATTGAGAGATCAATGTAGAGGCTAATATTTGCTCCGTCTGTCAATCTGACATGTAGCCAATGAGAGAACCCCTAGTGGGCCCTTTGGCTACAAATAGCATGTGCGCGCCTGTATGGGCGTGCCCCTGATGATGTCAGATGTGACGAAATGGCGTAGGGCGACACGCACATGCACTGCGCACGCGTGAATGGTCTTTGACAGAAACTCGGAGCAATTTACTTCCTTGCAAGGATTTTCTCTTTTATTATTTTATGCATATAGGAGAACTGTACTTTCTCTTGTACATTTTTTTAAATCGAATTAAAACTTCCTTGATGAACTCTACACTATGGAAAGTTCTTTTTTCTTTTTTGGATTTCGTTTCATCTGCTGAGGATTATTCACTCTGATTCATCAAGAGTGTTTCCCATTTCTGGATTGGATCAGCTGTGCAGACACGTCTCTGGAGACTCGCCTTCTGTGAATGGAGTGTTCCCACTGCAGTCTTCCTGCCTCCCATGGAGTGAACATCGCTCTGCTAAGCTTGTTTTGACCCCCCTGGGAAGGGCGGTCACAGGCTGTTTGGTAAGCCTTCATTTCTCACTTTGGTGGCGGGATCTTCACTTATTGTTGGAATAATATCTACCAGTTTTATTGGATATTTTCTCTGTGGAACTTTCATCATCCAATTAGAGGGAAGACCCACTACACATTCAATTATTCGCTCTTCATGTGCATTTATGAACTTTATTTGTTTATTTGTGCTGTTTACTTGTGTTTTTGATACTTTTTTCACTTATTTAATTCACTGTATAGACATACACAGTTTTTTTTCCAGCGCTACACTATTTTGTATATCCATTTTTGTTTGTACCTTATATCAAGGTTTTTTTTGGTGTTAGCAGCAGGTTTCCTTAAGGGACTTATTCATTTATTTATTACTTCACATTATTTTGCACCTAGCGCGAATTTTTCTTTTTATAATCACAGTTTTTTTGCTTTGCAGGACCTTTCCTGACAATAGCATGCCTTAGTGATGTTGTGAGAACAGCTGTCCAATCAGCTGGATCAGACAAATCAAGAGTTTCCAAAGTAGAACATGGTTCCACCAGCACCAGTTCTTCTCTTTCTTCATCAGTTGATCCTTCTGCATCAATAGTCTTTTCAAGTAAAACAGTGTGTGTGTAAGGGATGTCAAATTCAGGTACCCCATATAAAAAAGGATTATAGTTCTGTCATTGAGAAAGTAAAACTCATGGCATTTCTATTAAATCACCAGTAGATGTCAGCATAGAGTGAAAAGCCTGAATGACATAGAGCACATTCTAATGAAACCACTGCTAAGCAGGGGGAACCAAAGGGACTGACCTTTGTTTCTGGTGGGAACTGAATAGCAGTTGCTACTTGGTCTATCAGTCTATAAGGCATTGCAGGCAAGAAGGAGCCTATTTAAGGCTATAAATATGGCAAAATGTATTTCATTTACATCCATGTGATCAGTAAAGGCTGCTGTGTGATTAAATAACATATCAACAAATGTACAGTTGTTTAATTTTTTTCTATGAGGACGTTATTCCTGTATGTGAATGTTATTATTATAGATATAGATGTGTATTATTATGTAGTAACGGAATAGCAGTTGCTAGCTACCTGGTCTATCAGTCTGAAGGTCATGTGTTTGTGTTATTGCAGAAATTTTTCAATAAAAACACTTCTGGTTTCACCCGGTCTGCTCCCTTCGCACATCGGAATTATTGACCATACTTTCAGCATATGTGCAATCCCGGACAGGTGGTAACCCTATGAGACAGGCTGACTGTAAAGTCCAGATGATGTTGAAGATTCCTCATAAATATCTACTTGTACGGATCTTCTTCCACATTGAATACTTGTTCTGATGCTGGAGTATCTTGCTTTCTGATTTTGATTGAGGACTAGACATGTGCATTCGTTTTCGTCCGAATGCATTTTCGTCCGAATTTCAGGTATTTTCGTTATCGTTTTAACAAACGAAAACGAAAGCACAGAATACGAAAACCGAAAGATCCGACATAAACAAATGCTTTATTTTCGTTTTCGTTGCGACAACAGTTCGATATAGATAGGAGATTCGACACGACGCTAACAATAACAATCTGTATCTATCGAACCTGTGGTCGAATGTGCCTAACCTTAACTTCCAAGATTAATCTACATAGAGAGAAAAGATTCGACATAGAGAGAAAGGATTCGACATTATAGAGAGAATAGATTCGACATTATAGAGAATAGATTCGACATTATAGAGAGAAAAGATTCGACATAGAGAGAAAGGATTTGACATTATAGAGAGAATAGATTCGACATTATAGAGAATAGATTCGACATTATAGAGAGAAAAGATTCGACATAGAGAGAAAGGATTCGACATTATAGAGAGAATAGATTCGACATTATAGAGAATAGATTCGACATTATAGAGAGAAAAGATTCGACATAGAGAGAAAGGATTCGACATTATAGAGAGAATAGATTCGACATTATAGAGAATAGATTCGACATTATAGAGAGAAAAGATTCGACATAGAGAGAAAGGATTCGACATTATAGAGAGAATAGATTCGACATTATAGAGAATAGATTCGACATTATAGAGAGAAAAGATTCGACATAGAGAGAAAGGATTCGACATTATAGAGAGAATAGATTTGACATTATAGAGAATAGATTCGACATTATAGAGAGAAAAGATTCGATATAGGGAAAAAAGATAATTTGCTGCTGGAATTGGGTGGGGGAAGTAAACTAAAAATAATGATGATGATGAATGTTATTGGCTGATTGTAACCAAAGAGGAGGAGCAGTAAAATAGCTAGAACTAAGTACACATGTACAGCCAACTTACTTTCACTTACGATTGCTAGCAGAGAGAGACACACACGCTGAATCATTTCAGAAGACAGTTAATCTTGCTGGTCCGTTTTTCAGAGAACCTGAATTATTAGCAATTAAGCATAAGCACAAGCTACAGATCAAGTTCACTTTTTCATAATAATCTGCTGCTATTGTGTTAGTGTTGTGAACTACTAGTGAACTTGCTAGTATTGTGATAGCCTCAGAGGCTGCCCGTGTTGTGGAGGGGGAGGGGGTTTATTATTATAGATTCTATATTATAGA
Source organism: Rana muscosa (assembly GCA_029206835.1). NCBI lineage: Eukaryota > Metazoa > Chordata > Amphibia > Anura > Ranidae > Rana > Rana muscosa. The sequence goes on from CM055117.1 coordinate 190,749,496, forward strand.
TTGAGATTCTATATAAGTTCTATATACCCTATCTTGTTACCTGTCTGATCAGTGATCACTATCACCAGTCCATTTTCTATTTGAACTATATACAGCAACAGCAATGTACCATTCTATGAGAAAAGTGAAGGCAGGTAGAGGTAATGGTCGCGGTCGTGGTGGACTCCTTGCTAAAAAAAAGTGGCAAGGTCTCTGCTACTAGTGTCTCTGACACTTCTGCCGCCACAAACATGCTATCCTCAACAGTGGATGTCACCACCACTGCCACCAGCAAAGCTAGTTCCACCACCACCAGTTCTACTATTAGTTTTCCTCCTGCCAGACCACCAACATCTGCTGCCGCTTCCACTGCCAATACAGCGCCTTCTTCTACAGGTGTCATGGCTTCCTATTTTTATGGGATAGGCAAGAAACATAGTATAAAACAAGTGGAGTTGCCGATACAATCACCACCACCAATGACACTGCCAGTGCCACTGCCCAGCTCCCCAAAGAAGCAATTGAGGGAGACATCAGCAGAGACAGAGTGTGAGACGTTTTCTTCATTGCCCCAAGAGAATGATTTTGAATGTGAGGCTCCTCTTTCCCCAACCACTGCAGACGTTTTATACAGTCTTACCCCACAAGAGTTACAGCATGACTTAGAGAAAGTGCAAGAGGGATTTTCTGTGAGGAGTAGGACAGGGAGCAGTTCACTTTTTTCATCTGCTGCTAACTCCCCTTCTCCCTCTGTTATTATAGAGGAAGAATCCTGTGATGATAACACCGACCTCCCCAGCACCCCTGCCATTAGCACTAGTTCACCAAGTGTAACTGTAGTGGCAACAGCTTCCACCACTGGTGTGCTATCTGCTGCAGCTATATCAGCCCATACTAGAGATCAACAGGGTCAAGGGGCTTCATCCCGCCGCAGCAACGTTTGGAAATACTTTCAAACATTGGAAGGCGGGTTCTTTGCAAAGTGCAAATTGTGTGGGAAGCAAGTGAGTAGGGGTAAAAAGTTGGGACATTTAACCAATGCTGGTATGAACCTACACATTAAAAATTACCACCACTCTACTTTACTGCGGGCAGAGGCAGAAAAAGAAGATGGTAGCGCAGGAAGCAGCATAACGGACTCTGAATGTACTGGTGGTACCTCTTCAACCACACCACTTACTCAGAGCACAGCCAATAGAGAGGGTTCGTTTAAGACAAGCCGTACACGTGCAGTAGTTCCACTGCAGACCCAATCAGGCTCCTCATCCTCCCAAGGACATTATCAGCCTACCCTAGATAGTTTTGTTGGCTTTAGTTCCAAGGGCATGTCAAAACAGCAGGCCAACAAGATCACCCGCCTCATTGGCCAATTCATTGCTGTTGGAGGAGCCTCTTTTCGCATGATTGAAGGGGAGCCGTTTAAACAGCTCATGCATGCCCTTGCTCCACGATACGTTGTTCCTGCGCGAACAACTTTCAGCAGAAAGATTATTCCAGCACTATACCATTCGTGCGTTGCAGTATTGAAGGAAAAAATGGCCAAAGCCGAGGGTCAGACAATTCATTTGACCACTGATTTGTGGACAGCTCCCAGCGGTCAACACGCTTTCCTGTCTTTGACTGCACACTGGTGGCAGGCCACTGTGCCTGTTGGTGGTGGCACTAGTGTAAGTGTTCAAACTTCATCAGGACGGTCTGCAGCGCAAGACCAGCAGGGTTATCAAGCTTTCCTGCTTCCGACAGAAGTCCGCGATGACAAACACAGCTCTGCCAATATATTGCGAGCAATTAGATCAATGTTGGCCAATTGGTTTGGAGAGCTGGCAGTCACCAATGTTTCTGTTGGGTTCATAGTGACAGACGGAGGTTCAAACATGGTTAAAGCGCTCAAAGATGGATCTTTTGTCGGTGTCCGCTGTTCTGCACACATACTGCATTTAGTGGTCAAGGGTGCAATCCCAGTGGAGAAAAACAACAAGATTGCTCAAATCTTGGACCTTTGCAGGAAGATTGCAGGGCATTTCCACCGCAGTGTAGGGGCTAGTCAACTGTTGAGGGAGGAGCAAGAACAATCAGGGCTCCCCCCCCATACATCGACTGAAACAAGATGTCAGCACCCGGTGGAACTATACCCTGGAAATGCTGGAACGCATTTTGGAGCAAAAGACAGCCATCCACAATCTATCATCCCGCCACAGCATTGGGATTGATTCCACACTGGGACGTGATGACTGGTGTATAATTGGGCAGCTCGTTTCTGTCTTAAAACCCTTTCGGAATGTGACGGAAAACTTGAGTCAGAGCAATGCCAGCCTAGGACAGGTCATACCCTTGTTTACCTATCTCATAGATAAGATGGGATCGTTCCTAGAAAACAGTGAGCCTCTTTGTGGCAGCCCACTTCATGCCGATGTAGCATCTTTCATCAGAAAACTACAAGCCAACTTAAAAGATTGGCTAAATGATCGTGTCCGCAAAAGCCCTGAACTCATGCTGGCTTCCCTATGTGATCCCAGGATCAAAGGTAAACTGTCACTCAGAGACAACAGCCTCTCCTACTGGAAAGAAAAATTGATTGAAAGGGTCCGTAATTTGCAGCAACAGAGATGTATGCCGGATGAGGCCAGTTTGGAAGATTCACCTGCCATGTCTGTTATTCCAAGACCTGGCACCATCACTCAAAAACAACCAAGTGGAGCATCTGCATGTTGGGTAGAGGCACTTGACAATCTGGTGGATGCAGGTCAAGCAGCAGGTAATCGAGAAGAGAGCAGTGCCTCTGAAATGGTCAGGGCCTACCTATATGAAGCACCTTTGCTTCCTTCAGAGGACCCTTTGACCTATTGGGATAGTAAGAAAAGTTTGTGGCCTGGTCTTTGTCTGGTTGCCCAGCAACTACTATCCTGTCCTCCAACCACTGTGCAAAGTGAGAGAGTTTTCTCTATTACTGGGAACATCCTTAATCCACACCGTGCACAACTGACACCCCATTTGATGGAACAAATAACTTTCCTGAAATTTAACCTCCCCAAGCTTGGTTACCCTACCCTTAACTTGTGAGACCTGAATCATTATCACCATGTGAAGATAGATGGGACTCAGAGGAACCATCCAAATGTTGAGAAAAATACATTTTTTTTCTTACCACTTGACAATAGCAGTTGTCTTTAGTGTGACCCCAAGATTTAAATAGAATTATATTGTTTTAAGCAATCCAAATTTTTCCCTTTATTCCTTCCATCACCCTTTTTTGTAATGAGTGTTGTGTAGAGTGACTAGAGTGTGCGTGATTGTATGAATGAATGTTGTGTGAATGGACAGTAGCAAGGGTTGAAGCCTTGACGTGGCGCTACTGCTCACGTGTTGCTGTCTTTGTAAATACAAATAGCAACGTGTGCTAATTTAACCATTTTTGTATGATGGTCTGGAAATAAGAGACAATGATTAAAGATGACCTCAACAGCATGACAGTTCCTCTGTCAACTCAAGGATCAGAATTTGTTACCAACACAACATAGAACAAAGAAGCATACAGCTGGAAACGTGACTCTATGCAAGATAGACTAGTTGGTCACTGCTGAACTGCATCCAGATGCCCAGGACCCCTCCCATTTGCCATCTCTGACCCTGGGGACACCAGGGCCCTCTCTGATCCTCCACCTGTTCCATGACCATCTGCAATTGTCCGAAGTCACCAGTGTGAGTAATCTACCCTGCTGCCATGTTACTCAAGCCCTGGAAATGATGACTGCCCTTTGAACTGTTGCCCCTTGTGATTGCGCTCGCCTGGGAACCTCTGGCCGGTTAACTGTTGCCCTCATGATTGCAAGCCTGCAACCTATGCCCTGTGAACTGTTGAGGACTGTATGGTTAACCCTTGCTGTTACTATCTGCTGTGTATTCTGAAGGGATGAGCTTCGTGTTCGAGTCGAACATACGTTTGACTCGAACATCGGCTGTTCGATCGTTCGCCGAAGATAGAATGTTTTGGGCCGTTCGCGACAAATTCGAGTGACGCGAACGGCCCACAATACACTGCGCCATCGCAGTGCAATCCCGGCGCTGTGATTGGCCAAGCATGCACTGTGACCCCGCATGCTTGGCCAATCACAGCGCTGGCAGTGAGGAGAGCCATAATTGGCCACAGGCAGGATGCCTGTGGCCAATTATAGCTCAGGGGGGTTTAGTACATGCCCCACACTATAAAAGCCCGCCAGCGTGACGGCCTTGTGTAGTGTGTTGGCGTGCAGGGAGAGAGAAGGATAGGCAGGGACAGTGTCAGTGATATTCTTTGCTAAACTTTGTGCATTTACAGTGTGTTGGTACAGGAACAGAGAAGGATAGGCAGGGACAGTGTCAGTGATATTCTTTGCTAAACCTTGTGCATTTACAGTGTGTTGGTACAGGGACAGAGAAGGATAGGCAGGGACAGTGTCAGTGATATTCTTTGCTAAACCTTGTGCATTTACAGTGTGTTGGTACAGGGACAGAGAAGGATAGGCAGGGACAGTGTCAGTGATATTCTTTGCTAAACCTTGTGCATTTACAGTGTGTTGGTACAGGGACAGAGAAGGATAGGCAGGGACAGTGTCAGTGATATTCTTTGCTAAACCTTGTGCATTTACAGTGTGTTGGTACAGGGACAGAGAAGTATAGGCAGGGGACAGTGTCATTTTTGCTGAGCCTTCTGCACAGTATACACCTGTATATCCGTCATTGCTGTTCTCAAATACAGGCATCTGCAGGAGTTAGTGGCACAGTATACACCTGTATATACCCGTCATTGCTGTTCTATAATATTACTGTTCAAAATTACAAACAGATTCTACTTGTTCAGAGTATATAGGGCCTTTTTTATTTTGTGTGCGGGGTTCCCCTTAATATCCATACAAGACCCAAAGGGGCTGGTAATGGGCTGGGGTAGGGGGGGGGGGTGATGGGGTAGCCATGCCATTTTTCTTAAAGATTTTCATCCATATTACCGGGACCAGACATTACATTAAAGCCGCAAGCAGTTTTAAATGGCTTTTTTTCCTTTACAAATGTCATTTTGTGCAGGGACAGTTCTAAACACGGGAAACACATGCCACTTCACAGGCATACTTTAGACACCCCCCAGGTACGATATATAAAGGAATATTTGACTTTTTTTTTTCTCACTTTATGCATCATTAAAATGACTGCTCCCGAAAAACGGCCGTTTTTAAAACTTCGTTTTCCATTGATACATGTCCCCTGGGGGAGAACCCGGGTTCCCAACCCCTTTTTAGGACAATAACATGCATATTAGTCATTATAACCACTTCTCTACTGTGCACAAAAACCCCCTTCCTGCCCAGGCCATTTTTCAGCTTTCCGCGCTGTCACAATAGGAATGACAATTGCGCGGTCGTGCGACATGGCTCCCAAACGAAATTTGCGTCCTTTTTTTCCCACAAATAGAGCTTTCTTTTGGTGGTATTTGATCACCTCTGCGGTTTTTATTTTTTGCGCTATAAACAAAAGAAGAGCATCCAGTTTGGAAAAAAAACACTATTTTTACTTTTTGCTATAATAAATACCCATTTTTTTTTTAAATAACATTTTCCTCAGTTTAGGCCGATACGTATTCTTCTACATATTTTTGGTAAAAAAAAAAAAAAAAAAAAAAAAAAAATCGCAATAAGCGCGTATTGATTGGTTTGCGCAAAAGTTATAGCGTCTACAAAATAGGGGATAGATTTATAGCATTTTTTTTTTTTTTTATTAGTAATGGCGGCAATCTGCGATTTTTTTATTGTGACTGCAATATTGCGGCGGACACATCGGACACTTTTGACACATTTTTGGGACCATTCACATTTATACAGCGATCCCTGCTATAAAAATGCATTGATTACTGTATAAATGTGATTGGCAGGGAAGGGGTTAACCACTAGGGGGCAGGAAGGGGTTAAATATGTTCCCTCAAAGTGTTCTTACTGTGGGGGGAGGGGACTGACTGGGGGAGGTGACCGATGGTTGTCCCTATGTACAAGGGACACACCATCGGTCCCCTCTCCCTCACAGGACGTGGATCTCTGTGTTTACACGCAGAGATCCACTTTCCTGCTCGTTTCCCGGGCAATCGCGGGTGCCCGGTGACAATCGCGGCCGCCGGCCACGCGCACCAGGGACTTGTGAACGCGGCGGGCGCGCGTGCGCCGCTGGCGGCTCGCGCGCGCCTCCTAGCTTGTTTTAAAGGGAGGACGTCATATGACGTCCTCCCAGAACGAGAGTATCCTCCGCCCGCCGTCTATTGACAGTGGGCGGGGGACAAGTGGATAATTAGCACTTTAGATTTAGAACGTTCGCATCCATTGTATTTAATAGGGTTCTAACGTTCGTGCGAACTTTCGGTCCGTTCGCGGGTTCTGGTGCGAACCGAACCGGGGGGTGTTCGGCTCATCCCTAGTATTCTGGTGGGGGGAAAGCTGAACGGCGTGACTGGACACAAGATAAATGGAATTACCCTTTGCACATTGAAATAGTGTAGAAAGAAATCTCTTAAATTTTCTAAGTTCAGCCTGATGGTTAAATGTAGAAAAGACAATTATAAGGCCTCTAGTAAGTTAGTAACAATAAATGGACTAGTTCATTTAGATAAACATCACACAATGATTAATGAACCTAACAAGGAAAGCAAGATTCAAGAAAACAATTAGTTCTGAACAAAAACATTTTTATTTTTAACATAAAAAAAAAAAAAATATATAAAAAATTAGGAAAAAATATTCTCCCCCAACCTGGTGACCAGTCGCTGTAGGGACATATTGATGGCAGCCATCTGTTCACTGAGGTACCTAGTAGCCTCCAGTTGGCTCCTAAGGCTGCGTTGGTACCTCTCCAGAGCCACATAGTGACGGAGCTGCCGGCGATTGTGGAGGGCCAAAGAGTGACATAGCCTCCTGGTTTCGGCATATTGTCTCTCTTGGACCTCCACAATGCGTCGCAGATACGCATTCACATGTGGCTCTGGAGGGGGGATGTGTACTGGAGCGGCTGGAGAATCCTCACCAGGACGCACTGGGGAGGAGGCACTAATGGGTGTGTCCAGGTGGGGGGATAGTGAAGGGTGGAGGAGAACATGCGCCGGAGAAACCGCTGGGGAGGAAGGACAATCACCAGACGCGGGCAGGTCCAGGCCTTCGTCCACCGGGTGGAGGTGAAGGATGAAGACTTCACCTGTGAAGAAAAGAAAATACATTAGATAGATAATACAATACACATGACTTCTTCACCCTAACATTATATAAAGACAATTATCTCAAAACGCTTGTAGACAATCATGTAACATCTTGAGATGTTTTCACTTCTACATACCAGTTTTCCATTTTTGATATTCAGTGAGATGCACCTAATCAATTTGTGTGTAGGAGATAGTGGTGTCTGTGTCAATTTGCTGCGTCATCCCAGGTTTGCTGAGCTGTGCAGGAAGGTGTAGTACTTTACTGTACTCTGACCGGGGCGGAGCTGAGTGTCCTCCCCGGCCAGAGTACAAAGGGATTCCCCTCTACACATCGAGCAGTGTAAAGGAGAATCTCCCAAAAATTTTATCCGCTTGGTCGCACGGCCGGCTTGAGAAAATCTTAAGGTGTAATGGATGCCTAAGTGCTGACTGTGACAGAACCCACTGTCACTGTGTGTTTTGGAAGGGACTGAGGGCTGGCCTCTTACCCACAGATTATGGCCCAGAAGAGACTGAGAGACTTGGGGAAAGCTGGTATTGAGAAAATGTAATGTAATGCTACATCCCTTCTCCCCCCCCCATCCCCCCTCTTGTTGCTGTGCTTAATTGTGTTGGTTCATGGCACATAGACAATGGTCTGGACTGCAGACATCTCTCCGCAGGGGATGTGTATTGAAGGGCTGCCTGCTTACCATAATCCCTTTATGTTTAACTGTAGTCTCTGTTTCAATGTTCAGTTCCCATTGGTTCTTCCTTGTCCCCTACCACCCCTCTATGACAAGGCTAAGGGGAGTGTCCCTAACTGTGTGTAAAAGTGTATGTTTTGGATTTAATAAACTGTTGATGCTCTGCATGTTTAACCCTCAACACCTGTGTGGATTGTCTCGTGATTGAGGGGTTAAGGGCTGGTTATGGCGAATCTGCAGGCTGCAGGTGCATTTGGAGGACAGGAGACACAGGTCTGGCGGATGTTCCCACCTGGGGTATCTGAGATCCGTCACACTGACCACTAACTACTCTACCTCATCCAGACTGATTGACTGTCGCAAATATGGAAGATCAGTTGCACTTGCAGAAAAACATATCAGCTATACCAGCTATTAACATTACACTCACCAAAGAGAAGCCATTCAAGCCATTGCATTAGGGATGACCTAACAAAAAGTTGTTTAATAAAATATAGCAGGCTACTTTTTAAAGTTGATAATTTTATATAGCCACTGATTGAATAAGCCCCACTTCTGTTCTAGGCTAGGTAGGTTACTCACTCCTGGTCTAGGCTAGGAGGTATAACAGAGAATTTACAATTACTGAACCTCCCTGAGCCTTCAAGACCTATGCAAGACTCAACTTCTTATAGATATTTGCCTGCACAAAGATCTACGAGGTCATTTACAATTTTTTGCTTTATATCAGGGGTCTCCAAACTTTTCAAAAAAAGGGCCAGTTTATTTTCCTTCAGACTCTAGGGGGGCCGGATTGTGGCCAACAGGGGCAGAAAATGTCATGGGCCCATCATCAGTGAGAATAAATATGGCCTCAGGGTTGGTGGTCAATAGGAGTGGTGCCCCTATTAGTAGGAGGAATAGTATCCCATCATTAGTATCCATAGAAGAAAAAAATGCCCCATTGTTGGTGTGAGTGGGAGAATTAGTGCCCCAAGGGCCGGATAAAAGCTACCAAAGGGCCACATCTGGCCCTCGGGCCACAGTTTGGAGACCCCTGCTTTAGATGATGCCAAAGAGGAGGCACCAGACATCATGAGGAAAGTGTTAATGCATGAATTAGGGGCATGCCGGAGATTGACCATGTCCAGGGACTGCCAGCCAATAGCTGGAGATTCTTGTCTGACACACCCCTTCCAGCCTGCTGTGTTATTCACGATGATTAACAGTGATTGGCTCAGACTGGGAACCTGAACTGCAGCAAGAAGCTGGCGTGATCAGGGAAGTGACATTGAGGAAATAACAAGCACAGGTCACGCTAACGGGAAGACTGGAATCAGCTGCAAAGGGGGACTAATAATTAATAATTCCAGCTAAACCGAAGCCTTGGAGAATAAATCACAACCATTGCTAGACAAGGTTTGCCATCAGCATTTCATATTTAAAATACTATATTTGCCTGGAAAATACAAAAAAAGTTATACTTACTCCCTGGATCTGCCGCGTCTGGCTGTTCACCAGCTTCCGCATCCCCAGCAGCCTCTACAGTGCAGGTCTCCTCCACCTCCTGCTCAGCCTCAGCAGCTGTTGATTATGATTAATATAGAAAAGAACATTACAATCTGCAGTGTACAACAATCTCACACATTAGTACAAGAACATTGAAACATGTATGATCACTCAGCAGACACCAGCAAGATTATACTAACTTACATGTGGGCGTTGTCGCCTCAGCCTCCTCCTCCTGAGTCTCCCCCTCTGATTGGATGACACCTATTTAATATAAAGGAGAAATGATGAACGTTACAATGTTCAAGCTTCAAATTACTATAAATAAATACTGTATATAGATAAAATTAATTATCCATTAGCATGGCAGTACAGGTCAGGTCACTAACGTTTATCTACAAGGCAGGGACATGCATACAACCATTTAGAAAAAATCTCTAAAAAAAAAAAAACGAGGCACTTACCTGTCCTGGTTCCAGCGGCGAGTGCTAGGTGCACCGCCACTGATCAGGTGCCTCAGTTCAGAGCAGCGACGTTCTGTCAGATTGCGTAAGTTACGCAAGCGGTTGCGTTACCTGACAGAAGGTTGCAGAGGCTCTACCTGTCACTGCTTGAGCGAGAAGCAATGACACTGGAATCGACAATGGAAGGCTGGACAAATGGAAAAGGACCCACTGTATTAGTGTCACTACTACACTACTTACTGGGCGTTGATGACATGGAGGACTCCTGCTCCTCCGCCCTCCACCTCCGGCGGCGCTGGGACTGGATTCGATCTTTAAATAAAATCAAACACAATATGGTAAATGTCGGATGCTTGACAAAAAAAATGTCCTGCACAATGCAATGCTGACACCAACCCTGATGAGCCAGGAGATGGGTGATCTCATCCTCCCCTATACCTGCTAACAGCTCTGCCTCATGGGGGAGGAGAGGCACCTGCTTCCCTCTGCGCCCCAACTGCCGGCGTTTACGCGATATGGAACTGCAAAACAAAAAGAGAAGAGAAACAGGTTCCATAATTAAACTACAATTGTAATCTGAAAATTACATCAACACATGAAACAAATGTAGAATGAACCCGTAGAATGAAACAATGCAAATGGAATTTTTGGATTAGGCGCATTTTTTTACGTAGCACAAGATTTGCACATTTTTTTATTAACCAAATTTATTTTAAGAAAAACGTATGCTTTTTTGGTGCACAATAAAATATAAAAGAAAGGATTGGGATTGTGCTGATAAAATATAGATGTCCAGTCCACCTTTCTAATTATGCGCTTGTGTGAACTGTGTATGGTGTAAAATCAGTACATTTTTAGAGCACTGATTGTTGTATAAATGACAATGGTCACAAAATGGCATCAAAAGTGTCCGATGTGTCCGCCATAATGTCGAAGTCACGATAAAAATCGCTGATCGCCGCCATTACTAGTAAAAAAAAATAATAATAAAAATGCTATAAAACTATCCCTATTTTGTAGACGCTATAACTTTTGCGCAAACCAATCAATAAACGCTTATTGCAATTTTTGTTACCAAAAATATGTAGAAGAATACGTATCGGCCTAAACTGAGGAAATAATTTGTTTTTTTATATATTTTTTGGGGATATTTATTATAGCAAAAAGTAAAAAAATAATTGTGTTTTTTTTCACAATTGTCGCTCTTTTTTTGTTTATAGCGCAAAAAAAAAAAAACGCAGAGATTATCAAATACCACCAAAAGAAATCTCTATTTGTGGGGAAAAAAAGAACGCAGTGCCGAATCGCAAAAAGTGGCCTGGTCATTTGGCAGCCAAATCCTCCGGGGCTGAAGTGGTTAAAATGTAAAAAAAATAATAATCAGACATGTTACTTACCGCTTAATGTCGCAGAATTTTTTCCGACAGGCAGTCGGGTCACGCCGATGGCGATACATCCCTTCAACTTTTTTGGAGATCTCCTCCCACTTCTCCCGCTTCCACTCCTGAGTGGTATCCCTGGAGCGGGGGCCACACAGCTGTATCCAGTAAGGAAGCGTTTCCTTTACAAGGACCTGGGACTCAATGTGAGTCCACATAAGGTTACGCTTCCTGCTGGTTGCAGCTTGTGTCCCCAAGCGCCGCTTTTTGGATGATGGGGAATGGGATGTTGCTGCTGCTTCCTCCATAGAAGGCCCAGGAACGTCCTCCATGTGGTCGAAATGGGTCGCCATATTATCCGACACTGACACAACGTCGGAGCACGTGCACAAACGAATGTGAAAGTAGTTAGCTGACTGTTGGGATAGACCATCCATTCCACATCGACGAAGATTCGACACAGCATCGAAAAACATACAAACGTTGAATCTGTGGCTTATGGTGTCTGTCAAAAGTTCTAAGTTGATTCGACGGTGCAGTTAAACTCACTGTACGATGCTTCCTGCAATCGTACATTTCCGGTTAAATGCATCCGCTCATGGGCTATAGAAAAATTCTAATGTTGAATGACTAGTAATAATAATTAATAAATATAATTATTACTAGTCATACAACATTAGAATTCTACTATAGCTAGCTTGTAGGCGGAACATTCGTCCGGAAATGTACGATTGCTGCGTCGAATAGTTTAGCTGCTCCGTCGAATCTTCTTAGAACACACACACACACCATATAAGCCTTCAATGACAGATTCGACCTTAATTATTTCGGATTTTCGGACGAATGCAATTTTTAACGAAAAACTAAATGAATAAAAACGAATTTCGGGAGTAGCTAAATAAATTTATTTTTCGAACGAAAACGAAATTCCGAAACGAAATATTTCAGTGTGCACATGTCTATTGAGGACAACTACTTTATTAAATCTCCAGACATCTGCTTCCCAGCCTTTTCTTTTTCTGCTTGTCTCTTTCTGAAAACTGCGGCAGACAGATTCATGCTCTTTATATAGTTTTGACATCTTGAACTTACTATTTCAACTATGTAAAGAATAAGGAAAATTTTACATTTCACATAGAATTAGGGTTCATGATAAGAAAAAGTAAATAGTCATCCATGTCTCCATCCACAGTTCAGTCTGCCTCCTTCGCTCTGATCACAATATTTGCTGTATACATGTTGCTTTCCTTTTGTAGCCAGATCAAGCCAAACTGTGTCTTCCTCTAACTTTGTTCCTCTCATGCCGCGTACACACGACAGTTTTTAATGTCATTGAAAAAAACTGCATTTTTCTCGACGTGATTTTTTGTGTTTCCTCTCAAGCCTGCCTTGCCTACACACTATCGTGGGAAAAAATGTTCGAGTAAAGCACGGTGACGTACAACACGTAACACGGCACTATAAAGGGGAAGTTCCATTCCGATGGCGCCACCCTTTATGTTAGTAAAGTTTGTTGAGCGACGATTCGCGCTTTTCAGCCTCGTGCTTTTCAGTCCGTTACAGCGTGACGAATGTGCTATCTCCATTACGAACGCTAGTTTTACCAGAACGAGCGCTCCCGTCTCATACTTGATTCTGAGCATGCGCATTTTTTTTCACGTCGTTAAAGCCCACACACGGCCGTTTTTCATGACGAGAAAAACGACGATGTAAAAAACGACGTGAAAAATTAGAGCATGTTCCAATTTTTTCATGGCCGTTTTTCACGTCGTGAAAAATGCTCTGAAGCCCACACACGATCATTTTTAATGACCATTTAAAAAAATGTAATTTTTCTCGTCATTAAAAACGGTCGTGTGTACACGGCATCAGACTCTCTACTTTACCTCTCCACCAACTTTATGCTCTCTTTTTTCCCCAATAGCAAATGTTTGGAGCTGGTAGACCATTTTGGCAGAGATCAACCTCATCTCTTAGGCCCCGTTCACACCAATGCGAATTGGTTGCGGCTTACACCGCAATCCAATTCGCATAACATTATAAAATACATTGATTCCAATGAGGCTGGTTCACATGTGTGTGATGCATTCGCACTGCGCATTGCCGAAAAAACATGTGCGTTCTTTAGGCATTACGGTGCGGCTCAGGTGCGAATTCAGGCCCATTATTTTCTGGATCTTGAGGGGGAACTCCACGCCAAATTACAAAAAAAAAAAAAACGGCATGGGTTCCCCTCCAAGAGCATACCAGGCCCTTAGGTCTGGTATGGACTTTAACGTGAACCCCTACGCTGGAAAAAACGGCGTGGGGGTCCCCCCAAAGTCCATAGCAGACCCTTATCCGAGCATGCAACCTGGCAGGCCGCAGGAAAAGAGGGGGGACGAGAGAGCGCCCCCCTCCCTCCTGAACCATACCAGGCCACATGCCCTCAACATGGGGGGGTGGGTGCTTCGGGGCAGAGGGGCGCACTGCGGCCCCCCCACCCGAAGGCACCCTGCCCCCATGTTGATGAGGACAGGGCCTCTTCCCGACAACCCTTGCCGTTGGTTGTCGGGGTATGCGGGCGGGGGGCTTATCGGAATCCAGGAGCCCCCGCAGATCCCGGCCCCCACCCTATGTGAATGAGTATGACGTCACAGTCCCGGGGAATGATGGGACTGTGATGGCATATGGGGGCGGGGTCACTGGGTGGCATCACCCGGTGACCACGCCCATGCCTATAAAAGTGAATGCACTCCGCTCATACGGCATTACAGCCGGAGAGAGCGACGAGTCAACATCTCCAGGAGAGAAGAGGGAAGAAGGCGACGAAGACCGGGCCCCGCTAGCAAAAGAGCTGGAAGAAGATAGTGGAGGCCCGGCAGAAGGAAGAAAGAACCAGAGAGCGAGAGAAGAACCGGAGAGCGTGGCAGAGACGACACTGGAGACCCCCGAAGTTGGAAGAAGACCCCCAAAGTTGGAAGAAGACCCCCGGAGCTGACTAATAAATGACTTAAAAAACCTGTGTAGTGTTTTTATTGCCATTTTTTTCCCACCAGGTGAATGGGTAGGGGTACGATGTACCCCATACTCATTCACATAGGGTGGGGGGCCGGGATCTGGGGGCCCCCTCATTAAAGGGGGCTCCTGGATTCCGATAAGCCCCCCGCCCACATACCCCGACAACCAACGGCCAGGGTTGTCGGGAAGAGGCCCTGTCCTCAACATGGGGGCAGGGTGCTTTGGGGTGGGGGGCCGCAAAGCGGCCCCCCTGCCCCGAAGCACCCACCCCCCATGTTGAGGACATGCGGCCCGGTACAGTTCTGAAGGGAGGGGGCCGCTCTCTCGTCCCCCCTCTTTTCCTGCGGCCTGCCAGGTTGCTTGCTCAGATAAGGGTCTGCTATGGACTTTGGGGGGACCCCCACGCCGTTTTTTTCGGCGTAGGGGTTCCTGTTAAAGTCCATACCAGACCTAAGGGCCTGATATGCTCCTGGAGGGGAACCCATGCTGTTTTTTTATTTAAAATTTGGCGTGGAGTTCCCCCTCATGATAACAGCGGCGAGACTTCCCAGGTCGGCAAGTCTGCAGCTAAAAACGCAATGGAACCGCTGAACGACTGATTGCGAACTTGGCAAAGACTCCAAGCTCAAAAACGCAACACATAGGTGTGAACCTAGCCTTAAAGAGAAACATCAAACCATGATCTAAAGGTCTGTTGATACCTCCAATGCACAGAGATGACACACGATCCGAAAAGCGGATAAAAAATATTGCTTTTGACGCGATCATACGATAATCTGATAGTTAGTACAGAGCTTTCGAGAGCCGATCACGACAGTTCAAATTGTGAGAAAAACAATCAGCGCCACAATGATAATAAATTACTCCTATAATGACGTGAAAAAAATCAAATATACCCCTCTGAGTGTCTACACAGCTGCTGAACATTTATAGTGATACACCTATTGCAATATTAATTTTGTGAAAATAGTGCAGCGCTGCGTATCTATAAATCTTATATAAACAAATAATTATACATTCCATAAAACAATTTATGAAAAAAAAAACAGTTCATATGTAGGTTTCCAAAGCTGTCACCGCTGTGTGGGTACCTCTGTGTGGGTAATCAACGTTTAAATTGTCTCCAAACAACACCTTCCTCCACTCGCTTTTCAATAATCAATTCCACTTATGTTTCCATCAGTAGATGAAGGCCAATGAGAGGCCGACACGCGTTTAGAGGGGAGAAGTCGAATCTGTGCTGTCAGGCGAAGCACCGTGAGTCTAGATCTGCGGTGAATGAGCTGGTGATTTGATACATGCTGTTTTTATTGTTATTTCTTGTAAGTGTAACTTTTTAGGGGGGCTTTTTTAATAAATTTAAAAGCAGAGAACACCATGGTACTTGTGTTTTTTGTTTCCTGTCCTTAACCCCTGGAAATTTAAGTGGAATTGATTATTGAAAAGTGAGTGGAGGAAGGTGGTGTTTGGAGACAATTCAAACGATGATTACTCACACAGAGGTGCAGTCTGAAGACTTTAGGAATTACTACCATTGGTAAAGTGGATTGATCGTGGTGGACATGAGTGATCTGTCTATGGGTTTTATACTCATCCTTGAGGTGAGCAGGCATTTTAGCAAGTGGTGGTGGGCACTGAATATTGAATCCATTTAAATACAATTTTACACAGCGGTGACAGCTTTGGAAACCTACATATGAACTGTTTTTTTTTTCATAAATTGTTTTATGGAATGTATAATTATTTGTTTATATAAGATTTATAGATACGCAGCGCTGCACTATTTTCACAAAATTAAGATCACGACAGTTCATCTGACAGATGATGACAGATGACAGATCCAGGACAAGCACGAAAATTTTTCTCGTATGATTACAGATCGTACGATTTTTGTTTAATCAGTATAGTTGCCGTGCGAAAATACAATACAAATACACTAAAACACTTGACATCACTTCCGATTTTTTATTCTGACGTACGAGAATTTTCATAACTTTAGTAAACTCTCAATTTTTGATATGCAACTAGCATGCAAAAAAAAAGAGACGATCTGTCGTCCGATTTTCGGATCGTGTGTACGGGCCATTAGGCTCGATTCACATCTATGCATGTTACTTTTGAGCGTTTCTGCAGTACTTTTTGCTTAATTTCTGCGTTTTTGTAACTGTGTTTTTACCGCGATTTTGCGATTCGTGCGTTTTTTTTTACATTCACTGTATATAGCTGGTTGCTAAGGAGCGAGTCCAGAAGTCGGCCACCTCTTCCTTAGCAACTGATGAGTCATCAGCTGTCTCTGCTGACAGCCGATTGTAAAAAAAAATTCCAGGCTAAAAAATTCATGGAAAAAAAAGGCGTGCCCCCACCCCATGACCATACCAGACCCGTCGGTCTCTTTTTGATTGCCTTGGGGTCCCCCCAAAATCCATTCAAGACCCTTATCCGAGCATGCAGCCCGGCAGGTCAGGAAAGGGAGGGGACGAGCGTGCGCCCCACCTGAACCATACAGATGGCATGCCCTCAACATGGGGGGGGTGGGTGCTTTGTGACATCACAGCTGGCAGGCTCTCCAGGTGACTTCCCATGGCTATATAAGAAATATCAGACATTGGGGGATGTCACAAAGGAGGAAGACAGCCTCAGGACAAGAGCGGGCTTTTTTGTTTTTAGCGGGTAATCGGCAGCGAGGAAGAAGACAGCGGCGCGGGAAAAGACAGCTCAGGTAAAAGACAGCACCGGGAGAGATGGCAGTGGGAGAAGACAGCTCAGAGCTATTTTTTAATAACGTATTTGTCAAAACCCGGCTCTTGTTTTTCTTTACATTTCACAGCTTTTCTGGTGAATGGGTAGGGGTTTGAGGTAGGGGGGGCCTGGATCTGGGGGTCCCCTTCTTAAAGGGGGCTTCCAGATTACGATAAGCCCCCGCCCGCAGACCCGACAACCACCTGCCAGGGTTGTCGGGAAGAGGCCCTTCTCCCCATCAACTGGGGGCAAGGTGCTTTGGGGTGGGGGGTGTAAAGCCCCCGCTGCCCTAAAGCACCCACCCCCCCATGTTGAGGGCATGCAGCCTGGTATGGTTCAGGAGAGGGGGGGGCGCTTGCTTTGTCCCCTTCCTTTTCTGACCTGCAGGCTTGCATGCTCGGATAAGGGTCTGGTATATATTTTTTATTTATTTTTTGGGCGTAGAGGTGTCCCCTCCTAATCCATACCAGTATGGTCTTTGGCGGGGACGCCATTTTATTTGTGAATTTTTTTTTAGCCGGCAATTTTTTTTTTACATTCAGCAACCAGCTATATACAGTGAGTAGACGCAATACTTGCATTTTCATTTTGGATGCGGGTCCATTGAAGTCTATTACATGCAAAACGCTGCATTTTGCGGGAAAAAATAATCCCAGAGCAAAAATGCAGAGGCACAAAAATGCGTTGATGTGAACGTGTTCCATAGGACCCATGTTAGAAAAAATTCCCTGCATTTCTGCAAAATTCAAAAAGCATAAAGCATAAAAAAAAAGGTAGTCTTAATCAAGCCTTAGTCAGTAAGTTTCAATATTGAGTTTGCCCACACTTTGCAGTTATAACAACTTCAACTCATCTGGAAAGTCGAGAAGGCCTGGCTTGCAGTCTCTGTTCTAATTCACCACAAAGGTTTTCTATCAGGTTGAGGTGCAGGCCAGTCAAGTTCCTTCACCCAAAACTCGCTCATCCATGTCTTTATGGACCTTGCTTTGTGCACTGGAGTGCAGTCATGTTGGAACAGGAAGGGGCCATCCCCAAACAGTTTCCATAAAGTTGGGAGCATGAGATTGTCCAAAATGTTTTGGTATGCTGACACCTTAAGAGTTCCTATCACTGGAACTAAGGGGCCAAGCCCAACCACTGAAAAACAACCCCCCACCATAATCCCCCCTCCACCAAATGATTTGGACCAGTGCGCAAAGCAAGGTCCATAAAGAGATGGTTGAGCGAGTTTGGGGTGGGAGGGACTTGAGTAGCCAGCACAGAGTACTGACCTTAACACCATTGGGATGAATTAGAGCAGAGACTGCGAGCCAGGTCTTCTCATCCAACATCAGTGCTTGACCTCATAAATGCGCTTCTTGAAGAATGGTCAAACATTCCCATAGACACACTCCTAAACCTTGTGGACAGCCTTCTCAGAAGAGTTGAAGCTGTTATAGCTGCAAAGGATGGGCCAAAAACATTGAACACTACGGACTAAGACTGGGATGCCATTAAAGTTTGTGTGCGCAAACGCAGGTGTCCCAATACTTTTGACAATATAGTGTATATATATATATATATATATATATATATATATATATTGTGAGGGGGTTAGCTCGGCAGCGGGTGTGTGTGACCCCCTGGATGGGTTCACCACACAAAAACCGGTACCGCAGACAGAGTTTATAGTTGCAAAAACAAAAGGTGCGGTTTATTTTAAACTATTTACAGGGGAAAAACAGCAAAACAAAAAGAAACATACAAAAAGAAATCCTGGTCAGCTTGACCGCTTACTACACACGTAGGTTCCCTGTCTGACAACTAGGTGCAGCCTTGTGCTGCCCCAGCCCCTATCTCCCTGTTTTTTAAAGGTTTTAGCCACACAGGCTTTGTCTCACCGCACAGGACAGAAACACACTCCCCAGTCTTGCACAACACAGAACTGGTTAAAGGATGGAGCCTCTCACTTAGCATGCTGGGAGTTCTTGTAGAGGCCTCAATGAGCCACTTGATTTAGCTGGACTCATTAACTCTTCCCCCGCAAGACTCCCAGCACTCCCCCTAGTGGTATGAATCTGCATAAAGCCTGCATCTAGGGCATACATACCTACCATCCTGGATGCAACCTGGTGATTTTACCTGCCTGCTGTCACATACCCCCCCTCTTGTTTTCACCTTGGGGTTGGAACACAAGCAATCAGGCATGCATGTACTCGAGACAAAGCATCCACATTCCCCATTTGAACGCCAGGGCGATGCTTTACTGTAAAGTTGAATTCCTGTAGGGCCAGGAACCACCTATTCACTCTTCTATTTGTCTCTTTGTTTTGAGCCATCCACTTTAAAGGAGCGTGATCAGTAATCATGTCAAAGTGCCTACCTAGCAGATAGTACCGAAGGGAATCTAGAGCCCACTTCACCGCTAAACACTCCTTCGCAATCGTGGCATAATTTACCTCATGGGACTTCAATTTCCTGCTGAGGTAAATGACTGGGTGCTCTTCTCCGTTCCAGACCTGGGACAATATTGCTCCTAACCCTACGTCTGATGCATCACTTTGTACGACAAAGTCCCTAGAGAAGTCTGGTGAGTACAACACTGACTGGCTGCATAAGGCTTTTTTTCAAAATTGGAATGCTGCCTCAACCTCTGGGGTCCATTTCACCATGACCAACTCTCCCTTTTGTCAGGTTGGTTAGGGGCACAGCCTGAGAAGCAAAGTGGGGAATGAATCGCCGATAATAACCAGCGATTCCCAGAAAGGCTCGTACCTGCTTCTTGCTGTTGGGACGTGGCCAATTCTGTATGGCCTCGACTTTGTTGACTTGGGGTTTTATTACTCCCCTCCCAATGGTGTACCCAAGATATTTGGCCTCCTCCTGCCCAATAGTACACTTCTTGGGGTTGGCCGTAAACCCAGCTTCCCGGATAGAGTCTAGGACTGCTTGTACTTTTGGCAGATGTGAGGCCCAATCTGTGCTATAGATAATTACATCATCCAGGTAAGCCGCAGCATACTTCTGATGGGGCCTCAGTATCTGGTCCATTTTCCGCTGGAATGTGGCCGGCGCATTCTGTAACCCAAACGGCATTCTTTTATATTGGAACGCCCCGTCTGGGGTTACAAATGCGGTTTTCTCCTTGGCCGACTTGGCCAGGGGAATTTGCCAATACCATTTTGTGAGATCAAGAGTTGTCATGTATCGGGCTGTTCCCAGCCGGTCGATCAACTCATCTATACGTGGCATGGGGTAGGTGTCAAATTTTGTAACTTTGTTCAGTTGTCGAAAATCGTTACAAAATCGCCAGCTCCCATCCGGTTTAGGCACTAACACAATGGGACTTGACCATTCACTTTGGGACTCCTCTATCACCCCTAACTTAAGCATTTTCTGTACTTCCTCGCGTATTGCCTCCCGTCGGGCCTCCGGGATCCGATAGGGTTTTAGTTTCACCTTTTCACCGGGTGGGGTAATAATATCATGCTCTACCCCAGACGTTTTTTCCCCGGCAGCTCAGAGAAAACCTCCTTGTTGCGAAGCACAAACTCCTTAACCTCCTGTTGTTGGGGGTTTGACAAGGTGACTGCTATTCCAACCTCAGGAATCACGCAATCAGAGTGAGCTGGTGACAAAGTTTCCGCGACTAGGGATTCCCTATCCCTCCAGGCTTTCAACAGATTAACGCGATAGATCTGTTTGGGCTTTCGCCTTCCTGGTTGTCTGACCTTGTAATTCACTTCGCTCACATTTTCCAATATCTCATAGGGTCCTTGCCATGTGGCGAGGAATTTGCTTTCAACCGTAGGGACAAGTACCAATACCCTATCCCCCCGCCCCCGGGGAAAAGGTACGGGTCTTGGCTCCATGGTTGTACACTCTCTGCTGTGCCAACTGCGCTTGGGCCAAATGTTCCTTTACGATTGGCATTACCTGTGCAATCCTATCTTGCATCAGGGCGACATGCTCAATCACACTCCTGTGGGGAGAACTCTCACTTTCCCAGGTTTCCTTGGCGATATCCAACAGCCCTCTGGGGTGTCTCCCATAGAGTAACTCAAAGGGTGAGAAACCCGTAGAGGATTGGGGTACCTCCCTAATAGCAAACATTAAATAGGGAATTAGACAGTCCCAATCCTTTCCATCTCTATCCACCACTTTCTTTAACATTTGTTTTAGGGTTTTGTTGAATCTTTCAACCAACACATCTGTTTGGGGGTGATACACAGATGTACGCAATTGTGTCACTTTGAACAACTTACACAACTCTTTCATAACCCGGGACATAAAGGGTGTACCTTGGTCCCTAAGCAGTTCTTTACAAATACCCACACGGCTAAAAACAAGAGATAGCTCTTTGGCTATGGTTTTGGCCGAGGTATTTCGGAGAGGAATCGCTTCCGGATAACGGGTGGCATAGTCCATTATAACCAAGATGTACTGGTGCCCCCTAGCGGACTTCATTATCGGACCTACCAAATCCATTGCGATCCTCTCAAAGGGGACCTCAATGATGGGAAGAGGTACCAGCGGGTTACGGAAATGTGGCATCGGTGCCGATTTCTGACACACAGGGCAGGAGGAACAATAATTTTCTGTTTCCTTCATGACCCCAGGCCAATAGAATCTCTGCAATACTCTCTCTCTCTATGGTTTTCTCTGTCCCCAGATGACCTCCAAGAATGTGCCCATGGGCCAACTCTAACACCAACTTCCTGTAAGGTTTGGGCACCACAAGCTGCTCAATGGTTTCTTCTGCCCTTTTAGCCACCCGATACAGTAGGTCCTTTTCCACGATGAAGTATGGGTAAGTGCAGGTCTCATCTGGGTTCACTAACTCGCCATCTATTTCCACTACGTTTTCCCGTGCCTTTATTAGGGTGGGGTCTTTTAACTGTTCTATGGCAAAATTTTCCTTGTGAACCTCGAGATCAGAAAACTCCACAGACGGCATGTTTTCGTCTGAGGATGTTGGCTCCTCCCCAGTTTCTCGAGTCCCCCCTGCCAATACCGACAAGGGAAATTCTGGAGAGTCCTCACCACTCTCAGAGGAATTCTGGCTATCACATTCCTGGTATATAGGGGCACCAGTGGGGGGCTCAGGACAACCCCATAGTTCCCAGAACTTTGGAAAATCCCTTCCCACAATGGCATCATGAGGCAAGTGAGACACTAATCCCACCCGATGAGAGAGGGTACCTTTGGGGGTCTCAAAACACACTGTAGTCACCGGATACTCTCGGGTGTCCCCGTGCACACAAATAACCGCTACCTTGCTATTCCCAGAAACCTCTGTAGTAACTAATTCAGCCTTTATCAGTGTCACGAGGCTACCTGAATCCAGCAATACAACAAATTTCTACTATTAACACACATTTTGCATAAATGTTTCTCAGTTCCCCGAATGGCAGTGCATGCGACTGTCGCAAACAGCGACTGATGTCTGTCCGTTAGAAAGTCACATTGCATAGGTTCATCCACAACCGGGCAATTTGCTGCAATATGTCCCTCCTGTCGGCAGCGGTAACAAACAATCCTTCTTGCTGCCTCTTGAACCCCTGACTTCCCAGGTTGTTCTCGCCAAACCTTTGGTAGAACTCCCACCCTCTCACTCTCTCCACCCTCACCCCTTGGAATCATCTTACCCGCCACTGGGGATGGTCTGGTCTTAGGGTGGAAAGTCTGTGAGTCTCTGGAAGAGGCAGTCAGGTTTTCTGTAGCCAAGTACTTCTCTACACGATCCACAAGATTATCGGCCATTTCTGGGTCTCCATGGCTTACCCACTTTTGGATGGCAGTAGGAAGAGCTCTCAAGAAACGATCCATCACAACACGTTCCACAATCTTTGGTGCAGACAAAGTCTCTGGCTGTAGCCACTTCCTGCTCAGGTGAATGAGATCATACATTTGAGACCTGGGGAGTTTTCCAAGCCGGAAAGTTCAGTTATGCACACGCTGAGCCCGGACAGCCAGGGTGACACCCAGCCGTGCCAATATTTCAGTTTTTAGCATCACATAGTCTTTTGCTTGGTCAGGCTCTAAGTCATAGTAAGCTTTCTACGATTCACCAGTTAACAGAGGAGCCACCAGTCCAGCCCACTGCTCCTTAGGCCACTTTTCTCTTTCAGCAGTCCTTTCAAACGTGGTCAAAAACACCTCTGGATCATCCTCTCCAGTCATTTTTGTCAATAAACGACTCACCCCAAAGGACGCGGTATTAGTGGAACAACTTGCCTCACTGGTCTGCGGATGTTGCTGCATTAACGTTTCCATTTTTTGTAGTCTCTGCTCTTGCTTCTGTAACAGGTCTATGAAGCGGGCCTCAGATTGCTGCTGGGCTTGTTGCTGAGCTGGGCTGCGAGGCTCTGTTGCAAGTTGCATTTGTCTGCTGCTGGGCTGCAAGGCTCTGTTGATGAGCTTGCTGCTGGGATGCAAAGCTCTGTTGTTGAGCTGCAAGGCTCTTTTGCAAACCTGCATTTGTCTGCTGCTGATTGGCATTTGCTAGAGCCAGCTGTTTCAGTATCTCCTCCATGCTGGCCTTAAAAAAAAACTGCCACTGGTTCTCCACCAACTGTGAGGGGGTTAGCTCGGCAGCGGGTGTGTGTGACCCCTGGATGGGTTCACCACACAAAAACAGGCACCACAGACAGAGTTTATAGTTGCAAAAACAAAAGGTGCGGTTTATTTTAAACTATTTACAGGGGAAAAACAGCAAAACAAAAAGAAACATACAAAAAGAAATCCTGGTCAGCTTGACCGCTTACTACACACGTAGGTTCCCTGTCTGACAACTAGGTGCAGCCTTGTGCTGCCCTCGCCCCTATCTCCCTGTTTTTTAAAGGTTTTAGCCACACAGGCTTTGTCTCACCGCACAGGACAGAAACACACTCCCCAGTCTTGCACAACACAGAACTGGTTCCAGGATGAAGCCTCTCCCTTAGCATGCTGGGAGTCCTTGTAGAGGCCTCAATGAGCCACTTGATTCAGCTGGGCTCATTAACTCTTCCCCCGCAAGACTCCCAGCACTCCCCCTAGTGGTATGAATCTGCATAAAGCCTGAATCTAGGGCATAAATACCTACCATCCTGGATGCAACCTGGTGATTTTACCTGCCTGCTGTCACAATATATATATATATATATATATATATATATATATATACATATATACACACACACACACACACACACACACACACACACACACATATATTACACATCATGTGTATATATATATATATATATATATATATATATATATATTGTGACAGCAGGAAGGTAAAGTCACCTGGTTGCATCCAGGGGGGTAGATATATTTCGCCCAGATTCAGGCTTTACGCCGACTTATACAACTAGGTGGAGAGTTGTATAAGCCCAGCTGAGGCTAATGGGCTCATGGATGACTCATACCTCTAGGGAGAGTGTGGGGCGTCGTGCAGACAGGGAGTTGATGAGACCAGCTGAAGCTTGTCAGCTCATTTAGGCCTCTATAAAAACTCCCAGATTCATTAGGTGTTAGCTCATGCCTGGACCCAGACCTGTGTGGACTGTCTAGGGAGAGTGAACCCCTGTGCGGTGAGACAAAGCCTGTGTGGCTATTTGCTTGGACATTTAAAACCAGGGACTTAGGGACTAGGACAGCACTAGGCTGATCCCAGTTGTTAGTTAGGAAACCTGTATGTTTAGTCAGAGGTCAAGTTGACCAGGATTTATTTTGTTTATGTTTCTTTTGGCTTTGCTGTGTTTTGTCACTGTAAATAGAAAATAAACCGCACCTTTTTTTGATTTTGAAAACCACAACCTCCGTTTGCTGGGCCTGTTTTTGTGTGGGGAGCCCATCCCGGGGGTCACACACACCCGCTGCCGAGCTAACCCCCTCACAGTATATATATATATATATATATATATATATATATATATACACACACACACACACACACACACACACACACACACACACACACACACACACACATATATTACACATCATGTGTCTGGATAGTAGTTAACTATGTTATTTTGTGTGACAAAACACTCCACAAAAATAAGGAAGTTGAATAAGACTATTTTATGTGTGATTGACCAACCAAAAATGCTATTCATAAACTATATATGCTAGACAGATAATGATTCACTATTTTTCAAAAACAATAAGCAGAACTAATATATAATGACTCTCTATGCAATAAAAGGGAATTCCAGACATACAAAAACTTTCAGTAGGAAAAAGGTGAACAGCTATTTGCCTGAAATTCACCTTTGCCTCTGTTTGCTTTTTTTTTTTTTTTCATTTCATGGATCTGCTATTTGAAGGAGATAGCAACATTCCAAAAAAGTTTGGGTCTGTAGCAGGATTTAAAGCTTGTGAATGTAAAGGAAAAACAAACAAATTCTCAACCTTTTCGCTATGGAAGAATCCTTGGATTCATTTTCAGGTCTCAGGAAACCCTTACTAAAAATAATGACATCTACAGCTCATGGTACTGTCTGCTCTATATGACAAAATAATTGTTGGCAACAATCATTATTAAATCAACAATAATAATGGATGGAAAAAGACATGTAAACCGTGAAAATGTATGTCTCCTATTACATTGTTGGGCAGCAGAAAGTATCCTCTGCTGGCCAGCAGTAGAAAAGGGCCCCCTTACACTGGGGGTCAGAGGAGAAGGGTCCTCTTTGGTGGTCAGTGAAGGGCCCCTGTTTTACACTGGTGCTTAATATGGGTCCTCTCACATTTGCGGAGAAGGGCCCCTTACATTGCTCATCAGTGGATAAGTGGAGAAGAGCCTCCTTACATTGGTGTTTAGTTAAATAAGCCCCCCCCCCCCTTAGATTGGTGCTTAGTGGAAAACAGCCTTGCTTACATTGATGGTCAGTGTAAAAAAAATACCTTGTTACATTGGTGGTCAAAGGAAAGAATTAACACCTACATTGGTGGTCAGTGAGAGAAGGGCCCTGTTACCTGTATTTGGTGAGGAAAATGTTCCCCCTACAGAAAGCTAAAAAGATAATTTTTGTTAGTAGTTACGTTTCTTAAGAGATGGCATGGGAAGCACCACTGGTCCCACACTGGCTGTGCTGAGTGATGTTGATGCCATCAAGAAAGATTAACCGGGAACTGATTGTGGCTTAAGGAACCCCCAGGAACTTCTGGAGTAACACTGGTTAAGGAAAGACTGACATAACCATATGTAGCGACCTCACCTCTCACTCCCTCCTTCTCTGTCAATGTCAATGGCTCTCGTCTAGGGGACCAGGGAGGAGAGTGTGACGCACCACCAGCTTGTATCCTCTAGTGTGTAGAGCTGTGAGCTATACCCAATTACCCTCGGGTCTGTGCCCCTGTCCAGAGCCAAAGCTCCCCTTGAGGATGATCCTTAAACTCCTAGAAAGCCAAGTTCCACACCATTGAAAGTCCAACACCTATTTATTCTTTTAGAGCAATAAATAGTCCTTTGAGAGCAGACTGGTTAGACAACGAACAGGCAAGATGAAGAGGAAGGTCCACCGACCGAGTGAAATAGAATTTGAGGTCTCTGCCACTGACCTGGGTTTCAGTTGGGTCGCTGCCACCGACCATGAGAACGTGAACTACCTTCTTGAGATGAGGGGAGTCATCCATCTGGACGGTCACCAGAGGCCTCCGCCGTCACCAGCCAATGCTGTGCTGGATCTCCAGGAAGGTCACCTCTCTGGTCCCCCTCGCCCGAGATTCTGGGTTTCCAATACCGGAGGACACCCTAGGATTCCTCCATCCCTTGCGGGACCCAGTCGAAGGTACTGGGCCCTAGGCCTCCAGAGAGTACCTCACCCCAGAATAAAGGTGTCTGGGGTGAAATCGCAGCTCCATCCCCGGGCCGAGGGCGCCCGGAGACCACCAGCACTCACACCCAGGCTGAAGGTGCCTGGGCGTTGACCCTGAGCGGAAGATGTCCGCCCCTTTTATCCCCTCTCCCAGCATGCACAGCAGGTTCCCTGCCCCGCTGTACCACTGCTGCGAGAGGACAAAAAGGGCACAGACTTACAATGGTGGTTCAACCCCGGCCCATGGCGACAGCGCCACCTACAGGCCGCAGGGAACTGGACACCCTTGAATCCTCCACTGGCATAAATTGGTCCATGAACCCTGACAATTGCTGCATCTGAGCCATTTATCACTCAGATGCCTCCCCTAAATGTAACCACCCGCTACACATCCCCCCCAGTAATTTGACACTGGGCCCCAGTGTCTGGAACCAATTTATGCCCTCAAATGTGAGTCCGCATAAATCCGATCCAGAAACAAAACCTATTCAAAAAGACAAAAAAAATGGCAATTTAAAAATTGTTTCACCTGTGCCTGAACCAGGGGGAAAAAGAAGAAGGGAAATGAAGGGACAACAAACACACACAGGTGTAAACATTCAAGGACATTTTTTTCAAAATTATTTTTCCCCCTCCCACATCACTGTCTAAGATCTGCCCCATCCTCAGCAGACTTGAATGACGTTCTCCTGCAGAGGGGAAAAAAGAACACATTATCTGACACAGTATGTAAATCGGAGTGAAAAGGCTCCCCCTAATGGAAACCCTTTCCTTCCAAAAAGTCAGGTGTGGTGTGTGTGTAAAACCGTTGCGCAACACTCCACCTAGTGGCCATGTCGCGATCTGGAGCACTTCTCTTGATCAGCAATCTCTTCATCTGTGTCTTTGCCCTAACTTAACTAAAACCCCAAGTCCTCATTATCTTTGCGGTGGAGAACAGGGAGAACAAAAAAAAAACAACTGCTCCCAATTCTCCCAAGGAGTAGCCACCCCCTGCAAAAATCTAAAAAGTCCCTGAGTTCTGGCAAAGGCACTCCGGAATGTCCAGCAACAACAAAAAAAAAAAACAGGAGTCTATTCTTCTATAAGTAGAATCTTGGGTGCGGCAGTATAAGGGGCTTCAAGTATCTGTCAAAAGTTTCCATGTGGTACTCCACATCCTCTCCATCCTTTCGACAAATAAATCACCCTGTCAGCATGAATGTGCCAACCCAACATCCATTCAGCCTTGCAATCTTTAAACCTTTTAGAGGCTACAGGAGAACATGAGAGGTACCTGCGAGCGTGGGGCACCTTGAGATGTGTCCAAATAAAATCATCATACCACCGCTGCCTGTGTGCCTCCACTTCATACAACAACTCTCTTGGTAAGTACGGGTACTCCCACCCGTACTCGCTGGCAACCTTCTGGCAAAACAGTCTCTGCAGTCTGGACAAGGGTGGCATTGTGGCACGGTCTCCCTCACCAGGCATAACAATTGACTCCGGGTGCCGAGGTGCCTTGACCACCTCCATACTGGGCATAGGAACCTGCAGCGACACTCGCTTCGCCCTTTGGGCGCAGGTGATTCAGGGTTGCAAAAGGGCAGGCAGGGGGCCAGATCCCTCCTCAGGCGCCGGGGCCTCCACCCGGGGTGCGCTGTCCCCAGTAGACATGGGTGAGTCCCTTTGCATACGGGACGAGGCTAGGGGTATCTTGTCCCAGCCCTTCTGCTCAAAAAGTTCATCCATGATGCCATCATCTCCGGCATCAGAGACCGATTCAAGGTCAGAGGTGTCACACTCCTCCTCGGGCAGGTAATTCCTTGTGGACGTGGAATTATCCCCTCCCTCGGGCTCCGGTGACTGGGGATCCCCGACACCTCCGACAAAACACTAAGTCCCGTTTCCCGGCTTACTTCGGCCTTTACTTGCACTGGGATGTCCGGGACTTTTCCAACCGGATCCATCCGGGCTGGGCGAGCGCAGGGATGTTCCTCCATCACGGCCGCTGGAAGCTCTGACGAGACCGACCTTCCTCTCTGGTGGTGGGATATAGGGACGCTGTGGTGACCGAAGCAGCATCCTCGGATTTTTTATCCTCCAAACTTTTGATCGCGACTTCCCCGGAAGTCTCTACAGTGTACATGGGAATGGCTGTCCAAGCTTTGACTTCTTCCTCACGAGTGGTGGCGCCTGTTAGGCCTCGGGCCTTCCACCTCAACTGCCTTTCTATGCATTGCTCCACCTCGAAAATTAACTCTCCCCAGGCCTCGTAGCGCCCGAACGGCTTCAGCTGAACCACCAGTCCCGAACAGTCGGGACAAATCACACCGAGGGCCTCAACGTCCTTGCATACATACAGGACGATTCGCCCCCGGGGCTTGAGCCTGATTCCTGTATCCGTAACCGAAGCAGCAATTGGGGTCATGCTGGTATTGGTAGAAACTGAAACCCAGGAGGCATTAGTGAACACACTGACCGCTTGCTGCTCCATCGTGCACTGAATAACTGGCGCCAAGTCCCCACGTGCATCCCCGCACATGGCCGGACTCCTCCCCTTTTCCACACCAGTTCGCGGGCTTTCTCCTTGGCATGCCCACGAACTGTGCAGGGAGGGTGTGCCTCGTGGCGCGTTGGCCAAAAATGGCCGACCTCCTCGGAACTCCTCTGGGCAGCAAATTCAAACTCCTGAAGGCCTCGGCTCCGTTACACAAACACAAATCCTGGACTCAGTGCCCCCACGTGTAGCGACCTCACCTCTCACTCCCTCTTTCTCTGTCAATGTCAATGGCTCTCGTCTAGGGGACCAGGGAGGAGAGTGTGACGCACCACCAGCTCCTATCCTCTAGTGTGTAGAGGTGTGAGCTATACCCAATTACCTTCGGGTCTGTGCGCCTGTCCAGAGCCAAAGCTCCCCTTGAGGATGATCCTTAAACTCCAGGAAAGCCAAGTTCCACACCATTGAAAGTCCAACACTTATTTATTCTTTTAGAGCAATAAATAGTCCTTTGAGAGCAGACTGGTTAGACAACGAACAGGCAAGGTGAAGAGGAAGGTCCAGGCACAAACATGAACTTATTACTCTCCTGTTTCGGTATGTGCAAACAGGCTTGGCGCACGGTTGCTGCCACCAACCGTGAGGGTGGTCGCTGCCACCGACTGGGTGAAATAGATCTTGAGGTCTCTGCCACCGACCTGGGTTTCAGTTGGGTCGCTGCCACCGACCATGAGAACGTGGACTACCTTCTTGAGATGCGGCCCCTGTCAGGGGAGTCATCCATCTGGACGGTCACCAGAGGCCTCCGCCGTCACTAGCCAATGCTGCGCTGGATCTCCGGGAAGGTCACCTCTCTGGTCCCCCTCGCCCGAAATTTGGGTGTCCAATACCGGAGGACACCCTAGGCATCCTCCATCCCTTGCGGGGCCCAGTCGAAGGTACTGGGCCCCAGGCCTCCAGAGAGTACCTCACCCCAGATTAAAGGTGTCTGGGGTGGAATCGCAGCTCCATCCCCGGGCCGAGGGCGCCCGGAGACCACCAGCACTCACACCCAGGCTGAAGGTGCCTGGGCGTGGACCCCGAGCGGAAGATGTCCGCCCCTTTTATCCCCTCTCCCAGCATGCACAGCAGGTTCTCCGCCCCGCTGTACCACTGCTGCAAGAGGACAAAAAGGGCACAGACTTACAATGTTGGTTCAACCCCCGGCCTATGGCGACAGCGCCACCTACAGGCCGCAGGGAACTGGACACCCTTGTATCCTCCACTGGCATAAATTGGTCCATGAACCCTGACAATTGCTGCATCTGAGCCATTTATCACTCAGATGCCTCCCCTAAATGTAACCACCCACTACACATAGAACATTAAATTAGAACTATAGGCAAAACTAATTTTTTTCATTCTGGATACAGTAAGGGGGAGGGGGGGTTAGCAAGCTTCTCTTGCACGATCTGTATTCTGTGCCCTCGAAAAGGTGCGTTTCTGGTTTTGCAAACGCCTGTCTTGAGGGAGGAACCCCGACTTACCACCCGTGGCCCGGGAAATGGCATTATCAAGTTTATTGCCAAAGAGCGAGGAGCCCTCAAAAGGAATGCGGCACCAAGCTTGCTTTGAAGCTGGATCCGCCGACCAGGGACGGAGCCATAAAGCACGGCGTGCGGTAACCGCTGACAACATTACTCGTGCCACTAGGCGAATAACATCAATAGAGGCCTCCCCCAAAAAGGCAGATGCTAGCCTGATTTCCTGAATAGGAGAGCTTTTCGCCATTTCTTCAGAGATGCTTCTGAGGGAATCATCCACATTGTCTGACCATGCTTCTAGAGCTTTTGAGATAGCTGCTAAAGCCAAAATTGGTTTACAGACTGAACCTGCTGTCAGATAGATTTGCTTCAGATCTGAGTCAATCCGTCTCTCTAGAGGATCTTTGAATGAGACTATCTTCCAGAGGAAGGGTTACATATCTAACCAAACGCATTAAAGCTGCATCAACCATGGGAGCTTTATCAAGGTGTTTTACCTCTTCTTCCTTAAAAGGATATCATTTTGCAATTTTTGACTGCATAGAACTTTTCTTGTCCATTTTACCCCATTCTTCTGGGATAATGGCACCCACTTCCGTGACAAACGGGAAATAATGTCGCTCCTTACTGAGCTGTTTAAAAAGTTTCCTTTGTTTGGGGGAGATATAACTGGATCTTCCCAATTCAGAACTTCTCTAACTGCTTTCACTAAAGCAGGAACTAAGGCATAATCAAATCCCATCCCAGGATCATCCACTTCCGAACCACTTAGAGGGATGGCTGGGTTGAGAGATTTTCCAGAGTCTCATGCACCTGTCCCTGTTCTAACGAGGGAATCAGTGGGTCTGGAGGAGAATCATGCTGCATTCTAGCATCTTTCTCTTGTAGCGACTCGCTCATTGGCTGCTTTTGTAAAACAATGGTCACAAAGGGACTTGCTGGCAGGAACCGGAGCCCTGCACCCCCAACATGGTCTCTCTGACCTCTTGTGAGGAGTGTCTCTACTGGGACGTCCGGATCTGGAAGAATCATGGTGTCTAGAGCCAGAAGAGGAGTGTCGGTGGTGTGATTTAGAGGACCCGCTGTGTCTGCGGGAACTACTCTGTTGTTCAGACCTAGAAGGGCTGAAAGGAAAGAAAGTATAGAGAGAGAGAGAGAGAGAGATAAAGGCACAAAGTCACAATAATGCCCTACACTCCATTCTCTTCCACCCCCCTCAGCAGGCAGAATAAAAGGAAAGATTTCCCAATCTTACCTGCTGCAAGAGGGTTGGCCACCGGGAGGCAGTGAAGAGTCCATGACTATTCAGGGAGACACTGCAGGTGGTAACAACAAACAATCAGATTCCAGCAAAGGAACAAGTGAAACAAATTCAGACCCTTCTGAACAAACACTTACCTGGGGTAAGCTCTGCAAGTGCTCAGGGAAGTCGCCGCTATGCCCACGAACATTCCCGGCGTTTACAGGCTTCCCCGGGCTTTTAAAATTAGCGCTGTGTGATATCACGGCTGCGCCAGGCCCGAGATACTCGCGCGCATGCGCGAACCAGGCCTCGCTTTCGTTCCAGGCCGCGCATGCGCAGACCGCGGATGAACCAGGAAGAGGGAGCGGCAGCTGGAACGCACAGGGAACCAGCCGCTTGCTAGGGATATGCTGACCAGGAATAAACAATGCAGATACAATACAACAAACACTGCTGCCATGAAGGCGATACAGCTTACCAACCACCTACAATCGATTCGGCCAGGGACACCGCATCCATCCACACACCGGGCTTTGCAGCAGATAATGGCCACCTGCACACTGCTAGGTAATCAGGCCTGTGCGCGCTCATCTCTCCAATGGAAGATATAATCCAGCTCTTCAGCGCTACTCTGCCATACACTTCATACCCTGCTTCACAGTCAAGGCTTATCGGAGGGATGAGACACCATATCGTCGGCCGATCTTGATCGTAGGAACAATCGTCTTCAGGTAGGAGAACTAACATATAGTCCTTCGGAGGAGGACAAAAAAGGAACACGGCTGAGAGCCCAGAGCCAAAATTTATAGGGAGGGGGTCCTATTGGGTAGTTATGGAGGCGGGGCCAACCCACACGTATGCTGCCATGGAGCATGTCAGGAAATTGTATTATTCCTAATGGGAGCTATTTTATATTACATTTCTTGAGTTGCACCTACTACTTCTATTTTAGCCTAACATTTGTTATAGAAAATGAAAACCCCCTTTAATGCACAAATGTGTGTTTTCAATAGCATGTAGTGCTAACATTTTGAAGAACATGCTTTTACAGTTACATTTTTTGCTTTCTTCTGCTAAATTTACTGAAAGTGCTGCCTTTCGCAATATGTCTTTCTTATGCCCTGTACACAGGAGCGGAATTCCCGACGGAAAAAAGATGGATGTTTTTTCCGACGAAATCATGCTTAAGCTTGGCTTGCATACACACGGTCACAGAAAAGTTCTCTGAACTTTTGAGCGTTAAGAACGCGGTGACGTACAACACTACGACGAGGCGAGAAAAAGAAGTTCAATGCTTCCGAGCATGCGTAGAATTGTTTCCGTGCATGCATGTTTTTTTGCGCGTCGGAAAAGCATACAGACTATGGGATTTCCTGGTTGTGAATTTTTTCCGTCTGGAAAATTGAGAACCTGCTCTCAATCTTTTGCTGGCAGGAATTCCGACAGCAAAAGTCTGATGGAGCATACACATGGTCAGAATTTCCAACGAAAAGCTCCCATCTGACTTTTTCTGTCGGGAATTCCGCTCGTGTGTACAGGGCATAAGGTTATTTTTTTAGGCAATGTCTATTTTACGTAAGACAGAGAGCTGTATTCTATCAGAAGAAATAAACAGAAACAATACAGCCAGCAGATGCAGATACAAAACACACCTGTGTGATTTGCATTGTGCCAGAACAGGCAGGAAATTAGTTTATAGCTGAACTTAACGCTTCTTACTGTCAATGTTATTTTTATACTGTGATCATTTATTCAGAACAGGGAAAGGTATTGAACCACAATCCATTTATTTCACAGATCACTTAGGTAATAAGCATCCTACAGTGACTCGTCATATTGGTGGGGGCTTGATAGTCTAAAGCTTTGTATGCTCCTACATCCTGCACGGGGTGGCGTTGCTGGACTTGGGAAGAAGACCCGGTTTGTGATGTAGCTGCAGCCTCAGCCAAGAAAAAAAAAGTAAGACATATTAAGTAATATAAAAAAATAGAATGAAGTCACGCAAAAGTGTCACCATACAAATAATTGTGTCCCAATCTAACAAGACAATATATATATCCGTGATAGCTGCACTCACGTTATATCCACATACCGTGTTTCCCTGAAAATAAGCCCGGGTCTTACCGTATATACTCGAGTATAAGCCGAGTTTTTTAGCAGATTTTTTTGTGCTGAAATGCCCTCCTCGGCTTATACTCGAGTCACCTTTTTGCGCCTGATCTCCTGGATTTTGGGGACCCGATACTGGCCGGCCGTAGGTCCCCTGGACCCCAAACTTGGTACACATGTAACCACACTCTTCCTCTACAAGTGTGCAAAGTTTGTTGTCCAGGAGACCTACGGCCGGGGAGCAATTATTTTTCAAAGCCGGGCACCCCTTCCATAGACTCCCATGTTAAACGGTAATTTCTCCTGTGACTTTGCGGGCCCGGTACCGGCTGGTCTTTGACCCGAAACTTAGCACACATATAGCTCCATTTCTCCTCTACAAATGTGCAAAGTTTGTTGTCTGGGGGACCTACGGCCAGGGAGCACCGATTTTTCAAAGCCGGGCACCCCTTCCATAGACTCCCATGTTAAACGTCAGTCTAGTCATGGACACAGTGAGGCATGGGCACAGTGAGGCATGGGCACAGTGAGGCATGGGCACAGTGAGGCATGGACACAGTGAGGCATGGGCACAGTGAGGCATGGACACAGTGAGGCATGGACACAGTGAGGCATGGACCCAGTGAGGCATGGGCACAGTGAGGTATGGGCACAGTGAGGCATGCACATGGACACAGTGAGGCAAAGTGAGGCACAATGAGGCATGCAGATGGACACCCTAGGCTTATACTCGAGTCAATACGTTTTCCCATTTTTTTGTGGTAAAATTAGGTGCCTCGGCTTATATTCGGGTCAGCTTATACTCGAGTATATACAGTATATTAATTTTGGCAACAAAAGACACAGTAGGGCTTATTTTAGGGGTAGGTCTTACCATGTAATGTGCTGTCTTCTCTCCCCCTCTCTTCTCCTTGCCTGACAGGAATTCCCAGTGTGAACTGAGTTAAAATGCTTGTAAAATCCTATAATTTACTCTATTACAGTAGTATATAATGTACAATGTGTGTGTTTCTGTAATATAATTGTGCCAAATACCTTCGTTATAGTGCCGTTCTGCGCTTCTGTGACCCGCCAGAGCCCTCTTCCCAGCATTTATATTACAGAAACACACACATACATTATATACAACTGTAATAGAGTGGATTTTAGGATTTTGCAAGCATATTAAACTAGGGATTATTTTCGGGGTAGGGCTATTTTTGCAGCCCTCCTGGAAAATAACACTAGGTCTTATTTTCGGGGAAACACGGTATGTAATATTTACAGTAAACCATAAAAACAAATATTGTGTTGAGCTATTATTAGAAAGTGCATAAGATCATTGTAATAATCATACAATCAAGTGAAAAAGAAAAAATATGTGATTTAAAACATATGTGCAAATAATAAAAATAAATCCATAAACAATCCCCTTCTCATTGAGTGCACTGCTGGACCATTTTGACTGCACGGTCTATCCAGATTGGAACCCTTGCTCTTGGCTTCCATCCATCTCATAGGGATAATGAGTTTGGGTGCAGTTATACTTCCACCTTGGGTCCCAGCGGTTGATTGTGGATCATCCTGTTTGCTAGGGATGAGCTCGGTGTTCGAGTCGAACATAGGTTGGACTCGAACATCGGCTGTTCGCGCGTTCGGCGAACAACGAACGATTTGGGCCGTTCGCGCCAAATTCGAGTGACGCGAACGGCCCACAATACACTGCGCCATCGCAGTGTAATCCCGGCGCTGTGATTGGCCAAGCATGCACTGTGACCCTGCATGCTTGGCCAATCACAGCGCCGGCAGCGAGGAGAGCAATGATTGGCCACAGGCAGGATGCCTGTGGCCAATTATAGCTGAGGGGGTTTAGTACACGCCCCACACTATAAAAGGCCGCCAGCGCGGCGGCCTTGTGTAGTGTGTTCCGGAGCAGGGAAAGTGAAGGATAGGCAGGGACAGTGTCAAATCTTGTCAAATCTATTCTTTGCTAAACTTTGTGTGTAGGGACAGAGAAGGATAGGCAGGGAGTGTGTCAGTGTCATATTCTTTGCTAAACCTTGTGTGTAGGGAGAGAGAAGGATAGGCAGGGAGAGTGTCAGTGTCATATACTTTGATAAACCTTGTGTGCAGGGAGAGAGAAGGATAGGCAGGGGACAGTGTCAGTGTCATATTCTTTGCTAAACCTTGTGTGCAGGGAGAGAGAAGGATAGGCAGGGAGAGTGTCAGTGTCATATACTTTGATAAACCTTGTGTGCAGGGAGAGAGAAGGATAGGCAGGGGACAGTGTCAGTGTCATTGTTGCTAAGCCTCCTGCACATTATACACCTGAAGTTAGCCCGTATTGCTGCTTTTTCCTGGTGTGTTACACCAACAGGATTTTGCGGCACTTACAGCAGGCGGAGTGTACCTCCTGACCATATTACACCTTAACTTAGCCTGTATTGCTGCTTTTTCCTGGTGTGTTACACCAACAGGATTTTGCGGCACTTACAGCGGGTGCAGTGTGCCTCCTGACCATATTACACCTTAACTTAGCCTGTATTGCTGCTTTTTCCTGGTGTGTTACACCAACAGGATTTTGCGGCACTTACAGCGGGCGGAGTGTGCCTCCTGACCATATTACACCTTAACTTAGCCTGTATTGCTGCTTTTTCCTGGTGTGTTACAGCAACAGGATTTTGCGGCACTTACAGCGGGCGGAGTGTGCCTCCTGACCATATTACACCTTAACTTAGCCTGTATTGCTGCTTTTTCCTGGTGTGTTACACCAACAGGATTTTGCGGCTCTTACAGCGGGTGGAGTGTGCCTCCTGACCATATTGCACCTTAACTTAGCCTGTATTGCTGCTTTTTCCTGGTGTGTTACACCAACAGGATTTTGCGGCACTTACAGCGGGCGGAGTGTGCCTCCTGACCATATTACACCTTAACTTAGCCTGTATTGCTGCTTTTTCCTGGTGTGTTACACCAACAGGATTTTGCGGCACTTACAGCGGGCGGAGTGTGCCTCCTGACCATATTACACCTTAACTTAGCCTGTATTGCTGCTTTTTCCTAGTGTGTTACACCAACAGGATTTTGCGGCACTTACAGCGGGCGGAGTGTGCCTCCTGACCATATTACACCTTAACTTAGCCTGTATTGCTGCTTTTCCCATTTCCCTGCAGGCCATTAGAATGTCTGGAAGGCAAACAAGGAGAGGCAGACAGCCAGGAGCCAAAAAAAGAGGGCAAGCAGGCTCTGTGTCTAGAGACAACAGTGCTGGTCATGGACGCGGTGCATCGTCATCAGCACGTGGCCATGGGACACGCTTGTCCTTCTTTTCGGCAGCTGGACGTGTTGAGCCGCATCATGCCGAAGACTTGGTAGAGTGGATGACCAAGCCCTCCTCATCCTCCTCATCCTCTCTCACCCAGGCTCAGGGTACTGGCAAAGCAGCTGCCAAAGCGTCCTCTTCCCAGGTTATCAATGTCATCATCAGTCACTCCTTCCCTAGACCAACC
This sequence comes from Rana muscosa, assembly GCA_029206835.1. Taxonomy (NCBI): domain Eukaryota; kingdom Metazoa; phylum Chordata; class Amphibia; order Anura; family Ranidae; genus Rana; species Rana muscosa. The sequence continues at coordinate 190,787,065 of CM055117.1, forward strand.
ATGTCCTCCTGAGGAGTCCCCCAAACTGTTTGAGCACAGTGTTGGGTACATGCTCCAGGAGGATGCCCAGCGTTTTGAAGGGTCTGATGATGATACCCAGCTAGAGGAAGGCAGTAGCGTGAGAGCAGAGAGAGGGGATGCTCAAGAAGGACACCAATCTGGCAGTCATGTTCCAGCAGCTGCAGCATACTGCCAGATTGGCTCCAGTGATGAGGAGGGAGGGGATGATGAGGTCACTGACTCCACGTGGGTGCCTAATAGGAGAGAGGAGGAGGAGGAGGAGGAGGAGGAGGATGAGGAGGAGGCACATCTCCAACGAGGCAGGATGCCCTCGGGGGGCCAGCGTAAGGGCAGCACACTGACGGAATTACACCGCAGAGCTCCGCCTGTGCAGGGCGCTGCCTCTGCCCGTTATTCAAAAAGTTCTTTGGTGTGGGCCTTTTTTGAGTCGAGTGCATCAGATCGCACAGCTGCTGTTTGCAACATATGTCTCAAGCGTATATCGTGTGGCCAAAACATCACCCGCTTGGGCACCACATGCTTGACCAGACATATGTTGACCTGCCATGCAGCTCGTTGGCAAGCCTACCTTAAAGACCCACACCAAAGAACAAAGCTGACCTCTTGTTGCACCGCATCAGCTGGGATCTCCAACCCCACTATACCTTCAGTCCTCTCTGAAACCTGCTCTGAGAGGAATGAAGGTGTAGAATTAGGTGTGTCACAGCCAAGTACTTGTGGGCACTCTGCTAGCAGTACACCAACGTCCGATTCTAGCAGGCAAATTTCCCTGCCCCAGCTGCTGGACCGTCGAAAGAAGTTCACTCCCAGCCATCCACATGCCCAGCGGTTGAATGCTAGCTTGGCTAAATTGCTAGCGCTTCAACTGCTGCCTTTTCAGTTGGTAGACTCGGCCCCCTTCCGTGAGTTTGTGCAATGTGCGGTTCCTCAGTGGCAGGTTCCCAAACGCCACTTTTTCTCACGGAAGGCGATTCCGGCTCTCTACCGGCATGTGGAAGGCAATGTCTTGGCCTCGCTGGACAGGGCGGTCAGCGGTAAGGTGCATATTACCGCTGACTCATGGTCCAGCAGGCATGGACAGGGACGTTACCTTTCTTTCACGGCCCATTGGGTCACTCTTTTGGCAGCTGGGAAGGATGCAGGACAAGGTGCAGTAGTGTTGGAGGTTGTTCCACCGCCACGCCTCCAAAATTCTACTACTGGTTGTGACACACCTCTGTCCTCCACCCCCTCCTCTTCTTCTTCCTCCGTGGCCTCTTCCTGTGCTTTGTCTTCGGAACCAGCGGTGCTCCGTAGGCGTTCAAGGGGCTACGCAAGTACGCAGGCAAAAAGATGCCATGCCGTGCTTGCGCTGGTGTGTTTGGGGGACAGGAGCCACACTGGGGCAGAGGTTCTGTCTGCTCTGCAGGGGCAGGCCGAGAGGTGGTTGACGCCACGCCAGCTTAAGCCAGGAATAATAGTTTGCGACAATGGCACCAACCTCCTCTCCGCTCTCCGACAGGGACAACTGACCCATGTGCCCTGTGTGGCTCACGTCCTTAACCTGGTGGTGCAGCGGTTCTTAGGCAGGTACCCGGGCTTACAGGATGTCCTGAGGCAGGCCAGGAAAGTCTGTGTGCATTTCCGCAGATCTTATAATGCCAGTGCTCGCCTGGCTGAGCTGCAAAAGGAGTTGAACCTGCCCAAGAACCGCCTTATATGTGACATGCCCACCAGGTGGAACTCAACGTTGGCCATGCTGCAGCGGCTGCACACGCAGCAGAGGGCCATCAATGAGTACCTGTGCGACTACGGCACCAGGACAGGGTCAGGGGAGCTTGGTTTTTTTTCACCACGCCAGTGGGGCATGATCAGGGATGCATGCACTGTCCTGGCACCATTTGAGGAGGCCACGAGGATGGTGAGCAGTGACAGTGCATGCATCAGTGACACTGTACCTCTTGTCCACCTGTTGGAACATACGCTGCATGGAATAATGGACAGGGCACTTGAGGCAGAACAGAGGCAGGAAGAGGAGGACTTCCTTGCCTCTCAAGGCCCCCTTTACCCAGACAGTGTTCCTTCTGTCCCACCCATCGCACAGGAAGAAGAGGAGGAGGAGGAGGAGGATTGTGTCAGCATGGAGGTGGAGTCTGGCACTCAGCATCATCAGCAGCAGTCTTTTAGGGATGATTTACAGTCCCAAGAAACCAGTGGACTTGTACGTGGCTGGGAGGAGGTGGCTGCGGATCATGTCGTCCTTAGTGACCCAGAGGACTCTGGACTGAATGCCTCAGCTAACCTACGCTGCATGGCCTCCCTGATCCTGCAAAGTCTGCGGAAGGATCCTCGTATTCTTCGGATCAAGGAGAGGGACCATTACTGGCTGGCCACTCTCCTTGATCCACGGTACAAGGGTAAGGGTGCGGACCTTATCTTACCGTCGCAGAGGGAGCAGAGGATGAGACAACTCCGGGAGGCCTTGCAGAAAGGTCTGTGCAACGCGTTCCCAGAGACTGGGAGGTTACAAACTCCTGGTCCTGGACAACGAGTTGCTGAGGCTTCGGTCAGTCAAAGAAGGAGCGGTGGGGAAGGTGGCCGTCTTTCCGAAGCGTTCAGACAATTCTTTAGTCCGCAACTCCAAGGTATGATCGGTTCCAGCAACCATCGCCAGCGTCTGATATACATGGTGCAGGAATACCTAGGGGCAAGGTCAGACTTGGACACCTTCCCCACCGAAAATCCTCTGGCTTACTGGGTCTTGAGGATGGATCACTGGCCAGAGCTTGCACAGTATGCAATTGAGCTACTGGCCTGTCCTGCATCCAGCGTTCTTTCAGAACGCACATTCAGTGCTGCTGGAGGATTTGTCACGGATCACAGGGTGCGCCTGTCCACCGACTCGGTTGATCGACTGACCTTCATAAAGATGAACCAGTCTTGGATCACCACCAGCTACCAAACACCTGAAGCTGATATAACAGACTAATTTATTTTCAAATGTCACATCCCTTCAAGACTGATGCTGATGCTGAGAGACTGTCCTTTTATGTTGACTGACTATCCTCCTCCTCCTCAATGATCCGATTGACGATGATAGCTTTGTTTCTGGGTGCCGCCACCAGTGGCTAAGGCCCACCAGTGGCTAAGGCCCAATTTTTCAGCCCCTGTTTAACAGGGGTGTGTTATTACAATTTTTTATGCAATGCTTTGCAGCAGGGCTCATTCCTGCACTCCAACTAGAGTATCTGGGAGTGGTTGCAGTGTCATGGCACCAGCACCAGTGGCTAAGGCCCAATTTTTCAGCCCCTGTTTAACAGGGGCGTGTAATTACAATTTTTGATGCAATACTTTGCAACAGGGCTCATTGCTGTGCTCCAAGTACAGTATCTGTGAGGGGTTGCAGTGTTGTGGCACCAGTGCCTAAGGCTCAATTTTTCTGCCCCTGTTTAACAGGGGCATGTAATTACAATTCTTGATCTAATAATTCACAGCAGGGCCCATTCCTGCGCCCACCAAGACTAACTGTGAGGCCTTACAGTGTTGTGTCAACACCACCACCACCACCACCACCAAAGGCCCAATTTTTCAGCCCCTGTTTAACAGGGGCGTGTAATTACAATTTTTGATGCAATACTTTGCAACAGGGCTCATTGCTGTGCTCCAAGTACAGTATCTGTGAGGGGTTGCAGTGTTGTGGCACCAGTGCCTAAGGCCCAATTTTTCTGCCCCTGTTTAACAGGGGCATGTAATTACAATTCTTGATCTAATAATTCACAGCAGGGCCCATTCCTGCGCCCACCAAGACTAACTGTGAGGCCTTACAGTGTTGTGTCAACACCACCACCACCACCACCACCAAAGGCCCAATTTTTCAGCCCCTGTTCAACAGGGGCATGCAATTACAATTCTTGATCTAATAATTCACAGCAGGGCCCATTCATGTGCCCACCAAGAGTAACTGTGAGGGCTCACAGTGTTGTGGCAACACCAACATGTAAGGGGCAAATTTCAGCTGAGTATATACGGCAGGCCCCTACTTTCAAACATCCAACTTACAAACGACTCCTCCTTGCAAACGGAAGGATACAACAGGAAGTTAGAGGAAATCTACCCCTAGGAAGGCAAATTCTCTCCTGTAAGAGTTAATATGGGAAAAAAAGTGTCTCCTCCCCACTGATGCTTTATCACCAAAAACATTTGTCATTAGGATGGAAAGTGAGGTGAACTGTTCTGAACAGGTGCACACTGCACAGACAGCAAAACAAATGTTACAGGGGTGATAACCCTTCCCTATGTTTTCCAAAAAGCTTAAAAATAAATTTTTTGGCTGGAGCTACACTTAAACAATGTACCTGTTCAAAATTACAAACAGATTCTACATAAGAACAAACCTACAGTCCCTGTCTTGTATGCACCGCCTGTATACGGCTGTTCAGAGTATATAGGGCTTTTTTTATTTTGTGTGCGGGGTTCCCCTTAATATCCATACAAGACCCAAAGGGGCTGGTAATGGGCTGGGGTGGGGGGGGGGTGTGTGATGGGGTAGCTATGCCATTTTTCTTAAAGATTTTCATCCATATTACCGGGACCAGACATTACATTAAAGCCGCAAGCAGTTTTAAATGGCTTTTTTTCCTTTAGAAATGTAATTTTGTGCAGGGACAGTTCTAAACACGGGAAACACGTGGCACTTTACAGGCATACTTTAGACACCCCCCAGGTACGATATTTAAAGGAATATTTGACTTTTTTTTTTTTCACTTTATGCATCATTAAAATGACTGCTTCAGAAAAACGGCCGTTTTTAAAACTTCTTTTTGCATTGATACATGTCCCCTGGTGCAGAACCCGGGTTCCCAAACCCTTTTTAGGACAATAACATGCATAATAGTCGTTTTAATTAGCACTTTAGATTTCGAACGTTCGCATCCACTGTATTTAATAGGGTTCTAAAGTTCGTGCAAACTTTCGGTCCGTTCGCGGGTTCTGGTGCGAACCGAACCCGGGGGTGTTCGGCTCATCACTACTGTTTGCTTGGTTTTGTCCATTTCGAAATCCCAGCTCCTGGCATCCATCCATCCCATAGGGATATTACGATAAGGTGCAACCTGAACTCCATCCTGGGGTCTTAATAGCTGGTAAGCGGCTAGTGAGTGCACTGTCTGGGTGTGAAGAATCCTTCACTTTTGTAGCACTGGATTTTGTGAACACTTTAATGTTTATATGAACTTTTTTTTGCACTGAAGCACTTTTTTTCTGGGACTTGATGTATTGTTTATGATTTTTTTATTACTTGCACATGTTTTAAATCACATATTTATTTATTTTTGTTCACTTGATTCTATGGTTATTACTAGGGTTGTCCCGATACCGATACTAGTATCGGTATCGGGACCGATACCAAGCATTTGCGCGAGTACTTGTACTCGCGCAAATGCTCCCGATGCCCAGTCCGATACTTTTTTTTTTTTCAGAGCGGACGCAGAGAGGGGTTGGAGAGCGGGACGGAGAGTGTGCGGCGGGGGGCGGAGATCAGGGCGTAGAGCGTGGCGGGGGGCGGAGAGTGTGCGGTGGTGGGCGGAGAGTGGGGCAGGACGGAGAGTGTGCGGCGGTGGGCGGAGACCAGGGCGTAGAGCGTGGCGGGGGGCGGAGAGTGTGCGGCGGTGGGCGGAGAGTGGGGCAGGACGGAGCGTGTGCGGCGGGGGGCGGAGACCAGGGCGTAGAGCGTGGCGGGGGGCGGAGAGTGTGCGGCGGTGGGCGGAGAGTGGGGCAGGACGGAGAGTGTGCGGCGGGGGGCGGAGACCAGGGCGTAGAGCATGGCGGGGGGCGGAGAGTGTGCGGCGGTGGGCGGAGAGTGGGGCAGGAAGGAGAGTGTGCGGCGGGGGCGGAGACCAGGGCGTAGAGCGTGGCGGGGGGCGGAGAGTGTGCGGCAGTGGGCGGAGAGTGGGGCAGGACGGAGAGTGTGCGGCGGTGGGCAGAGACCAGGGCGGAGAGTGGGGCGGGGGGCGGAGAGCGTGACATAGACCAGAGCGGAGAGCAGAGCAAGTCTTCAGGCGGGTAAGTAAAATGAATCTGATCTGATCTGATCCAATTGCCTTGCCTGTCTTGCCTTTCTGATGCTCAAATGCTCCTGGAGCCCTAGATAGGATACTATGAGAGAGTGGGTGGAGAGGGGGCAGAGAGCGGGGCGGGGGGTGGAGAGCGTGGTGACAGTGACATTATTGACATGCACAATTGCACACAGACTTCCTTTCTTCTTTTCCCTCCTCCCTCCCTTGTTGTTATGATCCGATGGTTGCCTTTCTGTTGTATTTTGCTCTCTTCAGGAGGGCCTTGAGGGGGGGGGGCAGGGGGGGTCCGCCTTCTTCCCCTGCAGTGCCCCCCGCTGACAGCTATTCTGTATTGCACCTATAGTGCTTAATTTTATTTTAAATTCTGTCAGCTAATGTGAAAAATGAGAGGTTCCTTAAGGTTGCCGGGGGTTTCTTCAGCAGTGATTAAATAAAAATAAAAAAAGTATCGGTAATCGGTATCGGCGAGTACATGAAAAAAGTATCGGTACTTGTACTCGGTCCTAAAAAAGTGGTATCGGGACAACCCTAGTTATTACAAAAGATCTTATGCACTTTCTAATAATAGCACAACACATTAAAGTGTTACTAAACACAGGACCTTGCATTCACTACATCTGGTCTCGTACAGTACCTAGAACATGGAAATGCAATCATTTTAGTAAACATAAACTGCTAAATACCTTTTCTCATTAGCAGTATATAGTCATCTTGTGACTCCTATTAGTGCCTGATAAAAGCTTGTAGGAGGGTTTTTCTTAATGCACTGGCTGTCCTGTTAGGATGCAGGACCCCTGATCCTCTGTCTGGACAGTGCTGATTGGTCCTGTGCTGATCACATGCACTCTCCCAAGAAAAGAAAAAAAAACTCTCTAGCAATACACACCAAACTGAGCATGTGCAGCCTGACTCCAGTAATTCTGTCCTATTAGGACATGTTTTCGAGACAATGCAAGAAGGGGAGGATCTGTGCATACAGGATCAAACGGCTTTTTTACACAATGCAGAGGATTAGCCCCTTAGGTTCTACATTGAGTATAAGAAGCATGTTTTACTGCATATACAGACTGATTTTACTGTTGTGGATTTAGTAACACTTTAACCACTTAAGCCCCGGACCATTTGGTAGCTAAAGGACCAGAGGTGAATTCAGAATTTTGCACTGCGCTGCTTTAACTGTAAATTGTGCGGACATGCAATGTTGTACTGAAACGAAATTTGCGTCCTTTTCTTCCCACAAATAGAGCTTTCTTTTAATGGTATTTGATTGCCTCTGCGATTTGTATTTTTTGCGATATAAACGGAAAAAGACCGAAAATTTTGAAAAAAAATGATATTTTCTACTTTTTGTTATAAGAAAAATCGAATAAACTCAATTGTAGTCATACATTTAGGCCAAAATGTATTCAGCCACATGTCTTTAGTAAAAAAAATGTCAATATTTATTGGTTTGCGCAAAAGTTATAGCGTCTACAAACTAGGGTGCATTTTCTGGAATTTACACAGCTTTTAATTTATGACTGCCTATCTCATTTCTTGAGGTGCTAAAATGGCAGGGCAGTACAAAACCCCCCCAAATGACCCCATTTTGGAAAGTAGACACCCCAGGGAAATTGCTGAGAGGCATGTTGAGCCCATTGAATATTTTTTTTTTGTCCCAAGTGATTGAATAATGACAAGAAAAAAAAAAAAATTACAAAGAGTTGTCACTAAATGATATATTGCTCACACATGCCATGGTTATATGTGGAATTGCACCCCAAAATACATTCTGTTGCTTCTCCTGAGTACGGGGATACCACATGTGTGGGACTTTTTAGGAGCCAACCACGTACGGGACCCTGGAAACCAAGCACCGCCTTCAGGATTTCTAAGGGCGCAAATTTTTGATTTCACTCCTCACTACCTATCACAGTTTCGAAGGCCATAAAATGCCAAAATAGCACAAAACCCCCCCAAATGACCCCATTTTGGAAAGTAGACACCCCAAGCTATTTACTGAGAGGCATGATTAGTCCATGGAATATTTTATATTTTGCCACAAGTTGCGGGAATATGACAAACTTTATTTTTTTTGCACAAAGTTGTCACTAAATGATATATTGCTCACACATGCCATGGGCATATGTAAAATTACACCCCAAAATACATTCTGCTGCTTCTCCTGAGTATGGGGATACCACATGTGTGGGACTTTTTGGGAGATTAGCCGCGTACGGGATCCCAAAAACCAAGCACCGCCTTCAAGGTTTCTAAGGGCATAAATTTTTGATTTCACTCCTCACTACCTATCACAGTTTTGAAGGCCATAAAATGCCAAGATGGCACAAAACCCCCCCAAATGACCCCATTTTGGAAAGTAGACACCCCAAGCTATTTGCTGAGAGGCATGTTGAGCCCATTGAATATTTTTTTTTTGTCCCAAATGATTGAATAATGACAAAAAGAAAAAAAAAAGAAAAAATTTACAAAAAGTTGTCACTAAATGATATATTGCTCACACATGCCATGGTTATATGTGGAATTGCACCCCAAAATACATTCTGCTGCTTCTCCTGAGTACGGGGATACCACATGTGTGGGACTTTTGGGAGCCTAGCCGGGTACGGGGCCCCAAAAACCAACCACCGCCTTCAGGCTTTCTAAGGGCGTAAATTTTTGATTTCACTCCTCACTACCTATCACAGTTTCGAAGGCCATAAAATGCCAAAATAGCACAAATTCCCCCTAAATGACCCCATTTTAGAAAGTAGACACCCCAAGCTATTTACTGAGAGGCATGTTCAGTCCATGGAATATTTTATATTTTGCCACAAGTTGCGGGAATATGACAAACTTTGTTTTTTTTGCACAAAGTTGTCACTAAATGATATATTGCTCACACATGCCATGGGCATATGTGAAATTACACCCCAAAATACATTCTGCTGCTTCTCCTGAGTACGGGGATACCACATGTGTGGGACTTTTTGGGAGACTAGCCGCGTACGGGACCCCAAAAACCAAGCACAGCCTTCAAGGTTTCTAAGGGCATACATTTTTGATTTCACTCCTCACTACCTATCACAGTTTTGAAGGCCATAAAATGCCAAGATAGCACAAAACCCCCCAAAATGACCCCATTTTGGAAAGTAGACACCCTAAGGAAATTGCTGAGAGGCATGTTGAGCCCATTGAATATTTTTTTTTTGTCCCAAGTGATTGAATAATAACAAAAAGAAAAAAAAAATGTACAAAAAGTTGTCACTAAATGATATATTGCTCAAACATGCCATGGTTATATGCGGAATTGCACCCCAAAATACATTTGGTTGCTTCTCCTGAGTACGGGGATACCACATGTGTGGGACTTTTTGAGAGCCTAGCCGCGTACGGGCCCCCGAAAACCAAGCACCGCCTTCAGGATTTCTAAGGGCACAAATTTTTGATTTCACTCCTCACTACCTATCACAGTTTTGAAGGCCATAAAATGCCAAGATAGCCCAAAACCCCCACAAATGACCCCATTTTGGAAAGTAGACACCCCAAGCTATTTGCCGAGAGGCATGGTGAGTATTTTACAGCTCTCATTTGTTTTTGAAAATGAAGAAAGACATTTTTTTTTTTTCTTTTTTCAATTTTTAAAACTTTGTGACAAAAAGCGAGATCTGCAAAATACTCAACATACCTCTCAGCAAATAGCTTGGGGTGTCTACTTTCCAAAATGGGGTAATTTGGGGGGGTTTTGTACCATCTGGGCATTCCATGGCCTCCGAAACTGTGATAGGCAGTGAGGAGTGAAATCAAAAATTTACACCCATAGAAATCCTGAAGGCGGTGCTTGATTTTCGGGGTCCTGTACGCGGCTAGGCTCCCAAAATGTCTCACACATGTGGTATCCCCGTACTCAGGAGAAGCAACAGAATGTATTTTGGGGTGCAATTCCACATATAACCATGGCATGTTTGAGCAATATATAATTTAGTGACAACTTTTTGTAATTTTTTTTTTTTTTGTCATTTTTCAATCACTTGGGACAAAAAAAAAAAAATATTTAATGGGCTCAACATGCCTCTCAGCAAATAGCTTGAGGTGTCTACTTTCCAAAATGGGGTCATTTGGGGGGGTTTTGAACTGTCCTGGCATTTTATGCACAACATTAGGAAGCTTATGTCACACATCATCCACTCTTCTAACCACTTGAAGACAAAGCCCTTTCTGACACTTTTTGTTTACATAAAAACATTTTTTTTTTGCAAGAAAATTATGTTGAACCCCCAAACATTATATATATTTTTAAAGCAAAGGCCCTACAGATTAAAATAGTGGGTGTTGCATTTTTTTTTCCACACAGTATTTGCGCAGCGATTTTTCAAACGCATTTTTTGGGGGGAAAACACACTTTTTTTATTTTTAATGCACTAAAAAACACTATATTGCCCAAATGTTTGATGAAATAAAAAAGATGATCTTAGGCCGAGTACATGGATACCAAACACGACATGCTTTAAAATTGCGCACAAACGCGCAGCGGCGAGAAACTACATTCATTTTTAAAAGCATTTAAAAGCCTTTACAGGTTACCACGTTAGATTTACAGAGGAGGTCTACTGCTAAAATTACTGCCCTCGATCTGACCTTCGCGGTGATACCTCACATGCATGATGCAATTGCTATTTACATATGACGCTAGACCGACGCTTGCGTTCGCCTTTGCGCAAGAGCAGGGGGGGACAGCGGTGCTTTTTTTTTTTTTTTTTTTTTTTATTATTTATTTTGCTTTTTTATTTTATTTTTAAATTGTTCCTTCCATATTTTTTTATTTTTATTGTTATCTCAGGGAATGTAAATATCCCCTATGATAGCAATAAGTAGTGACAGGTACTCTTTTTTTGAAAAAAAATGGGGGGTTGGACCCTAGATGTTTCCTCTGCCCTCAAAGCATCTGACCACACCAAGATCGGTGTGATAAAATGCTTTCCCAATTTCCCAATGGCGCTGTTTATATCCGGGGGGGGCATTCCCTCCCACTGCTTGTAAAAGCAGTCCAGAGGCTAATTAGCCACTAGGATTGCTTTTACATGAAAGCCCGCCGCTGGCGGAAAAGAATGATACCCGCAGGCATCAATCTGGTATAACCATTCAAAGTCCAGCAACATACCAGTACGTTGCTGGTCCTTGTTGGACATGTATTGTAATCTTTTTTTTCATGCAGCCTGTTGGCTGAACGAAAAAAAGAGATTGATCGGTGGGTATGCCCACCATTAGAATACCTCCCTTCATCCACCCACTTCTAATGATGGGCATATATGCCGAAGCATGGGGGCATCCTCCCGCAAAAAAGTTATGCCGCGTTATACCTGCTAAGCAAATGATGGTTAACATTAAAACAAAGTAACATTACAGTACAACAGTAAGACCTTACCATACCATACCTGCAAAGCAAATACCAAAACAAAACCTAGTAAAAAATAAAACATTTTTTTAACGCAACCTGTGCCTAAAATATATATATGCCGAAGCATGGGGGCATCCTCCCGCAAAAAAGTTATGCCGCGTACACACGGTCGGACTTTTCCACGGGCAAGCCTTTGTCGAAATTTCGACCGTATGTACGCGGCATAAAAGGTTATGCCGCGTACACACAGTCGGACTTTTCCACGGGCAAGCCTCCGTCGGAATTTCGACCGTATATACGCGGCATTAGGAGCAAAATCGCTCCTCCGCCCCTGCTGCCCCCATGCTTCGGCATATATGCTCTTTTTTTAACTGTGGTGGTGAAATCACCTCCTACAGCGTTGGAGTCACGGCTTTATGTATCGTGGGAGCAAACGCTGTTGCTGTCAAGATAAATAGATCTGCGCTGCAACTGAATGGCGTACCTGAAAACAAAAAATTACATACCTGAAAAGCAAGCATGATAAAACATTGCAGAATAGAATACAGTAAAAAAGAGCAGAACAATAGAGAGAAAATAGAGAGAGAGAGAGAGAACAATAAAACGACAACTATTTTTGGTTTTTTTATTTTATATTTTTTTTGTGTTTTGTTTTTTACGTTTTTTTTTTTTTCTTTTTTACACTTTTTTTTGTAACTTTACCAACTGTAATGGTTCGGGTCTCTCAAAATGTAATGGCATCTTGGGAGACCCTGTGTAAGTGTGTCCTAGTCTGTGAAATGCTGTACCCTACCCTAAAACTTCACTTTTGAGTGGTAGCGATCAAAACATTCACCAAGGCAAAGACCAGGTTTGTCAGGACAGAGTGGACAAAAAACACGGGTGTCACGCCTAAATCCGCGCTTGCTACAGACACGACATCTTTTTTGGGGGGTTCGTTGGGTAGGGGTACTCGGGAGGGCATACAGATAATGCCTCTCATGCAGCCGGCTTACTGCATTTGGTAGGGGATGGTGAGGTGCAGAACCGCCTGGATACAGGAGTTCTGTGACTATCTCATTCTGGAATTTTAGAAGAGATAACGTCCCGCCTGAAGCTCTGTATAGCACATGAGCATTTAGCAAAGCCAATTGGAATAAGGATAGAGACACTTTTTTGTACCAGCGTCTCACCTTACGGTCAATTAGATACGGCGCCATCAACTGGTCGTTGAGGTCCACCCCTCCCATATTTTTGTTATATTCGTGGACACAGAGGGGTTTCTCCACAACACCAGTCGCCGTACGAATTTGGACTGTCGTGTCTGCATGAAGGGAGGTAAGAAGGAAAACATTCTTATTGTCCCTCCACTTCATAGCGAGGAAGTTATTACACTTTACGCAGGCTCTCTCCCCCAGCCTAAGACGGGCATCTACAAGCCGCTGGGGAAAGCCCCGGCGATTAGGTCGCACGGTGCCACATGCTCCAATCTGATGATCAAACAAGTGACTAAACAGTGGCACGCTCGTGTAATAATTGTCCACATACAAGTGGTACCCCTTTCCGAATAAGGGTGACACCAATTTCCACACTATCTTGCCAGCGCTCCCTATGTAATCCGGGCAGTTGACCGGCTCAACCTGACTATCTTTTCCCTCATAAACCATAAAGCTCCATACATAGCCTGTTACCCTGTCACAGAACTTATAGAGCTTGACCCCGTATCTGGCACGCTTGCTGGGAAGGTACTGCTTGAAAGCCAAGCGGCCAGAAAATTTAATCAGGGACTCATCAACGCAGACAACTTGATCGGGAATAAACAAGGCTGCAAAACGTTCGTTGAAGTGGTTTATGAGGGGCCGAATTTTATAGAGCCGGTCGTACTCAGGGTCCCCACGTGGACGACAAAGTTCATTGTCGTTGAAGTGCATGAACCGCAAAATCTGCTCGTATCGTGTCCTGGGCATGGAGGCAGAGAACACGGGCATGTGGTCAATTGGGTGCGTGGACCAATAAGCACGCAATGACGGGAATTTATGTGTGCCCATGTTGAGGGAAAGGCCCAGAAAGGTCTTAAATTCGGAAACCGGAATTGGTTTCCAATCTTTGGCAATTTTAGGCAACTGGGGGTTAGCGGCGATGAATTGACCAGCATACAAATTACTCTGGTCCACAATAGATCTATAGAGATCTTCCGTGAAAAACAGCGAATAATAATCGATTGGCATAAAATCAGCTGTTTCCACCTGAATACCGGGTTGGGCAGTGTATGGGGGAAGTACGGGTTCTGCAGAAGTGGTGGGGACCCAATCAGGATAGGCGAATTCTGCAGGAAGGGCACTATGGGCACGACGGGCCTGCCTTTGTCTTCTTGGTGGCAGCGGGACACTACTTGTGCTTGCCACCTCGCCAGCTTGAACTGCACTTATGGGACTCGCCACGTCACCACGTGATACTGCAGTGCTGGATGTACGCCCAGGCTGTACTAGGCCGCTGGTGCTTGCCAATTCACCAGAAGGAATAGCGGCGCTTGTACTACTCTGCTCCATGATACGAGAGCCCTGTGGTTCTTGCTCCTCAACAACCTCAGAAGATCGGGATCGGGTACACCTGACCTTAGCAGGGACCTCAACTTCGTCGTCAGAGCTATCTGACGTGGGGCCGCTGACGTCACTGTCTTCTACGGGAAGATATTCTGAGCCTGAATCTGACAGATACGTGACCTCCTCTTCACTATCTGTCATGCTCAGAATCTCGTAGGCCTCTTTACTAGTGTACCTTCGACTTGCCATTTTGGGCTCTAAATTTAGGGGTACACTAGTAAGATTCACAGGTAAAAAAAGCACCTGACTGTCACCAAATGTATCAAACGCTACCAAAAAAACTGTTAGCGATCGCAGGGATCAGGACTGTCTCTGCGAATGCTGCAGTTATGTGTGTTGTGTTTGGTAAGTGACAGTGATCGATCGATACTGCACTTGGGTGGGCTGGGCTGGGCTGGGCTGGGCGGAGGGGCTAAACGCAGGTACTAGCAGGTATCTGGGCTGATCCCGCTAACACTGCGTTTTTGGGAACCCTAAACCGCTGGGGACGCTAGTATAGATCTGATCAGATACTATACCACTAAGGGAGGTGTATGCTTTGCGCGTGGGTGTTAGCATTACTGGCACTAACCTAAAGCTGCCTGGGGCGACGCAGACCCTCTCTGGCGCTAAAACCTAATTGATATCACCCGCCGGGCGATCAGGGGGTTAAACCTTTATTGGGTTATATACGGCGGGTGCCCTGATGCTATAAAAAGCAAACTAACCAACCAGCGTCACCTGTAACCTTTATATGGTGATCACTGGTTAAAGGGTTAACTAGGGGCAATCAGGGGGTTAAAACCTTTATTAGGTTAAATATGGGGGTACCCGACGCTATATAAAAACCTGACGGGTTACCTAAATAACAAAATAACTCACTGGGTAACCAGTGTCACCAGTGACGCTTATACAGTGATCACTGGTGAAAGGGTTTACTCTAGGGGCAATCAGGGGGTTAAAATAATATATGGGGGTACCTGACGCTAATAAAAACCTGCGGCGAACCTAAAAATAATTAACTGGCTATCTAGGACACCAGCGACAAGAAAAAAGCGATCGGAAAAACGATCGCTTAGTGACGCTGGCGTTAGGGGGTGAAAGGGTTACCTGGGGGGCGATCAAGGGGTTAAACCTTTATTAGGGGGGTTAGGGGGCTACCTTGGACCTAAAGGGGCCTAATCCTAACTGCCCTGCAACTTTTTACAGTCACAAATGACACTGATTGCAGTGATCAGTAAAAAAAATGATCACTGCAAACGGTGCACTGTGACTGGGGGTACTGGGGGGTGATCTGGGGGGTGATCTGGGGGTGATTTGTGTGCCTACGTGTACTGGTGTCAGTGGGCTGTTGGTGCACTTACTGTGAGATGTCTTCTCTCCTCGCGCCGGATCGAAAAGACCGACACCAGGAGAGATGACATCACTTCCTCCTGCCTGTGTTTACATTACAGGCAGGGGAAGCTCTCTCATTCGCCGGGAGCGATCGAGAGGGGGTGGCCGGAATCGAACGGCTGTCCCCTCATGCCGGATCGCTCCCGAACACTTAACCACCGCTCACTGTACAGAAGGGGGGTCCGATCGGACCCCCCAACTATACAAAGGCGATCACGTACATATACGTGATTCTGCCTGTCGGTGCCATTCTGCCGACGTATAATTACAGTGGGCGGTCGTTAAGTGGTTAAGTAATACACATGGCTCCTGCTGATGTATTGGTGCACAAACCACCAATGTCAAAAAACATGTTTTGGATGGGTGTTGAGCAGTGTTTCTCAACCTTTTGACCATGGAGAAATCCTTGGCAAAAAGTCTGAGATCTCGGGGAACCCCTAAAAAAAAGTTTAGATCTACACCGCACGGAACATCGGATCTGATCAGCGAGCTGTAGATATAACCACATTTATTGTAGAAATAGCTTTTAAATAAAGGAATAAAAATTAGAGCTCACCTGACACCAACATTATAGTGTGAACAGGGCACATAGAAATCAATTGTTTTCTTTATGTCCTTGCAGAGACCTGCGTTAGAACAAGCCCAAAATATTCTAAGCAAGTCAAAATTGCACATATTTTCCATCAGTTTTTTGGCACATATGCTTTGAACGAGGCCTTACTGAACTGGAACAAAACTCCCAAATATTGTGATTGATAAATAGGACAGTAGACTACGGGAACAGTTTGGTCTTCTTCACAACATACATGCATAAGAATTGATGGAAGATGGTGCAGATTTGACCTGCATAGAATACTTTGGTCTTTTCCAGATCATGCACTGAGACATGCATTTACCTAACGTAGGTCTCTGCTAGGACATAAAGAAAATAAATGATTTTTATGTGCCCTGTTCACACCACAATGTTGGTATCATTTGAGTATTTTTCTCTGCAGAAAAATGCATACATGTTGCATATTTCTGTGCAAAAAAATATGCACATGATACCAATGTTGATTTTAATGTGCATTGAAAGCGAGTACTTTCCAATCTAGGCTCCCCACTCTCCATGCTTGGCTCCCCACTCTCCATGCTCGGCTCCCCGCTGAATTCAGAACTCCCGCTCTCTGTCTTTCTCCTGACTCCGCCCTCTGAGTTCTCTGAGCTGGAACTACAGAGAGGGCATCGGGTATCATTGCACGCTGACTGTTCTCACTGTCAGCGCACATTGGGAACACTGAAAACAACATTGGGCCGATATACATCCGCCACAATGTTGAACCGCACCGGAACCCCTGGGGACTTCTCGCGGAACCCCGGTTGAGCAAACATTTTCTTGGGGGCCCAAGAAAATGTTTGCCCAAGATCCAGTCAATATTAAAGATGGCTCTGGATGTTTTATTAAGACAATAAGCTACTAAAAACGTACACAGATCTAGTTAAACGTTTACAGTTTTGGGATGAAAGCCACAATGGAAACTGTGATAAAGAAAACAATATTAGAATACTACTGCAGAAATATGCTGTAACCCACAAAAACTAACCAGTAGTATTATTTTACTCTTATAACTGCTCTAAATTGATTATTTATACACCCTAATCCAGATGTTATTTTACTACTTCAGAGAGCAATAGACAAAGTGCTTTCACTTATGCCGCGTACACACGGTCAGACTTTGCAGCGGGAAAACCTCCGTCGGAAATTCAGACGGAAAAATAAAGAACCTGCTCTCTATCTACGTCCGTCGGAAATTCCGACAGAAAAAGTCAGATGGGGCATACACACGGTCGGTATATCCGACGAAAAGCTCCCATCTGACTTTTTCTGTCGGAAATTCCGACCATGTGTACGCGGCATTACAGCAACTAATCATCTTTCATCTTTCTATGTGCTTGGGTCTGGTTAGACAAATCTGAGCATTCTCTGTGTTACAGCTGCTTCCTGTTGCAGTCCCCATAAAATAAAATTAATGAATTCATTAATTACATTTAATAAAATAAAATACAGCAGGAAAGGAGAAAATCTCTCATAATGGCCTGGCCACATGTCAAGGTCACCTGTGGCCAGGTGACAGATGCACACCGTAGGGGGACAGGAGTGCACCGCAAGGTAGTGAACCCTATGGCTGACTGCTGTGGATAGGAAACTGGGTGGTTGTGGAAAGCGGGACCAGAGGAGCACAACCGGGATCCTAACGGAAGCTAGAGCCAAGATTCCCCAGGGCGCGGAGTCTAAGACCCAGCAGGTCTTCTCCAGGGCCTCTAGTGGTGAGGATGTTATGCTGCAGGCTGGGACCAGGTCGCGGCCCCTGGAGTTTCCTAGCTCACGCCCCGTAGGATAAGGGGAAAAGAGGGGAAGCAGCAGCACAAGATATGAGAGAACCGAATAACAAGCTGAAGGTCAGGGGCCACAAGCAGACAAGGATAACGAAAGAACGAGCCGAAGGTCAAGGGTCACGAGCAGACAGGGATAGTCGGGGACAAGCCAATAACGTAACAGAGAGACAGACGTAGCACACGGCAGGCAGGAACCCAAACACACAATGCCTAACAAACACGTTGATCAGCCAAGCAGGCTTGCAGTGCACAGGTTAATATAGTGTTCTGTGATAGGGCCTGGGGTGGAGTCTGGCTGGGAGGAGATTATAAAGGAAGCCAGGTGTAAGGGCTCAGGCCTCTAAGATGAACACATGGGAAGGAAGGTAAGCTGACAGACAAACACTACTGCATATCCATGACACCACAAAAGGTGAGCAGACACAAGAGTTTGAGTTCAGAATTTTTCCTAAGAACCAGAAGAACCTTTCAGATGGCGAAATATTAGTTTTGCATGGACTGATAAATTAATGTTTGTGTAAAAATTATTTGTGACCAAACACTGTTCTCTGCTGTCCCATATGATTGCACATGTACAACTGTAAAGCAGGGAAAGGGAGGAAGCCTCTTATAGAAAACAGTACCTGATCACCTTGAGCCCCCAGATCAAGGAGCATACCACCTAACCCAGTGTTTCTCAACTCCGGTCCTCAAGGCGCCCCAACAGGTCATGTTTTCAGGATTTCCCTCAGATGAAACAGCTGTGGTACTTACTAAGGCGATGGAACTGATCAAATCACCTGTGAAAAATAATGGTAAACCTGAAAACATGACCTGTTGGGGTGCCTTGAGGACTGGAGTTGATAAACGCTGACCTAACCCATAACATGTGTCCTCCAAGGGTTTTTTCCTTTTCCTAGATGCAAATGGTGCAATAGCTTCCAATTTTATCAACTGTGGACAAAAATCATAAATCTTTAGGGTACAAAAAAGGGATTACCCTCTTCTAAACAAAACCCAGATTCCATTTTGTCACTTCAAAGAGCGATAGGCCTTGTGATCTAATAAATATAACCCAATAAATAAATAAAATAAACTCACCACTGTCACATCCCATTGCTCTATTATTAAAAGAGAAGTATGGGTTTAGCTTTTTTTGCAAATTCGTACTTACCTAGGTGGATGCAGCATCAGACCGATACTGCAGCTGTCCCCTGGCGTCTCTGTACTGAGAACCCATTCACCAAACATCGCTGTCGGCTCGGTTCTCACTCTTCCCTGAGTGGAGAGCTGCTGACTGTCAGTCAGCACAGCTCCTGCTCTGCTCCTCCATGCTCATTAAAGTGATGAGCTGTGGAGGGGCGGGGAGCGTCTGTCTTAGCGTCTCAGCGGCTCGCTGAGACTGCCATCAGTCAAGGCAGCTGGCGGATCCAGACTTGGACTACAGACCACTCTCAGCTGAAAAAGGGTCACAGGAGTGCAAAACTAATTGCACTCCTTTGACCCTTAGGAGAAGCTCAGGCTGGACTTCTCCTTTAATCTAATTCTTTACCAATTCAAATAGGATATAATTCCAGTGTGGTGCATAATCCTAACACTAAACCAATAATCTGAGGAACAACTGAAAAAACAGGGGCAAAACTGCACTCCCGAACTATAAAGAGTAAATAAATATTTTATTATTACAAAAATATAGCAAAATACTTTACTCTTAGGCCCAGTTCACACAGGGGCGGCACGACTTTGGAGGCGACTCGGCGGCGCGATCTCAAGACGACTTGAGAGGCCCGGTTCAGGCGATTTGCATAATGACTTCTGTATAGAAGTCAATGCAAGTCGTCCCGAGTCACCCCCAAAAGTAGTACAGGAACCTTTTTCTAAGTCGGAGCGACCTGAGTCGCTCCTATTAGAACGGTTCCATTCAACAGAGCGGGACGCGACTCGTCAGGCGACCGAGTCGCCTGACGAGTCACCCCTATGTGAACCGGGCCTTATCCTAAAAATACAACAAAGGAACTTTTAGAAATATTTAGTAATGGCAATCTACAAACAGATAGTCCTAGATCATTGCAGGCTTTTTATTCTTTGCATGTCTTATTTTTTTCCGTCTCATTCTTCTCACAGTGGCCTTTTTACTAAGTCTGTTGTTTCTCAAAAGAAGCAGGGGTGCTTACAATAGTCAGCTTTTATTTATTTCTGTAAACCCTTTATCCCAAAAGAAAAAAAGAACTGTTTGCTGTAACTGCTTATAAATACTTTATAAGCAGTTACAGCAAACAGCTCTTTTTTGCTGGAGTTTGGCTTCAATTTGTTAGTGTACTTAAATCTGTTAGTCCATCCAACACTCCCCTTCCCCCAGACTGACAATGCTGCTGTCCAAAGGTGCTCCCTGTGTTCATCCATCCAGAGTTGGGAAACTATAATACAGGAGGCGTGTTACTGGCCAGATCACCAGGTGAAAAAAAGCCTAAAAAAGTAATGCAGCGACCACATGTAATGATTGGTAAGCTGCAATATATTACATTTCTGTTTTTCGGTTTTATACCACTTTAATAAATGTGGAAAGATTTCATATCAGCATGCAGAGCTCTATACTGGTGTGATTTTTAATGAAAGGGGGAAAGGTCCACTGTGATCCTAAATGCCCTAAAGCACAGGTGTCAAACACAAGGCCCGCGGGCCGAATCCGGCCATTTCATGTGGCCCTCGCACCTCTCCTGCAGTTGCAGGAGAGCTCCAGCCCTCCTCTGGTCCCCCTCTAGACCCTTACTTTCTGCTTTCAAGCAATTCATCCAGCTTCTTCCCAGCAGCAGCATATGGAAAGGGGGGTACACTGTTATGTAAGAAAGAGTGTGGGACTCAACTTTTGATGGTGGGGTGACTGTTGACTTCTAATGTAAGATGGACATCTAATCTTACAGATACAACTGGCCCTTTTGAGGGCAATCATTATGCTGATGCGGCCCACGATGAAATTGAGTTTGACACCCCTGCCCTAAAGTCATGAAATGTAAACTCTAATTAGTTGCTATGAGTTACCTATCTTCCCACATCTATCTCTATATTTATGTGCAGTGTATATATGTATGTACCCATGCATGTGCAGCACACCTCCGCAGAAGCTGCTGGCTTAAATTTGGGCCTTGCACGTTACCTCACTGTTCGTTGTCTAGGGGATGAGAGTCTACAGAAAGTTCAATGTCCACACAAGTTATGAATCCTTTTCGTCAGGCTTTATTTCCAAACAAACTTGCATAGGTAGAGGGATGGAGGGTCAGGGGAAGGTTCAAGCACACACAAGGCAGATCACTGGGGAACTTCTAAGCTTTGAAAGTCACACTCACCACTCTCCTTCAAGTGGGTATTGCTCATCCCGATAGGCCCCTCTCACTTGGCCTAGCAGCCGGGATGATACACGGACAAATAAAGAAATAACAGTCTCTGCCACAGACCTTTAGGACGATTTCGATGAACCGTTCAATTATCCTCTGCCACAGGATTTTAGTACCCGGATATCCAGCCTTACAGTTTAAGAGCCTTTAAGCCAACCCGGCAGACTGTAAAGGTAACTTTAGCTACGGTGCATCCTCAAATAGGGTCACCAGGCCTTCCTCAAGATACCAGCCTTCCGCTTGGTTCTCTCCAGGACAGGTCCTCCCCTGATTTCCTCCATTGAGTGGCTTCCTCCGGCAGGAAAGACAGCACAGGATCACCTTCAAAGTGTAGGTCCCAGTCAGGACTACTGGGCCTACTCGGTAGAGATGCAGCCATGGGCCAACATGGCTCCGCGGCTGAAATTCCGGTATAACATACCTCGAGCCAGGAGGGCCATGAGGCGAAGAGCCCCGAGAAATGGCGTCTGTTTCTTAAAGCGGAAGTAAACCCATTGATTTAATAGTTTCAAAAAACATTTACATTCCCGGCATGCCGGAAATGCTAACTGTAACATTGGTTGTGCTCTCAACTAAACTGTCAAACCAGCCAATGGCTGGTGTCATAGCTGATCACATGTGCAGCACCATGGCAGTTGAAGATTAAACAGAGGCCAAGATGGCAGCTTCCTTGGCTGAAAACGATAGGAGGGTTTACTTCCACTTTAAGTACCCTTCCCCAGCATGCTCAGCGGGGAGACCACTCCCACTGAGCTGTTCCCGGGGAAAAATACCCAATACACTTTGGCCTGCTTGTGTTCCAACATTGGCCTGCGGTGGTAACCCCACCTACAGGCAAACAGTGGGAAGTCATTCCAAACACAGCCATAGCCGGAACAGAGGCTGTTTAGCCTTCATTATTACAAAGTCTGAGCTAACTATCAGCTCAGACACCCACTAAATTTAACATAGCGCCTGATCATCAGGAGCAGGGCGCTACACATGGTATGTGTAAATCTCTTTGTACAAGCAGTCTTTGTCTAGACATAGGAGGCAAGCAGTAACATTTTACTGCTGCCCCATTCATAATGCATGCATTATCTGCTCCTAAATGGAATATGGACAAGGAAACACACTAAAAAAGTATGTAAAGACTAAAACAATAAGAAAAAAAGAAGAAGGAATACAGAAGGCTTTTCTACATAATTTATATCTAAGCCTGTCAGTGGTATTTCTGTGTATTATATAGCAGTATGTAGTTTGGTTATGTATGAGATCCAAGGTGTAAATAAATTGCCACATTTAGAGTCAGGAAGGAGTTTACTTTCATCTTTGATCCTAAATTTGTCATAAATGTTTCTGGAGTCTTCTCTGCCAACTTTTGGATCTACTGAGAAGTAATTTCTAAAGTAGATCTCAGGGACCCTCCCATACTGGTGAATTAGTCAAAATAGCTGCACCTTGTTTGGGACCCCTGAGAGCAAAACCTAGTAGTCACAATGATTTATTAGAAATGTTTTGTTTATTATTTTAACTACTGTACTGCCTCTTCCACTTATTAAAATGTAAAGTCCTAGGTAAGAGCAGACACCCCAAGATGCCTGCTATTATGTTTATTATCTATAAAAAAATATATATTTTTGTACTGTTTCTGACCTCTGGCCCCTGCCTCTAGGAGGTTGGACACCAGGCAAAAGGCTCAAGAAAAAAGTCGCTTGGCTCTAATAAAAGTACAAAGGCTTAATGGATATTGCCTTGCACGTACTAAACAAACACATAAGCGACAAACAGTAAACCATAGTAAAGAATAATAACCTTCAAAAGAAACTTAACTATAAAAACAAGTCAACAGCAGAAACACCATATGAAGGGGGGATCTGTGTCTCCCAATTAACTACTAAAGAAAATGATTTTATGGTAAGAACTCACCACATGGTGCCCCCTTTCCATATGAAAACACTTCACCTTGGGCTGCCCCTCCTGCCCCTCTCATCCTGGCCCTCAGTAGGTCAACATGCTCTGATACAGACACAGATGACAATTCATGAAGGAAGGGGTCCTTTCCTGGAACCCTGTTTCCACAAACAGGTGTCTAAGATCGAACAGATGGCAAACCCTCCAGCATGGGGGTATCTGAGGTAAACCAGATATACTAGCCACCTATACCTTTTAGGCCCAGAGATAAGTCATAGATGGAAACAAAGGAAAGTATCTTGAAGGGGGGGTTTAAAGCATCACAAGTGATGTATCCTGTCCAAGATCAAACTTAAGTTTGCACAGGGTACCTGTGAATGTCCATAACATAAGCAAAGTGATGTTCCTCTTTTTGGTATCAGACATGTTGTCAGACATAAGTAACTAAGGAACAGTATAAGCAACGCTGCAGGCAGTATCTCTTTAAAAAAAATCTTGCAAATGTAGGCTGCTGTAAGCCCCAAATCTGAGGGGTTAACTAGGTAGAAAGTAGCCTTTTTGTCTCTGGGAAAGCAGTAGGTTGCCAGGCTGTCTACGTTAAAAATTTATAGAAGTGTATGATTGCCACAAATCCGATTGGTGCAATCCTGCTGTCTCCCTAGAGCGAGTATAAGTTTTATTGGAGCAAAGACATGCAGAGAGCTCTCTTTACCACAAGATGGTTTCTTGCACAAGCCCTGCCCACTTACTGGTAGAAAGACTGCCCTCTAGGAAACTGCACAGTAAATGGAGTTTATAGTAACTGAGAAACACTTCCAAAATGGCAGCGAAATGTCAGGAGCTACTGTTCAGAAAAAGTGTCAGTAACTGCCCCAAGGCAGCAGACAATAAATAGGCATCAAAAAAGACCACCCCAGTGCTCTTGGTATAGGCGAAAAACCTCTTCACACAGCCTACTCATCCACCGATGTGGTGAGTCCTCAGTGAATGCACAGTACTGGAGCTCCAGTATGACACTGTGTCTAGAAATGGCACCAACATAGCATTTGTTTCTGCGTGTCTGCTAATGTAGGATGTTTGATGAACATTACATTTTGCTGGCATGACAGCTTTGTTACTTTGTTACCAAAATGTGTTCCTAGGAATCTTCTAAAAGCAGAAGGCATTGATCAGCTGTGTGGTTTTGTAATCAATCCTATGTGCAAGTTAGTGTTCAGTGTATTGGATTACATATCTCTTCCTTCCATTAGTAATCCTTTTAATTGGATAAGCATCAAGCATCACTGTTTAAGCAGGTTTATTTTGGAACAGAGGATGTTCTGAGTACTGAGCAAGGAAACACAATTTGGACTTGTCCCTGGCTAATATCTATCTATCTATCTCTCTATCTATATATATATATATATATATATATATATATATATATATATATATTAATTACACAGTATATTGTGTATAGTGCCACAACTCTGCAATTTTTGTAGAAGAGACTGCATACCTTCCCCTTTTTCCTCCCCCCACCTGTTGTTTTCCTCTTCCCTCTTTTAGTTTCATACCCATTTTACGTTTTTGGTTACTCAGAGTACAGCTCTAGATGTTTGGGAACCCCCAAAAATTTGTTTTTTTATGACATAAGCATTATATTCAGTGAAAAATGTTGATGTTGGGTATGTCAATGAAGTTGCTTTCCATACCTAAATCCAAGAACAAAAATGTAATGTATTGCAGGGTTCTCACAGAGTCCGTCAGTCTTTCAGTGGCAGCATTATGATGTGAAGTTCAGCAACTAGACTGGTTGTTGATTGTACAAAGAACAGCATGCGATCAGCGGTCTCTCTTACTGGAAGAGGCACTACCGATGGTCACTTAAGAGCAGATTCGTAAATAGGAAGAATTACCCTCCCTACTTGTCTTCATGATGATTTTCACCTAAAGAGAAAATGATGCCAAATTCAAAATGTTATGGTTTTTACTGGAATAGGTATAGAGGGGAAATATTCCAATGCCAGTATTTAAAGTTGAACTTGAAAAAACATTACAATAAGTAGCTCAGTAATAGTAAAATAGTAGTTTCTGCTCTAGTTCCTTCTATGGAAGAGCCATCTTCATGGCGGCCTTCAGCGGTCCAGCAGAATATGGCACTCCCATAGTTATGAAAAGGGTTGTGGGCTGCATGAACTAAGAAGAGGACCAAGTGGGGACACATTTGAGGAACGTAAGCTGCACTCAAGGGGGTGGGGAATTTATGAAAGAACAACTTAAGATACAGTTGTCTAAGTAGATTTAAACTCGGTGGTGCTGATCCTCTCCAGTCTTTTTAACTACTTTCTCTGTACATGTGTAGCGGGGTGTTCCCCTTTAATGCAAGAGAGACTACATTACCCAGAACCCCATTCGGCAATGTTCCGCCGCAGAGACTCATGGGAGGGGTTATAAAAGGAGGAGGCGAGGCTGGGCTCGGCCTCTTTGGGACACGAGACTACACAGACTGATCCTCCTGTGCGGATGTGTCGGAGTGCAAGGCCTGAAGCCTGAGGCCTTGCTCAGCACCAAAGAGCCTTCCACCCCCCTCTGCGAGCCTGGGTGGCATCTGACTTTGCTCAGCTACAGCCTTGTTGGATCGGGGACCCGATCGCTGGAGAGACTGAGTGTGTGTGTGACACAGTCGGTGGAAGTTTCCCGGACTGGGACCGTAGTCCGGGCGGGTGAGAGGGCATACGCCCAAACGATATACTGTTACTACATATAGGCCTATAGACTGTCGTGGCCCACCAGTTGTTCCTGATACACTTATCGAAGAGCCGTACCATAGCTGAACTTACAGTTCGTATAGCCAAGTTCCTACCCATCTTTGCATACCCCATTGGATTACAAAGTTTGTACTCTGTTAATGTGCACCACCGTTAAAGATCTGCCGGTGAAGAAAAAGGACTAAGTTATAGATCTCAGAAACCAGGCCTGGTGGGGTTTCTAATGTGTTTTGGGTTACTGCGCCATAGGGCACTTAACTAACGGTCGCCCGTGTGGCACACTTGTTGCATGTCAGCTCTTTAGTGTGTTAGCGTTGCAGGGCTCTGCATTACCATTGATTATTCTGTAAACTGTGATTACTGTTATATCTTTCTTACCAAGAGCTTAAGTAAAACCTTATACTTATTTAAATTTAGTATTGTCTCAATGCTCACTTATTCATAAAGTATAAGATATACAATTACTGTCAATACTAGCTGTGCCAGTAGGGGGGTAGAGCCTATTGCCGGGGGTTGGCGGAGCTGCCATCAGGGCCCAAACTAAATCTGCGGCCTTCTTAGTTTGAGGTATCGCTACACGTGGGGGCTCGTCCGGGATCCTGATGCAGCAAGTGAACGCCAAAGGTGCCGGCATGGACCCCATGGATCCACGAGCGGTAGAAGAATGGTGCAAAGCCTCTAACACAGAGCCAAACCAGTCGATAGTCATCAGCCTCCCAGGGGAGGCATGGTCGACTGAAACTGTAGAGGAATTGATGAAGTCAGTGTCCCCAAATCACACACCGTGGGTGACGGAGATAAAGTCAGACCCAGACATCTCATATCAGTATGCATTAGTGGAGTACTGGAACGGGATGCCAGAGGCCTGTAAGCACAAGTGTGTGCGGACGCCAGACAACAGAACTTATAGGTTGGCGCACGCAGTAACTGAAAAAAAGGAACCATCACCAACGGGATCACAGCAAGCTGCGGCCCGTACCCCACCGGAAGAAAGGGGCAGGGCGACGCCCCCGGTGGCGCCTGCACCTGCCACTGTTATATCACCAGAACTGATAGGTGCGATAGGAGATCTGCTAACCAAGTGTCAGAAGGCAAACACGGTACATGTAGAGACTAGCTACCGGAGACTAAAGACATTCTCAGGGAAGCTCCCTGTCCCCGCAGGGGAAGAAGACTTTGACACCTGGGTGGAGCAGGCATTGCAGGCAGTAGAGGCATGGGAGGTGCCTGAAGCACAGAAGAGGCAACGAGTGATGGAAAGCCTTAAAGGCGCAGCAGCAGAAGCAGTGAAATGCTTTCGGTTTGGGAACGCAGATTGCACGGCTCAAGACTGTCTAGCCATGCTGCAAGAAGAGTTTGGTCAATTGGAAAAGGTGACTGAGATGGTCTACCAGTTTGAACACACTTTCCAACAACCGGAGGAGAAACTTTCCGAGTATGTTAGAAGACTGAACAGGTTGTTGTGTAAGATTGTGTTGAAGAAGGGGATGAGGCCCCAAGACACAGATGTGGCAAGAATGAAGCAAGTCTTAAAGGGAGCGCTGTGCTCGGATCCAGTCTGGTTGCACCTGAAAACCTCAGGAGGAGGAACATTGCTGACTTATGCTGACTTGATAAAAATCATCAGAGATGAGGAGGCACTGCAACAGGACCAGCAGTTGATTAGGACAAGTGTTGTACCCGCACAGGTGCTAGTCAATCCAGTAATGACCCCTGAAAGAGATTCGGAGATAGACACCCTGAAAGCTCAAATGTCCAAGGTGTTAGAGATGTTGACCTCTCTGATGGAAAAAAACACAGAGGGTCCCAAGAGAGAAGTACCAAGGAAGGAATTATTCCCAGTTGCCTCAGCACCCGCATCTTTACAAGAATGGGGAGATATTGTCTGCTTTAACTGTGGAGGAATTGGACATATTGCGGCTACATGCTCCAGTCCCAAAAAGAAGAAAATAGACAACCGTAAGCCGGCGGGAAACTTCAGAGGGCCCCGGTGAAGGAGTCAACCGGGTGCCCATCACCTTCAGTGAGCTCCAAACTGAAAGCAAAGCAGAAAATAATAGGAGATAAAATGCCTCGGGGGAAACACAACATTCCTAAACAGAGATACACCCCAGAGAAAGGGGGTAAGACCCCTCAGAAGAGGCACAGCACTCCCCAGAGGGGGTGCACACCTAAGAAAAACAATAGTATTCCTCAGCGGGTCCTTACACCCAGTAAGGTGGGGGGAGTCAATGCATACCAGGCTCAAGAAAGACTGAAGTCCAAAGGGGATTGGACGAGAAGAGGTTCAAAGGAAAGTCAATCCAGTAATGACCCCTGAAAGAGATTCGGAGATAGACACCCTGAAAGCTCAAATGTCCAAGGTGTTAGAGATGTTGACCTCTCTGATGGAAAAAAACACAGAGGGTCCCAAGAGAGAAGTACCAAGGAAGGAATTATTCCCAGTTGCCTCAGCACCCGCATCTTTACAAGAATGGGGAGATATTGTCTGCTTTAACTGTGGAGGAATTGGACATATTGCGGCTACATGCTCCAGTCCCAAAAAGACTCCCCCCAGTAAGGTGGGGGGAGTCAATGCATACCAGGCTCAAGAAAGACTGAAGTCCAAAGGGGATTGGACGAGAAGAGGTTCAAAGGAAAAAAATCTGAAGGAAGCGACCCCTGCCGGGCCTTACCCAGAGAAGCTGGTAGGCCCATCTCCTATAGTGTCCATTCAAGTGGAGGGAGTCTACACCAGAGCAATCTTGGATACTGGGGCGCAAGTAACCCTGCTATACAGAGACTTTTACGATAAGTACTTGAGTCACCTACCCATCCGGAAAATAGAGGGACTAGAGATATGTGGGACTGGAACCCAGAACTTCCCCTACGATGGCTATCTGCCTGTCAGGATGACCTTTGACCCATCTGTGGCTGGAAAAGCCGAAGTGTTTGACACTCTGGCAGTTGTGTGCCCTCGGCCACCAGGAGCCAACAAGAGCTCCCTGATAATAGGGACAAACACGGACCTGGTCCGAAGACTTTTGACCCCTCTAGTGAAAGAGAAAGGGGCAGCGGTCACCAAGATCCACCCCATGCTGAAGACAGCTTACCAAAGGCTGGTCTTAGAGCAGAAGACCTCGGGAGAAGGGATAGGGATGGGGTGGAGACTTGGAAGAGGAGGGATAGTGCTGCAGCCCGATGAAGTAACCTGTCTCAGAGCCACTGTGAAGCTTACTTGGGAGCAGCCTGGACCCTTTGTCATGTTGGAATCTGATCCAAGAGAAGGGTCCCACGGTCTGGAAGTGATACCAGAAGTGATTCCGCTGAAGGCCCTAAAGAAGGCCCATTGTAGAGTCCCAGTGAGTGTTAGGAACAATACGGATGGCCCCATGGAGGTCCCAGCCAGGATGCTGCTAGGCCAGGTGAGCCCTGCTGCCCCTGTCAACCTGTCAGAGGTGGGCGAAGGAGGAGATGCTTGGGAGAGGATATCAATGGAAAACCCGAATCTGCCCAGGGCTTGGAAAGAGAGAGCCAAGGCCCAGCTGAACAGATGGGAGAAGATCTTCTCTAAAGATGAGTTTGATGTGGGGTGTGTCACCCATCGGATCCGCCTCCAGGAAGATAAGCCCTTCAGAGAGAGAGTCAGGCGGGTCCCCCTAGCAGATCTGGAGGATCTAAGGGAACAACTCTCAGAACTCAAAAGGACTGGAGTGATACGGGAATCTAGAAGCCCCTATGCATCCCCGATAGTGGTGGTCAGGAAGAAGAATGGGTCATTGAGGCTCTGTATCGACTACAGGACTCTCAACAGGAGAACCATACCCGACCAGTATACTACTCCAAGGATAGAGGATGCCCTACAGAGTTTGTCTGGAGCCAAGTGGTTCAGTGTTATGGATCTTAAGAGCGGGTACTATCAGATCCCCATGCACCCAGAAGACAAGGAGAAGACAGCTTTCATAACCCCAGTAGGGTTCTTTGAATTCGACCGGATGCCTCAAGGTCTGTCTGGAGCCCCAGCTACTTTCCAGCGTCTTATGGAGAAGACTGTAGGAGACATGAACCTTATTGAAGTCCTTGTGTACCTGGACGATGTCATAGTCTTTGGAAGAACCCTGGAGGAACATGAGGAGAGGCTGGAAAAAGTATTGAGGAGACTCAGTGAGGAGGGACTCAAACTTTTGCCTGAAAAGTGTCCGTTCTACCAGTCTTCTGTGAACTATCTGGGGCACATAGTATCCGAAGAAGGGGTGGCCACAGACCCCGAAAAATTGGAGGCAGTTACCTCCTGGCCACGACCCACCACAGTAACAGAACTCAGATCCTTCTTGGGTTTCTGCTCCTACTATAGGAGGTTTGTGGAGGGATTCGCCCGAATTGCTAGACCATTGAATGAACTGCTCAAGACTGAGGGGGAAGAGGACGACTCAGGGCCCAGGAAGCCGGGAGAGTCAGTCAGAAATCAGTGGAACCAGAAGTGTGAAGAGGCCTTCCAGGCATTAAAGGAGAGTCTAACCACTGCCCCAGTCTTGGCCTACGCAGACCCAACCAAGCCCTATGAACTACACGTAGATGCTAGTCATGACGGTCTGGGAGGAGTACTTTATCAAGAACATGAAGGGCAACAACGGCCTGTTGCCTATGTGAGCAGGAGCCTGACCCCCTCTGAGAAGAACTACCCCACTCACAAGCTGGAGTTCCTGGCCCTCAAGTGGGCGGTAGTAGACAAGCTCAAAGACTACCTGTATGGGGCGGAGTTCACTGTGAAGACCGACAACAACCCCCTTACCTACCTTTTCACCACGGCCAAGCTGGACGCCACTGGACACAGGTGGCTGGCCGCACTGTCTGGATTCAACTTCAGCCTAAAGTATAGGCCAGGGGCTGGGAATAGAGACGCAGACGCTCTGTCCAGGAGATCTCATGCCCCCACCAGTGATATAGAAGATTGGACCCAAGTGGCACCGGACGGGGTGCGGGCCCTTTGTCAAGGAGCTGAATTCCAGGCCAGAGGAGGCTCCAGAGCAGAAGAAATAGGAGTTACCATGGTGGGAGTCCCAAAACACTACTGTGGAGTGACTCAATTGGACGAAGACAACCTGCCGAGATTGTCCAAGAAGGATTTGAGGAGTGACCAATTGGAAGACCCCATGGGGAGATTGGTCCTGGAGGCCCTGGAGAATCAGGATCCAAACAAACTCCTGTGTCATCCCTCAAAGGAGGCTCGCCTGTTGAGGAAAGAATGGGACAGGTTGCAGGTACATCAGGGAGTGGTCTACCGAAGGGGCCCCTCTGATGACTCAGAAGATAAGTGGCAACTGTTCCTCCCAGAGAAACATCGAGAGACTGTTCTGATTGCCCTGCATGACAATCATGGCCATCTAGGGGCTGAAAGGACCTTTCAACTTGTCAGAAGTCGGTTCTATTGGCCCTGCATGAGGGCAGAGGTAGAAGAGTACTGCCACTCATGTGCACGATGCATCCAGAGGAAGACTTTACCCCATCAAGCTGCCCCAATGGGCCATCTACAAAGTCAAGGCCCAATGGATCTGGTGTGCATTGACTTTCTCTGCCTTGAACCTGACCTGAGTGGACTAGGGAATGTTCTGGTGATAACCAACCATTTCACCCGATATGCCCAAGCTTTCCCAACCAAAGATCAGAAGGCCTCTACCGTAGCCAAGGTACTTATGGAGAAGTACTTTGTCCATTATGGGCTGCCACAGCGGCTTTATTCAGATCAAGGAAGGGACTTTGAGAGTAAACTGATCCGGAAACTCCTGGATTCGTTGGGAGTCAAGAAGACTCGAACTACACCTTACCACCCACAAGGGGATGCTCAACCGGAAAGGTTTAACCGAACCTTGCTCAAAATGTTGGGGACTCTGGAAAGTGAGAAAAAGCAACATTGGAGCAAACACATAGCGGCCCTGGTACATGCTTACAACTGCACCATCAGTGATGCTACAGGTTACTCCCCATATCGACTCATGTTTGGGAGGGAAGCGAGACTACCTGTGGACTTGGCCTTTGGCACCTCTCTGGACCATTCCTCAGCCACATCCCACAAAGGATATGTGGACAGGCTCAGACACAGCCTGAAAGTAGCCTATGAACAAGCTCAAGCGGCCTCAGATCAAAGGGGAGTTAGAAACAAAAGAAACTTCGACTTGAAGGTCCGGGTGCAAGACCTACAGCCCGGGGACCGAGTACTGTTACGCAATCTGGGGGTCCCTGGGAAGCACAAACTTGCAGATGGATGGAGATCTGAACCTTATGTCATCTGTAGGAAGTTGTCGGGCCTGCCTGTCTACAAGTTGAAGCCGGAAGGAAAGGTGGGCCCTCTGAAGACGTGGCATCGAAACCACCTGCTCCCTCTTGCTGAGGCAGTTAGAATACCTCCCGTGGGAGATTCCCCTGAACCGGCCTCTATCCTGGATACTCCTAGGCCAAATACTCGGTCGCAGGCTTCCCGAGATGAAGATGGAGAGGCCTCTCAACTTAGTGAAAATGAGGATGGAGAACTTAATTGGCTGTGGCCTTCCCCAACTCCAGGAACTTCTACCATAGACCTTCCAACCACTGAGGACACCACAGATGAAACATTGAACCCAGAAGCCACAGAGTTCATCCCCTCTAGTCCTTCAGCAGATTACTGGGAAGATGCCCATGATGGTTACTCAGAGGAAGAGGAGCCTGTGGCACCAGAGCCAGAAATCCCAAGAGAGCAAAGGGCTCGAAGAGTCATCCGGCCTCCTAAGAAGCTGACCTACCCACAAATGGGGAATAGCTCAGAGGATTCTGTAGTTACTGCTAGGAGGAATGCTGAAAATCCGGTCCATTTGGTGGAGGGCAACCCCAGCTCACTCTCTGGCACAGCTAGGCAGGCCACCCATGATAATGTGACCTGTGGGCGAGGGAATTCTACTCCTCAGTTTTGGTGGGAATTCCCTATGCCAACATCATTTGTAGAATTGTCTAGAGTTGTGCATAGTCTTTGTTAAGATTTATCTTTGGGGACCAAAGAGTTCAAGTGGGGGGAGTGTGTAGCGGGGTGTTCCCCTTTAATGCAAGAGAGACTACATTACCCAGAACCCCATTCGGCAATGTTCCGCCGCAGAGACTCATGGGAGGGGTTATAAAAGGAGGAGGCGAGGCTGGGCTTGGCCTCTTTGGGACATGAGACTACACAGACTGATCCTCCTGTGCGGATGTGTCGGAGTGCAAGGCCTGAAGCCTGAGGCCTTGCTCAGCACCAAAGAGCCTTCCACCCCCCTCTGCGAGCCTGGGTGGCATCTGACTTTGCTCAGCTACAGCCTTGTTGGATCGGGGACCCGATCGCTGGAGAGACTGAGTGTGTGTGTGACACAGTCGGTGGAAGTTTCCCGGACTGGGACCGTAGTCCGGGCGGGTGAGAGGGCATACGCCCAAACGATATACTGTTACTACATATAGGCCTATAGACTGTCGTGGCCCACCAGTTGTTCCTGATACCCTTATTGAAGAGCCGTACCATAGCTGAACTTACAGTTTGTATAGCCAAGTTCCTACCCATGTTTGCATACCCCATTGGATTACAAAGTTTGTACTCTGTTAATGTGCACCACCGTTAAAGATCTGCCGGTGAAGAAAAAGGACTAAGTTATAGATCTCAGAAACCAGGCCTGGTGGGGTTTCTAATGTGTTTTGGGTTACTGCGCCATAGGGCACTTAACTAACGGTCGCCCGTGTGGCGCACTTGTTGCATGTCAGCTCTTTAGTGTGTTAGCATTGCAGGGCTCTGCATTACCATTGATTATTCTGTAAACTGTGATTATTGTTATATCTTTCTTACCAAGAGCTTAAGTAAAACCTTATACTTATTTAAATTTAGTATTGTCTCAATGCTCACTTATTCATAAAGTATAAGATATACAATTACTGTCAATACTAGCTGTGCCAGTTGGGGGGTAGAGCCTATTACCGGGGGTTGGCGGAGCTGCCATCAGGGCCCAAACTAAATCTGCGGCCTTCTTAGTTGGAGGTATCGCTACACATGTATTCACTCATGTTTTGAGTGCATGTTATTGCTTTGGACTGGCTTCCTGATAAATGGTGGACCACGCTTGTGCAATATAAATGATACAGTGCAGCACTGTAAAAATAACATGCTTGTGGAATGTTTATCAGCATGGCTGCTTGCAGTCTCCACCAGAGGTACAGGGTGACAAGGGACATAGACACAACTGGGAGACAGTTGTTATGGGACAAACCAGAAGGACTCCCTGACAGGATCACAAGATACCGTACTCTTACGCCTTGTACACACGACCAGTTTTCCTGTCGGAATAAACTCTGATGTTTTTTCTGACGGAATTACGCTCAAGCTGTCTTGCATACACACGGTCACACCAAATTCTGACCATCAAGAACGCGGTGACGTACAACACTACGACGAGCTGAGAAAAATTAAGTTCAATGCTTCGGAGTATGCGTCAACTTGATTCTGAGCATGCGTGGTTTTTAGTACATCAGAATTGCATACAGACGAACAGAATTTCCGATAGAAATTTTTCTGTGTAAAAAAAAAAGAGAACATGTTCTCTATCTAATTCCGTCGGAATTTCCAACGGAAAAAGTTTGATGGGGCATACACACGAATGAAAAACTCCCATCGGACTTTTTCCATCGGAAATTCCGACCGTGTGTATGCGGCATTAAAGAGGAATTTCACATAAAAAGTGAAGTTCCCCTTTGCCACAAATGGACTTCACCAAACAAATCCACATACACTATTAGAAAAACAAACACAAATTTGACCGCTCCAAACTAAGGAATATTCTTAAAACGAAACATTTTGCTCGGTCTGTTCAGGGTTATATGAGGGTTTCCTGTAGGGTGATCTTGTTTATCTCTGATTCCCTCCCCCTTCCTTTAATTTTCTCTTTTTTTTCTTGGTATGGTACAAGTGTTGCCTCATTCACTTATTGGATGTTTCATTCTACTATATCCATTTTATCTGTTATTCTCTGTCTTTTCTTGCTTTTACCAAAGAAAGTTATATAAAAAAAACAAAACAATGCATTTTATGCAATTCAACTAGAGCATAGGTGTCAAACACAAGGCCCGCGGGCCGAATTCGGCCCTCCAGGCCATTTCATGTGACCCTCGCACCCCCAGCCCTCCTATGGTCCTCCTCCAGGCCCTTACTTTCTGCTTTTAAGCAATGCATCCAGCTTCTTCCCAACAGCAGCATGGGGGGTGCACTGTCATGTAAGGGAGAGTGGGGGACTCAACTTCTGATGGTGGGGTGGCTCTTGACATCTAATTAATGTAAGGGGAGGGGATGCGCTGGACATCTAATCTTACAAATACAACCGGCCCTTTTGAGGACAATCATAATGCTGATACGGCCCACGATAAAATTGAGTTTGACACCCCTGTAAAAACTAGAGTATACCCAGGTTAAGATTGTTATTTTGTTAAATTTCATATTTTTTATTAATCTGTTATAAGCAAGGCTACAAAATAGATGTAAAAATTGAAAAATGTTTGATGCTGTGAATAAAAATCTCTTTTAGAATTTTTAGTTTAACCACTTAAGGACCGGAAGGATTTGCCCCCTTAATGACTAGACCACTTTTTGCGATACGGCACTGTGTCACTTTAACTGACAATTGCGCGGTCGTGCAACGTTGTACCCAAACAAAATTTATATATTTTTTTTCCCACAAATAGAGCTTTCTTTTGGTAGTATTTGATCACCTCTGCGGTTTTTATTTTTTGCGCTATAAACAAAAAAAGCCTGACAATTTTGAAAAAAATTATATATTTTTTACTTTTTGCTATAATAAATATCCCAAAAAATAAATAAAAACAAAAACAAATTTCTTCCTCAGTTTAGGCCGATATGTATTGTTCTGCATATTTTGGGTAAAAAATCGCAATAAGCCTATATTGATTAGTTTGTGCAAAAATCTACAAAATAGTGGATAGATTTATGGCATTTTTATTATTATTATGTTTTTACTAGTAATGGCTTTAATCAGTGATTTTTAGCAGGACTGCGACATTGGACACTTTTGACAATTTTTTGGGACCATTGACATTTATACAGCGATCAGAGCTAAAAATAGCCACGGATTACTGTATAAATGTCATTGGCAGGGAAGGGGTTAACACTAGGGGTGATCAAAGGGTTACATTTGTGTCATAGGGAGTGTTTCTAACTGGGGGGGGGGGATGGGACAGCCTGGAGAAGGAGACTGATCACTGTTCCTAATCAGTAGGAACAACAGATCTGTCTCCTGTCTCCTGACAGAACAGAGATCTGTCGGTTTACATTGACAGACCTCCATTCTGTCTCTCTCAGGAGCAATTGCGCACGCCCCTAGAGCTCTTGAAACTCACGACTTACCATGATGGCGATTGGAGCATGGGAGCCAACCTGCCGCAGTATATCTGCGGTGGCTGGTCCTTAAGCGATTAAACAAATGTATTCATTTAACTTTATGAACTGAGTATTGAGCAGGGTGGATAAAAACCGATGATTTTTTAAACAAAATCCAAAAAATCTGATTTTTTTTATTTAAATCAGATTTTTTTGATTTTTATCAAATTTATTTTAATAAAGTGGTTTTGGAGTAAAAATCTATCCAAAGATACTTTTATATTTAAGATACATTAATAATTGAAATTTATTCAGCATGAAATGGAGCTTAATTGTGTAGCATTAGGCTGTATATTCTGCAATATTTGCTATTTTGGTAACTAATTTAATGAATCCAAGCTCTGCAAGCTGAGATAACCTGCACGGCAATGTTATTGTTTTAATTAAATAAAAGAATTTGAGTAGTTCTCCAACTATGTGTGATTAACCTATTAACCTAAAACCGGTTCTGATATCGCAGTTTTACTAACCTGACAGCTTATTATTCCAAATAGGAAGTGAAATACGGTCTTTCGCGCTACTAGTGAGTAATGAAATGTCTAAAGAGTGCTATTGTGCAAAAAGCTGCAGAAACTGAATGTGTTCACATTACACGATAGTAAATAAAATAAAGTAAATGTTTCCGCGCTGGTTGCTGACACACCAAAATAGTGAAACGAAATGTGCATAAATGATTGAAAAATTAATCGAACCATAAAAGAAAATATCACTGGTGTCTATAAATGGTGCATATAGGCATACAGAGAAAATAATGAAAACCCTGTAAATAAAGTGCCTGTGCAATAAAAAACACGTGTATGTATAAATATACAAGTGAAATTCGAAAATATGAAAATTCGAAAATTCAAAATTGCAAAATTCGAAAATCTAAAATTCAAAAATGGGAATTTTTTTTCGCTTTTTTGCTTTTCTAGGAAATTCGGGAAATTCTGAATTCGCAATTCCGAATTTTTAGAATTTCCGAATTTCCGAAAATCGGAAATTCGTTTTATTCGTTTTTTTGGAAATTCGGAAATTAGAAAATTCGGAATTCGGAATTCCGAATTCCGAATTTCCAGAATTTCCGAAACAAGCAAAAAAAAAAAACGGAAAAAACGAAAACGAAAAAAACAAATTTTTCAAATTTCCTGAATCTCCGAAAAAAGCAAAAAAACGAAAACAACGAATTTTTCGAATTTCCGAATCTCCGAAAAAAGCAAAAAAACCAAAACAAAATTTTCGAATTTCCTGAATTTCCGAAAAAAGCAAAAGAACTAAAAAAACTTATTTTTCGGCAGTGCACATGTCTATTAAATAGGATAGGAATTCATTTCAATTTGCCCCTCTTCACCATAATCAACCCTAATTGATTGCTTCTTTTCCTTTTCCCTTAGCTTATTTTTTTTGCTGATTTAATTTTTTCCTTTTTTTTTTATTTTGTTAATATTTTTAGTGTTGCATCAAAAAAAAAAAAAACAAACATAAAAAACGTTAGTTTATTTGTAGATATTTTTTGCAATGCTTTTTACCAAAACCGTAATTTTTCTGTTCCTTTTTTGAGTGTGGGATGCATGAAGCATAAAATCATTTTTGCAAGACAAAATCACCAAAAGAAAGCCTTGTCTGTTCGAAGTCAGTAGATGACTTCACATTTTTATTTCAGATACTTATACTTTTGTAGCGCCCTCACCTCTCCCCCTACCTGCCTTTTTGTATGTGTTTTCGGCTCCTCGCAGGGAGGAGGGAGGCACACCGCACCACAAGCCCGTACCCTCCTGAGTAAGGAGGTTGAGCGGTGTTACTTTTCGGGCCTGCCTGCGGCTGGAGTTGAATCCTCCCGAGGATGATTCTCACCTCTACCTTAGATAGATGCAAGTCCTTATGTTTCCCCAGGAATATAACTGTCCACACCAACTGAAAGTCCAACTTCTATATTTATTTCACACGGATAATAAATATGCTTCTTTGAAAGCAGACAGGTTGGGACAAGACACAGGACAGCTTAGGTAGGAGGAGGTCCAGGCACAAACTTGAATCAGATTCTCTTACTGTTTAGATTTCACAAACAGTTATGGCGCGCGATCTCTGCCACAGACCGTGAGGTTGGTCCCTGCCACAATCCAGGTGAATAGTAGGGTCACTGCCACTGACCTGGTGAACTTCCTTCTTAAAGTATTGGCCCATGTCAATGAGAAAACCATCCCTGCAGAGAGTTACCAGAGGCCCTCACCGTCACCACGACTCTGCGCTGGGTCTTCGGAAAGGGTTACCTCCCTGGCCTCCTCATCTCAGATACAGGTCCCCTCGCAAGGCGGCACCCTGGGAGCTCTCGATCCCTAGCGGACCCCAGCCGAAGGTTGCTGGGCCCCGGGCCTTCAAAATAGTACCTCACCCCAGACTGAAGGTGTCTGAGATGGAACAGGAACCAGGCCTCCGGGCCTAGGGCACCCGGAGATGACAAACCCACACACCCAGGCCGAAGGTGCCTGAGCGTGCACGAACACCCCACACACCCAGGCCGAAGGTGCCTGGGTGTGGACGAAGACCCCCATGGAAGATGGCCGCCCCTTTTTATACCCTCACCCGACAGGCACAGCAGGTTCCCCGCCGTACTGCTGCCGAAAAGGGACAAGAAAAGGCGCAACCCTGTATTGCTGGTTCAACCCGGACCTATGGCGACAGCGCCACCTGTAGGCCCCAGGGAACTATACACCAATACTAGCTCCCATGGCACACAAATTGTCCATTAACCCTAACAATAGTGTGTCTGAGCCCAACTACCACCCAGACACTTCCCTAAATTGGACACCCCGCTACACTTTTTTTATTATTTTTCTGCAGTTATGCTCCCAAATGAAACTGTCCATCAAAAGTGACAGGGATTGAAGAAAACTAACACTACTGATAACCTCTTATTCATTTGGTTTAAGTCTGCTTCAAAGAAAAGAAATCAAACAACATAACTGATGCTGCCCCTGTTTTAGCGCCCTGGCAGTGTTACAGTTTTTCCCAACCCCTGTCATTTCGACTTTGGCTGGAGAGCTTAGTCTTCCTGCAAAAAAATATAAATTAAAGGAATGTAAAATAAAAATAAGGATATAATGAATACTTTAATTGCATGTAATAACTGTTCTGTCTCAAGGACATTCAGCTAAACCATTCTTATCCCATAAACATGATACCATATTTCTTCGATCGCAGTTTATTGGAACAAGCTAGGTGAAACTACAAATAACAAGAATAAACCTTGATAAGTATAATATCCCATACATTTAGCATACATTGCAGAGACAAAGATACACAGTACAATATGAGACAGTAAAAACTTACTTTTTAAGTTCTCTAAGGGTTGATGGTAAGAGATTGAAATAAGACATATCCTGCCTCCTGCAGTGTCTTGAAAAAGCATGGTGAATGTGTCTCTTCCTGTAGAGATTTACCCAGAATACTTTGCTTTCTAATCACTTCCCAGGTTACACATTAATGCATTTAATAATGAACAAACTGAAACAATACCAAAAACTAGGGTTGTCCCGATACCACTTTTTTAGGACCGAGTACAAGTACGATACTTTTTTCATGTACTCGCCGATACCGATTACCGAAACTTTTTTTATTTTTATTTAATCACTGCTGAAGAAACCCCCGGCAACCTTAAGGAACCTCTCATTTTTCACATTAGCTGACAGAATTTAAAATAAAATTAAGCACTATAGGTGCAATACAGAATAGCTGTCAGCGGGTGGCACTGCAGGGGAAAAAGGCGGACCCCCCCTGCCCCCCCTCAAGGCCCTCCTGAAGAGAGCAAAATACAACAGAAAGGCAACCATCGGATCATAACAACAAGGGAGGGAGGAGGGAAAAGAAGAAAGGAAGTCTGTGTGCAATTGTGCATGTCAATAATGTCACTGTCACCAGTCACCACGCTTTCCACCCCCCGCCCCGCTCTCTGCCCCCTCTCCACCCACTCTCTCATAGTATCCTATCTAGGGCTCCAGGAGCATTTGAGCATCAGAAAGGCAAGACAGACAAGGCAATTGGATCAGATCAGATTCATTTTACTTACCCGCCTGAAGACTCGCTCTGCTCTCCGCTCTGGTCTATGCCACGCTCTCCGCCCCCCGCCCCACTCTCCGCCCTAGTCTCTGCCCACCGCCGCACACTCTCCGTCCTGCCCCACTCTCCGCCCACCGCCGCACACTCTCCGCCCCCCGCCACGCTCTACGCCCTGGTCTCCGCCCCCCACCGCACACTCTCCGTCCTGCCCCACTCTCCGCCCACCGCCACACACTCTCCGCCCCCCGCCACGCTCTACGCCCTGGTCTCCGCCCCCCGCCGCACACTCTCCGTCCTGCCCCACTCTCCGCCCACCGCCGCACACTCTCCGCCCCCCGCCACGCTCTACGCCCTGGTCTCCGCCCCCCGCCGCACACTCTCCGTCCTGCCCCACTCCCCGCCCACCGCCGCACACTCTCCGCCCCCCACCATGCTCTACGCCCTGGTCTCCGCCCACTGCCGCACACTCTCCGTCCTGCCCCACTCTCCGCCCACCGCCGCACACTCTCTGCCACGCTCTACGCCCTGGTCTCCGCCCCCCGCCGCACACTCTCCGTCCCGCTCTCCACCCCCTCTCTGCGTCCGCTCTGAAAAAAAAAAAGTATCGGACTGGGCATCGGGAGCATTTGCGCGAGTACAAGTACTCGCGCAAATGCTTGGTATTGGTCCCAATACTAGTATCGGTATCGGGACAACCCTACCAAAAACGGACGCTAGATGGCGCCTACGCTCTGCAAATGATTTCTATAGAAATTACAACCTTAAATGTAATTTTAATCAACACAAATGCAGATAATCAGAATATAGACATCTGATGAACAGAACACTCCCCGCCTGACGTCAAGTGACGTCACTAACAGAGTCCTCCGTAGAAAGTAACAGAACAAGTTCAGTCACTGGTCTTAAGAACACTTTGGCCTCATTCTGTTGGAAGGTCTTGACCTCGATCTTACGAACAAGATTATCTTTGCTTGGCAGTACTTTGGTGACTAGAACATCACCAAGTTTAAGATTAGGTTTTTTAGTGTGCCACTTCCTTCTTAGTTGTATAGTAGATGTGTATTGGTCCTTCCACCGACTCCAGAAGGTATTGGCAAGGGTTTGAACTTGTCTCCATTGACGTTTGTAAAGGTCTTTCTCACAAAACTCTCCAGCTGGAGTACCTACAAGACCAGTCTTTTGCGTGAGCAACATGGTAGGTGTGAGAACCATTGGATCTTTGTCTGCGTCTATTAGGTCAAACGTGATGAGGTCATTAGTGTTACAGTCAGGACTGCGTAGAAAGGTGGGACCTGTGAACCACAAAGTACTTTTGAGGCAACAGGCCGCTACAGATCTGGTCGCTAGGTCTGCAGGGTTATAGTCTGTAGGCACAAAATGCCATTGCTCTGGGCGGGTGGACCTCCTTATCCTCAGCACTCTGTTATTGACATAGACGTAGAAACGCCTAGTTTCATTATGGATGTAACCCAGAACTACTTTACTGTCTGTGTAGAACTCCTGGATTTCTAAGTTTGTCTCTGTTGCTATTAATTCAGCTAGCTCTGTAGCCAATACTGCAGCACAAAGTTCCAGCCTGGGTATGGTGTGTTCAGGCAGTGGTGCAAGTTTTGCTTTTCCCATTACAAACCCTATGTGGCATTGTCCTTTAATGTCTATGGTTTTTTAAGTAAGCTACAGCAGCAATTGCTTTAACAGAAGCATCCGCAAACACACAAAGTCTTTGCATCTGAACGTCTTCAGATGACAGAGGAGCATATGGGCGTGGAATTTTAAGATTGGATAGCGCTGTTAGTGAGTCCTTCCACTCTAGCCATAGGATCTTCCTGTCGGTGGGGAGAGGCTGGTCCCAATCTAGTGACTCACAGGTTAAGCCTAAATGATCTACAGGCTGTTTATGGTAGACAGGACACCTCTACGGGTAAAGGGTTTTTCTTCTGTGCTTACTTGGAAAGTAAAGGTGTCAGATCTTAAGTCCCAAACAAACCAAGGCTGTGTTGCATGGGAAGTGAATCTGTGCCTAGATCTAAGTCCTTTAACTCGTTGGAATGATCTTGGACAGGAAAGGCTTCTAAAACTTCTTTACTGTTGGAAGCAATCTTGTGGAGCCTTAAGTTGGAACACGCAAGCATTGCCTGAGTTCTTTTGAGGAGACTGATTGTGGCTTCATTTGTGGGTAGTGATTTCAAGCAATCGTCCACATAGAAATCCTTGTCCACAAATTGTCTGACATCTGACCCATACTCTGACTCTCCCACTCTAGCTGAGTGTCTGAGGCCATATATAGCAACTGCAGGGGAAGGGCTGTTGCCAAATATGTGCACCCTCATGCGGTATTCTGTGATGTCTCCAGAGGGGTTGTTGTCCCTGAACCAGAGAAACCTCAGAAAGATTCGGTGTTCTTCTTTAACAAGAAAGCAATAGAACATTTGTTGTATGTCTGCCATGAATGCGACCGAATTCTTGCGGAAGCGGAGAAGTACTCCTAATAGTCGGTTGTTGAGGTCAGGGCCACAAAGAAGGACATCACTTAGAGAGACACCCTCATGCTTGGCGCTGGAATCAAACACCACTCTAATCTGCCCTGGCTTCTTAGGGTGATAGACCCCAAATATGGGTAAGTACCAACATTCTTCTGAGTCTTTGAGGTTTGGGGCTATCTCCGCATGACCATTCTGGAATATTTTGTCCATGAAGGAAAAGAAATGTTCTCTCATCTCTGGTTTCCTTTGAAGATTGTGTTTTAGGGAAGTGAGGCGTTTATATGCTAGTTCTCTGTTGTTAGGCAAACGCTGTCTCTGTGGCCTAAAGGGAAGAGGTGCTACCCAGCTATTAGTCACGTCTTTCTCTATACTGCTTTCCATAACCTCTAGGAAGATCCTATCCTCAATGAACATTGCTTCCTGGTTGTCCTCCTTTGTTCTCTTTAACAATGAGTGTCCTAAGTCGCTTTGGCCATCGTCATAGGTATTGCTGTCACAAAGGGGACTTAGGAAAGGAAGAGGTACAGGGTTGTTGTGTGGTAGCTCCTTTATGAAGATGTGATTTTGACAGGGTTGGAAAAGAGAAGGACGACCATTCTCGAGGGTACTAGTGAGCAGATTATTAACAGATGCCGGTTTGTGTGCACCTCCCAGGCAAACATCACCTATAATGACCCACCCAAGATCCAGTTTTTGGGCATATGGAGCATTTTTAGGACCGTTGATCAGTTTCCTTACTTTGTGGACTTGCAAGATATCTCTCCCTAGGAGTAAGATTATCTGAGCCTGATCATCAAGTTCTGGTATGAGATGTGCTATGTGCTTGAAATGGGTCTGGTGGGCTGCTGCGTCTGGTGTGGGAATCTCTGATCTGTTGTCTGGCATCTGGTTGCACTCTATTATGGTAGGTAAGGGTAGGCATGTCTTACCATCCATAGATTCAATTTGTAGGCTGTCAGCTCTTCTCCCCGCCGTTTCCACTGTACCTGCACAAGTCCCAAGGGATTAAGGGCTGCTGGGGCCTTTAAGGTTTAGAATGTCCAAAAACACAGGTATAGCTAGTGACCTATTACTCTGATCATCCAAGATGACGTAGAGCTTAACTGCTTTGTCTCTGCGTCCCTTTGGGTAAACTTTCACTAGAGCGATTTTAGAGCAGGATCTGCCACCTGTACTTCCTTTGCAGACTTCAGTGCACTGTGAAGTGATTGCTGTGGCATCTGTACTAGAGTCTTTGGTCTCCCTGCCTTGCTCCTTGTCACCATGGACAGGTGGGTAGGTTCTTGGAGTAGGCCTTGGGTGTAAAGCTGTGTTGTGTTCTGTGCTGTCACACTCTGTACATTTGACACTGACCTTACAGTCCTTGGCGAAGTGTGTGGATGAGGAGCAGCACTTGTAACAGATGTTGTTCTCTTTGAGGAAAGCTTTGCGATCCTGGATGGTCTTTGTCCTGAAGGCTCTGCATTTCAGAAGAGGATGTGGCATCTTATGTAGAGGGCAGAACTTAGTAGGGTCATTGTCTTGATCCTCTGGCTGAGACTCTGCAAATCTGTGGGAAGAAATGTTAGTTTTGTGCACTGCTACTGGAGCTCTGAGTTGCTTAGGGCCAGAAGAAGTGGTGTAAGACACTGGAAAAATGAAGCTGGGGTCATATTTCGTTCCTGCTTGTCTGTCTACAAAGTCCACAAACTCACTAAAGGGTGGAAAAGGCACATTGTGTTTCCGTTTGTAATTACAGCCATGAGCAATCCATCTTTCGTGTAACTCATAAGGAAGTTTTTGTGCTAAGGAGTTA
This sequence comes from Rana muscosa, assembly GCA_029206835.1. NCBI lineage: Eukaryota > Metazoa > Chordata > Amphibia > Anura > Ranidae > Rana > Rana muscosa. Next base: position 190,831,586 of record CM055117.1, read on the forward strand.
ATACCTCTAGCAGAGTCAAGATAAGAAAGGCCAGGTAAATCCCCTTCTGCTTTAGCAACTTGTAACTTCATACACAGGTCACTGAATTCTCTGAGTCTTTGGTAACCTCTGCTAGGTATTTTTGGGAAGTCCTCTATCCTTTTAAACAGTGTACTCTCTATAGCCTCTGGTGAGCCATAACATCTATCCAGTCTGTTCCAGATGTTTGTAAGGCCTATCTCAGGGTGGTTTATATTAATGTCTCTGATCCTTTTGGCGTGTTCAGGAGAATCATTGCCAAGCCACATTACGAGGAGTTCTATCTGTTGCCTGCAGGATAGATCTAAACCTTGAATGACACTTTGGAAAGAGGATCGCCACGCTCTGTAGTGTTGAGGGCAATTACTAAATATGACAAGTCCTTGGGTAACTAGCTCACGTTTGGCCAGGAACTTGGCAAAGTCTACAGTAGCCTGATTGGCAATGGGGTAGGCTGCTGGTGTATTGTGGTGTGGTGTATAGGCGTACCTGGTAGAAGTCTCTTCTTGAGGCTCTCTGGGTTCAAACTTGCATAACTTGCAAACTGGCAGTTCGTACCGGCTCGTTGCATACACCTTTGGAGTGAAGACAGGTGTTTGATGTTTGTATGAAGGCTGGGTACCTTGTAAAGTAGAAAGTTTGGTTGGGACTGGAACGTCTGGAACTCTGTCAGATTTTTCTTGCTTGTAGCACTGGGGTCCAAGGTTGGCTTGTTGCTGCTTTATTTGATGTGACTCACTGATGTCATGTTTAATTTCTTGTTGTAGGATGTTGCTTGGGTGACAGTGTTGGTAGACATAATCTGACGTGTGTTGCGAGGAATCTTGTTGGTCCTCTTCTAGGCCTGGTATGCTGCTACCTGCTCTTGGCTCATCGTAGACGGCTGCTTCTAAAGCTTCTGCTTCTGCAATGGCGGCGGCAGCGTCTCGGTCTACTGCCAGCTTCTCCATGTTGGCTTCCAAGATAGCTTGCTGCACTTTTAGAGATGCTTCCTGTCTCACCCTTTTTGTTTCAAGGTGGGCCTTTTCTTTTTTCATCTGTAGCTCTTGGTCTGCGAATGCGGCCCTGGCTCTTGCTGCTTCAGCTTTTGAACAGGCAATAGCTGCTGCATTTGCGACAGATGACTTAGATGAGCTTGCTCGTGACCGTGTTTTGTAAGAAGATGTTCCACTGTGAGACATGGCTGCGGGGAAGAAGCTGTCTTGCTGTATAGAGACCATTAGTGTCGGTGCTGCTTGACAGAGCGTGTCTCTGTGTAGCGTGGCTGCTTCCTTTGCCTCCCACAGATTTTCTTTAAGGCTTCTGACTGTATGGATACTGCGTAGCCCCGGGCTGTACAGACTTCCGAAGTCAGCTTATCTTCCTTTCAGAGGTCAGCTTGAAAATTTCACTGTTCTGTCTCAAGGACATTCAGCTAAACCATTCTTATCCCATAAACATGATACCATATTTCTTCGATCGCAGTTTATTGGAACAAGCTAGGTGAAACTACAAATAACAAGAATAAACCTTGATAAGTACAATATCCCATACATTTATCATACATTGCAGAGACAAAGATGCACAGTACAATATGAGACAGTAAAAACTTACTTTTTAAGTTCTCTAAGGGTTGATGGTAAGAGATTGAAATAAGACATATGCTGCCTCCTGCAGTGTCTTGAAAAAGCATGGTGAATGTGTCTGATGGCGCCTACGCTCTGTAAATGATTTCTATAGAAATTACAACCTTAAATCTCATTTTAATCAACACAAATGCAGATAATCAGAATAAAGACATCTGATGAACAGAACAATAACTGCACACAGTTACCAACAAAAAATATTTTGCAGTAGTGGACTTTTAAAATAAATGCCATTTTAAAACATAAAGTTAAATAATAATGTTATTTCAGATCTTTAATTCATCTGTTATAAGCAAGGGTACAAAATAGATGTAAAAAATTTAAAATGTTTGATGTTGTGAAATAAAACCTCTTTTAGAATTTTTAATTTAAACAAATGTATTCATTTAACTTTATGAACTCAGTTTTCACTGAGTTATGCTAATCAGTGTTTTTCTTTGATGTTGTAATTTTACTGATTTAATTGTCAGGTCGTTTAATTAATTTTTGCATCCACAGGGAACCACTACACTTTGAATTCTACAGTTATAGGTCACATTTGATCAATGTTGCCAGATTACAGCAGTATGTTAAAAATAAGTTTTAATTGTGGGCCAATGTGCATTGAAGTATTTGGCACTTTTAGTGGTTACAGCACATTAGTGGGAATGTACCCCCAAGAAAAAGACCACAGGTATTCACCAGGATATTTATGTTTTCCAACTCAAACTAAACCTGATTGGCTGAGAATCTACTACTCCCTGTGTCAGATGGATCTTCCCCTGGATCTGCCTGTATGGACCCCATACCCTGCCCTACCCCTTTCGTTTTCTTACCCCTTCATGTTTTTTGGCACTCTAATTTACACTAATACCCTCCCCAACTTCACCACTAATTCTTTAATGCACCAGATGTTTGCCAATGCAGCAGTCCCGACAAAGTTACCTTATTAACTTACATGGACTTCCCCCTTGATTTCTTTATTTTCTGTTTTAGAAATGAAATAAGAACACAAATAATAATTAATTCTGAATATAATTATTTCCTTTATTATTATTATTTCCATTTATTCTCATTGTACAGGAGGAAATGTTTCACTATGGACTCAATATTCAAGACACTTTCCACTTGGGAAGAAGGGGACCAGACGCAGATTTCACTGTTGTACAATTTTGTTGTCAATGTACCTTCTCTTTGCTTGTAAATCTTTGGGAAAAAATAACATATATATATATATATATATATATATATATATATATCAGCATAATGTATCATTAATTAGATAAATCAATATAATGAAAAAAACAAACAAAAAAAAACATAATACATAACCCAAAAAGATAGCTTATAAAAAGTGGTCCACTGTCTATTTATTAAAGAAAAAATAATAAACATGACTGTGCGATATGCTCAGTACATCATAAACAATAAATTACAATGTGCTATCTCTTTGACCACTTACCCACTGGGCACTGAAACCCCCTTCTTAACCAGACCAATTTTCAGCTTTCGATGCTCTCACATTTTGAATGACAATTACTCAGTCATGCAACACTGTACCCATATGCTTTTTTTTCACACAAATAGAGCTTTCTTTTGGTGGTATTTGATCACTTCTGAGTTTTTTATTCAATAAATTAAAAAAGGCTCAAAAATTTTGCAAAATTTGCAAAACTATTAAGTTTTGCAAATTAGTCATTTTTCTTCATAAATTTTGGCCAAACTTTATACTGCTACATATCTTTGGTAAAAAAATAACCCAAATCTGTGTATATTATTTGGTCTTTGTGAAAGTTATACAGTCTACAATCTATGGTGCCAATCATTGAAAATTGATCACACCTGATGCACTGACGGCCTATCTCATTTCTTGAGACCCTAAGGCCCCTTTCACACTGGGGCGGGCAGGAGCAGTGGCGGTATAGCAGCGCGATTTTCAGCGCTGCTATACCGTCGTTCTTACCGCGGTATGCGGACGCTAGGGGGGTCAATTTAACCCCCGCTAGCGGCCGAAAAAGGGTTAATACCGCCCGTAAACCGCGGCTATTGCCGCGGTTTGCGGGCGGTATTACGCGGTGTCCCATTGATTTCAATGGGAGACCGCGGTAAAGGAGCGGTGAACACACCGCTCCTTTACCGCTGTAAAGAAGCGGCTAGCAGGACTTTTGGAGCGGTCCTGCTAGCGCACCGCTTCAGTGTGAAAGCCTTCGGGCACAGGGCAGGATTTTTTCATGCGGTATAACAGCGCTATTATTAGCGCTAAACCGCATGAAAAACGCCCCAGTGTGAAAGGGGCCTAACAAGCCAGGAAAGTACAAATACCCCCAAATGACCACTTTTTGGAAAGTAGACATTCCAAAGTATTTAGTAAGAGGCATAGTGAGTTTTTTGAAGTTGTAATTTTTTCCCACAATTCTTTGCAAAATGAAGATTCTTTTTCCTTTTTTTTTTTTTTTTTTTACAAAATTGTCATATTAACAGGTTATTTCTCACACACAGCATATGGATACCACAAATTACACCCCAAAACACATTCTACTATGACCCCCAAAATGGCGATACCACATGTGTGAGGCTTTTACACAGCCTGGCCACATACAGAGGTCCAACATGCAGGGAGCGAGCACCATCAGGCGTTCTAGGGACATAAATTACAAATATAATTTCTTGACTACCTCTTGCACTTTTGAAGGCCCTGGAGCACCAGGACAATGGAACACCCAAAAAATGACCCAATTTTGGAAAGCAAAAACCGCATTGTATATTCTATGAGGCATAATGAGTCTTTTGAACGTGTAATTTTTTCATTCTTGAAAAATAATTTGCCTAACTGATCTGTTAGTGGATCCTGCTTTCCCAGTAGGTAGACTGCCATTAACTGCCTGTAAGCGGCTCTCCGCCCAGCTAAAAGTTTCTGTTGCGAAAAGTAATAGGAAAATACTCTTGGTGCCCCCTTGGCAGGCAATGTAGGCTACCACTGTCCTGCTGTCAATCATCAACTTTACTCATTGACTCATTCAAGTATGAAATAATACTCCAAGATCCTTCATAGATTTAGAAGGGGTTAACTGCTTTCCCTGTTTGTTCACTAGTCGACTGAACTTGGAAAATGACTTCTAGGACATGGTTGTGATGCTTTGCCAGCTCCTGGCTTACATGTGTGACAATCAAAACATTGTCCAAGTCAGCCTTTTTCAACCAGGGAGCCCAGGCACCCAGGTGTGCCTTGAGGTTTCTTCATGGGTGCCTTGGCAAAATGCAAAAAAATTGCCCAAAAATTGTATACAAGCAGGCGTGTGGGTGAAGCCTGCCTTTTAGTTACATAAAGCCACAGGTTTTCATTGTGCATTATTACAACCTTCTAGCTGCTGGCATCCTAATGACCAATGGCGGCATCAGTTAATATGGAGGATGTCAATCACCTGCATATCATTCTTGTTTGACCCTCCCCTGCCCCTCTCCATTGGGGTCACATTAATTGAGTGATGGAGAAAAACATTGGAATACTAGTCAGTACCAGTTTGCAAAAATGTATTTGCTTTGGAAGAATAAATCACTGTTAACATTGGGTGTCCTACTTGTGTGGATGTTCTTGCATTATGTAAAATTATGAGAATAGTTTTTACATTTTAGAATGGGGTGCTTTGAGTCTGTTCATAATTTGTAAAGGGTGCCTCAAGATTGTGCATAAATTGTAAAGGGTGCCTTGACTGAAAAAAGGTTGAGAAAGGTAGCACCTTATCCCCAAAGATGAATTACCGCCACCACTGCCAACAAAATGTTGGAAAAGATTCTTGGTACTGTGCCAATTCTAAAAATGGCAAACACCTGAACTGGAAGTGACAGCCGGTCACTGCAAATCTCAGATGTCTCTGGTGTTACACACTGATTGATACATGTAAGTATACGTCAGCCAGGTCGATTGACACTAACCGTTCTTCATTCTGAACTATTGCCATGACTGTTTGCCCAGACTCCATCTTGAACCTTTTGGTGTCTATGTACCCATTGAATTTGTTAAAGCCCAGACAGTAGGGAAAGCTCCTAATGCCTTGGGTACTAGAAAGAATGGGGAGAAACTCCCAGATTTTGTTCTTTTGGTGGCACCAGCACTATGGACTTGTTGCAGTATAATTATTATACTGTAACAACTTATATGAGCTTGCAATAATTCTCTCTTCTTGAGATTTGTTGGTCATGAATGAAAGGATTTGGGGTGATTGTACTCCACCTAACTGTCTTTGATGTTTGTTGCCCAAACCCTCCAAAAGTAGGCTATCCTGGCTCCCACTGGAAGACACTGGTTGGGCCCACCTTCAAAAGTATTTCCAGATGTCTAGTAACCTGCTCTGGATTCGATTTCATGTAAAAAGGAAGTTAGAGCCCCCTTTTACTGTGATCTGGAAAATTTCAGCCTGGGCTATAAGATTTGGCCTCCTGAACCCTTCTGAAGACCGAACAACTTGAGCGAAAAGACGGCTGCTTCCTCCTATTAGACTGTGGCCACAGTCTGGACTTTTTTTTTATCTTACTCTCTTCGTCTAGCATTTTGCCAAACAACAACCTCCCATTATGGATAATGTAACAAAGGGCTTGTGTGGAAGCTTCATCCACCCTCCAGTGGCGCAACCACAAAGCTCTCATGGCTGTGACTGAATGCGCTAGCCCTTCTAGCACTAGGTCTATTGAAGCCCCCACCAAAAGCCTGCATGCACATTTTTGAAGTGTTTAACTGCTTTTTCAATGCGTTTTGCCATGTAACGGATGCACTCCATACAGAAAAAATGCAACATGTTCTACTTAAGGTTGATTGTACGGAAACACACTGTACTGGTGTGAAGTAGGCCATTGGAATCCATGGTAAACACTGTTCATGCATTTTTGACTCTGAATAAAAAACACACTGGGGGTTATTTACGAAAGGCAAATCCACTTTGCACTGCAAGTGCAAACTACAAGTGCAAAGTGCACTTGAAATTGCACTGAAAGTGCACATGGAAGTGCAGTTGCTGTAAATCTGAGAGGTAGATCTGAAACGAGGGGAAGCTCTGCTGATTTTATTATCCAATCATGTGTAAGCTAAAATGCTGTTTTTTATTTTCCTTGCATGTCCCCCTCGTATCTACAGCGACTGCACTTCCAAGTGCACTTTCAGTGCAATTGCAAGTGCACTTTGCACTTGTAGTTTGCACTTGTAGTGCAAAGTGGACTTGCCTTTAGTAAATAACCCCCATTGGACTACATCTGGTGTGAACCAGCCTTAAGTCCACTTTTCAAGCCATAGGATCCCTAAAGGTATTGAAAGGCAAAGATACTTGTGCAGCAGATGCTGGCGGACCCCATCCACTCCTGGAAGTGCGTTGCTTAAACATGCATCAGCCAGCTTCAATGGAGCTTGAAGACCTTTTACTGTAAATTGGTCTTCTTATCAGATCTCTCCCATTCTTCATCAATGAGTTTTTAACTCTGTCATTATGGGAAAAGAAGGCCCTTCCATTTTCACATTTGGAAACATCTGCATGCTTTTTGCGATGGTTGTGCCTGTGTCTTGCCTGTGGCATGGATATTTGCCGCATACTTTCCTCTACCGCCTCTAGGCTTTGAAATTTGTGCATCCGCTTCCTAATCCATTGTCATTTGAGGCAATCCATGCAAATACATTTTCATGCAGGTCCAACATGAACCTGGGGCTGGGCATAGCATTTCCTATTGTGCTGATTTAAATGCATGTGAGCCATTGCCATGTGAGCTGCTTGAGAAACATGAAAGCCGCCCTGTGCGGGAATACAAGGAATGCAGATGGTCCTGGTCAGGAGATAACCAGTGGTGGGTCTTATGTTTTTTGGAGTGTTTGTGTTTAGGGCTTCTGCTCGTAAAATAAAGAAAACACCATACTTTGCATTGCTTGAGCACTCTTTTAAAAACATGACCAACATTGCCCCCTCATACCTTTTTGCTAATCTTCTGTGATACTGAAAGGTGTGGTGGGCTCATATCTGCAAAAAAAATGGGAAAAAAAACCCATAATTCTCTCACCTAGAAAAACAGGTACACTGTCCCTTTAAGACTCATCTGCTTTCATCCACTTACTTCAGAAGCAGTAGTAGGTGAGCCCAGGCAGCCCTTCCAGAGGCAGACAGGAGACACAGAATCTAAAACAAAACCAGTCAGACTGTCTAACCCCCAGGAACACACAGCACAGCAGGGGAGCAAACAGCAACAAGTCTTTACCTCAAAAGAGAAAACTGTCTGGATTGCAGAGAGATGGAGCTAAACCAGTACCTCTGCCAGCTTCTAAGACTGTTTAAGCTGCTGCTTGGTGACAGACGGTCACTACCCCACGCAACCCCGTCTCCCTGCCCTCTCTGACATCATCTACCACCGCTCTTAGACTAAAAACAAAGCCAGGAGAGCAGTGCGGCATGCTGCCTATACAAGACAGGAAAAAAAAACAAGGGGGAGGCCAATGGCGACATTGCAGAGCTTAGTAATAACACACCTGTAGAATATTCATGCTGTTTAAGCAACATTGCCCACGGCCCAGCACACAGGGCACCAAATTTCAGGAGGGTTTACCTTCAACATTCAGGGTCTTCCAACTCCAGGAGAGGCTGAACCTGGAGGGGCGGTGCGGTAGGGATATATACTTGATGGAACCAAAGTACTTACCAACTGCAGTGAACAGGTGGCCTGGAGCATGACAAAAAAAAAGAACACTTCAGTGGAGGAGGGGCTGTCTTTTATTTATGTAGGAAGAGGTGGTCCAGAGGAGACATTAACCCATTGTGTGCTGATGTGAAGTAGGGCCAGGAAATTAAAAAATAGACCAAGAAGGTCATACAACACCTGATATTCATTGTGTTAAGTAAATATGGCTCCCCCTCAGGTTAGGTCATCACTTATCCAAACCCTCCACTCAGCATCAAATATAAAAACACAATAACCATAGTGTAGCGTATAAAAACACATTTATGTATGTTATAAAATTGCACTCACTAAAGAGCAGTAAAAATTAGATCCCATAGGCTGGCTCCTGAGGAATATCTGTGACAAAACGCATTGAGGGTGGACGTCATGTTGGATGCTGTTGGGAACCTGTAAGTGCAGGGGTTTTATCAAATTGGGTTTGATTTTTACACTCAAGATTTCTATAAACCCTTAGAGAAAAAATACTATTCAGAATGAAAGGAAAGGGGAAAAGGTTTCTAGGAATCCCCCTTTCCTCATTGGATTGCGACAGGAAGCTGTTTCAAGGCGCACAGGGAGTCTAGTTTAGGCTTAGTGGCCTGAGGTGAGGTCACATGACTTATAGGGGTTAGGCCATGTGAGTCTTGCAGCTGTTTATACAGGCAGGCAGAGAGCCTGGCTAGGATTGGTTGATTTGAGGTAAGGTCACATGGCTTACTACGGTTAGGCCATGTGAATCTTACCTCACAATTTTCCAGAAACTCCTGAGCCTGCCTATATAATGCCTCGTACACACGATCAGATTATCGGAAGATAAAAATCGCTTTCGAATTGATCGTTCCATAATCTGATCGTTAGCTTTCGACAGCCGATCGCGACAGTCCTTCCAACAAAATCCGAAGGGACAAACACGAAAACTTTGCTCAGATGATAGCCCATCGTACGACAATCGTTTAATCAGTACAGTATACATCCGCTAAAAATCGATAGACGAACACTACGCATGATCGCAAACATGAAAATAAACCGGAAGGAGATGGGAGAATGCAAACAATGTTCGTACCACGTATATACATTCCTTCTGTAACGTTCTCCATTCGTTAAGAGAACAAGCGAACAAGCGTTTGAAAAGAAACGTCCGGAGAACAATACACGAATATGCCTGCACACTACGAACGGATAGCCAAAAGGCGTGGCAGACACAGGGGTCACGCGTATTTGACATAATTTCCAATATGTAGCTACGCACACCGGAAGGTTTTTCCAGAATTGTACGACAAAACTCTTACTTTTTCGTAGAGCACATTTTGCACTGTTGTATTCGATATTCGTTTTATGCAACAAAATGCGAACAATACGTCGTACGATAATCTGATCGTGTGTACGAGGCATTAAGGGGGTTCCCCAGAAGGCTTTTTTTTTTCAACAGATGAATGAAATGTCATATAGTGCAAGATGAGGCAGCGCAAACTTCATGCACCTGATCTTGCGCATGGCCGATGCAACATTACACCCATCTTTTGAAAACAAAAAACATTTCTTTTAAGATCTCTTGCAGTTTTAGGACAGGATCATGCGTGAAGGCGCTGGTGATGTAACCTTTCCCAAGGTGCATCTGTGAGGCCCTGGCTATGTCACAAGTACCTCCAGAAAACCAGGAAGTAAGCTAAATTTAATATTTTTCCTGCAAAAATGTTTGTCTACAAACTCAGTTCCTCAATTATTCAGCATACAGAGAGAGATGCATGCATGTGTTTTTTGAGGGGTTTAGGGGTGGGAAAGCCTGTTTTAAGATTTACATTTTTTTTACGTTTTAATTCTGAGAAAAAAAAATAATAATAAAAAAAAAGAATTAATGGTTGTTACACATAGTAGTTAAACAGTAACTCTTTCCTTCATACAGTATGTGAAATGAATAGTGTTTTTTCCAGTTGCCTTTAATATGTACTGTTTACATGTACTGAATCTAATTATTCAAAGATAAATAGTGACATGTGATAAGCTACTGTACACACCAATGCATTCTGTAACAAGGTTATAGATTTCAAGGAAAAAAAAAAGAAGCTTTGTGATGCGCCACTTTTATGACCGTTGAAGGCCATTGCCATAGAGATACTGGATGTGATGTTCTATGTACCCTAACAGTCCATTCATAATTTCATTGGCATTGTCTCATTCTCCAGAACTATCTATTATGAGAACTAACAACAATTTAAGCCTCTGTACCCAACAAATGGTTAATTTTTTTTTTCTCTTAAGAGTCGTACGTCACATCTTTTCTCATTTAAAGGCTTCTTTCTATTCTAACACCTGCTACACAACAAATTAACAGCACAGGATATGAAAAACCATGGTTTCACTATTTTAAAGATGGCATCATTCAAAACTGAAAAAATCTGAAGAATCAGAAAAATTCTCAGAACAGATCAATGAGCTGTAGTAGAAATTGTTACACATATGGCATTTATTAGTCGTATTTGATGGTGGTCACTGTAAGCAGGGCCAATCCGCCCTATACGTGGACTACGCAAGCTGCGTAGGGCCCCGAGTAATACTCGGGGCCCCGCCGCTGCCGCCGCTAGAGGTCCGCGGCCGGCGGAGATAATGTCTCCGTCGGCCACCATTTTCCCGAAGACCAGGATTAGAAGAAGGGAGGGATCCTGCCGAAATAGCGCTGCAGCGCCGCCCGCCCCCGGTCTGTCTGTCATCTGAGACTGTGACCTGTGGGGGGAAAGGGGTGGGCGGTGCCGCAGCTCACTGTAGCCGGCCGGCTCCGCCTCCGCCTCTAATTTGTTCCCCCTCGCCGCTGCTGAGCTATAGAAGGGCTCAAAGGGGGAGGGGGGCGTGCTCCTAACTCGCTAAGTGTTACTATCTCCTGAGGTACGTCTCTCTCATCCTCTCTGTCAGCCGCCCCCCCACCTCCTCAATGTCAGCTGCCCCCCCCATTCTCTGTCAGCAGACCCCCCCTCTTCTCTGTCAGCAGACCCCCCCTCTTCTCTGTCATTTCTCTCCTGCCTGCCTTCACTCTGGGACACAGCAAATGGCAATCTGCTACATGTGGCAGGTGAAGTGGCAAGTGACAGTCCGCAATGTGTGGCAAGTGACGTTGTGGCAAGTGACAAAACGCAATGTGTGACGTCGTAGCAACCGACAATCCGCAACGTGTGGCAGGTGAAGTGGCAAGTGACAATCCGCAATGTGTGGCAAGTGACAATCCGCAATGTGTGACGTTGTGGCAAGTGACAACCCGCAACGTGTGGCAAGTGACAACCCGCAATGTGTGGCAGGTGGCGTCGTGGCAAGTGACAATCCGCATCTGGTGGCAGGTGACGTTGGCAAGAGACACGCTCAGGCTCCCACTGATTCTGCATTATGGTGAGTTGAACTATTTTATATATTATATAACAATGTAATAATAGAAATGATGCACTTTACTAATTTTGTTTTGCGATACGGCACTGCGTCGACTTAACTGACAATTGTGCGGTCGTGCGATGGTGTACTCAAGCAAAATTTACGTCCTTTTTTCCCACAAATAGAGCTTTCTGTTAGTGGTATTTCTATATCAGTTTAGGCCAATATGTACTCTTCTACATATGTTTGGTAAAAAAAAAAAAAAAATGCAATAAGTGTTTATTGATTAGTTTGCACAAAGGTTATAGCGTCTACAAAATAGGGGATAGACTTACGGCATTTTTATTAATATTTTTTTTTTTACTAGTAATGGCGGCGATCTGCGATTTTCAGTGACACTGTGACATTGTGGTGAACAGATCAAACACTTTTGACACATTTTTGGGACCAGTGACATGTATACAGCGATTTGTGCTATAAAAATGCACTGATTACTGTGTAAATGTCACTGGCAGGAAAGGGGTTAAATGTGTTCCCTGGGAGGTGTTTCTAACTGGGGGGATGGGACTGACTGAAGGAGGAGAGAGATCTCTGTTCCTAATCACTAGGAACAGCAGATCTGTCTCTCCTCCCCTGTCAGAATGGGGATCTGTCTGTTTACATTGACAGATCCCCGTTCTGGCTCTCTGTGGAGCGATCGCGGGTGGCCGGCTGACATCGCGGCCACACACAGGTCCTTTTATACTCCTATATACATGTATGGAGCCATGACAGGTCCTCTTTATACTTCTACATACACGTATAGTGCCATGACCGCTATACTCCTATACATGAATAAAGCCATGACAGGTCCTCTTTATTTTCCTACATACATGTATAGAGCCATGACAGGTCCTCTTTATACTCCTATACATGAATAGAGCCATGACAGGTCCTCTTTATTTTCCTACATAAATGTATAGAGCCATGACAGGTCCTCTTTATACTCTTATACATGAATAGAGCCATGACTAGTCCTCTTTATACAGCTACATGCATGTATAGAGCCATGACAGATCCTCTTAAGTTATCATGATATAAAATTATATCCTTTTGGTGGGCGTAATTTTATTTTTTTGGGGGGGGCAGCATTTAATTCTTGGTACCAGGCAGCACAATGTCTTAGGCCGGCACTGGGGGGGGACACCTGAAATGTAAGGAAGCACTCGCTGGCTGGGGACACCTGAGATGTAAGGAAGCACTCCGCTGGCTGGGGACACCTGAGATGTAAAGAGGCACTCCGCTGGGGACACCTGAAATGTAAGAAGGCACTCCGCTGGCTGGGGACACCTGAGATCTAAGGAGGCACTCCGCTGGGGACACCTGAGATCTAAGGAGGCACTCCGCTGGGGACACCTGAGATCTAAGGAGGCACTCCGCTGGCTGGGGACACCTGAGATGTAAGGAGGCACTCCGCTGGGGACACCTGAGATGTAAGGAGGCACTCCGCTGGGGACACCTGAAATGTAAGGAGGCACTCCGCTGAGGAAACCTGAAATGTAAGGAGGCACTCCGCTGGGGACACCTGAAATGTAAGGAGGCACTCCGCTGGGGACACCTGAGATGTAAGGAGGCACTCCGCTGGGGACACCTGAGATGTAAGGAGGCACTCCGCTGGCTGGGGACACCTGAGATGTAAGGAGGCACTCCGCTGGCTGGGGACACCTGAGATGTAAGGAGGCACTCTGCTGGCTGGGGACACCTGAGATGTAAGGAGGCACTCTGCTGGCTGGGGACACCTGAGATGTAAGGAGGCACTCCGCTGGCTGGGGACACCTGAGATGTAAGGAGGCACTCCGCTGGGGACACCTAAAATGTAAGGAGGCACTCCGCTGGGGGCTGCTGAGATGTAAGGAGGCACTCCACTGGCTGGGGACACCTGAAATGTAAGGAGGCACTCCGCTGGCTGGGGACACCTGAAATGTAAGGAGGCACTCCGCTGGCTGGGGACAGTGACATCAGGGCTCCCACTGATTCTGCATTATGGTGAGTTGAATGATTTCATTTTATACAACAAAGTAATAATAGAAATAATGCGCTTTAATCACCCTGACACCATAACAACCATGGTGCCGGGATGATTGAATTGCTAACACCAGGTGTTTGGAGAATCTTGATCTGCTGATTGTTAAACTTTCTGGAATACTCATATTTCTATTGCGGTGTAGGATCTGGGCCTGCTGTCCCTCCATCCCTCTTCTTTTTTATTTTTTTTTCTCTCTCTCTCTCTCTCTTTCTCTCTCTCTCTCGTTTCTCCCTCGTTTCTCCCTCGTTCATCTCAGACTCTAACCACACCCCTTTGAGTCACGCCCCTTTAAGCCACGTTCAATATTACGCTTAAACAACGCCCATTATTCACTGGTCAGGTAGAGGGCCCCTTTGCAGAATTTTGCTTAGGGCCCCAGGGAGGTCAGGATCGGCACTGACTGTAAGTCTTAATAGCTGATGGCAGCTAAGGCAGTCTTTTTAAAACAACCATGTTGTCAGGCCAATTGACCACTGAATGCACACGGTTGCGGAGCAATTGTAGAGCAGCCCCATTCACCTGTGGGTATAATTCCAGCCAGGGCCACAGCATGTGTGTATGTCCCTGGCTGTCACCAATGCAAGAGGGAGGCAGCCCATTCATTTCAATGTCCCCGACCCTTTTTTCTAATTGTGCTGTGCCGAAAACACACTATGTTTCATGATGCTTGAGGGTACCATTAAGAATTAGTCCCCCCCCCCCCCCCCGGCGCGTCTACTAAGGAGCAGCATGTTTGTCTGTATATCGGGAATGTGTCCATTTTTGTGGGTGTTCCCCAACCAAACCTTAGACTGGGGTGCTTCAAGACTGAAAATACTTTTCAAGGGCACCCTGACTAGAAAAGGGTTGAAAAACACTTGGGTACACTTCTGTGAAAATCAGCGATCCAATCACACAAGCAGGAAAATGCATTTTTGAAAGCGTTCCGTACACCAACTGTGTACACAACATCTTCAGGTAGCCATATTGCATTGCAGTTTACAGAAAATTATAATGCTGCAGATTAAAATGGTAAGGTAATTTTTAATAACATTTAATTACAGTATGGCTTGTGTATCGTTAATACATGCTATACAGTGAGGGAAAAAAGTATTTGATCCCCTGCTGATTTTGTACATTTGCCCACTGACAAAGAAATGATCAGTCTATAATTGTAATCGTAGGTTTATTTTTAACAGTGAGACAGAATAACAAAAAAATAAAACGCATTTAAAAAAAGTTATCAATTGATTTTTTTCCCCTCACTGTATATTTTTTGTTTATTTTCTATATTTTTTTCTACAAAAGTGGAGTAACACCTTTCACTGCAAATTACAGCTGCAAGTCTTTTTGGATATGTCTCTACCAGCTTTGCACATCTAGAGAGTGACATTTTTGCACATTCTTTGCAAAATAGTGCAAGCTGTCAGATTGGAGGGAGAGCATCTGTTAACAGCACTTTGTCTTGCTACAGATTCTCAATTGGATTTACCGTATATACTTGAGTATAAGCCGACCCGAATATAAGCCGAGGCACCTAATTTTACCACAAAAACTGGGAAAACTTATTGACTCGAGTATAAGCCTAGGGTGTGCCTCACTTTGCCTCACTGTGTCCATGCCTCACTGTGTCCATGACTAGACTGACGTTTAACATGGGAGTCTATAGAAGGGGTGCCCGGCTTTGAAAAATCGGTGCTCCCCGGCCGTAGGTCCCCCAGAAAATAAACTTTGCAAACCTGTAGAGAAAGAGTGGGGCTACATGTGTGCTAAGTTTGGGGTCCAGAGGATCTACGACCGGCCGAAATTACCGTTTAACATAGGAGTCTATGGAAGGGGTGCCCGGTTTTGAAAAATCAGTGCTCCCCGGCCGTAGATCCCCCGGACAAGAAACTTTGCACACTTATAGAGGAAGACTGGGGCTACATGTGTGCCACGTTTGGGGTCCAGGGGACCTACGGATGACCGGTACCGGCTCCCCAAAGTCTGGGAGATCAGGCGCAAAAAGGTGACTCGAGTATAAGCCGAGGGGGGCATTTTCAGCACAAAAAATTGTGCTTAAAAACTCGGCTTATACTCGAGTATATATACGGTAGGTCTGGACTTTGACTGAGCCATTATAACACATGAATATGCTTTGATCTAAACCATTCCATTGTAGCTCTGGCTGTACCGTGGGGCAAAAAAGTATTTAGTCAGCCACCAATTGTGCAAGTTCTCCCACTTAAAAAGATGAGAGAGGCCTGTAATTGTCATCATAGGTATACCTCAACTATGAGAGACAAAATGTGGAAACAAATCCAGACAATCACATTGTCTGATTTGGAAAGAATTTATTTGCAAATTATGGTGGAAAATAAGTATTTGATCACCTACAAACAAGCAAGATTTCTGGCTCTCACAGACCTGTATCTTCTTCTTTAAGAGGCTCCTTCCTTCTCCACTCATTACCTGTATTAATGGCACCTGTTTGAAATTGTTATCAGTATAAAAGACACCTGTCCACAACCTCAAACAGTCACACTCCAAACTCCACTATGGTGAAGACAAAAGAGCTGTCAAAGGACACCAGAAACAAAATTGTAGACCTGCACCAGGCTAGGAAGACTGAATCTGCAATAGGCAAGCAGCTTGGTGTGAAGAAATCAACTGTGGGAGCAATAATTAGAAAATGGAAGACATACAAGACCACTGATAATCTCCCTCGATCTGGGGCTCCACGCAAGATCTCACCCCGTGGGGTCAAAATGATCACAAGAACAGTGAGCAAAAATCCCAGAACCACACAGGACCTAGTGAATGACCTGCAGAGAGCTGGGACCAATGTAACAAAGGCTACCATTAGTAACACACTACGCTGCCAGGGACTCAGATCCTGCAGTGCCAGACGTGTCCCCCTGCTTAAGCCAGTACATGTCCGGGCCCGTCTGAGGTTTGCTAGAGAGCATTTGGATGATCCAGAAGAGGATTGGGAGAATGTCATATGGTCAGA
Source organism: Rana muscosa (assembly GCA_029206835.1). Taxonomy (NCBI): domain Eukaryota; kingdom Metazoa; phylum Chordata; class Amphibia; order Anura; family Ranidae; genus Rana; species Rana muscosa. Next base: position 190,848,285 of record CM055117.1, read on the forward strand.
TGAAACCAAAGTAGAACTGTTTGGTAAAAAACACAACTCGTCGTGTTTGGAGGAGAGAGAATGCTGTGTAGCGGGTATGTACTTTCCCGGGTGTAAATTTGAACTTGACAGAGACATTGGTGATGTGCAATTCCCTGCAGCCCAGCAGGTGGCGCTGTCGCCTGGGTTGGGGTTGAATCATTGCTGTGTGTCGTGCCTCCTTTTTGTCCTCCCTCGGCAGCGGTATGGTGGGGCGGGGAACCCGCCGTGCTTGCTGGGAGAGGGTATAAAGGGGCCGGCCATCTTTGTCAAAGGGGGAGTCCAGGGCACCTTCAGCCTGTGGACGGTGGTTTGTGTCGGTTCTCTAGGCGGGCCTAGGCCTAGAGGACAGCCGGAGGTCGTGTTCCATCCCAGGCACCTTTAGCCTGGGGTGAGGTATTTAGATGGAGGTCCAGAGCTCAGTGCCCAACAGTGAGTTCCGCGAGGGAAGGAGATCCTAGGGAACCCCGGGAGTGGTTACCCGAATCCGGAAGGCGTAATGGACCGGTGGGAGCTCCTCATTCGAAGACCTGGTGCAGCAGATTGCCAGTGACAGGTGAGTCTCTCACCGGAGACCGCCTGGAAGGAAATTCCCCCTCGTTCGGAGACCGCAACCCACTTTCAGGAAGGAAAGTGGAGAATACATTGTGTCTGGGCCTATTCGCATCCACACCTCCTTTTCTGTTCTGTTTCTACCAAGGGAGTTCAACTGATTGTGTTCATTCAAGAGGAATAAAGGAGTGTTGAACTTTAATGGTGTGGGGCTCATTTCCTGACAGACATTGTTCAAGGTAACTCTCGGTGGAGGCTCCAGGTGCACAGCACTGACCCGAAGGTAAAAGAACTTTGCTTGTATCACACTGACACCTGTGACAAAGGCCTGGCGTAGTGTCCCCGCTCCCTTCCCCTCTAAAAGATACCCCTAGACAAGAGAGAGATGAGCTGAAGAGAAAGAGGGGAGTGAGGAGGGCGCTACAGCTGAGTTACAACCAAAGAACACCATACCTACTGTGAAGCATGGGGGTGGCAACATCATGCTTTGGGGCTGTTTCTCTGCAAAGGGAACAGGATGACTGATCCGTGTACATGAAAGAATGAATGGGGCCATGTATCGTGAGATTTTGAGTGCAAACCTCCTCCCATCAGCAAGGGCATTGAAGATGAAACATGGCTGGGTCTTTCAGCATGACAATGATCCCAAACACACCGCCCGGGCAACGAAGGAGTGGCTTCGTAAGAAGCATTTCAAGGTCCTGGAGTGACCTAGACAGTCTCCAGATCTCAACCCCATAGAAAACCTTTGGAGGGAGTTGAAAGTCCGTATTGCCCAGCGACAGCCCCAAAACCTCACTGCTCTAGAAGAGATCTGCATGGAGGAATGGGCCAACATACCAGCAACAGTGTGTGACAACCTTGTGAAGACTTATAGAAAACGTTTGACCTCTGTTATTGCAAACAAGGGATATATAACAAAGTATTGAGGTGAACTTTTGATATTGACCAAATACTTATTTTCCACCATAATTTGCAAATAAATTCTTTCCAAATCAGACAATGTGATTGTCTGGATTTGTTTCCAAATTTTGTCTCTGAGGCCTCGTACACACGGCCGAGATTCTCGTTGAGAAAAACATGTCGTTTTTTTCGACGAGATTCTTGGACAAGAAACTTGTCCCGGCCGAGTGTACACACGCTCGTTTCAAAGAACCCGCGGTTCTTTGAAAGGAGTGTACGCGGTGACGTCATCGACTACGTCGAGCATGCGCTCGTCACATTCGATGCCGTCGCCGCCATCTTGGTATATCCTACGTATGCCTAGGAAGCTACCGCGCATGCGTCAAATTCATTTCGAACATGCGCGGGCTTCCGGGCGGACAGGTAAGTGTACACACACTCACTTTTCTCGTCGAGAAACACGCCGAGGAGAATCTCGACAAGAAAATAGAGAGCAGGTTCTCTATTTTCTCGTCGAGGTTTCTTGTCGGTTTTCTCGACGAGAAACACGCTAGCAGCGTACACACGACCGATTTACTCGGCAAGACCTCTCTGCCAGCAAGTTTCTTGCTGGTTCTTGCCGAGAAAATCGGTCGTGTGTACGAGGCCTCATAGTTGAGGTATACCTACGATGACAATTACAGGCCTCTCTCATCTTTTTAAGTGGGAGAACATGCACAATTGGTAGCTGACAAAATATTTGTTTGCCCCACTGTATGTTTAGGGTCGTTGTCCTGCTGGAAGGTGAACCTCTGCTCCAGTCTCAAGTCTTTTGCAGACTCTAACAGGCTTTCTTCTAAGATTGTCCTATATTTGGATCTATTCATTTTCCCATCAACTCTGATAAAAAATAAACTCAGTGCTCATTTGAGGAGAGACCCTGGAGGTGTACACAGATCAAATAAATGTGATTAAAAAAGTCTCTCAATAAGAGGGACAGAGTCCATAGCAACAGTCTCTAAGATGAAAAGGGAGAGGAATCCATGTACCAGCACTAAGGGCAGCCAATGTTAAGAGCTAGAAGCAGTCTCTGCAATACATCTAAGTGCAGTAATGGTAAACCATTTGATGATTATTGAAAAGTGAAACTACTCACAAAGGGAGCATAAACACAAGCATGATAGTAATCCTGCAGAAAAATCCAGGGGTGGTTTTCTCCTTACATCCGTGTCTTTGAAGTGCAGCTGACAGCTTGTGCAGGTGAATTCCAGCATTCACAGTCTATGGGAACAGCAGGGAACACAGGGGCGATCAAAGATGACGTCACATGTGCAGGGTGAGAGGATGCGGCTTTGCGTTCGGAGCATGCTTGCTCTTTCCTCAGGCCCCCAGATTTTGCTGCAGGATTACTATCGTGCATGTGTTTATGCTCCCTTTGCGAGTAGCTTCACTTTTGACTTATTATTAAATGGTTTACCAATACTGCACTTAGAGGCGTTGTGTTTCTGTTCCCATCAACTCTGACCAGCTTCCCTGTCCCTGCTAAGGAAAAGCATCTCCACAACATGATGCTGCCACCACCATGTTTCACGGTGGGGAAGGTGTGTTCAGGCATTTTTCTTTTAGGGCAAAAAGTTCAATTTTGCTGTCATCTGACCAGAGCACCCTTTTCCACATGTTTGCTGTGTCCTCCACATGCCTTCTTGCAAACTGCAAATGGGACTTCTTTGGACTTTCTTTTAACAATGGCTTTCTTCATGCCTCTCTTCCATAAAAGCCAGATTTGTGGAGTACACAACTAATAGTTGTTCTGGGGACAGATTTTCCCACCTGAGCTGTGGACCTCTGCAGCTCCTCCAGAGTTTCCAAGGGCCTCTTGGCTGCTTCTCTGATTAATGCTCTCCTTGCCTGTCAGTTTAGGTGGGCGGTCATGTCTTGGTAGGATTGCAGTTGTGCCATTCTCTTTCCATTTTAGGGTGATGGATTGAACAGCAAATAACAAAAGAAATGGAAGGAATGACGTGGTCAAAATCCCATTCTGACAACGTATCTACTGCATCAAAACAAGCTTGGATACCCTTGCAAAAAAACACACAAATCGTAATCAAATCAGGCGATAAGGGTAGAAACCTTGTAATAATGGACCGTGCCAATTATGAATCAATGTGTCTGCACATTCTCCGGAATAGAGAGTGGTACAGACCAATTTCACGTACTGTCATTGACTATTATTACACTGAGTTCAAAAAGATTATTACCAAGGCACTTTCCAAAAATGTAATTGACAAATCAACTTGGACATACCTTAATGTCCAGGAACCTAAAGTCCCTACCCTATATGCCTTACCTAAGGTCCATAAATCCCTAACCAACCCTCCAAGTCGGCCCATCATCTCTGGCTGTGGCTGTCTCAGTGAGAATGCCAGCAGCCTGATTGATACTTATCTCAACCCTCACGTCAAGGCACCTTTTTCACATGTACAGGATACGATTGACCTCATCAAGATAATTGAGGGGATTGTCCTTCCTGAAAATGCATGGTTGGTCACTGTTGACATGGAAAGCCTCTATAACGCAATCCCATATGAGCTTGGATTGGCTGTTGTGGCGGAACATCTCCATGAACGTGGCCAAGCAGCAGAAGAGTATAATCAATTCATTTTGGAGCTTTTGAAGTTTGTGTTGACACGAAATGTATTTATGTTTGGCCTCTCCCACTACCTCCAGATACAGGGTGTAGCAATGGGGACATGTTGTGCCCCATGCTACGCAAATCTGTATCTGGGGGGGTGGGAGAGGGACCTTTTTGCCAGGGACGATATCCAGAGATATCTGGATTGTGTACTGACCTTCCATCGGTATATTGATGATATCCTGATGATTTGGTCAGGGACTCATGAATTACTTGAATTTATGGACATACTTGGGAACAACAACTATAATCTCAAATTCACAATGTCATGATCAAAAAGTGATTAGTTTTCTTGATATTCAAATCTTTGTAGAAACCGATGGTTCCCTGGGTACATCTCTATTTAGGAAACCATCGCCAAGTAATGCAATTTTGCATGCATCCAGTTCCCATCCTAAACCCCTAGTTAACAGTATCCCCTATAGCCAATATTTGAGGCTACGGAAAAACTGTAGCAGAGATGAGGACTTTCAAAAAGAAGCTAACAAATTATACTCTCGTCTTCGAGAGAGAGGTTTTGAAAAAAGCCTTCAATTGGGCGAAAGCCCATGTTAGGGACACATTGATCCATCAGAAACGTACTAAATCCACCTTTCAACCAGTGAGAATTATAACATCATATACAAAACAGCATAGACAAGTGAGACAAATTATAAATAAATACTGGCCCCTGTTGCTGGCAGACCCTATAGCATGTAAATATGTGGAAAAGGAACCCCAAATAACATATAGACGTGCCAAGTCATTGAAAGATCGTTTGACTCAGAGTCATTATAAAATCCCATCCATACCTACTTCATCTCCAGGTTCTTTTCCCTGTAAAAAATGTGATAATTTTCGATTCATGTTAAATGGCAATGAAATTAGATTGCCTAGTGGTTGTACTCACTAGACATGTGCAATTTGTTTAGTTCCGAATTCGTTTTTTAACGAATTTCGACAAATTCGTTAATTCGGAAATATCCGAATTAACGAAAACTCATTTAACGAATTTTAACGAATATTCGTAAATTCGAATATTCGAAAATTCGTACATTCGTAAATTCGTACATTTGTAAATTTGTACATTCGTAAATACGTACATTCGTAAATTCGTACATTTGTAAATTAGTAAATTCGGAAATCTGAAATAATAATTAACTAATAATAACTTAACTATTACTAACTATTAAATTATAGATATTGGAATTTCCTTTCAAATTTGGCTGTTAGTGAACTTAACGAAGTTACGAATTGTTTTCCAAAATAATGAATGCCGTATCGAAATGAATGGAACGTAATGAATTAATAATAATAATAAATAACAATAATAATAATAATAAAAACGTTTTATTATTATTATTAATTATTAATTTGTTCCGTTCCATTTGTTTAGATGTGGCATTTGTTATTTCAGGTTACGCGTAACTTCAGATAAATTTGTATTCGTTACGTTCGCTAACAGCCAAATTTGAAAGGAAATTACAATACCTATAATTTAATAGTTATTTTTTCAGATTTTTGAATTTTGAATTTCCAAATTTCCGAATTTCCAAATTTCCGAATGTACGAATTTACAAATTTACGAATGTACGAATTTACGAATGTATATATTTATGAATGTACAAATTTACGAATGTATAAATTTACAAATGTACGAATTTACGAATGTATATATTTACGAATGTACGAATTTACGAATGTATAAATTGACGAATTGACGAATTTACGAATTGCGATCATAACGAATGACCCGAAAAAGGAAAAAAAAACAAAAAACGAATGAAACGAAAACGAAAACTAACAAATTTTTTGGCAGTGCACATGTCTAGTACTCACCAAATTAAGTTGAGTGACCTGTCAAACTGCTGGCATTGTATACATGATGCAATGTACTTGTAAATCTTTTAACATAGGAAAAACTAAGCGTCCTTTTTTCAAAAGAATCAACGATCATGTATCGTTGATAAAAAAAACACAAGATGGCGACTCCAATCAGTTGCCATGTCGGACTTTTTCATGGCGTCAGATTGGACACTATCAAATTTATGGCCCTAGAACATATCCCTCCTGATGTTAGAGGGGGCAGTAATGATCAAAGGTTGTTACAATTAGATCTCAGTGGATTTTCTCTTTGAAAGCAACAGTGTATCCTGGTTTAAATGAAATGTTGAGTTACAAACCTTTTCTATATACAGTACAACTTTTTTCATTTTGTCCTCCAGCTCTTGCAATCTCTGTCTTCATCCCCTCCTTTTTCTCCTACTAGTATTTCATATACTCTTGTCCCAGCCCCCGTTCCCTTGCCTCCCCTTCCACATCCCCTTCCTTCCCCCTTTCCCTTTCCACCTCCCCCCCCCTTTTTTCCCTTTCTTTTCCTCTTCCTTCCCTCTTTATCTTGCCAATTGTGGGTTTTGACATCCTTTCCCACACCCTCCCTATATTACCATCTTTCTTCCCTTCTTCTCCTGGCCTGGTGATCCCCTATGGGTATATATATTGATTACCCTAGTATAATTTTTGATTTTCATAACTATTTATGTTATATTTTTTGTATACAGTTATTGTTTTTTCATTTAAACAAAATTTGTTTGTATAATCTATTTATGTTATGCACTTCACTACACCTTTTCATTTATATATTATATAATTATATAAAAAAAACTGATTTGTGGAATCTCACTGTTTTTCAATTAATATATTAATGTTTATTTGCACTTTATTGTAAATGCATGCGCATCGCTATTTCATCCTGGGAATGGCTTCCATTTAATCCTTCCTCTCCCTGATGGTTGTCCCTCTGAGTCTCTACCCCTGTTGGCGGCTGGTTTGTTCGATCCCCGGGTGCCTTTGGGTGACCACATGGACGTCCAAGGGTGTTTCTGTCTATTGTCAGGGCACCCGATTTACTGGCCGCCTGTGTTTCCCCTTCCGCTTTCCTCTTTCCCTCTGTGAGTTTCCCCATGTTTCTGGGTGAGATCTCCTTTTCATCCACTAGAGGGAACTCTTGTGCTTTCTCCTTTAACGCCTCGTTACTCGGCGTAGAAGACACGGAGTGACGTCAGCGGCGAGGTTCGCGCATGCGCGGTACAGTCTTACGTCCGCTTCCGGTCTGGGGGTATAAAGGCCCACGGGCTCCGGCTAGTTAGACGCTGCTGGAGCCCCTGGGACAACGTTCGCTCTCAGATGTGTTACAGGTAATGCCTGAATATGCTGGATACTTACTATTGCTCTCTCCTTAGTAGACTGATGACATGATCTGTTGTGGTTATCTCCAAGGATTTTCGCCTATTGCTGTGTATTGGAATGCACAGACATATCTTTTCTATTGAAACTTTTTTACTGATCTGTTAGTTTGCTATTTATTTTACATCCTGTTTTTTTCTCTTGTCCAGTGTTTGGATGCTTTTATCCACTGTACTTTGCTGACAGCATTTGTCCCAGGAATTAGGCTCAAAGTTGAACTAGCCTATGTAAGTTCACTCTCTGTTCTCTCCATTTTCTAACTAGTGTGGACCCCTTTTCTTTCTATGGTCCACTTATTGTTTACCCATATTTTTTACAATTCATAGATACCCTGTATAGCTGGTCCCTTTGTTCCCCCTGTGATCGCCCAACACTCTATGGTGTCTCGGACGTGACCGGTCCTCCTCTGGGGTGTGACGGGTGGGATCCACTATAGGAGAGACAGGTAGATAGCGGTGCTTTGGTGATTGGGGATGCGCATGCAGACAAAGTTTCAAAAATGTTATTGAATGGGGGGCGTGTCCGGATGTGAGCAGCGGCGGACGTGTCTGAGAGGAGCTCCGGGTATCCTTAACCTAATCCTTCGCCATCCATGCATCTAATCGCCTAAACAGCACCAGCCACCTTGCCTACTTGTTCCTCCCTGTCCCCTGCTGAGCCCTGAACAGATCTTTAGCGGAGATTCTGCAGTGGTCGATCGGGAGGACGTCTACTACTCAGCCTGCAGCCGCCGCCATCTTGCTGGCCCGTACCTGGCCGGAGAGAGCCGATCCCCGCCTGGCCGTGTGGTAAGAGACCATCATCCATCCTCAGGACTGTTCTCCATCCTCCTGCCTGCCCCCTTAACTGCCTGGAGTGATCCGGTGGCCTGCTGAGCCGCTGGGAGCGCTCGCGGCGGCCACGGCCTAGTGCGGCCTAGTGGAGCCTGCCCGACACCGCTGTTTCCTGAGCGGCTACCCCGCAGGAGTGCGCCGTGCCCGGCCAGGCCGCAAATCACAGACGCGGATCCTGCTGCCCCGCCACCCATCCTTCTCCCTGCAGGGACCTGGTGTGCTGCCTTTTAGAGACCGACTGTGTGGGCTAGTGGAGAGACCCGGGGGCCTGGTGACTCTGCCATCTTTCTGCCTGGGTTCCCCTGCTTTGGGCTTATCCTGATCACACTCTCTGCCTGCCACCCATACTAGACTGCCTCTGCTTGGGTAATTTCTGTGCGATAGGGGGCTAAGGGTGATTGCTGCCTATCTGCCTGGACTGTGCTCTCCCGGGCTCAATATCCACTACTCATTTGGGCCACCCCCTGCTGCCTACTGGACATTGATTTGGGCATGTGCTGCTCCTCTGTTAAGGCCCCCTTTAGAGACTCACCAGATGTCCCCCTCTTCCAAAAAGCGAAAGAATAACTCCGGGGCAGCTGCGATCAGCTCATCTCCCCGGCAGCCACAACCCTCTCCGCTGCAGCCAGATCCCATACTGCTTGGACAACTCTGGGCCTTATTAGCAGACTTGGAGATGGGTCCTGGAGAGGTTCCAGCAGCGGAGGTAGCCCCGCTGCCGCAAGATAGTGCAGCCACGATCCTTGCTGCGATTGAGCAGAGTAAGACCTCACTGCTTGTGCACATCGATCATCCTACTGAGGAGAGCAATCTTATCAGGAATGACCTCGACAAAATTAGGGGGAGGATGACTAAAACTGAGACCAGGATATCCGCTACCAAAGATCTTACTGCCACCCATGTCTCCTCCATTGCTGAGCTGCAGCGCACAGTACAGTCCCCTGTCGCAAAATCTGATGACGCTGAGAATTGACTCAGGCGCAACAATGTCCGAGTCCTGAGGCTACCTGAGAAGGTGGAGGGTGATTGCTCGGCTGAATTTGCGGAGGAGTTCTTTAAAAATCTCCTGGGCCTCACAGATGTCCCCCCTACCTACGTGGTTGAAAGGGCTCATTGGGTGCCCACTGGACGCGCCATCCCGGGGCACCTCCCCAGGCCTTTCCTGGTCCGTTTCCTTAACTATCGATACAGGGACAAGATTCTCTCTGAAGCCCGCAAACATCCCACTCTGAAATATGACAACACCTCTTTTTTTCTTTTCCCCGACTTCTCGGCCGATCTGCAGAGGAAGAGGAAGACCTTCAACGATGTTCGTAGACGACTCAGAGATAAGAACATAAAATATGGCATACTATACCCCAGCCGCCTGCGAGTCCAACACAATCGAGCAATCCAATTCTTTGACAACCCAGCGGATGCTGATGACTGGCTGACCACCTTGCATTGAAGACCCATTCCCAAATCTAATGCACAAATTTCCTACACCCTTACCTGGTATATCCTACTAAAACGTATTTTAAATAAGTTCTACCTGATGCACGGATCTTACATATCCTTGTTCAATTCCTCCTACACACCTTCGGCAAATACCAGAGCAACCACAAATGCACTTTTACACGTGACTCACATTTGACCCTCACGGTTTGGTGTTTTGTGAGAAGAGATAGACCTGGAGCTCTCCATTCTCTTGGAGATACTCCAATAGCTAGAGGAACTACAACCCCACTCCAGACTGCCCAGCCCTTCTCGCTGTGTTTAGATACACATCCCTCCACCCTTGCCCACTGTTCTATTAAGTCACTGACTTTGTTGTTATAGGTTTTGGGACCAATATCCCTCGTCCCTCTGCTCCCTGTTCTTACGAGACGGAAGAGACACGGACCGTCGGCAGAGTGAGAGGAGTGAGAGGACTGGCACCGGATGTGTAGTGCCCCCAGTTTAGGGGTTCACTTGCACCCTTTAGTTAAGGTTTTTTTTCTGGGTAAAAACTATTCCCAGACCTTCCCCCCTGTTTCGGAGGAAGGATGGGATATAGTAGGATAGGCACCTCGTGCCTGGGAAGTTTGATTAAGGATTCAGTTTATTCTTTTGTTGTTTCTTTCTGTTTTTGTTTTGTGATATGCTTAAGTACTGTCAGTATTTTATGCACTGTGACTGAGATCTTGCTGCTCATGGGGTGCACATGTATATGCCCTTTAGTGTATCTCCTCAATTATTTCTTCCCACCGCCCAATGGCTAGTCAATTAGCTGACTCTTTCACCATCCTTTCCTAGAATGTCAGAGGTCTTAACTCTAAATTCAAGCGAGCCCTTTCATTCCAATACTTAAAATCTCACTCCCCCCAGCTTATTCTCCTCCAGGAGACTTACCTCATGGGCAGTAAGATTTTGACTGGTGTTCACGTTATGGTCTACGAGATATATTATTATAAATCTGTACATCCCTCCCCCGTTTTAATCCGCAATTTTGTATGATGTTCTGGAAAAGATTTCACCTTTCTGCTTTTAGGAAGGTTCTGGTGATGGGCGACTTCAATGCCACTTTGTCACCTGACCTACCCCGCCTAAGAAACAGTGAATGGACCTCTCTGCCTGGGCTCAGGCGGTGGGGCTGGTAGAGGTCTGGAGGTGGAGGCACCCAACCACAAGGGCTTATTTATGTTTTTCAGCATCCTATAAGACTGCGTCACGGATAGATCTGGACTTCTCCAACCCCGTACTGTTAGCGGACGTGTTGGAGACGACCTATCTGCCTAGTGGGCTGTCTGACCATAGTCCTCTGGAGATGGTGCTTCACTCCCCGGCTTCTCGGATCGCTGCGCTCTGAAGGTTGGGCACACAATGGGTCTCTCACCCGGATCTTTCTGAGAAACTGCCGCCCCTGCTGACTGAGTTCTGGGAAAAAAACAAGGAATCCTCTTCTCCTGGCATTGTCTGGGATGCCTTTAAGGCTTTCACGAGGGGACAGTATATTTCTTTTATTGCTAGCATTAAAAAACAACAATCGGCTGCAACTCTGGCGCTGCAGAAGGCGGTCAATGACCACAATGCTGCGTATAGTAATGACCCCACCCCTGTTCACTTTGATCTGCTGATGGCAGCCCAGAGGGAACTGCAGTTGCACCTGGCTGAGGTCACACGACTCGAATCATATAAGGGCAAGCAGAGGGCCTTTGAACAGGGTGATAGGAATGGCCGCCTGCTGGCCGTGATGGCACAGCATGATCAACCCCTTACTCTTGTGTCTACTCTACAGCCCCCGGGGGGTGGGACTGTGTCCTCCCCCTCTGATATCCTACAGACATTCAACACCTTTTATGACACTTTATATTCATCCGGCCTGTCCTCAGATTTTCAGCCTGAGTCGCTGAACGGCCTGTTGGATCCGTTGGCGCTTGGCTGGCTCTCTGATCACGAAAGAGAGACTTTGGTCCAACCATTTACGGCTTTGGAGGTCATAAAGGCTATCCGGTCCTTCCCTCCCGGCAAGGCGCCGGGGCCGGATGGGCTCCCGATAGACTTTTATAGGGCACATGTGGAACTTTTGTCACCCCTGTTGGCACAATTGTATACCGTATGTCTGGCAGACGGCGATCTGCCCGGATCTATGTACCATGCCTACTTGACACTGATATATAAGGCTGCACTTCCTATCGACCTATAGCACTTCTTAATTCTGACTTTAAAATTTTGACTAAGCTTCTAGCCCTTCGGTTATATCCCCTGTTACCCTCAGTGATAGACCCAGACCAGACGGGTTTCATGCCCCGTAGGTCCACAGATGTTAATCTCAGAAGGTTTTTCACTATCATACACACTCAACACCTTAATATGGGATCACGGGCAGTGGCCTCTCTAGACGTAGAAAAAGCCTTCGATACGGTCGAGTGGCCCTTTTTGTGGGAAACATTACGCAGGATGGGGTTTCCTCTGCTATTTATAGAGTGGCTCCAGGTGATTTACAAATGCCCCACTTCCTCGATGCGCTTGGTGGGTGGACTATCTGTCCCCTTCAGGCTTACCAGGGGAACTAGGCAGGGCTATCCTCTTTCTCCGGCTTTATTTTCCCTTGCTATTGAGCCGGTGGCGGAGGCACTTCGCACCTCACCGCACATTAAAGGTCTCCAACTCAGGTTGCTGGAGGAGAGGGTGGCCCTGTACGCGGATGACATGTTGCTCTTCCTGAATGATGCTGGCCCGTCCTTGCAGGGGGCGCTGAATAATTTAGACACCTTCGCTGAGGTCACTGGTCTTAGGGTAAATTGGTCCAAGTCCCTCCTATTCCCGATTGATCCAGTGGCCAGGTCCACATCCCCTCCCGATAGCCCCCTCCTGTGGGTGGATTCCTTTAAATATTTAGGGGTGCATGTCTCCAGGTCAGCTTCGGACTTTATATCTTTAAGTCTCGCCCCAGTACTTTTGGAGTCCCAGACGAAGCTCAAATCATGGAGTAACCTGTCCTTGTCATTATGGGGGCGAGTTAACCTCATAAAAATGAAGATTATTCCCAAACTAACATATCTCTTCCGCCACTCCCCACAATGGGTACCCAAGTCTTTTTGTAAGAAATTGAACTGCATCTTTTCTTGCTTCCTATGGGGCCCCTCTCCTCCCAGGTATCGACTGACAACATTAATGAGGCCACGAACGCAGGGTGGCATGGCATTCCCAGACTGTAATAAATATTACCTCTCCGCACAGTTGGTGACAGCGGCATGGTGGCTACAGCCGGACAGAACGAACTCGTCAACTGTGCTGGAAGCAACAGTGGTCGGTTCGCTGGAAGCTCTTCAATTGTTACTTTTTAGGGGCCCTCGTGCCCCCTATCCTCTGACCCCCTCTATGCTTACCACCCTGCGGGCATGGCGGGCAGGATTGGCCATTGAGAAATGTAAACAGTCTGAAATCTCCCCCCAATACCCCTATCTGGCTGAACCCTAGCTTATCCCACATCTATAAAATCCCTGACCCCTACGCTTGGACAAAATACGGTATCAAACTCATGTCACAAATAGTGTCCCAAAACTCCTTACTCCCTTTCTCTCACCTTTCCTCCCAGTACAATTTACCTAACCATTTCCTATTCAGATATCTTCAACTGTCCCATGCATTTGCGGCGCAATTTCCACAATCTTCGTGTATTATGGCGCAGTCGGAACTGGAGAGGACACTTAGATTTAGTTGCGAAGAAAAGCCCACCTCGCATCTCTATTCATACTTGATCTTTGTGTCTCTTCCTCCTCTTGACAAACTCTGGACTAAATGGCAGACTGATATCCCCACGTTAGACAATGATGATTGGGATGATGTGTGGGACCTCCCCTTCAACTCTCTGGTCTCCATGCGTGACAGGTTAGTGCAATACAAAATTGTTCACAGGGCTTATTTCACCCCACACAGACTTCACAAGATGGACCCTGCTCATTCATCAGAGTGTTGGAGATGCGGCGCCTCACCGGGCGTCTTCTCCCATATTTTCTGGCGGTGCTCAGGGGTCCAGCAGTATTGGGAAGAGGTGCTGGATTTGGTTAACAGAGTTGCCTTGGTTGCTGTGCCTTTGGCAATGGAGTTGTGCCTTTTGGGGCTCATTGAGACCATTGTACCGTCCTCTGCCAAACACACGCTGATTACCCTGCTGCTCTTCTATGCTCGCAAGAACATTGCTATGCAGTGGAAGAAGCCTGCCCCCCCCCCCTCTAGTGCAATGGAAACACTTAGTGAACAACAGCCTTCCTTTATACAAGGATACTTATGCTAATCGGGGCTGCCCACTGAAGTACGACAAGGTCTGGCGCACTTGGTTAGCTGAACCTGAAACAGCTTAGTGAGGTGGGGGTGAGCCGGGTTATTGTGTCAGGGCTTTGACTTGCTCTTATGCCTTCCTCTTATACCGGTAAAATTCTGATGTGTTTCTGATGACTAGTGGGTTTATCATAATATATATCCTCCTAGATTTTACTTGGGCGGTGTTGTTGTACCCTTCCATTGCTATGCACTGTATCAGTGGGTTCACATTGCAAAGTATATTATTTTCTGTACATGCTCTTTTTCTGTACTGTAGGTGCTAAAGCTATGTGTGTTGTATGTGTTGAAAAACTTTAATATAAAATAATTATAAAAAAAAGAAAAAAAATTTTTTTATTGAATAATGTTTGTTATGACCGATTTTGATATATATTTTTTTCTTTATTGTTCTACTTCCAGAATACATATACTACTAGCTGGACAGTTTTCCCCTTTGAAGAAGCTCGATATATGGGCGAAACATGTCGGAAATTCCCAACCAATCTTACTGTCCTGTAACATTGCATTGTTTAGTATTTGTACTCTCCTCAAAAAACCTTTTTATCTATATTTTTTATTTTGTTACTCAAAATAAAAATATTTTTACATATAATTTATTTGCTATATTGTTTCTTTGCACCCGCAAAAAATCCCACCTACCACTCTTGTTTGATGGATTGAACAGTTCAAAGCTTGAGATATTTTTTTATAACCTAAGGGCTTCAGAACAGCTTCACAGGGCTTCACAGAACCGCTGGACTCTATCTACCAAATAGGTAACTTCTGAAGCCAAATGGTTCCACTAGATTTTAGTTAGGGGTATCAGAGTAAAGGTGGCTGAATACAAATGCACACCACACATTTCAGATATTTATTTGTAAAAAAAATTGAAACACTTTGTGTTGGTCCATCACATAAAATCCTAAATAAAATACATTTATGTTTTTGGTTGTAACATGACAAAATGTGGAAAATTTCAAGGGGTATGAATGCTTTTTCAAGGCTTGGATTAGCTGTAAATTATGACTATTTTGCCATCCCAGACCAAGGGAAACTTCTGCACTTACACAATGTTGAGAGTGAAAGCCTTCCTTTCTTCTCATGGTATGATGCTTAGCCAGCGCAGTGAGTGACAGCCACTGCTGCAAAAGAATGATACATTAGAAGTGTCTTCCTGACCTAATGGCCCCCGTCATTTACTGAGCTTAGAGCTGTGATCAGTTACACAGCCATACTGTAACTGTTCTGGACTAGAGATACTAGCACAAGCCACTGAAATTCCAGATGTAAGAGGATAGATCCAGATTTGACCGAATGCAAAAGTAAAGAAGAACTCCACCTAGCACTGAAATTTCAACGATTGGTGGAATGGCTGCATAAAAGCATTCTCTTTTAGTTCTCTCGGTAGTTACTGCAGTGCTTTGTTTCACTAGTGCTGGTCCCTTGCTTTTGAAAACCGTTACACCTTTCTTAATATACATTTGATAAAAAAAGATGGTATAATCAAATGGAACTGACAGCCAACTTCGGCCCATGGGAGGGGGGCAATTCTTCTGCCTATATATTTAACATTGATTTTAAGTGTACTAAAAGAGCACTTTAAGATGTCCAAAAAATCTTACTGTAGCATATATCACGGGAAAATCTATTGCGATTTGTAAACTATGGAAACACGTAACACTCACATCGTGCATTATTATTATTATTATTGTAGCAATACCCCCGCAGGGGCCGCTGGTTTAAGATTTGGGCCTGCCATTACCTTACTGTTCACCACGTCCGTCCTAGGGGTCTTCCTTGAAGAGTTGTTAATAAATGTCTGCACCAAACACTAAAGCCCTGTACACACGATCGGTTTGACCGATGAACACAGTCCGATGGAATTTTTTCATCGGACAAACCGATCGTGTATGGGACCCATCAGTCTTTTTTCAATCGGTTTTAAAAAATAGAACATGTTTTAAATTTTTCTGATGGATCAAAAACCGATAGCAAATTCCGATCGTCTATGGGCAAGTCCATCGGATAAAAAACCCACGCATGCTCAGAATCAAGTCGACGCATGCTCAGAAGCATTAAACTTCATTTTTCTCGGCTCATCGGAGTGTTTTACATCACCGCGTTTGGAACGGTCGGTTTTTTGACTGATGGTGTGTAGGCAAGACTGATGGAAGTCAGCTTCATCGGATTTCCGATGGAAAAAAACATCGGATTAGAATCCATAGGATATCCGATCGTGTGTACGAGGCTTTAGTCTCTTTTTCTCAAGGGTTTATTTTAAAGAACTTCAGAAAGAGGGATGGAGGGTTGGGGGAGATTCAGGTACCTTAGGTTTTGCGAATCACGGGTACTTTCCTTTATCCAGAGGACCAATAACTTCCACACTGGATGTAGCATCCACCGGATAGGCCTCTCTCACTGACCTAGCAGTGGGTACGAGCTTGTTAAAAAGGCTCTGCCACAGACTTGTGTAATCACACGCTTGGTAAAGTTCTGAAACATAACACACAGTACCAGGATCTTTCAGCCAGGCCGTCAGCACTGTGAGGTAGATTTGATCCGGATGCGTCCTCCAATTGAGTCCTCAATTGCTTGGTCCCTTCCCGCAGGCAAGGCGAAACAGGACCATCTCTGGATCAGTAGGCCCCAGCAACTCCTGGGCCTACTCTCAGTAACGAAGCCTTGGGCCAGCAGGCCCCGAGGCAGAAAACTGCAAACACATCCCTGAGGCCAGGAGGGCCGTCAGGTCAGGATCAGAAGACCCCGCCAAAACGGTGTCTGCCCCTTAAGTACCCTCTCCCAGAATGCACAGTGGGGTGACCAATCCCACTGAGCTGCTTCTGGGCAAGAGGTACCCAATACATACAGCCAGCTGCAGTTCCAACCTTGACCTGCAGTGACAATGACACCTAGAGGAAGGTGGAAAATGTGCAACTCAGCTGAACTGGAACAGAGACCCAAAATCTGGTACAATTATTCTGAGTTGAACTATAACTCAGACAACTAAATTTACACTAGCGCCACCCAATAGGAGCAGGGCGCTACATTATTATTATTATTCATGATTTATATAGCGGCAACAGTTTACGCAGCGCTTTACACTGTAGAGGGAGGACAGCACAATTACAGTACAATTCAATACATAAGGTACAGGAGGGCCCTGCTCATGGAGCTTACATTCTAAAGGGAGGGGGTGGTGGTACAAAAGATAATAGCTGCAAAGTGATTTGATGGGGGTGGCTCAGGGACAGTTGGTGGGTGTGGGATAGGCTTCCCTGAATAAATGAGTTTTCAGGTCTCTTAAAGGTGGACAGGGTAGGGGCTGATCGGACATACCGGGGCAGGGAGTTCCAGAGGATGGGAAAGGCTCTGGAGAAGTCCTGAAGGCGAGCATGGGAGGAGGAAACAAGGGAGCTAGAGAGCAGGAGGTCCTGGGAGGAGCGGAGGGGACGATTTGGGCGATATCTGCTGATGAGGTTGGTGATGTCCATAGGGACGATGTTGTGAATGGCCTTGTATGTTGTGGTTAGCATTTTGAATTTTATACAGTGGGGTAGGGGAAGCCAGTGAAGGGATTGGCAGAGAGGAGCAGCAGTCACGCATTGGTTAGTGAGGTGCATTAGTCTAGCAGCAGAATTCATAATAGACTGAAGAGGGGATACCCTGCATAAGGGTAGGCCATTAAGGAGAGAGTTGCAGTAGTCAAGGTGGGAAATAATCAAGGAGTGAATAAGTTGCTTTGTGGTGTCATTAGTCAGGAAGGGTCGAATTCTGGAGATGTTGCGGAGGTTAAGTTGGCAGGATTTAGCCAGTGATTTTATGTGGGGGCTGAAGGAGAGGTCAGAGTCAAGGATTACACCCAGCACCCTGGCATGTGTGGAGGGACCAATGGTTGTGTTGTTGATCTTAATGGTAAAGTCATGGGGGGGGCGTGAAGGAGGAAATATAACAAGCTCAGTTTTCTAAAGATTGAGTTTGAGTAAGTGGTGTGACATCCATACCGATATGTCATTCAGTAAGTTTGAGATCCGTGAGGAGATCGAGGGGGTGAGTTGAGGACTGGAGAGATAGATCTGGGTGTCGTCGGCATAGAGGTGGTATTGGAAGCCATGGGAGGTTATCAACTGGCGCAGGGAAGAGGTATAGAGTGAGAATAGGAGGGGCCCAAGACGGAGCCTTGGGGTACCCCAACAGAAAGAGAAAGAGGAGCGGAGGAGCTGGAATTGTAAGTGACACTGAAAGTGCGCTGAGATAGGTAGGAGGAGAACCAGGATAAAGCAGAATCACGGAGGCCAAGGGAGTATAGTTTGCTGAGGAGGAGCAGGTGGTCAACTATGTCAAAGGCAGCAGAGAGGTCTAATGCCGCGTACACACGATCGTGATTCACGGCGGTGAAAACACCGCCGTGAATCACGACATGAAATAAAATTAAAAACGAGGGAACGGCATGTTCCCCCACACACGACCGTTTTTCCCGTCATTTTTTTATTTGTCGAGAAAAACGACCGTCTGTGGGCTCCGCGGCAGTGTCTCCCTATGGGAAAACTGCCGCGGAAAAAAATGATGGAAAAAACGATGAGAAAATTTAGAACATGTTCTAATTTTTCTCGTCATTTTTTCTGCCGTTTTTCTCAACGAGAAAAACGACATAAAGCCCACAGACGATCGTTTTTCTCGGCGAAAAAAAAAATGCAGTTTTTCTCGTCGAGAAAAGCGGTCGTGTGTACGCGGCATAAGAGTATGATTATGGAGTAATGGCCATTGGTTTTAGCAGTTAGTAGGTCATTGGGGAGTTTTAGTAGGGCCGTTTCAGTAGAATGTTGTGGGCAGAAGCCGACTGTAGGGGGTCAAGAAGGTTGTTGTCCATGAGGTAGCGACTCATTCGGTCATGGACAAGGCGTTCAATAAACTTGGAGGCAAACGGCGAGCAGGGAGATGGGTCTTAAGTTATTCAAACAGGTGGGGTCTAGTGAGGGTTTTTTAAGTATGGGGGTAACCAGTGCATATATGAGCGGGGAAGGAAAGGTGCCGGAGGAGAGGGAGAGGTTGAAGATGTGGGTTAGGGAGTTGAGGATAGGGCGGGAAGGTGGTCGCAGTAATTGAGAGGGGACAGGGTCCAGGGGACAGGTAGTGAGGTGGGCCATGGAGAGGAGTTTATCAACTTCATTGTGCATCTAATGTGCCACTGTGATCTCTGGGTTCTATTTGTTGTTGCCTAAAAAATGTATTTAATGCAGAAAGTATTGATTGCACAGTGGTACACTCACTGTACCTACATTTTTCAAAGTGCCTCCTCAACCAAAACATGCACTTTCCTTGCACAAAGACACTTATCCAATAGTACTGTGGGAATGCAATGTACCCTTTTACTTTTGTGTATTAATGGGTATTTCCTTTTACAAGGATAAGACATCAACATTTAAGTACAGTTCAAATGTAAAAAAACGATTATAACAGTTTATGTGCTCATTTTATTTGGTGCACACACATGCATTCCCATCATAATGGCCATTCTGCACTTTCCACCGCAGCTTCATGCCTTACCAATTGGCCCTTGTTGCAGCCGTACATCCACTTAGAGTGTGGACTCTGTCAAAATTGCAGTAAAAAGTTGAGGACAGTTATCAGTGTAAAAGTTTATTTTGTAGAGTGCACTTACCGTACCTAAAATGAACATCCTTTTGGGATCAATGTTACATTTTGCTATTACAAATGTTCTATAGGCAGGCCACACAGGGGATTAGCAGCTCGTGTCTCAGTCTCTCTCTTCCACTCACTTCCTTGGCACAGGTGCTGATTTCCCTTCTACTGCCTTTCAAGCCTCCCTCAACTGGGACTTAACCCTTTCGGGATCAGAGTCCTGGTACTCAGGGTTTGAAGGCTCTTCCCCCCCAAGCCTCTTTGAACCTTCGAAATCCTGGGTCCCTAATATAAATTTAGCAATCCAGAGAGTCCTGAAAGTCAGTCCTCTCCTGCCAAACTTAACCCGGGACACCTCACCCTGCATGGGTGAGAACCCCTGAGTACCACAAAAGCTCTGCAACTGTCCCCATTAAAGGGACCACAACTCAAATATCGAGGGATTGTACCTGCCATCCAGGACACATTCCTGGTGTCCTGTAAACAGGCAACAGACATGTAGTTGGAAATCAGATGGAAGGTCAGTGCAGGCAACAGACATTTGTAGTTGGACACTAGGCAAAAGATCAGGACAGGCAGCAGACATATTTTATTGAAAACAAAATATAAGGTCAGGATAGCAGCACATATTTGTTGTTTAAAAACAGGCTGAAGGTCAGGACAGGCAGCAGGCATACAGTATATGTCTGGAAACCAGGCAGAAGATCATGGCAAGAAGCAGACAGATGTAGTGAAGAACCAGGTGGAGCAATACAGCAGGAGGCAAACAGACCAAGAATAAACCAATGTGACTCAGCATGTAAATCAGGCACAACATTACTGAAACTCGAAGGATCTGAAATAAGTCATTGCTTATGCTCAACCATTGTCATGGTAGGCAGATTTTAAGATTGAGTCACCTGGTGATGTTATGCAGGCAGCAGAACCTGAAGAGGTATACAAATAAACTGCATGTCCTGTTTAATTATCAATATGCCAGTGAGGGAGCAGAGAAAGAGCACAAAGTAATGGCAATCTCGTGCAAGTGGAAAATGCTGGCTCTTATATATCTATGACTCATCATGGTAATATAGGATGACAGTCCCAGAGGGCTATTGGTGTCATTTTCTCATCATTATTAAATATAGTAAGATTTACACACAGCTGTACAAATAATAATTTTACAGGCTACATTAAAAAAAATCCTCAAGTATGTTTATGTTCAGTAACCAAAGTCACTTTATTATTCTATTCTATTCTATTCTATTCTATGTCATTAGATTAGAATACTGTTATTAAATAATTGCTAATTTGTGATTGCTTTATGTCATTTTTTTAATATATGTGCACTGTAGTTTTTATGTATGATTGGATATTGTTGCGCTACTATTTGTGGTATAAACATTTCCCCATTTTCTTGTATCATAAAAATGTATCAAATCACTTTATGGCTCTTTCACATGAGAAGATCCCCTGCTGAATCAAAGCCGATTGGGATGAATGTCAGTTTTTTTACATCTATACCTGTTCAGTTTGTGTCCGGCGGACCCTTGATATCTCTAATGGTGGCCAAATGTAAATAGACTTGTGTCCGTTTACAAGTCTATTTACGTTGGCCAAAAACTTGTCTTGCATACAAACGGCACACAATTGTCGGCCAACAAACACGAACGTAGTTACGTATTAAGTGTTTTTTCAGCTCTTTAGCGCCACCCTTTGGGCACCTTCTGCTAATGTTGTGTTTGGTGGGTTATCTTGTTAAAAAAAAATGTTGTGTTTGGTGAGCATTGCTTCCGAACATGCGTGTTTGTACTTTGGACTTTTGTCCAACGGACTTGTGTACACACGATCGGAAAATCCGACAACGCAACGTTGTCAACGGAAAATTTTAAAGCCTGCTTTCCAACATTTGTCCGCGGAAAATCCAACAATTGTCCGATGGAGAGTACAAACGGTCAGATTTTCCACCAACAGGCTGTCAACACACAATTCCTGTCGGAAAATCCGATCGTGTGTACGAGGCTTAAGGTAAGCTGGTGTAACCGGACAAAAGTCCGTTTACATCTGCCTATTCATAGGACTGCATGGAGCTTCTGATCAGGTCTACATGAAAAACTGACAGGTGGACATCATTGGAAAGTCTGTAAGAAAGGGCCCGCTGGGTTCACACTAGTGCGACACGACATCTGTCCTACTTTGGATCCGACTTTGCCCTGCGACATGAAGCCGACATATGTCCGACTTTCAATGAACGGGGATCCGACTTGGATCCCCGCCAATATCAGGCACTGTGTTTGGTATGAATCTTGAGGGGGAACTCCAGGCCAAATTTTAAATAAAAAACCGGCATGGGTTCCCCCTCCAGAGGCATACGAGGCCCTTGGGTCTGGTCTGGATTTGAAGGGGCGCCCCTATGCCGGAAAAACGGCGGGGTCCCCCCCAAAATCCAAACCAGACCCTTATCCGAGCACACAACCTGGCCGGCTGCAGGGGAAGAGGGGGGGACGAGAGAGCTGCCCCCTCCCTCCTGAACCGTACCAGGCCGCATGCCCTCAACATGGGGGGTTTGGTACTCTGGGGCAGGGGGGGCGACCTGTGGCCCCCCCACCTCAGAGCACCCTGCCCCCATGTTGATGAGGACAGGGCCTCTTCCCGACAACCCTGGCCGTTGGTTGTCGGGGTCTGCGGGCGGGGGGCTTATCGGAATCCGGGAGCCCCCTTTAATAAAGGGGCCCCCGGATCCCGGCCCCCCCACCCTATGTGAATGAGTATGGGGTACATCGTACCCCTACCCATTCACCTGGTGGAAAAAAATTGCAATAAAAAAACCACACAGCTTTTTAAAGTATTTTATTGCACAGCTCTGGGGTCTTCTTCCGACTTCGGGGGGTCTCCGGTGTCGTCGCCGCGCTCTCCGGTTCTTTCTTCCGGCCGGGCCTCCGCTAACTTCTTTTTAGCTCTTTTGCTAACGGAGGCCCGGTCTTCTCCGTCGTCTCGTCCGGCTCTCCGTTGTCCTTCTGCCGGCCCCTCCACTAACTTCTTTAGCTCTTTTGCTAGTGGAGGGGCCGGTCTTCCTGTCGTCGCCGTCTTCTTCTCTCTTGTGTGTACGGGGCATAACAGATTTTCTTCTAATGCCCTGTACACACGATCGGATTTCCGATGGAATAAAATCTGATGGAATTTTCCGTCGGAATTCCGATGAAGCTGACTTCCATCAGTCTTGCATACACACCATCAGACAAAATTCCGACCGTCCAAAACGCGGTGACGTAAAACACTCAGACGACCCGAGAAAAATTAAGTTCAATGCTTCTGAGCATGCGTCGACTTGATTCTGAGCATGCGTGGGTTTTTTCTCTGCTGGAGTTCCACACAGACGATCGGAATTTCCTATCGTTTTAAACATGTTCTATTTTTTTACACTGATGAAAAAAAGTCAGATGGGGCCCACACGCGATCGTTTTTTCCGATGAAAAAAGTCCATCATGTGTACAGGGCATAAGAGTGCCCTGTATTTAGCTCCATCCATCTTCTCATCAACTCTGACCAGCTTCCCTGTCCCTGCCGAAGAAAAGCATCCCCACAACATGATGCTGCCACCACCATGTTTCAAGGTTGGGATGGTGTTTTCGGGGTGATGTGCAGTGTTAGTTTTCTGCCGCATATAGCGTTTTGCTTTTAGAACACAAAGTTCAATTTTGGTCTTATCTGATCAGAGCACCTTCTTCCCCATGCGTCTTCTCATCTACTCTCTGTGTCTCCCACATGGCTTCTCGCACACTGCAAATGGGACTTCTAATGGCTTTCTTTCAACAATGGCTTTCTTCTTGCCACTCTTCCATAAAGGACAGATTTGTGGAGTGCACGACTGATAGATGTCCTGTGGACAGATTCTCCCACCTGAGCTGTGGATCTCTGCAGCTCCTCCAGAGTTACCATGGGCCTCTTGGCTGCTTCTCTGATGAATGCTTTTCTTGCCCGGCCCGGTCAGTTTAGGTGGAAAGCCATGTCTTGGTAGGTTTGCAGTTGTGCCATTTTCGGATGATGGATTGAACAGTGCTCCATGAGATGTTCAAAGCTTGGGATATTTTTTTTTAACCTAACCCTGCTTTAAACTTCCCCACAACTTTATCCCTGATGTCTGGTGTGTTCCTTGGCCTTCATGATGCTGTTTGTTCACTAAGGGTCTCTAACAATCCTCGGAGGGCTTCACAGAACAGCTGTATTTATATGGAGATAAATTACACACAGGTGGGCTCTATTTACTGATCAGGTCACTTCTGAAAGCAATTGGTTCCACAAAATTTTAGTTAGGGGTATCAGAGTAAAGGGGGCTGAATACAAATGCAAGCCACACTTTTCAGTTATTTATATGTAAAAAAAATCGAAAAACTATTTATAATTTTCCTTCCACTTCACAATTGTGTTGGTCTATTACATAAAATCCCAATAAAATACATTTACATTTTTGGTTGTAACATGAAAAAATTTGGAAAATTTCGAGGGATATGAATACTTTTTCAAGGCACTGTAGATAGCAACCATCAACACTTGCATTGAACATGAGATATATAACCAGGTAGAGAGCATCACATCGTATGTAAACACATATCACTTTAATATTTTGTTGAAAATGGTTTTAACATTAAATTTGTGTATCACATATGTTTTTTTTTTATTTTTATTTTTTTAAGGTGAACGCCAGGATAAGCATCAATTGTCCATATAACAAAGGAATGCATAGTCCTGCTTGAATATTGTGTGCTTTGTATATTTCTTCCAGATCCAGTGATCCAGCTGTTCTTTGTCTTTGTGCATAGTGACTGGTCTTGTATCCGCCCCCCTCCTGTAATTTTCTGCTGTCAGCCTGTAGTGGGTGGAGCTGAAGCCCCCCCCCCCCATCTCCCCCCCCCCCCCCATAGCTCCGCTCTCTTTATTGGCTATGTGCAGCCATGTGATGATGTCATTATTACTATTTTTAAAAAGCAATAACTGGGATTACAAAGGCATTTGGTGCATACAAAGTGGATTTAAATCATTTGTTGATATTGAGGATTATATTAAAGACTAATTCCATCTTTCTTGCCATATTTCATGTTACGCCCCTTCAGCCTCAACCCCCCACCCACTCCTCATCTGAATTGCAGGCTACTTCTTCTTGCAGCCACCTGTCATCTTTTGATCTGTGGATCTGCAAATAACAATACTGACCTTGTATGCACGTGTACCCTATCCCCTAGTGTGCAAATGTTTGTCCTCACTGCTCATGCAAATGATTGATTGATAATGGCAATAACAAAAAAAGACTGTCAAACCGCCAGGTATTCTTTTTTACATATGGTGGACTTGTCCCCACATTAGGAGGTTTTGGACTATATCGGATGGTCTACACCAGTGGTGTCCAAAAGCTGCAAAGCATGCAGGGAATTCAGAAAGTTGTGGAAAGAGATATCCAGCAGACAGGCAGCAGTATTGGATTGCAGAAAGTAGATATTATCTGTCTTGGTGCAAAATGGATATACAAAAAACCCCAACGCTCAAAGAATTAGTGCATCTACGTAGTCCCAATAATAGAATGAGTGTGGAACACTCATAATTCTTCAGATGGAATTCTACACTGGTGCAGCCCTCCTTAGACTGTGGGATCTCAACAGGTAACTAGAAAAGAACTGGAGGGCTCAAACACCTAGTGCATTACCAGAAGCTTTTATTGAACTAAAATAAAAATGCCAATTGGGTACTCAGAAAAGGTAATGGGGCATCACTTGAACCCATGCATCACTCAGCTAGCAGGCTGATGCATTTTGGAGGTCGCACCACCTTCTTCGGAGCTATGCTAAAATGAAGACCTGCATCCTCTTATATATACACACATTCATAGGTACAGGCGATGCCATATTTCAGGGTTGAAATTGTACCTATGTTTGTGTGTATATATATAAGAGGATGTAAGTCTTTGTTTGGCATAGCTCTGAAGAAGGAGGGCGTGACCTCCGAAACACGTCAGCCTGCAAACTGAGTAAGGAATAAGTTCAAGTGACGCTCTATTACCACTGGTGTGATGCACTGCCTGTTTTATATCACATTTTGTTAGTACCCAATTGTGATTTTTAATTTAGCTTAATAAAAGATAATAAAATTAATGTAACATACTAGGCGTTTGTACCCTTTTGTTTGTTCTTTTCCAATTATCTGTTTTGTTATTGTAAAGCTGATGTCATAAAATTAACCACTTGCTTACCAAGGTTTGTTTATAAACATCATGGTAGTGGTTAAATTAAGCTAATACCAGTGTAGTGCCCTACTCCTATTGGGTAGTTGTAAATTTAGTTGTCTGAGCTGTAGTTTAGCTTGGAATAATTGTGTCAATTTCTGGTTTCTGTTCCAGGCCAGTTGTGTTGCGCATTATTTCCACTTGACTGTGGGTGTCGCTGTCCCCACAGGTCAAGGTTCGGAAATGCAGCAGGCTGGGTGTATTGGGTACCTCTTTCCCAGAAGCAGCTCAGTGGGATTGGTCTCCCCACTGTGCATTCTGGGAGAGGGTACTTAAGGGACAGACACAGTTTCCGGGAAGCTCTGACCGTGGCAGTTTCTTACCTGGGGGCCGGCTGGCCCGAGGCATTGTTACTGGAAGTAGGCCCAGGAGTTTCTGGGGCCTACTAATCAGGGGTGGTCCTTGCTGTCTTGCCTGCGGGAAGAAGCCAAGCAATTGAAGAAACCAGGGGAGGACTTTTCACAGGAGAGGACCGAGCAAAAAGGCTGGTGCCTCGGGAAGAGCCTAGAGACTCAATTGGAGGACGTATCCCGACCCATCTACCTCACAGTATTGCCGGATTGGCTGAAAGAAACTGGTACTGTGTGACTGTATTTAGACTATTCGTGTTCTTCAAGTCTGTGGCAGAGACTATACGTGTTCTTCAAGTCTGTGGCAGAGACTATACGTGTTCTTCAAGTCTGTGGCAGAGACTATTTGTATTCTTCAAGTCTGTGGCAGAGACTATTTGTATTCTTCAAGTCTGTGGCAGAGACTATACGTGTTCTTCAAGTCTGTGGCAGAGAAAATACGTGTTCTTCAAGTCTGTGGCAGAGACTATACGTGTTCTTCAAGTCTGTGGCAGAGACTATACGTGTTCTTCAAGTCTGTGGCAGAGACTATTTGTATTCTTCAAGTCTGTGGCAGAGACTATACGTGTTCTTCAAGTCTGTGGCAGAGACTATACGTGTTCTTCAAGTCTGTGGCAGAGAAAATACGTGTTCTTCAAGTCTGTGGCAGAGACTTTTGGCCGAGCGCCGCAGAGACTTTTGGCCGAGCGCCGCACCGGCTGCTAGGCCAGTGAGAGAGGCCTATCCGGTGGTTGCTATATCCAGCGTGGAAAACTGTTTGTCCTCTGGATTAAGAAATACCCGTGATCCGCAAGCAAGGTACCTGAATCTCCCCCAACCCTCCATCCCTCTAAATGACATTTTGTTTAATAAAACCATTGGAAAAGAGACTATGTGTTGGTGCTGACATCTGTGAGAAACTCTTCAATGGAACCGCTATGACGGATACGGTGGAACAGACGACAAGACCCAAAAATATAACCAGCAGCTCCTAAGGGGGTAGTGCTACACCAGCATTAAGAGCCAGTTAAACGTTTTTCGATAAAAGCGATTGGGCAACATCTTTTATATTTTACCAAAACTGGGTATTAGTTAGTGTGCACTAAAATTCTTTTTTTTTTCCTAAAAATATATGTGTTGATAAATAACTGCGCAAATATTGTGTGATATAAGAAATTGCAACTACCATAATTTTATTCCCCAGGGTCTCTGCTTTCAGAAACTATATGGATTTTGATGGATTTGCGGCTATTTCTAGCAATAAATAAGGATTTTGAACGTGGACAAAAAAGAAAAAAAAATGCCCCATAGACAAGTGATTGAAGCGTATGCTTTGACCACAGATCTCCCTTTAATAAAATCTTATGGAAACAGAATGAAATATAAAACTGAATGCATCATCCTCAACAATCCTATAGAAATAAACAGATAGATATGAGCCATACATGATGAAGGCAAGAGATGAATGCATTGATAAAAAAAAATCAGAATCAATCAAAAGAAATGCAGGAAAGGAGTGTGAGGCCCCGGTGTATTTGTCTGGTGTCCATGGGATGGGGACGTGTGACCCCCACCCAGCACAGTGTCACCATAGCAGGCTCTGGCCCTTTATGAGCTGTGCGGTGATGTGGCCCCGCCCCCAGCTCCGGGGGTGTGGAAAACAAGAAAGGGATGAGTGTGATGGTGATATTCCCCTCCATAGTGTGACATGGAGAGCGGACCATGCTGACTTCACAGCTCGGGATTTAAATCACCGACACCAGCGATGATCTCCATCACACAGTAAGTGTTATTCTGGGAGGGGAAGGAGGGACACCGAGCCTGGATCCTCTCCATAGAAAGGACTGCTGGGGACACATTGTCAGAGGGAGGGATCGGAGGACAAGTGCACTGTGTGTGTCTATACAGCTGTCTGATGATGGATGAGCCTATCACCATTGTGTATACAGTGTGTGTGTGATCCCAGCATTGTGTGTATACAGTGTGTGATCCCAGCATTGTGTGTATACAGTGTGTGTGATCCCAGCATTGTCTATATACAGATTGTGTGTGTGTGTGTGTGTATATACAGTGTGTGTGATCCCAGAATTGTGTATATACAGTGTGTGTGATCCCAGCATTGTGTATATACAGTGTGTGTGTGATCCCAGCATTGTGTATACAGTGTGTGTGATCCCAGAGTTGTGTGTGTGTGATCCCAGCATTGTGTATATACAGTGTGTGTGATCCCAGCATTGTGTATATACAGTGTTTGTGATCCCAGCATTGTGTATATACAGTGTGTGTGATCCCAGAATTGTGTATATACAGTGTGTGTGATCCCAGCATTGTGTATATACAGTGTGTGTGTGATCCCAGCATTGTGTATACAGTGTGTGTGATCCCAGAGTTGTGTGTGTGTGATCCCAGCATTGTGTATATACAGTGTGTGTGATCCCAGCATTGTGTATATACAGTGTTTGTGATCCCAGCATTGTGTGTGTATATACAGCGTGTGTGTTTGATCCCAGCATTGTGTGTGTATATACAGTGTGTGTGATCCCAGCATTGTGTGTGTATACAGTGTGTGTGATCCCAGCATTGTGTATATACAGTGTGTGTGATCCCAGCATTGTGTATATACAGTGTGTGTGTGATCCCAGCATTGTGTATATACAGTGTTTGTGATCCCAGCATTGTGTGTGTATATACAGCGTGTGTGTTTGATCCCAGCATTGTGTGTGTATATACAGTGTGTGTGATTCCAGCATTGTGTGTGTATACAGTGTGTGTGATCCCAGCATTGTGTATACAGTGTGTGTGATCCCAGCATTGTGTGTATATACAGTGTGTGTGTGATCCCAGCATTGTGTGTGTGTGTGTATATACAGTGTGTGTGATCCCAGCATTGTGTGTGTGTATATACAGTGTGTGCGATCCCAGCATTGTGTGTGTGTGTATATACAGTGTGTGATCCCAGCATTGTGTGTGTATATACAGTGTGTGATCCCAGCATTGTGTGTGTGTGATGCCAGTATTGCGTGTGAGTAAGTGTGTGTGTGATCCCAGCATTGTGTATATACAGTGTGTGTGATCCCAGCATTGTGTATATACAGTGTGTGTTTGATCCCAGCTTTGTGTATATACAGTGTGTGTGATCCCAGCATTGTGTATATACAGTGTGTGTGATCCCAGCATTGTGTATATACAGTGTGTGTGATCCCAGCATTGTGTATATACAGTGTGTGTGATCCCAGCATTGTGTATATACAGTGTGTGTGATCCCAGCATTGTGTATATACAGTGTGTGTGTGATCCCAGCATTGTGTATATACAGTGTGTGTGTGATCCCAGCATTGTGTATATACAGTGTGTGTTTGATCCCAGCTTTGTGTATATACAGTGTGTGTGATCCCAGCATTGTGTATATACAGTGTGTGTGATCCCAGCATTGTGTATATACAGTGTGTGTGATCCCAGCATTGTGTATATACAGTGTGTGTGTGATCCCAGCATTGTGTATATACAGTGTGTGTGATCCCAGCATTGTATATACAGTGAGTGTGATCCCAGCATCGTGTATACAGTGTGTGTGATCCCAGCATTGTGAATACAGTGTGTGATGCCAGCATTGTGTATATACAGTGTGTGTGATCCCAGCATTGTATATACAGTGAGTGTGATCCCAGCATTGTGTATACAGTGTGTGTGATCCCAGCATTGTGTATATACAGTGTGTGTGATCCCAGCATTGTGTATATACAGTGAGTGTGATCCCAGCATTGTATATACAGTGAGTGTGATCCCAGCATTGTGTATACAGTGTGTGTGATCCCAGCATTGTGAATACAGTGTGTGATCCCAGCATTGTATATACAGTGAGTGTGATCCCAGCATTGTGTATACAGTGTGTGTGATCCCAGCATTGTGTATATACAGTGAGTGTGATCCCAGCATTGTGTATATACAGTGAGTGTGATCCCAGCATTGTGAATACAGTGTGTGATGCCAGCATTGAGTGTGTATACAGTGTATGTACACCCTAGTCTGACTGACTGGGATCTCTGGTGTAATCCTGTTTAGCACACAGTAGCGGCTCCTCCTGCCTCTATGGAGCTGATGAGGGGGATCTGCCTCGCTCTTTCTGTATAAAGAAGGTGTCCCTGTGCCTGGGGGGCTGCAAGTTTGCCCTGGATCAGCTGGCCCTGCATTATTGATGGAGGCGCTGCCAGTCCCAGGCAGATGTTGGTGTGCCCTTGTGCTGGGCTCTGGGGGGGGGGGGATATCAGACATGTAGAGAGAGATGTATGACAGTCACCACTGACCCTGGAAGAGATATGTGTAAACAGCACAGTGGGGATTCTTTACATCGCCAGCATTTCACAATGATGGGAAAAATCACGGTTCATAAATAATGCCATCAATTTGTGTGATCAATGTAGTCTGTGTTTCTGATACACAAACTGAATCGCTATAGAATGTAGGGCTGCAACTAACGATTATTTTCATAATCGATTAGTTGGATGATTATTGTTTCGATTATTCGGTTAATAACCAAAAAAAAAAAAAAGTAATTTTGCGACGATTTGCATTTTTACATTTTGTTTAGGCCAATTTGTTGTGTGGCAGATTAAAAAACCACAAATTGCTGCAAAAACGCATTATTACATGCTTTTCTGCAGCCTCTCTATTGAAGTATATTGAACCAAAAAAAATAACAAAAGTTTTGCGTTTAAAAAAAGTCTTTGCCCTTTCCAAATACTCAGCGGCTGAAAAAATCATGGATGTGAACGTGTCCCATAGGAAACCATGTAAATGAGCTGTAGTGTGTTTCTGCAAAAAAGCACCAAAAAACACAGAGGTGTGACCCAGGCCTGAGATGTTTAGTAACATAATGGGGTTAAAAAAACGAAAATTAGTACAAAAAGAGCAAATAATCGCTACTGTAAGGGGTTCATTTTTTACTGTGGGACAGTAAGAGCCGGTTCACATAGGGGCGACTCGTCAGGGGACTCAGTCGTCTGACTAGTCGCATCCCGCTCTGTTGAATGGAACCGTTCTAATAGAAGCGACTCAGGTCGCTCCGACTTAGGAAAAGGTTCCTGTACTACTTTTGGGGGCGACTCGGGACGACTTGCATTGACTTCTATACATAAGTCATTATGCAAATCGCCTGAACCGGGCGTCTCAAGTCGTCTTGAGATCGCGTCGCGGCAGTCGGCCCCAAAGTCGTGCCGCCCCTGTGTGAACCGGGCTTAAGAGCCGGTTTACACTTGAAGTCGCCTCCAGGGCAGGGGACTTTGCCAGTGGCCAATCAAAGAGTAATCAGCTCTGTGGGAGGGGTTTGCAGAGAAAACTATTTTTACTTCCTGTAAAGTTGCTTCAGTTAAGATAGGGGATCCGACTTGGAGGCAACTTCCATTGAAATCAATGGGTACAAGTCGCCTAGAAGTCGGATTGAAGTAGTACAGGAACCTTTTCTGAAGTCGGAGCGACTGCAGTAGTGTACATTAAGACGACTCCATTCACTTCCATTGATTTTCTCAACTGCGCGACTTGGGGCGACTTCAAGTCTGATCCCAGGACGCCCCTGTGTGAACCGGCTCTAAAAGTAATATTTACAGTAGGGATTTGCTCTTTTTTTGTACTATAAAGGGCTAATTTGAGCTTCTTCTTAACCCCATTTTGTTACTGGCCGATTAATCGATTATGAAAATAGTAATTGATTAATTTCATAATCGATTAGTTGTCGATTAGTTGTTTCAGCCCTAATAGAATGTGAGATGTGATACTTTCTACAGATTTGCAGACTTCATTTATGAGAAGCTTGACTTGATTTTTCAGACTGATTAAATCCTTTTTTTTTTTTTTTTTTGAAACAATATATTTTTATTGAAGTTGAAATATATTTACAGAAATAACAACGAATAAATCCTACTGTCATCATTGTACAATTAATCATAAGCGGCCAATAAGAATTACCGTATATACTCGAGTATAAGCCGAGTTTTTCAGCACATTTTTTTTGTGCTGAAAATGCCCCCCTCGGTTTATACTCGAGTCACCTTTTTGCGCCTGATCTCCCGGACTTTGGGGACCCGGTACCAGCTGGCCCTAGGTCCTCTGGACCCCAAACTTAGCACACATGTAGCCACACTATTTCTCTACAAGTTTGCAAAGTTTTTTTGTCCAGGGGACCTACGGCCGGGGAGCACTGAATTTTCAAAGCCGGGCACCCCTTCCATAGACTCCTATGTTAAACGGTAATTTCTCCAGTGAATTTGGGGACCCGGTACCGGCCGGTAGTAGGTCTGTTGGACCCGAAACTTGGCACACATGTAGCCCCATTTCTCCTCTATAATTGTGCAAAGTTTTTTGTCTGGGGGACCTACGGCCAGGGAGCACCGATTTTTCAAAGCCGGGCACCCCTTCCATAGACTTCCATGTTAAACGTCAGTCTAGTCATGGGCACAGTGAGGCATGCAGATGGATACCCTAGGCTTATACTCGAGTCAATACGTTTTCCCAGTATTTTGTGGCAAAATTAGGTGCCTCGGCTTATATTCGGGTCGGCTTATACTCAAGTATATACGGTAACCATTACAGGAATGTTGTAAAATAATTATATCAGAGACCAGTGATAAGTCATAGAATTTTAGAAATAAATTATTATTATTATTTTTTATGATTATTCGGGATTTACTAAACATAGCACCGACAGTTTGTGCAGTACTTTACAAAATAATAGGAAGACAGTACAATTAGAATGGAAGCACTTTTTTCAGAAGCTCTTCAACGCTCAACATGAGGATTCCCACTCCAGCTCAGTAAATGACATGAGGTTCTTTGGGGGAGAGTTGCGCATTTGGGTCCCTATAGACTTCAGTAAGAATGCCCGAAAACCCAAATAACGTATGCTTCGTTTCTTGCCTCTTCTAGTAATTAGCTTTCTTTTGGCTAATACAAAAACGTACAAACCTGACAAAGCCAGATAAACCAATTATACATAATATCCAGTTATGTGTAGAAGCACTGCATGGTCACAGTGGGAACTTTAAAGCAGTAGTAAACCGCTGGGTGTTTTTTTTTATATTTTTTTAACCTGAAAGGCAATGTCATAATGTGCTAGTATGCATCGCATACTAGCACATTATGTGAAACTTGCGTGAAAAGAAAGCCTTCCAACAGCGCGTTGTCACCGCTGAAGGTGCTTCCATCTTCACCCGGTCTTTCTTCCGTCTTCGCGGACACCAGCTGTGTAAGTGGCCAGAGCCGTGATGACGTCACTCCCGCGAGCGGGAGTCGGCATTTACGGCACAGGACTCTGAAGGAATGGAGCGGGTATGCTGTTCCTTCAGGGCGCATTCGCCGGTGACGTCACCAGCTGCATGTACAGTAAATATCGCCTAAACGGTGCACATTTACAGTACCATTTAGGTAAGGCTTATTATAGGTAAAAATTTATGTATGGGAGTTTACTCTCACTTTTAGACCCCTTTTACACTCAGGCAGTTTTCAGGCATTTTAGTGCTAAAAATAACACCCTTAAAGCACCTGAAAACTGCCTCTCAAGTTACCCCAGTGTGAAAGCCCGAGTGCTTTAACACAGCGGCGGTGCGCTTAGAGGACGGGGAAAAAAAGTCCTGCAAGCAGCATTTTTGGGGCGGTGTATACAGCACTCCCACACAGCCCCTGCCCATTGGAATGAATGGGCACCGCTTCCGAAGCGCCGACACCGCCCCAGTATGAAAGTAGCCTAAGAGCCTGCATAAGCATTGAACAGAGCTAAGGGCTTTTTCAGATGAGCGGCCAGGGAAGGTAAAAACAGGCACCTGAGCCTCAGCTTTATCGGCCCCATGAATGCTAATACAGCTAGACAGGGCTGTACACATGCTGTAGCTGCAATCCTTTGCTCTGTGGTTGTGCCGTTTTTTAATTTGGTGGAACAGAGTTTGACAGATAGCTATGGTGTGGTCCCCATTATGTAAAATTGGTGTTCAGTAATATAGAAATAAAATGAAGAAAAAAAAAAGCCAGGCGTGAGTGCTGAGAAGCTTAGGCTTATCTTAACTTCTACTTATTTAAAGCGGTTGTATAGTGTGTTTTTCTTTTTTTTTTTTTTTTTTTTTTTACTTTTACCTACAGGTAAGCCTATAATAAGGCTTACCTGTAGGTAAAAAAAATATCTCCTAAACCTTTACGGTTTAGGAGATATTCCCCTCGCAATGAGCCGCTGACTGCAGCGGCGCATGTGCACAGGGGATTCTCGGCTAAAGGCCCGGCAGACGCCGGACCTTGCTGGAAAGAAGTCTCCCGAGCGCATGTGCGGGAGTGACGACATCGCAGCTCCAGCCACTCACAGCGCTGGAGCCGCGATACCCAGAAGACACGCCGAGGCAACATGTCATCTCCCTCGGCGTGGACCAGGTAAGTTACCGACGCCTCGTTCTAAGGTAAGTATTTCATAATGAGCTTGTATGCGTTGCATACTAGCTCATTATGCCTTTTGCCTTACAGGTGACAAAAAATAAATACTTCTTTTTTTACTATACAACCGATTTAAACCATAACAACACCTTGCCCCCCAAAAATTACACATAGACCATTTTAAGTTGGAAGTAGGGCAAGGCCACAGCTTTATTAAACATCAGTATAACAACCTTCAAAATAACAATAACCATGCCGGTCACGGTTAAACCGCGAGCATCACTAACAAACTGTCTAGTCTAAGAGGCCTGTCTCCACCATCAGTGCGAGACAGGCATTAAACTGACCCCGTAATTCAACTTGAGGGCTTAACCCATAAAATAAAAAAAACAATAGCTGGCAAGGTAAAATTGCCAAGGAAGCTGTGACGAAACACAACGTGCGGGTGGGTGGTCAACTTTTGTGACGTCAGATTCTCTGAAGAGTAGTGGGACGTTCCCCTGCGTAGCTTTTTCTAGCATTCAGGCTCCACCCCGTCACCTCGTGCTATTGTAGCCAATCCTAACGGAGCCACTCCACTCCCTGATTAGGTTAACGCCCTGCTTGGTTGCCAAGCGTCCAGTAGTCAAGGCTCCCTTTCCTTAGTGCGGAGCGGGTCAAGGGGCCTTCATTCAGGAGGCGGCAGTAGATCCTTCTGAACGCCTGTCATTCGCAGGTATACTGCTCTCTGAAAATTGTTCCACAGCAGAATGCTTTTCACAGAGCGGAAAGCATTTTACCCATGTGAAAGAGATCTTACTTTAAATCACTTGATCATATATAATTTCCCAGTTTTTACCTATACGTAGAAAAGATGTACCCATTCTTAAGCCCCATACACACGGTCTGACTTTTTGACAACAAATTCTAAATTTGCAGGTTTTCAAAAAAATCCAACCCGCGTGTACGCTTCATCGGACAAACTTTTTGGGTTTTCAACGGACAAAAGTTCGCTCTGCAAACGGACAAACTTTTCGGCAACAAAAGTCCTACGGTGCAAAGTCCTGCCATGTGTACAGAAATCCATCGGACTTTAGTCCAGAGTACAAATACGCATGCTCAGAACTAATGTTAAAATCAACCAACAACAGCAGAAGTTGACCAAAGGGTGGCGGTAAAGAGCAGAAAAAACACGTGATTTTGGGAAAGTTTGCTGAAAAAGTCCTGTCGTATGTATGCTATACAAGTTCACGGCCAACGCCCTTCAAACAAAAATCCACGGAAAAGTTTGTTTGAAATTCGACCGTGTGTATGAGGCTTAACAGTATTACTAAACCCACAACAGTAAAATCATTCTGTGTATGCAGTAACTCATGCCTGTTATACTCACTGTGGAACCTAAGGGGTTAATCCTCTGCATTGTGTAAAAAGCCTGTTTGATCCTGTCTTTGTTTCTTCCACAGTCCCCATACCATCTCTTGATAGATCAGAGGCTAGGGGACAAGCTGCACATGCTCAGTTTGGTGTGTATTGCTAGAGAGTTTTTTTTTTTTTTTTTTTTTTGGGAGAGCGCATGTGATCAGCATAGGGCCAATCCGTCACTGTCCAGACAGAGGGTCAGGGGTCCTGTAGCCTGATAGGACAGTCAGAGCAGAATGAAACTCCTCTTACAAGTGTAGCGGGGTGTTCAATTTAAGGGGAGTGTCTGAGTGGTAATTAGGCTCAGACACACTGATTGTTAGGGTTTATGGACCATTTCTGTTCACGGGGGATAGTATTGGTGTACAGTTCCCTGTGGCCTACAGGTGGCGCTGTCGCCATGGTCCAGGGTTGAACCACCGATAGAGGGCTGTGCCTTTTGTGTCCCCTCTCGGCAGTAGTACGGCGGTGCTGGGGAACCTGCTGTGCCTGTCGGGAGAGGGTATAAAAGGGGCGGACATATTCCGTTCGAGGTCCACGCCCAGGCACCTTCGGCCTGGGGGTGAGTGAGGGTCGTCTCCGGGTGCCTTAGGCCCGGAGGTGGAGTTCCTGTTCCATCCCAGACACCTTCAGTCTGGGGTGAGGTACTATTTTGAAGGCCCGGGGCCCAGCACCTTCGGCTGGGGTCCATTAGGGATCGAGGACTCCCAGGGTGCCGCCTTGTGAGGGGACCCGTATCTGGGACGAGGAGGCCAGGGAGGTAACCCCTTCCGAAGACCCAGCGCAGAGTCGTGGTGACGGTGGGGCCTCTGGTAACTCTCCAGAGGGATGTCTTCTTGACATGGGCCAGATACTCTAAGAAGGAAGTTCACATTCAAGGTCAGTGGCCTCATAGGGCAAGGCCCTATTCACCCGGTCAGTGGCAGTGACCCTACGCTCCAAGTCAGTGGCAGTGACTTTATTCACCCGGTCTGTGGCAGAGACCAACCTCACGGTCTGTGGCAGAGATTGTGTGCCAAAGCTGTTTGAAGAACCTAAACAGTCTAAACAATTAAGCTACGTTTGTGCCTGGACCTCCTCCACACCTAAGCTGTCCTGTATCTTCGCTCCAACCTGTCTGCTCTTAAAGAGGCTGTTTATTATCCTGTGAGAAATAAATATTGAGTTGGACTTTCAGCTAGTGTGGACATTCACATTCCTGGGGAAAACAAGGACTTGCATCTATCTAAGGTAGAGGTGAGATCATTCTCAGGAGGACTTTGACTCTGGCCGCAGACAAGGCCCAAAACTAACACCGCTCAACCTCTTTACACAGGAGGGTACGGGCTTGTGGTGCGTGTGCCTCTCTCTTCCTGCGAGGAGCCGAAGTTAATGCAGGTAAAGAGAGGGGTGTGCGCGCTACACAAGCTTTAACCAGGCACTGATAAAAGTCTCAAGATTGCTCTAACTGCTGATGAGAAAAGGTATTTGACAGTTTTATATTTACTTAAACTATTGCATTTCCATGTTCTGTGTACTGTGGGAGACCAGATATAGTGAGTGCAAGGTCCTGGGTTTAGTAACACTTAAAGTGCAGTCATGATATTATTATTATACACGATTTATATAGCGCCAACAGTTTACGCAGCTTTACAATGTAGAGGGGGGACAGCACAATTACAGTTCAATACAGAAGGGACAGGAGATATAAACAATACATGCTCATACTGCTCTAGCGTGTATCTCTATGTACTGTTTAGGCACACTCTCATCTTGGAACAATAGCAATCTATTAGGCCTCATGCACACGGACATAATTGGGCACAAAATATGCCTAGCTCAGGGCCGGCCCTACCATGGGACCCGATGGTACCCCGGTCCCAGGCGGCACTTTAAGGGGGGCGGCAAATTGCCGCCCGTCAGCCAGCGACATTCCGTGTCTCCTACTGATTTTCCTTTCCTGTGTCCCCGATTTTCCAGCCGCCATGTTTAGTGTCCGGCGCCCTGTGATTGGACGAATGGGGGTCATGTGCGGCGTGGGGCTGGCCTGTCAGCGATCGCTCTAGAAGTCCCGCCTCCGCACATGACCGCCATACGCCCAATCACAGTGCGCCGGGAAACACGAACATGGTGGCGGGAGACAAGCACTGGAAGTGTGAGCTGTCTTCGCCTCCGCCTGTCCCTCTGCTTTGTTACGGCGCGGTGGAGATGGGATCATGGAGGTGCAGGCGTGCAGCGTCTGACACCATGGAGCGGGCTGCGGGTGGATGGCGCTGGGGGGAAGTTGGGACGCCAAAGCAGTTCTGCACATCCAGTGCTGAGGTCCGGAGGAGAGTCCTGGTGAAGAGCAGACAAAGGTAAGGAGGACTCAAAGGATGGATTTGCACCGAGCTGTGGGGAGGGGGTCGGGTGTGAGTACTGCAGGAAGTAGGACTCCTACTGTAGGAGTCAGGTGGGTCTGTGTAGTAGGTCAGTGTAGGTGTAAGGTCGGTGGGTCAGTGTATGTGTCAGTCAGTGTAATAGTCAGTGTTGCTGTCAGGTCAGTGTAATGTGAGTAGTGCAGGATGTAGGAGTGAGGTAGGTGTCAGGTAGGTCAGTGTAGGTGTCAGGTAGGTCAGTGTAGGGGTCAGTGTAATGGTCATGTAGGTCAGGTGGGTCAGTGTAATGTGAGTAGTTCAGGAAGTAGGGGTCAGTGTAGGGGTCAGGGTAGGGGTCAGGGTAATGGTCATGTGGGTCAGTGTAATGTGAGTAGTTCAGGAAGTAGGGGTCAGTGTAGGGGTCAGGGTAATGGTCATGTGGGTCAGTGTAATGTGAGTAGTGCAGGAAGTAGGAGTCAGGTGGGTCAGTGTAATGTGAGTAGTTCAGGAAGTAGGGGTCAGTGTAGGGGTCAGGGTAGGGGTCAGTGTAGGGGTCAGGGTAATGGTCATGTGGGTCAGTGTAATGTGAGTAGTGCAGGAAGTAGGAGTCAGGTGGGTCAGTGTAATGTGAGTAGGGTAGGGGTCAGGGTAGGGGTCAGTGTAGGGGTCAGTGTAGGGGTCAGAGTAATGGTCATGTAGGTCAGGTGGGTCAGTGTAATGTGAGTAGTGCAGGAAGTAGGGGTCAGTGTAGGGGTCAGTGTAGGGGTCAGGGTAATAGTCATGTGGGTCAGTGTAATGTGAGTAGTGCAGGAAGTAGGAGTCAGGTGGGTCAGTGTAATGTGAGTAGGGTAGGGGTCAGGGTAGGGGTCAGGGTAGGGGTCAGGGTAATGGTCATGTAGGTCAGGTGGGTCAGTGTAATGTGAGTAGTGCAGGAAGTAGGAGTCAGGTGGATCAGTGCATGTGTCACGTAGGTGTGTCAGGGGGTCAGTGTAGGGGTCAGATAGGTCACATGTGTTCAAAAAATGTGCAGCGCTATGTGGTTAAAACCATGTGTGAAATAAATGTTAAACCTTGAAATATGAAAAATTAATTAAAAAGAAAACTAATGCAGAGTCCAAAAAGAACACAACATAGTCCGTGAAGAGTTAATTCCAAAAGCAAATCCATGAAGGGTTAAGGGCTGTAGCCAATAAAGAGACTAGGGTCTAGTGGAGCATAATAAAATAAAAATAAACATTTCTTGATCAGTTTAGGTCGATATGTATTCTTCTACATATGTTTGGTAAAAAAAATGCAATGTGTATATTGATTAGTTCGCGCAAAAGTTATACCGTCTACAAAATAGAGGATAGATTTATGGCATTTTTATTATTATTATTATTTTTTTACTAGTGTAGCGGGGTCTGGTGATCTGCGATTTTTAGCTAGACTGTGACATTGCGGTGGACAGATTAGACACTTTTGACACTTTTTTGGGACCAGTGACATTTATACAGCGATCTGTGCTATAAAAATGCACTGATTAATGTGTAAATGTCACTGGCAGGAAAGGGGTTAAATGTGTTCCCTGGGAGGTGTTTCTAACTGGGGGGGATGGGACTGACTGTAGGAGGAGAGAGATCTCTGTTCCTAATCACTAGGAAGAGCAGATCTGTCTCTCCTCCCCTGTCAGAATAGGGATCTGTCTGTTTACATTAACAGATCCCCGTTCTGGCTCTCTGGAGCGATCGCGGCCACCAGCCACGCACAGGTCCTTTTATACTCCTTTACATGTATAGAGCCATGACAGGTCCACTTTAGTTATCATGATATAAAATAATGAATGTGGGGTATTTGGTGGGCGTGATTTTTTTTTTGGGGGGGGGCAGCATTTAATTCTTGGTACCAGGCAGCACAATGTCTTGGGCCGGCACTGGCCTAGCTTAAAAACATTTTTCTGTAGTTGAAGAGCGTATAGAAGTGAATGGCAGTACATCCCTATCCCTGTACTTATGTAAAAGTTGATGCTTCTATGAGTTCAGTAAAACACGTTGTACAGCTTGTGCAGGTAAATGCAGAGAAGCATTGACAAGTACAGGGGTGTATAGCCATCCACTTCTATAGCCCCACCTGTGGCTCCCTTGCTGTGGGAAAACTATATGGTTTTTATACTCCAGGCATATTTTATACCTAGTTCTAGCTGTGTACATGTAGCCTTATTCCCTGTGAACTGGTTGCCCAGAGGTGTATGTGGAGGACATATGATGGTTTTCCAAACCTATTATTTTTGGTCAGATCAGACCCAGTCATTGCAATATATTGATTTTTTATTTTTTTTGTAGGCTGCTAGGATGCAATTTGTTGTCACCAAAGACAACCAACAGCAGACCCTTTTTCTATCATGCATAAAAGTGGAATCAGAAGTTTGAATGCAGATCAGGGTGGATATAAATCAATGATTTAAAAAAAAAAAAAAAAAAAATCTTCTTTTTATTTTTTATTTTTTTATTTTTAAATCTGATATTTTGGATTTAACCACTTAACAACCACCTGCCGACAAATAACGTCGACAAGGTGGTTGCTTAACTTTGGGAGGACGTTATATAACGTCCTCCCAGAATCGCGCTCCCGCGCGCCCCCTGGGGCGCGCACACGGGAAACTCCGTGGACCCGGCGGATCACGAATCGCGGTAAATCGCCGCTGATAGCGGCCGTTTACCACGTGATCGCTCCGTCAAATGACGGAGCAATCACTTGTAAACAGACCGGCGTCATTTGATGACGCCGGTTCCTCCCTCCCCGCTCTGTACCGATCGGTACAGTGTGAGAGGGGAGGGGGAGGGAGCGGATGGCAGCAGCAGCACTGTGGGCTGGATCTGTGACAATTGCAGTCACAGATCCAGCCATCCATCCATCCCTGCTCAGCCATCCCTGGTGCAATACCCTGCCAATACTCTGCAATACACCCTGCCAATACTCTGCAAAATACCCTGCCAATACCCTGGTGCAATACTCTGCAATACCCTGGTGCAATACTCTGCAATACCCTGGTGCAATACTCTGCAATACCCTGGTGCAATACCCTGCAAAATACTCTGCAATACCCTGCAAAATACTCTGCAATACCCTGCGCAATACTCTGCAATACCCTGCAAAATACTCTGCAATACCCTGCGCAATACCCTGCAAAATACTCTGCAATACCCTGGTGCAATACTCTGCAATACTCTGGCGCAATGCTCTGCAATACTCTGGTGCAATACTCTGCAATACCCTGCGCAATACTCTGCAATACCCTGCGCAATACTCTGCAATACCCTGCACAATATTCTGCAAAATACTCTGCAATACCCTGCACAATACTCTGCAATACTCTGCAATACCCTGCACAATACTCTGCAATACCCTCCACAATACCCTGTGCAATACCCGTGCAATACCCTGCCATACACCGCAATACCCTGCCATAGTCCGCAATGCCCGGCAATACTCCGCAATGCCCGGCAATACTCCGCAATGCCCGGCAATACTCTGCAATAACCACTTCCCGCCCTCCGGCCGT
This sequence comes from Rana muscosa, assembly GCA_029206835.1. NCBI lineage: Eukaryota > Metazoa > Chordata > Amphibia > Anura > Ranidae > Rana > Rana muscosa. Next base: position 190,890,174 of record CM055117.1, read on the forward strand.
CATATGACGTCCTTGACTTTGTGCGGGGATATCTGAATGATGGGAGCAGCTACAGGCATCATTCAGATATTAGCTTTTTCAGCCGGCGATTCCCTACACCATAAGAACAATCATAGCGGCTGTTCCGCCGCTTGATCATTCTTACGGGAGGCGAGAGGGGATGTTCCCCCCCCCCCCCGCCGCCCTCCGGTGCTTCTACCGACTCACCGCTACGATCAAAGCCAGGATTGTTGTTTTTTTTTTTGTATTTTTTTTCAGGCTTCCCAGCCTAGAGGTGAGATGTGGGGTCTTATTGACACCCCCCCCCCCCATATCTCACTGTAAAGAGGACCTGTCATGCCATATTCCTATTACAAGGGATGTTTACGTTCCTTGTAATAGGTATAAAAGTGATCAAAAAAATGTTTAGGGCGGAAAAACATGTCAAACTAAAATAAATAAAGTAAAATGAAGAATACATTTTTTTTTTTTTTTTAAAGCGCCCCTGTCCCCGTGAGCTCGCATACAGAAGCGAACGCATACGTAAGTCCCGCCCACATATGAAAACGGTTTTCAAACCACACATGTGAGGTATCTCTGCGAACGTTAGAGCGAGAGCAATCATTTTGGCCCTAGACCTCCTCTGTAACTCAAAACATGTAACCAGTAAAAATATTTAAAGCGTCGCCTATGGGGATTTTTTAAGTAGCGAAGTTTGGCGCCATTCCACGAGTGTGTGCAATTTTTAAGGGCGACATGTTAGGTATCTATTTACTCGGCGTAACTTCATCTTTCACATTATGCAAAAACATTGGGCTAACTTTACTGTTTTTTTTTTTAAGCACAAAACATTTTTTTTCCGTAAAAAACGCGTTAAAAAAATTGCTGCGCAAATATCGTGCGAGATAAAAAGTTGCAACAACCACCATTATATTCTCTAAGGTCTTTGCTAAAAAAACATATATAATGTTTTGGGGTTCTATGTAATTTTCTAGCAAACAAATGATGATTTTTACATGTAGGAGAGAAATGTCAGAATTGGCCTGGGTGCTCCAGAACGCCTGAAGGTGCTCCCTGCATGTCGGGCCTCTGTATGTGGCCACGCTGTGTAAAAGTCTCACACATGTGGTATCGCCATACTCGGGAGTAATAGCAGAATGTGTTTTGGGGTGTAATTTGTGGAATGCATATGCTGTGTGTGAGAAATAACCTGCTAATATGACAATTTTGTGAAAAAAAAAAAAAGAGAAAAAAAAAATCTTGATTTTGCAAAGAATTGTGGGAAAAAATGACAACTTCAAAAAACTCACAATGCCTCTTTCTGAATACCTTGGAATGTCTTCTTTCCAAAAAGGGGTCATTTGGGGGGTATTTGTACTTTTCTGGCATGTTAGGGTCTCAAGAATTGAGATAGGCCGTCAGTACTTCAGGTGTGATCAATTTTCAGATATTGGCACCATAGCTTGTGGACTCTATAACTTTCACAAAGACCAAATAATATACACCAATTTGTACTTATTTTTACCAAAGATATGTAGCAGTATAAATTTTGGCCAAAATTTATGAAGAAAAAATAGTAATTTGCAAAATTTTATAACAGAAACGAAAAAAAAATCATTTTTTTACAAAATTTTCAGTCTTTTTTCTCTTAGCGCAAAAAATAAAAAACCCAACAGTGATTAAATACCACCAAAAGAAAGCTCTATTTGTGTGAAAAAAAGGACAAAAATTTCATATGGGTACAGTGTTGTATGACTGAGTAATTGTCATTCAAAATGTGAGAGCACCGAAAGCTGAAAATTGGTCTGGTTATTAAGGGGGTTTAAGTGCCCAGTGGTCAAGTGGTTAAATCGATTTTTTTTTTTAATCACATTTATTTTAATAAAATGCTTTTGAAGTAAAAATCTAACTAAAGATTGTTTTCTATTTAAGATACATTAATAATTTAGTTTATTCAGCATGAAATGGAGCTTAGTTACGTAGCATGAGGCTGTATATTCTGCAATATTTACATATTTGGTAAACTCATTCAATGAATCCAAGCTCTGCAAGCTGAGATAACATGCACTGCATTGATGCATTCACACAATTTTACAGTAACCATGAGATAAACCAAAGTTCAGGAATATTCCTTTATCCTATTGTTTTGCAAATCTATGTACACTACAAACTGCATGATTGAATCGGTTCTGATATCGCTGTTTTACTAACATGACAGCTTATTATTCCTTCATTTTTTTTGGCAAATATTAAAGATTCTAACTGTAACGGCACCCCAAGTATGAAAGGGGTTAATGCCGTTTAGGATATTCCCTCTCCTGAACACACATCTACTACCGACACTCCACAGTCAGGCGACCGCTTCCCATAGGAATAATTCTTCCAGATATACGAGACAACCACTCTGTATATTTCCAACTGGTCTGACAATCTTTAATGAGAGCAGACTCTTTATATACACTAAACGAATACTGAAGTCCAAATGGACAACTCCACCCACAACCTCACACAATGGTTACATAACGAGCTCCCAATACACATATTCTGACATCTCTTAGACAACAGGTGAGTTCATTAGCTAATCCCTTTACATCTTAAATGACTATGCATGACCTTTATATTCACCAGACTGTCTGTCTGCTACTTTACAATACACACAAGTACAGAGTTAATTATCACTATTCACAATGAAAGGATCTTCAGTAGCCATCCTAGATTCATTTACATCACAACAGGCAGGTGGGTGATTGAAGTTGAACACATCAGCCCTTTCAATTAACCTGTTGAGTTCAGGATCAACAAACAGTAAATATTGTGGATTAATATTACTATTCCATTTTAGGTAGTCCAAGATATATTTTCTCAGTCACCCTATGCCCAAAGTGACCCCTGTCACACTAACTACCAGCAAGAATAAATCCTTACATTTTAAAGAGCGCCTGTCATTTCAGATCTATCATGGCAGCGCCTGTTAGCGGTACCCACTCACCTGCTGCCGCCACATCCCGCATCTTGTCGTGTCACTGCCACATCACCAGCCGTCTCATTAAAAGTGAACGGACTGTCGGTCAGTCAACAACGGGTCAGAGGAGAATCTGCTGCGGGACAGAGATGACAGTTGCTCTTTAAAAATTATGATTTAAATCGAGTTGATTAAAATCAAGCCTTTTTACTAGTGATTTAAATCGACTCCACCCTGTTGCAGATTGTCGAATTTGACAAGAAAGCTAAATTTTAAGTGCAGCATTACACGGTCCATTATCGTCATTTACTTGACTCGTTCGTAAACCTCTTACTGCAGAGTGCTCCCATTGCTTTCCTATCACCACAGTAGACCATATGGATATTTATTGCCCATTTGCCTAAATGTATGCGAAATCAGGGCTATTAATACACATGAACCAGTTCTAACTTTGTATTGAAGAATTGCTGTTCTATACCAATCTCTGCGTTTTTGTTTTCATGCGTATTACCAGGAGATATTGCCTATTTGTGTTTAGTTTGAAAACATTCCCTTTTCAATTGAATTAATGGCTGCAGTAATTCCTCCTAACTCTGCCGGCCTGGGTGAGTGGTCGTTGAAAGGTTTAATGTATTTATGTTAATGACTGGAAGGAGAAGGCAGACTCCACTCAGATCAGCGTACAGCCAGATGGGTCTCCGAGCTTATATTGTACACAGCTGCTTGCTGTACTGTACATCATAAAAGCTTATCACCGTTCCAGTATTGACTGCGGAAGTGGAAGACCGGTACCAGCTCTGCGGTCTAGCTGAATGACTTTTCTAGAAAAACCTCCGTAGGTGATCATAAAAGCAGATTTTTATTTCAATTTATTAATCACTGCAAGTATACATTATACGTCTTTTATTTAGCCATAACATTCCCTTTAAAATAACCCACTGAGTTTAAAGTGGTTGTAAAACCAAATATATATATATTTTTTAAAAAGAATAACCTGCAAGAGAAAGGCATAATGAGCTAGTATGACTAGCATACTAGCTCATTATGCATTACTTACCTTAGATTGACGCCGTCCTCGTTTCCCCCTCCGGAAGGTTACTTCCGGGTATCGCCCGTCCGGCGCTCTGATTGGCCAGAGCGGCGATGACGTCACCGCGCGGGAGCAGTCAAAGCCGTTTTATCCATTGATAAAACCGGCATTGACAGTGCGGCAAGGCAATGCATTCTTTTTTGGAAAATATCTCTTAAACCGTGTAGGTTTAGGAGATATTGCAAACACCTACAGGTAAGCCTTAATCTAGGCTTACCTGTAGGTGCAAGTTGCATAAGTGGGTTTACAACCACTTTAAAATAGAAATGATAAATGAAAACGTGTGTGTGTGACAATATCATCTCTGTTCTCAGCTATTTAGGGGGCTTAGAGAGCTAGCGGTGGAGACACAGCAGCACACAAATCTTCCCAGTGAATGGCTGTGCATGTCAGCAGAAGTCAGATTTATTGGAGGACAGGCAGGCCGCCTGCACAGCCAGGAAGCTGACAACCGTGGGAAGGATGTTCTGTCATTCCTAGTGTAGTCAGTTTAAAATAGGAAAGCAGGGGACTGGCAGGATCACCAAACTTTTTACACAAGGGCAAAAATACAAAGAGAACAGGATACTTTTTAACATAAGTACACGTTACAACAGATGCATATCAGGAATATGAAATGTTTGGTTAACATTATTCTTTAATATTTCTGCCACTCCATACATTTTTACATTTTAAAGATGAACATTTTATTGAAAGCTTTCTTATCTTTAACAAATGAGTTCTTGTTTGCATGCATAGGTATCCAGACTGGGAGCATCCCATACTTTTTTTTTTTTTTTTTTTACCAATGTAAAATCCCTTGTTCTCTTTAACCACTTCAGCCCCGGAAGGATTTACCTCCTTAATGACCAGGCCATTTTTTGCGATGCGGGAACTGCATTACTTTAACTGACAATTGTACGGGCGTGCGACGATGTACCAAAATAAAATTGATGTCCCTATTTTCCCACAAATAGAGCTTTCTTTTAGTGGTATTTGAGCACCTCCTGCAGTTTTTTTATTTTTAGCACTATAAACAAAAAAATGCCAACAATTTTGAAAAAAAAAAAAAGTAATCCCAATATGCGCATATTGATTGGATTATGCAAAAGTTATAGCGTCTACAAACTAAGGGATAGATTTAGGGATTTACATTTTTATTTTTATTTTTTTATTGTTTTTACTTGTAATGGCGGGGATCAGTGATTTTTAGCAGGACTGCGAATTTGCGGCGGACTATTCTGAGTGACACTTTTTGGGGACCAGTGACACCAATACAGTGATCAGTGCTAAAAAAATGCACTGATCACTGTATAAAAGGGGTTAACATCAGGGGCAATCAAAGGGTTCCCTGCTAGTGTTTTCTAACTGTGTGGGGAATGGACTGACAGGAAGAACACAGAGATCGCTGTTCCTGATTACTATAAGAACAGAAGATCTCAGTTTACTTCCCTGTCAGAACAGGGATCTGCCTTATGTTTACATAGGCAAATCCCTGTTCTGGCTCTCTGTGGAGTGATCGCGGGTGGCTGGCGGACATCGAGGTCCGGCGGACCCGTGGATTGGCTTCCGCGCCGTGCAGCCGGCATGCCCACAGTATCTAGTGCACAAAACAACATACAGGTACATTGTTTCGCGCAATAGAGCCGCCCTGCCGCAGTATATATGTGTCAGGAACCATGAATCAGATGGAGACAGAAAATGCAGTAAAAATCACACCTTGTAATATAGTGATATAAGTGGTACACCTAGTAAACATAGTCAAAACATAGCCAGGTTTCGGTAATCAAAGCAGGTAGTCAGTGCAAGCCAGTAAATCAGGAAGCCAGAAATCAGCGTAGTGGGAGACAGTAAACAGGATCAGGAACCAGAAGGGGACATCAGCCAGGAAAGTCTTTAACAGGAACACAGAAGAGAATCTTCAGATATGTTGACCAAGGCGAAAGCATAGGAGAAATGAACCAGGCAGTTTAAATAGCCAGAAAGGGCTGGCTGACGAGCAGGAAATGATCACCAGGTGAGGCACATAGGAATGATGAGTGCCAGCAATTAACTAACAGCTGAGCACTGGGAAGGGAGGGCTGAGACCAGCCCTGACAATATGCTTTGGGCGTTAAGGTGGTTATAGTGGTTGTAAACCTTCTATATCCAGTGAAGTGAACAGCCTCAGATGATACACAGAGATGAAACAAATCTCCCTACATAAGTTTTACTTTTATCTTCCCCTTTCTACACTCTTTGGAAAGTGCAGATCTTGTTAGAAATCTTTCTTCCATTTTCAGTAGTGGGTGTGGAGTCTGGACTTACACTGAGTGAGAGACGATTGGAGGAAAGGCATACCCCCCCCCCCCCCTCCACGCAGAGGAATGAAGGAACTTGCAGAGCTATAGTCTAAATAGACCAGCTCCCTGCTATTCGCACTCTATGCTCCCTCCCCGACACAAATTTTCAGTTGCTGTTGTCTCAGAAGCTTTGGGGAACTTGTCAGAATGACTCATGCTGATAACAGAGGAACGGAGCACCAGAGAGAAACAACACTTAGAGCTTTGGAGAGAGACAAGTAAACACTACTGATATGTGTGCTTAGGTCAAATTTAATGAACGGGGTTTACAACCACTTTAAGTATATGTGAACTCTTACCTTGTAAAACAACCTATTCAGTTTGAAATATAAATTCAAGCAAACCTATTGTGTATAGATCTAAAAAAAAATATATATATATATATATATATATATATATAATACTTTTTTTTTTTTTTTTATAAGTGATCATTTGACCTCTGTTCTCAGCTGCATAAGGGGCTTAACCACTTTACCTCTCACAACTGTTTACCCCCTTATGGCCAGAGCAGATTTTACAATTCTGCTATAGACCTGTTTATTTGATAGCTTTGCCATTACGTAAGATAAAAAAGGTAAGCTGAGTTTTTCTGCACTTTTTTTGTGTGCTGAAAATGCCCCCCTCGGTTTATACTCGAGTCTGTGTCCATCTTCAACTTTGTGCGCCTGATCCCGGCCAGCCGTAGGTTCCCTGGACTCCAAACTTGGCACACAGGTAGCCCCACTATTCCTCTACAAGTGTGCAAAGTTTGTTGTCCGGGGGACCTATGGCCAGGGAGCATGTTAAACGGTCATTTCTCCGGTGATTTTGAGGACCCGGTACCAGCCGGCCCTAGGTCCCCCTGGACCCCAAACTTGGCACACATGTAGCCCCTTCATCTACAAGTGTGCAAAGTTTGTTGTCCAGGCGACCTACGGCCAGGGAGCAGCGATTTTTCAAAGCCGGGCACCCCTTCCATAGACTCCCATGTTAAACGTCAGTCTAATCACACAGCGCCGGAGATCAGGTAGGGGGATTGGGCACAGTGAGGCATGGACACAGTAGGGCACAGTGAGGCATGGACACAGTAGGGCACAGTGAGGCATGGACACAGTAGGGCACAGTGAGGCATGGACACAGTAGGGCACAGTGAGGCATGGACACAGTAGGGCACAGTGAGGAATGCACATGGACACAGTGAGGCAAAGTGAAGCATGCAGATGGACACCCTAGGCTTATACTCGAGTCAATACGTTTTCCCAGTTTTTTTTTTTTGTGGTAAAATTGGGTGCCTCGGCTTATATTCGGGTCGGCTTATACTTTGTGTGTATGTGTGTGTGTGTGTGTGTGTGTGTGTGTGTGTGTATATATATATATATATATATATATATATATATATATACAAACTATGAAAAAAGCCTTATTATTGTCTTGCAACAATCATTTTTTTTGCCGTCCTTAGACAGTGAAACTTAACAAAACGAAACAAAATCCACTTTTTCTTTTTTTGAACAGATAAAAAGTGTGCATTTTATTCTGTAATTTGTCCTGTTTAAAATAGCACTAAAACTATGATACAAAGCATTAGAAAGTTATTTACAAATTAAATTAGTGGGTTTTTTCGATTTTGTGCTTTTTGTAAATGTGAAATGTGAATATATTGTATGTTAAATTGTAAGTTCACCTTTACAGAAAATCTGTAAGGTAAACTTACACTGGAACCCCTTCCCATTGCACCCGGTCCCGCAGTACCTGAAGCCGGCGATCTCCCGTTCTGATAGATCGTATCGCTAGATCGTATCGCCGCTTTACCAGTCGGAGGATTTTAAATTCCTGCAGCTTTTTCTCGTCTTCGCCCGTGGTGAAAGGACGGGATACGCAGGTACTGATTGGTCAGCGCCGCCCATGTGGTGGCACCGACAAAGTTAGAATGCTCCTAAACGTACCTCCTGATGAGGTACATTTTGGACTTTTGAGCCGCAGGGGATTTCTAACCCTAGACCGGTGAAGCGGCAACCCGGTGTGCTAAACCACCAGGTTGGCAGTTAGAGCAGTCTTGTGACTTCTAGCAATGTCCAGCCAAGCACTGGTTAAAGCTTGTAGTAGGAGTTTTCTGACTGTCCTATGAGACTGCAAGACCACTAACTCTCTGTCTGGACAGAACTGAATGGCCCTGTGCTAGATCACATGCACTCTCCCCCAAAAAAACCTCCTGTAGCAATACACACCAAACAGAGCATGTGCAGCCTGATTCCATAGACTCCTGTTTTATCAGGAAATTATCAGGGGACAGTATAGGGAGGGGAGGATTCTCTGCATACAAGATCGAATCGCCTTTTTACACAATGTGGAGAATTAACCCCTTAGGTTCCACAGTTAGTATATGCTTTGCTGCATATACAGACTGATTTTACTGTTGTGGGTTTAATAACACTTTAAGGTCCCTTTTTTCTGGGTTAGTATGGAAAATTGTATATTGATATTATTTAGTATTTCATATTACCAGCAGATGTAGCACTAATCTTATTCTCGCATTCAAAGAATCTTATTACTCTCAGCTGTGCTTAATTTACATTACAAAAAAAAAAACCCTAGCCCCCCTCCGTATCCCCCTCAATACACAGAGCTGTGGCCCTGGCTAGGAGTAAACTGGTTGTCACCAAAAAACTAAGCATGAGCAGTCAGCACCACATGATATTGAGGGGTAAATAAGATATTTGGCCACCACTGGATACCAAAAGGAAATTCCATCAGTTTTACTAGCGAGAGATTTGGCTGCTCATGTAACACATTTCTATCGTCTTTCTGCTCAGGCTCCTGATTGGTGGACTGTACAATCACAGTGGATATCTGCCCATAGTATGCTTCCTCCAATAAACATTCTGGCTTTATGTTTGTAATATATACAAGTGATGTAACTGTGGCTCAAATGGGTGCATTCTGTACGGTATGAATCGGTAACATCATTTACATGTGCATTTTACAGCCTTGCCGAAAAAACAACTACAACTGTAAAATATATGCACAGCATTGTTAAACTATGGATTGAATTATACATTGATGGCTGATGTGTCCCCTATGTAATTTGTAGACCATAACAGGAATTAGTATAAACCGAACACAAAACAAAACATTGTCACACCTGTTGTAATTGTGAACACGTATTTTGTCTGGGGTGACTTCGAGTAACAAGAAATGTATTTATCATGGGGGAATGGCTCTGCAAATATTTAGTGCTGGATCCAAGTGTTCATTAAAGTGGTTCTTTGTAGTTTCCTATCTAAACATATACTATATAAAGCATGTTCTGTTTTATGTTTGTAACATGTACCAAGTGAGATTGGAATCGTGATGGCACCTTATTTTGTCTTGTGACAGCTGTTTAAGTTAAGGTTTGTTGTTTCAGCCTGTACCAGAATCGGGAATTATTTTACATTGCATAGGGGAATTGATATAATGGTTTAAGTAATTGGATGTATTTCGAAAATGGAGTTGAGCTCCAAACATCCGTCCTTTTGACTGTCAGTAAAATGGCCTGTTTTATCTAATGTTGTATAATTAGCGTTGAGCACATATGCTTTGTGAATTTGAATTTATAGTCTCTTGGGGTCAATAACAGACTGGAGATTAAAAATATATGAGCACAGACTGAAATATATATTTCGAAATTGTTGGCACCCCAGAAATTTTTACAGAAAATCAAGTATTTCTCACAGAAAAGTATTGCAGTAACACATGTTTTGCTATACACATGTTTATTCCCTTTGTGTGTATTGGAACAAAACAAAAAAAGGGAGGAAAAAAAAGCAAATTGGACATAATGTCACACAAAACTCCAAAAATGGGCTGGTCAAAATTCTTGGCACCCTTTCAAAATTGTGGATAAATAAGATTGTTTCAAGCATGTGATGCTCCTTTAAACTCACCTGGGGCAAATAACAGGTGTGGGCAATATAAAAATCACACTAAGCATGGACAACAGAAAGAGGAGAAGAGAACTGTCTGGGGACTTGAGAACCAAAATTGTTGAAAAATATCAACAATCTCAAGGTTACAAGTCATCTACTGAGATCTAGATTTGCCTTTGTCCACAGTGCGCAACATTATCAAGAAGTTTGCAACCCATGGCACTGTAGCTAATCTCCCTGGGCGTGGACGGAAGAGAAAAATTGATGAAAGGTTGCAACGCAGCATAGTCCGGATGGTGGATAAGCAGCCCCAAAAAAGTTCCAAAGAAATTCAAGCTGTCCTGCAGGCTCAGGGAGCATCAGTGTCAGCGCAAACTATCCGTCGACATTTAAATTAAATGGAACGCTATTTCAGGAGGACCCCACTGCTGACACAGAGACATAAAAAAGCAAGACTACAGTTTGCCAAAAAGTACTTGAATAAGTCAAAATCCTTCTGGGAAAACGTCTTGTGGACAGATGAGACCAAGATAGAGCTTTTCGGTAAAGCACATCATTCTACTGTTTACCGAAAATGGAATGAGGCCTACAAAGAAAAGAACACAGTACCTACAGTGAAATATGGTGGAGGTTCAATGATGTTTTGGGGTTGTTTTGCTGCCTCTGGCACTGGGTGCCTTGAATGTGTGCAAGGCATCATGAAATCTGAGGGTTACCAAAGGATTTTGGGTCGCACTGTAGAGCCCAGTGTCAGAAAGCTGGGTTTGCGTCCGAGATCTTGGGTCTTCCAGCAGGACAATGACCCCAAACATACGTAAAAAAGCACCCAGAAATGGATGGCAACAAAGCTCTGAAGAGTTCTAAAGTGGCCAGCAATGAGTCCAGATCTAAATCCCATTGAACACCTGTGGAGAGATCTTAAAATTGCTGTTGGGAAAAGGCACCCTTCCAATAAGAGAGACCTGGAGCAGTTTGCAAAGGAAGAGTGGTCCAAAATTCCGGGTGAGAGGTGTAAGAAGCTTATTGATGGTTATAGGAAGTGACTGATTTCAGTTATTTTTTCCAAAGGGTGTGCAACCAAATATTAAGTTAAAGGTGCCAAGAATTTTGACCAGCCCATTTTTGGAGTTTTGTGCGACATTATGTCCAATTTTGAGAGAGAGAGAGAGAGAGAGATCATGTTGGTACAGGAAGGGGCCATCCCCAAACTGTTCCCACAAAGTTGGGAACATGAAATTGTCCAAAATGTCTTGGTATGCTGACCCCTTAAGATTTCCCTTCAATGTAACTAAGGCACCAAGCCCGAACCCCTGAAAAACAACTCCTCCACCAAATGATTTGGACCAGTGCACAAATTAAGATCCATAAAGACATGGATGAGCGAGATAGATCACCTTTGGGATGAATTGGAGCAGAGATTTGCGAGCCAGGCTTTCTCGTCCCCATCAGTGCCTGACCTCACAAATGTGCTTTTGGAAGAATGGTCAAACATTCCCATAGACACACTCCTAAACCTTGTGGACAGTTTTCCCAGAAGAGGAGTTGAAGCTGTTATAGGTGCAAAGGGTGGGCCAACTCAATATTGAACTCTATGGACTAAGCTAAGAATGGGATGCCATTAAAGTTCATGTGCGTGTAGAGGCAGGCATCACAATACTTTGGTACTTTGGCAATATTGTGTGTGTGTGTGTGTGTGTATGTGTGTGTGTGTATGTATATATATATATATATATATATATATATATATATATATATATATATATATATATATATATATATATATATATATATATATATATATATATATATATAAATAAATATAATTATGCGTGGGTGTCTTTTTGAAGGTCACGCACCTATTGTCTGGCAGAAAATGCCTGGGTGAAATCTAAATCGAAAGCAATATGTAATGGAGATGGAATATATGCACAATATGTGTTTTCATAGTTTCGGTGTGCTTTTTTCACTCCTAACCTTGTTCCATTTCATTTGTTTTCTAAAAATACTCTACTTGGAAATTAAAAAGCTACAATATAAAAAAAAACAAGTGCCAAAAGTATTGAACAAAGGGCAATGGTCACATAGTTGAAGCATTAAAAGTTAACAGCGCAACAAAAGCCAATAGACTATTAGTATTCTGTAACAGGAAGCACCTGTCCGTTATAACTTTAATTTGAAATTACATCTATTCTTGTGTGCCCAGGGAGCCCCCAAATGTGGCTGCATATTTCTGGGAACTCTGAACTTCAATTCACAGGCCTCAGACACCCCATCCCATGCTGTTCCGTAGCTCAGTGTGGCCTCTCTCCGTGGCTCCTAAATTGTGTTGTAAATGTTGTGTCCAACAAGTCAAAGAGTCCTGGAAATGTGTGTTACTCATTAGATGTCCCAGGATGAGCCTAAGTGTGATGTAAGGCATCTTATGGTGCCACCAGTTGGGAGTTATGTTTGTCAGTTGTATTAAAGCGGTAGTAAAGGCTTAAAAAAAAAACTGCAAGGTAAAGGCATAATGTGGTAGTATGCATCGGCAAGCTATCAACGCTACAGAGGCTTCCATCTTCACCCGGTCTTCCTTCCGTGTTCATGGGCTGCAGCTACTTGAATGGCTGGGCCACAATGACGTCACCCTGCGCATGCACGCGGGAGTCACGCCCACGGCACAAGGCTCTGGAGGAAAGACACGGGTATGCCGTTCTTTCAAAGTGCATACGTCAGTGACGTCACTGGCTGCTGGTCTCTAAAATATCTCCTAAACGGTGGACGTTTAGGGGATATTCAATTTACCTACATGTAAGCTTTATTATAAACTTACCTGTAGGTAAAAATAAAAATACTGCCTTTACTACCACTTTAAGCAGCACTGGGTCAAAGTAAAGTTTAACCATCACTAGTAACAGGAGACATTAAAACCGTCTCTCGTCGAGCCCCCACACTAGGGAGATATTTATCACCCAGTTTGTATACTAGCACTAGTCCATGTTCTCATTGGCTGCAGTTTAAAGGCACATATAGATGTGCTGGTAAGACGTGTGCTTTACTGCTTTTTTATAAAGATGGGAGATGTAGTTCATTCAGTAACTAATGGCAGAACTTTCAAAATGTTTTCATTTATCAACTGCAACACAAGATTTTTGGGCTATGTCATTACCTGTGAGTCGTGTAACATTCAATATGTGGGTCGGACGACTTGCAGGATAAGAGATCATCTTCATGATCACTTTTATGACATAGAGAAAAATCATTCCACGAATGTTGCCAGGCACTGGAACAAACTTCATAATAAAGATGTCTCAAGCTTAGTTATACGAGGAATTGAGAGGGTTATCATGCCTATCAGAGGTGATAAATTCAGGACAAAAGAGTTCTGGAAATTTTTTTTTTTTTTTTAAAACATTTTATTAAGAGTTTTCAAATACAGGGTAAAGAACATAGATAAATTTGCCTCGTATTGCATTGTACACAGAGCACAGATTACATAGAAAATCGGAACAATAGACAACTTCATACTGTGTCACATATACAGTGGCACTTACATCATGACATAAGAAGTAAGAAGTAAGGGCCTCCCATACCAATGCATCGCAGAAAGGGTATCGGACGCCCGTGGGGCATTAAGATTCCAGAATTCTACCATTAGTACGGGGAACTAAGGGATGCCGGGGTGGGCGGAAGGATGAACCCTAGTATGTCCACCCCAGCCCGTTCACCCCATAAAGGGTTCACGCTGTGAACGGGGGGGGGGACCAAGTGACGGTTAGAAGGTGTTCGAACGGGTAAGGGACACCTCTAAAGTAACAGTTATTTATCTCTAGTATATTGTATCTATCCAGCGTAAGCCTGGAGGGTGGATCTTGACCACCCCGAGAGCTTACTAGATCTATCTGGAGGAGAGATATAGACAAGTGACCGTGTTGGCAGTCCCATGTTATGGGGGCAGTTATTCAGGTCGAACATATGGGGGTGGAAAGGAAGGGATGACAAGAGGGTGGACGGAAGTCTCGTGCGAGCATAGGTGGAGGGCCTCAGTGGTCCTCTGTACTGTGTGAAGGTGTGGAGGAAGAGCCCCCTGTCAGTGTGGATTCTCTGTAATGGATCCAGCACGCCCACGTATTTCTAAATTTGGTAGAGGTGTCATTAGCCTGATGGACAAGCCTTTCCATGTCCGCTATCCTATCTATTCGGGCATGCCATTCTGAGATGGAGGGGGGGATGGCACTCCTCCAATGGATCGGAATGCACTGAGTGGCCGCATTGATGAGGTGAAGGGTGAGGGATTTACGGTAGGCTGATCTCTGAAGGGTTGTGTGGTGAAGTAGGTATTGAGCTGGGGTAAAGTCTGGGGTATAGGTGGTAATTTGAGTGATCAGGTTGTGCACCTCCTTCCAGAATGTTTGTATCAGCGGGCATTCCCACCATATGTGGATAAGGGACCCTAAGGCCGAGTTACATCTCCAGCAATTAGAGGAGACACTGGGAAAAAACGTATGAATCCTGTCTGGTGTACGGTACTATCTAGAATACAATTTGAACCTGTTTTCCTGTGTAGAGACGTTTATGGAGCCTTTATGTATGTGCTCATGGACGAGTTCCCAGTCTTCTGCGGACAGGTCCATTGCTAAGTCCGTCACCCAGAGCCCATGAATTTTAGTGTGGGATGGTACTCCCCTCGAGTAGTGGGAATATAGTGTTGAGATCAGATGATTTTGAGGTTTTGACTCAGCACAAAGATGTTCAAAGGGGGTAAGGTCCCTGTACCATTGGGCGAGTGGTTGGGCGCTTTGCAGAAAGTGTCTGATTTGAAGGAATTTAAAGAATGGAAAGGAGAGATCAGTAAATTTGGAGGACATGTCAGGATGAGAGAGGAGTGTTCCATTATTAAAAAATTGGTAAGCCCTTGTCGGACAGTTATTAGGGTGAACAGACCCGGCTCTAGCAGAAAGACCTGGCGGGAAATCCGGGTTTTGATTCAGTGGTGTCATGGGACCAGGGTAAGGTGTCATGTTAAAGATGTGACTCGTCGCTCTGAAATTTAGTAACGTGGGACCTATGAGAGGATGGGTGGAGCATTCAGTAGGGACAGATTTCGGGCTGATCCAGGGGAGGTGCGAGAGGGGCAACCTCGTGAAAGCATTTTCCAGCCGGATCCATGCCTTGGTGCTATCATGGACATGCCAATCTACAATTCTAGTGAGCTGGCAGGCCCTATAGTATGTACGCAAGTCTGGCAACCCTATACCTCCCTTCCGCTTTGGAAGAGTCAGTTTATCCCAGCTCAGTCTGGGAGGGCGAGTGGACCATAAGAGGGTTCTACACATTCTCCTGAAGGATGTGAAGAACAATGGGGGTAATTTGATTGGGACAGCTTGTAGCATGTAGAGTAATCTGGGGAGGATGTTCATTTTCAGAATTGCTGCCCTACCAAACCAGGAAAAGGGGCCCTTAGTCCAAGCAGTGAGGTCTTCTTGTATTTTCTGTAGCGTGGGTATAAAGTTTCTGGCATAGAGGTCAGATAGTTTGGTGGGAAGTTTAATACCTAGGTAAGTTATTTCAGTGGGTTCCCAACTAAAGGGGAAGTTGATCTTACATAAAGAGATCAGCGCTGGCGGGAGTGTTATATTAAGAGCTTTGGATTTGTTGTAGTTTATTTGTAAATTGGAGAGATGTTTGAAGAGATCAAAGTCCTTGAGAAGATTAGGTAGAGTGGTCAAGGGATCTGTTAGAAAGAGTAGGATATCGTCCGCGTAGGCCGCTATTTTGTATTGTCCGTGGTCAATCTCTATCCCTTTAACATTCGGATTCTCCCGTAGTCTGCGGAGGAAGGGTTCCATGGTGAGTATGAAAATGAGGGGCGAGAGGGGGCAGCCCTGACGTGTGCCATTGGCAATGGAGAAGGCGCTCGACAGCCGACCGTTGACCCTGAGTCTGGCCGTGGGGGAGGAGTATAATGCCATGATCATTTGGTGGAAGCGAGGAGGGAGCCCCAGCGCCGTCAGCACTGCGGACATATAATCCCAGGCCACTCTGTCGAACGCCTTCTCCGCGTCAAGGGAAAGAAAGAAACCCTTCGTTTTGGTGGATGTCAACCAGTGGTGTATATTTATGGCCTTCGTGGTGTTGTCCCTGGCTTCTCTGCCAGGGACAAAGCCGACTTGGTCAAGCGAAATAAAGTTGGGGATGAGAGGGAGGATGCGGTTTGCTAAGATTTTCGCGTAAAGCTTAACATCCACATTAAGCAGAGAGATGGGGCGGTAATTGGACACCAGTGTGGTGTCTCTGTCTGGTTTCGGAATCAGGGTTATGTGTGCTTCTAGAATGTCATTGTGATGAAGGGGTGAAGTGGGAAGGGCATTGAAAGCTTTAACGAAGTGGGGAATCAGTATTTCCGAGAAGGACTTATAATAATTGGTCGAGAGGCCATCTGGGCCGGGGCTCTTGCCCGCTTTCATTTGTTTTAGAGCTAAAAGAGTCTCCTCCGACGAGATAGGAAGGAAGGTCAAGGTCCGTCAGGTCCTCCGGGTTGAGCGGGGAAGGGCTGTACTGAGTCAAAAAGTCAGTTATGGTCTTGGCACGGTCAAGTGAAGCACCTGGTCGGTGCGGTTTGGGTATGTTATACAATTTAGAGAAGTAAGCAACAAATTGGTCAGATATGTCCACTGTAGTGGCTACTTTGGTTCCAGAAGGGGTCCTGATAGAGTGTATGGTGTGCGCAGTTTTTTTCTTTTGTATGGCCCTTGCTAACAGTTTTCCGGCCTTGTTGCCGAACTCGTAAAAGAGTTTGTGTCAGTGCAAACTTGCGTTTCAGCGTCGCTTGAAGTTCTGCTAACAATTCCTCTCTTGCAGTCAGTAGTTCAGAGAGGGATTTAGTAGCCAGGGAACATTTGTGTGCGTGCTCTAAGGTTTTAACGCGGATAGATAATTCCTCAATGCGGGCCTTTCTGCGTCTATGTCTCTTGGCCATCAGGGATATAAGCTCGCCTCTAATAACGCATTTGTGTGCGGCCCATATAGTGGTTGAGGAAATGTCTTCTGAGACATTATCCGCAAAGTAGTGGGAGAGATGGTCAGATATTAATTGTGTGTCAGCCAGGTCCGACAGTAAGGAATCGTCCAAGCGCCAAATCTCGGATCTGTCGCGCCAGATCGGGAACGTCAGTGTCATGGTTATAGGGTTGTGGTCAGAGAGCAATGCTGGTTCTATTGTGGCCTCCGTGAGTAGGGTAAGGTCGTTCTGCGTAAGAAAGAAGTGGTCGAGTCTGGAGTACTTGTTATGCAGGGGGGAGAAGAAAGTGAAATCTTTTACATTCGGGTGTAGTGTACGCCAGGTGTCATGAAGGGTTAGGGTGCTGAGTTGGGTTTTAATCGCACGGAGGGCCTTGTACGTCATATATGAAGATCCATTGGACGTGTCTAGGGAGGGCGTTAGGGGAACATTGAAATCACCTCCCAAAACAAGAGTGCCAGATTGAAAAGCGGTGAGAAGTTGGAGTGTGGTGCGAAAGAAGGACACCTGTTGCGAATTTGGGGCGTAGATGTTTGCTATGGTCAGGGGCCTACCATGAAGCGTGCCTTTGAGGAAGAGGTACCTGCCTAGGGTGTCTCTCTGGATCTCTGCTATCTGGATAGGGCAGTGCTTAGAAATTAGGATTGAGACGCCTTTAGATTTCGCCTCTTCATTGGCCGCATGATAAACCGTCGGGAAAAAATGGTCATGAAGTTTAGGGATACTATCTTCTCTGAAGTGAGTTTCTTGAATAAGCGCAATGTGGGTCATCGCTTTCTGGAGAGTGTATAGTAGTTGTGAACGCTTTTCCGGGGTATTCAGACCGCGAGCATTTAGAGAGTATAGTTTAAGTTGCGTCGGGAGTCTCTGACTGCGCAGATTCGAAATGGAGGGGATGGAGGCTTCCGTCATCGCAAGGGGGAAAGGGGGCGAGAAGGGGGGAACAGTATCGGATGTACAAAAGATATAGGAGGAAGGGAATTATGTAAGTGCTTGTGTAATTCTGGATTGAGCAGCAATAATAGGGGACCAACCGAAGAGGAGAGGGGACGGAGCCACCCTCCTCTGGGGGGGGGGGGAAGGAGTCGGTAGTGTACAGCGCGTATGAGACGACAATGTCCCTAACTGAGCACCGACGGCTCAATACGCGGCTGTGTTGGGGGTCAACCTAAAACCGTATCCAAAGTTTCTAGTTAAACACAGGAGTGTGGGGAGACCCGCCACCCCAGGATGTTTGGTGCATATCTAGGGGAGGTACGTCCCCCAGGAGATAATAGGGAGGGGAGGACATGTAGCAAAGGACAGTGACACAGCATATCAAAGAGGGAGTGTGTCGTAAAGTTTTCCGAGTAATGTTAGGTGTGTAGAGCAAATCTTAGGAGTGGGGGTAAACCAGAGAAAGCATCACAACCCCATGCTGGAGCAGCCCAGAGATATGGCTCGGGCGAACCAACAGGAGGGCAGGATGGGCCCATAGGAAGACATATATCGTCAAGGGACAGCATAAACTGCAGAAGATAAACAACATAGAACAATAAGTAACCTGTGGACGTGAATCAACATTCCTCACCGAACTAGCTGTAGAAGACATCTATGTTTATGGTTAAGTTAGTCCCATCGTACCTTGTATAGGAAACCAATCACCTGCGATAAGTCCCGTATGTGACATGCATGAGATATCAGCAGTTCTTCAGCCAGCTATGCCATAAGCGCCTGGAAGACGGGGGTTCAAGTGTCTGGTGCGCATACAGGCGGGACAGTCACTTGGGGTTCTGTGTAGAGTCAAAATGCAGTTCTTCTCTATAGCACTGGCCAGAGGTATCCGGGAGATGATGGGGAGATCCGTCTTCCGACTGATTGAAGGGCTGCCGACTTGGCTCTTACATCAGCAGTCACATCCTAGTCGTAGGAGAGAGGGTACCGATGGCTTCGCCAGCATCTGCTCCCCCAATGGTGTAACTTGCAGCCGCAGTTAGGTCAAAGCAAGCGGTGGATAGGGGACAGGGAGGCGTTGCACTTAGCACAGGAGGACGCAGCGGGACGCCGTGACGGCCGCGGGTGGAGATCGTAAGTCACTTCCTGAAGTCAGCAGCGTCACTCATTCATGTGTCATCAGCATGTCGCGGTGGGTTATGGGGGTTGTAGTTTTCCTGAGGAAATTTGCGTGAGGCATCGGAACAGTTCCAAGGGCTATGTCCCCTAACCCATAAACACTGCAAAGTTCTGTGGGGTGAGGAGCGCAAAGGCGCAAACAGGTTCAGTTCACAAAATAAAGAAGAAAAAATTAAAATAAAAAAAAATTACAGAAAACACTTCAACTCAGTAGGTAGTTCACGGGTGCTATTCCTCCTAATACGGCAATGTACTGCCAAAACTGGGCAAACTGAACAGAGAAAGGGGGTAAACGGGAAGCAGCACTTTAGATATATAGTGATAGTTGTCCCGTTCAGTAATCCCGACGAGCTCTCCGGGATCCAGGGGGTGTGGAAGGGCTATGCTCTTGGTGAGAGTTGCGGGAGAAATCCTGGCGTCTCGAGCCTGATGGGGAGCATCTCCTGCGGAAGCTGGTGGTTTGTGCCTCCATGGGTTCTTCCGTATGTTTGCCCGGTCTGTACACAGCCTGTCTGAAAGCCGCGTACCAGTCCGGAGAGTTCTGGATATTTAACCTCAATACTAGGAAGCGGATGGGGTTAAACTTTGAATGGGATGTCCCATTTTTATGAATTAGAGAAATATTCAGTACTCCGGGCGTCTTTCTTTCCTTTTACATCTTATTTGTGTAACCTTAACACCATCTAGGCGCCCATTTGGGTTTGATTTTTTTCAACCACTTCCATACCGGGTCATTGTAAAATGACGCCAGCAGGAACCCTCTCTCCCTCCGGGTGAACGTCATATGACGTTCCTGGGTTTGAGGGAGGGGGGATATCTGAATGATGCCTGCAGCTAGAGGCATCATTCAGATATCCTTGTCTTCAGCCGGCGATTCTGTGCACCATAAGAATGATCATAGCGGCGGTTCCGCCTGCTTGATCGTTCTTATAGGCGGCAGGAGGGGACATCCCCCCCCTCCCGTGCCATCGGGGACCCGGAGAGAATCGTCCAGCGCCGGTGGTGGGTCATGTGACGAGCATAGAGATGACTGGTGACCAGATGGTCACCAGTCATCTCTATGACCGTCGGAGGCCCGGGTGCGATGTGATGACGTGACGTCACGCCCGGGTCCTCAGATGTAAACAAAGCCGCCATTGTGGCTAGTAAGCATGAGATCGGTGAAATATTTTTCATAATCTCATGCTTTCCAGCCTGGAGGAGAGACGTGGGGTCTTGTTGACCCCGCATCTCTCCATAAAGAGGACCTGTCACACATATTCCTATTACAAGGGATGTTTACATTCCTTGTAATAGGAATAAAAGTGATCAAAAAAATAAAAATAATAAAAAAATATTTTAAAACGCCCCTGTCCCCAATAGCTCACGCTCAGAAGCGAACGCACACGTAAGTCCTGCCTACATATGTAAACGCCGTTCAAACCACATATGTGAGGTATCGCTGCGTGCGTTAGAGCGCGTGCAACAATTCTAGCGCTAGACCTCCTCTGTAACTCTAACATGGTAACCTGTAAAAATTTTCAAAGCGTCGCGTATGGAGATTTTTAAGCGTGACATGTTGGGTATCTTTTTACTCGGCGTAACATAAGCTTTCATATTTTTCCAAAAAAATTTGGTTAACTTTACTGTTTTGTTATTTTTTTAATTCATGAAACCATTTTTTTTCCAAAAAAAGAGAGTTTGAAAAATTATTGCGCCAGTACCGTGCAAGATAAAAAGTTGCAACGACCGTCATTTTATTCCCTAGGGTGTCTGCTAAAAAATACATTTATAATGTTTGGGGGTTCTGAGTAATTTTCTAGCAAAAGAATGATGATTTGTACATGTAGGAGAGAAGTGCCAGAATTGGCCCGGTATGGAAGTGGTAAAAAAAGCCCTGTATGGAAAGGGTTAAACTATATAATCTATAGATGGCCCCTATATGTTTATACACATGTATACCTTAAAAGCATTGAGGTTCTGTCATTTTCCTGTTTGGTTTCTTTTGTTTTGTTTCAGTTGTTTCTTTTTTTTTTTTTTGCTTCTCGTTCCCATTTGGTCCAATTTCAGTCTTTTTTTTCTATGCGTTTTTGTTTTTTGACATTTTTCATGTTCGTATTTTTATTTTTTTACTTTGAAGCAGAAATTGATTCCTTGTATGGTCTTTCCTAAATTTTTTTTTTTTTTAGGTATAGGGGTCCGTTTGTTTTTCGCCATTTAGGTTCCCGGGGATATCTGAGGGGAGATTTGGCGAGGGAACGGGGAAGGGAATGGGGTCGGGGTTTAACTCCTTCTTTTCTTTCTTTCCTTCTTTCCTTCTTTCCTAGATTTTGTGTGTTATTTTCCTCCCTAAATACCATCTGGCGAATGTTGCACATCTTTTATATGGTGTATATAATATCGTGGCACAATATTTTTATGTCTATTTTCTTTAATCATACTATAAGACATACTATTTTTTATTTTTATATTTCTGACTATATCCTTGTTTCTGACTAATGATGTTTGGAGTCTGTTTTGGAGATGATTGTTTGCAGTACTCATAGACATAGGTTGAGTTCTCCTTTTTAAGGGCGGCCATACACGGTTCGAATTTCGAAAGAATTTTCTTTCTTTCGAAAATCGTATCAAAGAATTTTCGTACGAATTTCGCACTGCTAGTGGGCTGCAGCAACAGACGATTTTCATGCGGCAATCAAATTTGAGGAATCCGACATGTTGGAAATTTTTTGAAAAACAAACGATTTTCTGATCAATGATGGGAGAATCGTGCGAGAAATGTAATAGAAAAGAAAATGCGCATGTGCAAGAAAAGAATATTCCCGGAGAGAAAAAAGAATATTCCCGGCAACATGAAGGTTTGGTCGGCCGAATTTCGAAAATCAATGGTGGCATCATCGGATCACAAAAAAACGAACTTTCTGATTTTGAAAAGAAAATTTGTTCGAAATTCGACCCGTGTATGGCCTGCTTAAGAGTTCATTCTTATACGATTCCTGCAGTGATCGCCACCACAGCCTCTCCCTGCATGCGTGTGTATTTTTTATGGACCACACCTGATCACAATCTGGAGAGATACGTCTAATTATGTGATCAGTACTTAATATGTATAAATAATAGATTGTGGTCGGTGGTCCTACAGCTACAAATAAGCAGCAATAAGGGTGTAAAACGCGTTAACTATTTGTACCTGTACCTCTGTCGGTGTATGGATCACATTTTACGTCAATAAAAGTGTTGCATTGGAGTGCGGCTGTCCAATCTTCTTCTTTCTTCATCACTAGTAACTGCTGGTGGTTGTGATAAGCGCACAGCTTTCTTTGATAATTTGTCACACTTTATCAGAAGACCAGGGCAAAAAGTAAGTACAATCCATGGAAATTGTTCACTTCAATATTTTTGAAAAGGCAGACATTAGATCTTTGTTCAAACAGTGCCTACAGATAAAGGTCTAATATTTAATCACTTGCCTACTGGGCATTTTTACCCCCCCTCCTGCCCAGGCGAATTTCCAGCTTTCAGTGCTGTCACACTTTGAATGACAATTGCGCGGCCATGCAACACTGTACCCAAAATACATTTTTTTTTATTTATTTTTTTATAATTTTTTTTTTTTTTTGAGACAGAGCTTTCTTTTGGTGGTATTTTTTTTAATCAGGTAAAGGTTTATTGGGATGT
This sequence comes from Rana muscosa, assembly GCA_029206835.1. Classification (NCBI taxonomy): domain Eukaryota; kingdom Metazoa; phylum Chordata; class Amphibia; order Anura; family Ranidae; genus Rana; species Rana muscosa. Next base: position 190,913,182 of record CM055117.1, read on the forward strand.
CACAAATTTGTACAACCAGACAATAAAAGTATATGTAGTTCACATCAAAGATCAATTTAGCATACCAGTATTGTAATTCACATTAACGGGAATGCTTTAAGCACCCTTTTTAGAGCTGTATCTAGGGCCATGCATATCCGGGACACTAGGGCCACCATAACAAAGCAGGTAGACAAGCATTTAACATTTGGAAAGCAAGGGCATACAAACTTCAGTCATGGCATTACCAGCTAAATTAAACTATATTTGCAATATCATATTTCACAACAATAACCTGGTTATTACTAAATCGGTTGGGGCCAAACCAGGAGTAGCCAACCAGCTACCTCAAACCTTCTCAAATTTGTAAAAGCTGCCCCTATGCTGATATATCAGCTTTTTTAACCTCAAGGTTGTGCCCATCTGTGCAAGCCACATTTGAGATGAAGGGGGAGTACTGGATGTCTGATGAAGTAAAATGAGCCTGTGAGACAGAAACAATGCTCTGGATGCGGCCTCTTTACCATACCTACTGATATTACAGCATCAAGGAAACCTAGTATACAATGTTTTGGATCCATGTCTATGGAGATCTGAAATGAAGAGTTCACCGTGGTAACAACAGCATTCCAGTAGCGATGAAGCTTTGGGCACCTCCATAGCAAGTGTATTAAGTCCCCTACATCCCTGTTACATGGGATGAGATCGTACGCCCATGTAATGTAGCCGGAGTGGGGTAAGGTGGACTCTCAAGAGAATGTATAATTGCGACAGTCTCTGTGAGACATTAAGAGAGCACCTCCGCACTGCCTCCAGAGCCTCCTCCCATTGGCCTCCCTATCGCACCTTTCCTTTTTGGTAAACCCTTGGCATCAGAAGCTGGTATTGCCCCCTTATAGTATAAATTACTTTTACATTTTGTATAACTGCCAATTAGTGTCTGACGTTGTTTACCACCTCTCCATGCAAAATTACTTCAAATGCTTCTGGGTTTTCTTGCATGAAATGCCATTTCAAAATTTTATGTGAAAAAAGCCAGGGCTTTGACTATGGCAGTCCATAACTCTCTATTTCGTTTTTCCTTTTGAGACATTTCTTGATGGATTTGCTTGTGTACCTAGGATCATTACAGTGTTGAAAGACCAATTTCTAGTTCAACTTAAACCTTTGGATAGGTATCCTCAAAATCTTATCAAGCACATTTTGATTTATTGTAGAATGCATAATGTGTATTTGACTCGATGACACTAGGCTGCCCATTCATTGGATTGACTACTGTCGAGCAGGAACGACCATAGATGGAGGAAAATTTGTCCCATCCCTGCTGAACCAGCTGAATTTCGATCCATCTATGGCCAGCTTTACCCCATTCCTCACTCCTGCAGGCTCCCTCCAACTGCCCTCCACAGCTTCCACTCTAAGGCCACTTTCACACTGGAGGCATTTTTCAGGCACTTTTGGGCTAAAAATAGCACATGTAAAGCACCTGAAAAATGCCCCACCCCTGCAGCCCCAGTATGAGAGCTCGAGTGCTTTCACACTGGAGCAGTGCGCTTGCAGGACGAGAAAAAAAATCCTGCAAGCAGCATCTTTGGGGCGTTGCGGGAATGGTGAATACACCGCTCCTAAAACGCCCCTGCAATTGAAATTAATGGCCAGCGCTGCTGAAGCGCCCGCAAAGTGATTTGTCAAAAACTAGCGCCACTTTGATGCCCCCCCCCCCCCTGCCCCAGTGTGAAAGTGCCCTAAGGTTCTCCTGACCGCTATTGCACTTAGCTCCCCACATATAATGCAGGCCTAATAGTACTGCATTGTACGTGATGATGCAGAGGCATGGCCTACAGTTCAGAGTGGAAGAAGAGAGTCTGCCGGGTCGAGGGGCAAGAGAAGTCATTCCTGCTGTTCCTCTATAATTTATGAACATTTAACGCTTGCAGTGTGGGGTGCCATGCAAGGGTTTTTTTTGTGTTTACACTGAGTTGAGCATTAAATAATTCCAGCTGCTGTGAGTACACATTCTGCAAGTATCTTCAGGGGAACTGGGAGACTGTGCCTCGAGGCTTGCAGTCTTCTGTCATTAAGTAGATGCAATTTCACAACTCCAAGTGTAATGTCTCGTAAGTCATCAACATAGATCATGTGCATGAGTCACTGGACAAATGAAATTACTGCCTTGGAAATTATAATTGTAATTTCTAATTAACATGTTACTATGAACAAGCATGATTCTGCAAATAATAATGTCTTTATCCAGTAGAGATTTCTAAGGTGTCTATTGGTCCCTATATACAGTATGTAAGATGTCAAAATAACTTGCACGTCTAGAATTTTTTTTTACATGATAGATTTTAAAAAGTCCCAAAATATGTCACAGAACAAGACCATTATGTTGTAGTTCTCTTAATCTGAAATTTGGTTGGAGGCAAAGCATCTAAAGAACTATGATTACAATGTTTTTACATTGTTCTACCACAAGTTTCTATTTCTGAAATAAAAAATGGCGCAGGTGGTGTATCTACTGTGTTAATGTGGCACACTCCACTTCTGACCGTCACAGGAAGGTTGGTTGATTCCCCAGAATGACTGAGGGTTCACACCTATGTGAATTGAATGCGCGTTTCCCCGCATTCAATTCTCATAGCAGGAGAATGTGACTGGCTCTCTATGGAGCCGGTTCACATATCTCCGCAGCGGGTTCGGTGCCGTGTGCCCGAAAAACATGTGCCTTTTTTGTGCGTTTTTAGGTTCGATTTCAGCTCAAAATTCGGGCTGAAATCGGACCTGAACAGGTGAACCAGCACGCACCGGACCCCTGCTGTGAGCCGCATGCGGCGGCGGTGTGAACCCCGGCCTAAATGTAGACCTCAGAATTCAAAATCACTGTCAAATAGGTTTATGACCATTCCCACCTCTGTGACTCTCACCACCCCCCCCCTTTCCCATTTAAGATGACGATAGAAACCCCCTAAAAGCTGAAAGCTTGTCCTAAAAGTGGAACTGCTACTGCAAATGAAAAAAGTATCACATATTACAGATAGGACTCAACTGTGTTATTGTAGAACACTCCGATCAGTGCTGTCTGCCATTGGCTGAGAGCACTGATCGGGAGTCGATCAGCTGCTGGTTTTCCAGCATGCTTGTCCGAAAGAAGCCAGCCTAACAGCCGGCTTCTGTCGGACTGGCTGACATACACACGGGCAGAATGTCCGCTGGATTTTTTTAAACCGGCCGGTGTCTCCTGACATTTGCCCCGTGTGTACTAGGCATAAGAAAGGGTAATAAACCCTGTCAGGGTGTTTTGTTTTTTTTTGCCAACTGTGTCCCATTTTGGAGATTTTTCCTTCACTTCCTGTCCCATGGCTGAAGCAGGAAGTGAGAGGAAATCCTTCAAAGTGAGGAAAATCTCAAGCCCTGGGCCTGTACACACGGGCGGGAATCTCGTTGGGGTAATAAAAAAAAAACAGTTTTCCCGACGAGATTCCTGGCAAGCTTTTCTTGCTCGCTGAAGTGTACACACGGCACATTCAAAAGAACCGCTGTTTTAAATGGCAAGAACGCGGTGATGTCATCGACTACGACGAGCATGCGCTTGTCACATTCGATGCCGCCATCTTGCTTCACCCTACACTACCCTTGTAAGCTACCGCGCATGCGTTGCAGTCTCATCGAGCATGCGCGGGTTTACCTGGAGACAGGTAAGCATACAGACGCACGGTTTTCTCGTCAGGAAACAGGCTGACCAGAATCCCGACGAGAAAATAGAGAGCTGGTTATCTATTTTTCTCGTCGAGATTCCCGGCAGTTTTCCCGACGAGAAACCATACACACGAATGGTTTTCTTGGCAAAAAGCTCTCCCAGCAGTTTTCTTGCCGAGAAAACCCGTTGTGTGTACGAGGCTTTAGAGTTCGCCATAAATAGTGTCCCTATTGGAAGATTTTTCTATTTTGGTTCTGATGACCACTCAAAGTTTGTAATGTTCTCTTCACTTTTTCGCCACTTCCGGACCAGCTCACGCCGATACACGTCAGCACTTTGAAGAGGGATACCGTTGTTATGGTAGCAGCTAGCTACCATAACCACGGTATACTCTTCTTCAGCGGGCGGTCCGCTACAAGATAAGTGGTCTCTGCGGCGGATACGCTGCAAGATCACTTATATCGGCGGCGGGAGAGGGCCCTCCGCCGCTTTCCGGAGCCGTCGGGAGCGGCGGAGGTGATCAGATCCTTTTTCCTCAGTGGCTTGGAGACGAGTGAGAGGAAAATGGCCCCCACCCGTCTCCTCCATACCATTGCAGGGCGGAAGCAACGTCAAAACATCACTTCCGCCCATAGCCCTTAAAGGGACATTTATATATATATATATATATATATATATATATATATATATATATATATATATATATATATATATATATATATATATATATATATATAAATTATTATTTTTTTAAATAACAAAAAATTTTTTTTTTTGGGTATTTTAGTGTAAATTTGAGATCTGAGGCCTTTTTGACCTCAGATCTCATATTTAAGAGGTCCTGTCATGCTAAAATATAAATATATTAAAAACAATTGAACTAACTTTACTGTTTTATTTTTTTATTCAAAAAAGTGTATTTTTTAACAAAACTATTGCTCTTGTAAGACCGCTGCGCACATACGGTGTCACAAAGTATTGCAACGACCGCCATTTTATTCTCTAGGGTGTTAGAAAAAAAAAGTATAATGTTTGGGGGTTCTAAGTAATTTTCTAGCAAAAAAAGTGATTTTAACTTGTAAACAACAAATCTCAGAAAGAGGCTTGGTCCTTAAGTGGTTAATAATGGTCACCTGGACAAATGAATCTCTTTAATGGGGACATAGACAGCAATAAAAACCTGACAGGTGTTCTAATACCTCTCTGCTCTGATTTTAAATGTTTTGCCTTCAGTTATACTAGAAGGCCTCATGCGCACAGGACATTTTTCTTTGGACAACTTTGCTCCAGGGGAGGAAAAAGCAGTGTTAAAAATGCACCACGTTCTGCAAGCACATTTAGGGACGTTTGGGTGTGTCAATCGTCTGGGTGTTCATTCATTCCATTGGCCAGAAAGAATGATTATTCCTTCTGGCCATTGAAATGAAAGCACATTTAAAGCGGAGTTCCACCAAAAAGTGAAACTTCCGCCCATTTGTCTCCCTCCGGTTCCACGTTTGGCACCTTTTTGGGGGGGGGGGGAGCGGATATCCTGAAAGACAGGTACTCTGTCCCCACTTCCGGGAGTCTCGGTCACGGCCATTGATGTCACCACTCGGCCCCCTCTTCCCTACTGCGCAGTAGGGACCTGGCGTGAAGCCGTAATGCTTATACTGGATTCCCTTGCTGGCTATGGTGGCGGCAGCACCTGACAGCTGATGGAAACATCAGCTGCGGTGCCGACATCACTGGACTCCAGGACAGGTAAGTGTCCTATTATTTAAAAGTCAGCAGCTGCAGTATGTGTAGCTGCTGGCTTTTAATTTTTGCAGCGGTGGGCGGACCTCCGCTTTAAACGCTAAATGCACATAGCGCTCAAGCGCATTTAGACATGTTTAGGTGCATTTATCTGCTTTGGGATTTTTTTTTGCAGCAAAACCACTCTTCTTCTGAATGTACTAGTCTAGCACTGTTTTTTTTTTTCTGCCTCTGAATGTGTGTAAATGTCTATGTGTGCAAGGACACATCGGCTAACATAGAGGGTAGAGGCAGAAAAAAACTAATGAGAGACTTTCTTAAGGCAATGTTTGCAGAAAATCAATGTGTCTAATATCCTGTTATAAATTGTTGATGAGTTTCTAGGTTATATCTTCTTGGAATAGTATGTGCCCAATATCTAGTGGTAATGTCTTGTAAGAATAGTATTATTTAATATTATGTCTAATATCTTGCTGTAATAATATTGTTGATGTGTTTAGTGGTAATATCTTGTTCGAATAGTGTTTTTAATATTATGTCTAACATCTTGTTGAAATAATATAGTTGATATATATTTAGTAGTAATATCTTGTTGGAAAAGTATTAATATAATGTCTAATATCTTGCAATAATTTTCATGCATTTAGTAGTAATATCTTTCTGGAATAGTAATACTATTATGTCTAAATATCTTAAGCCCCGTACACACGATCGGATAACCTATGGATTTTTGTCCGATGGATTTCACCATCGGAAATCCGATGAAACTGTTTTTCATCAGTCTTGGCCACACACCATCAGTCAAAAAACCAACCGTTCCAAACGCGGTGACGTAAAACACTCCGATGAGCCGAGAAAAATGAAGTTTAATGCTTCTGAGCATGCGTCGACTTGATTCTGAGCATGAGTGGGTTTTTGATCCGATGGACTTGCCCATAGATGATCGGAATCTACCATCGGTTTTTGATCCATCGGAAAATTTTAAAACAAGTTCTATTTTTTTAAAACCGCTGGAAAAAAGACCGATGGGTACCATACACGATCGGTTGGTCTGATGAAAACCATCCATCGGACGGTTTTCATCAGTCAAACCAATCGTGTGTACAGGGCTTTACTGTAATTCTATTTTGATGTGATAATTCCACTTCTTTTTTTTTTCCTGGAATAGTAGTAATATAGTGGTAATATTGTTAGAGTTCAAATGATAATATATTAGAATAGTACTGTTGGGATCTTACTGCTAAAATGTCTAGCAGTGGTATTTTTTTCAAATAGTATTTTTGGCATGTCTAGTGGAAATATCTTGTTATGAGGAAAAGTGTACCGCTCAAGGGTTCCAGGTTCCTTCAATTAGCTCCCGCCCTGCTCCACTCCCAGGTGCTGGCTATGCTCTGATGCTTGAAGAGAAGAAGTAATCTGGACTGCCGCACTCTGGTTGAACGTATTATTTAATGAAGAAAATTTAAATGCCAAAAAAAAAAAAAAAATTATTCAAAAAAGAAATAAATAAACAAACAATCCATCCAAAAACAATCACAGTGAAGGGACATGCAGGGTGACAGCTAACGCGTTTCACATCAGGGTGTGATGCTTACTCATAGCTTGTTAGCATGGTATGTTTATTATTTTAGTGGAAGGAATTATATTACTAATGTGTTTAGGGATATCATGTTGGATTAGTTGGATTAGTACTGTCAATGTGTCTAGTGGTGATATTTTGTTGGTAAATTAATTCTGAAGAATTCTATGCTCTGATTCCACCTCCAGGGTTTTGATAGTTTCTCAGCTGCATGTTTAAAGTGGTTGTAATTAAAAAAAAAAAATGCTCCTGTCCCTTTTAAGACAGGAGATATATCACAGTGCTTCTGCCGTGTCAATTGTCCCTTTCCATGTTGCACAATACCTGGTTAATTGGTTAATCCTGCCTGTTCCTGTGTGTGCTGACCACGCTTATCGTGGTTGCTGATCCCTGATAGCGTGGTCAGATTACGTGTCTTTGTCATCCTGCTCTCTCCTTGGCATCTCTACATATCCCCCTCTCCTCCTCCCTCTCTCCCTGTCATTTCCGTAGTCTGTGTGAGCAGATCTCCTCCCCGCCCGTCCCCTCTCCTCTTGCTTGCTTTGAGTATTCTGCTTGCAGCTGCTCCTTAATTTTTGGTAAAGTAACATCTTTTATATACTTTTATCCTCTCTGTTTCAGGAACATATTGAGTAGAGTGTGTGTGTGTATTATTATTTTTTTATATGATTAGGTTAATTATCTTCAGCCCAGGGCTGCTGTGTGGTCACATGTCCTCCTTCTGCTAGCTTGTATACATCAGAGGGGAATCTCAGCCCCTCCCACTGTAGTCCTTAGATCGAGAAAGAGAGAACAGAGAGAGGACATGTGACCACACAGCAGAGCTGGGCAAAGATGGTTTTTAGCTTTATAATTAAAAAAAAAACACACGCACTGTATTTAATATGTTCCTAAAACCGAAAGGATAAAATAATATAACAGATTTGACTTTACAACCACTTTAATACTCACGCTTACTCTGCTCCTAGCCTGCAGATAGCACCAGCATCCTTTGAAAAAAATGGGAGTGAGGCCCGTTTGTCATTCAGGAGCTCAGAATGGTACTGTAGGCCAGATGCATGCAAATGTCAAGTCATATGATGTCCTCTTTTAGTACAGACAGCCCTTCTGTGACACTGGCATTTCATAGTTCTTTGTTTCTGTGCACTTGTCTACAACTACAGTCATAGCGAAACTATACTTTCAGCAGTTTAATGATTGGATGCCAAAAACTACTCAGAAGCTGTTCTCCTTCCTGCTACCACACACCCAGAATTCCTAAATTAAACAAAAAAAATAACAAGTAACAAAAAAGCATGTAAACACCCAGGGGCTAACTCCTCAAAAGTTTATTTGATACGAAAATATCAAAAATACACAGCGTCACAAATCCAGAGTCCCTCACAATACCAACCAATCACCTACAACCCGTAGACCTCCCAAACAAAGAATACCTCAATCCCTCCCTCTAAATTTTATAAGGTGGTCCTCCCAAAAGGAGCTGGGGCATGTACTACCCCTAGAAAATCCCCCCCAAATTCTCCTGCCACAAGTCATCTACACGCTAATGGGGATCAGATGAATGACCTACAGGGACCGTTGGTCTTGATGGCACTCCACCTTAAAACCACAATGGATGAATGGAGTTCACATAACTAGCCCAACAAATCCCAAGTGGTCCGCCACAGAATGCCGAACCTAATAAGGGGCATAGGCTATAACAACACTTCTATATTGCATGCAGCAGAGGCTGCTAAAGCACTATTCTTAAAGCGGAGCACCACCCTATTTTAATACTTTAGCTTAATCATATTGCAGCCTCGAATGAAGTTAGAAACGGAACATATATTTCTTTTTTTTTTTTTTTTCTTTTTTAGAGTACCTGAGTTATCTTCATCTGTCACACTGCTTCCTGTCTGTGTATTCTGCGGGCAGTGCATCATTTCCTTTTCCCGCACTGTCTCCTTGGAGCTTTTGTCATTGCTCCCAGGAGTCATTGCGCAGGCTTTGCTGCGAGTTATCGCGGGATTTTCTAAAGCGGAAGTGACGCGTTTACTTTGTTGCCATCACAACGGGGCGGTGACTTTCGACGTCGCCGCCTGTTGTGATGGCTACCCGGAAGTTGACATCCCTGCTCGCCGTAAAGACTGAGCATGCGCGGGAACGAGCGGTGAATGCTGGGAGATGACCATTCACCGCAACAAGGAAATGAGTGCTTGTGGGCTTCACATGCCCACAAGCAAAATGGAAACCTCGTTACACATTATATAACTTTATAATTTCATATGTAACCTGGGTGATGCCAACAGGGCTGATTTTGTCTGATTTCAGCGGGAATTGGCAGTCTTCAGCGTTGGACAAAGTACAACAGAGCTGATAGGTTGCTAAAGAAGCCAGAGATGGTAAAGATCAAAAGCAATACATTAGTCTTCCAAATGTAGACTACTTCTTTAAGCCTAGACCGGCACGATTTCATACCCACATGTCAGTCCGAATTCGGGGGGGGGGGGCCTGATTTCAGAGACATCTGTGCAGGTTCATGCACAGATGTCTATTGAAGTCGCCAAAAGTAGTACAGAAACTACTTTTGGGAATCGGTGCTGCGCCGCAAAGTCGGCGTCGTACTGATTTGGCATGCGCCATGTCAAATCGCATCAATGTGAACCTAGGCTCAATGTTGCATTTCGATATTGTTTACTGCAAGTCTAATTTCAGTTAAATTATTATTCTGATACTCTTCTACATGTTGATTATAGTAATTTTGACTACCAGTAAACATATTTCCAGAGGAAAATACTGTGGAAACAGATGCATCTGGCAAGCATTTTTGTAATAAAAATTAGCAATGCTTTACCCATTGTTTGACAAATTTTCTTCCTTCTATCCATCTGATCAGATTTTCACAATGTTTATCATTGTGGAAAAATAATTATTGAAAAAAGAGCTTCTCCATTTTCTGTGAGAATCTGCTGACAATATTTTTCCACTTCCTTTAAGCACCTTCTTGGATATATGGGTTGTTGTAAATTGGTATTAAGCCCTAAAAAAAAATAAAAAATTATTGTAGCTTGCCAGTTGGTGTGGTGGCTGCAATTTTGTTTTCGTTTTCTTTTTAGGCTTTTTTTTTACTTATCCGGTGATCCAACCAGTAAGTCTGTTATGTTATAACTGCATTTCACAGACAAAGCTGTCCAGCAAAGGTGGCAGTTGAGAACTTGTTTACTCTTGCAGTTGAAGGGGGGAAAAATAGGCGGTTGAGCCGCATTTTTAATAAACACCCTAGAATTCGCTCATTACATCAAAAGCAGTATATAATACAAACAGCGGAAGGAATAAAAGCTTTCTAATGCGTTTTACACTAAATTGGTGCTTAATCATAGTTATGATTCAGAGCTAGTTTAGCATGAAATGCATAGGTCAACTTTTATTCCCTCCGCTGTTTGTATTATGTACTGCTTTTGATTTTATGGATGAATTTGAATAAGGCCCCTTTCGGATCCGTGCAGATCCGCCCCGTGAAGCTCCGCTTGCTCAGCGGGGATCGCTCCATTGATCCCCGCTGAGCCGGCGGATGACTGGGCGGTCCCCGCACACTGTGCAGGGACCGCCCTGTCAGAGCGCCACTCTCCCCTATGGGGAATCGGATGACGACGGACCGTAGAGTCCGTTGTCATCCGATCCGCTCCGCCGACGGAAGGAAAAATAGGGTTTTCCTCCGTCACACTTTGGCGGAGCGGATGTCAGCGGACATGTCTCCGCTGACATCCGTGCCTCCATAGGGCTACATGGAGGATCCGTTTCGGGTCCGCCTAAAAAACTGACAGGCGGACCTGAACGGACCTCCGTGTAAAAGAGCCCTAAGGGGGATTCCAGTAGTGTGGCTAGCCGGACTTTTCTTCTAATATAGGAACAATGTGCTTTGCCAGGGAAATACTCCTGGCAAGGTACCCTTCATGTTCATACCATGTGGCCTGCCCTAGATTATTTCAGAAAGTGGGGGGCACATGCCACCTGACCTGGTATGGTATGCTGTTTTTTTGTGGGGTCCCCCATTTACATCTCTGAGACCCTCATCCAGGATAAGAGTCTGGTATAGTTGAGTGAAATCCCTGGCTGCTCTGTTTGCAATATAGAAAAAACGCATTTCACTCGAGCTTACTCGTAAGCTCAAGTGACTCGAGTGAAACGCGTCAACATATCTGTTATACCTTGTGTAATTGTCTGGCTGGATTTCAATAAATATCTTCAAAAAAACGTTGACTACGTCTGTGATGTGCCACCATTTCCTGTTGCATCCACGGTGGCGAGCCGAGGTGAGCACCCATCTGTTTCACTGATTTGCCTGAGCGGTGTGCTACATGTGTTACATGTGTGTGGATTTTTATGCTCTGTTTGCAAACAGAACCGAGTGGCTTGGAGCTGTTGAGCTGCTCAGTAGATTCTATACATCACAAAGATGTGTCACTTCATGGTCAGGTTAAGGACATCCTCCTGGCATGTTATTTAAAGTGTAAGTAAACCCTCCTATCATTTTCAGGCAAGGAAGCTGCCATCTTGGCCACTGTTTAATCTTTAACTGCCATGATGCTGCACATGTGATCAGTTATGACACCGGCCATTGGATGGTTTGACAGTTTGGTTGAGAGCACAACGAATGTGACAGTTGGTCGGGAATGTAACTGCTTTTTGAAACTGTTAAATCGATGGGTTTACTTCCGCTTTAACACACCTTTTTCATTGTTACTGGTTTATTTTAGGCATTACTGAAATTGCTGCTCTCTGCCAAACGGAATTTTAACACATTTTTGTTGTACTTTTTTTTAACATTCCACTCTCATTGAGTTCTATGGGGTTTGGTTTTGGCATCGAAACTTTAGTGACATTCACTTAACCTGTCTCAAACCGAACCAGATACGCTTGGCTCGTCACTAACAGGCATCTAGACTTGCTATTCAACATGAGCAGCTATTTTAGTTTGCTGTAAATTACATTATCAATGTATTGCAGGCCTCGACAAACCCCGGGCGCCAGGTCGCCATTGCGACTAGAATTAGCGACCTGGCGCCTGGGGCAGCACAGCTGGGGTATCCTGTGTCTCCGTGCCCCTCCGCGCCGCGGGATCGCGTCGGGTCGCGCCGGCCGGTAATTGAGGCCGCGGCTTTGCGGCCTTCTGCAGGCCTATGCTTCCTTCTGTGGTCTAGCACCATCTTGTGGTGGCCGTTGGTATTGCAACCAGCAATGCTAATGGAGTTTCCCTGTCTGTTTTCCCTGCCATCTCCTTCCCTCTAATTAGAACCCCCAAACATTATATATATTTTTTATTCTAACACCCTAGAGAATAAAATGGCGGTCGTTGCAATACTTTCTATCACACCGTATTTGCGCAGCGGTCTTACAAGCGCACTTTTTTGGGAAAAAATAAAAAAATAAAACAGTAAAGTTAGCCCAGTTTTTTTTATATTGTGAAAGATAATGTTACGCTGAGTAAATTGATACCCAACATGTCACGCTTCAAAATTGCGTCCGCTCGTGGAATGGGCGACTAACTTTTACCCTTTAAAATCTCCATAGGCGACGTTTAAAAAATTCTACAGGTTGCATGTTTTGAGTTACAGAGGAGGTCTAGGGCTAGAATTATTGCTCTCGCTCTGACGATCGCGGCGATACCTCACATGTGTGGTTTTAACACCATTTTTATATGCGGGCGCTGCTTACGTATGCGTTCGCTTCTGTGCGTGAGCTTGTCGGGACGGGGCGCTTTAAAAAAAATATATATATATCTTCTTATTTATTTTACTTTATTTTATTGATTTTAAAACAGTTTTAAAAAATAAATAAATAAATTGTGTCACTTTTATTCCTATTACAAGGAATGTAAACATCCATGTATGTAAATGTAAACATATATAAATATAATATCAAAAAGACCTCAGATCTCATATTTGGACTTGAATGCAATAAAAAAAAAAAAAAAAAAAAATGTCCCTTTTTAAGACGTATGGGCGGAAGTGACATTTTGACGTCGCTTCTGCCCTGCAGTGATATGGAGACGGGTGGGGGCCATCTTCCCCTTACTCGTCTCCATACACAGCAAGGGAGCAGACCCGATCGCCTCCGCCACTGCCGACGGCTCCGGTAAGTGGCAGAGGGTACTGGAGAGTGGCGGGAGGGGGAAGGGCCCTCTCCGGTTGCTGATAAAAGTGATCTCGCGGCGTATCCGCCGCCGAGACCAATTTTTATCTTGTAGCGGATCGCCCGCTGAAGAAGAGGATACCGGGGTTATGGTAGCTAGCTGCTACCATAACAATGGTATTCCTCTTCAAACAGAGGACGTAAAACTGCGGCGGCGGGCCGGAAGTGGTTAAAGGAGAAGTATGGGAATTCGTGTTTTTTTTTTTTTTTGTTTTTTTTTTTCATATTCATACTTACCTAGGTGGATGCAGCATCGGTCCCCCGGCGTCTCTGCACTGAGAACTGAAACCATCGAACACCGCCGATGGCTCGGTTCTCACAGATCCCTGAGCAGAGAGCTGCTGACTGTCAGTCAGCAGCTCTCCTGCTCTGCTCCTCCACACTCATTGGAGTGCTGAGCTGTGGAGGGGCGGGGAGCGGCCGTCTCATTGGCTCACTGAGGCTGCCATCAGTCCAGGCACTAGGTCCAGACTCCCAGAGTCGGGATGACGCGGTGCACTGATATTGGTGACGTCAGTGGAGAGCGGACGTCAGACCGCTCTCTGCTGAAAACGGGTCACAGGAGTGCAAAACTAATTGCACTCCGGTGACCCAGAGGAGAAGCTCAGCCATATGAGCTCAGGCTGGACTTCTCCTTTTAACCACTTGCCGACCGCGCCATAGCCGAAAGACGGCTACAGCGCGGTCGAGTTATTCTGGGAGGGCATCCATGGACGTCCTCCCAGAATCTTGCTCCCGGAAATATCCGGGACCGCCGGGTCCGGAAGACCCGGCGCATCACGGATCGCGGCCGTTTACCACGTGATCACTCCGTCAAATGACGGAGCGATCACTTGTAAACAAACCGGCGTCATGTGATGAGGCCGGTTTCCTCTCTCCCCTCTGTGTACCGATCGGTACATTGTGAGAGGAGAGGGGAGAGAGCGGATGGCAGCAGCGCTGTGGGCTGGATCTGTATTGCCCACAGCGCTGCTCTGTGACAATTGAAGTCACAGATCCATCCATCCCTGCGCAGCCATCCATGCCCATACTCTGCACTACCCTGCCCATACTCTGCACTACCCGGCCCATACTCTGCACTACCCGGCCCATACTCTGCACTACCCGGCCCATACTCTGCACTACCCGGCCCATACTCTGCACTACCCGGCCCATACTCTGCACTACCCGGCCCATACTCTGCACTACCCGGCCCATACTCTGCACTACCCGGCCCATACTCTGCACTTCCCGGCCCATACTCTGCACTTCCCGGCCCATACTCTGCACTACCCGGCCATACCCAGCCATACTCGGCCATGCTTAACTTTGTGTTGAAAAAAAGGCGTTTTAACCACTTCCCGCCCACCGGCTGTCATATGACATCCTTGAATTTGTGCGGGGATATCTGAATGATGCTTGCAGCTACAGGCATCATTCAGATATCGGATTTTTCAGCCAGCGATTCCCTACATCATAAGAACAATCATAGTGGCTGTTCCACCGCTTGATCGTTCTTACAGGAGGCGAGAAGGGACGCCCCCCTCCTGCTGCCCTCCGGTGCTCCTACCGACTCACCGGTACGATCAAAGCCAGGATCGTTTTTTTTTTTTTTTTTTTTTTTTTTTTTCAGGCTTCCCAGCCTAGAGATGAGATGTGGGGTCTTATTGACCGCATATCTCACTGTAAAGAGGACCTGTCATGCCATATTCCTATTACAAGGGATGTTTACATTCCTTGTAATAGGAATAAAAGTGGTCAAAATTTTTTGGAAGAATTGTGGGAAAAAATTACAACTTCAAAAAACTCACTGTGCCTCTTTCTAAATACCTTGGAATGTCTTCTTTCCGAAAAGGGGTAATTTGGGGGGTATTTGTACTTTTCTGGCATGTTAGGGTCTCAATAAACAAGATAGGCCGTCAGTACTTCAGGTGTGATCAGTTTTCAGATATTGGCACCATAGCTTGTGGACTCTAGAACTTTCATAAAGACCAAATAATATACACCAATTTGTACTTATTTTTTACCAAAGATATGTAGCAGTATAAATTTTTGTCAAAATTTATGAAGAAAAAGTACAAATTTGCTAAATTTTATAACTGAAACCAAGAAAAATTCATTTTTTTTTTTACAGAATTTTCAGTATTTTTTCTTTTATAGCACAAAAAATAAAAAACCTAATGGCGATTAAATACCACCAAAAGAAAGCTCTATTTGTGTGAAAAAAGGACAAAAATTTCATATGGGTACAGTGTTGTATGACTGAGTAATTGTCGTTCAAATTGTGAGAGCACCGAAAGCTGAAAATTGGTCTGGTTAGGAAGGGGGTTTAAGTGCCCAGTGGTCAAGTGGTTAATACAATTTAAGATTATTACCAATAAGATACTTTTAGGAGTCCAGTTCTATTCTTCCACTTTCCTCAACTTATGGTAACCAGTCACTTGCTGTTTTGCTAATAGTGGTCACTGAAACAGGAAGTAACATGAATTTTCCAGAGACACTGAGTGCATTTTCACTTGTGTATTTTTTTAGCAGTTTTCCTGCAGTTCAAGTATCAAAGTAGATGTCCAGTCAAAAACTAAAGATTACCCTCTTGCCAATTGTGCACTGTATATTTACTTCTAAAGTGAGGGCTGGCTGCGCAAAATCACATATAATAATATATAACACACACGTGCTTTTGTATTTCCGGGGAGGGGTCGCATGCACGCCCACCCGGCTGTGCTGTCACTGGCTCCAGCACATGCCGCTCTCCGGTTCCCGACCAAGGATTTATGGTTTGGTGGAGCGAGTGACAAGAGAGAGCTTTGTATATGTAGAGAACACAAAGCTCTCTACTGACAGCAGCTATGTTCTGGATTTTGTTTCCCTGCAAAGCGGGGTATAAAATCCGGCACATCCCTTCATTAAAATACCACACGGTAAACACTTTACACACAGGCACACATTTTAACCATTTGATTGCCCCAGATGTTAACCCCTTCCCGGCCAGTCATTAGTACAATGTCAGTGTATATTATTAGCACTAATCACTGTATTGGTGTCACTGGAGATGTCAGTGGCAGTTAACCAATTCCCACAAAGTGTCAGCGCCAGATTTCCTGCCGCACTATTGCAGTCCCGCTATAAGTCGCTGCTCACCGCCATTACTAGTATAAAAAAAAAATCCAAGTATATATCCAATAGTTTGTAGATGCTAGAACGTTCACGCAAACCAAAGACATGTAACAATACTTTTTGGCCTAAATGTATGAAGAAATTTGATTTTTTTTTCTTCATTGTATATATTTTATAACAGAAAGTAAAAAATATTGTTGTTTTTTTTTTTTTTTTTTGTTTTTTTCAAAATTGATGTATCTTTATCGTTTATAGCGCAAAAAATGGAAAAACCCAGTGAGGATCAAATACCACCAAAAGAAGGGTCTATTTGTGTGAAAAAAATTATAAAAATTGCGCTTGAGTACAGCGTTGCATGACCAGTTTAAAGTGGTTGTAAACCCACTTATGTAACTTGCACCTACAGGTAAGCCTAGATTAAGGCTTACCTGTAGGTGCAAGAAATATCTTCTAAACCTACATGGTTTAGGAGATATTTGCAAAAAAATACATGCACCGATGTCTACGGCGCATGCGTGCCGTAGACAACGGTGCATTCAGTCAGAATCCCCATTCACAAATCCGAATTTGATGGCTCCCGCGTGCATGCGCGGAGTGATGTCTTCGCCGCTCCGGCCAATCACAGTGCCGGAGCGGCACTGTGATTGGCCGGAACGGTGATACCCGGAAGTAACCTTCCAGGTATCTGTGGAGTGATGGCTGCGGCTGGAGGGGGAGACGAGGACGGCTCCGGGGGCCCCGATCTAAGGTAAGTGATGCATAATGAGCTAGTATGCTAGTCATACTAGCTCATTATGACTTTGTCTTGCAGGTGTTTTTTTTTTTCTTTTTTTTTTTTTAACGGGTTTACAACCACTTTAAGTAGAGCAGTGCCCAATAGCAAAAAATGGCCTGTTCATAAAAGGGGTAAAATCTTCTGGAGGGCAAGTGGTTATACTAACCTATTCCCTGGACACTCCGGTCCGGTCATGTGATCTCCCCAGGGGCCGACATCAGTGAAGAGGAGATATCACCGGCAACTACTGCAATGCCTATGCGGTGATGTCATCCAAAGGCTTACTATCCATTGTCGGCTGTCCCTCCACACTATTACACATCTTTCCTCTACAGCAGTGTTTCTCAACTCCAGTCCTCAAGGCGCCCCAACAGGTTATGTTTTCAGGCTCTCCATTGTTTTGCACAGGTTATTTGATCAGTTTAACTGCTTTAGTAATTCCCACAGCTGTTTCATCTGAGGGAAATCCTGAAAACATGACCTGTTGGGGCGCCTTGAGGACTGAAGTTGAGAAACACTGCTCCACAGGGTAGATCGTATAGGGCTTAGAATGGGGGCGGGAGCAGGCTTAAGTTTTTGACTGGACTTGTGCTTTAATTTGGCATTAAAATCACAAAAACATGTCTGACAAAAGGTGGCCACTGGTCTTGTAGCGCTAAGCGATTATTTTGACAGAATAAAAACATCCATAATTATATACAGAATAAACATGGCAAGCACACACACCCATGCAGATGAATTGAGCCTGCCTACAGAACTCAGTTGATCTTCAGGGCAAAATTATTCTTGAACATTTTTGTTCAGATTGAGATATTTTTTTTATTTTTTTCAGTAAGCATTTAAGAGTTTAAAATGTTTTAAGCCTAAAATAGTTTGTTTTTCCTCTTTTAAATTCCTACTACTTTTTTAAAACCTTGTTGTCTTCAAACCTTACGTAATAATGGTGTTTTTGCCTGAGTGCACACCGCCTGCATTATTTTATGCTTAAAACAGACTTTCAGTTCCACTTCTTTCTTGGCCGTTGGGTTAAAATAAGAATCTATGCCTTCTCTCAAGTCATGCATAACATATAAAGGCAATGATTGGTATATCCTGTTATGTGGTCTTTTACACATAAATTTTTAGAGTATATGTAAACTCTAATGCCGCGTACACACGGCCGTTTTTAATGTCATTGAAAAAAACGAAGTTTTTCTCGACGTGATTCTTCTCAAGCCTGCCTTGCCTACACACTATTGTGAAAAAAATGCTCGAGTAAAGCGCGGTGACGTACAACACGTTCAAAAAACACGTACGACGGCACTATAAAGGGGAAGTTCCATTCGAATGGCGCCACCCTTTGGGACGCTTTTGCTTATCCTCGTGTTAATAAAGTTTGGTGAGAGATGATTCGCGCTTTTCAGTCTTCGTGCTTTTCAGTCTGTTACAGCGTGACGGATGTGCTATCTCCATTACAAACGCTAGTTTTACCAGAACGAGCGCTCCCGCCTCATACTTAATTCTGAGCTTGCGCGTTTTTTTTCCCCTTGTAAAAGCATACACACGCGCAGTTTTCACGACGTTAAAAAGAACGACGTGAAAAAATAGAGCAGGTTCTGATTTTTTTCAGCCCATTTTCCATGTTGTTAAAAATGCTCTGGAGCCTACACAGGATCGTTTTTAATGACCAATTTAAAAAAATGGCATTTTTCACGTCATGAAAAACGGTCGTGTGTACGCAGCATTACAATGAACTTTGCTCATTTTGCTCCCAATGGGTCTCGTAAAGTAGTTGATTTTTTTTTTTATAAAAATAACAAACATGCCTAATTGTACTTGCTCTGTGCAATGGTTTTGCACAGAGCAGCCCTGATCCTCTTTGTCTTGGGTCCCCCGCTGGTGCTTCAGGCCCCTCCTCTTCATCAGGTGTCCCCATGGAAAGCCACTTTTCCGGGGGGCTACGGGTGTGGGCTCGCTCCCAAGTCTCGCTGCTGCATCCATTGACACGGGCAGCTGGACTCCGCCCTGCCTCCCGCTCCATTGTCACAAGATTTGATTGACAGCAGCAGGAGCCAACGGCCGGGGTTTATATAAAACCTTTATCCCCCCTAAAAAAACATGTTGCTGTAACTCCTTTAAAAATTGCGAGCTGGAGTTTGGCTTTAACTTGTTTAGTGTATCTAAAGCAGGGGCGGATCCAGAGTCTTTTCTCGGGAGGGGCACTGCCAAAAAATGATTTTTTTGTGGGAAATTTATCGGGGAAATGGTTGGTGTCGGCGCTTCAATCATCCCGGCACCATGGTTGTTATGGTGTCAGGATGATTGAAGCACATTATTTCTATTATTACATTGTAATATGAAATTAAATAGTTCAATGCAGAATCAGTGGGAGCCCCGAGTGTGTCACTTGCTACCGTTGCCTGCAATTAGTGGGGCCCTGAGCGTGTCACTTGCCACACGTTGTGGATTGTCACTTGCCACGTCACCTGATACATCTTGTGGATTGTCACTTGCCACACCTTGTGGATTGTCACTTCCTACATCACCTGCCACACCTTGTGGATTCTCACTTGCCACGTCACCTGCCACACCTTGCTGATTGTCACTTGCCTGCCACCAGATGCAGATTGTCATTTGCCACGTCACCTGACACAATTTGCGGATTGTCACTTGCCACGTCGCCTGCCACACCTTGCGGATTGTCACTAACTTGCCTGCTAAGGTGTAGTTTTGGTTGTCTCTTGCTGTGTCCCAGACTCCCAGAGTCAGGCAGCAGAGAGATAATGTAATCTCTCTGCTGCCTGCACAGTGAGGGCGGAAGTCACTGCCGGAATGCAGGGCAGGCACGGGCGGTGAGAGATGATCTCATCTCTCTGCTCCCCCGCTCCCAGCTAGCTGATTGGCCAGCTGCCACACTGAGCCTGCTCTCTCACTCTCACCTGCGCTGCCAACACACTGAGCAGCACGGTCTGCCCACGAACCGCGCCGCCCCCGACAACAAATCACGCCGCAAGCGGAGCCGCCCGCCTTCTTACCCGTCTGTGGAGCCGCACGCTATTGCACCTGCCCGCAGAGCGGCCTGACGTGACTCACTGACGTCACTCGTTGCTAGACGCCAAGCGGCCCAGGCGTTAGCAGCGAGTGCAGGGAAGAGGCTCCACCCACCTCCTCCTCCGCTCCTGGTATCGTGTCAGTGCGCCACGTAACTACATTAGACGAGTCTCTCTCTCTGCGCCGCTGATCGGCTGATGTGAGAAACTGAGAGAGAGACTCAGAGAGGCAGCGGCAGCCGCAGAACAAGTACTGTATATACTCGAGTATAAGCCGACCCGAATATAAGCCGAGGCACCTAATTTTACCCCAAAAAACTGGGAAAACGTATTGACTCAAGTATAAGCCTAGGGTGTCCTAGGCTTATACTTGCCTCACTTTGCCTCACTGTGCCCATGACTAGACTGATGTTTAACATGGAAGTCTATGGAAGGAATGCCCGGCTTTGAAAAATCGGTTCTTACAGACACCAAACTTTTCAAAACTTATAGAGGAGACATGGGGCTACATGTGTGCCAAGTTTGGGGTCCAGAGGACCTACGACCGGCCGGTACCGGGTCCGCAAAATCACTGGAGAAATGACCGTTTAACATTGGAGTCTATGGAAGGGGTGCCCGGATTTAAAAAAATCAGTGCTCCACGGCCGTAGGTCCCCCAGACACCAAACTTTGCACACTTGTAGAAGAGACATTGGGCTACATATGTGCCAAGTTTGGGGTCCAGGGGTCCTACGGCCGGCCAGTACCGGGTCCCAAAATTTCGGGAGATCAGGCGCAAAAAAAAAAACAACCACAGAGCAAGCAAGTGAGTGTGACAGATGGTCTCGGGGGGGGGCAATTGCCCTGTTGCCCCCCCCCTGGATCCGCCACTGATCTAAAGCTGGGTACACACTGAGTTTTTTTTTTTTCTGTTTTTTCGTTCAACCATTGGGCTGAATAAATTAAATGTCACAGATTCCTGCATCCACACAAGTGATATAGATGCAGGAATCTCCCCTGCTGTTCTATTGTATTCTGACAGCGGGACTCCTCCCCTATCAGAATACACTGACAGCGCTGGCTGATCGAATGCCGGTTTTCTAGCAGGACAGTTTGACAGAAGCCATTCTAACGATTGCCATCAAAAACAGAGAGGGCTATACACATATCGAGATTTGATCGGTTCCTGCTAAAATCGGCCTAATTTCAATACGTGAACCCAGCTTTGTCCTGCTAGTACATCTAACAACCCACATCTTAGGCCTGGTATGCTACATTTTTGTTCTGGGATTTGGATACACTTTATTGGATAACATGTTTGTGGGATATCTACTTCTATTTTTAAAGAGTGATCGTTATATGTGTCCCGTGTGCTGGTGACTGCTGTATTGATTGAAATTTCAGTCCTCTGCCCCCAGATACCCCTGCAGCTTTGATCTTCTGGTTCTGCAGGGGTAATACAAGCAGTTGTACCTGTTACATTGCTCATCACTATGCCCATCCTGTCTGCCCCCCTCCTCTATTCTTAGAAGCTGTAATACTGGTTCCCACAATGAAAAGCTCTCTATGAATGGAGGAATGAATGAATGAAAGATCTACCTCCTCCATACACTTGTAGCTGTTCGTATTAACTTTCATAGCACCAGAAGATCACAGATGTGGGGGTTATCCAAGGAAGATTTCAATTAAGGTACACTTTCCATTCATGATAGGCAGAGTGATCAGAGTGACAAAGCGATGATCTCATGAGTGTGCTACTTCTCCTTCCACTGTCCAGTCACAGGCTGGGGAAAGGGAAAAAAACGTAGTTGTGTTCTTTATCTGCAGGTGAGAAAGATCAGATCTCCTGCCCTGCCAGACAGGTGCTGAGTAAATTTCATGACTGAATGAATAGAAAATACTTTACAACAGGGGGTGCTGAACCTGTGGCCCTCAGAGCCCTTTGATGTGGTCCTCGACCTCAAACCAGGGAAGCGCACTTCTATTTTAACCTGCGGGTTTGTTGTGCTTTCTGAAATTGCGCCACACCCTCAAGATATATAAAAAGTCTATGGCAAACAGCAGCTAACTCACAGGAAAGGTACAAGGTTCCTTCCACCTGTTCATACTTCACTACAGGACATCCAATTCAGCAGGAGGAACTGCATCTTATGACAGGGGCGCAAACATTTGAGCAATGCCAATTGGTCAAATACTTACAGCGGCTAAGGGGGAAATATGCCTGTGTTCTGCCGAGCTGGTTCCGCCTATCGATATGGTTCCGAGCTCGACTGCGCAGGCGCAATCCGAGGCGACTGAATTCTCTGAGCGTGAACAGCTGTTCGGCAGCTGTAGACACGCTCGCTCCCGATGCTAGGGGGACCAGCTGGACAAGAAAGCGGCGGGGCGGAGACTGGGACACGCCGCTCTATAGGGCAGCATTAAACAAGTTGATGGCCGGGTTACACGCCACTCTGTACATCAAGGGGCGGATGAGTGAGTGTGCGCTCCCTGCAATGCTAGACGGCAAGCGTAGAGATTTATATGTACAACACTTGCGCCCACTCAGGAACATCAACTTGTTTAATGCCGCCCTAGAGAGCGGCGTGTCCCAGTCTCTGCCCCCGCCGCTTTCTGCGCGGCGTGTATCCTCGGGAGCGAGCGCGTCTACAGCTGACGAACAGCTGTAGATGTTTGTAGATTGCCGTGTGTTCCGAGTGCGCAGTCGAGCTCGGAACCATATCAATAGGGGAACTAGGTCGACAAGACACCGGCTCTTCAACACATGAGCTGCTGCAAAGGTAGGCATATTCCATTCTATTTTAATTGAGTTCTATTAAGGCCCCTTTCACACTTATACGACTTGTCCCACGATTTGTGATGGCAAAGTAGCATGACAAGTCATTTCCCATGATTTCCAATGACAACCATTCGTATTAGTACGACTTCAAGTAGTTCCGACTTCAAAGTAGTCCCTGCACTACTTTGGTCCGATTTTGATGCCACTTACACAGGCATTCCCTGAAATCGTGGCAAAATTGTGTCCGCGAATCGCAGAGAAGTCGCAGTAGTGTGAAAGGGGCCTAAGTAAAAGAGTGATCCTGTGGTGCTAGGTTCCCTTTAACCTCTTGATCTCCAGGGCATTATTATATTTTTCACACCATGTTTAAATCAGCATTTTATTCTAGAAAATTACCTAAAACATTAAATATTTTCTGAAAGCAGAGGCCTTGAAGAATAAAATAGCGGTAGCTGCAATTTTGTTTTACACCACATGACATTTACACAGAAAAAAATGCACTAAATTGAATTTTAGTGCACATAAACATAATCTAATACTAATTTTTGCTCAAATCTAAAAGATGTTGTCGAGTAAATAAGATACCAACTATGTCAAAACTCAAAGTTGCACATGCCCGCTAAATGGCGACAAACTATGGTACTTTATAGGTTATCAGCTTAGAGTTGACTATGAATTATGGCTAACACTCATTTTTTTTGTTGATGTTCTTATTTTAGTGTTGGGTAGATGTTTCCATTTTTCATAATAAGTACATTATATTTTTCACATACTGTCTGGGGTCGCTTTATACCTACTTTTTCCCTGGGGCTTTCCCCCTTTTTCTTCTCATTGCTATGTATGGTATGCTGACAGATTACTAACTATGGAATAACAGATGACTAACTTACCTCTCAGCGTTTTAATGCCCATTGTGACACCTCTATAGGGGGAGGGTCGGTGACAACCTGCACTCACAGTAGGTCCTCATTCCTTTTTGACATCTTGTAGCAGAGAGGACATATTGCAGGGGACATTCCAGAGTGAAGGTTTTTTAGCACCGATCATATTGGTGTCAAAGCCTCCCAAAAAGTGTCACTTACTGTGTAGGGTCAGATTTGTCCGCCGTAATGTCGCAGTTCCACTAAAGATCGCAGCCATTACCAGTAAAAAAGATAAACAAATAAATAAGTCCCTAAATCTACCCTGTAGTTTGCAGACGCTATAACTTTTGCGCAAACTAATCAATATACGTTTATTGGGATTTTTTTTTTTTTTTTTTTACCAAAAATATATGTAGCAGAATACATATTGGCCTAAATTGATGAAGATGTTATTTTTGAATTTTTTTTTACATTTGTTTTTTTTGGCTATGTATTATAGCACTAAGTAAAAAAAATATTTGTTTTTGTTCTTTTTCAAAATTGTTGGCCTTTTTTTGTTTATAGCGCAAAAAATTAAAACTGGAGAGGTGATCAATTACCACCAAAAGAAAGCTCTATTTGTGGGGAAAAAAAAGGACATCAATTATTTTTTTGGGTACAGCGTCGCACGTCCGTGCAATTGCCAGTTAAAGCGACGCAGTGCCGTATCACAAAATGGCCTGGTCAGGATGTGGGTAAAACCTTCCGGGGCTGAAGTAATTAAAGGGGGACAAAAAAAAAAAAGTTAGGTCTGGGTTGGTCTTTACATTGTAATAAATTAGCTAAAAAAATGGCAGGCCCAAATATGTTAAGGTTGTCAACGATCTAAGCTTACATTTCTTTTTTTTTAGATATTGTATGTTTAAAATTCCATTGAAGCTACATGTGGAGTGCTGGGTGGAACAAATCCTTAAATCACTTTTAAACAAATGTTGATGTACGATCTATCTTAAGAATAAGAGCCATCTTTCTTTGTATAAATACAAGATATGAGTCATGGGCTTTAAATAATGGCAGCTTTGTCCCCGATTCCAAGTGTTTAAAAATATCTCTAGAGATTTATTACTGAAACACATATGATTCTTAAGATAGCCTGTCCTATACTGTTACCCTGAGATGTACATCTCCCAGCAGGAATGCGTATATTTAGTATACATTATTACTTCGCTATACAATATTACTTAAATGTATACATAGAGATATACATTATCCAAACTGGATTAGTTTAATATAAACAAATAAAATAAACATAGATAAAAAAAAGCTCTGTAATACTTACCTGTTCTGCACGTAAGGCTGTTTCAGGTTCTGGTCATGTGACCATATGCCTAGGCATTGATTATGTGATCTCAGCTAAGGAGGCTTAGTGAAATGAGGTTACGTTGAGTTCACATGGGCAGCAAAGGAGCAGTAAAAACAGGTGCTTGAGCCCTGGTTCACATTGGTGCGATTTGACATGTCAAATCGGAGGAAATTGCTGGCAATGGCACCGTCCTAATCGGTGCGACGCCGCACCGCACCGATTTCAAAAAGTAGTTTCTGTACTACTTTTTTGCGATTTCAGGTTGCGATTTCCATCGACATCTGTGCAGAAACCCGCACAGATATCTGTGAAATTGCCACTGAAACCGTGACTGACATGCGGGAGTGAAATTGTGCAAGTTCATTCCCGCAGCTCGGTGTGAACCTGGGCTTACTGTCTCCCAACCACTCATTTACAAAATAGCATGGTGGCTGCTAGGGTCCTTACACATTGCTGTCACTCACTTTGCGGTGCAGAAAACAAATTCGGCATGTTGCATTTGAAGTTAGTGGGACCGTGCCATAATAGCATGTCAACTGCTTGGCGGTGCAGTTTTGCAATGCAAAATCCCCCTTGGGATCAGAAAAAAGATTGCCTCTTGAACACCTGCGAAACGCTGCTCTACTGCCTCTGAAAAGTAAGTAAACTTTATGAAAGTGTGAGAAAGGGCAGAGGGGGCCGATCAGTGACTCTACCTGGACTCTGATTCACCCCTTCAGCTGAAATCAAGTGATCAATATGCCAACATCAGGTGTATTTATTGTTACTAAATGGGCAATGCATGGGACAGATGTGGCTACTAAGTAGTGAATGATCAGAGCCTCAAACAAGTTTCTGATTGGCCAAAGCACACAGCCTAAGATGACTATAATGATTAGCATGGCTATCTCTATTTATCTCCATTAGGATGTAAAAATGGCCAGACTAACATTTCCAAAACAATGATTACTAACCAACTGCAGTCTGATGATATACTTGGGGTCTCTCCATAAAAAAGGAGACAATCATATTTTGTATTGTACAATTAATCGCTACCAGTGTGTGGCAATCTTTAGACATTTACGGCGCAAAAAAATAAACCTACGTTTTTTTTTTTTTTTTTTTTTTTTTTTTTTTAAAGGAGTTGTAAAGGCAGAAGGTTTTTTATCTTAATGCATTCCATGCATTAAGATAAAAATCCTTCTGTGTGCAGCAGCCTCCCAGCACCCCCAAATACTTACCTGAGCCCCCTCTCTCTCCAGCGATGTCCACGTGTGTCTTATGCCGCGTACATGCGTTCGGAATTTCCGATGGAAAAAGTCAGACAAATTTTTTTCATCGGATATTCCGAGCGTATGTATGCCCCATCGGACTTTTTCCTTCAGAAATTCCGACGGACTTAGAAAGAGAACATGTTCTCTTTTTTTTCTCGATGGAAAAAATTTCTGTTGGAATTTCCGTTCGTCTGGATGCAATTCCGACGGACTAAAAATGCTCAGAATCAAGTCGACGCATGCTCGGAAGCATTGAACTTTAATTTTTCTCGTCTCGTCTCGTCGTAGTGTTGTACGTCACTGCGTTTTTGGCGGTCAGAATTTGGTGTGACAGTGTGTATGCAAGACAGCTTGAACGGAATTCCGTCGGAAAAACCCGTCGGAGTTTATTCCGATGGAAAATCTGACCGTGTGTACAAGGCATTAGTCGTTCGGGACTCTCCTGATTGGCTGAGACGCAGCAGCACCATTGGCTCCCGCAGCTGTCAGTCAGTTAGCCAATCAGAAGAGAGAGGGGCTGGGGCTCGTTGTCTGAATAGACACACGGAACTGTGACTCGGCTCCGGTGCCCCCATAGCAAGCTGCTTGCTGTGGGGGCACTCGACAGGAGGGAGGGGCCAGGAGCACCAAAGAGGGAACCCAAGAATAGGAGGATCTGGGCTGCTCTGTGCAAATCCACTGCAACAGAGCAGGTAAGTATAACACGTTTGTTATTTAAAAAAAAAAAAATAAGACTTTACAATCACTTGAAATCTCTTTGCATTATGACCTAATGCACACGGAGTTTAAAAAATGCTACTTTATACAGGTGTTCAGTTTTTTTTTTTTTTTATGCCTGTAAGGCCCCTTTTACACTGGCGGAGTCCGCCAGCAGATCGGCTCGCTTATTATTATTATTATTATTATTATTATTATTATTATTATTATACAGGATTTATATAGCGCCAACAGTTTGCGCAGCGCTTTACAACAACAGGGAAGATAGTACAGTCACAATACAATTCAATACAGAGGGATCAGAGGGCCCTGCTCGTTAGAGCTTACAGTCTAGAAAGCTTAGCAGCGTATCTCTCTGCTGATCCCCATTGAGCAGGTGGATGACAGGTCCATGTCCGCTCCACTGATGCAGAGTGGACAGGCACACAGACCGCTCTTCTCTATGGGCTGGCAGAAGGAAACGGACCCCCTATCCGTTTCCATCTAACTGTCATCTGATTCGCCAGACGGATAGGGAACAGATCCCCATCTGTCTGTTTTTAGTGGACAGGATCGGATCGGATTTTGGCGGGTGTCAATGGACACATGTCCGATGACATCCACCGCTCCATAAGGAGTAATGAATGGTCTGAAAGGGTTCACCTGAAAAACTGACAGGCAGACCCAATCGGTCCATCAGTGTGAAAGGGACCTATAAGCTCCTATGTCCCTGTTACCTATGTGACCATGCACACATAGGCATTTTCGGAAATATTTGAAAAGGAGTGATTACAGACAGAAAAAACCCCACCAAAGATGCATTCTGAGAAGAGGTTTTGATATGTGCGTAAATGCTGCTTATTTTCATAAGCCCGTGTGCATGAGTTAAGGTTGGCAAACTGAAGGTATGTACTTGACAGGCGACAACACTGCTGTTACTGGCCAAATTTGCAGGCAGAAAAGTTTTGAAACGGATTCACAATAAATGATTTGCTTAAGAAAACTATATGCAGTGAAGCATGATGCCAAACCTAATGAAAACTAGATTTCTCTTACCATCCATGGACTAACACGGTGTCTCTTTACACTTTACACGTGGGTTATGTCCCTGCTTGCAGGAGAAGACCTAGGTAGAATGTGAAATGTTATACATACATTCTAAAAGCCAGAGCTGAACAGCCCCACCCAGGGGGCGGTCCCTCCGGACATAACCCTCCCACTACAGTCAGCAGACTTCAGTTTTTTTTCTGCCTAGCAGAAGGAGAAGACGTGGCTCTCTCAGGAGCCAGTCTCCTGACCTATTTTTATTCCTTTTCTGGAATTCTTTTTTATTTTATTTTTGAGAATTTTCTATCAACTGTCGGCTGGGCAACAGGTTGAGTACAAGATATCCTCGTAGTCTTCCCTGTCCGACCATCGAGCGTGCTGATCCTCGCCTTGTGTGCGTGAGACTCAGTTCACGACAGGCCCCATGACTCCAGGGGTGGCCGGGTTTGCTTTCATGCTCCCACGGTCCTCTCAAGACTGAGCAGTTCCTGACTGACTGTATCTTTTGCGGTGGACCGGGCCGACAGCTACTCAGTACTGCACTGTGATAGTCCTGTCAGAAACACACCAGTGGGTCCCTCAGGGGACGGGTAAGTAGTCTCTCCTGCCTGCAGGTGAGTACATAAGGCTGTGTGTTTCTCTGTGGGGGATTTTCCGTGTCTCCCCCTGTATTTCATTGTCACTCTCTGTCACCATTGCTGGCGCTGTGCTGTGTGGGGTGCCTGGGGGTCACACTGTTATTGGAGGGGCTAATGCTGGTCTGCAGATATGCTTGGGGCCTTTTTTGTGTATTTTGGGGCCTGAGTGGCGCTGTGTGTGTGCTGTTTTTTTCACTTTTGCTGAGTCATGGCGGCCATCTTGCCGTGGATCGCCTCAGTGAAGTGCGGCGGCCATTTTCTTGTAGCCCGCGCGCTCTTCAGCACTAGTTTTGGCCTCTAGCGCTGCTGTAACAGCGCAAATCTCCTCACAATCTCCTCACAGCTCACCAGCGCTGACACAGCGCGGTACAGACAGCGGAACTGAGCGGTCCCTGGTCCGGTTTGGTGAGTCCCCTGGGCGCCCCCTCCTCAGTCAGCACAGCCTGTGGGTGGACTTTTTATCTGAGGAGTCTCAGAGGGGGGCAATATGGAGTCTCTGTCACCAGCTTCCCCTAAATGTCAGTGGACAACAGGCAGTGCTTCAGCACCTGCGGTCCCTAGGGACCAGTTGTGGGCAGTCCTGGAATCATTTCTGACCAGGATGGGAGCTGTGTGCAAGGGCAAGGGAGCAAAGAAGCGCCCTCTCCCCACTTTACTTCATGAGGGCAGTGCGCTGATTCAGATATGGGCCTAGCCACTACCGCTCAGGACCCTAGTTCTGAATGTATTGGATGGTTTTGAACAGGACATTCCTTATGAGGAAAACTCCAGTTCTGAGTCAGTAAATGACAGGGCGCTTGTTAGTGTACTCATGACTGCGGTGAGGGACACTCTCAAGCTAAAATGCTGCGGATGCAGAACCTCAGGCAGATACAGTCTCCTTTGGTTCTTTTAAGGCCAGGCCTTCTAAAGAGGTTTTTCCATATGTAACTTTCTTTGACCAGCTCATTGATAAGGTCTGGGAAAAGCCGCAGAAGGATTTTTTTATGGTCCCGCGGCGTTTGTATATCAGATACCCCTTGAAGATGCCCTAGTTAAAAAGTGGGCTTCTCCCCCAGGGTCGACCCTCCAGTCGCCCGGTTGAACAAGGCCATCACTCTCCCGATGGAGGGGACTCCTGCATTTGAGGACCCCACTGACAGGAGGTCAGAAGTGGTGAGCAGAGCCATGTTTGCCTTGTTGGGATCCGCCCTACGGCCTGTGGTAACGGCGACCCTTGTGTCTTAAACACTTACAGGTTGGGCAAAAATGTTGCACCTAGCTGTACAGGAGCATAATCTTCCTCCAGACACAGTTGCTTTGGCCCACCAACTGGTTCAGGGCCTGGTTTATGTGTGCGACGCCACGTTGGACGCGGCCCCTTTAATATCCAGGGCCTCTGTCTCGGCGGTGGTATTGCGTCGTCTTATCTGGTTGAAGTGCTGGTCTGCTGACCTAGCCTTAGGAAGCTCCTGACGGATCTACCATTTAAAGGTGGTAGACCTTTCGGTGCTGCTCTGGATGACATCGTCATGGATGTCATGGGAGGTAAAAGCACTCTTCTTCCTTAGACTAGCAAGGGTGAGGAGGCCCGCCGCAAACAGGGGCCTTCCTTTCCAGCAAAACGGGGTTTTTTCGTCAGTCAGTCCACGGGTAGGCCCTCTCAGACTGACGGCAGTGCGGCTGGTGGGCACAAGTGCCCCTGGGTGTGTAAGCCGAACAAGTGGCTCCCAAGCCCGCCTCCGCGTGAAGTCTTGCCTCCGCCCGACTCGGGTGGAGGGACGACTTCGCAGGTCACGAATCGGTGGTCCTCCCGAATCTCCGACTGGTGGGTGTGCGAGGTGGTCACCTCAGGATACAGGATAGTATTCCGATCCTGGCCCCCAGACAGATTCTTTCCCTCAAATCTTCCTCTCCTTCCTATCTGTCGGGCAGCCCTCTTGGGGGCTGTACAGGATTTGATCAGGTCCGGAGTGATTGTGCCGGTTCCGTCACAGGAGAGTTTTCAGGGATTCTACTTGAATCTGTTTGTCGTCCCAAAAATAGGACGTGGTTCGACCTATCCTGGACCTCAAGGCCCTGAATGCCTTCGAGAAGGTGCAGAAATTCCGCATGGAATCCATTCGCACGGTGATCGCTACACTCCACCAAAGGGATTTTCTTCTGGCGTCCTTGGACTTCAAGGACGCCTACTTGCATGTTCCGATCTGCGCAAGTCACCAGAAGTTTCTGCGATCAGCGAAGTCCACTATCGAATGTGGCTCTTCCTTTCGGCCTAGCCTCGGCACCAAGGGTGTTCACCAAGGTGCTTTCTCCGGTTCTAGCCTTCTGTTACAGCGAGGTATTGCTGTCATGGGCTATCTGGACGATCTTCTGCTAAGAGCAGAAAGTGGATCAGACTTAGAGGAAAGGTGACTATCGTCAATTAGACCCTCAGGGACTCGGGTGGTTCCTGAACATTCAGGAGTCAGTCCTGGTCCCGACTCAGTGTCTGGAGTATCTAGTTCTGATTCTGGACTCCTTGGAGGCAAAGGTATCCTACCTCTGGAGAAGTTGCTGACACTTCAGTCTGCGGTGCGGGTGCTGACATCCCAAAAAATGGTTGTCAATCCGTTTTTTGCATGAGAGTCCCGAGACTCGTGGTGGCCTCCTTCGCGGCCATTCCGTATGCCCAATCACACACCAGGGCATTGCAGAGGGCAGGAAGCTCCTGTCCCTGCGGTTAGTGAACCGGACTGGCATGCAGAACCTCACAGGTTCGATCCCACATGGAGCAACCACTAAATTACATTGCAGAAGGAGATCTTGTCCACCTGGGACAAATCCCTGTTGTTCTTGGATCTTCAGATCCAGGTGATTCACCTGGTCAGGACGCCCCTGACATGGTGGTTGAGATCCTTGGCTCTTCGGTCCGGAAAGTCGCTCCCCTCACATCCAATGGACGGTACTCACGACGGACACCAGCCTGACGGGCTGGGGTGGAGTCTGGGGAGTCCTGTCGGCTCAGGCCTTGGACTCCGGACGAGCCCGTTTACCAATCACTGTTCTGGAAATACGGGCCATCGGACTGTGTCTCTCTTCAGGTCGGAGAGAGTACGGGGTTGCTCGATCAGGAGCCAGTCAGACACCGCCACGGCGGTGGCGTATGTAAACCATCAAGGGGGAACTCGGAGCTCAGCTGCGGCTTCCGAGGTAGTCCGTATCCTGAAGAGGGCCGGAAGAAATGTGCCGGCTCTGTAGGCCATTTTACATTCTGGGCATAGACAATGGGCAGGCGGACTATCTGAGTCGCCAATCGCCAGACACCGGACCAAGAAGAGTGGTCCTTGCATATTTCAACTCCTTTACCGACGGTGGGGCACGCCGGATGTGGACCTGATGGCCTCTCGACTCAATCGCAAGGGTCGAGGTTGTGGCCAGATCCAGGGATCCTTGGGCGATGCCTCGGATGCGTTGGTGGCCCCATAGGGTCCTTATCGCCTGATATAAACTCCGGCGATCCGAATTGTTCCGGATTGGCCTCAGCATCACTGGTACGCTGATCTGGCACGTCTCGTCGCGGATGTTCCCTGGCGGTTACCGATGAGGGAGGAACTTCAGTCTCAAGGTCCTAGGTTTCATCCGGCTTACAGTCTCTGGCTTTGGCTTTAACGGCAGGGCTGTTAAAAGCCAGGTGTTGAGGGACCGAGGTCTCTCGGACTCGGTCATTTTGACCATGTTAAGGACACGGAAGTCTTCCTCCAGGCAGATCTATCACCGTGCATGGAAAGCTTATATCAGCATGTGCGAAGCGCTGGACTGGCGTCCTCGGACGTATTCCGTCCCCAGAATCCTGCATCCTCTGCAGTGTGGAGTGACCCAAAAGCTTGCTTTGAGTACCATAAAGGATCAGATTTCGGCCTTGGCCGTCTTCTTTCAGCGACCTCTAGCGGGTCATTTTTCTTGGTTAGCACCTTGTGTTGGGGGTTTGCCATGTGCTCCCTCCTGTCCAGCCTCCTCTCCCACCGTGGGATCTGAATTTGGTGCTCTCGGTCCTCCAGGAACCTCCTTTTGGGAATATCCGGGATATTCCCCTCTTGTCTTGTCTCAGAAGGTGGCCTTTTTAGTGGCAATCACTTCTGTTTGACGAGTGTCTGAGTTGGCGGCTTTGTCCTGCAAGTCGCCATATTTGGTCATCCATAAGGATAAGGCGGTGTTGCATCCGCGACCTTCCTTTTTTGCCAAAGGTGGTGTCGTCCTTTCAACTACATGAGGACATTGCCCTCCCGTCCTTGTGTCCTCACCCATCGCATCCCAGAGAGTTTGCGCTGCACATATTGGAGGTGGTACGAGCCTTACGGGTGTACCTGTCTGCTACTGCTTCTATTCGGAAGTCCGACTCACTGTTTGTGACTGTATCTGGTCCATAACAGGGCCAAGCGGTTTCGTCTGCCATCATTTTTAGGGGAATCAGACAAACCGTCATTCAGGCCTATGCTCTCAAAGGGCGGGCGCCTCCCTTTCCGGTTACGGCGCATTCCACCAGGGCAATTGGTGCTTCCTGGGTTTCCCGACATCAAGCGTCGGTTGCACTTCATGCCTTTTAAGTTTTTTATAAGGTTAATGTGGCTGCATCTTCGGATGCTTCCTTCGGCCGCAGGGTGCTGCAGGCCGCTGTTTAAAGTTGCGACTCCTCCGTTGAGGAGCTCTGCCTTCTTGGAGTGAAGTTT
The DNA here is from genome assembly GCA_029206835.1 of Rana muscosa. Taxonomy (NCBI): domain Eukaryota; kingdom Metazoa; phylum Chordata; class Amphibia; order Anura; family Ranidae; genus Rana; species Rana muscosa. Next base: position 190,946,530 of record CM055117.1, read on the forward strand.
TGGTTTTTCCATTTATACTGCCCATTTATAATCCCTCTTGACACTGCTTTGGGACATCCCACGTGTAAAGTGTAAAGAGACACCGTGTCAGTCCATGGATGGTAAGAGAAAATAGGATTTTTTGTACTCACCGTAAAATACTTTTCTCTGACATCCATGGACTGACATGGCACCCACCCTTCCTTTTAAGTTTGTACTGCTTTGTTACGAACTGAAGTCTGCTGACTGTAGTGGGAGGGTTATGTCCGGAGGGACCGCCCCCTGGGTGGGGCTGTTCAGCTCTGGCTTTTAGAATGTATGTATAACATTTCACATTCTGCCTAGGTCTTCTCCTGCAAGCAGGGGCATAACCCACGTGTAAAGTGTAAAGAGACACCGTGTCAGTCCATGGATGTCAGAGAAAAGGATTTTACGGTGAGTACAAAAAATCCTATTTTTAGTTTGCAAACCTTTTATTGTTAGTTACTCCACTTACATTTCAGGAGTCCTTTAATTAGGAAAACCACCCTTGGTCACTGCTGGAGCCTGAGGGCTGATTGATTTCTATACAAAGCACTATTCCTTTTATCCAACATGGCCAGAGAAAGCCTGGTATTGGTAAACCAATTAACGCTGGCAATCCTATCAATCTCAGATACTAATTGGCACTCCTGAGCTTGTTTGGCAGAAACCTGCTTTTCCAGGAACTACTGGCATAAATGCAATTATTAGCCAATATCAAAAGCAGAACATGTTATGCCATTATATTGTTCTTCTGTTAAAATGGAAGCGTGGCAGCATTTACCATAATGTGCAGGTTTGTACAACAGACTTGCATATTATGGCACACTTACCTCTGGGTGGGATATCACCCAGTGCTGTGGGGTCCAAGCTCCCCTCATCCCCTCCATCCCTGCTGGTTCCATGATCTTTTCTTCATCTTCTGGGTTCACAGTCTTCTTGCTGTACCCATTGGGCAGGTACTGTGTTTCCCCGAAAATAAGACCGGGTCTTAAAGCGGAGCTCCGCCGGAAAAAAAAATATTAAAAGCCAGCAGCTACAGCTACAGCAGCTGCTGGCTTTTAATATTTGGACACTTACCTGTCCTGGAGTCCAGCGACGTCCGCAGCAGAGGACGAGCGATCGCTCGTCGCTCTTCTGCTCCCTCCGCCATCCTCGCTGAGGGAACCAGGAAGTGAAGCCCTGCGGCTTCATGCCCGGTTCCTACGGCGCATGCGCGAGTCGCGCTGCGCCATTCTGATTCGTCCTCCTGTGTTCTGGGAGCCGAGTGTCTCCCAGAACACTACGGGAAGTCTGGGGGAAGTGACGTCACTCCCGCGGATTCCCGGAGAGAGGACTCCCGGATGTGGGTGAAAATACCTGTCTTAGACAGGTATCTTCACCCCCCTCCCCCCTGAAAGGTGTCAATTGTGACACCGGAGGGGGGGAGGAATCCGATTAGCACAAGTTAAAATTTAGGGTGGAGCTCCACTTTAAATTAAATTTTGGCACCAAAAGACACAGTAGGACTTATTTTCAGGGTAGGTCTTACCATGTAATGTTCTGTCTTCTCTCTCCCTCTCTCTTCCTACCTGACAGGAATCCCCAGTGTGAACTGACTTAAAATGCTTGTAAAATCCTATAATCCACTCTCTTACTGTAGTATATAATGTACAATGTGTGTGTTTCTGTAATATAATTGTGCCAAATACCTTTGTTATTGCGCCGCTCTGCGCTTCTGTGACCCACTGGAGCTCTCTTCCGCGCAATTATATTACAGAAACACACACATTGTACATTATTTACTACTGTAATAGAGTGGGTTATAGGATTTTACAAGCATTTTTAAACTAGGGCTTATTTTCGGGTTAGGGCTTATATTGCAGCTTTCCTGGTAAAATAACGCTAGGTCTTATTTTCGGGGTAGGTTTTATTTTCGGGGAAACACGGTACTAATAATATAACTCCTGCCATGCATGCTGCATACATCATCTTGGCACTCGGCTCTATTCCCGGCATCTGTTGGGTGCTGGGATTGTATTCTGTACTGCGCATGCACTGCAGTCTGTGTGCATATTTTTTTTAAAAGCTAGCAGGTAAGTGAAAGTTCTTGGCAAAAGAGAATTATAAATTATTTTCTACTAAAAGACCCTGATGGGTTTTACTTCCTCTTTATTCCCCTGAAAGGAAAAGCATAATGGGCTAGTATGCATCGCATGTGACTGGCCAGAGCAACGTGAAGTCGCATGTGCAGGAGCCGTCGGTCATGGCACACGCTGGGGAAGAAATGGCACGGAGGGCTGTTTCATCACTGCGCACACTGTTTCATCATCGGCGCACTACAAAGCAAATATCTTCTAAACGGTGCAAGTTTAGGAGATATTTTCAGTACATATAGGTAAGCATTATTATAGGCTTAGCTATATGTAAAAATAGGTCAGGGGAGTTTACAACCACTTTAAGCTTATGCCTTGTACACACAATAGGAATTTCCGATGAAAAAAGTCTGACGGAGTTTTTTCATCGGAAATTCCAACCGTGTGTGGGCCCCATCGGAGAAACTCCGATGAATTGCATCGGAAATTAAATATAGAACCTGTTCTATTTTTTTCCGATGGAATTCTGTTGGAATTCCGATGTGAGTTTGGTCGGAAAAAGGTCCGATCGTGTGTACGCGGCATAACATAGCTCACTTGAGCCACCTGTATGAATACAATAGCTGATAGGGGAGATTTTTCCATTCATGCTTCTTTTTTTTTTTTTTTTTTTTTTTTTATTCCTTTATTTAAATAGAAAGTGTGTTCAACAATTAGCACATATAGCGGAGATACATAATAAAAATCAGACAATAAGATCAATCGTGGTCAGGAAATGAGGTAAATATATCAGACACCCCGGCTTTACACGGTAAGTAAAGCACATGAAGAAAGTACGGAATAGGGATAAAGTTGGTGTGCGAAGCCGGGGAGGCAATCTATCAAATACTTGTGCGTCCTGGAGCCGATAATAACATATGTCAAGCTATATAATTTATAATACAGTAAAAAAAATTAAAGTTTTAACAGTTGTTTGGGATGCGAAACAACCCAATTGCCAGATGGGCCCAAGCACGGGACACATAGAATAGGTAATGCACCATAGGATATTCACAGTATCTGATCACGATAGCCCGTGATTGGGTAAGAGGTAAGGGGATGGGGTAAATACCAAAAGGGGAAAAGGGAGAGGAGAAATGGAGGCTTAGTAGAATATAAGAGCAGAAAGTAGAAGAGTAGAGTAAAGAGGGGTAGCGCCCCCCGACTGGGAAGCGGGACAAGCCCAATGGGTTAGTCAGACTGCGCAACCTCACAGAGATAAGCGTCTGTGTATATAAAGTGTTGCCAGGGTCTCCAGGTCTCCCGGAAGGTCTCCTCCCTGTTGTGCAAGGTGGCAGTAAGATCCTCCATGTCTCTTAGTTCGTTCACTTTAGAAAACCATAGGGACTTCGCCGGCGGGTTCCCCGACCTCCAGCAGAGGGGTATGCAGGCCTTGGCAGCATTCAGTAGCTGAATGGTAAGAGAGGCCTTGTATTTCTTGATGGGTCCTTCTGAAAGGTGGAGCAGGCAGGCAACGGGGTTACCCTCCAGGGAGACACCAGTCAGGTGGTTGATCGTGCTAACCACCTCGAGCCAAAAAGGAGAGAGTGTGGGACAGGCCCAAAAAACATGCAGCATAGTTCCCTCTGCAGTGTCACAACGCCAACAAAGGTTGGAGACCTGCGGAAAGAAATGGTGCAGAGTGGTGGATACCCTATACCATCGGGTCATAATTTTGTAGCATGTCTCTTGAACTCTGGTGGCTATCGAGGATTTCTGAGCAAAGTAGAGAATCTTCTCTCTCTGGGGGTCGGTGAATTGAATGCCGAGTTCCGCTTCCCACTTAGAGAGGAACGGGGGAACGAACCCTTCCGCTGGTCGAATCAAGGAGGAGTAGATAAGCGAGAGACTGTGTCGCACTGGCTCCCCGCGACGGCATATGTTTTCAAATTCAGTAAGTTGACGGGAGATGCCCGGCGTCCGCAGGCATCTGCGCAAAAAATTGCGCAGCTGTAGACCGCTCCAGAAGTCCAAAGGGGGATCTGTAGCAGACACCCCGGCTTCAGGGGAGAGTTGGCCGTTAGGCCCCAAAAAGTCACACAAACGGAGCCGTCCGCCTGCCACCAATCGCTTGAAATGAGGACTCTGTAAGCCAGGTGTAAATTCTGGATTACCCAGAACCGGTACCATAGGGGAGGGTAGTGGGGACACAGAGGAGTGCCGAAAGGCATCTCTGGCCACAGATGTTGTGCTGCCTAGTGTAGGATGGTCAGCGAGGTCCCTCGGCAGAGGTGTGGTGATCCAAGGCCAGCTCTTGGCCGTGTCTCTGGAATCCTCCATTTCCATGGTCACCCAGTGCTTTGCCTCTGCGTGGCAATGCCAGTCCACCAACCTGGTGAGGTGAGCCGCCCTGTAATAGGCTTTCATGTCCAGAAGGCCAACCCCCCCCCCTACTTTTCGGAAGGTGGAGGAGTCGAAGTCTAATGCGAGGTTTGCGATGAGACCACACGAAGTCGCGGAACATGGAGTCGATACGTTTGAAAAATGCTGAGAGCAGGCGGATCGGAAGCGCCTGCAGCAGGTACAACACCCTTGGCAACATAGTCATCTTGAGGGCACTGCAACGGCCAAACCACGTCAGCGTGAGTGAGTGCCAGTGGAGAAGATCCGCCTTCAAGCGAGGAAGTAGCGGGGCGAAATTCGCCGAGTACAAGGCTGCGGGGTCAGAGGTGATGTCGACTCCCAGGTAACGGATAAGGTTCCATTCATGCTTTTTAACATGGGTGGAAATCTGTACAGGTCGCAGACTGAACAAAAAATACCAAACGTAAGTGTTTGGCCAGCTTTTGGGGAAAAATGACTTTATCAGTGCCTTCTAGTGGTTATATGAACATGTTACACTGATTTATTTTTTATTTTTGCCGCAATCCAATATAAATGATATGTTTAAAATCCTTCAAAGGTATAAAACCAGTATATATCAGGGGGTATCTAGAGATTATACTAGATACAAATGAGGGCAGATGTAGGAATACATTCGTTCAACTCTGCATATTAAAAATAGAGCTTAGTATAAAAGAAATCTATATCAAATATATATTCTAATTTGATACATTCAAAAACAATATGAGAATTTACACACATATGACTCTTTGATACATTTGTAGCAGTATAGCCCCAATCGCAACATAACATTCACTCAACATTTAACCTTTTATTGCTGGTAAACATTCAGACCCTGCAGGCATATTCATTTACCTAGTAACGCCAGAATATTTTTGGGGTACCATCTTGTTTCAGGGGAGGTGCATGTGGTTCCTGGTTTCAGCTCTGCAGGGGAGATGTCTAGTGGTCCCATTTAGGTATTGGGGAGAGGTGGAGGTTGGGCGAGTGATAGTGGGTCCCTGACTCCTGAGAGGGAAGGGTGTGGGTTATCAGAGTTTGTGGGGGGGGGGGGGCTAGAAAGCCCCGGAAGAATTTACCCCCTTCCTGACCAGAGCACTTTTTGCGATTCGGCACTGCGTCACTTTAACTGACAATTGCGTGGTCGTGCAACGTGGTACCCAAACAAAATTGACGTCCTTTTTTTCCCACAAATAGAGCTTTCTTTTGGTGGTATTTGATCACCTCTGCGGTTTTTATTGTTTGCGCTATAAACAAAAAAAAGCGACAATTTTGGGAAAAAAAGCAATATTTTTTACTATAATAAATATCCGCAAAAAATATATAAAAAAACTGTTTATTATATGTATTCTTCTACATATTTTTGGTAAAAAAAATCACAATAAGCATATATTGATTGGTTTGCACAAAAGTTATAGCGTCTACAAAATAGGGGATAGTTTTATGGCATTATTAATAATAATAATAATAATATTTTTTTACTAGTAATGGCGGCGATCAGCGTTTTTTTAAATTTTTTTTAAATATTTTTTTTATCATGACTGCGACATTATGGTGGACACATCGGACACTTTTGACGCTATTTTGGGACCATTGTGATTTATACAGCCATCAGTGCTATAAAAATGCACTGATTACTGTGTAAATGACACTGGCAGGGAAGGGGGTTAACCACTAGGGGGCGAGGAAGGGGTTAAGTGTGTCCTAGGGAGTGATTCTAACTGTGCGGGGGGGGGGCTACCAGTGACATGACATTGATCACTGCTCCCGATGACAGGGAGCAGTAGATCACTGTCCTGTCACAAGGCAGAACAGGGAAATGCCTTGTTTACACATCTCCCCGTTCTGCAGCTCCGTGACACGATCGCGGAACCCCGGCGGACATCGAGTCCGCGGGTCCCACGGTCACGGAGTTCGAGGTGGGCGCGCGCCCGCAGGGCAGGATTTTCAAAGCAACGTACAGGTACGTTGCTTTGCCCACACGAGCCATTCTGCCGACGTATATGTTCGTGAAGCGGTCGGCAAGTGGTTAAATAATTGTCTCTGCATTTGGTTATTACTGTAATTTAGTTATTTATTAATAACTTAAGACTTAGGCCCCTTTCACACTTGTGCGACTTGGGACTGCAAAGTCACATGACAAGTTGTACCATTCATATCTGTGTGACTTCAAAGTAGTTCCTGTACTACTTTGGTCTGACTTTGACGCAACCTCAAGTTTATACAGGCATTCCCTGAAATCGCGTCAATATCGTGGCCGCAAAGTCGCAGTAAAATCGTGGCAAAAATCGCGTGACTTTCAAGTCATGGCAGTGTGAAAAGGGCCTAAAGCTGTGAAGGACAGGTGCAGACCAGCACGGAACCCACTGACCCTCTTGTGTGATGATGCAAGTCTGAAAAGCAGGGTCGTATTGAGAACATGGTTCTGCCATGTTGTTCTGTCCGAGCAGTCTCCAATAAAGTTTCTTGTAGATGATACCAGCGGTGTGTGACCTTCCTGAAATAGAATTGGGTGCACTGAATGGAAATTTTGGTACCGAAACTGAAAATGAAGGATGCACTTGGCCGAAAACCGAAACTGAAAATGACAGTTTTTAAAAAATAATAAAAATTTGATATATAAAATTGTTTTATATTCGACCTTTTAACCACTTGTCCACCGCCCACCGTCAATTGACGGCGGGCGGAGGACACTCTCGTTCTGACAGGACGTCATATGACGTCCTGCCTTTAAAACGAGCTAGGGGGCGCGCGCGCGCCGCGTTGCTAGGGAACCAATGCGCGTGCCCGGCGGCCGCGATTGCCCGGGAACCGAGCAGGAAAGTGGATCTGTGTGTGTAAACACACACAGATCCACGTCCTGTGAGGGAGAGGGGACCGATGGTGTGTCCCTTGTACATAGGGACAACCATCGGTCACCTCCCCCAGTCAGTCCCCTCCCCCCACAGTTAGAACACATTGAGGGAACATATTTAACCCCTTCCCACCCCCTAGTGGTTAACCCCTTCCCTGCCAGTCACATTTATACAGTAATCCATGCATTTTTATAGCAGGGATCGCTGTATAAATGTGAATGCTCCCAAAAATGTGTCAAAAGTGTCCGATGTGTCCGCCGCAATATCGCAGTCACAATAAAAATCGCAGATCGCTGCCATTACTAATAAAAGAAAAAGAAAAAATGCTATAAATCTATCCCCTATTTTGTAGACGCTATAACTTTTGCGCAAACCAATCAATACGCGCTTATTGCGATTTTTTATTTTTTTAATTTTTTTGACCAAAAATATGTAGAAGAATACGTATCGGCCTAAACTGAGGAAAATTTTAATTGAGAAAAAAAAAATATGGGTATTTATTATAGCAAAAAGTAAAAAATATTGTGTTTTTTTCCAAACTGGACTCTCTTCTTTTGTTTATAGCGCAAAAAATAAAAACCGCAGAGGTGATCAAATACCACCAAAAGAAAGCTCTATTTGTGGTAAAAAAAGGACGCAAATTTTGTTTGGGAGCCACGTCGCACGACCGCGCAATTGTCATTCAAAGCGTGACAGTGCCGAAAGCTGAAAAATGGCTTGAGCAGGAAGGGGGTTTTCGTGCACAGTAGGGAAGTGGTTAATTAACATGAATTTAATTATTAAAAATACAATCCAGTAACGTAAAATAAGTACTTTAATAAAGTAACCCACATAAATTAAATAAAATAAAAACAATATAAAATGCCAACGACTAAGAGCCTCTATGCTTGTGTAGACGTATTTGCACTGTTTATTTTTCAAAAATAGAAAAACCATAAAACAAGATACATACTACTTACAAGCCATCAGGTGTATCAAAGCTTGTTGTCTCTGTAATACATCAGCTTCCAGTCCACTATACATCATCACATCACATAATGGAACAACTGGAAAAACCAACTGGCTAACGTGTTTCAAGGACTTGCCTCTTCCTTTAGAGCCAGAGCTCTGAGGAGAGGCAAGTCCTCAAAACACGTTAGCCTGTTGGGTTTTCCAGTTGTCCTATAGGTGATGTGATAATGATGTATCGTGGACTGGAAGCTTACTTTGACGACAAGCTTGATAGAGTACACCTGTTGGTTTGTTGTATTTTACTTGCCATCCTTTTTTATTAACAAAGGGAGGTCATATTTAAGATAATGCACTAGGCCGGTGCGCCCTCTGTCTTGTTTTATTTCAGACAGTGTATCCACTGACTTCCCTAGTCATAAGAGGGCATCAAGGCGAGGCATGTCCAGTGAAGCCAGCAGGGGAAAATTTGACAACAGTTTGGGGCCCACTTCCAAGCACCGGAGATTGTGGAGTTGATTTACTAAAATTGGAGAGACTGAAAAATTTAGCGCAGCTGTGTATATTGGCCAATGAGCTTCTAACTTCGGCTTGTTCAAAGCTTTGACGAAGAAAAACTGGAGGCTGATTGGTTAACCTTCTATGCAGAGCTGCACCAGATTTTGCACTCTCCAGTTTTAGTAAATCAAAATCAATCAACCTCTGTGTGTTTTCTATTACAATTAAATTGATTGAACTGAACTACCAATCGCAAAAGCCTGGGCACTGGCAGGCCTACCCTCCTACTCTCTTTCATATCTCTTTAATTTCAAAGTTACTGTGCAAAACAAACTGTTATAAAATTAAAGAACAACTAACCATAACAGAATTATGGCAAAATCCCATTATTCTGTTTCACAGTTGCTCTGTAAACATAACATATGATATATTTTTTTATTTTATTTTTCAACTTAAATGAGAACTAATTTCCCGAAGTTCTCTCCCTAAGTTCTCTCACAGCAAACCATTTCATTAGAATACATTGCTTGCTGTGATTGGCTGAGCGCTGCTGCTGTAGACTAGTCTGTGTTTCGGGAAAGTCTCCGCCCATACCCGAAACCCAGTGCGGTATACTGTTTGTATGTAGCCACAAATACATACAGTTTTTTTGCATATGAAGTGGGCTGACCGCTTCGGGAGAGACATAGTTTGACCCAAACTATGTAAATTGGTTAAAAAGTTGGAGTTTTCTTTTAAATTGAAAAAGTGCAAAAACGGTAGAACTAAAATGAACAACCAACAAAATAGCAAAGGGCGTGCCCTACACTTTCTATACTGCTATGTAAACTAAACTTATTTCAAGTCTGAAGTTTCAACTTTACAGTCCACTGTAATTGGTATAGTGCAAAAGTGGCACAACTAAACAATTCAAACATAATAAATTAATTGGACTGTGCTACTGCTTTCTAATCTATTTCAGTAAAAGTGGCAGATTTCGCTTTAAGGCCGGTTTCACACTGGGGCGGTGGCGGTATCGCGCCGCTATTTTTACAGCCGCGGTTTGCGGGCGGTATTACCGCGGTATCCCATTCATTTCAATGGGAAGGAGCGGTAAACACACCGCTCCTCCCACCGCTCCAAAGATGCGGCTAGCAGGACTTTTTTTTAAGTCCTGTTAGCGCACCGCTCCAGTGTGAAAGCCCTCAGGGCTTTCACATTGGAGAGACAGGAGCCGCTGTTTAGGCTCGGTTTGCAGGCGCTATTTTTAGGGGGCCTAAGAACAAAAGTTGTTCAGCTTTCTCACAGGAGAGATGGTTCCTCTTCTCATCAAGAATATGAGATGCTAGACTGAATAGTCTTTCACTCTCTGTACTGGTGCTTGGGGCAGATAAATATCATGGAAAACGTTCTTTGTTAATGCACCAGTACTCAAGAGGATTGTCGCTTCTGGTGATAGGCTGTTCAGCTAAATAAATCTCCAGCTGTTGGGTGGCTGCAGTTGTTGTGGCACTGCTATGGACCGGGGTGCATTCATGTAAAATTTCTTCAAACATCAGGTATCGAGGGAGTGTGTTCCTCTTCACTTGTATGCGGCCATTTCTCTTGTATACTTTCCTCTGTGCTACACCTCAAAACTCCTTCGCCAGATGCTTCCTTCGCCTCTATTTGTGCCTGTATCCTTGCCCGCGCACGCAGCTTTTTCTCCACATTAAAATATTGCTCTTAAAATCAAAGATCTAGAACTATTGCAATGCAGTACAGAGGGTTGGACTCTCTGTCTTGAAACCGGTTGTTAACGGCCTCCAGTAGAGTGGTTTTAGCCATTTTTACGCCATGGTCTGTTTCTACTTTTTTTCCTAGCAGATGCTTCAGTGCAGCAATCAAGGGAATAACTTCAGCAATGGAAGCATTAGCTGAGCTTATTTCTTTTGTTAACTGTTCAAATGGAGATAGAAGGGACAAACTATTCTCAATTAACATCCACTGATGTGCACTCAGTGTTGCCAGTAGCTCATAATCTGCAATGTACGCAGCTAAAACACGCTTTTGTTCGAAAAGAATTTGCAGCATATAGTAGGTGCTGTTCCAACGAGTGGCTACATTTTGCTGAATTCGTTTCGTGGTATTCCAAACTGTATCTGCAAAGCTTGTAATCTGGAATAAGCATGCGGAGAATGCTTAAAGTGGGCCACAATTTTTTTTTTTTATCTGATATGGTGCGCTGACTCAGCAATCCCTCATTCACAGCCAATTGTAGTGTGTGTCCCATACACGGTATGCTTTTAAGTTCACTGTCTTCCATTGCCTCTGCCATGTTCCGAGCATTATCTCGGACAATCAGATGCACTTTAGACTTCTCAATGTGCCAAGTGTCGAGCTTGGTTTTTAAAGCATCAGATATTGCTGCTGCAATATGTGATCCAACAAACTTACGTGCGTTAAGTAGGATGTTTTGCAATTGAAATTTGGCATCTATCCACCGTGCTGTCAGGCTAAGCATGCTCGTTGGACTGACATCTGAACTCCAAATGTCGGTAGTAAAACTGATGCTATGAGCTCATGAACGTGTTTTCTAACACTACCAAACAATTCAGCTAGACAGGTATCTGCAAAGTAGCATCTGCTTGGTAGTGTTTAACGCGGCTCAATATGTTGCATGAGCCTACAGGATCCAATGTCCTCCACAACAGAGAATGGCTGGTCTGCTAACGCAATGAATTCCATAATTTTATTTGTAATACCATGAGCTTTGGGGCTTTCACAAATTTTTTTGCCTTTTTGAAGACTGTGGCCACAGACTGAACTTGATGTGTTGAACTTGATGTGCTTGGGGCACTTTTTGGAAGCGGTACTATTTTCATGTATTCTGTATGCTGAACTGGATGACGCGTTTTCAGGTAGTGTATCAAGCCTGTTGTTGAAAAATGCTTTGGCACTGCACCCCCTCCTGAAATTTCTGCTGAGCAAAGACTACAGATTACAAATTTGGGGTCTTTATCAGAAACTTTGAAATATTTCCACACTGCAGACATGGTCCACCTTTGCTGGTAGCGCAGATGAATAGCATAGAATGGTCTATAGTGGGAGTGAAATGTGGGGGGGAAAAAAAGGACTAAAATCAATTTTAAAGCTAAACCCCAGGCAGCTATATAAAAAAAAAAGCCTAGCCAATCTTTTTTAACCACTTAAGCCCGGACCATTTTGGCTGGTTAAGGACCAGGCCACTTTTTGTGATTCGGCACTGCGTCGCTTTAACTGACAATTGCGCGGTCGTGCGACGTGCCTCCCAAACAAAATGTACTTCCTTTTTTTCCCACAAATGGAGCTTTCTTTTGGTGGTTTTTAATCACCTCTGCGGTTTTTATGTTTTGCGCTATAAACAAAAATAGAGTGACATTTTTTTTTTAAATGCAATATTTGTTACTTTTTGCTATAATAAATATCCCCCAAAAATATATAAAAAACCATATTTTTTCCTCAGTTTAGGCCGATACTACATATTTTTGGTAAAAAAAATCGCAATAAGCGTTTGATTGGTTTGCGCGAAAGTTATAGCGTCTACAAAATATGGGGATAGTTTTATGGCATTTTTATTAATATTTTTTTACTAGTTATGGCGGCGATCAGCGATTTTTATCGTGACTGCAACATTATGGCGGACACATAGGACACTTTTGACACTGTTTTGGGGCCATTGTCATTTTAACAGCGAAAAGTGCTATAAAAATGCACTGATTACTGTGAAAATTACACTGGCAGTGAAGGGGTTAACCTGTAGGGGGCGCTGAATGTGTTTTCTAGGGAGTGATTAATACTGTTAGGGGGTGTGGCTTGCCGTGTGACATCACTGATCGTCGTTCCCTATGACAGGGAACAGACAATCAGTAACAGTCACACTAGGAAGAACGGGGAAAGGTTTGTTTACACTTAACTCTTCCCGTTCTTCAGCTCTGTGACCCGATCGCGGGACACCGGCAGCGATCGGGTCCGCGGGTCACGGAGCACAGGACCAGGTTGCGAGCGTGCCAGCGGCGGCGCTCTCGCGACCCACGGCTGGGCTCTTAAAGGTGACGTACAGGTACGTGCTTGTGCCCAGCCGTGCCATTCTGCTGACGTATATTGGTGTGAAGGGGTCCTTAAGTGGTTAACAGTGCAGCTCTCTTGCCATGCAAGGTAGTTATGTCTGCACTCTGCACTGCAGTACATCTTGTACCAAAGAATAAAAGAATAAAATATATATATATATATATATATATATATATATATATATATTGATTGATTGCATACTATTTGTTTGAGATATTCAGTAGTATATTACTAGTGCTGTCTACTACTACTACTACTACTACTAGCATGTTCATGTTTAAAAAAAATCATGCACTTGTCAGTGTAGTATAACAAAAACATACTACTGAATGCTATCTCTCTCTCTCTCTCTTTCTAAATAGCAGTTCAAACATGAATTACCCTGTTATATAGTTCAGTAGTAGTAGAACTAAGTACTAGTAGTTAAATACTACGGAAAATCTCTTTCTAAATTGCATGCAATCAAATCAATGTTTTGTATTTTTTTGCAGTACTAGATGGATTGTCATTTTAAAATGAAAGAGTTGGAAAGATCTCCAGCAGCTATGCTCACCGGCGAATAGTAGTAATGGTAGCTATCCAGGAGGGACAGTGCCCACTCTCCAATGCAGCCCTGTATGCTCCTGTCTCCCGAGTCCCAACTGCGTCTCAACCACGAGAAACATGCTCTCGACTCCAGCGTCCATTCGTGGGGAAAGTGATCCCAACTCGTGTCTGAACCGCAGGGAACGTGCTCACGAGTCCAGCAATCTCAACCACGAGGAACGTGCACGGCGTCCACGCAATAGATGAAGTCACCCAGCGGGGCACGCCCACCTCTTCTGCACATGCGCAATGATCGGCAATTTTTTTCTTTCGGCAATGTGCTGAAAAACACAATTTTCGGCCAATCTGTTTCGGCCGCCGAAATTTTGGTGCATCCCTAATTATTCTTATGATAATTATAAGCAGATGTCAAGCGCATCACCCCTTTACATCAGATCGCAAGAATGCTGAGACCAGGGGAGGCAGAGAGGCACAGAATCTGTAGGAGGAATTCTGTCCTCCTCTTTGCTACCGACTGCTGAGATGGGAGGGCAGAGACAAGCCTCTCTCTGTGACTATACTGAGAAGCGCAGGATCTGGCAGAGGAGTTCTACCACCCACTCTGTTGCTGACCTCTGAGATAAGGTGGGGCAGAGACGAGGGGGGTACAGCAGCTGTAGGAGAGGTGTGAGGGCCACATTAAATGGTTTAGTGGACCAGATTTGGCCTGTGAAATATGTGCTCTAGCTGATTTACAAAACCTAGTGCAGTTACTTGCAACAAATGATCAGATCGCTTGTTTGATTTGAACAGTGAAAACAAATTGGTTGCTATGGGCATTTGCTTTTATTTTGCACCCGTTTTTTTTTCCCCTTTTTAGTTTTTTAAAATTACCCCTACAGAGTTGAGCCGTGTACACACGATCGGTTTTACCGATGAAAACAGTCCGATGGACTTTTTTTTTCATCAGACAAACCGATCATGTATGGGCCCCATCGGGTTTTTTTCCATCGGTGTAAAAAAAAAAATAGGATTTTTATAACAGCTTACCTGTAAAATCCTTTTCTTAGGAGTACATCACGGGACACAGAGCGACATAGTCATTACTAATGGGTTATATAGATACCGTCAGGTGCTGGCACTGGCAACTTCCAAAACCGGAAGTACCCTCCCCTATATAAGCCCCTCCCATCCGGGAGCACCTCAGTTTTGTAGCAAAGCAATAAGTGTCCCCAAAGAGGGGCGGGAGCTCTGTGTCCCGTGATGTACTCCTAAGAAAAGGATTTTACAGGTAAGCTGTTATAAAAATCCTATTTTCTTTCTCGTACATCACGGGACACAGAGCGACATAGTCATTACTAATGGGATGTCCTAAAGCAATGCCCAATGAGGGGGGGGATACACCATATATAAACTGAGCGCTATCAGACATGAGGATCTTTTGCGGCCTGCAACACACTGCGCCCAAAGGCGACATCCTCCTGACTTCTTTTTTTTTTTAACAACAAGGTTGGTCTTTATTAAAGAATCAATGGTACATGACATATTATAGTCAGCATAGAGAAAAAAATATAATAAAATAAAATAATGTAAATTAGAAAAGGGAAAAGGAAAAATTAAAGATAAAGAAATAAACATTTGAGATAAGCTGAGGGTTACAAGAGCATGTAATACAATTGTTTGTGAAAAAGAATTATACTCAAGAGGAGTTGCCAATATCCACTTAGAAAGAGTGAGAGGACGGGGGGGGAGGAAAGCAGGGAGGAGGGGGGGAGGGGCCGGAGACGGGAGAGGAAGAGGGGGAGAGAGGGGGAGGGAAGGAAAGGGATAAGCGGGAGGGGGGGGGGGGGGAGGCGAGAGAAGAGGGGGAAGTGGAGCGCACATGAATAATCAAGAGGAAAATCAGCAAATGCAGTGTTAAACAGGGTCGATCCATGGGCCCCACACCCGTTCATACTTCGTCGGGCACCCTCTATTAATATATGTAAGTTTGTATAAAGGCAACACATTATTGATCAAATCTATCCACGCCCCTACTGTAGGAGGCACTCTAGAGGTCCATTTCAACAGAATTAACTTTTTTGCATAGAAAAGCAGCATTGAAAGCAGGAGTTTAGTGTAGCGAGGTCTCTGTTCATCGTCTTGTATCCCCAATAGAGCCAATTCGGCAGACACCGGGAGATCCAAGTGTAGCCGTACATTTATGAACTCGAAAATGGCGGACCAAAATTCCGCCAGCCTGGGACAGGACCAAAACATATGGATATATGTCCCAGAAGCAGCTCGGCATCGTGGGCAGTTCGAGGAACGCTGCGGATAGATGCCATGCAGTCTCTGAGGAGTAAAGTACACTCTATGTAGAAACTTGGCCTGTATTAATCTGTCCCTAGAGGATATCACCAACTTATAGCTATCTTCAAAACACTCCTGCCATGACTCCCTGTCTAGCGTCGGGATATCTCCCACCCATTTCCCCCACAGCAATTCCATCCTCGGAGAATCCTTCCGGATAATTGTGAGATATAGCGCAGAGAGGGCCTTATCGAGGGAACTCTGGGCCAGCAAGTCCTCCACCGCATCCGCCCGTAGGCTAGGAGGCGTCGGAAACTGGGCCCGAAATGCGTGCCGCAACTGATAGTAGCGAAACAGCATCGAGGCCGGCAAGCCAAACCGGTCGGACAACTCCCGGAAGGAAAGTAGGGACCCGTGGGAGACAATATCCCTCAATACCTTAATACCACACAGGGCCCACAACTGCGGATCTGGGATGGAACGGAAATGTGCAAGGGAGGGATTCCCCCACAGCGGGGCAAAGGGGGACCACTGATTAGGGGATAAGAAGCGGCGCCTAGCCACCCCCCACACCCGCAGCGTAGTCCCAGACGGAACAGGCAGAGAGGGGTACGCCGAGGCACCCCTGTAAACCAGATTACTGAGTTCAGTGAGAGATCCCACCAGCGCCGCCTCTAGGCAGACAGCCGCATTGGCCCTGGACTGCTCGAACCACCATCGCACAGTGACCAAGATAGCCGCCCAATAGTACACCATCAGGTTGGGGAGGGCCAGACCCCCACAGCTGACGGGCAGCTGAAGGGTCGATCTAGCTATGCGAGGAGATGAGCCTCGCCACAGAAAAGAGCCAATGCAACCGTCCAAATCTTTAAAAAAGGAAGGAGATCCACACCGGACAGTTCCGAAAGATATAATTAAACTTAGGCAAGTAGACCATCTTTAGGACATTAATACGCCCCAAAAGGTTGAGCGGCAGGTTGGTCCAACGTGAACAATGGTCCTTAAGGCGGGTGACTATCGGCAGTAGATTAAGGCGGAGGAAGGAGTTAAGGTCCCTAGAGACCCTAATGCCCAGATAGGTGAAGACCTCTACCCATTGTAACTGGGTCTGTGGAATCGTGCCACCTGCCGCAACATCCAGGGGGAACAGAACAGACTTAGTCCAATTAATACGGATCCCTGAAAACTTACCAAACTCATCAAAGGTCTCGAGGGCTGCTGTTAGCGAGGAGTCAGCATCATGTAGATATAGAAGGGTGTCGTCCGCATAAAGCGATACCTTCTCCTCCAGAGGGCCGACCCGGAGTCCAATTATCCGGTCCGAGTCCCTGACCAAAACTGCCAAGGGCTCTATAGCTAGAGCGAACAAACTTGGAGATAGGGGACAACCCTGCCGAGTCCCCCTCCGGAGGAGAAAGTAATCCGACAGGAAGTCATTCACCCTGATCCTAGCTCTGGGGGATTTGTACAGCATACCCAACCACCGCAGGAATCCAGGCCCAATACCGAACCGCCTGAGGACCACCCAAAGGTACTCCCACTCAACAGAATCGAAAGCCTTTTCGGCATCAAGGGAGGCTATGACTCTAGTACCTCCGTTATCATGGGGCGTGGCCAGGTTCAGAAAGAGTCGACGGATGTTGATGTCGGTGCCCTTACCCGGCATAAACCCAGTTTGATCAATGTGTACGAGGTCCTCGATCACCCTACCAAGTCTAATGGCCAAAATTTTTGCGAGAAGCTTGGCATCGGCATTAATTAAGGAGATAGGCCTGTAAGAGGCACACTCCTCTGGGTCCTTACCAGGCTTGGGCACCAACACCACTATAGCATCAGACATAGAATCCGGGAGGGAACCAAGGGCATAGAATTGCTGCAGCATCGTTGTAAGTCTGGAAGCCAAAAGCTCCTGATACGTAGCATAGAACTCGATTGGAATCCCATCCGGCCCGGGAGTCTTCCCGGTCTGCATGGAGTGTAGGGCAATCTGCACCTCCTCGAGGGAAATATCTGCGTCCAGTTGCCTAGCTTTCTCTTCATCTAAGGAGGGAAGTGAAACCCGATCTAGGTAGCGGATAAGCTCAGAGTAATCATAACTAACTTTAGAGGAGTACAAGGCCTGATAATACTCCAGGAATCTGGCACCAATGTCCGCAGGAGAGGTCAGCAAGCCACCATCCTGCGCCCTCAATCTGCCAACATGGGTCACAGCCTGCCGCTCCCTGGCAAGCCAAGCTAGCAGCCGACCGCTCTTATCCCCATATTCGAAAACTCTCTGGGAACTCTCTAGCATGGACTTTTTGGTAAGGTCTATTCTAAGTAGGGACAGGTTCCTCAGGGTATCTTGCCAGGGCACATAGTGAGCCGCATCAGGTGAACGAGTGTAAGCCACCTCTTGTAATCTTGCCTGATCCTCGAGATCCCTCAGAGACTGCATAGACCTCCGTTTCCGCACCACTATCCGAGCCATATAATCACCCCTAAGCCAGGTTTTAAACGCATCCCATTCTACAAGGGGATTAACTGTGTCAGCATTGTTCATCCAGAAGGTACAAAGTGCCTCCGGCATCTCCTCCTGTATCTCCGGGTCCTCAATCCAGTACCTAGACAGCCTCCACAACCTCACACCCTCCACCTGAGAGAGACGGATAGTAACAGCCTGCGGAGCATGGTCCGAGATACCCCTCGAGAGGATCTCAGCACTGACCACTCTCCGCAAAAATGCGGAGGAGGCAAATGCCAGGTCAATGCGGGACATGGTCCGAAAGGTGCTAGAAAGACAGGTGTATTCTTTATTAGATGGATGAAAATGCCTCCACACATCCGTCATATGGAAAGTGGATGCCCAGTTGGCAAGGCCGTGATGCTGGGGACCAGAGGCGTGCAGTCTGTCCAGATCTCTGGACGGGACCAGATTAAAGTCACCAATAATTAGGACATTATCCACATTACATGCCGTAATCTGTTGCATAAGCGCATGCAAAACATCAAGGTCGGCCGGGGGGGGGGAGGTACACCCCCACCAGCACAAAGGGAATGTCCGAAATTAGGGCATGTAAAAGCACATACCTGCCACCCGGGTCTAGCTTCACATCTAAGAGCCGAAAGGGCAGGGATCTGTGCACAAGGATACTAACACCCCTGGCGTAATTAGAATAAGGTGCATGATAGTGTGCACCGACCCATGCCCGCCTCAAACTCAGGACCTTAGACCCCACAAGATGCGTCTCCTGGAGTATACACACCTGGGGATGCAATTTCCTCAGATAATTAAGTACTAAAGAGCGCTTGACAGCAGAGTTAAGTCCCCTCACATTCCACGAAACCACCATGCACTCAGCCATGAGGGGGACGAGGAATCATAATATACCCAGTATTTCCAAACAGTCTGTCGGAGTCAACGCTCCCGGGGAGGGAACCCCTCAATCCCGGGTTCATCAAGTCCGGACAGCTCAGCAACCGTAGCACAGTGTCATACCAAAGAAACAACCACAGATTAGGCAAATTCTTAGACATAGGACCAACCTTAACCTTATGAGAACAGTAAAACAAACCCAAGCAAACATCAGCGGCAGCTGCCACTCCCCCCCCACCCCCCACCCCATGCACCTCTAAACCGTGAGGAGCACTTAAATCCCAAAACACCCATAGTCTAAGAACCAATACTTAAGGTTGGGGTCATGTAACCAGTGCGGAGCCGTACAACATCTCCAATGATCGTGAGATCAAGGAGAGCAGGCAGCACAAGTCTGTTCCCGGCATCTCCGAAGTGAGTCAATAGCGGATGAAATCATAAACAGTCTCCTGACCAGGCAGGGGCACATTCTTAAGAGTCTGTTGCAAAAATCAGGTGCCATAACCATCAGCGCCAAGTAGGAAAATCAGAGTCTCAGTTATTCAAGTGAGGAGCCAAACAGGGCCCCGGTCTGCCGAACACGTATAGGCATCCCTGCATCTTGGGGGGCAACAGCACGGAAGATCACTTAGGGAGGTAGGCTATCCAGCCAGACTGAGGCATCTTTAGGTGTAGTGAAAAACCGGAGCGACTCACCATCGACCACCCGTAACTTGGCCGGAAAAAGGATACTGTATTTGATGCCCTTGCGTCTCAGGGCCACCTTAACCGCATCAAAGGAACGGCGCTGTCGCTGGGTCTCCACTGTGTAGTCAGGAAACATCAGAAGCTTTACGTTCCGGTAGAGGAGGTCCCCGGCAGCGCGGGAGGCACGGAGCAGCTCATCCCGGTCACGGAAGTTCAGCAGCCTCAGGATAAAGGTGCGCGGGGGGGCCCCTTCAGGTCCGGGCCTAGGAGGGGTCCTCCTGACTTCTAACGTCCACCTGGTAGAACCTAGTAAACGTGTGAACTGAAGACCACGTTGCGGCCTTACAGATTTGAGCCAGGGAGGCCTGGTGATGCACTGCCCATGAAGTTCCAACTGCTCTCGTGGAGTGCGCTCTAACTTTGAACGGAGGCGGTCTCCTTCTCAAGCCATAAGCTTGCATAATGACCTGTCGAATCCACTTGGCTAAAGTAGATTTTGACGCTGCCTGACCCTTTCTGGGGCCTTCCGGCAGAATAAACAAAGTATCCGTTCTGCGAATCTGAGCAGTGGCTTTTAGATAAGCTTTAACTGCTCTTACTACATCCAAAGAATGCAATAACTTTTCCTCTACCGAAGTAGGTTTGGGGAAAAAAGAAGGAAGAACCACATCTTGGTTCAAATGAAACCTCGATACCACCTTAGGAAGAAAGGCTGGATGAGGACGTAACACTACTCTGTCCTTATGGATAACCAGATATGGCTCCTTACAGGACATAGCTGCTAATTCCGATACTCTTTTAGCCGAACAAATGGCTACTAGAAAAATCAATTTCCTGGTGAGAAGCACCAAGGAAATATGCTGTAATGGTTCAAATGGTTGTTTCTGTAGAACCGACAGAACCAAGTTTAGATCCCATGGACATATGGGAATATTAACCGGAGGACTAATACGCATCACTCCTTGTATAAAGGCTTTGACTAGTGAATGCGAAGCCAAGGGCCTTTGAAAAAATATTGACAAGGCCGAAATCTGACCCTTGATAGTACTCAAGGCAAGCTTCCTATCTACAGCCCACTGTAGGAAGTTCAGAATCCTACCTATTACGTACTTATGTGGATGCCATTTCTTGGCCTCACACCACGCGATGTACGCCTTCCAGATTCTATAGTAGATCTGCCTGGATACCGGCTTCCTGGCATTGATCATGGTAGATACCACAGCATTAGAGAGCCCTCTCTTTTTTAGAATGTGGGCTTCAATAGCCAGGCCGTCAAACCTAGGGCTGGTAAGGAAGGGTGGTATATCGGTCCTTGCGAAAGCCGGACGACGTGGGAGAGTCCAAGGACTCCCCACTGAAATTTTACAATCTCCGCGTACCACGCTCTTCGGGGCCACGCTGGAGCCACCGGAATCGCCGGTTTCTTTTCTACCCTGATTCTGCGGAGTAATCGAGGTAACCATTGTGGCGGTGTGAATGCATATATCAGCTTGAACTGATCCCAAGGGAACACTAGGGCATCCGAGCCGCAAGCTAGGGGATCCCTTGTCCGAGAGACAAACCTGTCCCCCTTTGCGTTGAATCTGGATGCTAGAAGATCTACATCCGATGTTCCCCACCGCTGACATATTGTCCAGAAAACCTCGGGGTGAAGGGACCCTTCCTCTGGGCCTAATTGCTGGCGACTTAGAAAGTCCGCCTTCCAATTCTCCACTCCTGGAATGAATACCGCAGATATGGCTGGGACATATTTTTCTGCCCATTTCAGGATGTAATTTACTTCCCTCTGGGCTGCACGACTCCTGGTGCCCCCCTGATGATTGATATATGCCACTGCTGTGGCATTGTCTGATTGCATTCTGACAGGGGACCCTTGGAGTTTGGATGTCCATGCTACTAGGGCATACCGGGCTGCTCGTATCTCTAAGAGATTGATGGGCAGGGCCTTTTCTGCATCCGACCATCTGCCCTGGAGAGACTATTGCTCCAGTACTGCTCCCCAGCCTATAAGGCTGGCATCTGTAGTGACCACCTTCCAAGAAATCGGACTGAAGGATTTCCTTTTTTCCAGATTCTGGGGAACCAACCACCAACGGAGGCTCTTGCGAACGGAAGGGGACAAGGACATTGTAAGTCTAGGGCCTGAACTTTTTTGTTCCAGGCTGACAGTATGGCCCCTTGCAAATTCCTTGAATGGAATTGACCATAGGGTACTGCTTCGAATGATGCCACCATTTTTCCCAGCAGCCTCATATACAGGCGTATGGACGGCTGTCTTTTTTGTACCCACTAAGTGGATCAAATCTTTCAAAGACAACACCTTTCCTCGAGGCAAGAATATTTTTCTCTGGCCTGAATCCAACCTTAGCCCCAAGTATTCCAGACTTTTGACTGGTTTTTAGGGCTGACTTGTCTCGGTTGATAATCCAACCGTGAGATTCCAGATACTTGATCGTCTTGTGAACGACCACGTCTAGTTTTTTCACTGAGTGGTCTATCAGCAACAAGTCATCCAGATATGCCATTATCATTACACCTTGTGTTCTTAGATTGGCCAATAAAGGGCCAGAATTTTTGTAAACACTCGTGGTGCTGTGGCCAAACCGAAGGGTAAGGCTCTGAACTGAAAATGGCGCCCTTCTACTGCAAAGCGTAGAAATTTTTGGTGGACTGGAAAGATGGGAATGTGCAAATAAGCATCTTTGATGTCGATCGTGGCTAACCAATCCTCCCCTTGTAGGGCAGTGGCCACCGATCGGATCGACTCCATCGGAAAGTCCTGATATACAGGAATTTGTATAGCCCTTTTAGAATTAATATGGGCCTCCCGTCCGCGTTTGCTTCGGGACTGTAAAGAGGTTTGAGTAAAACCCGAACCCTCATTCTTCCAGGGGAACCTCCATAATTACTCCCTGGAGCAATAGTTGTTCTAGTGCCAACAGGAGGGACTCTCTCTTCCGGGGATCCCTTGGCACGTTTGACCTCAAAAATGGGAAGGAGGAGAGTCTTTTAACTCCAAACTGTATCCCAAACCTACTGCGGAGAGCACCTATCTGTCTTGATCGTGTCCCATCAGGTCTCTTGCGAACAACTGGAGTCCTCCCCCCACCCGACTGAGTGGGGGCTTCATGAATTTAACTTTGGGGGAGGTTTTGTACCTCCCCTGACCCAGGGTTTCTCATTACCCTGCTACTGTCCCTGTTTTTTACCCCCGGGATTTGACCGAGGAGGCCGTCGGAACTGTTACACAGCCGATGCCCCAGGGACTGGAGAAGCAGGCCTCTTAAAGAGGGACCTCTAACTCTGCTTTTAACCGGCAAGAGCGTATTTTTACCGCTGGAAATTTTCTGGATATTTGTCCAGGTTTTCCCTGAATAAGCGTTCACCATGAAATGGGACGCTAACCAGCCATTCTTTACAGGGAGCTTCAGCAGACCAGTTTTTGAGCCATAGGAGCCTACGCATATGTACTATAGACAGCGTAAGGCGGGAGGCCTGATGGACTGAATCCTCTATGGCGTCAACCGCAAAGCCTAAGGCTCTAGGTAGATCAGCTAGGGCAAAGCCTGCTGATCTGTCAAGTCCCTCAAGACCTGTTTCAACTGATCCTTCACTGCTTAGCAGACCCCAATAGCTGCTACTGCTGGTTGTATCACCGAGCAGATTTTCATAAGGACTCCAATCTTTTATCTATTGGGTTCTTGAACATTTGGACATTATCCACTGGACATGTCAGTGATTTATACATACAAGAGACGGCTGCGTCCATTGTAGGGACCTTCCATTTTTTTTTTTTTTTTTTTTTGATGAACTTATCCTCCATGGGATAGACCACCGGAAATCTCTTGGGGGAATAAATATTTTCTCAGGACGTTCCCAATCCTGGTAAATGAGCCCTTTCAGTAAAGGGTGAAGTGGAAAAGAACAAACAGTCTGGGGGCTTCTAGCGACCCCAACGAGGATACAGTAGTGGTTGATGGTTCCGCAAGGTGCATTTTTAAATGCTGATCGGACCATGTTAGTCAGAGACTGAACCCATAATCTTTCAGCTTGAGATGCTGAGAAAAGGTTCCCCCACTGTTGATTCCTCTATAACAGAATCAACCTTATCCTGATCCCCTTCAGGCAGGTCGATCCCTGTATGGGACTGTTGCTCTGCTAACAGGCATTCTGAAGGAGGAGACGGAGATCGGGCGTGCTTTCCCTGACAGGGAGGCAGCGATAAATGTTGACAATCTCTCTCTAATCCTCCCAGAGCTGAGGAAAAAACCTCCTCTGTTACATACACAGGAGCAGGTGACTGAGGACAGCCACAGTACCAAGTACCCCTGCGGGGTCTCTACGGTCACTTACCTCTGAACTTCAGGGGAGACTGGTGCAGCAGGAGTATGCCCAAGATCCTCCGAGCCCGATGAGACCCCCTTCGCTTCCTGGAAGATTCAGTTCCGGAGCTTCTGGACGGCATATTCCTAAGCCTAAAGCTGAGGTATTCCAGCCGTAATACACCACTTTTACTGAGAATAGTCTAGCACAATTGCTGCTATATCACAGTTGGTGTCTACTAATGTGCCTTTCTAGGGGATGCCTGTATCAACCGCTTGCTGTATGCCTTTAAATGTTGCCAGCTCTGTCTCTGTACTTCATAGCCAGCTCACTACAATATTGTGTTTTTTTAAACTGCTGGGACGCCCGCACATGCGCAGAAGCGCTGCGGCGCGCACAGAGCGTCATCCCCCAGGCTCCGCCCCCTTTCCCGGCTCACCTCTATATATAGAGGCGCGTGCACGCGCACGCGCGCGGGCATGTGCGCCTTCGGCGCTAATTTCAAATATGGTAACAAGGGACAGGAGCCAGGGCCCCTCTTTGCCGCAGGCCGGGGGATGGACGAGCACTGCAACATGGCAGAGGAAGCAGTTTCCTATAAGAGAACTCACCATCTGCCTGGACTTTGCTCTGCTGAGAAGAAGCTAGTCCACATGACAAGAAAACATTCCACAGCGGCCTCTAGTGGACAAACACAGGTACCGCAGTCTAATATATTAAATATATATATATAAAAAATTTTTTTTTTTTTTTTTTTTCTTGACCACCATTAAAAATTATTAATTTTTTTTAGTAGTTACAGGCATGCACAGAATTTTGCGGGAATACCATTAGGTAACAGACAGAAAGACAAATTAGGCTTGGGGGTCCCCCAATAGAACCAAGTTCCTGGGGGCCCCCACTTACCTGTTCCCCGCCGCAGGACTTTGTTTGGTCCACAAAAGCCCAAACTTCACCTATCACGGCAGGCATTGTAATCAAACCTTCAGGGACCGGGTTCCCAAGGATTCCACTCCCCTGGACCTGTATAGCACCCTGCACAGAAAACATCTTGGTCGTGGGTATGACCAGAGCTCTGGATCCCAGGGTCCAGCTCTCCTAAGAGAAGCATTACAGGCAAAACCTTGCTCTTCTCTGCAAGGCCCGGGTACCGACCGTTTAGCTATGAAGCTTTTTTGGTCAGATCCGGAATAGCTTACTGAGGCCCAAAAGAACCTGTACGCAAGCTCAGTGAAAAACACATGTTTCTTCTTGGCCAACACCTTAGACACTGGCAAAAAACTGAGGTGCTCCCGGATGGGAGGGGCTTATATAGGGGAGGGTACTTCCGGTTTTGGAAGTTGCCAGTGCCAGCACCTGACGGTATCTATATAACCCATTAGTAATGACTATGTCGCTCTGTGTCCCGTGATGTACGAGAAAGAAAATAGAACATGTTTTAAATTTATCCGATGGAAAAAAAAGGATAGCAAATTACTATCGTCTGTGGGGAACTCCATCGGATAAAAAACCCACGCATGCTCAGAATCAAGTCGACGCATGCTCAGAAACATTGAACTTAATTTTTCTCAGCTTGTCGGAGTGTTTTACGTCACAGCGTTTGGAACGGTCGGTTTTTTTGACTGATAGTGTGTAGGCAAGACTGATGGAAGTCAGCTTCATCGGATTTCCGATGGAAAAATCCATCGGTTAAAAATCCATAGGAAATCCGATCGTGTGTACAGGGCTTTAGAGTAGGGTGACCAGACATCCCCGGTTTCAGGGGACAGTCCCCAGATTGAGGACACTGTCCCCGGTTTTGTCCCCGGATTGAATTTGAACAGGAGCTGGGGCAATTTCAAAGACAGTCAGTGCAGAATTAATTAAAAAAAATCTGAATTACACACCCCCGCTCCGCCGCTCCTACTAGCTTAGGGGGGTGTATTTTTTCCATTATCTGTGCCCCTTTCTGATGATGATGTGCTGGTCGGAGCGGAGGGAATATTTCTTCAGTTTCGGGTGCCCATTCAGCTCCGCTCGCATGTTCTTCTGTCTTGGCTCAAGTCCCGGCCAGCCGCCTGCTTATCTCCTTGCCTTCCCTGGTGGAGTGATCTTCCTCCACACCCCACCCAGTAGTAGCCGGGGCCCGGAGAGTAAGACTTGACAGGCTGTGAGGCGGGCAACGGCGGCGACGGGCAGAGAGTCGCTGATTGCCGCCATTACTAGTAAAAAAAAAAAATATATGTCCCCGGATTTCATTTAAAAAATCTGGTCACCTTACTTTAGAGTCAAATTGACCCGTGCAAAGAAATACTTTTTCTTGGCTTTTAAAGTAATTATTGCTTTCATATGTTAGATAGATATATATATAATTATAACATCATTAAACTTATAGGGCAGAAAATAATGCACACATTATAAATTATGAATGTTGTTTTCTAAGGAAATCAATAAAAAGATATTGATCTCTTTCTAGATCAGTCAGCAAAGAAAGGAGATTAGAAATTCAAGCTAGCAGAATAAATACAAGCGACAGTGTGGAAAAATAGCTTGAACAAGGCGTCCTGTCAAAAAGCCGAGGAATGTACAACTGTGAATTTTACGGTTTGCTACATACATTTGAAAACCAGATGATTACCACAAGGCGGGAACACACTGAAGCAGTTCTGTGTGGGGGGGCTGTTAAGTGGCATTGCTAGGGGCCACTGATGAGACTTCAGCATGTGCATTGCAGTAAACATTGAATAAAAGATGAGCACACAGACTCCATGCCAGCATCAAACTGGAGTACAGACCACAGAAGATACTAAGCCCCCAGAGAAGAGCTTACAGGCTGGAGTTTATCCAGGCTGCGTTTGTAATGCATGTTTACCGTCCACAAGAAGGAACACACTACAGGACAAGCCGACATGAAAAGGGCACTATTCTCAATGGAAGAAAGGGCTGAACTACCTTTACTGAGAAAAGTTGAAGATTAGGAGGTGGCAGGAAAAATACACTGGAAGGTAAAGTGTTTGTAGAGTATATACATTAAACCCAGTGGCGTTGATTTACTAAGGGTAAATACGATGTTCACATTAAAAGGACATTTTCCCCAGAGCTTAGCGAATTAGGTAAAACTCTGCTTCCATTATCCAATCATGTGCAAGCAAAAGTGCTGTGTTTTTTTCTTTCTCGTACATCACGGGACACAGAGCGGCATAGTCATTACTATGTGGGTTATATAGTTTACCTTCAGGTGCTGGCACTGGCAACTTCCAAACCGGAAGTACCCTCCCCTATATAAGCCCCTCCCATCCGGGAGCACCTCAGTTTTTTTTGCCAGTGTCTAAGGTGTTGGCCAAGAAGTAACATCTGTTTTTCACTGAGCTTGCGTACAGGTTCTTTTGGGCCTCAGTAAGCTATTCCGGATCCGACCAAAAAAGCTTCATAGCTAAACGGTCGGTACCCGGGCCTTGCAGAGAAGAGCAAGGTTTTGCCTGTAATGCTTCTCTTAGGAGAGCTGGACCCTGGGATCCAGAGCTCTGGTCATACCCACGACCAAGATGTTTTCTGTGCAGGGTGCTATACAGGTCCAGGGGAGTGGAATCCTTGGGAACCCGGTCCCTGAAGGTTTAATTACAATGCCTGCCGTGATAGGTGAAGTTTGGGCTTCTGTGGACCAAACAGAGTCCTGCGGCGGGGAAAAGGTAAGTGGGGGCCCCTCAGGAACTTGGTTCTATTGAGGGGACCCCCAAGCCTAATATGTCTTTCTGCCTGTTACCTAACGGTATTCTCGCTAAATATCTATGCATGCCTGTAACTACTAAAAAATGTAATATTTTTAATAGTGGTCAAGAAAAAAAAATATATATATATATATAGACTGCGGTACCTGTGTTAATCCACTAGAGGCCGCTGTGGAACGTTTCTTGTCATGTGGACTGGTTTCTTTTCATCAGAGGAAGTCCAGGCAGATGGTGAGTTCTCTTGTGGGAAACTGCTTCCTCTGCCATGTTGCAATGCTCGTCCATCCCCCGGCCTGCGGCAAAGGGCCCTGTCTCCTGTCCCTAGTTTACCTTTTCAAAAAAGAGCGCCGAAGGCGCACGTGCCCGTGCGCGTGCACGCGCCTCTATATATAGAGGTGAGCTGGGAAAGGGGGCGGAGCTTGGGGCATGACGCTCTGTGCGCGCCGCAGCGCTTTTGCGCATGTGCGGGCGTCCCAGCATGTTAAAAGGCACAATTATGTGTTGTGAGCTGGCTATGGAGTGCAGAAACAGAGCTGGCAACATTTAAAAAAGGCATACAGCAAGCGGTTGATGCAGGCATCCCCATAGAAAGGCACATTAGTAGACACCAACTGTTTTTATAGCAGCAATTGTGCTAGACTATTATCAGTAAGTGGTGTATTTCGGCTGGAATACCTCAGCTTTGGGCTTAGGAATATGCCGTCTAAAAACTCCGGGACAAAAAATCCCAGGAAGCATAGGGGGTCTCCATCGGGCTCTGAGGATCTTGGGCATGCTTCGGCTGCACCAATCTCCCCTGAAGAATCAGAGGTTAGTGGCCGTAGAGCACCCTCAGGAGTACCTGGTACTGTGGCTGTCCTCAGTTCACCTGCTCCTGTGTATGTAACCGAGGAGGTTTTTTCCTCAGCTCTGGGAGGGCTGGAAGAGAGATTGTCAACATTGATCGCTGCTTCCCTGTCACAGGGAAAGAGCGCTCTATCTCCGTCTCCTCCCTCAGAGTACCTGTTAGCAGAGCAACAGTCCCATACAGGGATCGACCTACCTGAAGGGGATCAGGATGAGGTCGATTCTGTTGTAGAGGAATCAACAGTGGAAGAGCCATTCTCAGCATCACATGCTGAAAGATTATGGGTTCAGTCCCTGACTAACATGGTCCGATCAGCATTTAAAATGCCCCTTGCGGAGCCATCATCCACTTCTGTCTCCTCGTTGGGGTCGCTAAAAGCTCCCCAGACTGTTGGTTCCTTTCCAATCCATCCTTTACTGGAAGGGCTCATTTACCAGGATTGGGAGCACCCTGATAAAATATTTACTCCTCCCAAGAGATTTCAGGTGGTCTATCCCATGGAGGATAAGTTCATCAAAAAATGGAGGGTCCCTACAGTGGACGCAGCCATCTCTTGTGTGAATAAATCACTGACATGTCCAGTGGATAATGTCCAAATGTTCAAGGACCCAATAGATAAAAAATTGGAGTCCTTATTAAAATCTGCTTTTGCTACAGCAGGCTTGGTGACACAACCAGCAGTGGCAGCTATTGGGGTCTGCCAAGCAGTGAAGGATCAGTTGAAACAGGTCTTAAGGGACTTGCCAGATCAGCAGGCTCTTGCCCTAGCTGATCTACCTAGAGCCTTATGCTTTGCGGTTGACGCTATAAAGGATTCAATCCATCAGGCCTCCCGCCTTACGCTGTCTGTAGTACGTATGTGCAGGCTTCTGTGGCTCAAAAACTGGTCTGCTGAAGCTCCCTGTAAAAAATTGCTGGTCAGCTTCCCATTTCATGGTGAACGCTTATTCGGGGAAGACCTGGACAAATATATCCAGAAGATTTCCAGCGGTAAAAGTACACTTTTGCCAGTTAAAAACAGAGTTAGAGGTCCCTCTTTTAAGAGGCCTGCTTCTCCAGTCCCTAGGACATCGGCTGTGAAACAGTTCCGACGGCCTCCTCGGTCAAATCCCGGGGGTAAAAATCAGGGACAATTGCAGGGTAACAAGAAACCCTGGATCAGGAGAGGTACAAAACCTCCCCCAAAGTCAAATGCACAAAGGGTTGCCCCCACTCAATCGGGTGGGGGGAAGACTTCAGTTGTTCGCAGAGACCTGGCGGGACACGATCAGAGACAGATGGGTGTTCTCCGCATTAAGTCTGGGATACAAATTGGAGTTAAAAGACTCCCCTCCTTCCCATTTTATAAGGTCAAACGTGCCAAGGGATCCCCAGAAGAGAGGATCCCTCCTGTTGGCACTAGAACAATTATTGCTCCAAGCAATAATTATAGAGGTTCCCCTGGAAGAATGGTGGTTCGGGTTTTACTCAAACCTCTTTACAGTCCCGAAGCCAAACGGGGACGTGAGGCCCATATTAAATCTAAAAGGGCTAAACAAATTCCTACATATCAGGACTTTCCGGATGGAGTCGATCCGATCGGTGGCCACTGCCCTACAAGGGGAGGAATGGTTAGCCTCGATCGACATCAAAGATGCTTATTTGCACATTCCCATCTTTCCAGTCCACCAAAAATTTCTACGCTTTGCAGTAGAAGGGCGCCATTTTCAGTTCAGAGCCTTACCCTTCGGTCTGGCCACAGCACCACGCGTGTTCACAAAAATTCTGGCCCCATTATTGGCCAATTTAAGAACACGAGGTGTAACGATAATGGCATATCTAGACGACTTGTTGCTGATAGACCACTCAGTGGAAAAACTAGAAGTGGTTGTTCACGAGACAATCGAGTATCTGGAATATCACGGTTGGATTATCAACCGAGACAAGTCAGCCCTAAAACCAGTCAAAAGTCTGGAATACTTGGGGCTAAGGCTGGATTCAGACCAGAGAAAAATTTTCTTGCCTCAAGAAAAGGTGTCGTCTTTGAGAGATTTGATCCACCTAGTGGGTACAAAAAGACAGCCATCCATACGCCTGTGCATGAGGCTGCTGGGAAAAATGGTGGCATCATTCGAAGCAGTACCCTATGGTCAATTCCATTCAAGGAATTTGCAAAGGGCTATACTGTCAGCCTGGAACAAAAAAGTTCAGGCCCTAGACTTACCAATGTCCTTGTCCCCTTCCGTTCGCAAGAGCCTCCGTTGGTGGTTGGTTCCCCAGAATCTGGAAAAAGGGAAATCCTTCAGTCTGATTTCTTGGAAGGTGGTCACTACAGATGCCAGCCTTATAGGCTGGGGAGCAGTACTGGAGCAATGGTCTCTCCAGGGCAGATGGTCGGATGCAGAAAAGGCCCTGCCCATCAATCTCTTAGAGATACGAGCAGCCCGGTATGCCCTAGTAGCATGGACATCCAAACTCCAAGGGTCCCCTGTCAGAATTCAATCGGACAATGCCACGACAGTGGCATATATCAATCATCAGGGTGGCACCAGGAGTCGTGCAGCCCAGAGGGAAGTAAATTGCATCCTGAAATGGGCAGAAAGATATGTCCCAGTCATATCCGCGGTATTCATTCCAGGAGTGGAGAATTGGAAGGCGGACTTTCTAAGTCGCCAACAATTATGCCCAGGGGAATGGTCCCTTCACCCCGAGGTTTTCCGGACAATATGTCAGCGGTGGGGAACACCGGATGTAGATCTGCTAGCATCCAGATTCAATGCAAAGGTGGACAGGTTTGTCTCTTGGACAAGGGATCCCCTAGCTTGCGGCTCGGATGCCCTAGTGTTCCCTTGGGATCAGTTCAAGCTGATATATGCATTCCCACCGCCACAATTGTTACCTCGATTACTCCGCAGAATCAGGGTAGAAAAGAAACCAGTGATTCTGGTGGCTCCAGCGTGGCCCCGAAGAGCATGGTACGTGGAGATTGTAAAGATGTCTGTGGGGAGTCCTTGGACCCTCCCACATCGTCCGGACCTGCTTTCGCAAGGACCGATATACCACCCTTCCTTACCAGCCCTAGGTTTGACGGCCTGGCTATTGAAGCCCACATTCTAAAAAAGAGAGGTCTCTCTAATCCTGTGGTATCTACCATGATCAATGCCAGGAAGCCGGTATCCAGGCAGATCTACTATAGAATCTGGAAGGCGTACATCGCCTGGTGTGAAGCCAAGAAATGGCATCCACGTAAGTACGTAATAGGTAGGATTCTGGACTTCCTACAGTGGGCTGTATATAGGAAGCTTGCCTTGAGTACTATCAAGGGTCAGATTTCGGCCTTGTCAATATTTTTTCAGAGGCCCTTGGCTTCGCATTCACTAGTCAAAGCCTTTATACAAGGAGTGATGCGTATTAGCCCTCCGGTTAATATTCCCATATGTCCATGGGACTTAAACCTGGTTCTGTCGGTTCTACAGAAACAACCATTTGAACCATTACAGCATATTTCCCTGGTTCTTCTCACCAGGAAATTGATTTTTCTAGTAGCCATTTGTTCGGCTAAAAGAGTGTCGGAATTAGCCGCTATGTCCTGTAGGGAGCCATATCTGGTTATCCATAAGGACAGAGTAGTGTTACGTCCTCATCCAGCCTTTCTTCCTAAGGTGGTATCGAGGTTTCATTTGAACCAAGATGTGGTTCTTCCTTCTTTTTTCCCCAAGCCTAGTTCAGTAGAGGAAAAATGATTACATTCTTTGGATGTAGTAAGAGCAGTTAAAGCTTATCTAAAAGCCACTGCTCAGATTCGCAGAACGGATACTTTGTTTATTCTGCCGGAAGGCCCCAGAAAGGGTCAGGCAGCGTCAAAATCTACTTTAGCCAAGTGGATTCGACAGGTCATTATGCAAGCCTATGGCTTGAGAAGGAGACCGCCTCCGTTCAAAGTTAGGGCGCACTCCACGAGAGCAGTTGGAACTTCGTGGGCAGTGCATCACCAGGCCTCCCTGGCTCAAATCTGTAAGGCCGCAACATGGTCTTCAGTACACACGTTTACTAGGTTCTACCAGGTGGACGTTAGAAGTCAGGAGGATGTCGCCTTTGGGCGCAGTGTGTTGCAGGCCGCAAAAGATCCTCATGTCTGATAGCGCTCAGCTTATGTATGGTGTATCCCCCCCCCCCCTCATTGGGCATTGCTTTAGGACATCCCACATAGTAATGACTATGCCGCTCTGTGTCCCGTGATGTACGAGAAAGAAAATAGGATTTTTATAACAGCTTACCTGTAAAATCCTTTTCTTGGAGTACATCACGGGACACAGAGCTCCCACCCCTCTTTTGGGGACACTTATTGCTTTGCTACAAAACTGAGGTGCTCCCGGATGGGAGGGGCTTATATAGGGGAGGGTACTTCCGGTTTGGAAGTTGCCAGTGCCAGCACCTGAAGGTAAACTATATAACCCACATAGTAATGACTATGCCGCTCTGTGTCCCGTGATGTACTCCAAGAAAAGGATTTTACAGGTAAGCTGTTATAAAAATCCTATTTATTTTTTTTGGGGGGGGGGGGGGTTTCCTTGCATGTGATTGGGTATGCTTTGCAAATTGAAATTTCAGCCCATTTAATAAGCTCTGAGGCAAATTCCCCTACAAAGTGCAACATTTCCTGCAAACTGAACATCCTATTTTTCCTTTTGTAAATCAACCCCAATGAATAGTTTAATAGCGCAGTTTTCATCATGGAAGAAAAACTAGAGTAATGGAAGGGTGGTGGGTCAGATGTGCTTCTTGAAACCAGCTGCTCAATGTAATCTGGTTGTTGTAGGCAAAACCTTCACTTGTTTTATCTACTGTTATTTATGCATGAAGCTCAGGAAACCCTCATCCTTTACCATCTCAGCCTCTCAATATGAGTCTGTCCCATCAAAGTGGGAGCAGTCCAGCGCTCACACATGCCCAAGTCAGAAAAAGGAAGGTATTGAGTAGAGCAGGCTCTCATGAAACACCAGTTGGTCTGTATGTCTGTCAAGGATCTAATTTATTCAGGTTATGGTATAGCCATAGCTCCCAACTGCCCTGATTTCAAACAAAGTTGCTCTTACCTCCTCATTTGTCCCTTTTGGTCTTATCTATATAGTTGTTATATAAAATTCACTTTTTATCTTTCAAAAAATGTTTATCAGTGCTAAACCTTTCATCCAATGTCTAAATTGCTGCATTTGTAAATTTCAAAAGCCAGTATAAAGGAATAGTAGTGGTAAAAAAAAAAAAGCAGCGTTCCACCCAAAAGTGGAACTTCCGCTTTAAGCACTCCTCACCCCCTTACATGCCACATTTGGCATGTAATTTTTTTGGGGTGGGGAGTGGGGGCTTCGGTAGGAGTGGGACTTCCTGTCCCACTTCCTGCTTCCACCTTCGGGCCGCCTAGGCGACTCCTCCTCTCGCCTTAGGCGGCCCCTCCATCTAGGCGTTCTCCTGGGACACGTGACAGGTCCCAGGAGATCACCTGTCCACTCCTAGAGCGAAAGCTGTCATGGCCGGGTGCCCACAGTGTGAATGGAGGCGCCGGCGGAGTGGGGGGGAGAGGAGTGACGCTCCGGGCGGCCGCATCGCTGGACCGCGGAGCAGGTAAGTGTCTGTTTTATTAAAAGTCAGCAGCTACACTTTTTGTAGCTGCTGACTTTTAATACACTTAAAAAGGCTGGAACTCCCCTTTAACTAATATAGATAGATAGATAGATAGATAGATAGATAGATATTTTTTTTATTTATACTTCTCCTTTAAGGGGGGCGTGGCAGGCAGTGTGTCCCATGCCTACATACTTTTGCTAATAGGTGTCCCTCCTTCCCATCTCAAAAAAGTTGGGAGGTATGGTATAGCTAATAGTAGTTGGTTACAATCAACTGAACTTGTTCTCTAATGTTAAAGTTTGTTTTAAAGTTGGTAAATGTCTTTAGCATTAGACTCCATTCACACAGGGGCAACACGACTTCCAGCGCGACTTTGGGAGGCAACTTGGACACGACTTGAGTATGAATCACAGCACGACATGAGGCAACTTACAAGGCAACTTCAAGTTGCCTCCAGGACAGGAGGCTTTCCAGTGGCCAATCAAACAAGAATCAGCTCTGTGGGAGGGGGGAGGGAGGGTTTGCCTGAGAAATGTATGTTCTCCTCCTGTATTGTTGCTTCTGCTAAGACAGTGATCCGACTTCTGAGGCGACTTCCATTGAAATCAATGGGTACAAGTTGCCTACAAATCGCCTAGAAGTCGGATTGAAGTAGTACAGGAACCTTTTCTGAAGTCGGAGCGACTGCAGTAGTGTGCATTAAGACGGCTCCATTCACTTACATTGATTTTCTCATGCAGCGTGACTTGAGGGGCCTTGGGGCGACTTGAAGTCGGATCCAAAGTCGTCCCTGTGTGAATGGGCTCTTATAGTCCTCTTGAATGTGACTAATAAGCTATACCAGCTGGCCAGGTTCTCTTGGAAAATGAGTGGTTACTTATGTGTTCCTTCCTAAAAATCCTTTTCTAGATGGCAGTATCGAATGCTCTCGGCCAAGGCCAAGCAGTATGGTTTATCATACAGAGATATTGGGTTTGATTTATTAAAGGCGAATAGGCTGTTCACTTCCAAAGGGAATTTCCCCCAGATTTGAATACATGTTTAGTTTGAAAAGAATACCCAATTACATGCAAGGAAAAAAAAACAGCATTTTCTTTCACATGATTGAATGATGGAGGCCAGCAGAGCTTTACCTCTTTATTCAAGCACTGGGGAAACCTCCCTTTGCAAAATGCAACTTCCCATGAAAAGTGAACAGTCTATTTTGTCTTTAGTAAATCAGCCTCAATCTAGTAAAGTCAACTTCTCTGAAGAGAGACACATTTTCAGTCACTATAGTCACCCGTTCTGGATTTTCTCAGATGGTCCCAGGTTTTAGTGGTAGAGAAGTAGGGCTGCAACGGATCGACGGTGATCCGTGATCCGAACGGGTCACCCTGTTCGGATCGGATCACCACTCGATCCGCGGAGCGACCCCGCGGCCTCAGCCTTAGGAAAGGCCGCGGCTTCGGCCTAGCTCCGGAGCCGCGGCCATCTTGGTACACCCGGCGGCGGCCGCCTTGTGCGCGCTGACGCCATCACCCCTCGCTGCTCGTGGATCTGAACTGGCCGGCGGGAGAGACTAAAGTAAGTGGGGGAGATGCCCATTACAGTGGGGAGATTGTGGATATTACTGGGGGAGATTGTGGATATTACTGGGGGAGATTGTGGATATTACTGGGGGGAGATTGTGGATATTACTGGGGGGAGATTGTGGATATTACTGGTTACAGGGGGAGATTGTGGATATTACTGGGGGAGATTGTGGATATTACAGGGGGAGATTGTGGATATTACAGGGGGAGATTGTGGATGTTACAGTGGGGGGGATGACGTGGATATTAGTAATTTTTTTATTTATTTTTTGCCGATCCGAAAATGATCCGATCCGAGGATCGATCCGATCCGTGAGTTTTTTGATCCGTTGCACCCCTATAGAGAAGCCATGAGTTGGCCAACAAATAGTAAAAGTTTGGGCAGAGCTATATCCTTAGTGCTGCTAGCTTGGGTAGGTCTGAGAAGAAAATAATTTGCAATAGGAAATACAATTATGGTTTCTTTTTTCTTTTGTTTTTCCTGTGAAAATCTAAAAGAGAACTGGGGGGGGAATCATATAAGGGCACATGCCCTAACAATAACTTACCATACATAACCTTGTATTTGTAGTTCCCAGGTTATTTTGCCATTATAATAATCATAATGCAGATATTTTTATCCTATGTTTTTATTGCATCTATAGTTGGAGAGGCTTATAGGTGTAGCAAAGTAAGGAGGCTGGATTACACGGAAGACCTTAGTCTTTGTCACCTCTAGTACCGTATTTCTATTCAAAAAGCACCCATTTCTTCCCCTTTCTCTTCTATTAGCTTCACATTATAATACAATATGGCATTTGTTCTAATGATGGATGGAGAATGTTTGTTTATGAGGAATATTTTTTGGCTCTGCTTGCACTTTCCCAATAAAAAATAAAACCTTGCCACTGACCTAGTATTGTTGCAGCTCCTGAATAGCTTCATCTATGGAAATGTATAACCCTTGACTCTTTATGTAAGTGCTGACAATATTTCTACATAATTCCATAACCCACCTTGAATAAAACTATTTATGTTTCTCAAGCCTGAACAGCAACTAATTACGGTAACTATAACCTAAAGTGATACTAAAGTCTAAATTTTTTGGGGGGTAAAAATAACAAATGTTATACTTACCTGCCTTGTGTAGTGGATTTGCACAGAGAAGCCCAGATCCTCCACTTCTAGGGTCCTTCCTAGCTGCTCCTGGCACCTGCCTCCTGTCGAGTGCCCCCACAGCAAGCCGCTTGCTATGGGGGCACCCAAGCCGATCCACAGCTCCGTGTGTCCATTCAGACATGGAGCCACGGCCTGGCCCCGCACCCTTTCTCTCCTCATTGACTGACTGACTTTGAAAGCTGCGGGAGCCAATGGTGCCACACTGCTGTCTCAACCAATGAGGAGGGTGTCCGAAAACAGCCGAAACACTCCTACAACATCGCTGGATTTAGATGGGGCTCAGGTAGGCATTAGGGGGTCTGCTGCACGTAGAAGCTTGCAACCCGCCCGCTGCACGGCTGCAACCTAGGGAGGGGTGCTGCCACTGGTAGCTTTACCCATTCAGAAATCAGTGGCATCTGCCCTTATATCAATCAGCTGTGATCAGCTAAAATGTAAATTCTAGGTATGGTATGTTTTTTGATATAGTTACTCTGGTTCAGTTTGGACAAATGTAACTATGTATATACCATAACTGGCTGATCCCCCTGAAAGCTGGCATTTTATAAATGAATGCAAATTGTTCTCTGATTGGACAAGGTGGAGAGTGT
Organism: Rana muscosa; assembly: GCA_029206835.1. Taxonomy (NCBI): domain Eukaryota; kingdom Metazoa; phylum Chordata; class Amphibia; order Anura; family Ranidae; genus Rana; species Rana muscosa. The sequence continues at coordinate 190,984,018 of CM055117.1, forward strand.
GATGTTACTGGCTCACCTTTCTACCTTGTCCAATCAGAAAATGCTTCATATTCATTCAGAAAATGCTAAGCATTCTCTGAATGGTGCCCGTGCTTAGCGACCATCCTCCTGTGTTCAAAATGCAGCAGAGTAGCCGCTTTGTGTGGGACCTGGAAGCAAGTGGAGATTACTGGAGCAGCGGTGTCTACTACAGTGCTTTCCAGGTTCCAAGGGGGTCGACCAGGCATGGTATATGCATAATTATATTGGTCCTATGTAAAAAATACATTTATAATTCATCCTTTAAAGGGGAACGTGTGGGACTGTGAAGCCTCGTACACACGACCGGTTTTCTCGGCAAGAAAACTGCTGGGAGAGCTTTTTGCAGAGAAAACCGGTGTGTATGGAAAAATAGAGAACCTGTTCTCTATTTTGTTGTCTGCCTTTTTCCCGACAAGAAAACCATGAGTGTGTATGCTTACCTGTCCATGGTAAACCCGCACATGCTCGAAAAGACTTCGACGCATGCGTGGTAGCATACAATGGCAGTGTAGGGTGTAGCAAACTGGTGGCAACAGCATCGAATGTGACAAGCACAGGCTCGTCGTCGATGACGTCACTGCGTTCTTGCCATTCAAAAGAATGGCAGTTCTTTTGAATGGCCATGTGTACACTCGGCGAGCAAGGCAAGCTTGCCGGGAATCTCGTCGGGACAACCAAAGTTTTTTTCCCCGACGAGATTCCCGCCCGTGTGTACGAGGCTTTACAGTTGCTTTCTTGATGATATGGGAACCAGGTACCCTCCCAGCTCACCCATATCTCAAATGTGTCATCATCGTAGGTTAGACAGTCCTATTTGACTGAAAGCCGTCTCTAGAAGAGGAATTAAAGCGGAAGTAAACCCGCTCTAAAAAAAAAAAAAAAAAAAAAAAACACCCTGCAAGACAAAGGCATAATGAGCTAGTATGCATAGCATACTGGCTCATTATGAATTACTTACATGAGATCGAAGCCCCCGCAGTGACGGCATGATCGCCTTCACTGACGACATGCTCAGTGCGCCTGCGCCGTTGTCTACGGCGCGCATGCGCCGTAGACATCGGTCCCCGTTTTTTGGAAAATATCTCCTTAACCGTGTAGGTTAAGGAGATATTTCTTGCACCTACAGGTAAGCCTTAATCTAGGCTTACCTGTAGGTTAAAGTGGTCTGTAAGGGTTTACAACCACTTTAAAGCTGGCCATACACTGTTTGAATTTTGTTTGGTTCATGATAAACTGGCCACCGGGTATAGTTAGAATATAATAGCCCAGCAGGGGAATTTACCCATCTACGCTGTTGGCATGGATGGAGCGATCCCTTCCTGAGAGCTATTTGAAGAGTGTTTGGCTAGCTTATCTATATATCCAAACAAATTAAAATGTTGTAGAAAGCTATACTATCTGTAAAAATAAATGAAATATAATTGTAAGTACATTTTTAATAAAGTGATCTGTTAATTCCGATCATGAAAGCGATGTAAACATATTAAGTGGATATATTTATGTTCGTCTTGTGCTGCGTGGGATGGAGGATTGCGGCAAGGCAAATATGTTTTCAATGTATACATTATGTCCAGGGTGCCCTGCACCCATGAATTTGTTTAGAAGTTGAGATGAACAGCTCCTGACAGTGTTTTCTGTGCCAACGCTCCAGGTCATCTTGCTGATATTTACAGCTATTAAAATTGAATGCGTTTCAAATACCGTAGGTTGCCCGAAGCTGGCAGGAAAAGTATTTTTCTCTTACCATCCATGGACTGACACGGCGTCTCTTTACACGTGGGTTATGTCCCTGCTTGCAGGAGAAGACCTAGGCAGAATGTGAGATGTTATACATACATTCTAAAAGCCAGAGCTGAACAGCCCCACCCAGGGGGCGGTCCCTCCGGACATAACCCTCCCACTACAGTCAGCAGACTTCAGTTTTTTTTCTGCCTAGCAGAAGGAGAAGACGTGGCTCTCTCAGGAGCCAGTCTCCTGACCTATTTTTATTCCTTTTCTGGAATTCTTTTTTATTTTATTTTTGAGAATCTTCTATCAACTGTCGGCTGGGCAACAGGTTGGGTACAAGATATCCTCGTAGTCTTCCCTGTCCGACCATCGAGCGTGCTGATCCTCGCCTTGTGTGCGTGAGACTCAGTTCACGACAGGCCCCATGACTCCAGGGGTGGCCGGGTTTGCTTTCATGCTCCCACGGTCCTCTCAAGACTGAACAGTTCCTGACTGACTGTATCTTTCGCGGTGGACCGGGCCAACAGCTACTCAGTACTGCACTGTGATAGTCCTGTCAGAAACACACCAGTGGGTCCCTCAGGGGACGGGTAAGTAGTCTCTCCTGCCTGCAGGTGAGTACAAAAAGCTGTGTGTTTCTCTGTGGGGGATTTTCCCTGTCTCCCCCTGTATTTCATTGTCACTCTCTGTCACCATTGCTGGCGCTGTGCTGTGTGGGGTGCCTGGGGGTCACACTGTTCTTGGAGGGGCTAATGCTGGTCTGCAGATATGCTTGGGGCCTTTTTTTGTGTGTTTTGGGGCCTGAGCGCCGAGTGGCGCTGTGTGTGTGCTGTTTTTTTCACTTTTGCTGAGTCATGGCAGCCATCTTGCCGCGGATCGCCTCAGTGAAGTGCGGTGGCCATTTTCTTGTAGCCCGCGTGCTCTTCAGCACTAGTTTTGGCCTCTAGCGCTGCTGTAACAGCGCGAATCTCCTCACAATCTCCTCACAGCTCACCAGCGCTGACACAGCGCGGTACAGACAGCGGAACTGAGCGGTCCCTGGTCCGGTTTGGTGAGTCCCCTGGGCGCCCCCTCCTCAGTCAGCACAGCCTGTGGGTGGACTTTTTATCTGAGGAGTCTCAGAGGGGGGCAATATGGAGTCTCTGTCACCAGCTTCCCCTAAATGTCAGTGGACAACAGGCAGTGCTTCAGCACCTGCGGTCCCTAGGGACCAGTTGTGGGCAGTCCTGGAATCATTTCTGACCAGGATGGGAGCTGTGTGCAAGCGCAAGGGAGCAAAAAAGCGCCCTCTCCCCACTTTACTTCATGAGGGCAGTGCGCTGATTCAGATATGGGCCTAGCCACTACCGCTCAGGACCCTAGTTCTGAATGTATTGGATGGTTTTGAACAGGACATTCCTTATGAGGAAAACTCCAGTTCTGAGTCAGTAAATGACAGTGCGCTTGTTAGTGTACTCATGACTGCGGTGAGGGACACTCTCAAGCTAAAATGCTGCGGATGCAGAACCTCAGGCGGATACAGTCTCCTTTGGTTCTTTTAAGGCCAGGCCTTCTAAAGAGGTTTTTCAATATGTACTTTCTTTGACCAGCTCATTGATAAGGTCTGGGAAAAGCCGCAGAAGAATTTTTTTTATGGTCCCACGGCGTTTGTCTATCAGATACCCCTTGAAGATGCCCTACTTAAAAAGTGGGCTTCTCCCCCACGGTCGACCCTCCAGTCGCCCGGTTGAACAAGGCCATCACTCTCCCGATGGAGGGGACTCCTGCATTTGAGGACCCCACTGACAGGAGGTCAGAAGTGGTGAGCAGAGCCATGTTTGCCTTGTTGGGATCCGCCCTACGGCCTGTGGTAGCGGCGACCCTTGTGTCTTAAACACTTACAGGTTGGGCAAAAATGTTGCACCTAGCTGTACAGGAGCATAATCTTCCTCCAGACACAGTTGCTCTGGCCCACCAACTGGTTCAGGGCCTGGTTTATGTGTGCGACGCCACGTTGGACGCGGCCCCTTTAATATCCAGGGCCTCTGTCTCGGCGGTGGTATTGCGTCGTCTTATCTGGTTGAAGTGCTGGTCTGCTGACCTAGCCTTAGGAAGCTCCTGACGGATCTACCATTCAAAGGTGGTAGACCTTTCGGTGCTGCTCTGGATGACATCGTCATGGATGTCATGGGAGGTAAAAGCACTCTTCTTCCTTAGACTAGCAAGAGTGAGGAGGCCCGCCGAAAACAGGGGCCTTCCTTTCCAGCAAAACAGGGTTTTTTCATCAGTCAGAGTCCACGGGTAGGTCCTCTCAGACTGACGGCAGTGCGGCTGGTGGGCACAAGTGCCCCTGGGTGCGTAAGCCGAACAAGCGGCTCCCAAGCCCGCCTCCGCGTGAAGTCTTGCCTCCGCCCGACTCTGGGGTGGGGGGACGACTTCGCAGGTCACGAATCGGTGGTCCTCCCGAATCTCCGACTGGTGGGTGTGCAAGGTGGTCACCTCAGGATACAGGATAGTATTCCGATCCTGGCCCCCAGACAGATTCTTTCCCTCGAATCTTCCTCTCCTTCCTACCTGTCGGGCAGCCCTCTTGGGGGCTGTACAGGATTTGATCAGGTCCGGAGTGATTGTGCCGGTTCCGTCACAGGAGAGTTTTCAGGGATTCTACTTGAATCTGTTTGTCGTCCCAAAAATAGGACGTGGTTCGACCTATCCTGGACCTCAAGGCCCTGAATGCCTTCGAGAAGGTGCAGAAATTCCGCATGGAATCCATTCGCACGGTGATCGCTACACTCCACCAAAGGGATTTTCTTCTGGCGTCCTTGGACTTCAAGGACGCCTACTTGCATGTTCCGATCTGCGCAAGTCACCAGAAGTTTCTGCGCTTGCGATCAGCGAAGTCCACTATCGATTTGTGGCTCTTCCTTTCGGCCTAGCCTCGGCACCAAGGGTGTTCACCAAGGTGCTTGCTCCGGTTCTAGCCTTCTGTTACAGTGAGGTATTGCTGTCGTGGGCTATCTGGACGATCTTCTGCTAAGAGCAGAAAGTGGCTCAGACTTAGAGGAAAGGTGACTATCGTCAATTAGACCCTCAGGGACTTTGGGTGGTTCCTGAACATTCAGGAGTCAGTCCTGGTCCCGACTCAGTGTCTGGAGTATCTAGTTCTGATTCTGGACTCCTTGGAGGCAAAGGTAACCTACCTCTGGAGAAGTTGCTGACACTTCAGTCTGCGGTGCGGGTGCTGACATCCCGAAAATGGTTGTCAATCCGTTTTTTTGCATGAGAGTCCCGGGACTCGTGGTGGCCTCCTTCGCGGCCGTTCCGTATGCCCAATCACACACCAGGGCATTGCAGAAGGAGATCTTGTCCACCTGGGACAAATCCCCGTTGTCCTTGGATCTTCAGATCCAGGTGATTCACCTGGTCAGGGCGCCCCTGACATGGTGGTTGAGATCCTCGGCTCTTCGGTCCGGAAAGTCGTTCCCCTCCCATCCAATGGACGGTACTCACGACGGACACCAGCCTGACGGGCTGGGGTGGAGTCTGGGGAGTCCTGTCGGCTCAAGGCCTTGGACTCCGGACGAGCCCGTTTACCAATCACTGTTCTGGAAATACGGGCCATCGGACTGTGTCTCTCCTCAGGTCGGAGAGAGTACGGGGTCGCTCCATCAGGAGCCAGTCGGACAACGCCACGGCGGTGGCGTATGTAAACCATCAAGGGGGGACTCGGAGCTCAGCTGCGGCTTCCGAGGTAGTCCGTATCCTGAAGTGGGCCGGAAGAAACGTGCCGGCTCTGTAGGCCATTTACATTCTGGGCATAGACAATGGGCAGGCGGACTATCGGAGTCGCCAATCGCCGGACCAAGAAGAGTGGTCCTTGCATATTTCAACTCCTTTGCCGACGGTGGGGCACACCGGATGTGGACCTGATGGCCTCTCGACTCAATCGCAAGGGTCGAGGTTGTGGCCAGATCCAGGGATCCTTGGGCGATGCCTCGGATGCGTTGGTGGCCCCATAGGGTCCTTATCGCCTGATATAAACTCTGGTGATCCTAATTGTTCCGGATTGGCCTCAGCATCACTGGTACGCTGATCTGGTACATCTCGTCGCGGACGTTCCCTGGCGGTTGCCGATGAGGGAGGACCTTCAGTCTCAAGGTCCTATGTTTCATCCGGCTTACAGTCTCTGGCTTTAACGGCAGGGCTGTTGAAAGCCAGGTGTTGAGGGACCGAGGTCTCTCGGATTCGGTCATTTTGACCATGTTAAGGACATGGAAGTCTTCCTCCAAGCAGATCTATCACCGTGCCTGGAAAGCTTATATCGCCATATGCGAAGCGCTGGACTGGCGTCCTCGGACGTATTCCGTCCCCAGAATCCTGCGTCCTCTGCAGTGTGGAGTGACCCAAAAGCTTGCTTTGAGTACCATCAAGGATCAGATTTCGGCCTTGGCCGTCTTCTTTCAGCGACCTCTAGCGGGTCATTTCTTGGTTAGCACCTTGTGTTGGGGGTTCGCCATGTGCTCCCTCCTGTCAAGCCTCCTCTCCCACCGTGGGATCTGAATTTGGTGCTCTCGGTCCTCCAGGAACCTCCTTTTGGGAATATCCGGGATATTCCCCTCTTGTCTTGTCTCAGAAGGTGGCCTTTTAGTGGCAATCACTTCTGTTTGACGGGTGTCTGAGTTGGCGGCTTTGTCCTGCAAGTCGCCATATTTAGTCATCCATAAGGATAAGGCAGTGTTGCATCCGTGACCTTCCTTTTTGCCAAAGGTGGTGTCGACCTTTCACCTACATGAGGACATTGTCCTCCCGTCCTTGTGTCCTCACCCATCGCATCCCAGAGAGTTTGCGCTGCACATATTGGATGTGGTACAAGCCTTACGGGTGTACCTGTCTGCTACTGCTTCTATTCGAAAGTCCGACTCACTGTTTGTGACTGTCTCTGGTCCATAACAGGGCCAAGCGGTTTCGTCTGCCATCATTTCTAGGGGAATCAGACAAACCGTCATTCAAGCCTATGCTCTCAAAGGGCGGGCGCCTCCCTTTCCGGTTACGGCGCATTCCACCAGGGCAATTGGTGCTTCCTGGGTTTTCCGACATCAAGCGTCGGTTGCACAAGTGTGCAAGGCGGCGACCTGGTCGTCTGTTCATGCCTTTTAAGTTTTATAAGGTTAATGTGGCTGCATCTCCGGATGCTTCCTTTGGCCGCAGGGTGCTGCAGGCCGCTGTTTAAAGTTGCGACTCCTCCGTTGAGGAGCTCTGCCTTCTTGGAGTGAAGTTTTTGGTTTTTCCATTTATACTGCTCCCATCCCTCTTGACACTGCTTTGGGACATCCCACGTGTAAAGTGTAAAGAGACACCGTGTCAGTCCATGGATGGTAAGAGAAAATAGGATTTTTTGTACTCACCGTAAAATACTTTTCTCTGACATCCATGGACTGACACGGCACCCACCCTTCCTTTTTAAGTTTGTACTGCTTTGTTACGAACTGAAGTCTGCTGACTGTAGTGGGAGGGTTATGTCCGGAGGGAGCGCCCCCTGGGTGGGGCTGTTCAGCTCTGGCTTTTAGAATGTATGTATAACATCTCACATTCTGCCTAGGTCTTCTCCTGCAAGCAGGGACATAACCCACGTGTAAAGTGTAAAGAGACGCCGTGTCAGTCCATGGATGTCAGAGAAAAGGATTTTACGGTGAGTACAAAAAATCCTATATTTTCTTATTATTGCTTCTGTTCAGCTTATATCATATACACTAAAGCAATTCCTTTCAGAGACAATTAACAAAATTGTACTTAATATTACAAGGACAGAGCAGTGAACTGTGCCCCATTGTGAAAAGAATGCTGCTATGCATAGTGGAAATAATGGGATTTTCTGCTGTTTATTTGTATTAATGAAAAATTTTACTTGGTTAAAGAACATCGCTTAACATTGCTTGCATTCATACTGACCACAGAACAGAAAAAAAAAAAAAAAACAAGAACACATTATGTTAAAAACACTTGTTTTGGGCTTGTCGTGCTGAAATAGTCCTGTACATGTGTAACTAGGGAGTTATCCAATAAGCATAAAGCAGGATACTGATAGTAGAGCAGGGTGGCGTGTTGGACCTTTGCAGTGAGACTACTGCTTCCATACAGAGAACAAGGTTCCTCCTCTACAGTATGCTGGCAGGGGACAGGCTTTTTTGCTTAAACTGTGGCTGTTTTCGAAAAAAAAAAAAAAACTAATGCCTTGTACACACGATCGGATTTTCCGATGAAAAAAATCCGATGGACTTTTTTCATCGGAAATTCCGATTGTGTGTGGGCTCCCATCGTATTTTTTTCCATTGGTGTTTAAAAATAGAGCATGTTTTATTTTTTTCCGATGGAAAAAAAACCGATAGGAATTTCCTATCGTCTGTGTGGAACTCCGAAGGAGAAAAAACCCACGCATGCTCAGAATCAAGTCGACGCATGCTCGGAAGCATTGAACTTCATTTTTCTCGGCTCTTTGTAGTCTTGTACGTCACCGCGTTCTTGACGGTCAGAATTTTGTCTGACAGTGTGTATGCAAGACTGATGGAAGACAGCTTGAACGGAATTCCGAAGGAAAATTCCATCGAATTTTATCCCATCGGAAAATCCGATCGTGTGTACAGGGCATTAGACTTTGCCTACCTTTTTGGTTTTTATTCAGATGGAATGTATTTTGCAGCTTTAATCTGAAAGTTAAATTTGGCTTTAAAGGAAAATTATGCAGACTGCCATTGCTGACCTTCTAAAATGTTAATCATTTGGCTTTCTATCTTATCCAGTGGCATCACTGCATTCTGAGTCCTTAACCCCCAAAATAAGTATGTAGCCATTTAAATCAGAATGAAGCCAAAACTCCTTATAATATTATTTATTGGTTACAGAGTCTCTGTAAAGAGGCACAAAATGTTATTCTGGCTATTGGGCCATATTACTACCGCCAGCAGCTTTAGAAGATTGGCTAAAACTGAAAAATTTGAAAATCTAGTCAAAGAAAGCATGGAAACATTTTTTATTAGAGTAGGGCTCTTTGACAAGGACAAAGATAGAGCTCTGTAGATTACACTAGGAGAAGAAAACACTCAATTTGCAATTGCTCTGCCTCACTTCTTAATGACTGTTGAGAGAAGAGGGAGAGCATTGTTTTTAGTATCAGCTGACTCATAGACTTGCTTGCAGTAATGTGTTATGTTACATAGTTAGTCAGGTTGAAAAACGACACAAGTCCATCTAGTTCAACAATAAAAAAATATCGTACAATCCCATATACCCAATTCTATACCCACAGTTGATCCAGAGGAAGGCGAAAAACCCCAGCAGAGCATGATCCAATTTGCTACAGCAGAGAAAAAAATTCCTTCCTGATCCCCCGAGAGGCAATCGGATTTTCCATGGATCAACTTTACCTATAAATGTCAGTACCCAGTCATATTATGTACATTTAGGAAAGTATCCAGACCTTTCATAAAGCAATCTACTGAGCTGGCCAGAACCACCTCTGGAGGGAGTCTATTCCACATTTTCACATCTCTTAGGCCCCTTTCACACGGACGGTCTGTTCAGGTCCGCCTGTCAGTTTTTTAGGCGGACCTGAACGGATGCTCCATGTACCCCTATGGAGCCACGGATGTCAGCGGTGACATGTCCGCTGACATCCGACCCGCTCCGCTACGCCAAAGTGTGACGGAGGAAAATGCTATTTTTCCATCCGTCGGCAGAGCGGATCGGATGACAACGGACTCTACGGTCCGTCGTCATCCGATCCCCCCATAGGGGAGAGCGGCCAGTCATCCGCTGGCTCAGCGGGGATCAACGGAGCGATCCCCGCTGAGCAAGCGGAGCTTCATGGGGCGGATCTTCACGGATCCGTCCCGTGTGAAAGAGCCCTTACTGTGAAGAAACCTTTCCATATTTAAAGATGAAATCTCTTTTCCTCTAGACGTAAAGAGTGCCCCCTTGTCCTTTGTGTTGACCGTAAAGTGAATAACTCAACACCAAGTTCACTATATGGGCCCCTTATATATTTGTACGTGTTGATCATATCCCCCCTTATTCTCCTCTTAAGAGTGAATAAATTCAGTTCCTCTAATCTTTCCTCATAGCTGAGCTCCTCCATGCCTCTTATCAGTTTGGTTGCCCTTCTCTGCACTTTCTCCAGTTCCCCCGATATCCTTTTTGAGAACTGGTGCCCAAAACTGAACTGCATATTCCAGATGAGGTCTTACTAATGATTTGAACAGGGGCAAAATGATATCTCTCTCTCTGGAGACCATACCTCTCTTAATACAAGAAAGGACTTGGCTCGCTTTGGAAACTGCAGCTTGGCATTACATGTTATTATTGAGCTTATGATCTACCAAATGTAACACTGCGAAGCAGGAAGCATTGCCTACATATGTAATGAGAGTAATGTGTTTTGTAGCCCTGGGGGGGGGGGGTAAAATAAAAAATATGGTTGCATAAGTGTGCACACTCTTATAACTGGGGATGTAGCTGTGTTCAGAATATGGGGAAAAGGGGATAGGAGTTTCAAGGCCCCCCTTTTCCTCATGGGATAACGGCGGCGTGGAGGTTTCAAGTGTCCCCGCAGGTCAGGGGGCTCGTGCTTTAAGGGAGCCTTGGAACTGCCTGTGAGGGGAGCCTTGAAAAGGTAATGGAATGTTCCAGAACCTCTCGAGGACCCCTATATAAGGGGGTCCGGACTGGGTCCGTGGCCAGTCGCCGGCGGACGGTATAGCTGTAGGAGCTCCCCAACCCCCCCCTGTCGCGGCCTTTATAAATGTGGTGGGTCACCTTTCGCTAGAAAGGGGGACAGTTTAATAAATACTGAGGTGGTTTTGTAATACAGCTTGAGCTGTAATAGCTGAGCTGAGTAAGTGGTCGTTATTTATATTGAGTTGGTTTAAAATTCCTATGGTGAATTTTAATGAGTTATCATATAATTGTTATTAAAACCAATAATAAAGGCTGTGGCCATATATTTATTCCAAATAAGTTTTTTGAGTGATTTATTTATTAAAAGGAACATGTCTGGTGATCATTTTAAGTATTTGCTGCCTGTTATCCTATTAAGCAATCACATTCGAACTCATGTTAAATAGGAGTCAGTAGACACCTGCCATCATTTAAAGTGCCTCTGATTAACCCCAAATAATGTTCAGCTGTTCTAGTAGGTCTTTCCTAACATTTTGTTAGTCAAATCCTACAATAAATGCCATAGTCTGCAGAGATCTTCCAAAGCATCAGAGGGATCTCATTGTTAAAAGGTATCAGTCAGGAGAAGGGTACAAAAGAATTTCCAAGGCATTAGATATACCATGGAACACAGTGAAGACAGTCATCATCAAGTGGAGAAAATATGGCACAACAGTGACAATACCAAGAACTGGATGTCCCTCCAAAATTGATGAAAAGACGAGAAGAAAACTGGTCAGGGGGGCTGTCAATAGGCCTACAGCAACATTAAAGGAGCTGCAGGAATATCTGGCAAGTACTGGCTGTGTGGTACATGCTGACGCCATCGCATCTGATCCTGGGCGAACGGGTGTTCGCCATTACCGGCCGGCTATACATGTGATATGCTGTTTTTAACTTCTCTTGATGTAAGTGTTCTCTTTTATATAAAATTTATCCATACTTGCGGTACTACATTATGGTGAGCCTTTTTTTATTTTCGGTACCACCCTGTTTGATACGTACCTACCAGTCCTCAACCCTTTGGTCATCCTATATGGAAGAGGTTGTGGGTTAGAGGATTCCTGTCTTCAGATCTCCGGTCTTCCCATACTGAAGAGGCTGCAGAGTAGGGGTTCCTGACACAGGCCCTGGCTGGGGTTTACAGCCGCAAGCTTCCATCTGCTTGCTTTTTGGTAAGCGCATTAATTATTCGTGATTCACGTGTGTTGGTGGTGGAGACTCATTTGGATCTGCATAGATACATTTCTTCCAGATATTCACTACCTTTGAACACTCGCCTGTTATTGTCATCACTTGGACTTTTTTGATTTGATTTATTTTTATACACTTTTTGAGGGAAGGTTTCCAATCATCTTCTTGTCATCCATTTATTATTCACATATGTATTGTTCATTCTTGTTGGCACATTGTGATTATTGTGGTCTACATATTTTTTTTGTGGGTTAGCGCGGCTACGTCCTTTCTATATTTTATTTAGTGTGTATTCCACTATTTAGCTGCTGTTTTTACAGTTTGTTCACTTTTATTTTTTTTGGGTAGCGCAGTATTATTTTCATTTATTTATTATATACCATACAAATGTTACTTCTTATGTTTAATGTAAAACATCAACTCTTCAATAAAAAAAAGTTTGAACAAAAAAAAATCATTCCAGTCCTGGAATGTTGGTAATGCAAACTGTCACATTTTAGTTGTGCTCTCAACCAAACTGTCAAACCATCAAATGGCTGGTGTCATAACTGATCACATGTGCAGCACCATGGCAGTCGCAGATCCAACAGAAGCAGCTTCTTTGACTAAAGTATAGGAGGGTTTATTTCCGCTTTAAGCCTGTCAGCAGATCGGCCTCTACAAACTCAGCAGTGCCTAAAAATGGAGAGAAACTGAGCATGTGCAGAGCAGGGTGAGACTGTATATTACTGGATTTTAAACAGTAAAGGCACTTATTTTTTATGTTTTTTACATAGCTATACCTGCAAAAGGGGCCATCCTGAAGTGATCTAGCAGGACTTAATTTTCTGAATAAAGTTCCATTTTAAGTTTACAGTAGGTGACAAGGACATTGCATTTCTAGCACGATCAACTGTTTTTGCTGACAATGTTCTTAGCCTGGAAAATAAAACTAATGCAGCCACCAAACCAAGGACTGGTGAGCTTGTACATTCCTTACTGGGAAAAATCAATAAAATATATCTTTAGAAAAGGACTGGTAATCTGTTATATATTACATTTTTATTCTAAGGTTTAGATACAGTTCAAAAGAAGGCAAGGCATATGGAACAATCCTGGGGATAGATTACCTAAAAAACTGCTGCACTCAAAGCACTTTAAAGGATTTATATTCATCAAATAGATTAAAGTTTCCAAATTGTATGATAAAGCTAAAGTTTACAGTTTTTCTTGTTTAAATCAGTACCAAGGACAGTACTTACATGAACGGAGAATGCCCCGTGTGCTGGTGGCTGCTGTGATAAAGAGGAGGTCCACCGAAAACATTTTTTTTTAAAGTCAGCAGCTACAAATACTGCAGCTGCTGACTTTTAAAAAATGGGCACTTACCTATCCTGCAGTCCAGCGATGTTGGTAGCTGAAGGCGAGCAATCGCTCGTCTCTCGGCTACCCCCGCCGCCATCCTCGGTGAGGGAATCGGGAAGTGAAACGTTGCGGCTTCACTGCCCGGTTCCCTACTACGCATGCGCGAGCCACGCTACGCTATCCTACTAGTCCCCGCTCTGTTCTGGGAGCCGTGTGTTTCCCAGAACACAGCGGGGGACGGGGACGGGAAGTGGCCTGACTCCCACGGGAGTCACTGTCCGGAAGTGGGTGCAAATACCTGTATTATACAGGTATCTGTACCCCCCTCCCCCCTGAAAGGTGCCAAATGTGACACCGGAGGAGGGGAGGGTTCCCGAAAAGTTCAATATTTGGGTGGAACTCCGCTTTAAGTTTTAAATCTTCTATCCTTTGCCACCCCCCACCCTCCAGATACCCCCGTAGCTGTGCTCTTCTGGTGCTGCAAGGGTTAATATGAGTGGCTTCAGGAGCTTGTCATGTAAAATTTCCCCATTACAGGAGATGTTATAAATAGAGGTGCACCGAATGGAAATTTTTGTGCTGAAACCGAAAATTGAGGATGCACTGGCGAAACCGAAAATAACAGTTTAAAAAAAAAAAAAAAGTATATTGTTATATATAATTGTATTATATTCGACTTTTTAATTAATATCATTATTGTAAATTAATATGAATTTATTGTTGGCCATTATTTTAGTGCAAGAAAAGCTCAAGAAAAATGCAGTCTGCAGTCTCTAACCATCTCTTGTATCATGTCTGCAATCTTTTGATTAAACTTAAACACATTGCTAATAGTATTAGCAAAATTTCCATTCGGTGCACCTCTAACAGACATGATACAGGAGATGGTCAGAGACTGCAGACATGATACAAGAGATGGTAAGAAACTGCAGACATGATACAAGAGATGGTTGGAGACTGCAGACATATTACAAGAGATAAATGCAGCCTCACCAGTGCCCATCAAATGCAGCCTCACCAGTGCCCATCAAATGCAGCCTCACCAGTGCCCATCAAATGCAGCCTCACCAGTGCCCATCAAATGCAGCCTCACCAGTGCCGATCAAATGCAGCCTCCCTAGTGCCCATCAGATGCAGCCTCATCAGCTGCAGCCTCCCCAGTGCCCATCAGATGCAGCCTCACCAGTGTCTGGTAGTGCGATCTCCCCTTGTATCACAGATCTGGATTTGAATCACTGGGCTACTGCTGTAACAAAGTCCTGCCTCCTAGATTGGCTCCTATGACATACTGATTCAATTTCCCAGCATTGGATCAGTGTGCTGTCTATCACAAACCGGTCTAGGAAGCGTAAAATTGTGACAGCGGGCCCCCGGCGATTCAAATCCAGCTCCGTGACACAGCGGGAGCTCGCCATGCCAGGATGACGCATCTGTGGCACCCGGGGCGGACCGCGCCCTTTTTGGTTCCATTATCGGCACTTTTTTTTTCTTTCGGCCCGCATGCTGAAAACACCATTTTCGGCCGATTATGTTTCAAGGGCAGAAATTTTGGTGCACTTCTAGTTAGAAATGTTATTGAGCCCATACTGCTGATTTGGTAAGTGGGAACATTATGGCGTGCTTGTATGGTTTGGCTGAAATGTATGAAGTGCATATTGCTGTAAATTGACTTTACCTATGGCAGAAAAATGCTTTATGCTTCTTTACAATCCTTTTTTCCTAAGAAGGTATAAACTTCTTAACATAAGTTTTATGCAAACTTACCATAACTTGACCTTACTTCATTTTAGGAAATTACTTATTTTAATAACATTTTGGTTTAATGAGAAAATCGTAGTTGGTAATTGATGACGCCCTGAAAATTACCTGATTATCTCTGACTTGTGCTAACCATACACTATTTTGTCTACAATTGTGCTGCTCTATAAGTATAAGGCCTCATGCCCACTGGCGTTTTTACAGCTGCGTTTTTTGCAGCTTAAAAACGCCTGTCCATGTTATTGTAAATATTAAAAAAAAACAAAAAAAAAACGTCGGAGCTAAAAACGCGACCGCGCGTTAGTGCGCGTTTTTTGCGCGTTAGTGCGCGTTTTTGCGTGTTTTTTGACGCTCGCGTTTTTTCCTGCCTAATTCTGACGCTGAGGAACGCACTGGCCCTGGTTTTTTTTTACAGCTTACAAACGCCTATGCTCTTTACAGCTCAAAAACGCCTAGGTGGGCATGAAGCTATAGACTAACATGGACAGGCGTTTTTAAGCTGTAAAAAACGCTCAAAAACGCGGCTGAAAAAACGCCCGTGGGCATGAGGCCTTAATGAAATTCCAATATAAATATAATAATACAAATCAATGTGTATAACCTGATAACACAGCTGGGCATTTGTTAACAAATAGAGAATAATCCTGCAAATCACAAACAAAGTCCATAAATAACAGTCTCAGACCCCTTTTCACACTGAGGGCGTTTTTCAGGTGCTATAGCGTTAAAAATAGCGCCTGCAATCCGCCCTAAAACAGCTGCTCTATTGTCTCCAAGGGCTTTGACACTGGAGCGGTGCGCTGGCAGGGCGTAAGGAGCTTCTTTGGAGCGCATTAGGAGCGGTGCCCATTGCTCCTGCCCATTGCGGGCGATTTTAACCCTTTCTCGGCCGCTAGCGTGGGTTAAAAGTGCCCCGCTAGTGGCCGAAATGCGCCGCAAATCTGACGGTAAAATAGCGGCGTTTTACCGCCGACGCTATGGGCGGCACCAGTGTGAAAGGGCTCTCATTGTGTAAAGTAGCTGTGGTGTCCAAAAATATGAAACAGAGGTGACGTTGAAATCTTTCTATTGCTGTGATTCAGCGCCAATTAATATATACAAAATTATGTGAAAAAAAATTATATATAAATAAATATACAAATTATATATAAATAAATATACAAATTATATATAACGGCTGCTCCCCTGCGGATGGAGTCTTAAGCTCCTATCTGAATGAGTGTATATATAAGAAAAAGGGGGCGCTCAAATACTCTTAACAAACTTAATTAATAAGTGATAACTTATCTAATAAATTATTGTGTGAATAATTCTTAAATATAAACACCAACACAATCCTGTGATGCCTATATACAAAAAGGTGAATTGAAAGTCACCATATATAAATCGATTAGTCCCAATCGTAATAATAGCGTGCTGTCAAGCCCACAACAATCAAAGAAATCTATAACACTCAATTAAGGTTAAGTTAATGAAAAATCAAATGTGTAACAAATCCAAAAAGTGAAAAATTATTTTCATCAAATAATGTTCATAATATATTGAGGTTAATTTCTTCAGAATAGTGCAAAGAGTTAATCCTTCACCAAATCTTCATGTGAAGCTAGAACAAATCTTCAACAAATAATGTTCATGATATATTGTGATTGTTTTCTTCAAAGTAGTGCAAAGAGTTAATCCTTCACCAAATCTTCATATGAAGCTACCACCCGAAGTGCACAAATAGTAGATTGCGCTTACCAAAGGATGTGGACCTCTTTAGTTAAAAAGAAGGTCTTTAACAGCTTGAGCAGGATTGTGCCTGCACACATATGGACAATGCTGGTAGAGAAATGTTGGAAACTCCTCCCTCGGTTAATTAGGCGGAACATGTGAAATACAAGCAAAAGAACTCCATAGTGTAACCCGTATTTATTTATAAAAAGGCAATAAAAATAATGTAAAAAACGTATGTGGCCTAGGTGGCCTCTTACATTAAAAAGTGCCCATCCCGGCACTGGGGCTGCAGGCAGACAATAGGGAGCTCACGGCTCATGGACTCCTAGAAGCGGCGTGCACCGAAGCCACCGTTCGCTGCAGTCAGGGACCCAGGATGGAGCGCTGCGTGTGTATACCACGTGACCAGGCTGCGCCGACCGACGTACGTTTCGTGTTGATTACGTCTTCAGGGTGGCGCATCCTGGTCACGTGGTATACACACGCAGCGCTCCATCCTGGGTCCCTGACTGCAGCGAACGGTGGCTTCGGTGCACGCCGCTTCTAGGAGTCCATGAGCCGTGAGCTCCCTATTGTCTGCCTGCAGCCCCAGTGCCAGGATGGGCACTTTTTAATGTAAGAGGCCACCTAGGCCACATACGTTTTTTACATTATTTTTATTGCCTTTTTATAAATAAATACGGGTTACACTATGGAGTTCTTTTGCTTGTATTTCACATGTTCCGCCTAATTAACCGAGGGAGGAGTTTCCAACATTTCTCTACCAGCATTGTCCATATGTGTGCAGGCACAATCCTGCTCAAGCTGTTAAAGACCTTCTTTTTAACTAAAGAGGTCCACATCCTTTGGTAAGCGCAATCTACTATTTGTGCACTTCGGGTGGTAGCTTCATATGAAGATTTGGTGAAGGATTAACTCTTTGCACTACTTTGAAGAAAACAATCACAATATATCATGAACATTATTTGTTGAAGATTTGTTCTAGCTTCACATGAAGATTTGGTGAAGGATTAACTCTGTGCACTATTCTGAAGAAATTAACCTCAATATATTATGAACATTATTTGATGAAAATAATTTTTCACTTTTTGGATTTGTTACACATTTGATTTTTCATTAACTTAACCTTAATTGAGTGTTATAGATTTCTTTGATTGTTGTGGGCTTGACAGCACGCTATTATTACGATTGGGACTAATCGATTTATATATGGTGACTTTCAATTCACCTTTTTGTATATAGGCATCACAGGATTGTGTTGGTGTTTATATTTAAGAATTATTCACACAATAATTTATTAGATAAGTTATCACTTATTAATTAAGGATGTT
Source organism: Rana muscosa (assembly GCA_029206835.1). Taxonomy (NCBI): domain Eukaryota; kingdom Metazoa; phylum Chordata; class Amphibia; order Anura; family Ranidae; genus Rana; species Rana muscosa. Next base: position 191,001,798 of record CM055117.1, read on the forward strand.
GAAATCTTGCATGCACACCCCACCGACAGGCATATTAATATTCAGGGCAACAGAAGCCTTATACTGCAAAATAAGTTAAATCAATGGCTGCGGGTAGATGCCTCAATGGAGTTGACAATTGGCATGACACCAATCAAAGCTCCGCTCAAAAAAGAGGAAAACAGCCTCATAGTGCAGACCATAATAAAACATTACTTTATTTAAAACATTTATGCCTTCTGGTAGTGTTTATTTATTTTCTTTGCTGGCCCAGCTCCTCCATCTGCTTCCCTCACCTTCCTACATAATGTAGCTGCCGATTAAAATAAATGGTCTGATGATAAGATCTCTTTAAAGGCCTTGAACTGCAGCAAGCATGCAGATCAGCAAATCCCAGTGTGTTTTTTTTTTTGTTTGTTTTTTAATATGCTTTTGTAAAGTACCAATGATTTTGTCTTGAAAGCTTTTTTTTTTTTATTTCAGATTTCTGAGAGTGAAATGGAACAGCCATGAATGGTGATGCACCTAATCAAGACTCTTCCTCCCAGCTTCCCGACTGGAAGGAGTTCTGTGAGCTCCATGCACAAGCTGCTGCAGTGGATTTTGCCCAGAAATTCTGTCAGTTTTTGAGAGAAAACCCTCATTATAATGTCCCGGCAGCAGAGACTTCATTCTCTCACCATTTTGCTGCCAACTTTTTAGATTTCTTTAGTTTTGAGGTGAGCAGGGTATATGTATCAGATTCTCCAACAAAATATAATATTGTTCCCTTTGTTGGACTACAAAACTGCCAGGTGCCTTTAGCAAGGGATTTTGTCCCCAGGAAAGAAGAGACCTCCACCGAGTCTTTAGACAGCATGGACAATCCTGTCACAAATAAATACTTAAGCCGGACTCAGGCCCGAGTCCACAAGGTCTCTTCCTATGGCCATTCACGAAGCTCTGAGGACGTTTCAGTCCACGGGAGCTCCAAGCCGAAATTTAAAAAGGGGTTCTCACTGAGAAATATGAGTTTGTGTGTGGTGGATGGCATGAAGGAAATGTGGCACAGGAAGTCTTCTCCAGAGCCAAGCCTGGATAATGTGCAGATTAAACGATCAGAACGTGAACATTGCACACCGGGTAACAAGGAACAAGTGGAGACACGTGAAAAATGGACTCACAAGTTACGGTTGTCTAAAATGCAAGCAGCCAAAATCGATGTTGTAGACATTCAAAGGGAAGGAACTCTCAGGTACATGGTAGCGGATGACACAAACTGTGTTGGTAGCTCTCAGTGGCAAAAATGTCGTTTGCTTTTGAGAAAAGCTGTGAAAATGGAGGGAGAAAGATTTCTACTTGAATTTTATGTGCCTCCAAAGGTAAGTTTTTTTTTTTTTTTTTTTTTGCTTCATGACTTATGAGAATGTTCTGTGTCATACTTATAAACTTACTTTAACAAATGATCCTCTATTGGTGGAACCCTACTGCAAAATATATTCTAAAAAATGCCAAAAGCCTACAAAAAATAGAAGCCCAGGACTGCTGTAAATGTATTTTCTGGTTGCACCCTGCATGTTAAATGGGAAAAGTCTTTAAAACAAAATTAAAATCAGTACACCTATTCTCCCAAATCCCCCTTCTACTGTAAAAAAAAAAGTACACCCAAATCCCCCTTCTACTGTAAAAAAAAAATCAATCTCCAATAAATTCCCTCGCACCACTGCAACACCACCCTTGAGAGAATAAGTAATTGTACTTGTGTAAAAAGCCATTGTAAAGAAAATACATTTTCTTGAGGTTGAAAGATGGCAATATCAAATTGACACATAGATTATTAATCATAATAAGTAGGTAAAGAGGACCTAAAGAGAGGGTGCAGAAAGCATAGCTACATAGAATACTGTAGGTGAAGCAAAAGCGGCGATATCCTTGCACTGCTAATCTTCTGGTACAGCTTTCTCTCCAGCAATGAGAACAGTGCGCAGCACTGTAGTGACATCACCAAATCTCACTTGAAATCCTGAGAGACAGGCAGAAGTGCAAGATGACCTCACATTGCAGATATACTTTTATGAGGCTGAAGGCACAGGAAGTGCATTGCTGTATTACCGCAGGAATTTCCAGACAAACGTTAAATATTTTAGGGAACTGCTTGGGCAAAATTTAAATTTATAGATGCTCCCTAAAACATAGCAAATAATTTTTTCGAGTTCCTAGCCGTTTTAATAACCATCATGGTTGATAAGAAGTTACTATGTTTTTAAAAACCTTGGGCCCAGCTATTAATGTTGTAAATGTTGTCTTTGGACTTTAATATTAAATTTCAACTCCAAATTTGTTGAAAACAGCAGCCATGTAATTAGAGCAGACCTCAACAATGAAAGATGACTTTGCTACCCTTAAACTCTCACACCTCCGCATTATAACCCCCTTTTTTTATTACCTTTTTTAATTATTCGCAATCCGGCCCTCCTTACTTCACTTATCCTCACCTAGGCAAGAATGATGTGCCTCCTGGGATTTGCAAGTCATATATCCCAGGAGGCCACACCTTCTATACAGCAGATGGAGGAGGAGGGCAGGCCTGGCAGCATGTCTTTGGTCCAAGCTTAGCCAATGTAACCATGTAAAAATATACCACGCCTGGAATTCTTCAGTGAAGGAGATATCTCCTTCTCATGAATCATTCTCTTTGGATAATCTCTTTGAGCATTTATATATTGCGATTTAAAGTGATTGTAAAGTCTCAGTTTTTTTCTATTAAAATAACAAACATGTTATACTTGCCTGCCCTGTGCAGTGGTTTTGCACAGAGAAGCCCAGATCCTCCTCTTCTCGGGTCCCTGGCTGGAGCTCCTAGCCCCTCCCTCCTGTTGAGTGCCCCCACAGCAAGCTTATTCGCCACACATATGGGGCACCCAAGCTGCAGCTCCGTGTATACATTCAGACACGGAGCTGCACTTCGGCCCCGCCCCCTCTCTCTCCTGATTGGCCAACTGAGTTTGATTGCCAGCAGAGGGAGCCAATGGCACTGCTGCTGTGTCTCAGCCAATCAGGAGAGGGAGTCCCGGATGGCCTAGGCACTCGTGCACATCGCTGGTAGAGATGGGGCTCAGGTAAGTATTGAGGGGGGGGGGTGGGAGGGCGCTGCTGCACACAGAAGGCTTTTTATCTTAATGTATACGCATCAAGATAGGAAAACCTATTGACTTTACAACCACTTTAAGCCTTTCAATGCATCTTCGTATTAGGAAAATATACACTGCTCCAAGGCAATCATTCGCTTACAATACAATACAAATGACGGCGAAAGGAAAAGAAACAAAAAACTCACTGGTGGATAGGTAAAGAAAAAGGAATTACATGATATGTGATGTATAAAACATCACACACCATGCAAAGGCAAAAGTAGTGAAAAGAATGTTTAAGCAATGTCAATTAAAATTAAAAGCTCAATTAAAAAGTCTCTATTCTCTAAAAAGGAAAATAAAAGTCCATATGATGGTGATTGTTATTTTGAAAACATATGCACCGTTGGCAGCACTGTAGAGTGAAGTGCACTCTATATACAGTAAAAGAAGAAAAACAATGCGCCTACTAAGTGCAGTATGTTAGTAATGATTTATTTAAAAAAAAATTATTAATTAAAATTACAGCCAAGTGGCTACTCACAAAGTGAAAATGAAGTACAGGCATAGGTATCTATCGATGGTAGTCTGCAGGGGGCATGAGTCACTCCGTGCGTCTGCGGTATCCCAGTGGTGCAAAGCAGCCTTGATGTTAGGATCGCACTGTGTGATGTACTGCAGTGGTGGATGGATGGCAGACGAGCGGTGGATGGCGTGCTGAGGCTTGTTGCTATCCTCGGTGTGGAAAGTCAATACACCGCGGCGTGCGGTTCACGCTGGAGCGCAGCAGGCTTAGGCAACAGGATGTGACGTCAATGGCAGGCGATGACTGATGACGCGTTTCAATGCTTCCGCAGACGCACGGAGCATTGAAACGCGTCATCAGTCATCGCCTGCCATTGACGTCACATCCTGTTGCCTAAGCCTGCTGCGCTCCAGCGTGAACCGCACGCCGCGGTGTATTGACTTTCCACACCGAGGATAGCAACAAGCCTCAGCACGCCATCCACCGCTCGTCTGCCATCCATCCACCACTGCAGTACATCACACAGTGCGATCCTAACATCAAGGCTGCTTTGCACCACTGGGATACCGCAGACGCACGGAGTGACTCATGCCCCCTGCAGACTACCATCGATAGATACCTATGCCTGTACTTCATTTTCACTTTGTGAGTAGCCACTTGGCTGTAATTTTAATTAATATTTTTTTTTAAAATAAATCATTACTAACATACTGCACTTAGTAGGTGCATTGTTTTTTCTTCTTTTATTACAAACGTTTTTTATTGAGAGAAGACAATAAAGTAGTACATACATCTGAAAATCTGCGTATCACATAATACAGGTTGAAATATAATCATAAATGTCAACGCAGTGACAAAAAAAGAGACAGAAAGAAAAAAAAAAAACAACAAAATTTACTTTGAAGCATCTGAGAAAAGCCATAGCGGATTACAGAGAACCTACAGGAAACTTAGTCTTACACATGAGGTATAACAGAGAGCGGGAGTAGTAGCCTCCCATGGACTAAAGCTGTTGGGGAGTCTGCGTCAGCGGCTAAGATTGTGGTAATAGAATATGCCTGTGTGAGTTCCAGGGATTCCATCTTTGGTCAAATAAGTGCATCCTGTCATTTAGCGTATATAAAATCCTTTCCATTATCATAATTGAGTCCATCCTATGAAGGATGGAGGCGATAGGGACCGTAGGGGACTTCCAGTGCAGGGCAATGGCCCACAGAGTGGCCAAGCAAACTGTGTGGATAAGGCATTCTTCAGAGGGAAGCGTACCTGGGATAGATGCACCAAGGAGGCACATAGAGGCCGTAAGATGTATTGGAGTACCTGATAGTGCTGAAGCTAGAGCCATCACTGTGGTCCAAATAGGGGAAAGTCGATCACAGTCCCAAAATATATGCATAAAGGTCCCAGGAAGGCGACAACCTCTGAAGCAGAGGTCCGAGGTACCCGGGAAAATAGAGTGAAGTCTGGATGGGGTATAGTACCACCTGGTCAATATTTTATATGCTGTTTCTCTGACAGCTAGGGATTTAGACGCTTTGCGTAGGTTAGTCAGCATTGTGTCCCAGTCGTCCGAGTCAAAGTTTTCGTTGCAGTCAGCTTCCCATTTACGTTTATACGGGACCGCCCCGGGAAACAACGCAGTGAGAGCCGATTTGTAGAGGGTAGAGATGAGCCCCCTTCCCCTGGGGGAGTCACGGCAGATCTGTTCAAATGTGGTAGAAGGGGTTGATGGGGTGAGGGCAAAGTGGGAGAGAAAAAAGTGTCTGATTTGCAAATAACGGAAGTATTCTCTTAGCAGGATTTGTTTATGCGTACGTAACAGGTCAAATGAAGCAAAGGCGTCACCTATCTGCAGGTCAGCTAACGTGACCACAGAGTTAGAGATCCACCAGGAGAAACCCTCAGGGTTATAGAAGGCTAAGGGAAATAGGGGTTCTCCTACAAAGGAAGAGCCTCGGGGAGCCTGGGACGCCAGGCCTAGTTTATGTTTGTATCTGTACCATAGGGTAAGAGAGTGGGCAACTAGGGGGTTAAGGGAGATAATTTTATGACCCACTTTAGAGGGGGACCAAAGTATACCAGAGAGCCTGTATGGATCGATGGAATGTGATTCAAATTCTACCCAGGGTACTTTAGAGTTAGTGATGGTCCATTGCGCCATCTGGGAGAAGCGAGCCGCAAGGAAATAGAGCCAAAGATTTGGCAGGCCCAGTCCCCCAAGTGTTTGTGGTTTGAACAAGACCTGTTTAGAGAACCTTGGTCGTTTGTTTTGCTAGATAAATTTATGGATATCTTGTTGTATTTTATCTATAAAAGCCTTAGGGATCAGGATTGGAAGGGCTCTGAATAGAAATAGGAGTTTGGGTAGGAGGGTCATTTTGATCGCCGTGACTCTCCCGAGGAGCGAGATATGGTAGGTGCCCCATAGTTTGAGCAAGTTGCGGAGACGGGACACACATGCCGGATAATTTGCATCGAAAATAGAGGACCAATGTGGTGTGATATAGATGCCCAAGTAGGGTATTTTGTCCGTAGACCATTGCAGGGGGAAGGAGCTCTGGAGGGTCTCACACTGAGCAGGGGGAATGTTGATAGGGAGTGCAGTGGATTTGGACATGTTAACAGTGAGCCCAGAAATAGAGGCGAATCGGGACAACAGGGAAAATAGATTGGGCAGGGAAATCTGGGGTTGGGTTAGAAAAAGCATGACATCATCTGCATACATACAGAGATGAGATGTGGTGGAAGCCATGGGGTATCCGGAGATGTCAGGGTGTTGTTTAATTGCGGTGGCAAGGGGTTCCAGGGCCAGGGCGAATAAAAGGGGTGATAGGGGACATCCCTGACGGGTGCCCCTGCCCAGTGTGAAAAACCCAGAGCTGCAGCCTGGGATTTTGATTCTGGTTTGTGGGTGGTGGTATAGAGCCTGTACACCCAACAAAAATTCATCCCGAAAGCCAAGTCTTTGAAGCACTGCAAGTAAATAAGGCCATTGTACGCTGTCAAACGCCTTATTAATGTCCAAGCTAAGGAGGAGGACTTGTTTTTTACGTATGTTAGCGTCTTGGAGTACATTAAGTGTCAAACGAATATTGTCCTTGATGAGTCTATTGGGGATGAAACCAGATTGGTCAGGGGAGGTCAGTGTTTCAATAATAGTGGCTAGTCTGTCAGCTAGGGCTCGACTAAAAATTTTAAGGTCATTGTTAATGACTGAAATCGGTCTATAATTTTGGGGGAGAGAGTGGTCCTTGAGAGGTTTGGGCAGGAGAGACATGCTAGCTAAGGTCATTTCAGAGGGGAACTGTTCTCCTGCAAGAATCTTGTTGAACATGCTAGTGAGGCGTGGGAGTAGTATAGGAGCATAATTTTTATAGTAGCTAGCAGTGAAACCATCTGGGCCTGGGGCCACAGAGCGTTTTAGGGATTTAACAACGCCGAGCATTTCTTCCTCTGTGAAGGGGGCATTAAGGGATTCAATTTGTAAATCGGACAAAGAGGGAAGGGGAAGGGAGGCTAGCCAGTCTAGGGAGGGCTGAGAAGGACACGGCGGAGGGCGAGAAAGAAGTTTGGAATAAAAGTCCTCAAAAATTCCTAGGACTTCTTTAGGGTGGGAGACTATTTTGCCTGAGGAATTGCGGAGTTTATACACGTGGGGAGGACGTAGTGTGTGATTTAATTTGCGAGCAAACATAGCAGATGCTGTGTTGCTGTGAAGGAGAAAGTTCGCTTTGGACCACCTTAGTGCTTTTTCTGTCTTAGCAGATAACAGAGTATCCAGTTCTAATCTTTTTTGTGCCACCAGGCGTGCGTTGGCAATCGACGGGTTACCTATTTGGGACTTATGAAGGCGGTCCAGTTCTGAGGTCAGCGTGAAGATTTGCTGCCATCTTTCTTTATTTTTCCGTGAAGCAATACTAATAAGGTGGCCTCGTAACACTGCCTTATGGGCCATCCAGAGAGTGCTAGGGGATATGTCCGGGGTGGCATTGATCGTGAAGTATTCCTGAATAGCGTTGGATACTTCCTGACGTATGATAGGGTCAGATAAGAGAGAGTCATTAAGTCTCCATGTATAGGGTGTATCAGATAGGCCTATAAGGGAGGTTGACATGGAGACCATATTATGGTCGGACCAGGGGCAGAGATGGATCACCGATTGTGTGGAGTTGGCAAGAATGATGGGTGTGCAGAAAATGTAGTCCAATCTGGCAAAGGAATTGTGGGGGTGGGAGTAAAAGGTGAAGTCCTTTGCACCCGTGTTGTGTGCTCTCCAAGCATCGGATAATTGGAGAGCCTGTAGAGTTCTGGACAGGGATTTAGGAAAAGCCAACTTTAGTTGGGAGGAGGTGCTTCTGTCTAATTGCGGGTGTGCGACGAGGTTGAAGTCTCCCCCAACGAACATGTGTGTCGAGGAGTATTTCTCAAGTGTCCTAAAAGAAGGCGGAAAAAAAGGTGGCCTGTGCGACATTAGGGGCATAGACGTTAGCGATCGTGAGTTCGCGTCCCGCTACTAGTCCCTTAACAATAAGGAACCTACTGTCAGGATCCTTATAGACTTGCTGAACTTCCATGGGGAATGAATTGTGAAGGAAGATTGCCACCCCTCTACATTTAGAGTCGTATAAGGTGTAAAAGGCTTGCTTATATGAGCCATGAAAAAAAATTGGGTGTCTGTCAGCAGCAAAGTGGGTTTCCTGCAATAATAGGATTTGTGCCCCTAGTTTTTTATAGGCTGTGAATGCCTTTTTCCGCTTGTGGGGAGAATTGAAGCCCTGAACATTATGTGTAATACATGTAATCACCATTTATGTATATATGGATGTCATAGGCTCACCTGGGGGGTTTAAGGACCCTGAGATAACTGAGTCCAAATTCTCCGTCACTAGGGGGACGTCAGTCTGGGAGAGCTGAGAGTAATATACCGCTTCAAGTACATAGTAATAGAAAATACATCTGAATTGCTTCAACATCCTAAATAAAAAAAACAAAAGAAGTGATAGAACATAAAAAGCGTCTAAACATAGTGCCAGCAGTGCAAACATGTGCTGGGCAAACAGTGGGTCAGGTTGCAAGTAGCAAAAGCCTGAAACAGTGAGGTAAATCTTGTAAGGGGCAAAAGCTCCCTTAACTCCCCAGTTCATATCCAGAGCTCCAAAGGAGGTCGGGATATGAGAGGAGTGGGGCAGCACGGCATTGACATCAACCGAACTAGCCTGCAGCAAATTAAAACAGAAAAAAAAAAAAGTTTGTGCATGCCAGTATGTGTTAGATCGCCATAGTAGATCATTAAATGAACCGGGAACCATCATCCTGTAGAAAATAGAGTAACGAAGAAAAGCAAGGCATGCGGGGTGTCAAATCAGAAGAGGGCCCAGAAAGTCTGAAATGTATGGGAGAATCCTGCTGGGCTGAAACCTTGCTTGTAGAGACAGGGTGAAGAGATGTGGAACCATCAGAAGATCAGTAGTTCAAAAATAGAGCAGTAGATGGCGCACCGATGCCAGAAGTGGCACTGGTGTGCAGAAGTTCAAGACGTGCAGCAGGGAGAATTCACAAAAGAGGCGAAGGATTAGCTAGTGTTGAAAGGCGTTATGGCCAGCATCTTGTCTGTGACGTCTGCGGTCTCGTCTAGGAGAGGGGTGTTCCAAATGGGTTTGAGTCTAGGAGTAGAGGGTTGGCGAGGAAGGGCTTCAGCCTCCAGGAGGCCCATTTTGACAAGAATTTCTTGACCTTCCAATAGAGTGGTGGCAGTATAAGTTGTACCATTATGTGGAATGGTAAGCTTGAAGGGGAAGCCCCATCTATAGCGAATGTGCGCTTTTGCCAGCACTGTGGTGACCTCCTTCATATTGCGGCGCCTATCCAGGGTAGCAGGGGAGATGTCCGGGTAGATCTGAATAGGGGAGCCGTCCAGGGAGATGGAATGGGAATTGCGGGCAGCCCTAAGAATCTCCTCCTTGATAAGAAAGTCTTTTAGACATAGGACAATGTCCCTGGGGGGTTTGTCTGGAGGAGGCTTGGGACGTAGAGCCCTGTGAATGCGGTCGCATGTGAATGCTCCCACCTCACGGTCTGGCAAGAGGGAAAGGAACAGCTTCTGTATGGCAGGGATGAGATCCGTGGTGATTTCAGGGACCCCTCTTATCCGAAGATTGTGCCTACGATTTCGATTGTCGAGGTCTTCAACTTGGGTTTGCAGTTGAGTGACCGTGGCATTGAGGGAATCAAACTCTCTGGAGAGATCATTGTGAGTGATATTGAGCTCATCGTGCATAGTCTCTAAGCGGTCCGTGCGGGTGCCCAGGGCCGAGATCTCCTGCGTTAGCGTATTGGTGCTTTTGTGTAGCTCCGTCTGGAACTTGGCAGCAATCTTGCTATATATAGATTCTAAGCTCCTGTCTAGGTCTGCTTTGGTCAGGGGGGGAAAGTACTCACAGTCTTGTGCAGAGTCCAGAACCGAAGCAGCTGTATCCTGCGAATCTTGTGAGGCCTGCAGTGAGGGAGAAGCCGGGCCGCCAGCGCCATCTTGGGACATGCTGTAGCGGACCTGGTTCCTTAGCAGATAGGTGGTTAGGGACCTCTGAGCGGTCTTATCGTCCTTCTTCTGCTTCGAAGGCATGCACAACTCGGTCCGGGGGTTATGGAGAGTATCTATGGTGAAGATTAGGAGTTTATGGCCCCGGGAAGCAGGCTAAATGGTTGGAGTAGTGCGGAGCTACTCAATCATGCGACCGGTCCCGTGGATGTCGCGCATGCCTACACCCGTTTTTTCTTCTTTTAATCATTCGCTTACCACCGTTGTCCCACTGCTGTTTGAAAGGGCTAGCTCGGCTTATTCGCCACACATTAGAACACAGAAGCACCAATTTGGAATGCTGCACTCTTCTTCTGTTTTATTGTTGACAAGCAGATAAAAACATCACATCGCGGAGAACAGAGCAAGTGGTAAAGTGTTTTGCACTCTGAGGTACGAATAAGCACTTGTAGAGCGTGTCACGCATTACCACTTGTTCTGTTCCCCACCATGGGATGTTTTTATCCATTTGTCTGCAATAAAGCTGAAGAAGAGTGCAGCATTCCAATTTGGTGCTTCTGTGTTCCTATGTGTGGTAGATGAGCCGACCTAGCACTTTCATACAGCAGTGGGACACCAAGGTGGTAAGCGAGTGCTCACCCTGGGGCAGTGTATATTTTTCTAATATGAAGATACATTGAAAGGCTTAAAGTGTTACTAAACCCAGGACACTGCATTCACTATATCTGGTCTCCCAAAATACACAGAGCATGAAAATGCACTAGTTTTACTAAATATAAACTGCTAAATACCTTTTTCTCATCAGCAGTATATAGCAGTCTTGTGATTTCTACAAGTTCCTGGTGAAGCTTGTAGGAGGAGTTTTTATACTTCACTTAGCTGTCCTTTGAGGCTGCAGGGCTCCTGGCCCTCTGTCTGAACAGTGCTGATTGGCCTCTTTAGCAATACACACCAAACTGAGAATGTGCAGCCTGACTCCAAAGGCTCTGTATTATCTGGACTTGTACAGAGGGACAGTGCAGGGAGGGGAGGATCTCTGCATACAAGGTCAAGCAGCTTTTTTACACAATGCAGAGGATTACCTCTTAGGTTCCACTGTGAGTATAATAAGCATGCTTTACTGCATATACAGACAAATTTTACTGTTGTGGGTTTAGTAACACTTTAAATCACAACATATAAATGCTCCATGAGAATATCCAAAGAGAATGTTTCATAAGAAGAGATATCTGAGAGGAAGAAGAGTGCAGCATTCCAAACTGGTGCTTTTGTGCGTCTTTATTTTAACATAACTGCTAGCCTTTTAACCACATTCCGCCCCGTCAATAGCAGATTGACGTCCGGGAAGTGGTTCAGTTATCCACACTGGACGTCATATGACGTCCTGCGGGATAACAGCCGCCGCGTGCCCGGGGGGGCGCACATCGCGGCGATCGGTGGAGCGGTGGGTCAGTCTGTCCCACCGCTACACTGAGCTCGGTAAATAGCCTCCGTCGGAGGCTTTTTACCACGTGATCAGCCGTGTCCAATCACGGCTGATCACAATGTAAACAGGAAGAGCCGTTGATCGGCTCTTCCTCACTCGCGTCTGACAGACGCGAGTAGAGGAGAGCCGATCGGCGGCTCTCCTGACAGGGGGGGTTCGCGCTGATTGTTTATCAGTGCAGCCCCCCCTCGGATACCCACACTAGACCACCAGGGAAGCCCCCCAGGACCACCAGGGAAGCCCCAATCATGTGGATGGCCCCCATGGCCATCCACATGTAGTAAAAAGATAAAAAAATAAAAAAAACATAAAAAAAAAAAAATGCCAATCAGTGCCCACAAATGGGCACTGACTGGCACTTTCACAATGTGTGGTGGCTGGCATTGCTGGCCACCAGTGCCACCAATGCCACCTACTAGTGTCCATCAGTGCCACCTATCAGTGCCCATCCGTGCCAATCTGTGCCCACCTATCAGTGCCCGCCCATGCCACCTATCAGTGCCACCCATAAGTGCCCATCAGTGCTGCCTATGAGTGCCCATCAGTGCCGCCTATGAGTGCCAATCAGTGCCACCTATGAGTGCCCATCAGTGCCGCATACCAGTGCCACATATCAGTGCCCATCATCAGTGCCACCTCATTGGTGCCCATCAGTGTCGCCTTATCAGTGCCCTTCAGTGCCGCCTTATAAGTGCCCGTCATTGAAGTAGAAAAGGTACTTATTTACAAAAAAAATTAACAGAAACAAAGAAAAACTTAGTTGTTTTTTTTTTTCGCTCTTTTTTTATTTGTTGTGCAAAAAAAAAAAATCGCAGAGGCGATCAAATACCACCGAAAGAGCTCTATTTGTGGGAACAAAATGATAAAAAATTTGTTTGGGTACAGTGTAGCATGACCGCGCAATTGTCATTCAAATTGCGACAGTGCTGAAAGCTCAAAATTGGCTTGGGCAGGAAGCTGTATAAGTGCATGGTATTGAAGTGGTTAAATGACCTGTACTTTTAGAATTACCATTTTGTTTTTAAAGCTGAACTCCAGCTAAAACACACATGAAATACATTTATGAGAGCTGTTATACCGGCCATATATTTAGTTTTTTTTTGCATTCCGTCCATTCTTGGGATTTACACAGCAAAGCCCTGACTTTTCTCTAACACTATCAAGTCTCTTCCATGAATCCATGAGTGGATAGTGAAAAGAGAAGCAGCAGACTAATGAGCTCAGTTTTTTTTTTTTTTTTACACTTTACATTTTTCTATTATTTTTTACAAAATACATTCCAATATAGATGAATACAATTAATTGGTATTGCTTATCATATTGCATAGAACAGATAACAAAAATTGAGGAATGAATAACCAGAAGTAATAATAACTTTAAGGTACAATATCTGAAGTTTGATATCCTGCTACCGCCCACCCCAAGTGGGATCATAATGTAGGCGGGAGCTGGTCATCAAGTACTCAAATTTTTAGGAATAAAAAGAAGAGGGGTCTATAAGAAGTTCAATATCTTGGTGTATCATATATCGCTATTCTTTAAGTAATTGGAGGCTCTCGTGTTTATCCAAACTTGTCTTTTTTTTTTTTTTGAAAATAGTAATAGATACATTTTTGAATGCTAACATCAATTTGTATTGGGCCTGAGTGTTTAGTCTTATAATGACATTTGACAAGTTAGGAGCTTCTGTACATTTTCACATGTTGGGAATGTTGAAGCAGAGGTGCAGCCAGATTTTTTTATTTTTTTTTAAAAGTCAGCAGCTACTAACAGTGTAGCTGCTGACTTTTAATGAGGACACTTGCCTGTCCTACTCGCCTGCGATGTCGGTCCCGCCACAGCGATCGATCGCTGCTGGCAGGTCTCGGCTCCTCCATCCTGACTAATGGAAACAGGCAGTGAAGCCTTAGAGCTTCACTGCCAGTTTCCTACTGCGCATGCACCACTCGCACGGCGCTTTGTGAATGGGCGGCTTGCTTCCTGGGATACACACAGTTCCCAGAAGGCAGCACGCCCCATTCACAAGAAGAGGAAGCGGAAGGAGACCCACCGCGGATTAGAAGATGCACATTAGAGGCAGATTAGGGGACTTCCGCATAGCAACGGGCATTTCGGGTGAGTATAAAAACATTTTTATAGGATTTTTAATGTAAAAAAAAAATCTGGGTGGACCTCCGCTTTAAGTCTCACTGCTATTAGGATATGTGATACTATTGTTCTGTAGCAATGTGGGTATAGATCTAGATTTAATCCTAATAATGCTGTTGCCGGTGTCAGTTCTGTCAAATTACCTGTAAGGTCTGCAATAAAGGAGGAAACTGAGTTCCAAAAACTTGAAAGGTTCTTGCATGACCAAAGAATATGGTATAGGTTTCCCACTAATGCCTCACACCTCCAGCAGATGGGAGAGGTGGAAGGGAATATTTTGGACAATCTATAAGGTGTCAGGTACCATCTGTTAAGAATTTTTGTGAATTGTCCCAATGTTCTATACATGAGGATGCTTTACTAGTGATCAATAGGGCTTTATGCCATTGTTCCAATGTTAAAGTGATACTAAAGCTTTGTGTATTTTTTTTTTTTTTTTTTAAATGACAAACATGTCACTTGCCTTCACTGTGCACTTCGTTTTGCACAGAGTGGCCCGGATCCTCCTGTTCTGGGGTCCCACGGCGGCTCTCGCGGCTCCTCCCCGCATTCGATAACCCCTCTGGGAAGCTCTCTCCTAAAGGGGGTTACCTTGCGGGCGCGCTCCTGAGTCATACACTCGACGTCCATAGACGCCGAGTGTATGACTCGGCCCCGGCGCCCGCATCATTGGATTTGATTGACAGCAGCGGGAGCCAATGGCTGCGCTGCTATCAATCTATTCAATCAAAAACGGGACTCCGTTAAAGGAGGACAGCGGAGACGCGCGCACGTAAATTCGAGGCTCAGGTAAGTAAAATGGGGGGGGCTGGGGGGCCGGACATTGCAAGGTGTTTTTTCACCTTAATGCATAGGATGCATTAAGGTGAAAAAACACGTAGGTTTACAATCCCTTTTAAGGTTTTTAAAAAGTCCTTTTCCCATTTTAACATGTTGGGATTTTTTTTTTCTGGGGAAGAGGGGGAGAGAAGGTTGTAGAAAAGCCTAATTCCTCTTACTTTTGTGGTGTGTAAAATATTGCCATATTTCTGTTGGGATATCAATATTGTCAAGAAAGGTTTATATTTTTTAGATATGCGCATTTGCTGAATTTCCCTTCCACTATGTTCTTGAAGTGTGCTGGTAGGCAATTTATAAGTTTGGACGCCTTTCTTTTGTTGATTGACGTATTTTACAGTAGTCTATTATTCTTGTGGACAATGCTATTTTAGCGAAACAGGTTCCCTTTTTGGTTTTAGATGGAATATGTTTCCAAGCTATTAAAGTTGATTTAATAGAAAAGAGGGTTTGGAACAATAATTTTTTTGGTTATTACATGCTTTGCCATAGAAAGGGCGAATAGGTCATGACCTATAGTAATTTTCCTTTTCGATATTCAACCATATTTTATCATTAGGAGAGGTAAACCAATATTTAATTTGGTCTAATAAAGAAGCATAATGATAGTTTCTAATGTCTGGCAGTCCCATTCCTCCTAGGTCTTTGTTGGCAGTTAGTATTGAGAATGCTACTCTTGGTTTTTTCCCATTCCATATGTCATTTTTTAATTTAGTGTTCATTTGTTTAAAGAATTTGGAGGGTAACAGAATTGGAAGAGAGCGTAAGTAATATAGTATTTTGGGCAATATTTGCATCCTAAATGCTGCTATCTTCCCGACCCATGAAAGTTGAGCTTTTTGGATTTGGTGCAGATCATTATTAGTTTGTTCTAGGAGTTTTGGAAAATTTACATGAGCTCAGTTTTTTTGTCTCTCTGCTCTCACGTTTTGTCAAGATTCAAGTGTATAAAGCGTTTGCATGGACAAAAATACATGTAAATGAATACAAAGCTACATTTATGTGGGTCTTTTATATCTGTTTGGAGTTTTTAGTTTTAGGTTAAAACAAGGCTTAAGCATTTACTGTGTATTTACCCCTACAATGCACAACTTAGCAGAGATTGATTGAGAATTATGGGAAGTGTAATACAGCATTATCGGGTATTATCTGCTTACTAGTATGATAATCAACAAAACATCATTGTTTATCAGTGAATAATCGAAGCGAAAGTAGCATAGTGAAGCTATTATAACCTCAAATTGGCTGTCCCAGTGGTACGCTGGGAATGTGTAGGGGATAGTTTCGAGGCGGGTCCTGGCTGAGAATTTGGAATATTATGAAGCCAAGGAGACCTGTGTCCAGCTGCTGAATAGCTGTGGACCTCCTACACTAACCCCATAAAACACGGAGATATGTTACAAAAGCATACTGTATAATAAGCACGTTATTTTGGGTCAAGTGTGTGGATAGACTAGAAGATGATGTCACAAAAGAACCCTGTGTTGCATGCTTTCAGCATTAATGTCCTGTTTGAAGCTGAAAAGAAACACAAAATGATCCTAGGAGTAAATAGACGTTTTGACCAGTACTCAGCACTTTATGACAAAACTTGGAAGCTACGGAGAAAAAGGATATTGTTTTAAAATGAGCTACAACAAGGCACTACTTTGTTTTTCCGGAATATGTTTTGCTTATATGCTTTAAGCCTGTCTTTATGCTCACCATGGCTTAAGGAATACACTTTCAACTGAACCATAAGTAATTAAAACCTTTATTTGCTTCCTGTATTCAGTCAAGGACTTGATACCCTAAATAATTGTGTGCCTTTGTCCATCTGTCCATAACATCACATTGATAGCATAGTTTACACCAAGTAAAACAAGCCCTTGTTGTGCCATGAGTGCACAGATGGTTGAAACTCAACCAAACCCTTGCTCAGAGAGCAGCGTTGTTGATTAGAGTAGTGTTCCGGTGGACATGTCAAACCACTGGAGAGTCAGGCCGCTGCTTTTTGTGAAAGCGCTGAAGTCCAACTCTCCTATGTGCTGAGAGCACAAGGTATTTTTAACCTTGCTGCAACACTTCGCAGTTAAAAAATAAAAGCACATATTTATTACTTTATTTGTAGACTGGCTGAACTACAGTAATAACTATCAAGGGTTCAACTTGGTAGCAAGTTTTTCCTGGTTCCAACCTGGCTTGCAATGGCTTGCTGTAGAAAAGAAATGGCCATGTGTTTGACTGTGCTAAAGGCACCCATTGGATAACCTCCACAACGTCCTGAGATGATAAAGTGAGACACTTTAGTACAAAGTGTAGTTCTACCCCTCGTAGGAGTATAGGTTGCCTGAATCCCTTTCCCAATAGTTTCCTCGCAGCACAACTAACCACTCAATCATTCTTCAGGCTCATTATCCAGTCTAGGGGTATGCTTTTTCCGATGCTTTATTGTAGACTTTGGATAGGTAGTGGGTAATGGTAGGGATACTCCAGTAACGATAAGCAATGATTTGAGGACTCAAGTAAAGAGTGGATTGGGCTTTGAAATAGCAATTTGAGGAAATGTATCTTCCTCTTTGTGGACAGTGCAAGCAAAGTCCTTTTTTACCAGGAATTTAAACAGATTAAGCTATTTAGGACAAAGGACACTATGTGCAGTTTGAACTCACTGACTCGAGCACACGAGGTATGGCCTCAGCACACAGTCTCCAGGATCTCTCTCACCAGTCTGTACTTCTGTACTCACAAATGTCCTTGGAAAATTGGATGCCTCCTTCCAGTATCCTCATGACACCCCATGATGCCAGACTAGTTTCTTAGACGACAGTTCCTCAGTCAACTTTCAGCAGAGCAGGTCTCCCACCTGAGGCCTCAACACTGTGCAGGCACATTGCAAAATGACCTAGGGGCTGGCAGTGCCCCATGGCAGTGATCTTCTCCTCAGGGAAAAAGACCAGGCTTCTCTCTGCTTATACAGACTCCCAGGCACCATCTGGCCACCTCTCCACAGGGATTGACCAGGGCTGTATTAATATTCAGCTGCTGATTAGACTCTGCTTCTCTCTGGCTGGTCCAGAAATGTTCTGGAAGTTAGTGGAAATCAATTCTGCAGCCACTGAGACATAGAACAGGCCAGAACAATCAACAAAGCAGTGGTGGCTGGTGCTCAAATTTTTTTGGGGGGGGCGCAAACAAACTGAAAAAAAACCCCAAAAAAACATCAATTGCTACCACTGTGCCCATCAAACGCCACCAGTTTGCCCCCCCCTCAAATGCAGCCAGTTTGCCCCCCCCCTCAAATGCAGCCAGTTTGCCCCCCTCAAATGCAGCCAGTTTGCCCCCCCCTCAAATGCAGCCAGTTTGCCCCCCCCCTCATGCAGCCAGTTTGCCCCCCCCATTCAGCCAGTTTGCCCCCCCCTCATGCAGCCAGTTTGCCCCCAAATGCCGCCAGTGTCCCCCCAGCCTGGCACTTGCCTTCCTCGGGTCAGCGCCATCCTCCTCCATGCTCCCTCAATGTCTTCTTCCGTCCTCGATGTTGCTTCAGCCAATCAGGTGACCGGTAACCAGACCAGGTGCACCTGATTGGCTGAGAGGCGGGTCAGTGTTAGGGAAGCGATTCCCTAACACAGCATGGTTTAAACAGGGAACACACAGCCTGTGCGCCCTCTGCTTAACCATTTGGAAGCCAAATAGAGCCCACAGGCTCTAATCGGGAAGCCTATTACAGCCCTGTAGGTGCTGGAAATATCTCCTAAACCAACACGGTTTAGGAGATGTTTACAATGTCCCCGAACTATGGCGTCTTCTGCGCATGCGCCAATGTATTTGGCGCATGCGCACTCTTGAAAGGGCGCGCTGTGCCATTTCAAGCTGGGGTCATGCGGTGACTGGCGGCTCATTTAGAGGCTAGATGAAAGGTTTAGTGTAGTATATCACTTTTGGTAGGTAAATGGTAGTTTTTTTTTTTTTTTATAGCGATCCATACATCAGACCAAAAAAAAAAAAAAGAACCCAGGTGGAAAGAGGGACCGAGGAATTTTAATTACAAAAGACAGCTGGGAGTTCCCTAAGAAGTGTTGTTGATTGAAGCACCATGCAGGGGCCTTTAGAACCACCGCAAATTAGGATCACTGGAAATCTTAACCACTGTGCTCTATGTAAGAGCAGTTGTGCAGATCTGCACCACTGTTACATAAGAAAAAAAAATATATCTCTGCCCCATACTTTTGATGCAGCCTGTCTGCATCCTTGTTGCAGTGCATCCGGAAAGTATTCCCAGCGCTTTTTCCACATTTTGTTATGTTGCAGCCTTTTTCTAAAATGGATTAAATTCATTGTTTTCCTCAAAATTCCACAAACAATACCCCATAATGACAGTGTGAAGAAGTTTGTTTGAAATCTTTGCAAATTTATAATAAAAAAAAATCACATGTACATAAGTATTCACAGCCTTTGCCATGACAATCAAAATTGAGCTCAGATGCATCCTGTTTCCACTCATCATCCTCATGAGATGTTTCCACAAGTTGATTGGAGTCCACCCGTGGAAAAATTCAGTTAATTGGATGATTTGGAAAGGCACACACCTGTCTATATAAGGTCCCACAGTTAACAGTGCATGTCAGAGCGCTAGCCAAGCCATGAAGTCCAAAGAATTGCCTGTAGACCTCCGAGACAGGATTGTATTATGGCACAAATCTGGCTAAGGGTACAGAAATATTTCTGCAGCATTGAAGGTCCCAATGAGCACAATGGCCTCCATCATCCGTAAATGGAAGAAGTTTGGAACCACCTGGACTCTTCCTAGAGCGGGCCTAAGTCATGGAGGTGACCAAGAAACCGATGGTCACCCTGACAGAGCTCCAGCGTTTCTCTGTGGAGAGAGGAGAACCTTCCAGAAGAACAACCATCTCTGCAGCACTTCACCAATCAGGCCTGTATTGTAGAGTGCAGTGGTGGCTGGTGCTCCAAATGTTTTTTTTGGGGGGAGGAGCGCAAACAAACTCTAAATTCTGAAAATGAACATCAATTTCAGCCTCGCTGTGCCCATCAATTGCAGCTACTGTGCCCATCAACTGCAGCTACTGTGCCCATCAACTGCAGCTACTGTGCCCATCAATTGCAACTACTGTGCCCATCAATTGCAACCACTGTGCCCATTATTTGCAACCTCACTGTGTCCGTTTTCCAGAGGCGGCCAGTCCAGACCTGCGCTTTCTGATTGGGGGAGAGGCGATTCAGTGTTAGAAAATCGAAATATTAATTTGCTTTTCTAACACACCTGGGTGTGCTCTGACCACAATGCCCTGCGCCTGGAGTCCACCCTATTTTGTAGCCTATTAGAGCCTATGGCTTTAATCAAAAACAGCAGAAAGAGGGTGCCTGGGTCAGTGTGATAGTAAAAGCAAGTAACACTTTATTCAGATACACTTACATAAAAGTATCTTGGTGGATGTGGATCACCAATCAAGCAGTCAGCCATCACAAGGGATGAGAAGACCACTGTGGGGATAAGCTCAGACCTGCCGTATGGAGGTATATAACCAGCAGCATCTCCAGCTCTCACAGAGCTAGCAAGAGACCAAATCAGGACGGGGAGGGCCACAAAGCGTTTCCGAGGCGCCGCCTCCTTCAAGCAAAATCAGGTTTTGCCTGAAGAAGGAGGTGGCGCCTCGGAAACGCGTTGAGAGCAGGTGTGAGAGATGGAGATGCTGCTGGTTATATGCAAGTGTATCTGAATAAAGTGTTACTTGCTTTTACTATCACACTGACCCAGGCGCCCTCTTTCTGCTGTTTTTGTTTCTGAGGGAACTCCCATTTCCTGCTGAGGAGCTGTCGGTTACTGTGTGTGCAATCCCCATCCACCTGTGGATCCATCCGTCCTGTGGACTTCTCCTTGATATCCCTTACTACTATGGACTGTATATACTAATTCTTATTAATTCATTTTCGGTATATCTTGTTTCCCCTCCCTGTTATTGATCCCTTATGGTGGACCCTATAGCTGCCAGTGAGCGCTGACTCACACACTACCTGACAGTTTTGTGTGATATATTGCTTATGGCTCCAATCAGGTGCTTCAAAAAAACACCCCCGCCGCTGTAATTCATGAGCCTGTCGTCCTGAAAGGGGTCGGACGCATTAATAGGGGGTGGCCGTGGCAGCTGTGGATAGATTCATGCCATTATTCATAAAGGGGGTGGTGTGGATAGGGAGGGCGGCGCCCGTGAGCCCTTAATGGATGGGCCACTTTTGGTAGAGTGGCTAGATGGAAGGCACTCCCCAGTAAAAGGCAAATAACAGCCCACCTGGAGAAGGACTCTGTCAATGAGAAACTTCTCTGGTCTGATGAAACAAACATTGAACTCTTTGGCCTGAATGGCAAGCGTCATGTCTGGAGGAAACCAGGCACCGCTCATCACCTGGCCAATACCATCCCTACAGTGAAGCATGGTGGTGGCAGCAGCATAATGCCGTGGGGATGTTTTTCAGCGGCAGGAACTGGGAGACTAGTCAGGATTGAGGGAAAGATGAATGCAGCAATGTACAGAGACATCCTCAATGAAAACCTGCTCCAGACCTCAGACTGGGGCAAAGGTTCATCTTTCAACAGGACAACAACCTTAAGCACACAGCCAATATAACAAAGGAGTGGCTACGGGACAACTCTGTGAATGTCCTTGAGTGTCCAAGCCAGAGCCCAGACTTGAACCTGATTGAACATCTTTGGAGAGATCTGAAAATGGCTGTACACCAATGCTCCCTATCCAACCTGATGGAGCTTGAGAGGTGCTGCAAAGAAGAATGGGAGAAACTGTTCAAAAATAGGTGTGCCAAGCTTGTAGCGTCAAACTCAAAAAGACTTGAGGCTGTAATTGGTGCCAAAGGTGCTTCAGCAAAGTATTGAGCAAAGGCTGTGAATACTTCTTCTGTACATGTGATTTTTTTTTTCATTTTTTATTCTTAATACATTTGCAAAGATTTTTATGGGGTATTGTTTGTAGAATTTTGAGGAAAATAATGAATTTAATCCATTTTGGAATAAGGCTGTAACATAGCAAAATGTGGAAAAAGTGAAGCGCTGTGAATACTTTCCAGATGCACTATATATGAAAAGGTGGGCTCAAGTTGTCTTTAACACTCCTAAGTAGTTAATTGCAGTTACCATCATTGCAAAGGAGGCAGCCATCAGTGTTAATTCTGTCTGCTAAAATATTTTCATTGACTAAATTAACACTATTTTAGTCGATTAAAACGAAAAAATTCAGATGATTAACCACTTCCCGCCCAGCGCACATGACGTCGCAGTTTTGAGTGGTGATATCTGAATGATGTCTGCAGTTACAGGCATCATTCAGATATCATCTTTTACAGCCGGCGATTCCCTGCACGTAAGAACAATCCTAGCGGCTGTTGAGCCGCTTGATCGTTCTTACAGGCAGCAGGAGGGGACCCCCTCCTACCGCCCTCCGGTGCTTCTACCGACTCGCCCGTTCAATCTGCAAGCCGGAGAAGGAGGAATCGCCTGGTGCCGGATGTTGACCATAGAGATTTCTGGCAGGCCAGATGGTCCCTGAAGTGTCTATGATTGTTTGGAGGCCAGGCCCGATGTTATGACGTCACGCCCGGCCTCTGCATTTTAAAAAAATGACGCCGCCTCGGCTGGGAAGCCAAGATTTTTTTTTTTTATTTTTTTTTTATTTCAGGCTTCCCAGCCTAGAGGCGAGATCTGGGGACTTATAGACTCCAGATCTTGCTGTAAAGAGGACCTGTCATGCCATATTCCTATTACAAGGGATGTTTACATTCCTTGTAATAGGAATATGAGTGATCAAAAAAAAAAAATATAAAAAGAAAAATAAAAGTAAAATTAACAAAAATGTATTTTTACATTTTTAAAGCCCCTGCGTACTTACTTGCAGAAGCGAACGCATACGTAAGTCGTGCCTACATATGTAAACGGTGTTCAAACCACACAATGTGAGGTATCGCTGTGAACGTTAGAGCGAGAGCAATAATTCTAACCCAAGACCTTCTCTATAACTCTAAAGAGGTAACCTGTAAACATTTTTAAAGCATCACCTATGGGGATTTTTATGTACCAAAGTTTGGCGTCATTCCATGAACGTGCGCAATTTTGAAGCGTGACATATTGGGTATCTATTTACTCGGCATAACATCCTCTTTCACATTGTGCAAAAAAAATTGGGCTAAGTTTTTTTTTTTTTTATGAATTAAACTGTTTTCAAAATAAAATAAAAAATGCGTTTGAAAAATTGCTGCGCAAATCCTGTGTAAGATAAAAAGTTGCAATGGCCACCATTTTATTCTCTAGGGTCTCTGCTAAAAAACATATATAATGTTTGGTGGTTCTGAGTAATTTTCTAGCAAAAAAAAGATTTTTACATGTAGGAGAGAAGTGTCAGAATTGGCCTGGGTGGCAAGTGGTTAAAATGCAACTAAAACTACATTTTAGTCAAGACTATGACTAAAACTAAATCAAAATTTGACGTAAAAATTAACACTACCATATAAGAATAAGTAGGGGGCGTCTACTAAGCTGCTTAAAGAAAAAAAAATAGGAAAAAGGGCTTTTCTTTTTCTTAATACTTTAATGTTGGTATTATATTCAGGTAATATGTGCAATGGCATTACAACCAATAGAGTTTACAGGTTTTTTTTTTTTTTTTTATTTCAGGCCTTATGCACACTGGATGTTTGACATTTTTACAGCAGCTGTTTTTGGCTGTAGACGTTTTTTTCTACAGTCATTAAACTCTCCATCACACATAGGCTGTTATCAGCAGTTTCAGGCAGTGACGTTTTTGAGCAGTAAAAAAAAAAAAAACTAGTGGGTTCTGAGAGACGTTTTTCAGCTGTAAATACGCTCTAACGATGATAAACGTCCATAAACGCTAAAAAACAGCGTTTTTTTACGTTTTTGATCCATTGTAAAAAAAAAAATTCTTACAAAAACGCTATTAAACGCTAAAAGACGCTGTTGCAAAAACATTGAAAAAAGTTCAAAAACTCACTGCAAAGCTACTGGCCTTTTATAACATTATTTTAACGTCCAGTGTCCATGAGGCCTGAGTGCCGGCTCACACTGCTGCGCTGTGAATTTGTTCTGTTTTTTTCAGTCCATTCTGAGGTGCGAATTTACCGCGTTTTTACTGCGATTTGAATGCAAATTTCAGGAGTGGGACATAGCTGCGATTAATGTTCTAGCCAATGGAATCATAATGTAAAAAAAAAGGTGTTAACTTCCTGGTTTTT
Organism: Rana muscosa; assembly: GCA_029206835.1. Classification (NCBI taxonomy): domain Eukaryota; kingdom Metazoa; phylum Chordata; class Amphibia; order Anura; family Ranidae; genus Rana; species Rana muscosa. Next base: position 191,025,680 of record CM055117.1, read on the forward strand.
GTGGAGAATAGTGTGGTGGAATTCGCACATATGTGAACCGTCAAATGCGATTCCAGAACGATTTACATTGATGTCTATGGAGACTAAATTCGCAACGCTCTAAACTCGCACAAGACCCTTTTTTTCATCGCATCGCATTCGGAGAGGAATCGCAACGCATAGATGTGAACCACCATCATTGAAAACAATTACTTTTGTGGATGACATGCAAATCTAGTTTGTGTTTAACGCATCGCATTCGGTATTAACTCGCACAAGTGTGAACCGGCACTTAAAGTTACACTTCTGTTTGTCAAAAAGCAATATTTTTGTTGCTTTATTTTATAAGACCTTGTATATCACAACGGCTAAATCTGTCTTTAGTGCATTTTCAAACCTTAAAGTGGATGTAAACCCGAAATGTTTTAATTTTTTGCTGTCACAATGTAGTGTATAAGATTTCCTATCATATGTGCCAGGTCTTGCCACAAAGAGTTAATCCAGTTCTGAGCAATCATCTTTTCTTTTTTCAGTGAGATAAACAGACCAACAGGAGTACTTTTGTCCATTCCGCCCCCTTGCTGTGAATGGCAGGTTATTTACATATCTCATGCACTAAGCCTGTGAAAGGCATTATTTTTTAATTCCCACCCCCACTCCTTTTCTGAAGTCATGTGGTTACTTTTCTGGATTTTGACTGGATGTTAGTGATCATAGCAGAATTTAGTGTAAGGAATACACATGAGAAAATGCATGTTGACAAGGGGAGTGTAGAGGTGGGCGGGGAGTCTACTGACATCACAACTCCACCCACCGAGCTCCAGACAACAGTTCCACCCACAAAATCTGCAGTTTTTCAGGTCTTATAACAGACAGAGGGGAGACATTTGACAGATAAGGATACATGCAGGAGGCATCTGTATCCTTATAGATCAGCACTATGGCAGTAGTTTAGAAAGGATGAGTGTGGGTTTACATCCACTTTAATACCATAAATATTAACGTTATTTGATTTTTACCCCCAGGAGTATATAATGAGTTTGGAAATTCTAGAGAAATGCCTAAATAATGCATTACAATTTAACTAAACCCAATCGATTTTAGTCGACTGAAATGTACTGGAGATTTTAGTTGACTAAAATATGACTAAACCAAAACAAATCCGATAACTAAAATACGACTAAAGCTAAAATGGCATTTTAGTTAAAAAAAAAAGAATAAAACTAAATCAAAATTTTGATGTCAAAATAACACTGGCAGCCATTTTTTTGTTCTGTGAAACAAGCTTTTTTACTTTTAGTATGCTACATGACTGAATATTTTGTGTTCATTGCCTTATTGGTGACTCTGGATATTGATTCCAACCATAAAACGGTACTTTCTGAACAATATGGGATCAGGTTAGTAGTGTTGTAACATAAAGAAAAGAATTGAAGCCTCAGTCAATCATTGGTGTAGTGTACTGGGGGGTGACTGACCTCCTACTTGCAATATGTTCCATGAATGGTGTTCCGTAAATGTATCCCAAGACTCCTGGGAACCGGGGGTCATTCCTCATTCATGTTCTGCTTTTATTTAACTAATTTACCATCTGCTGGCTCTGATTCACCACCTGACTCTGCACTCTCTAATAAATAACTCGCTCATGTTTGGACTGGAGACCTTAGTTGTAGACCTTCTCTCACATTTTCACATCCTATCCCAGTATGAGTTGTAATATCTGTTGACAAATATAAGCGTGCATTCACATGTATGTGTTAAAGAAAATGCCTTTTAGCCTTTGAGCATTTTACATGTTTTCTTAATGCCCTGCAGTGATTACCATTCATTTCTTTGTAATACAGATTTTAGTTTAATACATACTTCAAAACACCATTTTTTTGAAACCGCACTGCACAAAGATTAGAATTGATCCATTTATAAGAATGGTACCTAGCTGATCAAGTGTTTTACAGGCATTTTAAATGTGTGTAAAAATGCAGGAAATTTTTAATGCATCCTAAATCCTTTTAACCTCTTTACGACCACCCCATAGCAGATTTATTGCAACAAGGTGGCCGCTCTGTGCAGAATCGCGTGTATATATAATATATAAATATATATATATATATATAATTAGGGCTGCAACTAACGATTATTTTCATAATCGATTAGTTGCCCGATTTATTGTTTTGATTAATCGGTTAATAACCGTTGAAAAAAAAAAAAGGCAATTTTGCTGCATTTTTACATTATTTTTTTTTGGCCAATTTGTTGTTGGGCAGACTAAAAAACACAAATTGCCGCAAAAACACATTATTACATGCTTTTCTGAAGCTTCTCTATTGAAGTATATTGAACCAAAAAAAAAAAAATAGCACCTATTTTGCTTTAAAAAAAAGTCCTTGCCCTTTCCAAATACGCAGCAGCTGAAAAAATCATGGATGTGAATGTGTCCCATAGGAAACCATGTAAATGACCTGTAGTGTGTTTCTGCAAAAAACACAGAGGTGTGACCCAGGCCTGAGATGTTTAGTAACATAATGGGGTTAAAAAAACTAAAATTAGTACACAAAGAGCCAATAATTGCTGTAAGGGGTTCATTTTTTACTGTGGGACAGAGAAAGTAATATTTACAGTAGCGATTTGCTCTTTTTGTACTGTAAAGGGCTCATTTTAGTTTTTTTTTTTTTTAACCCCATTATGTTACTGGCCGATTAATCGATTATGAAAATAGTAATCGATTAATTTCATAATCGATTAGTTGTTTCGGCATATATATATATATATATATATATATATATATATATATACTTGATTCTGCACTTGCGGGTTTGGGGCGTGAGCACACACCGCCGCCGGCTCGCTCCAGCAGTGATTTTGCACAGCGGGTCCCGTGGACCCGTTGTCCGCCGGGACCCATTGGTCGTTTATTACTCTGGCAGAATGACAGTCTGCCTATGTAAACAAGGCAGACTGTCATTCTGTGAGTACAGTAGACATGGATCCAGTGTTCCTGTGAAGCAGGAACACCGATCCTAGAGTTTCACGATTCTGGCTAAAATGAGAATCACAATTTTTTTGCTTTAGAATAAAGATCAAAGAACAAAGATCACGATTCTCGTGGCGTAACATCATCTTTCACATTATACAAAAAAATTGGGCTAATTTTACTTTTTTTTGGGTAATTCTTTCCCCCCAAAAAATTGTGTTTGAAAGACCGCTGCACAAATACAGTGTGACATAAAATATTGCAACAACCACGTTTTTATTCTCTATGGTCTTTGCTCAAAAAAATATATAATGTTTGAGGGTTCTAAGTAATTTTTCTAGCAAAAAATTCTGATTTTAACTTATAAGCAACAAGTGTCAAAAAAGGTTTAGTCTTTTTAAGTGGTTAAACTGACCTCTTTTACAGACAGAAGTTCATCCCTTTGATCTAAAGGAACCATGTTAAAATGTTTCTCTTTATCTCTGTCTAAGCGTGTGAGAAACTTGACAGGCTGCCTGTTTTTTTGTTTGTTTTTTGACAGCTGTAGGCTTGGACAGAGAACTCTCTGCACTAAATGGAGGAAATGCTTTTTTAGGAGGGGGGTAGAATCGTGATCTTGATTCTTTAACGCGATTTTAATCATGCAGCTCTAACTGATCCATGTCTTTTAATAAGAATGAGCTCAGGCGTGTTCGCAAGTCGACGTGCCCGCGCCCGCCAGGAAGCGGACACTCCGTATCATTAATCACAGGCAGTGAGACATTTCCCGATCCGCGGCTGCACAGATCAGGCAATGTCTCACTGCCTGTGAATTGTGCTGTGTAGTGTCAGCCTTCTGGTGGGCACGGTCACGTGGACTTGCGAACATGCCTGAGCTCATCCTTTCATCCTTGGTCTTTAAGTAGTAAAAGCACCTTCCCCACAGTTAATAAGCACTTCCTAGGCACACATTTAACCCATTGATCGCCCCTGATGTTAACCTCTTCCCTTCCAGTGTCATTAGTACAGTGACGGAGCGTATTTTTAGCACTGATCACTGTAATAATGTCACTGGTCCCCCAAAAAAGTGTCAAAAGTGTCAGTTATGTGTCCTATTTGCCCACCGCAATATCGCAGTCCTCCTATAAGTTGCTGAGTTGCTGATCACCGCCATTACTAGTAAAAATAAATAAAAATATCCCATAGTTTTGTAGACTCTGTAACTTTTGCGCAAACCAATCAATATATGCTTATTGCTATTTTTTTTACCAAAAATGTAGCAGAATACATATTGGTCTAAATTGATGAAGCAATTTGATTTTTTTTTTATTTATTTTTTTTATTTACATTTTTTTTACATTTTTTTTTTATTGGACGTGTTTTAGTAAAAAATATAGTTTTTTTCAAAATTGTAGGTCCCTATTTGTTTCTAGTGCAAAAAATAAAAACCGCAGAGGTGATCAAAAACCACCATAAGAAAGCTCTATTTGTGTGGGGAAAAAAGGACATTCATTTTATTTCGGTACAGTGTTGCACGACGGTACAATTGTCAGTTAAATCAACACAGTGCAGTATCGCAAAAAATGGCCTAGTCAGGAAGGGGGGTAAACCTTCTGGAGCTGAAGTGGTTTAACCACTTAAGCCCCGGACTATTTGTCTGGCCAAAGACCAGAGGACTTTTTGCGATTCGGCACTGCGTCACTTTAACTGACAATTGCACGGTCGTGCGACGTGGCTCCCAAACAAAATTGATGTTCTTTTTTTCCCACAAATAGAGCTTTCTTTTGGTGGTATTTGATCACCTCTGCGTTGTTTATTTTTTGCGCTATAAACAAAAATAGAGCATAAATTCAATATTTTTTACTTTTTGCTATAATAAATATCCCCCAAAAATATATATAAAAAACGCATTTTTTCCTTAGTTTAGGCCGATACGTATTCTTCTACATATTTTGGGTAAAAAAAATCGCAATAAGCGTTTATTGATTGGTTTGCGCAAAAGTTATAGCGTCTACAAAATAGTTTATGGCATTTTTATAAAAAAATATTTTTTTACTAGTAATGGCGGTGATCAGCAATTTTTATCGTGACTGTGACATTATGGCGGACACTTTTGACACCATTTTGGGACCATTGTCATTGTTACAGCGATCAGTGCTATAAAAATGCACTGATTTACTGTGAAAATGACACTGGCAGTGAAGGGGTTAACCTGTAGGGGGCGCTGAAGGGGTTAAGTGTGTCCTAGGTGAATGATTCTAACTGTTACCTGGCGTGGCTACGAGTGACATGTCACTGAACGCTGCTCCTGATGAGAGGGAGCAGACGATCAGTGACCGTGTCACTAGGCAGAACGGGGGGAGATGCTTGTTTACACTTGCCTCTCCCCGTTCTGCAGCTCTGTGACCCGATCGCGGGACATCGAGTATGCGGGTCCCGCGGGCACGGTCACGGAGCTCGCGGCAGGGGCACGCGTCTGCCGACGGCGGGACTTTTAAAGTGACGTGTATATATACGTTACTCTGCCCAGCCGTGCCATTCTGCCAACGTATATGTGCAGGAGCCGTTCGGGAACCGGTTAAGTGACCCTGTTGTTTAAAACAGAAATAAAATTCTGCTGTAACAAACAGCGAGTGGGCAGGCCTTTTTTTTTTTGCAGAAGAGACATACAATGTCTTTTCTGCAATAAAATGCCTTCACTTGCCTGCTTGCAGTGTTGTAAACTAAGCTGCACATGTGCAGCTCAGCTCAGTGTCAGAATGGTCTCTGTATGCCAGAACGACATTCCTGTGCATGTGCAGGAATGACGTCATCCTGCACCAGCCAATGAAGATGGCTGAAGACTGGCACAATGGAGAAGATGCTTGCGCTGGTGAGGGACTGTTGAAATAGTGAGCATTAACTACATTAGTTCTGCCTTACTTTGACTCTCCTTCTGCTGGAGATGTAAGCATCCAGCTTCTTCTTTCACAGGATGCTACAGGCAAACAAATTTTAATACAAATCTTGTTCGTGTCTAAGGCTTCATGCCCACAGACGTTTTTATCAGCTGCGTTTTTTACAGCTTAAAAACGCCTGTCCATGTTATTGTAGAAAAAAAAAAAAACGTCGGAGCTAAAAACACGACCGCGCGTTAGTGCGCGTTAGTGCGCGTTTTTGCACGTTTTTTGATGCTCGCGTTTTTTTCTGCCTAACTCCGACGCTGAGGAACGCACTGGTCCTGGGTTTTTTTTACAGCTTAAAAACGTCTATGCTGTTTGCAGCTCAAAAATGTCTAGGTGGGCATGAAGCTATAGACTAACATGGACAGGCGTTTTTAAGCTGTAAAAAACGCTCAAAAACGCGGCTGTAAAAACGTCCGTGGGCATGAGGCCTAAAAGCTGCTGGGAGGGTGATGACAAGCACCTTTGGTAGTTGGGGGCATCAGATTATTCAGTGAGCAGGGTCGATCCTTCCCTCTTCTTTAAAGTGGAATGAAGGGACAGAGCAGGAAGTGCTTTTGTAGGTGAGAATTGCAGCCGATTCCGGTGCTCTTTGAAGGATAGTGAGATATCTCATTGCATATCTTAGGCAACATATCAGCCCACACATGGGCAGCTTTATCTAGCAGCATAGAAAACAATAAAGATATTAAAAAACAGATTTAATCTCTTATCAGTGTGTAGGCAGATTGAAATGTGTTGGTTCTACAACGTTAGTGGCTGGGGAAAGGGTAATCTCAGTTTCTGGATGCTTTGGACCTAGTCAGCCCACCTGCGCTATAATAAGGGGGAAGGCTGAGGTCCAGGGGGCTTTCAAGTTGAACTGGTTGGTTCTGTTCTGCTTGTGGTATTGGGGCTTCTGTGCCTTACAGTCCACTGAAGACCCTGGGACTTTCTGAGACATCCAAGCCATTGACAATGCCATACCTCACAGAGATATGCCTGGGCAGCCACACTACTATAGTTGGGGTTAGGGGAGGGACATTCATATTGAACTTTTATGCCACTCTTGTTTAGTAAAGTTAAATTAACATTGTTATAAAGAGGGTTAACTTGGCAAGTTAAGAAGAGGAGTGTAGTTGCTATGGGTAACCGAGTGAAGGAACAAACGACAAGGCGTGGTACCTGGTAAGGTGACAGGCTCTCTGCATGTCTGGCTTCCTACCTAACGGTCAGTATCCAATAGCAACCAGATCTGCCCCTGCATTACAGAAATCTATGTCCTGTTTAGGATATACGGAAAGTGAAGAGTTCCGCCCTAGGTGCATGGTCAGACCCCATTCTGTTTCTGGGTGTGAGTTAACAGAGGTACGCTGGACTGGTGAAGTGAGCTCAGGCTTAGCATGTCCCTTCTAATGAAACCTACATCAACTACAGTGTGTAGTGACATGGGACAGCACTTTTCAGAGGAACTCTGTATTTTATTGTTGCACACAGTGAAGGCTCATCTCTAAGTTGGGGAACTGCCTTAATGTTACATTTTTCACATGACCGCAGTCTCTGCCTGGTCCTGGACATTGATGAGCGCACTCCCCGCCAAAGGAACCCCTGCGTACGCAGCGAGTGGGCCCCGCTCCCAAAAGTGCATCAACTTTCCCTCAGATCAAAAGGTCTATCTGTGTCCCTGTTGTCAGTGGACAAGGACTGAAAGCAGTGGTGTAATAATAGCCATAGCAGCCAATGCAGCTGCTATGGAGCCTGGGGTTGGTCCATTAGGGATGTTGTTAAGGAAAATTAAACAGTTGGGTTTTCAGTTTAGAAGGGCTGAAGGATCATTGCTAGTCACAGATTCCCTTGCGTGCAGTAAGAAGTATTTGCTTAGCTGTGTAGATTTATTGCACTAAGAGGTAGAGAATATTTTTAAAAAACATTGGCCCATCCTAATGAGAGACCACACGTTGGCCCAAATATTACCATTTAAACCTAGTTTAATTTACAGTGAGGGAAAAAAGTATTTGATCCCCTGCTGATTTTGTAAGTTTGCCCACTGACAAAGAAATGATCAGTCTGTAATTTTATTGGTAGGTTTTATTTATTTTTTGCGTTTTTTTTCTGGATATTTTTGTTGTTCTGTCTCTCACTGTTGCAATAAACCTACCATTAAAATTATAGACTGATCATTTCTTTGTCAGTGGGAAATGTGAAAAATCAGCAGGGGATCAAATACATTTTTCCCTCCAGAAAAGCACTGGGTCTGAGAACAAAAAATTGTAAAAAATTTACCGGATCCTCCTAAAAGAATTTCCACCTTTTCTGGATAAAGTAGGCTTCTACAAGTGTAGAAGATGCCAGCCATGTAGAATTAGCAACCACCATAGCAGAAAACGTACTGCTTTCCAATCTAAACACACAGGGAAACGGTATGAAATAAAGACATTTCTTGTGATAGTACTTTTGTTACCACCTACAAGATGGAGTTCCTGTGCGGGCTCCAGTATGTGGGTAAGACTGCTAGAAAACATTCAAAAATAATGAATCAATATGTTCAAAATATACGTAAGGAATATTAAACACATAGTTTATCCTACCATTTCCGTTTTATTTCATAATAAGGATCCCAGTCTATTACATTTTTTGTCATAGATAAGGTCACCAGACATTGGAGGGGGCCAGATCTCAAGAAAATTAAACATGATGGATCTACGAATTAGACACCTTAATTCTCCATGGCATGAACTTGATATACCGGTAGATTTTGACGGTTTCATCACAGATTTGTAAAAATTAGCACAAGGTCATTCTTCTTTTAAAAAAAAAATTGCATTAGGTTATTCTAATGGGTATTAGAATAATCTTCAAATTTTTAGATAGTTTTATTTTATTTCACTCAATTTTTATTGATTTTAGGTAGTATTAGCATTTTCAATATGACATAGATGGTAGGAACACACCATATTTGTCCACAAGATGGCGATAAGAAGATGTTTCTTAGGTTTTTACATATGTCTAAAATGTTATTTAGTACGCCTTTACACACATATTATAATTTATTTTTTTTCATTTTGGAAAGAGTTAGGGGAGGCTATATAACCCCTGTCAATTTTTTTTTTCACCATCTGTCCCGTTGTCGAGATTTCCCTACCCTTCCTGACCCATAGCCAGACAGGAAGTTAGAGGAAATCCCTGCAAATTAGGGGAATTCCTTGGGGACCCCCAGGTCCATAAGGCCTCATGCACACTGGACGTTTTTACAGCTGCTGTTTTTGGCTTCAGGCATTTTTTTTCTGCAGCCAGTAAACTCCCCAGTATGTTATTTTATGTATCCATGCACATGTAGGCTGTTATCAGCATTTTTTTGGTAGGGGTTTTCTAGCTGGAAAAAAAAACAGAACTAGTGGGTCTTAAGAGGAGTTTTCTCTGCTGAAAATGGGGCACAGGAGGGCAGAACGAACTGCACTGCACTGGCTGTACTTCTGTGATCCACAGCCAAACAAGCTTTGGCAATGCTTATCCTTTAAACCCACAAGTGATTTTCTTTACCACTACTATTCCCTTATATTGGCTTTAAAAATGTACAATTGCAGCAATTTAGAAATTGGATGAAAGGTTTAGCACTGGGAAACGTTTTTTGAAAGATAAAAAGTGCATTTTATATACAACCATATAAATCAGACAAAAGAGGGACTTTTCCAAATCAGGGACAGTTGGGAGCTTTGGGCACAGGTGTATCTAGGCACACACACATACCAGGATATACACTGTTATTTTTCAGGTGGAATTCCAGACAAAGGGTACATTTTTAGGGTACTGCTTAGGAGCACCTTGTGATGCAGTCAGAGGCAGCAGTGTCTTAGATGATCTCACACTGCAGATATCAGGTTCAATGCACTGGCGTACCTAGGCAAAGTAAGTGCTCTGATTCTTTTTAAGAGGCATCCAAGACAAAGGTAACATTTTCAGGGTACTAATTGGGCACAGCTAGCATTTTTAGATGTTCCTTATGAGATAGCAAATCTTCATTATGTGAGTTCAGGTCCACTTTAAATTAAACAAAAAACTATCCAATCAAGAGATTGGAAAAAGAGGAGGCTCATGAACAGTTTGTGCAAACTTATCAAAATAGATTTATTGAGAAATGTTACATGGTAACGTGGACTATATCCAGGATACTGGACAACGTGTATATAAAAACGATGACAGTCAAGGTTGACTGATCAACACATAATGCACATACACAACAGGACAGACATAAAGTGACCTAAACACATAAAAACTTTAAATTAACCTGTCACCAGGTCTGATCATCTGAAACTAAAGGTGCTAACAAAGAGCAGGCATCACAACGTGTCTTCTAAGCATCACCCAACTACCACCTCCCACCTGCTATGTCTAAAGCCTCATACACACGATCAGATTTTCGGACGACCAATCGTCCGTTTTTTTTTTTTTTGTTGCATGCTAGTCTCATGTCGAAAGTGAAGAGGTTACTCACTATACGAAAATTCTCGTACGACAGAATTCAACTTCAGAAGTGACGTAATGTGTTGAATAGTTTCGTATGTATTCTTTCGTTTCTGAGCATGCGTAGTCTTGCTCTTACGAAAACCGTACTAATTAAACAAAAATCGGACGTTGAGTTCACGTATGAAAATTTTATAGTCTGCACATCCAGCTCTTGTCGGACGAAAAACCGGAATCGGCTGTCGAAAGCACTGTACTAACGATGCGAAAGTCGGCAGATCGTTTTGTCGGATGAAATTTTACTTCCAGTTTTCCTATTGTGTGTATGGGCCTTTTAAGCTGTCTATATCCCAGTGTTTCTCAACACCAGTCTTCATGGCGCCCCAACAGGTCATGTTTTCAGGATTTCCCTCAGATGAAATGGCTGTGTTAATTACTAAGGCAGCTTTCGCACTGAGGTGCTTTGCAGGCGCTATAGCGCCTGCAAAGCGCCTTGAAAGAGCTTTCACACTGGAGCAGTGTGCCCTGCAGGACGGTAAAAAAAGTCCTTTAAGCAGCATCTTTGAGGCACTGTAGGAGCGGTGTATACACCGCTCCTAAAGCGCCCCTGCCCATTGAAATCCTTTTGTGCCACAAAAATGACGGTAAAGTGCCACTAAAAATAGCGGCGCTTTACCGCCGACGCTGCCAACGCCTCAGTGTGAAAGCAGCCTAAGGCAGTGAAACTGATCAAATCGCCTGTGCAAAATAATGGAAAGCCTGAAAGCATGACCTGTTGGGGCACCTTGAGGACTGGAGTTGTAAAATACTGCTATACGCTAGTAGATTTTAAAATAAATGTTTGTATGAATTTGATGAATTTTTTGTACATTTGATGACTGAACAAATGTCATTCAAAATTACTTTAAAATACAGTATTTGCTTTTTACAAAACTGATTATGGAACGAATAGTGATTTTTCAAACAAAAATCACATTCACTGTTAGAAATTTGTTAGTTCAAGAAATTTCTGTATGCATGGCATGCAATTGTGGGGGCGGTTGCAGCGCGGCCTCATTCGCTTGAATGGGTTTCGTTCGGCGGGCGGTACCGGCCACTGAAAGCAACATGGAGCATTATTCCTGTTGCGACATTAAAGCAAAGCATGCTGCTGTTTCCTCTGCAGCTAAGGGAGAAGCAGTTGTTGGGGGGGGGGGGGGGGCTGTAAAGCTGCAGCTCAACTGCAAGGTTTTACTGCCCCCCAGATGTTATTATGAACAAGCCCTGATAGTGTATAGACATGCACACTTTTTTCCCAGCGGACAGAGGTTGGCGTCGGGTAGCTTATAGACACGTACAGCAGGTTGAAACATTATAGATTCCATTTACAAGAAGGCTGACATTTCCTTGTTATCAGCACTATTTAAATATCCAGCTACTGTTTTTATATGGCTTAAAATATATTATCTGTGATGGTCTATTTGCCTCTTACATTATGGCGTGATTTCATAAGTGCTTTTTATATGCCTGTCCAACACTGGAACTACTCAATGTATGTGTACAGTTGTATCAGAGCACACACACACGAGCGAAACAGATTTTCTCGCACGGCGCACACAAAGAAAAACAAGCCAAATATTCAAATTGCTTGTCTTGGCATCAGCTGCACTTCTCGGAGCCATATATGCTCACCCTTCCTTTCCTTTGTGGTTGGGCTAATTGATCTGGGTGGGAGTGCCATGAACTTAATGGCAGCCTTAACAAATGGAGGCAAAGAGGCAACCCTGCTATTTACATTTCAAAGTAAAAACCTGTTTAATCTCCCTTGTCTGCCAGATCATTAAGAAAATTTTACGCTTCTATCTAGTGGAATATTCACCTTGTTTTATACACATCTTAATACAAATTGAATGGGCCTAATTCGATTATAAAATTTTAGGCATATACTCATAATGACTACATGTATATTTTAATTTTCAGACTTCACTTTTGTAATACTGAGTCTGATTTATGAAAAACAGTGCCATGGGCCATGAATGAGATTTCAGTTTCTTGCACCAGATGATAAAATGCAATTTGGACAAAAAGAAAAGCCAAAAATACCCATTTCTTAAATAAGAATGATAATTTTATCTAAACAGGGAAAATAGTCTACCATCATTAATAATTATCTTGATGATTTAAAAAAATATAATTGATACAGTTATATTCATCATTGAAATCATGATTTTTTTTTTCTATTGTAGCTAGTGTAAGTACCAGAATTTTGCTGCTTTTATGCTTCTTGTAATTCCCTTTACAGCACTAGGGGGCAGCACTAGGAGCTGATTGGCTTTGTTGCATACATATGTACTGACAAGGAACATTCTGACAGGTGGAGAGAGAAGAAAGATTGCCCATCTATCAACTGCTGCTCCTTTGTTGCCCAATCACAGGCTGGGTACAAGGAGGTGACCAAACTGCATTGCTTAAAGTGGTTGTAAACCCTTAAGCCCTGTACACACGAATGGATTTCCGATGGAATCAAATCCGATGGATTTTTCCATCGGAATTCCGATGAAGCTGACTTCCATCAGTCTTGCCTACACACCATCAGACAAAATTCCAACTGTCCCAAACGCCGTGATGTACAACACGTACGACGCTACTATAAATGGGAAGTTCAAATCCAGTGGCGCCACCCTTTGGGCTGCTTTTGCTGATTTTGTGTTACCACGTATTGGTAAAAGTTTGGTGTTGGCCGATTCGCACTTTTCAGCCTCGTGCTTTTCAGTCCGTTACAGCATGTCGAATGTGCTATCTCCATTACGAACACTAGTTTTACCAGAACGAGCGCTCCCGTCTCCTAATTCAGTCTGAGCATGCGTGGGTTTTTTCTCCGATGGAGACGATCGGAATTTGCTATCGTTTTTTTTTTCCGTCGGAAAAATTTAAAACATGTTCTATTTTTTTTCACCGATGGAAAAAAGTCCGATGGGGCCCACACACGATCGGTTCGTCCGATGAAAACAGTCCATCGGACTGTTTTTATTGGTAAAACCAATCGTGTGTACAGGGCTTTACATATACCCAGTGAAGTGAATGGCCTCAGGTGACACACAGAAATTAAACAAATCCTCCTACATAAGCTGCACCTGTTTAGCTGCAGCCCTCTCTTTTCTACAACAGTTGAACAATAGATTCCACTAATGTAGGGTCCGGTGTCTGTTTGCTGACATCCCGGTTTATATATTCAAAGATAATTTAAACCCCTTTTCGAAAATGGGACTTTAGAGGCAAACAATACACCCAGAAAATGTATCCTAAATCTATACATTTATTCCAACATGTTAAAAATGAGTGTTCACCAGGACTTTTTTTCAGTGGGAACCCGGGGGAACGCAGTTCCGGCACCTCCTACACTGAATGTATTTTATGGCAAGGTGTTGCTGGGTAGGTCTATTGTTGTTGGCTGGGGGTTTTATGTTGCTGGGAGGTCAATTGTTGCTGGGAGGGATCTACTGCTGAGGGAGAAGTCTATTGTTGCTGGCTGCTGAAGGGTTTATTGATTCTGGCTGCTGGGGGTCTATTGTTGCTGGGTGGTATTTTGTTGTGGGGCATCTATTGTTGCTGGGGGAGGTCTGTTGTTGTGTAGGGGATCAATTGTTGCTGTGTAGGGGATCAATTGTTGCTGGGGTGAGGTCCATCAAATTCCATACAAATTACTTAGTAGCACAAAATGATACTTGGTTCTGTATTCTTTAAAAGGAGTGGTACTGGGAGGTAGGTAGGTGGTGGAACCAATAGACAGCGCTCAGAGGTGGGCGAGGAGTCAGACACGAAGGGTGACTCAGAAGGGGGAAGTTCCTGCGCCTATTCTCTGAGAAAAAAAGCCCTGGTGTTCATAGACAGAAAACAAAGAAAGAAACATATAAAAAAACAAACACAATCTAGATGTAGCGATCTAATTAAAAAGGCATAAAAAACGATTAAAATGCACTCATTAGATAAAAGTAGATCAAGGCTTGTAATAGACCCATATAGACCTTCATAGGATCACCGTGAGGCTGCAGAGCTCAGCAGGCACGTGGCTGGTTGAAGCAGAGTTCTTGGAGTTCAGGCTGGAACATGAGCATCAGCAGCTTCCAGAAGTGGCGAAATGGCTGCGGCTCCAAAACAGCACTTTTCATGGCTGGGTGAAGACAGGAAGTGGAGGGGATGTGGCTACATGTTTCAGGGCAGAAAGGAGGGCCCCTTTTATCAAACCATCTCGTGTTGTTGAATAACCATATGAAGTATGCTTTCTCCATGCCACTGACGCGTTTCAGGTTTGTTACCTTCCTCAGGGATATTGGGTGGGAGATGCATATATTCTACAGTTTCACCTAGATTGTCAAAGTATGGTATGTGCATGTGAGATCATACAGAGAGTAAGATATTGTATCTGCCTGGGTGGAAATAAGTCAATGGGCGCCGCCGACACTGGTACCCAAAACGCTCCAACGGAGGTCCCAGGAACAAAAAGGGGCCATTGTACAACACCACCTGAAAGGAGGCAGCTGGATGCTGTTGTTAAAATTTTAATGCTTCAGAGTTGCTTGCTAATGAAGTACTGGCATCCAATCCCTTATCTTACATTTTAGTCTGCTGTAGATCCATGTAAACAGCGTCCAGATTGTATGTGCTCCCAGGTTCTGCATGAATCTTGGGAGGTTGGTGACCCCACTATATTTGCTCTCGTAAAGTCTTCTCTTGATTGTAGACTTTGTCAATGATACTCCCCCCTCCACGAGAGTGTCCTTCACTTGTCTGGATGTTGTGAAAAGGTTTTTCTTTACCATAGAGAGGATCCTGCGATCATCCACCACTGTTGTCTTCTGTGGACGTCCAGGCCTTTTTATGTTGCTGAGCACACCAGTGCGTTCTTCTTTCCTCAGAATGTATCAAACTGTTGATTTGGCCACTCCTAAAGTTTCTGCTATTTCTCTGATGAATTTGTTTTGTTTTTGAAGTCTTACAATGGCCTGTTTCACTTGCATGGACAGCTCATTTGAACGCATGATGTAGGTTTACAGCAATAGATTCCAAATGCAAATACCACACTAATGCCCCATACACACGATCATTTTTCATGCCGTTAAAAATGCCATTAAAAAAAATGGCCATTAAAAATGATCGTGTGTATGCTCCAGAGCATTTTTAACGACGTGAAAAACGGGCATTAAAAATTTCGAACATGCTCTCTTTTTTCACGTCGTTTTTCATGTCGTTTTTTTTTAACGACGTGAAAAACGATAGTGTGTATGCTTTAACGACGTGAAAAAAAATGCGCATGCTCAGAATCAAGTATGAGACAGGAGTGCTCGTTCTGGTAAAACTAGCGTTCGTAATGGAGATAGCACATTCGTCATGCTGTAACGGACTGAAAAGCACTAGACTGAAAAGAGCGAATCGTCTCTCAACAAACTTTACTAACATGAAGGGTGGCGCCATTCGAACGGAAATTCCCCTTTATAGTGCCGTCGTACGTGGTGTACGTCACTGCGCTTTTCTAGAACATTTTTTAAAATGATGGTGTGTACGCAAGACAGGCTTGAGAGGAAACAAGAAAAAAAATGACGAGAAAAACGTCAGTTTTAAAAATGACATTAAAAATGATCGTGTGTATGGGGCATATTAGGCCCCTTTCACACACACATGTCTGTTTTGACAGACTCCGCTTGCTCAGCAGGGATCGCTCCGTTGATCCCCGCTGAGCCGGCGAATGGCTGGTCCGTCTCTGCTCACTGTGCAGGGATGGACCTGTCAAAACTTCGCTCTCCTTTTATGGGGGGTCTGATGAAAAAGGACCACCTGTCCGTTTTTTATCTGATCCGATCCACCAGACAGATGGAAAATAGGGTTTCCATCCATCTGGATTCAGCGGATCAGATGTCAGTGGACATGTCACCGCTGACATCAGTCGCTCCATAGACCCTGAATTTGGGGAAATGGTTATATTCTTTCTATTCTATCCTATTCTATTGTTGTTTTTTTTAATTATAGTCTTTTTTGTTTTTATTCTTTTCTATTCAAATTTCTTCTATTCGAATTTCGGAAGATGGTTATATTCATTCTATTCTATTCAGTTTTTTTCTATACTATTCTAAACTATTCTTTTCTATTCTATTCAAATTCTAATGGATTCTATTTGAATGTTATATTCAGTCCTATTCTATAAAAATTTTTAATTCTATTTTCTATTCTATTATAGTCTATTCTATTGTGTTCAAATTCGAGTTTCAGAAGGGGGTTATATTCTTTCTATGTTATTCTATTATATTCTAGTCTATTCTGTTTTTATTTCTATTCTATTTGGTCCTGTTTTAGTTTATTATATTCTATTCTTTAATTTTCTGTTATTCTTTTCTAGTCTATTTTTTTTTCTATTCTATTCCTTTATTTTCTTTTTTATTCTCTTTGGAAATTGGAAAACTTTTCAAATTTTATAAACGATTCAAATTCGAATTTCGTCCGAATTCTTTTCTAGTTATTTTGGATTCGTTTAAATTCGGTACTATTTTAATTCGGAAATTCGGATACATCCGAATTTCCAAAAAACTAAAATTTGTCCAAATTTTAATTCGGAAAGAAATTAACCGCACATGTCTTAAGAGAATGCAATGTGACAAAGGGGTGAGCTTATCACTATACTGCTTCACTTTTCACTGTCTAGTCACAGGCCAGGGTGCGTCCACAATGATCTGGGCTTAGAGGAAGTGGGTTGAATGGACAAAAATTCTGCAGAGAATATTTTATGATTAAAGCTGGCTTTGGTTTTTTAGCTTTTAGTAGGCTTATTGTTTTTATCTAGTTTTAGCTTGAGTTCTGCTTTTAGTGCTGTAAAAATAAGTTGGATATATATGTATTTCATATGTGTATTTAGCTGTTTGCTGAGAGATCAGCTGTAATGTGCAGATAAAGTGGAATGTGATAATTTGGCCCATTTTCTTTGTAAGTGTAAATTGGGAACTTATTTATTTTTCCCATTTTATAAATACAGCCTTTGAATTAAAACAGAACCACACTACACGGCCAGATACATAAGACCCTAATTTAATTTATTTTTATATAAATTGAATGTGTTTTTAAATAGTACTGTACAAACAGCAGCATATAATTTATTCAGTGGCCTCTTCCACATAATAGAAGTGGATAGCCAAGTCATAAAAAAAAAGCCCCTTCCTTTTGAATTATGCACCGGTGTCCTTGCAGTATTTAAACACTGTAGTCTGCACTAACTTTGTCTTTACTTAAAGTGATTGTAAAGTCCCGTGTTTTTTTTTTTTTTTATATATATAAAAATAACAAACATTTACTTGCCTGCTCTGTGTAATGGATTTGCACTGAGAAGTTTATGAACTATACAAAAGTCTCCAATATTCCATCCTGCCTTCTCTCTGTAGATGCGGAGAAGACAATGAAACGCTTATGCAAATACAGCAGGAAAATACTTATTTGATCCCCTGGAGATTTTGTAAGTTTGCCCACTTACAAAGAAATAAAAGGTCTATAAGGCCTCATGCCCACGGACATTTTTACAGCCGCGTTTTTGAGCGTTTTTTACAGCTTAAAAACGCCTGTCCATGTTAGTCTATAGCTTCATGCCCACGTAGGCAATTTTGAGCTGCAAATAGCATTTTTAAGCTGTAAAAAAAAAAAAAACAGGACCAGTGCGTTCCCCGGCGTCGGCGTTAGGCATAAGAAAACGCGAAGCGTTAAACGTGCTGCAAAAACGCAGCAATTGCGTTTTTGAGCTCCGGCGTTTTTTGTTTTTTTTTTTTCAAAAAAAATATGGTCGAAAAATTTATACAATAATGGACAGGCATTTTTAAGCTCTCATTCTTGACCTTAGGGTTATATCGCTAGGACTAGGCAGAAACAAAAAAACAAGCACAGCCCTGCCGGGGGCAGTCCTTACTGGCAGTAACCCTCCACTCTGCTCCCGGAAGCTCAGTTTTTTTTTCTGCCTACGCTAGGAGAAGGACCTGGCTCCCTGCTGGGATCTGTGGTTCATTTGCAGATGCATCTTAAAAAAATAAATAAAAATAAAAAGCAATCAACTGCTGGGCTGGGTGACAGACTGGGTATCATAGATCCAGGTAGTCTCCCCAGCCTGGCCACCGATCGCGCGCAGACCTGAGCTCTGTGCTGGGTCGGCCGCGACAAACTCAATCCTGGACCGGGGGGGGGCGGCAGGCTAGACGCCCTACAGGGGCACATATGACTAGGCAACTGCTGTCTGAGTCACAGTCGCTATGGCCAACAGCCACTCCACCGTGGTGGGAGATGGTTCTGTCTTGGGAGTGTGACCCGCAGTCCCTGCTGGATGGGTAAGTACTGGCTCCACCGGTCCAGCCCGGGCACGGTTTTGGAGCAGCTGGGTACTCCCTGGGGTTGTCGGTTCTGGGGTATACCCCCCTCTCCCTCCCCCTGCCTTTCCGTTGTGCTGCCTGCCACCGCTGTGTGGGCCTTCTACCTGGCCTTTGTGGGGTCCCCTCCGGGCGGTCTATGTGCTGTTCAGGCGGGGTGTGTGGCTGGCGTCCTCTGCCGTGTGTCACAGCCGACATTGCCTTAGGACCGGGCGCCGCGGTGGCCATTTTGCCTTGGTTTGTTGGCTTTTTTCTGGTTTCTGGCTCTATCTGCGGCCGGGGGCCATTTTTTGTAGCCTCGTGGGAGGTTTTCTGCTGGTCCTCTAGTGCCGGAAGTTATACCTGCAGCCTGGCGCGAGCACAGATCTCCTCGTAGACCCACTGGAGGATGGATGGCACACAGCACTGTTCCCCTGAGTTTGGGTAGGGTGGTGAGCCCTCCTGGGGTTCCCACAATCTGTGGTGTTTCCATTTTTTCTGTCCCTTGTGAGGGTTCGGTCCCTGGTGGTGTCAGGCCGAGCGTGGGACTGCCATGGCGTCTGAGGCAGGCGCCCCTCTCCCAGACACCCCTATGTCAGCAGCTGGTCCCTCTGGGTCTGCTGTTCCCCTGGACGCTTTGTCGGCAGTCCTGGAATCCTTCCTCTCCCGGGTTGAGGTGGCGTGCGGACGTAATGTCGGTAAAAAACGTCCCCTTCCCCCTCCATCGTCTGGGGAGGACTCTGATCCAGAGTCGGGCTCCGCCGTAGCGGGTGGCACCTGTCTGGAGGGCTCAGATGATGCGGGCCCTGATCACTCGGACAGCGAGGAGTCCTCCGCGTCCGTCTCTGCGCAAGAAAAGTCGCTGTTGGGCGCACTCATTACAGTGGTACGCGATACCTTAAAAATTGAGGATCCGGCGGGGGCGTCTGAAGAGGTATCGGTCCCTTTTGGGTCTCATAAGCTGGTCCGCACCGCTAAGGTGTTTCCTTGCCTGTCTTATTTCGGTTTATTTACAAGGATTGGGAACGGCCGCAGCGGTCCTTTGCAGTCCCGAGGTGGTTTTCGGTGCGGTACCCTTTTGAGGAAAGTCTGTTGAAGAAATGGTATTCCCCTCCTGTTGTGGATCCCCCAGTATCTATATTGAACAAAGCGACCATGATTCCGGTGGAGGGGTCCCCTTCTTTCAAGGACCCTGCTGATAGAAGGGCTGAGACGGTCACTCGGTCTGTGTTTCTAATGGCAGGTTCGGCCCTTGGTCCGGTGTTGGCCACGGCCCTGGTGTCGCAGACTCTTACTGAGTGGGCTAAACTGTTACACCGTGAGTTGGGTAAGGAGCAAGTTTCTCCGGTCTGTGTGGAACTGGCGGACCAGTTAGTGCAAGGGCTCAAGTATGTTTGTGATGCGGCCTTAGACACGGCCCCGTTACTCTCTAAAATATCTGTGTCGGCCGTGGTACTTCGCCGGTTGCTTTGGCTTAAGTGTTGGTCTGCGGACCAAATGTCTGAGAAGGCCCTGGCAGGTTGCCATTCCAGGGAGGGCGAATATTTGGGGCCACTCTGGATGACATTATAAAAGATATTACTGGGGGGAAGAGTACTTCTCTTCCACAGGCTAAAAAGGGCAAGGAGCCCCATCGCAGGCAGGGTCCCTCCTTTTCCGCTCACAAGCGCTTTTTTCGTCCGCACAGGTCTGCGGGCAAGAGTTCCCAGTCCAACAAGGCTTCCGCGGGGGGACCAAAGCGCCCTTGGCAGCGCAAGCAAACCAAGCCCGCTTCCGCATGAAGTTTTACCCCCGCCCAACTTGCGGGTGGGGGGGTCGTCTTCGAGGGTTTGCGGGCCGGTGGACTTCCCTCGTTTCCGACCAGTGGGTCTGCGAACTAATTTCGTCCGGCTACAAAATAGAGTTTCTTTCCTATCCACCAGACAGGTTTTTTCCCTCCAATCTTCATCTGCCCCCGTCTCGTCTGCAGGCTTTGTTGGGGGCGGTGCAGGACTTGCTCATTCGGGGGGTGATTGTTCCTGTGCAAGCGTCAGAAAGGTTTTGGGGTTTCTATTACAACCTGTTCATAGTTCCAAAGAAGGAGGGGGTCCGACCAATTCTGGATCTCAAGGCCCTCAATTGTTTTGTGAGGGTACGGAGGTTCAGAATGGAGTCTGTTCGTTCTGTGGTGGCCGCACTTCGTCAGGGGGATTTCCTGACCTCCCTGGACATCAAGGACGCATACCTGCATGTCCCCATCTGTGTCAAACACCAGCGTTTCCTGCGCTTTGCGCTCGGGGACGCACATTATCAGTTTGTGGCACTCCCCTTTGGCCTGGCCTCGGCTCCCAGAGTCTTCACCAAGGTGCTAGCACCGGTTCTGGTGTTGCTGAGACAGTGGGGGATCGCGATCGTAGGCTACCTGGACGATCTCCTCCTGCAAGCAGCGTCGGTGTCAGAACTGAGGGACGATGTGGCAATTGCCATGCAGGCTTTGCAGGAGTTCGGCTGGGTGCTGAACCTCGAAGTCGGTGTTGCTCCCGACCCAACGCCTGGAATACTTGGGGATGATTCTGGACTCTGCGAGGGTGAGGTTTTTTCTTCCGCCAATCAAGCTTCAGACCCTTCACTCCGCAGTGTGGTTGCTGCTGTCCCGCAAGTGGTCGTCTCTACGCTTCTGCATGCAGGTTCTGGGCCTCATGGTATCCACCTTCGAGGCGGTCCTGTATGCCCAGTTTCACACTCGGGGCTTGCAGAGGGAGATCTTATCCAAATGGGACAAGTCTCCGGCATTGCTGGATTACCAGATCTGCGTGGGCCGTCTGACCAGGGCCTCACTTCTTTGGTAGCTGCGGTCTCCGGCCCTACGGTCCGGGAAGTCGTTTCTTCCTCTCCAGTGGACGGTGATCACGACGGATGCCAGCCTGTTGGACTGGAGGGGTTCTGGGCCTGATCGGCCCAGGGCCGCTGGACGTCGGAAGAGTCTCGTCTATCGATCAACGTCCTGGAGTTGCGTGCGATCAGATTATGCCTCTCCAGTTGGACGCAGCTTCTGCGCGGTCGTCCGGTCAGGATCCATTCTGACAACGCCACAGCGGTGGCGTACGTCAACCACCAGGGGGGGACGAGGAGCTCAGCAGCGGCACTGGAGGTCTCTCACATTCTGCAGTGGGCAGAACTTCACGTGCTGGCTCTCTCCGCTGTCTACATCCCAGGCGTAGAAAACTGGCAGGCGGACTGCTTCAGCCGTCAGTTGCTGGATCAGGGGGAGTGGTCGCTGCAGCCGGAGGTGTTTAGTCTGATTTGCCTGCGGTGGGGCACGCCGGATGTGGATCTTCTGGCCTCCTGACTCAATTGGAAGGTGCAGAGGTTTGTGGCCAAAACAAGGGATCCCTTGGCGGATGCGTCGGACGAGCTGGTGGCACCGTGAGGGCATTATCAGCTCATTTATGCCTTCCCTCCTCTCAAGCTCCTCCCTCGTTTGTTGCGAAGGGTAGAGGCCGAGGGGATACCGGTCATTCTAATCGCTCTGGATTGGCCTTGGCGTCCATGGTACGCCGACGTGGCACGGTTGGTGGCGGACGCTCCCTGGCGGCTGCCAGGACGGGAGGACCTCCTGTCTCAGGGACCGATATTCCACCCTGCTTTATCGTCGCTGGCTTTGACGGCCTGGCTATTGAAAGCCAGGTGCTGAGAGACAGGGGGTTGTCGGCTTCTGTGATTCCCACTATGCTGAAGGCGCGGAAGTCTAATTTGCGGAGGATTTATCATTGCACCTGGAAGGCTTGCATCGCTTTGTGCGAGGCTGTGGGATGGCATCAGCGTTTCTATTCGGTGTCTATGATCCTGCTGGCTTTAAGCACTATCAAGGGGCAAATATCGGCTCTAGCTATCTTTTTTCAATGACCATTGGCTACTCACTCGTTGGTGCGTACTTTTGTTCAAGGGGTTCGGCACGTGGCTCCAACAGTACGCTCGCCTCTGCCTCGTGGGTTCTAAATCTGGTGCTCTCGGTAATTCAGAAGCCGCCGTTCGAGAACATTAGGCAGATTCCTTTACTCACGCTATCTCAGAAGGTTTTTTTTCTAGTAGCTATTACGTTGACGAGTTTCTGAGCTGGCGGCCTTGTCGTGTAAGTCTCCTTATTTATTTGGTTCTCCACAAGGATAAGGTGGTACTGCGGCCGCATGCCACGTTTCTACCTAAGGTGGTATCTGCTTTTCATCTAAACAAGGACATTGTTTGTGTCCTCGACAGTCTCATCACAAGGAGGTCGCCTTGCATTCTTTGGATGTGGTTCGGGCTCTTTGTGTGTATCTGTCGGTTACGGCTTCTTTTCGGAAGACGGATTCTCTGTTTGTGAATGTGGATGGTCAGAGGAAGGGCCTGGCGGCCTCTTCTGCCACCATTTCTCGTTGGATCAGACAGACTATTGTCCAGGCCTTCGCCATTAGGGGACGGGTGCCTCCCTTTCCCGTCACGGCGCATTCTACTAGGGCGGTTAGTGCTTCCTGGGCTTTCTGACATCAAGTGTCTGTTTCTCAGGTGTGTAAGGCGGCTACCTGGTCGTCCGTACACACTTTCACCAAGTTTTACAGGGTGGATGTTTTGGCATCTTCGGATGCGTGTTTCGGCCACAAAGTTTTGCAGGCGGCGGTCTGAGGTTTTGGCTTCCTTTTACGGGGGGTTTTGTTTTGGGTGGAGATTTTTTTTTTTTTCTGTGTTCCCACCCCTTCGCACTGCTTTGGGACGTCCCTAAGGTCAAGAATGAGGGCTGTGTACGTCAATGAACGAAAGAGAAAACAGGATTTTTTTCTACTCACCGTAAAATCCTTTTCTCTGAGTTCATTGACGGACACAGCACCCACCCCTCCTGTTTTGTGTTTGTACTGCTTTATTACGAACTGAGCTGCCGGGAGCAGAGTGGAGGGTTACTGCCAGTAAGGACCGCCCCTGGGCGGGGCTGTGCTTGTTTTTTATTTCTGCCTAGTCCTACTCCTAAAGGTGGCGATATAACCCTAAGGTCAAGAATAAGGGCTGTGTCCGTCAATGATCCCCTACCAACCAACAATAATTTTGGCTCCCACAGACTGGCTACAGTATGTGCTGATGTGGTACACAGAGTAGTTCTGTCAATTTTAAAGTGGCTGTAAACCTGTGATTGCCACTTTTACCTATAGGTAAGCCTAATTCTAGGCTTACCTATGGGTAAAAGTGGCAATATCTCCTAAACGTGTCCCGTTTAGGAGATATTTATCTTGTAGCGCGCCGATGATGTCATCGGCGCATGCGCTGTGAAGAAATGGACCTCCGTGCCTTTTCTTCATTTGCAGGTGCTGTGACTGACAGCTTCCGCGCCTGATATTCTGTCTCTATCATTTAAAATACACCTATGATAAAAATTATAGACCATTTCTTTGTAAGGCTGGGTTCACGCTATTGTGAATTGGATGCAGGTTTCACCGCATCCAATTTGCATAGCAGGAGATTGTGAGCCGGTTCACACAGTCCCCGCAGCGGCTCTGGTGCGAATTGCACAGGAGCCCTGTGCATCTTTTGGTCCATTTTTCAGGTCCGAATTTAGACAAAAAATTCGAACTGAAATCTGATCTGAAATGGAGAATGGAGACGCACTGGACTCCTGCTGGTTGGAGTATAGACAGTTTTTGTGCTTCTTTCACTCTTTGCCACATGAGGACCTATTAGGTAATGACTGGACACCCCTAGAGGACCTGTTCCTTAAAGACTATTTACCAGACCTTAATCTCTCTGCAATTTATCACATCCTCGTGTCCTGTACATACCTTGACCTTCCGGAATACACAGATCGCTGGACGACTGAACGTGACATATTGATTACACCAGAAGACTGGGAAAAATCTTTTACACGTATCCACAGCCTATCCTTAGGCAGCAAAACTAGTGAGACTCGTTTTAAATGCTTAACTAGGTAGTTTAGGAGCCTGATTCTTCTCCACCGACTTTATCCATCTGTGACAGACCTCTGTTGGTGATGCCAGCTAAGCCAAGGTACGTTGACCCATATTTGGTGGGTCTGCCCCCCAGTTCATAGGTTCTAGAATTTGATATTAGAGTTATATGCTAAAATCACAGATTGAACCGTTCCAAATTCTCCACAGACATTATATATATGTGTATTATCTTTTTTTTTTTTTTTTTGCCTCCCTTCACTTTATGCCCTAGTCACCCTACTTTGACCTTGTGTTTGGTTCTTAGGTGTTCCTAGGTGGGTTTGGTGTTTCTACCAGTCCTCTGTAAGTGGACATTTTTGTTCTTGGAGGAGTTACTTCTGTTATGCACTATACCAGGGATATGCAATTAGTGGACCTCCAGCTGTTGCAGAACTACAAGTCCCATGAGGCACAGCAAGACTCTGACAGCCACACGCATGACACCCAGAGGCAGAGGCATGATGGGACTTGTAGTTTTACAACAACTGTAGGTCTGCTATTTGCATATCCCTGCACTATACCTTGCTTATGCATTGGAAAGAACTCTCTATGCAATTGCCATTGTTATATTATCCTTACTCATATGTGATCTCCGTATTATCCTCTATTTCAGGGATATGCAATTAGCGGACCTCCAGCTGTTGCAAAACTACAAGTCCCATCATGCCTCTGTCTCTGGGTGTCATGCTTGTGGCTGTCAGAGTCTTGATATGCCTCATGGGACTTGTAGTTCTGCAACAGCTGGAGGTCCGCTAATTGCATATCCCTGAGTCTATTTGATTGTAGATGACATACCACTTGACTTTTCCATATTCTAGTTTGCAAAATGATACCCTTCTCTTTGTTCTAACAAGATGAACTTGGTATCCTTTTGCTGTGTTTCTTTGCTTCTTTTGTATTTTAAGAACTTGATAAACAAATTTTTGAACTTAAATTCAACCAAAAAAATTATTAAACTACCAGTCCAAATAAATGAAATAAATAAATATTAAGAGTAGTGTGGGATTAAAAACTAACCAATTATACTCACCTATTTGGCTGCAGTATCAGTCCAATGCTGCAGCATCGGTCCCCTGCCAGCTCTAAGACCTAGAACTGAGCTATCACATGACCGATGATTTCTCAGTTCTCGGGCTTCACTAACTGGAGAGCGGTGACTGTAGTCACTGGCTTTCTACTCTAACTCCTTCAGCGCTAATTGGAACGCTGGGCTGTGGAGGGGGCAGTAGCAGCTGGCTCAGGCTCTCAATGCTGCGTTGAGAGGCTGAGCCAGCTGACTGTCAGGCATCTGGGTGGATCCCAACATTATTGTCAGGATCCCTGCAGAGCCTGTGACCTTAGCTCACAGTGGATTTTAGCCGGATTCTGGATCACAAGAGTGCAGAACTAAGTGCTTTGGCCATACTTCTCCTTTTTTTATTAAAAAAATGGAAATATTGGCTAAGTGGAAGAAGTAAATTTTTCTTGACTATCTACAAGTGTAATTTTACCCAGGAATGGCTGCATTATGAAAGCCTCTCCTGCCATGTAAAACAATTGGTAATAAGAATTTGCTGATATTAGTGATGAGGAGAGGAGTTGAATGTTTGACCTCTTAGAAAATCTGAAGGTTTTTCTTCCACTTGCAATATCTTTAAAGGGATACAACATGAAAAATATGTATGTATGTATTTTTTATTTTTTTGCCTTGACAAAATGTATGGCGTGATTTTATTATTGCATTTATTTAATGAGCATAGTAGCTGCTTAGTCAAAAAAACGGGCACTACAGGGACAATCTACACAGCTGTACTGTATATAAAATATGTTCTGCACAGCAACTGTATATATCTGACAGTCATTTCAAAAATGACTTTCAGGCAAATTCCACACTAGGGCTTATTATTTTTTGCATTGATCTGCGATGAATCACTATTCTGAGAGCGCTTGACTGTTTTAACCCCTAAAAACTTGCACCACTGCATCATGGCCTCATTCAGTTGAATGGGTCGGCAATACTGCCTGCCGAGCATGACAGTGGGGATAAATATTGCTGTGCCGCAGCAAATGTACACCCCCTGTTCACTGTTTTTTTGGTTTAAGTGGGAGTGGTCGGGGTTGGTAAAAAATACAGCATGTAAACAAGGTCCAATTTTTTTTGCATAAGTCCAGTGGGAGACAAAAAATTATAATTTTGCCCGAAGTTAGGCTTCAAAGAATTCTGTCTCTCGTGTTTTTTCTGTTATAATTAACCATATTAATTATTAGCAGTTATGGCAACATGCATAAGTAATTTTTGATGTGTAATTTTTTTTTTTTTTACAGTCCTCCAAACCTAAAGTAAGCATTCCACTCTCTGCAATTATCGAGGTTCGCACTACAATGCCGCTAGAAATGCCTGATAAGGACAACACATTTGTTTTAAAGGTATATTGTTTCAAACTATATTGTTACATGTATGTTCCACTATACAGTACATTGGTATCTGTTGCTGAATAAGAAAAAAAATGCATTTCTCCAGCCCGTGTCATGCAAAGTTTTTGGATGCTGGCACTTCCAGGGCATCCCAAACACCAGCTAAAGCCACTGCACACAATGGTTCCACCCATTGTACTGAGTGAACATGATGTTACCCCTAGAAGAACTGGGTGGGAGTTGCCCCTTTATTCAACCCGTGGAAAAATGTGTCACACTTGATTGTAGATGTGTAATGGTATATGTTGCCATCTTTCACAAACTAGGGTTAAAAAAAAAAAAAACAGGAGGATCTGTCAGTAACTTTACAAGTCATGAATGAAAGGCAGCAGGGGCACTGAGCTTTGTAACTGCAGTGTATTTTAATAATGATAGGTCACAGACTCAGTGGTTTTAAAGCCTTAAGTTTTTTTTTTACCTTAATACATTCCCTGCATTAACATAAAAACCTTCTGTGTCCAGGATCCTTCAAACCACCCCCCCCCCCTTTTACTTACCTGAGCCCGATGTCAATCCAGCAATGTGCCCCAAAACAGTGTCTTTCTCCGCTCTCTCTCTCTCCTCACAAGTCAGATTGATAGCAGTGAGAGCCATTGGAGGGGCAAGGCCACATTGTGATGGGGCAGAGCCATGTTGTGATGCAGGCAGCGGGGCTCAGAATCGAGCCCGCTCGAGAGCCCCCATAGGAAGCAGCTTCTTATGGGGGCATGCATCGAAGAAGAGAAGCCAGGAGCGCTGTCGGGGGACCTGAGAAGAGAAGGATCAGGGCTGCTCTTTGCAAAACCATTACACAGAGCAGGTAAGTATAACATGTTTATTATTAAAATAAATTAATTAAAGTTTAGAATAACTTTAAGGGTGAAAGCAAGGGCTAAATTGTATCATACAGCCAGCAACATAAAAACAACTGTGCTGCTAGTAATTTACACAATTGTGCCATCAATGGGCCATAAAATTTTATGAAGTCTGAACAAGGATGTTTAGGTTGCCGCCCTAAGCTGGCCATACATTGACTGATTTTTTTTTTTTTTTTTAATCATTCTCTCATCCACACAAACAAGGTAGTTGGAGGAATCCTCCCAATTGTGCTATTTTATTCTGACAGCGGTGACTTCTCTGCTGCTAGAATACAATGATCAGCGATGCAGCCGGTTGGCTGCAGGCACTGGCCGATTGAAAGTTTCCAACAGTCCCTTTCTAGTAAAGTCAATCACCAAATTGACTTCTCTAGAGCCGGAACGGCCATAGACGGATCAATATTTTCTTTCTCGTACATCACGGGACACAGAGCGACAGTCATTACTATGTGGGTTATATAGATACCTTCAGGTGCTGGCACTGGCAACTTCCAAAACCGGAAGTACCCTCCCCTATATAAGCCCCTCCCATCCGGGAGTACCTCAGTTTTTTGCCAGTGTCTAAGGTGTTGGCCAAGAAGTAACATGTGTTTTTCACTGAGCTTGCGTACAGGTTCTTTTGGGCCTCAGTAAGCTATTCCGGATCCGACCAAAAAAGCTTCATAGCTAAACGGTCGGTACCCGGGCCTTGCAAGAGAAGAGCAAGGTTTTGCCTGTAATGCTTCTCTTAGGAGAGCTGGACCCTGGGATCCAGAGCTCTGGTCATACCCACGACCAAGATGTTTTCTGTGCAGGGTGCTATACAGGTCCAGGGGAGTGGAATCCTTGGGAACCCAGTCCCTGAAGGTTTAATTACAATGCCTGCCGTGATAGGTGAAGTTTGGGCTTCTGTGGACCAAACAGAGTCCTGCGGCGAGGAAAAGGTAAGTGGGGGCCCTCAGGAACTTGGTTCTATTGGGGGACCCCCAAGCCTATTTTGTCTTTCTGCCTGTTACCTAAGGTATTCCCGCTAATATTCTGTGCATGCCTGTTACTACTGAGAAAATGTAAAATTTTAATAGTAGGCAAGAAAAAAAAATTAAAAAAAAATGTAAGACCGCGGTACCTGTGTTAAACACTAGAGGCCGCTATGGTTCTTTTTCTTGTAAATGTGGATTTTTTTTTCTTCCGAAGTCAATCCAGGCAGTTGGTAAGTTCTCTTTGGGAAGCTGTCTCCTCTGCCCTGTTGCTGCGCTCATCCATCCCCGGGCCCTGTGGCAGGGACCCTGGCTCCCATCTAGCTCCTTATTTTTTTTTTCAAAAAAGGCGCACGTGCACGCGCCTCTCTATATAGAGGCGATCTGGAAAAAGGGGCGGAGCGGGTGGATGACGCTCGGTGTGCGCCGCGGCGCTACTGCGCATGTGCGGGCATCCTGCATGTTTAAAGGCAATCACAGCTGGCTATTGAAGTGCACAGACAGAGCTAGCAACAGTAAAAAGGCACACAGAGGCGGTTGATGCAGGCATCCCCTAGAAAGGCACTTTAGTAGACACCAACTGTTATATAGCAGCAATTGTGCTAGACTATTCTCAGTAAAAGTTGTGTATTACGGCTGGAATACCTCAGCTTTGGGCTTAGGAATATGCCGTCCAGAAGCTCCGGAACTAAATCTTCCAGGAAGCGAAAGGGGTCTCCTTCGGGATCTGAGGATCTTGGGCATGCTTCTGCTGCACCAGTCTCCCCTGAAAATTCAGAGGTTAGTGACCGTAGAGACCCCGCAGGAGTACCTGGTACTGTGGCTGTCCTCAGTTCACCTGCTCCTGTGTATGTAACAGAGGAGGTTTTTTCCTCAGCTCTGGGAGGATTAGAAGAGAGATTGTCAACATTAATCGCTGCCTCCCTGTCACAGGGAAAGCACGCCCGATCTCCGTCTCCTCCTTCAGAGTACCTGTTAGCGGAGCAACAGTCCCATACAGGGATCGACCTGCCTGAAGGGGATCAGGAGGAGGTTGATTCTGTTATAGAGGAATCAACTGTGGAGGAACCTTTCTCAGCATCTCAAGCTGAAAGATTATGGGTTCAGTCTTTGACTAACATGGTCCGATCAGCATTTAAAATGCACCTTGCGGAACCATCAACCACTACTGTCTCCTCGCTGGGGTCGCTAAAAGCTCCCCAGACTGTCTGTTCCTTTCCACTTCACCCTTTATTGGAAGGGCTCATGTACCAGGATTGGGAACATCCTGATAAAATATTTACTCCCCCCAAGAGATTTCCGGTGGTCTATCCCATGGAGGATAAGTTCATCAAAAAATGGAGGGTCCCTACAGTGGACGCAGCCATCTCTTGTGTGAATAAATCACTGACATGTCCAGTGGATAATGTCCAAATGTTGAAGGACCCAATAGATAAAAAATTGGAGTCCTTATTAAAATCTGCTTTTTCTACAGCAGGCTTGGTGACACAACCAGCAGTGGCAGCTATTGGGGTCTGCCAAGCAGTGAAGGATCAGTTGAAACAGGTCTTAAGGGACTTGCCAGATCAGCAGGCCCTTGCCCTAGCTGATCTACCTAGAGCCTTATGCGTTGCGGTTGACGCCATAAAGGATTCAATCCATCAGGCCTCCCGCCTTACGCTGTCTGTAGTACATATGCGCAGGCTTCTATGGCTCAAAAACTGGTCTGCTGAAGCTCCCTGTAAAAAATTGCTGGTTAGCTTCCCATTTCATGGTGAACGCTTATTCGGGGAAGACCTGGACAAATATATCCAGAAAATTTCCAACGGTAAAAGTACACTCTTGCCGGTTAAAAACAGAGTTAGAGGTCCCTCTTTTAAGAGGCCTGCTTCTCCAGTCCCTGGGGCATCAGCTGTTAAACAGTACCGACGGCCTCCTCGGTCAAATCCCGGGGGTAAAAATCAGGGACAATCGCAGGGTAATAAAAAACCCTGGGTCAGGAGAGGTACAAAACCTCCCCCAAAGTCAAATGCATGAAGGGTTGCCCCCACTCAATCGGGTGGGGGGAAGACTCTAGTTGTTCGCAGAGACCTGGCGGGACACGATCAGAGACAGATGGGTGCTCTCCGCAGTAAGTCTGGGATACAGATTGGAGTTAAAAGACTCTCCTCCTTCCCATTTTATGAGGTCAAACGTGCCAAGGGATCCCCGGAAGAGAGAGTCCCTCCTGTTGGCACTAGAACAACTATTGCTCCAAGGAGTAATTATGGAGGTTCCCCTGGAAGAATGGGGGTTCGGGTTTTACTCAAACCTCTTTACAGTCCCGAAGCCAAACGGGGACGTGAGGCCCATATTAAATCTAAAAGGGCTAAACAAATTCCTACATATCAGGACTTTCCGGATGGAGTCGATCCGATCGGTGGCCACTGCCCTACAAGGGGAGGAATGGTTAGCCTCGATCGACATCAAAGATGCTTATTTGCACATTCCCATCTTTCCAGTCCACCAAAAATTTCTACGCTTTGCAGTAGAAGGGCACCATTTTCAGTTCAGAGCCTTACCCTTCGGTCTGGCCACAGCACCACGAGTGTTCACAAAAATTCTGGCCCCATTATTGGCCAATCTAAGAACGCAAGGTGTAACGATAATGGCATATCTAGACGACTTGTTGCTGATAGACCACTCAGTGAAAAAACTAGAAGTGGTCGTTCACAAGACAATCAAGTATCTGGAATCTCACGGTTGGATTATCAACCGAGACAAGTCAGCCCTAAAACCAGTCAAAAGTCTGGAATACTTGGGGCTAAGGCTAGATTCAGGCCAGAGGAAAATATTCTTGCCTCGAAAAAAGGTGTTGTCTTTGAGAGATTTGATCCACTTAGTGGGTACAAAAAGACAGCCGTCCATACGCCTGTGCATGAGGCTGCTGGGAAAAATGGTGGCATCATTCGAAGCAGTACCCTACGGTCAATTCCATTCAAGGAATTTGCAAAGGGCCATACTGTCAGCCTGGAACAAGAAAGTTCAGGCCCTAGACTTACCAATGTCCTTGTCCCCTTCCGTTCGCAAGAGCCTCCGTTGGTGGTTGGTTCCCCAGAATCTGGAAAAAGGGAAATCCTTCAGTCCGATTTCTTGGAAGGTGGTCACTACAGATGCCAGCCTTATAGGCTGGGGAGCAGTACTGGAGCAATGGTCTCTCCAGGGCAGATGGTCGGATGCGGAAAAGGCCCTGCCCATCAATCTCTTAGAGATACGAGCAGCCCGGTATGCCCTAGTAGCATGGACATCCAAACTCCAAGGGTCCCCTGTCAGAATTCAATCAGACAATGCCATGACAGTGGCATATATCAATCATCAGGGTGGCACCAGGAGTCGTGCAGCCCAGAGGGAAGTAAATTGCATCCTGAATTGGGCAGAAAGATATGTCCCAGCCATATCCGCGGTATTCATTCCAGGAGTGGAGAATTGGAAGGCGGACTTTCTAAGTCGCCAACAATTATGCCCAGGGGAATGGTCCCTTCACCCCGAGGTTTTTCGGACAATATGTCAGCGGTGGGGAACACCGGATGTAGATCTGCTAGCATTCAGATTCAACGCAAAGGTGGACAGGTTTGTCTCTTGGACAAGGGATCCCCTAGCTTGCGGCTCGGATGCCCTAGTGTTCCCTTGGGATCAGTTCAAGCTGATATATGCATTCCCACCGCCACAATTGTTACCTCGATTACTCCGCAGAATCAGGGTAGAAAAGAAACCAGTGATTCTGGTGGCTCCAGCGTGGCCCCAAAGAGCGTGGTACGCGGAGATTGTAAAAATGTCTGTGGGGAGTCCTTGGACCCTCCCACATCGTCCGGACCTGCTTTCGCAAGGACCGATATACCACCCTTCCTTACCAGCCCTAGGTTTGACGGCCTGGCTATTGAAGCCCACATTCTAAAAAAGAGAGGTCTCTCTAATCCTGTGGTATCTACCATGATCAATGCCAGGAAGCCGGTATCCAGGCAGATCTACTATAGAATCTGGAAGGCGTACATCGCCTGGTGTGAGGCCAAGAAATGGCATCCACGAAAGTACGTAATAGGTAGGATTCTGGACTTCCTACAGTGGGCTGTAGATAGGAAGCTTGCCTTGAGTACTATCAAGGGTCAGATTTCGGCCTTGTCAATATTTTTTCAGAGGCCCTTGGCTTCGCATTCACTAGTCAAAGCCTTTATACAAGGAGTGATGCGTATTAGCCCTCCGGTTAATATTCCCATATGTCCATGGGACTTAAACCTGGTTCTGTCGGTTCTACAGAAACAACCATTTGAACCATTACAGCATATTTCCTTGGTTCTTCTCACCAGGAAATTGATTTTTCTAGTAGCCATTTGTTCGGCTAAAAGAGTGTCGGAATTAGCCGCTATGTCCTGTAGGGAGCCATATCTGGTTATCCATAAGGACAGAGTAGTGTTACGTCCTCATCCAGCCTTTCTTCCTAAGGTGGTATCGAGGTTTCATTTGAACCAAGATGTGGTTCTTCCTTCTTTTTTCCCCAAACCTAGTTCAGTAGAGGAAAAGTTATTGCATTCTTTGGATGTAGTAAGAGCAGTTAAAGCTTATCTAAAAGCCACTGCTCAGATTCGCAGAACGGATACTTTGTTTATTCTGCCGGAAGGCCCCAGAAGGGGTCAGGCAGCGTCAAAATCTACTTTAGCCAAGTGGATTCGACAGGTCATAATGCAAGCCTATGGCTTGAGAAGGAGACCGCCTCCGTTCAAAGTTAGGGCGCACTCCACGAGAGCAGTTGGAACTTCATGGGCAGTGCATCACCAGGCCTCCCTGGCTCAAATCTGTAAGGCCGCAACATGGTCTTCAGTACACACGTTTACTAGGTTCTACCAGGTGGACGTTAGAAGTCAGGAGGATGTCGCCTTTGGGCGCAGTGTGTTGCAGGCCGCAAAAGATCCTCATGTCTGATAGCGCTCAGCTTATGTATGGTGTATCCCCCCCCCTCATTGGGCATTGCTTTAGGACATCCCACATAGTAATGACTATGTCGCTCTGTGTCCTGTGATGTACGAGAAAGAAAATAGGATTTTTATAACAGCTTACCTGTAAAATCCTTTTCTTGGAGTACATCACGGGACACAGAGCTCCCACCCCTCTTTTGGGGACACTTATTGCTTTGCTACAAAACTGAGGTACTCCCGGATGGGAGGGGCTTATATAGGGGAGGGTACTTCCGGTTTTGGAAGTTGCCAGTGCCAGCACCTGAAGGTATCTATATAACCCACATAGTAATGACTATGTCGCTCTGTGTCCCGTGATGTACTCCAAGAAAAGGATTTTACAGGTAAGCTGTTATAAAAATCCTATTATTCTGGTCCCTTTAATTTTGATCCATCAATGGCCAGCTTTAGTTTTCCTTCTTTTTTTCTTTTTTTTTTTAACATTCCCTCCCCTTTATTTTCACCTAGTGACCTTGCCAGTAACACCCTTTCTTCCAGTAGAGTACTAACACTCACTGCCCAGTATCTAAGAAGTAGCGGCTTTGTCACCGTAGGCTCTTTGCAATACAAGGACAGTAGATATCTGGCAAGGTCAATAAAAAAAAGAAAACAAATGCAGCCACATCTAAGGAATAGTAAGCTGCAATATAGAACATATTCTTCTTTAATTTAGATGTTTAGCTGTTTTCAAGCTGTTTATGGACAATATGCCATACTGTCTGTTCAATATCCTGACTGTTATCAATTAGAGATCAGTGCAAGCTGTGGAAAAACAAGATAATCTGTTTATTATTCCCTCTCTGCCTCTACTGTGATAATATGGGTGTACTACATACTGTTCACAGTCTGGGTCATTAGCGTGACAGCAAACGCTTGTTTCGTTTCTGCCATTAGATGTTCCATAAATCATGACCTACGTTATCAGGATATATAAAATGTGTGAACTTCAGACAGCCAATGATTCATGAAAGGAGTGGACCTTGCATATGACCAGGATAACGTTTCTGATGTTGATGAAGCTGAGGCTTGGCAGCGTCTATCAGTGCTTAGCACCTAGGGACTTAGGGCCAGACATGCCAGCCACACTATAGTTCACCAGCCAGGCCTTTGGTGAGCAGAGGAATGGTCGCATACTGGCATTTCCTGATGTGTGAAAGAGCCTCAACAAGTCTTCAGGGTGAAATGAGGATAAGCCAGACCACAAAAACCTTCATCTGAAAATTAACATGCATAAGATATCCAACACGTAAACAGACAGACTGAAATATATCTGCTGGCTGCATAGTATTATTATGCGATGTGATGATATTATGAATATTAATACAGCAGCTACTACTACTACTGCAAATAGAAAAAAAGAAAAACTTGTTTGGCTGCAGACATAGATGATCAGTGTTGGGACCCCGTAAATCTGAGACTTGATCTGAATGTGGAATGTTGGACCTAAATGTGGAGTTTATTAACTGTATACTGCTATCCTCCAGTGTCAATAAAAACAGAGCACAGAAAGCCATGTGGCGGGCCCCTCTGTGTCATCCTAGTGAAGACAGACCGAATCTGAACTTTATAAATCGTTTTTTTATACATTCAGAAAATCAATAGTAGGATCTGTCCGATCCCTGATTGCAGGTTCTGGTATAAAAACTCTTGGCGGTCACTGCTGTACTTTTTGAGTGGTAAAGGTCTTCATAATTAGCATTAGAAAAAGCTTTAATTAGAATTTGGTAAATGTATAATGTCAAACTTTCACACTTGAAATTAAAGTGGTTGTAAACCCACTTTGACAACATGCACCTACAGGTAAGCCTAGATTAAGGCTTACCTGTAGGTGCATGAAATATCTCCTTAACCTACAAGGTTATGACGATGATGTCACGCTCATGTGCACTAGCAGGCCGGGGTCATTGCCGGTTTTGTGAATGGGACTTTGCCGGCCTGCGTGTGACGACATTGCCGCTCCGGCCAATCAGAGCGGCGGAGCGGCGATACCCGGAACTAGCGACGAGGGGACATGGTGGCGGCGATGGACGGACCGAGGCAGACTTGGGGGGCTTCGATCTCAGGTAAGTGACACATAATGAGCTAGTATGCTGTGCATACTAGCTCATTATGCCTTTTATCTTGCAGGTTAGTTTTAAAAAATATATATATTTACGAGGGTTTACTTCCTCTTTAAATTTCCAGCCTCTAATACTTTACACCAAGGATCCCCAAGCTTTCTAAGCAAAGGGCCAATCTACTGTCCCTCAGGCATTAGAGGGGCCTGTACTGTGGCTAGCGGCTGTAGAAAATGGCCTGGAATCAGTGCCCCATCATTGGTTTTAGGTTGAATATATTTTTTATTAAAGATTTTGCAAATAAAGAAACAGGTGCAGAAGGAAAGAAAGGGAAGGGGATAATGTGTGACAAACATCATTAACCTACAAAAACAAATAAGGGTGCCCTTCAGGGGCTACCTGATACACCAAATCCTATCATAAAACAAAAAATAGAAAAGCTGTATACAAGATGACATTGAGGAGGGTAAAGGGCTGGGAGCAGAAGTGTAGAAAAAATAAAAGAGAAGAAATAGGAGAAGGGGAAAAATGACTGAGTTGCCTGTGTTGTTGGTTAGAATGGTTGAACTGACACTAAGCGAACCACTTACAAAGAATAAACAAGATATCAGAGGTTTTCCATTAGCGAGAGGGACCATGATGGGTGAGGGTTTGAAAAGTTGTGGTATTGTAAAAGAGGTAGGGGGAGGTGAAGCTAAACTACCCACTCTGTTTGGGTGGAAAGTCTCCTTCTCAGTTTATCTGAGGTCGAATACTGAAGCCAGGTGTACCATAATTTGTTTCTCCCATGCGTCTAATTCCCGAGCTTGTCTCTCTTCCATGAGCATGATATCATTAATCAAGTCTACCCATAAATGAAGGGGAGGTGTAGCATCGGATCCATCATTGGTTTTAATGGGAGTAATAGTGCCCCATCGATGGTGTCATTTGGTGAAATGGTGCCCCAAGGGCCAGATAAAGGCGAGCAAAGGGCCACAGTTTGGAGATCACTGCTCTACACCAGTCATTCTGAACTAGGGTTCCTCCAGAGATTTCCAGGGGTTCTTTGAGCTGTGGACTGATTTACCTTCCATTTGATGGTGCCTGCATAATTCTGGGGGCCATGCCACTTGACAAAGCCAGCAGCGTGACACCAATGATCTTTTTAGCTGTCTATAAGGGTTGCATTCTGACGACCACTGTACGTGTTGCCACCGGTCACGTGATCCCCCTGTCAATCAGCAGCGACTGCATGGGAGAGGAGACGATGGTCAACAACAGCTGGGAAATCCAGGGAGCAGTCGTGTCATCCATAGGCTCCCATGTCCTAGCCGTTGTCGGTGCTCCCTCCATTCCCATGCAGTCACCGTTGACTGACACAGGGGAGCCAGATCACGTGATCAGAGCTGGCTGAAAATGGGTAAGTATACCCAGGTTAGACAGCATAGGTAGCAGGAGGGGAGAGGAGACTTTAAAAAAAAAAAAGTATTTAATGGCGTACTGTAGACTTTACATAAATAGCGACAGGTTGCATACTGTTTAAGTCACATTTGGAACGCCAGGGCACCACTGTGAGGTATGTATAAAATGAGTACATTAAACAGCCATCGTAATGTGCAGCTGTTTATACAGAATAATTCAACAGATGGTATAAATATAGGCAGACGGCCCTTTTAATAGTGATATTTTGGGGGCAATCCCTACACAGGGGACCTTTTTAAAGCTATTTAGTGTTAGGCAGGAATTTTACTTTAGGTATCTTAGTATGTTAAATGGTATTGCAGCTTGATGAATCAGGGCCTTAGATTGTTCATGTTTAAAATATGGGCTGGGACCTGTTGGCATCTCTGATGTTATAACAGGGTTTAACACATTGATTGCAGTGGTTTTTGTTTTTAACTATACATGAAAAGAGATTTTTATTATTAATAATAATGTAATTTATATATGTAATATTTTGTTTTGTAGGTAGAAAACAGTGCAGAATATATCTTAGAAACCATTGACTCTCTCCAGAAACATTCTTGGGTTGCTGACATACAGGATTGCATTGATCCTGGGTAAGCAGATTTTAACATGCATATAAAAATTTGAATAGCTCAAATCTGCTCATAGTCAATTTACTCCTCTGCGGTGCAGGTGAAAGGTATTTAAAGAATAGGTTCACATTTTAAACATGTTACATGTTACACCCGTATTTAGAATGTAACATGTTGAAACCCACTCTTCCCTTTACCCCCACAGCCACTGTCACTTTTAATATTGGAGTAATTGAGCAGACCAGAATTGCAATAGTATTGGCATATAAACATATAAACAATGATGGATTGATGCATTATAATAGGCTATAAAAGAGGTACGAATAATAAAACATGAACACTGTGACGTCGCATCATAGAAAGCTCTACGCGTTTCGTGGTTAATATACCACTCATCAGGAGCTGATGCTAATTGGATCTATAATAATTTTCCACTGTGGCACTTGTAGCTTCAATGGACTTTGAGCATGCTGATCAGCATACCCATAGTTCTTTCAAACTTCCTACAGCTCTGAAACCGACAGCCTGTACAGAGGTACAGAGCTGTAGGCAGTGTCTGCAGGAGCCTGACATTGCACCCACTATCAGTTGATTGCGGGTGCAAAGCTCTGCAGGCTCCTGTGAAAACAATAATAAGTGAACATTTTTATTTTTTTTAATAAAAGTGAACCTACCCCTTAAAAGCAAAAGCCTGCAATGTTTTTATGTGGGTAGAATTGTTTTGACTGCAAGAGCACAGGGTTTATTTTTAACAAATGTAACTTTATTAAATATGCTCTAAAGTGGTTGTAAGCCCTTACATGTAACCATCGAGGCGACTTGCCTCAAGTGATACAGAGATTAAACAAGTCCTCCTACATAAGCTGTTCGAATCAACTTGGGCACAACAAGCCTGCCGGATTTGCTTGCGATTATCGCAAGCGGCTGCTACAGCTGCAAGCGATAATCATTGTCTTCTCCTGGCGAGGACAGCTGCGCTTGCCGGGAGAAGACAGTTGCTCAGCAGGAGGGATTCCCTTGTCAACACTGTCTGTGTTAATAAGGAAATCGTGCAAATTTCTTTCTCGCAAAGCGTGATTGCAGGAAAGAAATGCGCTCCATCAATGGCATGCCTATAGCTTAGTGCTCTCAGCAGTTGGCACTCAGTAACAGACCGGTGCATCTTTCTGTGCAATCCACATGAGGACATATGGGGACACGTGATGAGGGGTGTCTGTTTCTTAGCTGCAGAGTGTTGCAGTGTGAGGGAGGAAGCACCATGTTCAATGAGGGAAAAAATATATTTTAGGGCATTTAGAAGGAAGTCCGTAACAAATCATAACATATGGGGATGAAGGATTATAAAGAGATAAAAAGTTGCAAGACTTAATTTGGGCAAACTGCAGTAAAACTAGAGTGGGTGAGTGTGGTGCAGTAAAACTAGAGTGGGTGAGAGTGTGGTCCATTTTATCCTGGATATGAGCTGGTATACATCACTATAGATGGGGTCTTCTGCTTGGTTATTAATCCTGAATGTCAGAGGAGAAATTACATGTTTTTTAAAGGTAATGAAGACCATATTGTGGTTTGGATCCCTATACCTTTATTTTCACTCAGCTGGTACATTAGCATGCTTGGTTAGACAAAGTTATCTGTTAAAAAAACTCTTAATATAACATGGCTAACAGTAACTTTCTTGCAGGGATAGTGGGGATGACATAGAACTTTCTTCTTGTGAGCAGGGAGCATGTCTGCCTGGCCGAGTCTCATCCTGTAGCTGTGAGTTTCTTGCTGAAGGTAAGCAGTGCAGTGGTGGAACCACCCTCCATCCAAACTCTATAGAATTTTATAAACTTTAATTTACACTTTTTATCTCAGTTCAGCCAATCCATTTGTTTATTCACTTGACCCCCCCACAGGATCTTACCGCCCTCTGGATATGTGTGGTCAGGATGCAATATCTGCCACACTTCCAGCTGCTGTAGCTTCTCAGACAAGAGGCCGAGAACATGCCACATCGGAGCATCTCATACACGTCCCCCTGGAGAGCTTCCTTCAGACCTTGGAGACTGCAGCTCCCAGCCACGGGCCAGGTAAACTATGCAATACAGAAACTCTGAAATTCACTATGTCCTTTTAATTATGGTTATACCATATTGTTCTACCATGTCCCCTGGAAAACGTTCTCTAGACCTTGGAGACTGCAGCACCCAGCGGTGTGCTAGGTAAACTATGCAACACAGAAACTCTGAACTTCACTGCGTTCTTTATTTCTGGTTATACCATGTTGTTTCAAAAAGTACCAACATGAGCCGTTTAAAATGCACATGATGACAAATTACCCATTGCCCATCAGAGTAAATCCTTCCAGATCAATAAAGGTCTCTGGATAGAGCAATTTGATATATGCTAGTGGGTGAGTTATTACATGATCATTAATGGAGCCGTTTAGGGGGGCGTGTCCGGAAGCCGATCGGGGAAGACGTGCGGCCATTGAGCTCCGCAATTGCTGCTCCAATCTACGGCCATCCTCGCTGCAGGCTTGGTGGGGGACGTTCCAAATCTACCCCCCTTATCCCTGAGGGTCCCCTACCTTCATCCTAGCCTGAGTCGTGCCTCCCGGCCAGCCGATTGGAGCCCGCCAGGTCCGCTCCACTCAGCCCAGGCCCACCGCCATCTTGAGGCCTACGAGACCTCCGCCGCTCCCCTGTTGAGCTACAGACATCCCGCGGATGCCCGATACCCCCGCCGGGACTTCGGTGGAGGTGGGGAACCTCTTTGTACGTTTGCCGGCCCGTGGTCGGCTCCGGAGCCTGGTCGCCATCTTGCGGCCTGCAGGACAGTCAGCATCCTCCGGCCTGCATTGCCGCGATCGGCGGGGGGGGACGAAGCGGAGCTTGATCGCACCAGAGCCTACACTGGACTGACCTCTGTGCCTGTGAGACCTCAGGAGTAACCCCGGAAAGTTCGGTCCCACGGGTCCGCGGTGGCTGGCTCTGGGAAAGTCCGCGGCTTCGGCCTACCTCTGGAAGTCGGCGGCCATCTTGCTGCTCCCACTACACCCATCCGGCAGCAGACACCATCCCCCTTGTCTCCACTTGTAGAAGGCCACAGGAGGACCTATGAGGACCTGATATACGGACACCTTGAGGCCTACGGAGCCCCCCCCCTGTCAGGTACTGTGCTTTATCAAACCCCCGGTCATCTCCTACTCCTGCCCCTGGACCCCTGCCCCTAGGGTTGAACGGTTTCTTCCTACATTAGCCAGAGACTGTAGAAGGAGGGATACCGGAGGCCCATTACTACAATTGTTCATTGACGTCTGGCCACCCCCCCTCACAACACGCGAAAAGCTGCCTGTCCCCAATCCCCGCAACACTCCCATTGCAAACTTGCCTAGTAGACTCTGATCATGACAAATTCATAAAGGCCATTTTGCTACATCCAGAGGGCCACCCCCCCCTGTTAAACGTACGCGGCAGACCGGTTGTGGACATATACTTGACGCAAAATTTACCCACCGGATACTCACTTGACATGAGTTTTGTTGGAAGGCGCATGCACGGCTTCTAGCCGTGGCGGACGTGTGAGACCCCCGCCACCTCCCTGTGACTCCCACTAAACGTTCAACGGCTTTGATTTCTACGGGAGTCGTCTCCTCAGTTCCACGCGACGGCCACGTGCCCCATGGGCAAAATTGGAGACCAACGACACAACTACACCACGGTATTCAGATCTCAGACTTCAACCACGATGGACCGCTTCCTGAATAAGCCTACATCCACAGCCTCAAATATTGATGACGGCGCACAAACCGGTCTGGAGCAATCAGACGTAGACACAGGTACTTTTTTTGCCATTCTCCCCACCCCTGTACCGGGGCCATCCCCCCCGCTGACAGAAGAAGTTTTAGATGCCAAATTACAGTCCCTACTCCAGGCTATTACCCATAACATCGCACAGGAAGTCGGGAAGTTAGCGAAAGAATTACGGGGGGAAATTAGCCAGCTTGGAGAGCGCACTGATTCCCTAGAATACAAATTCGATGAGATGGTTCAATATGTACAGGTGCTTGAGGAAGATAATGCTGCCATAAAAAACACAGTTACTCAGCTCCAAGCCCAACAAGAAGACCTAGAAAACAGGGAACGCAGGCAAAACTTGAGAATCAGAGGTATCCCGGAAGCTGTTGAAGACAGAGACCTCCGCTCCTACCTTCTAAGCTTATTTAATGTACTTGCTCCAAACATCCCTGACATAGACTGGCGCTTGGACAGAGCTCACAGATCACTGGCCCCTAAACCCCCGGCTGGCGCTAACCCAAGAGATGTGATTGTCAGATTTCATTACTATGATAGTAAAGAAGCTCTAACCACTGCAACCCGTAATCAATCCAGAATCGAGTTCAAAGGATCCAAGATCCAAATCTTTAGTGACCTCTCCCCGATTACTCTAGCTAGAAGAAGGACCCTGCGCCCGCTGACGCTACATCTTCAATCTCATAAAGTCGTATATCGTTGGGGGTTCCCCTTCCGCCTTTCTGCATCTCGAGATGGCGTACAATATTCTCTCCGTGATCTTCAAGAGAGCGACACCTTTTTACGCAACCTGGGCATACCCCCTCTTCCTGATGAAGATCCAGCACCGCTTCCTGTTACTCCTAAACCGTTGACGGCTCCAAATCGCATTTGGACCCCGGTACGCCAGAAACCATCCAAGTCCAATCTTACGCCCCAGAGGCGTCATGCTTCAAGATTCCCAACCTGAACTTCCTTTTAAAAATGTCTGAGGTTCTGTATACCAAATTTAATTGGCCTCCAGTTGTTGTTTTTTCTATGTTTTTTTTTGGTGTTTTTTTGAGTGGCCATTGGCCCCTTAGCGGGGTTTTTCGCATCCCCTGGCCCGGGGGATACGTGGCTTGTCGCTCCACAGCCACCCTGGTTTATCGGTTCTATATATCTACTCCCTCAGTTTTATACTCCAGGACTCTTTGCTCTGGGAGGTGGCGGGGGTTTTCCCGTCTCCATGTCTGGGGGCTCTCGTGCTCCTCTTAATGACCCAAGGCTTGGTCCTGGGTTCCCTGGAGGCAATCGGCCTTCCAGGTTTCTATTTAGTAGAAGTTGACTTTTTTTTTTGTTTTTTTTTTTGTTTTTGTTTCTACATTTATTTTTTTCTATCAGGTCCTTTTTTTGACCTGCGGTTACTGTCTCAGATAGCCTTAAGACGTCCCCACTGCAATGCTACCAATGTTTTATTTGTATCTGTGATATTTTATTATTTTTTTTATATCCACAATGCACCATGGTATTTTTCATCCATTAT
Source organism: Rana muscosa (assembly GCA_029206835.1). Lineage (NCBI taxonomy): Eukaryota > Metazoa > Chordata > Amphibia > Anura > Ranidae > Rana > Rana muscosa. Next base: position 191,068,900 of record CM055117.1, read on the forward strand.
ATATTGTAGGCTATGTCTATTGGTTTTTTTCCAGACTGAATTGTTATGGCTCTAAAATTTTTGACATGCAATGTTAAAGGTTTAAACTCTATTCAAAAAAGATGGCTGGCTTTGAAAGAGTTTAAAGCTTCTAGAGCAGATGTAATCCTGATCCAGGAGACTCATTTCCGTACTGGAGGATCCTTTAAATTCGCTAGTAAACACTTTCCTAAGTCCTTTATAGCATCTGACCCATCCGGGAAGGCAGGCGTAGCTATTTTGATTAATAGATCATGCCCTTTACGAGTTAAATCTACCCACCTGGACCCCCACGGCAGATTTATTGTTCTGGACTGCTCCTTTCTCAATCAATCCCTTACTATTGTTAATGTGTATGCCCCCAATACAGGTCAGATCAAATTTTTATCCTCTATGTTTGAGATCCTAGACAATTTCTCCCAACCTTTCATGGTCATTGGGGGTGATTTTAATGTTACCATGTCACCTGGCAAAGACAGACACATATTGTTTCCATCCTCTTCCCCTGCCAGACCTGATCGCCTTTCTAAATCCTTTCGTAAGCTCATCAGAGCTAAAAATCTTTTAGATATTTGGAGGATTAAACATCCTACACATAAACAATACACGTTCTACTCACACTCCCACAAACTCTACTCCAGACTAGATCATTTTTTTATCTCTACTCCTCTCCTGCCGTCCACAATATCCTCTGATATCAATCCCATATCTTGGTCTGACCACTCGTCTGTAAACCTTGACATTCTCCTCTTCGGTGTCTCCTAAAACCTGTCATTGGAGACTCAATGAGACGTTTCTCCGTATCCCTGACATTAAAGATCACCTATCTGCTAGCCTAACTGAATACTTTCAACTTAATGCTGGTTCAGTCTCGGAGCCCTCCACTTTGTGGGAGGCGCATAAGGCCGTCTTCCGGGGACATTGCATTGCTACAGGTTCCCGTCTAAAAAAAGATGCTGCATTTCAATATTCATCTATTATGTCTGAACTCCGTTCGGCGGAGAGGCTCTTGTTGTCATCCCCCACGGTGGCTGGGCTCCGGACTGTTTCCTTACGGAATCGACTTAAGGCCTTGAAAATGGATAAAATTGACAAAGCTCTTTTATGGTCCAAACAAAAATTTTATGAATACTCAAATAAACCTCACAAAATGCTGGTAAATAGGCTGAAACCCCGCCCCTTTCAAACCTCTCCTGACTTTCTTAGGCAAACGGATGGAACACCCACATATTGCCCTCTCACTATGTCCAAAATCTTTGGTGAATTTTATCACCAATTGTACAACTGCCTACGTACGGATTCCAGGTATGAATTTACTCAAGAGAAATTTGATTCATTCTTCGAATCCCTACAACTACCTAAACTTTCACCCGCACACTTAGCCTCCTTGAACTCAACAGTTACACCCGAGGAATTAGAGGATGTCATAAAACATCTCCCCACCCAGAAATCTCCTGGCCCTGATGGTCTACCGTACTCCTATTATAAGACCTTTTTACCTATCCTAAGCCCTCACTTGCTTTCCTTGTATGCTTCACTATTTAAAGGTACCATTCCACACCCACACTTTTTACATGCCCATGTTTCTGTGATCCCAAAACCGGGTAAAGACCCCTCCATCCCTGATAACTATAGACCCATTGCATTACTTAACTCTGATTACAAGATATTTACAAAAATATTGGCGAATCGATTGTCCCATTTCCTTCCCAGACTCATACACAAGGATCAGGTAGGCTTTGTGAGGACCAGACACGCAGGTGATAATACGAGACGCACGATCGATCTAATAGACCTATTGAACAAAATGTCCCGTCCAGCCCTGATACTGAGCCTTGATGCACAAAAGGCTTTTGACCGGCTCAGCTGGCCGTTTATGTTTGCTACCCTCTCCAAATATGGGTTTGGAGGTCCCTTTATTGCAGCCTTGCACGCCCTATACTCATGTCCTTCATCCCAAGTACAACTATCCTCTTATCTGTCGTCATCCTTCTTATTGAGCAATGGTACCAGACAAGGATGCCCATTATCCCCCCTACTCTTCATCCTATGCCTTGAACCCTTAGCCGCGGCTATTCGCAACCATCCTGATATTCGTGGGGTCTTACTTCGCCAGAAGGAGTATAAATTAACCCTGTTTGCAGATGATATTCTGCTGACTCTGACTAGGCCCCATACCTCTCTTCCAAACCTCATAGCGCTACTGAACGAATTTAGTTCTATCTCGGGCTATAAAATTAACACCACTAAAACCGAAGCCCTACCTATACACATTCCACCCTCAGAACTCACAACTCTCACACAAAATTATTCATTTCATTGGTGCTCGGATTCCCTTAAGTATTTGGGGGTGAATTTAACCTCTTCATACTCCACTTTATATCAGGCTAATTACCCCCCGCTCTTCCGAGACATTGATCGGCTCTTGCGGCAATGGGATATGTATCCCATCTCTCTCTTGGGTCGCATTAATGTCCTGAAGATGTCTATTATGCCTAGACTTTTATACTTATTTGACACTCTCCCGATTCCCATTCCTATGTCCCAACTTAAAGCTACGCAAAGAGCATTTCTTAATTTCATCTGGCACTATGGGGCTCACAGGATTGCGGGCTCTGTAGTGCTGGCCCTTAGGGCAAGAGGAGGGTTGGGGGCCCCAGATCTCATTAAATATTATTACGCCACCCATCTCAAACCAATCATTGTTTGGTCCTCCAGAATGGCGCCTAGTGTGTGGGCAGAGATCGAAATGAGTGTCACTAGACCAGTACATCCATGCGCTATGATCTGGGCTAACCTGGATTCGTCTATAGGTCGACTTCGAAGTATTTGCCTAGGGCCAATGTTGTTCTCCCTCTCTGTGTGGAAAAAATGTTCACGCCAATTCTCTCTTGCATCCCCATGTCCACCGCTACTAAACGTGTTGTTCGATCCTGACATCCCTGATAGCCTATCTTATATTCGCATGCTTCCGTGGACACAAGCTGGAATCTTTCAACTTCGAAACATTGTACACCCCCTCACTCGTACACTTTTGCCCTTTGCTGACCTACAGAGGAAATATCAGATCCCTAAACAATTGTTATACTCCTACTTCCAGATTAAACATTACTTTGCTTCTAAAGCAGCTTCTCTGACTCTTGAAAAACCCACCCCGTTCGAACTTTTATGTGCTCAGGGACCATACCAGACCCATCTCATTTCTGATATCTACAAATATTTGCATGACGCTGCCTCACTTACTGACACATCCCATCTATACATGTACAAATGGTCCCAATTAATAGGCCGTCCTATCCCCCTTCCTCAATGGAGGACGATTTGGGAGGCTATTTCCAGGTCTTCACGATGTGTAGAACAAAGAGAGACGGCATACAAAATTTTATATTTTTGGTATAGAACACCTGAAATACTACATAAATATGATCCCACAACTCCTCGCGTATGTTGGAGATGCCGGGGCGACGTTGGCTCTCATTTCCACATTTTTTGGGAATGTCCTTTGATTCGCCCATTTTGGTCTTCTGTCCAGACCTTTCTACAGCAGTTGTTGGACGTCACCCCCCCATTAGACCCGGTTCATTTCCTTCTAGGCCTGCCGATCCCTGGTGTCTCCAAACATACCCAAAAATTGGCTACCTATATCATTTTAGCAGCAAAACGGGCGATACCCTCACGATGGTTGTCCCCTTCCCCGCCCACACTTCCACAAGTTCTTCAAATATTGGGACTGATCTGTAAAATGGAACGCCTCACTGCAATGGTGCACGACACTCTTCCTCAATTTTCGAAAGTGTGGGATATTTGGGAACACTCTGATCTCAATCCTAATGGCACTTCCTTATCTTCCAGCGAGGAGACTTTATCTTGACCTTTATCCCACAATTAGAATGTAGAGGTTTTGTTCACTAATCCCTTTGAAGATTCCATGGTGCTTTCCCCCGCCCCCCCCCCCCCTTTTTTTTTTTTTTTTTTTTTTTTATTATTTTATTTTATTTTATTTTATTTATTTATTTATTTTTATTTATTTTTTTGTTTGTTTTGTTTTGTTTTTGTGCTCTCACTCGGTGCGACACCTGCGTGGTGCCCTCGATTTCTGGGGGGGGCGCCCTGGGTGTCTCACTGTCATCAGACCCAGTGAATACAATTTTGCTTACATGCGTTATATGATGTTTAGTTTTGTTTTGCCCATTCACTGGCTACTTACTCACTCGCTCAATTCCTTTTGTACGGCTAATATCCCATGATAATTGTATGTTCGCAGTACTGGGATTTGATTGATACACTTTTATTACATGCTGTGTGCTCTATTTTATATTCTGACAATCTTTTGTATCTGTTTTTTGTATACATGAAAAATTTCAATAAAAACTAAAATTGAAAAAAAAAAATGGAGCCGTTTAGTGGTCTAAACCCTCAGAATGAAGCCGAAAAGTAGCTGATCTTATTGTACTGCTTGCCTGGCTGGAAAAATATAATTAATGCAAATTAAATTGGCAGCATAAGCTGTATTCTACAAAATGTGGTACATTTATCCTTACAAAGCAGTTCAGTCAGAAGGAATCAGAAATCCAAGTAAAGGCTCTCTGTAAGGCCCATGGTACGATTTTGCAGATTTTGTAACCGCAATTTCAAGCAGCTACAAATTCGCACTCCTTAGATCCCATTCACACTTGAGAATGGGGCCAACAGCAAATACATGTAAGAACCCTGGCGGGGGTTGAACACAATTGGAGGCTGCCAGCTCCCGCAGCTAATCGTGACTGCTCATATGTAATTGTTAAATGGAGAGATCACCTGCGAGTGATCGGCCCTGGATGCAGACAAATGTGAAGGGGCCTTATGCCGCGTACACACGATCGGAATTTCCGACAACAAAACCGTGTTTTTTTTTTCCGACGGATGTTGGCTCAAACTTGTCTTGCATACACACGGTTGCACAAATGTTACTCGGAAATTCCGAACGTGGAGACGTACAACACTACGACGAGCCGAGAAAAATGAAGTACAATGATTCCGAGCATGCGTCAAATTGGTTCTGAGCATACGTAGGATTTTTGTGCATCGGAATTGGATACACACGATCGGAATTTCCGACAAGAACTTTTGTTGTCGGAAAAATTGAGAACCAGCTCTCAAATATTTGTTGTCGGAAATTCCGATAGCAAATGTCTGATGGAGGCTACACACGGTCGGAATATCCGACCAAGAGTTCACATCGAACATTTGTTGTCAGAAATTCCAAACGTGTGTACGCGGCATTAGAGTTTTCGTTGGTAGAAAAAAAATGAATTGCAGTTATTAAAATGTCTTTGTCAATTCCAAGCAATCTGTATGTAGCTCAGTCCCTAAGTAACTGACTTTTGCAGTGTTTGGAGCTAGTGACAGAATCGCCACCTTTAGTAGCTACTAATGCTACACAATTCAGCTGCTGATGATCATAACACACCATTGATTTGTAGCTGTGTAGATAAGTATTGTAATGATATAGAGCAGAAACTCTGTATGCAGCTATAAAATGCCAGAGAAAAACAGAGAGCTTTGTAGCTGCCACAAAGTTGCTAGTGTGACATGGCCCTAAATCCTCTTTCATCCATGCGGCTGAGGGGCTGTAAAAATAGGTGGTTGATCCAAGTTTTCACTGCAGCGCTGTAAAATTTTTAAAACATGTCACGTTTTGACTTCTGCCAAACGCAACCCATTCAAGTGAATGGGACAGCACTGCAACTGCGTGTAATGGCTGTGCTGCGGCAGTGGTAAAACAGGCATTCAAGGGCAACATATTTCCGATAAGCCACCTGTCAACTGCTTCTGAAAAGTGATCCAACACGAATTTCCTCACAAAAAGTGGTACACCCCACTGCACATGTAACGGAGGCCTAAAGGCAAAGGTATTGATCCTACCTCCCCGGTACCCCGGGTGTACTACCTCCCATCTTTTCCATCACTGCAACCTCAGTCAGTGTCTGCAACATTCAAATGCTAATGCTGGGTGCCTGTGTCTTGTCAGCGAAATCAGGCTGTATGCGGAGCACACAGCCAGATATCGTGTCTCTAATAGTAACACATTTTGTCTCAATGATATAATGCATCGTAAGCTAAAATTCACTCACCTTCCATTCGATTCCCATTCATTCAAATCAAGATGCATCACCACACTGCTATGTTCTCTTCCCAGCATCATCTGCCTAGGAGCCGCCTCTCTCAATCTTTTATTAAAATCCCAGCCGGAAGTGATGTCACTGCATGTGACCTCCTCCATAGGAAGTGAGCTCCACCCAGCAGATGACCATATAAGGATATGTTAAATACAGCGAAGACAATACATGAATACAACAAAAGAACCAATCACAGACATGTATACATTCAAATAGACTAGCAGTGACGTGCACCGCTTCCAATGACGGGAACCATATGAAAATTATGACTCAATGGGCCACAATTGTCGTATACTTATGCTAAAGTTCTCGTGGACGCAGATCTGTCTGCTCTGAGTCATACCAATACCAACGCCAAGAAGTGGCCAGTCCCTTGTCGAGGCATAAAACAAACATCCCTAAAAGAGCAAACATCGCTGTGTCCACGGGAAGATTTTCGCGCCACCGGTCTTCCACCAACGTCTGTATGTGTGAATACGCTCACACGAGCGCATTACAGCAAAACAGACACTGGGGGACATCTGACAACATACATTAATAAAATTTTCCACAACAGATCTCCTTCTTACACCTGGAAATAAATCGGTCCTTACAGTCCATAAAAACGAAAACACGGCTTGACATGTAGACTCTGTTCTTCAGGAGCATGACTTATAAGGAGGACGTGACATGGTGAGCTGTAGTAATCGCTGATTGGTCTTGGTCGGCTCATCAAGGAAGATGTGGTCATCTGCTCGGGGTCTGGTCACGCGTCCAATTAGGCAACAGGAGCACTCATCACGACATAGAAAGAATACAAATAAAAACGACATGAGTATATATATTCCCACTTCCTTTAACCACGATCCGCTGAAAAATAAAAATTAGATTCCCAAAGATTCCCAGACCCTTAAAAGGACTCCCAACCTTCACTTGGCTATAGCTCTGGCTTCAACAGTTACATGAATGTCCCATACTCAATGGATGAGAAATGTTCAATCGTATCATAAGCTCAATCCCCCCCCCCCCACATTGTACATGCAGGAAACCATGCCCAGACCTGCTCGGGGTTGGTGAACAATTCCCTTCTAGCTGTCCATGCCATTCTTAATTTCTCTCGCACCATCAGATCCTCACGATCTGCCCCAACATAAGATGCTGGGACGGCTTCACCAGCACGCATGAACCTCTTGCATTGGGGGAATTACCTTTATAAGCTGCAGATCCGCATAAGCACCAAACTAAAGTTCAAACACACTTGTAGGCTACCTAGTTGTCCCAATACCCAAACCGACAAGAGGCAGAGCTATTAAAACTATAACCAATTTTACCCTCTAAAAATGCATCGTTAAACTCCATTGACAAGTGTCTATTTGAAGTCTTCACCAGTTTGTCAAAACTCCTCATACCCATAATAACATCATAAATGGCATGTACCGCTGTCATCGCTGGGGTACTAAAACTCGGTGGAGACTCAGAACAGACCTAGCAATTGGTCCTGTTCGCTTTCTGAGCTAGTCAGGAAATACACTTTAAATAATAACTTGGGATGCTTTTCATCATTACCCTTGCTAAAATTTACTAAATAAAAAAATATAAATAAACAAAGATACTACTCAATTCTTTGGTGTGGTTGAGATGCTTCTTGCAGTGGCTGGCGTGGTCTCATCCCTCAAGCTTCTTTACAACGACCCAGTCACTTGGTTGGAAAGAATGTAAACCGGTTATTGTGCCTCCTAACGTAAACTTCAATAAAAAGGATTTTGCAAAAAAAATAAAAAACGGTTATTGTGTCAGGGTCCAGGAGGGGCTCGTGAACCCTGTGGTAGACATTTTGAAGTTCAAGTTACAGTGATCGCACCCACCCCATCTGCTGAGAATGTAAGTGACAGCTAATGAGGAAAGTACGACCCTGGTTTTGATTGACCTCCAAACAACCCTCATATGACAATAACCCAGACATCGGGACTGTGGTCACTGCATAACCTGTGCGTGGCTTACAATACCTAGAACCATTGACAAAAGGTTTTTGGCATCTGGGATGGGAACCTACTTCACCAGACTGCTGCTTGCCGATTCAAATTCTATCAAAGAAAGACAGTATTGGCACAAACTTTTTTAGAATTACAGAGGTTAACATTATTTGTTTGAAAAAAACTGTCATTCTTACATTTATCATTCCCCCTTTTCTTCCTCATTAGAAACTGAAGGAAGAACTGCAGGATTTAGAGTGGTGCAGGAAACAAGAAACAATGAAATAGCTTATGATACTTTTACCTCCCTTATGCCGCGTACACACGACTGTTTTTAATGACGAGAAAAATGTATTTTCTTTTTCGTACATCACGGGACACAGAGCGACATAGCCATTACTATGTGGGTTATATAGATTACCTTCAGGTGCTGGCACTGGCAACTTCCAAAACAGGAAGTACCCTCCCCTATATAAGCCCCTCCCATCCGGGAGTACCTCAGTTTTTTGCCAGTGTCTAAGGTGTTGGCCAAGGTTAACATGTATTCATCTGGGCTGGTGTACAGGTTCTTTTGGGCCTTAGCAAGCTATTCCGGATCCGACCAAAAAAGCTTCATAGCTAAACGGTCGGTACCCGGGCCTTGCAGAGAAGAGCAAGGTTTTGCCTGTAATGCCTCTCTTAGGAGGGCTGGACCCTGGGATCCAGAGCTCTGGTCATACCCACGACCAAGATGTTATCTGTGCAGGGTGCTATACAGGTCCAGGGGAGTGGAATCCTTGGGAACCCGGTCCCTGAAGGTCTACGTACATTGCCTGCCGTGAAAGGCGAAGTTTGGGCTTCTGTGCCAAACAGAGTCCTGCGGCGGGGAAAAGGTAAGTAGGGGCCCCTCAGGAACTTGGTTCTATTGGGGGACCCTCAAGCCTAATATGTCTTTCTGCCTGTTACCTAAACTGTATTCCCGCTAAATAATCTGTAATGCCTAAAACTGCTAATCTTAGAAAATGGTTTTCTCATATAGTAGTTGTGTAAAAAAAAAAAGACAAGGTGCGGTACCTGTGTTTATCCACTAGAGGCCGCTGTAGAACGTCTTTTTCTGTGGACTATTCCTTCCAGGGTGAAAGTCCAGGCAGATGGTGAGTTCTCTTGTAAGGGAAGCTACTTTCCTCTGTCTTGCTGCCATGTGCTCTTTTTTCATCCCCGGGCCCTGCTGCAAACAGGGACCCTGGCTCCTCTCCCTGTGTTTCCATGGGTGAACGCCGAAGGCGCACACGTGCCCGCGCGCGCGCGCACACGCTTCTAATATAGGAGACGGGCTGGAAAAGGGGGCGGAGCTTGGCGGATGACGCTCTGTGCGCGCCGCAGCGCTTCTGCGCATGTGCGGGTGTCCCAGCATGTTAAAAACACATTTTTTTCTGTGAACTGGCTGTGGAGAAACAGAGCAAGGGGCTGGTAGCATATAAAGCAGGCATACAGCAGGCGGTTGCTGCAGGCATCCCCTAGAGAGGCACATTAGTGGACACCAAGTGATTTATATAGCAGCAAGTTTGCTAGACTATTATCAGTAAGTGGTGTATTGTGGCTGGAATACCTCAGCTTTGGGCTTAGGAATATGCCGCCTAAAGTCTCCGGGTCTAAAACGCCCAGGAAGCAAAAAGGGTCTCCGTCGGGCTCTGAGGATCTTGGGCATGCTTTGGCTGCACCAGTCTCCCTTGAAAAATCAGAGGTTGGGGCCCGTAGGGAACCCTCAGGAGTGCCTGGTACTGTGGCTGTCCTCAGTTCACCTGCTCCGGCGTATGTAACAGAGGAGGCTTTTGCCTCAGCTCTGGGAGGACTGGAGCAAAGATTGGCAGCATTGATCGCTTCTTCCCTACCAGAGAGAAAGCGCGCCCGATCTCCGTCCCCTCCATCAGAGTACCTGTTAGCAGAGCAACAGTCCCATGAAGTGATTGACATACCTGAAGGGGATCAGGATGAGGATGACTCTGTTTTAGAGGAGTCGACAGTGGAGGAACCATTCTCGGCATAACAAGCTGAAAGATTGTGGGTTCAGTCCCTAACTGACATGGTTCGATCAGCATTTAAAATGCCCCTTGGGGAACCATCAACCACGTCTGTCTCCTCGTTGGGGTCGTTAAAAGCTCCCCAGACTATCTGTTCCTTTCCAATCCATCCATTACTGGAAGGACTTATATACCAGGATTGGGAACATCCTGATAAAATATTTACTCCCCCTAAGAGATTTCCGGTGATCTATCCCATGGAGGATAAGTTCATCCGAAAATTGAGTTTGCCTACAGTGGACGCAGCCATCTCTTGTGTAAACAAATCACTGACATGTCCAGTAGACAATGTTCAAATGTTCAAGGACCCAATAGACAAAAAATTGGAGTCCTTATTAAAGTCGTTTTTTTCTACAGCAGGCGTGGTTACACAACCAGCAGTGGCAGCTATTGGGGTTTGCCAAGCGGTGAAGGATCAGTTAAAACAGGTCTTAAGGGACTTGCCGGATCAGCAGGCCCATGCCCTGGCTGATCTGCCTAGAGCATTATGCTTTGCGGTTGACGCCATCAAGGATTCAATCCATCAGGCCTCCCGCCTTACGCTGTCTTTAGTACATATGCGTAGACTTCTGTGGCTCAAGAACTGGTCTGCTGAGGCTCCCTGTAAAAAGTTGCTAGTTAGTTTCCCATTTCATGGTGAACGCTTATTCGGCGAGGACCTGGATAAATATATCCAGAAGATTTCCAGTGGTAAAAGTACTCTCTTACCGGTTAAAAAGAGGTTTAGAGGCCCCTCGTTTAAGAGGCCTACCTCTCCAATCCCTGGGACATCTGCTTCTAAGCAGTTCCGACGGCCTCCTCGGTCAAACCCCGGAGGTAAAAATCAGGGACAATCGCAGGGTAACAAAAAACCCTGGGTCCGAAGAGGTACAAAACCACCCTCCAAGTCAAATTTATGAAGGGCTGCCCCCACTCAATCGGGTGGGGGGAAGACTTCAGTTGTTCGCAGAGACCTGGCGGGAGACGATCAGAGACAGATGGGTGCTCTCCGCAGTAACTCAGGGATACAAGCTGGAGTTAAAAGACTCTCCTCCTTCCCATTTTATGTGGTCAAGCGTGCCAAAAGATCCCCTGAAGAGAGGATCCCTCTTGTTGGCATTAAAACAACTATTGCTCCAAGGAGTAATTATGGAAGTGCCTCTGGAAGAGTGGGGGTTGGGTTTTTACTCAAACCTCTTCACAGTCCCGAAACCAAACGGGGACGTAAGGCCCATATTAAATCTAAAGGGGCTAAACAAATTCCTAAATATCCGGACTTTTCGGATGGAGTCGATCCGGTCAGTAGCCGCTGTCCTACAAGGAGAGGAATGGTTATCATCGATCGACATCAAAGATGCTTATTTGCACGTTCCCATCTTTCCAGTCCATCAAAAATTTCTACGCTTTGCAGTAGAAGGGCGCCATTTTCAGTTCAGAGCCTTACCTTTCGGTCTGGCCACAGCACCACGGGTGTTCACAAAAATTCTGGCCCCACTATTGGCCAATCTAAGAACACGAGGTGTGACGATAATGGCATACCTAGACGACTTGTTGTTGATGGACCACTCAGTGGCAAAACTAGAAGTGGTTGTTCACGATACGATCAAGTATCTGGAATCACACGGTTGGATTATCAACCGAGACAAGTCGGCCCTACAACCAGTCAGAAGTCTGGAATACTTGGGGCTACGGCTGGATTCAGACCAGAGAAAGATTTTCATGCCTCAAGAAAAAATATCTTCTTTGAGGGATTTGGTCCACCTGGTGGATGCAAAAAGAAAGCCGTCCATACGCCTGTGCATGAGGCTGCTGGGGAAGATGGTGGCATCATTCGAAGCTGTGCCCTACGGCCAGTTCCACTCAAGGAATTTGCAAAGGGCCATACTGTCAGCCTGGAACAAAAAAGTTCAGGCTCTAGACTTCCCAATGTCTTTATCCCCTTCCGTTCGCAAAAGCCTCTGTTGGTGGTTGGTTCCCCAGAATCTGCAAAAGGGGAAATCCTTCAGTCCGATTTCTTGGAAGGTGGTCACTACAGATGCCAGCCTCATAGGCTGGGGGGCAGTAATGGAGCAATGGTCTCTCCAGGGCAGGTGGTCGGATGCAGAGAAGGCCCTGCCCATCAATCTCTTAGAGATACGAGCAGCCCGGTATGCCCTAAAGGCATGGACATCCAAACTTCAAAGTTCCCCTGTCAGAATTCAATCCGACAATGCCACGACTGTGGCATATATCAATCATCAGGGGGGCACCAGGAGTCGCGCAGCCCAGAGGGAAGTAAATCACATCCTCGAATGGGCAGAAAAATATGTCCCATGCATATCCGCGGTCTTCATTCCAGGGGTGGAGAATTGGAAGGCGGACTTTTTGAGTCGCCAACAGTTATGCCCAGGGGAATGGTCCCTTCATCCCGAGGTTTTCTGAGCAATATGTCAGCGGTGGGGAGCACCGGATGTAGATCTGCTAGCATCCAGATTCAATGCAAAGGTGGACAGATTTGTCTCTCGGACAAGGGATCCTCTAGCTTGCGGCTCGGATGCTCTGGTGTTCCCTTGGGATCAGTTCAAACTGATATCTGCATTCCCACCGCCACAATTGTTGCCTCGACTACTCCGCAGAATCAGGATAGAAAAGAAGCCGGTGATCCTGGTGGCTCCAGCGTGGCCCCGAAGAGCGTGGTACGCAGAGATTGTAAAAATGTCTGTGGGGAGTCCTTGGACCCTCCCATGTCGCCCGGACCTGCTTTCGCAAGGACCGATATACCACCCTTCCTCACTAGCTCTAGGTTTAACGGCCTGGCTATTGAAGCCCACATCCTAAAAAAGAGAGGCCTCTCTAACCCTGTGGTATCTACCATGATCAATGCCAGGAAACCCGTATCCAGGCAGATTTACTATAGAATCTGGAAAGCGTACATCGCGTGGTGTGAGGCCAGAAAATGGCATCCACGTAAGTACGTGATAGGTAGGATTCTGGACTTCCTACAGTGGGCTGTAGATAGGAAGTTTGCCTTGAATACTATCAAGGGTCAGATTTCGGCCTTGTCAATATTATTTCAAAGGCCCCTGGCTTCGCATTCACTAGTCAAATCTTTTATACAAGGGGTGATGCGTATTAGCCCTCCGGTTAAAATTCCCATATGTCCATGGGACCTAAACCTGGTTCTATCGGTTCTACAAAAACAACCATTTGAACCTTTGCGGCACATTTCCTTGGTCCTACTCACCAGGAAATTTATCTTTTTAGTAGCCATATGTTCGGCTAGAAGAGTGTCGGAATTGGCCGCTATGTCCTGTAAGGAGCCATATCTGGTTATTCATAAGGACAGAGTAGTGTTACGTCCTCATCCAGCTTTTCTTCCTAAGGTGGTATCGAGGTTTCATTTGAACCAAGATGTGGTTCTTCCTTCCTTTTTTTCCAAACCTAGCTCGGTAGAGGAAAAATTATTACATTCCTTGGATGTAGTAAGAGCAGTTAAAGCTTATCTTAAAGCCACTGCTCAAATTCGAAGAACAGATACTTTGTTTATTCTGCTGGAAGGCCCCAGAAAGGGTCAGGCAGTGTCGAAATCCACTTTAGCCAAGTGGATTCGACTGGTCATTATGCAAGCCTATGGCTTGAAGAGAAGACCGCCTCCGTTCAAAGTTAGGGCGCACTCCACGAGAGCAGTGGGAACTTCATGGGCAGTGCATCACCAGGCCTCCCTGGCCCAGATCTGTAAGGCCGCAACATGGTCTTCAGTACACACGTTTACTAGGTTCTATCAAGTGGACGTTAGGAGTCAGGAGGATGTCGCCTTTGGGCGCAGTGTGTTGCAGGCTGCAAAAGATCCTCATGTCTGATAGCGCCCAGCTTATGTATGGTGTATCCCTCCCCTCATTTGGGCATTGCTTTGGGACGTCCCACATAGTAATGGCTATGTCGCTCTGTGTCCCGTGATGTACGAAAAAGAAAATAGGATTTTTATAACAGCTTACCTGTAAAATCCTTTTCTTGGAGTACATCACGGGACACAGAGCTCCCACCCCTCTTTTGGGGACACTTATTGCTTTGCTACAAAACTGAGGTACTCCCGGATGGGAGGGGCTTATATAGGGGAGGGTACTTCCTGTTTTGGAAGTTGCCAGTGCCAGCACCTGAAGGTAATCTATATAACCCACATAGTAATGGCTATGTCGCTCTGTGTCCCGTGATGTACTCCAAGAAAAGGATTTTACAGGTAAGCTGTTATAAAAATCCTATTTTTTTTAAATGGTCATTAAAAATGATCGTGTGTGGGCTTTCCAGTAGTTTTCCCGACGAGAAAAACGCAGAGAATCACGACGAGAAAAATTGGAACATGCTCTAATTTTTTCATGTCGTTTTTTACATCGTAATTTTTCTCGTCATGAAAAACGGCCGTGTGTGGGCTTTAACGACGTGAAAAAATATGAAGTATGTATCAAGTATGAGACGGGAGCGCTCGTTCTGGTAAAACTAGCGTTCGTAATGGCGATAGCACATTCGTCACGCTGTAACGGACTGAAAAGCACGAGGTTGAAAAGCGCGAATCATCGCTCAACAAACTTTACTAACATGAAGGGTGGCGCCATCCGAATGGAACTTCCCCTTTATAGTGCCGTCGTATTGAACGTCACCGTGCTTTACTCGAACATTTTTCTCCACGATAGTGTGTAGGCAAGGCAGGCTTGAGAGGAAACACGAAAAATCACGTCGAGAAAAATTGCAGTTTTTTTCAATGACATTAAAAACGGTCGTGTGTACGCGGCATCAGACTTGTGTATTTATCCATATGTACAGCTGTCTACAATACACCTGCTCTCTATGTACATACACTTTCAGAAACTCCTTGGACCTGAAAAATACTTTTAAGCAAAAATTATTACTCTATCCTTCATATTTAACCTGCAAAGAATGGCAAACAATGACATTCCTGTACATTGGTAAATTGTCAATGACATTCTTTCAAAATCGATTCAAAACAAAGCCCTCTGTAACCCTTACTTTTCCCATTCCTACAAAAATACAACAGCCGCGACGTATCGGAGGATCGCCGCGGTAAGTTCAAACATACCGTATTTTTCGGACCATAAGACGCACTTTTTTCCCCAAAAAATATGAGGAAAAATGTCTCTGCATCTTATGGTCCGAATGTACATCAGGCTCCGCCCCCCGCCACCGCTGTCAACGCCCCCTTGCCACTGCTGGGAAAAAAAAGCCACCCCCCGCACGAAACCCCCCCCTCCCCCCGACCTGTACTCCGGAGTCCTGGTTCCCACGGCCTCCTCCCGCACAGATGCCCAGCTTATTGCTTCAGCCACCGCTGCAGCCACGGAGGTGACTGCCTGGCCAGTGATCTGCAGCCTTGTGTGCTGCAGGTATGAGAATCACGGTATACAGAACACCGGGGTCTGGGAGCCGGGACATGTCTTGAGAGAAGGGAAAATCATGTCCACTGCCCCACAATGCAGTGCGACATGCCGCCCAGACTCAGGTAGGAAACTATTGTAAGGGGAGAGTGGGGAGGAGTGGATGGAAGGCTGTGCAGTCTCCTAATGCTGTGTTTGGAGGAGTGGTGACAGCCTTCTCTGCTGGGACTTGTAGTGCTTCTGTGGGGGGGCTGAAATATGGCAACCTGCTCTGCTGGGACTTGTAGTGCCTCTGTGGGGGGCTGAAATATGGCAACCAGCTCTGCTGGGACTTGTAGTGCCTCTGTGGTGGGGGCTGAAATATGGCAACCTGCTCTGCTGGGACTTGTAGTGCCTCTGTGGGGGGGGGCTGAAATATGGCAACCTGCTCTGCTGGGACTTGTAGTGCCTCTGTGGGGGGCTGAAATATGGCAACCTGCTCTGCTGGGACTTGTAGTGCCTCTGTGGGGGGGCTGAAATATGGCAACCTGCTCTGCTGGGACTTGTAGTGCCTCTGTGGGGGCTGAAATATGGCAATCTGCTCTGCTGGGACTTGTAGTGCCTCTGTGGGGGAGCTGAAATATGGCAACCTGCTCTGCTGGGACTTGTAGTGCCTCTGTGGGGGGGCTGAAATATGGCAACCTGCTTTGCTGGGACTTGTAGTGGCACAGGTCGGGCTGCAATAATGGCAATGGTCAGGCTGCATTATTGGCAATGGTCAGGCTGCATTTCTTTGGCACAGGTCAGGCTGCATTTCATGGGCACTAGTAAATATTTTAGTAGACCATTTGGTTCAGACTATATTTTTTTTCTTGTTTTCCTCCTCTAAAACCTAGGTGCGTCTTATGGTGAGGTGCGTCTTATAGAGCGAAAAATACGGTATTCACGTTACTACATACAAACATTCTGATACAAATGTGGGGGAGATACTTCAGTTTCCAAAACCAAAAATTAAAAAAACAAAACAGCCAGAATTCTACCTTCACTCTTTCAGAAATAGAAAAAAATACAATGGGACAAACATGAGAGCAGCTCGAAAACTTTGCATGAACTAGCCATACAAAGTTCAAACAAACGGGCATGAGAATTTTAACCACCGTTCCTCCTCTGAGAATCACAAAAACGTGTACTACACATCCATCAACACACTCATTACAGATTTCTGAAGCCACAGCTGAACTACGTCCAAGGTACCTTTTTATTCTGAGGTCTCGTCCTCCAGACATCAAAAGTACCTTCCAAAGGAGTACACCTTACTGTACCCTCTGACCAGATATGTCATCCTTTAAGGGGTCTCATGTCCGGAGCCCCAAACCCAGACCTCATGTGCGGTGCAGCTGTCTGACTGGTGCACTGCATGGAAGGTACATTTGCCCATGACGATTCAAATCGCTTTTTTTGGCGAACTCCAGAGAACCCTGCGCTTTTATTTTCGGAGTGGTTAGGGTTTGCGCCTTTTTTTACCATAATCGACCCCCGGAATCCCGATTATTCTACACGGCCAGACCGGGGCTGTTAGCGTACTACTCCTCACGTTTTATGCCTTTTAAACGTGTTTGTCAGACGAACTACAAAGCACCATGAAATCCTCAACTATTCAAAATAATATTATGGCTTCTTTCTACCTGCATCTAGATGTTACAACAATAATGGTGATGCCCCCCCCCCCCCCCCCCCGTACTACTCTCTACCCAAAATTCTATTTCAGTATAAAACTTAAAAAAACTGGAACAAAATATAAAACCCTCTTTTTCGCCAAAAAGTTTTCCATCTTCCTTCCAAGCACAAATCTCATTGCTCACCTTTCAGAAGACCCCAAACTCCTCCCACCAACTTCCCGTTGATACATAAATGCTGAAAAGAACTTCCTTTTGCATGCTCAGCTCTAAAAACGCCAAACTGGTTTATTTACACATCAACGTACAGGAAGAGGGAGGGGGAGGGGGGAGCCTAGCCCCATCACCTTGTCTATTAAGACACCAAAAAAATCCAGGGCTAAACATCATATATATTTCAACACTTTCCCCTGGGAAGTCAAACCACAAGTTTTGAGACCGAAATACAAACTCCTGCAAAAAGATTGCTCAATGAGGTCCACCAAACCCCCCCTCCTACTTTGCAGGCTATACAATACAAGATGCGCTGAAGCAAAAAAAAAAAAAGACGACGGGGGAGGGGCCTGAATTGCCCCCTGAGAAACTCCCAAATATTAAAAAATACAAATAAAACGCACCACTGTGTACAAAAACTCAGTTAAAGTTAGTCTTACAATCTATCAAAATTCACTGTAAAGTAGGGATTTCACTTAGAACCAAAATTCAATACAAAAACCGCCGCTCATATACTGCAAAGTCAGCTAAACCTGTAATAGCTTACATTCACTTAAATGAAAACAGAGAAATCCCCATCCCAATACCATCTGCCTGGAGTTTGCATTTTCTCCATGTGCCTGCGTCTGTTTCCTCCGGATACTCCGGTTTCCTCCCACACTCCAAAGACATGCTGGTAGGTCAACCCGATCCCATCCATAAATGGGCCCCAGCATGTGCATGTGTCCACAAGCGTGTCGGGCTATATCAAGATACCACTCTACTCAACTCAAAAGGCGATGCTTAGAAAAACAATTTAAACTAGCGAATTTAACATTAAACAGAACAGCCCCTCAGTATGTCATCCCGGTGTCTCACCACTCTGGGATGACCCACAGGCCAAACTGTATGAAGCGAAAATCCCTCAAAATGTAGGTTTCTCCTGGATAAAAATGCTAACAAGAACTGCGCCTCTAAATCACCTTTTTAAAACCGGACAGACCGTACTACACACACACACACGAAGGAAAACCAGAATGGTGTCCACCAGATTCCAACAAGGAAAAGACCGCACTACCCAATTCGCAACCGAAGATCGAAATCTGCCCCAAAGGCTGAGAAATTCCACCAGCAAGATAGCCGACAAATGCCACAGCACGGTCACATGGTATCACACCCAAAGGAAAGATGGCTGCACCTTCCCCTATAGGATGACCCACAGCGAAAACGACACAAAATCCTTAAACTGCCTCTCAAAATGGCCGACAGAAAGCCAGGCCACAACAAAGTGGTGGATGAAATCTGGACCACCGCAAGATGGCCGCATGGAAAAGCCAGGCCACAACAAAATGGCGCCATTAGCGCATGCAATGCAGTTCCCGCCAAAACCAGCACAAACCTCCCTAGAATCTCTCTCTACAAAGCCACACACCTGAGACATCACATGAGCACTTACAAACATTTTAAGAACAATCTTCACACACTTTAGGCTACTTCAACTCGGACCCTTTGGCCAACTAAACAGCACATTCAAGAAATGTTAGTTACATGCGCAACATTAAAAACAACAACACTCTTTTCTCAAAGTTCATATACTCTGAATTAGTCATCACACCCAGTATAATGTTGCTTGTATGGTTTCTCAGAACATCAGATTATCATCCCTCAGGGCGTCGCCCTTTCAACACAAAACCTTTTCTATTGTAAACCCACTGCTTACAATAGGCATCCTGGCTGCCCATCCCCCGAGCCACATGGCACACAGGGACCAGACATTGAGAAATACAAACGGCTCAGCTGCACACATATATTGCAGGCTGCACTAAATCCCACATCTATATTAATTTCATACACAATATACAGTTTCAATATGCATCATAAACTTGTAGTCAAAAGATACACAGAGACCCACCAACAACACTGGTCTCCCCCGCCCCCATTCAAGCACATGGCTCAATGCAGCGGCCATATTTGAACAATGCAGCAGCCATGACTGGCTGTACAAGCTGCACAATACATCACTCAAATGTCACTTTTCCAAACAGCTCTCTACGCAACTTCATTCAGTTCAATCACACTCATGGGGACACGTGTCCTGCATCAGACAAACAATCCAATCACACAGTCTCCATTTCTCATTCAGTTACACTTTTACAGCACGCAGCCTCCCCTCACACACAGGCACACACACATCTCATACATCTCTGATACAACAGACAAACGATTCATGACAAAATCACACATACACATACGATCAAATTTACAGCATTATTTCAAAAATTCGTTATTTTACAAAGCATAGCCTCCCTACGCATCGGGACGTGCATCCATTCTCCCCCTCTGCTGATCCGATGCTCAAAGAGGCCGTAATTACTCCTACCTGGCTCGCCATTCTGTCAGCGAAAACAGGCTGTATGCAGAGCACACAGCCAGATATCGTGTCTCTAATAGTAACACATTTTGTCTCAATGATATAATGCATCTTAAGCTAAAATTCACTCACCTTCCATTTGATTCCCATTGATTCAAATCAAGAAGCATCACCACACTGCTATGTTCTCATCCCAGCATCATCTGCCTAGGATCCGCCTCTGTCGATCTTTTATTAAAATCCCAGCCAGAAGTCATGTCACCGCATGTGACCTCCTCCATAGGAAGTGAGCTCCACCCAGCAGATGACCATATAAGGATATGTTAAATACAGCGAATACAATACAATGCATGAATACAACAAAAGAACCAATCACAGGCATGTATACATTCAAATAGACTAGCAGTGACGTGCACCGCTTCCAATGATGGGAACCATACGAAAATTTTGGCTCAATGGGCCACAATTGTCGTATAGTTATGCTATAGTTCTCATGGACGCAGATCTGTCCGCTCGAAGTCATTTAATGCCAATGCCAAGAAGTGGCCATTCCTTTGGCGGGGCATAAAACAAACATCCCTAAAAGAGCAAACATCGCTGTGTCCACAGGAAGATTTTCGCGCCACCGGTCTTCCACCAACGTCTGTATGTGCAAATACGCTCACACGAGCGCATTACAGCAAAACCGACACTGGGGGACATCTGACAACATACATTAATAAAAATTTCCACAACAGTCTCTGCTTGCTCGTGATTTTTTTCCTTCAACCCTTACATCACTACAGGACTCAGCAGTGATGTAGGAGTTGGGAGAAGCAGACATGGCCACTGGAGAGGTACCTTTTCTCTTACAAGGAACCTTTGTTTGGATTTTTAATTCCCCTGACAAAGTTGCTTTAAATAAATGGTGAAAGGCAGGATTGGATAAATCTACAGGTAAACTAGAAACTACCTTTTTATATCTCAATGCCCATGAGATCTAAAAATGCAATTAACATGGAACTAAGCCTAAAGAAAACAGATAGGTAGGATTTTTATGAAAGATGAACTACTCCTCCCTGCTTGAAAGCCCTAATGTACACTGAGCCGTGCATGCGCAGCTCAGCGCACATTTCCAAAATCGCTCTGTGCTGTGACTCCTGTGTGTATGTGCAAAAGCGACATTATCACAGCCTGGCTAGTCTAAGACTGGAAGATGAAGGGGCAGAACTAGGAGACCTCATTCCACATGTCGATGATTTTCAGTGTGCTGCTGCCCCTTCATTGCCCAGTCAGAAGGTTGTGAGCTGGGAAGTGGCACCACCATGTTTCCACCATGTTACCACCATGTTTCCATAGTCAAACACTGGAAGTGTCCCCCTCCATGTTGTGCTGTTGTGCTGTTTTGGCAAAGGTATATCACAACACTGACTGGACAGTATTACAATATTTTTGTGAGATTGGACAAACTACATACATATTATATACAAATTACACATACTCAGGAGAATTCATAAAGGGTGTTGTAGACACCCTTTAGAATTCTGTTTAGGCTGCACCAAAAGTCCCTTCACAAACGGGTACATGAATTGGGCACAAGTACCGCCACTTTCAGTGCTGTGCATCAACGGAATTCTAAAGGGTGTCGGCCTACTCTTAGTACTGGTGTACCACTGCACATTAGCTTAGAGTTGGTCTTAATCACTGGCAATTTCCTAATCTGAGAACTGGTGGTAATTCTTTAATTCATTTTATTTATTAAAATGCTTAACCTACGCAGTCTTACCCAAAGGCCTCGATGTGCGAAATAAAAGACATTGACATTAAAAGACCTTAGGAAAACCAACATACCAGAATAACAACATACAGAGTAAAAACCTGGGGGGTCTGTCCGTCACACGAATTTGTCGCTGCCATAGCAATAGATTCTTAAATTGGCAGTAGTACGACCTACCTAAATCTGTTGCATGTGTCGGTAATGTTTCTGACACTGACGCAAATACTTGCCTGAATTAGGCACAGGTAGTTCTTAAAGAGTAACTCCACTTTTGTTGAGAAATACATTCTGGGTGATCTAAGTACATTGCAAGGATTTTCATAAACTTTTTTGCAGATTCCTGCCTTTTGTTATTCTGAAGGAATAGCTGTTTGTTTGTCTGTTCATGTGCATAGTGAATCTGTATGGGAGTGGTTTCATATTTATCAATCAGTTGCTGCACCTGCAGGACTCTAACAAGGAAAGTTGCTGTGTCTGCATCCTTTTAGATGTGATTTCCTGTTAAAAGTATCACACCAAAAATGAAATTTTAATTGCAGGGGATGTCAAAAATCTGAATTATATATTAGTGGAATATCTGGAAAAATCAGTAAGCCAATCACACAGGCAGGAAATTGCATATCTGGGGGGCTTTGTAATTTCTGGGGGGCTTTCTGTACACTATCTCTGTACAGAACTCCTCCAGGTAGCCTTATTGCATTGCATTTTCCAGAAAATTACAGCGCTGAAGTTTGAAAAGGAAAGGTAATTATTTCTCTTTAGTTCATCGACGGACACAGCGCTCCATTAATCCTGACTATAGGGTTATATTGCCTTCTGCAGGAGTAGGACTAGCTTGAACAAAAAACTTGGCTACCCCCATGGGCCTTCCTCAGCTAGTAAATAACCCCCTCTCTGCTATAGGCATTCAGTTTGTTTCTGTTTAGTCAGCAATAAGGACTTAGGCTCCCTGCTGGGATATTTTGGTCCTAGCAAATTTCCTTTTGCCTTCTCTTCCTAGGAGATCTAAAATCAACTGCCGTGCTGGGCGACGGGCTGGATAATCTAGATCCAGTGGTCTCCCCAGTCCAGCCAGCGAGCGCATGCAGACCCCAGCTACGCAATAGGTCGGCCGTGACATGGCCTCAATGGACGGAGGCTGGCCCGTGAGTTAAACATCTTGCAGGGTCGCATATGACCACGCTCTGGTCCAAGTCGCAGCGTCCCCATGGCCAACAGGCCCCCCACTTTGATGGCGAGGGGTTCTGTCTGGAGCGACACCTGCATCCATGGAGTGGTAAGTACAGTCCCCCTTCTCCTCCTTTGTGCAGAGTGGGGTGGACGAGGGTACCCTTCAGGGATGGTTGGACCTGCCTGTAGGTTTCCCTCCTCCCATCCTAATCTCTCCCCCCTCTCCATCCCCCCTCTGTGGATGTTTCCTGGGGGCTTATGTGGTGTGGGGTGCAGTACCTGGAGTCTGTTAGGGGTCCCAATGCAGGGGTCGTAGCTTATATTCCACCTAGCTCAGCATAAAGAGACATTGCCTGACACAGCACGGGCTGTCTGCTGCTGGGTTTATTCTCCGACTGCCGGACATGTTTTTGTAATCCGCAACGTCGCGGCGGCCATCTTGCATTGGTCCGGCATGACGCTGGAGACAGGCGGAGCAGCACGGTGCCTGGGCTTCCAGTCTCTCCTCTTCTGGATATAGGGACTAAATGGACACACATGGCGAAGCTGATGGTTCAGAACATATGGCGCTCCTCCGGCTTGGTAGTGGTGAGTCCCTGAGGGTCCCTCTTTCTGCTAGCAAGTATTTATTGTCCTGAGTGTGGGGGGTCCATAGCGGTGCCAAAAACCTTTGTTGCTGCAGGGTCTCCCCTATCCCTATGGAGCCTCAGGATCACATCGCTCCCCATTATTTGCGCTGACGGCAGTCCTGCAGTCTATAGTATCTCGGGTGGAAGTGGTGTGTGGGCAAAGTCCTAGCAGGAAGCATCCTTCGTCTTCTCCTGCTCAGTCTGTCTAATCTGATTCGGAGTCTGGTGCCACCATGGACATGGACCGTCCAGTACGTGGAAAGCGTACATTTCTTGGTGTGAGTCAATTCGCAAATTTTCTGTGGCTCGGATCTTTGCCTTTCTGCAGTGGGGCATTGAGCAGAAAGACCAAGTGTCTGCCTTCGCAATCTTCCTTTAGCGACCCCTAGCCACGCATTCTTTAGTTCATACCTTCATTCAGGGAGTTTGACATATGGCTCCGCCTGTACGGTTTGTTTGGCCGTCAAGGCATTTAAACTTGGTGCTCTCAGTTCTCCAGAAACCTCCATTTGAGAATATTCGGGAAATTCCCTTGCCTACGTTGTCCCAGAAGGTGGCATTCTTGGTGGCTATTACATCAGCCCGTAGGGTGTTGGAGTTGGTGGCATTATCCTGTTGTACTCCCAATTTGGTGGTCCACAGAGATAGGGTGGTTCTTCGTCCCTATCCATCGTTCCTACCTTAAGTTGTCTCGAACTTCCATTTGAATGAGGACGTTGTGTTGCCTTCCTTGTGTTCCAAGCTGGGTCATCCCAAGGAATTTGCTTTGCATTCCTTGGATGTGGTTTGAGCGATTCGGGTGTATCTGGCAGCCACTGAGTCCTTTCAGAGGTCAGACTCGCTTTTTGTGGTTACATAAGGACCAAGGAAAGGGCTGGCCGCTTCTTCGGGTACCATCTCCAGATGGATCAGACAGACGGTGACTCAGGCCTATTCTATTAAAGGTCGGGTTCTTCTTTTCCCTGTCACAGCGCATTCTATTCGGGTGCTTAGTACTTCTTGGGCCTTCCATTTTCAAGCATCAATATCTCAGGTTTGCAGGGCGGCCACTTAGTCGTCTATGCATACGTTCACCAAATTCTTTAAAGTAGATATTTTGACATCTGCGGATGTTTCTTTTGGCCGCAAAGGTTTTTGCATACTGCTGTTTAAGAGGGACTGTTCCCTCTTGAGGGGTGTTTTTCTTTAAATTTTTATTTCAGATGGTGCTCCTGTGTACTTGTTGAGCTCCTGTGACCCGTTTAGGGTTCTTGTGTTTAGCCTTGGGTTATTTTCCCCACCCTAATTTTCCTTTTGCCACTGCTTTTGGACATCCCTATAGTCAGGATTAATGTAGCGTTGTGTCCGTCGATGAACTAAAGAGAAAATAAGATTTTTTTGTACTCTCCTTAAAATCGACAGACACAGCACCCACCCCCTAAGGAATTTTTGATACTTCTAATACTGCTTGCTACTAAACTGAATGCCTATAGCAAACAGGGGGTTGTACACCAGCTGAGGACGGCCCATGGTCATAGCCAAGTTTTTGTTCTGCCTAGTCCTACTCCTACAGAAGGCGATATAATCCTATAGTCAGGAATAATGGAGGGATGTGTCCGTCGATGGATTTTACGGTGAGTACAAAAAATCATATTTTTTAATAACATTCAATTACCATATGACTTGTGTCGCAATTGTATATGCTATATTATTATTTTTTATTTGGTCCCCCCCCCCACACACACACACACAAAAGTGGAGTTACCCTTTAAGCGAACTGCCAGAAAAGTGTCGTTGGAGCTGTTTTGGATTCTTCTAACATAATCTGATGCATTATAATGGAATGTGAATCTGCAGAACAAACGCAAGCTAAACGTGTCTAGAGTTGCCTGAATTTATAGACTTTCACCTATGACTTTTTAAAAAGATTACCTAAATTAGGCTTATTACATTTACTTTATGTATTTTCAAATTCTATTTTGCTGGTTTTGCACCACTGTAATAGTTATACATTTAATCCCCAATGTTTATCTTTCTGCAGTTTACATCAGAATACAGATCCAGTATAAAGTTTGGAAGTGGTTGGTGTGTCCTTTTAATAGATACGGCACCTCATCCCTAACAATGAATAGAAACAGGGAAGGGACTATGGGATTATAGCGGTGCCAGGTAGGTATCAAAAAAGAAATATAGAAATATAAAAGAATATATATTTTATTAGTTCAACAATAGATTTTGTGCATACACAAAGAAAGCAGTACAAAGCATACACTGATTACATAAAACTGACAAGTAACCCAACATGTTTCACCAAATCATTGGCTTCCTCAGGGGTATTTGAATAAAGCAGTGTAGTATTACATAGTCTATAAAGAGAGACTCAGAATTAATAATGCAAGTTATAGGCAAAAAGATTTATTAATAATGCATCATCACAGATAAAAAGACAGGAGGGCATCCGAACCAGAATCGCAAAGGCCAGTCAGGGTGGCAGTGCCTAACGCCAAATGCAAAGCCAGGCATACCTACCAGGGTCCAGAAGCCGTGCAATCCAGGGCGTCCAAGGAGGCAATCATGGAGACCAACCAAGAAGTGGCTGCAGGGGGCTAATGGAATGACTAGAGATGAAAATTGAAAAAAGGTAACTAAAGGGTTAACTGCTAAGGCCAATAGTGCCGTAGCTAATAGTCAACCATATCAGGGCTAACATAGCCTCTCATACATACCCACGATAGTTAGTTAAAACAATTATAAGAATTGTTTTAATTAACTATCGTGGGTATGTATGAGAGGCTATGTTAGCCCTGATATGGTTGACTATTATCTACGGCACTATCATACACACCCACGATAGTTAATTAAAACAATTGTAAGACGGGGGGGCGCTGAATAGAGTGCCCTATTTAAAGGCCAGAACACAAATATATGGTGATCCAAAGTTCCCTAAGGGCACTCTATTCAGTGCCCCCCCGTCTTATAATTGTTTTAATTAACTATCATGGGTATGTATGAGAGGCTATGTTAGCCCATATATGGTTGACTATTAGCTACGGCACTATTGGCCTTAGCAGTTAACCCTTTAGTTACCTTTTTTTAAATTTTAATTTCTAGTCATTCCATTAGCCCCCTGCAGCCACTTCTTGGTTGGTCTTCGTGATTGCCTCCTTGGACGCCCTGGATTGCACGGCTTCTGGACCCTGGTATGTATGCCTAGCTTTGCATTTGGCGTTAGGCACTGCCACCCTGACTGGCCTTTGCGATTCTGGTTCGGACGCCCTCCTGTCTTTTTATCTGTGATGATGCAATATTAATAAATCTTTTTGCTTATAACTTGCATTATTAATTCTGTGTCTCTCTTTATAGACTATGTAATACTACACTGCTTTATTCAAATACCCCTGAGGAAGCTAATGATTTGGTGAAACATATTGGGTTACCTTGTCTGTTTTATGTATTCAGTGTATGCTTTGTACAGCTTTCTTTGTGTACACACAAAATCTATTGTTGAACTAATAAAATATATATTCTTTTATATATCTATATTACTTTTTTGATACCTACCTGGCACCGCTATAATCCCATAGTCCCCTCCCTGTTTCTATAGATCCAGTATAATTCATGTATGGAGGAATTACTCAATGGCTTGTACCTTTTGGGTCAAATCATTTAGTTAACTTTTACTTTTAAAATAGACCTTTCCCCCCATCTGTGGCAGGAATCTCCAAAAGAGCTCCAACTAAAATATTTTTTTACATTTTGAATATGGCTGGGAGGGGTAGAACTCCATCAGTAATAACTTTCTATAGTAGGCCCACATAACATCAGAGCCCCATTACACATTAGCACAGGGCTCAATTTCAAGTCCTGACCTACTAGCCAGGCCTGAAGGGTTACTCGCCACCAGTTTCCCCACCCAACCCCCGCCCCTAATCACGCCCTCATAAATTATCTCAAGAAATTACACTTAAATGTTTTATGCAGAATTACATTACAAAAATAAATATTAACAACAACTTTATCAGTTCCCTTCAATGCAGGCTCACCTGTGCCCATCATTGCAGTGTGACCTGTGCCCACCATTTCAGCCTCACTGTGCCCCAAAATCCAGCCTCACTGTGCCCCAAAATCCAGCCTCACTGTGCCCCAAGTTGCAGCCTCACTGTGCCCCCAAAATCCAGCCTCACTGTGCCCCAATATCCAGCCTTACTGTGCCCCAAATTGCAGCCTCGCCAGGGTGGAGGAAGTGAGAAGGTGGCCAGGACATGACTGGAGGAAGGTTAGATACACGGGAGACGCTCTCCCAGTGCGATCGCCCCTGTGGAAGAGGGCATATAGGAAGAGGAAAGCCGCGGAATCGCAGAGCAGTAAAACAGGCTGTAACAGCTGACATTGTCTCCGCTCTGCTTACTCTCACACAGCCCCGCCTCCTCCTGACCCAGCGCCTGTGAGACAGAATACATCCCAGCATTGGATCCGCGTTCTGTCTATTACAAGCGCTGTGTGATCCCGCGGCTTTCCTCTTCCTATATGCTCTCTTCCACATCGCGCTGGGAGAACGTCTCCCGATCAACCCCGCTCGCCCCCCCCCCCCCCCTCTCCCAGGCAGCCCAGCTCCTCGCAAGACCTCATTTTCCACTCGCAAAATGTGAGTAGTCGAGTGGAAAATTTGAGGGCTGCATTAGCATCCCCCTTCACATCAGAAGAACCCAACCACATCTGAGTCAATGACGCTCAGCGTAATTGGTTGTTATGGTGCTGGCAGGTGGCCCGTCAGCACCATGGAACCAAATTATAAAAATACAGGCCAAGTTGCTGCAGACCAGGTAAAATCATGTAGAGTGCTGGATGTGGCCTACAGGTGGTAGTTTGTAGACCCCTGCATTAGAAAGATTTCTCTGACTTTCTGTTACAATTACAGTGATGAATGAAACAGCGCATCCAGTTACTCTACTTATGCCGCGTACACACGATCGTGATTCACGGCGGTTAAAAAACCGCCGTGAATCATGACATGAAAAACGAGGGAACGGCTTGTTCCCCCACACACGGTCGTTTTTCCCGTCATTTTTTCTCTTGTCGAGAAAAACGACCATGTGTAGGCTCCGTGGCAGTGTTTCCCTATGGGAAAACTGCCGCGGAAAAAAATGACGGGAAAAACGACGAGAAAAATTAGAGCATTTTTCTCGTCGTTTTTAATGCCGTGTTTCACGCCGGGAAAAATGACAAAAAGACCACACACGGTCGTTTTTCTTGTTGAAAAAAAAATATGTAATTTTTCACGACGTGAAAAATTATCGTGTGTACGTGGCATTAGGCTACCATAAACAGCAAAAGCCGTGGACTAATTAAAATACCAGTTTGCCTAATTAATCTCTGATGGGGTATTTAGTATACACATGACCTTTGCATATTCATCTTGCTGGTTTTTATTAAGGTTTTCTTTGTAACTTTTTCATCCTGTTAATGAGCATTATTCACATAGGCCTATGGCAGCATGATCTCTCATGCAGTCCTGACCAAATAGGAACATAATTATCTGATCATATAATAATTTGGTCACCAACAGACACTCTCCTGGCACTGCTCATAACTGACAAATAAAATGCAACAGGAAAATAACACTGAATTTAAATCTGAAATATAGGCAGATATAAAAGACAAAATATATGCAGCCCTGTAATCATAAATACGTTATTAAATGTATTTTTAAATACAACAAAAAATAAAATAAAAAATATATCTGCGCAGGTGATAATAGCCCTAAAGCTGCTTGCAATATCACAACAGAACCAATTGTGCAAAAACATACACAATACAATTTGCAGCTCTAAATAAGTTAAGTTCAAAGTAAATCATAAAAAATAGTCAATGTAGTGCTTGAACAATAAAGTGACAGAAGAAAAGAAAGTCCATTGAAGTAATATCCAAAGAAATAGAATTGTTTATACAAAAGAGCTCAATTGGATTTGTTAGTTCAGACATAGACTACGTAGTCTATGTCTGAACTAACCACACCAATTGAGCTTGTAATTAAAGCGAAGCTCCACCCTAAAGTGGAACTTCCGCTCATCGGAACCCTCCCCCCCTTCCGGTGTCACAATTGACACCTTTCAGGGGGGAGGGGAGTGAAGATACCTGTCTAAGACAAGGTATTTTCACCCACTTCCGGGAGTCATCTCTGCGGGAAATCTGCGGGAAGCACGTCACTTCCCGCAGAATACCCGTAGTGTTCTGGGAGACACTCGGCTCCCAGAACACAGGAGGACCAGTCAGAACGGCGCAGTGCGACTCGCGCATGCGCCGTAGGGAACCGGGCAGTGAAGCCGCAAGGCTTCACTGCCTGGTTCCCTCACCGAGGATGGCGGTGGGGGCAGCAGAGTGATGAGCGATTGCTCGTCCTCTGCTGCGGACGTCGCTGGACTCCAGGACAGGTAAGTGTCCTAATATTAAAAGTCAGCAGCTGCAGTATTTGTAGCTGCTGGCTTTTACTATTATTTTTTTCGGCGGAGCTCCGCTTTAAGTCATTTTTATCCTGGGAACTACCATTTTAACCACTGACTATTCACTGGATTGCTGTAAGTGTCTAGTAACCTTTTCTCAAAATAAAAGTTTTTACAGTTTTACACTATGTGGACCCTCTTTTTCTTCCTTATTGGTCACGTCTGAGGAACCCCAGGGTTTTTTTGGGCCTGCCATGTTAGCTTTCTGGTCTATCCACCGAGGGGTTCGCCATAAGTGCTGGATCATTATTTAAATGCTTGTCTAGACTCCTATAAATGTGGAGTCTAGAGATCTGGTAAGCTCACATCCTGTTTATTATCATGGTGGAGGTGCACCAGGTGAATATTTATCTCATATTTCTTTGGATATTACTTCAATGGACTTTCTCTTCATCTGTCACTATGCACTTTAGTGTTCAAGCACTATATGGACTATTTTTTATGATTTACTTTGAACTTCATTTATTTAGCGCTGCAATTTTTATTTTTAAATACAAGCAGCTTACCTGAATTGGGACAGCTATTAGCCTCTTCCTTTTCCTGTATAACAGAGTAAGAAGCAGCACAAGGAGCCAGTCAGTTCATGTACTGACAAGAAGCGTGCTGATATAAGGAGAAAGTAGAGTAAGAGGGATGAGCTCATGACTATGCTACTTCTCCTTTCACTGTCCATTCACAGGCTGGAGTGGGTGCTAACTCATTAGACTGAGGACATTTTGGGGCAAAAAAAAAGGACTCCAAGGTAAATGTCTGGATTGAAGCTTTCATATTGCAGTAAAAGCTGATTTTATTATTTTATATTTAATTTGGCTATTCATTTTATCGTGCTACTTTTTCCTTGAGTTCTGCTTTAAAGTAGAAACCCTTATACGTAAGTATGTATTGTGTAAGTGTTGGCAGAAATCGGTAATATTTAAACATCTTCTTCTTCTTTTACATTTTTCCATAGGAATGATAACATGTAAGTAACAAAATATGCTATTGTACTGTTACTTTTAAAATTAATTTTGTTGTGTCAATAGGTGATGATGGTGAGAAATTTGAAATAAATCTCTTTGATTATCCTTGGTTCCATGGGACACTGTCAAGGATCAAGGCTGCTCAACTTGTACTTGCCGGTGGAACTCGAAGCCACGGACTCTTTGTCATCAGGCAAAGTGAAACCCGGCCAGGAGAATATGTGCTGACATTCAACTTTCAAGGCAAAGCAAAGGCAAGCACTCTATTTATACTACTTTTATAAGTGCTTCTCCATGATATAACTGTTATTTAATGATTTGTATTCTTTAAAGTAAGTTCTACACAGGAAAAGATATGTGGTCAATCCATTGGATGAATTTTTATTTATTTTCATCTGGTGATCCTGCCAGTAACATACTTCCTGTACTATGAATGCATTTATTGAGAGCTATAACAATATACCAAGACACTTAACAAACCAAAAATGAGCAAATAAGAGATGTTCATTGTTATAATTTACATACTGTATGTTTTAAAGTGAATATGTAGCTTGACAATATTAGGAAAAGCTTTATTGAAGCATAAGTTACATGTACTTGGCCTGTGCTTGCTCCCTTTACGTCCCACACAGTTTGGCCAGTGTGGATATTTAGGCCCCATGTACACGCTGCTAAACGTACGTTCAGAGGCAGTTGGACGCTTTTTTCAACTGCCCCTGAACTCATTCAATGTTATCCTATGTGACCATGTACACTGTCTCGTTTATTGCTGTTTTTAGGCAGTTGCGTTTTAACAGCGTTTCTTTGAAAGCAAAAAAATGGGTTCAGACGCTGAAGATTTCCACATTTCAGACACCAAACGCGGCTAAACACGGTAACCCGCGTTTAGTCGCGTTTCGTTTATATATATATATATATATATTTATTTATTTATTTTTAAACGCTTCTAAACGCAAACGTGGCATGTAAACGCGGCAAAACTGACGTTTTAAACGTGGGTTACTATCTGTCAAGTTAAATCGTTCAGGAGCAGTTGTAAGATTGTCCCGTGTGCATGAAGCTTTGAGCACCAAGTTCTGCATTGTGGGGTGCCAAAGTTTACCAGGGTGGTGTTATGTGTTGTTCTACATTCTATTGTGCAGTTTAGCTGCAAATCCACCCAGCACCTTACAGCGCTGAGCCTGAGTTAGTAAAGTGTGAAGCAAGGTAAACAAAATTTTGTTTAAAAAAAAAAATTAGCATTTTTTAATTCTTCTGTGCATGACATGACATCTTCAATGCACCAGCGGTGTAGAAATAAATAAAAAAACGACTTGTCCAAGAGTCCCAATCTACTGGTCTCTTATGACAATCTATCTTATCTACTGATGAAAAAAAAATGTTTTAACCAAAACCATATTTAGGTAGCTGGTGCAATGCAGGACTCCTGCAGACTGTCAGTGTAATCTGTCTGCTCGTACATCGTACAGGCAGGCAGTTTTACACTGACAGCGTCGTGGTAGTTTATTTAGAGCTACGAGCCAACAGCCACAAAGGATGTTGCTACTGAAAGCAGACACCCTAGAGAATAGTATAGTGGTAGTTCCAATTTTTTATGTCACACGATATTACCGCAAAGGTCTATAAAAGATGAGGTTGCACTGAGTAAATAGCTACCTATACCTAAACTTTAAATTTGCGTGCGCCCGTAAAATGGTGACAAACTTTTAGTACCTCATATTTTCTGTAGGAAACGCTTTAAAAGCTCCCCATAGGTCATCAGTTTAGCGTTACGGAGGAGGTCTGGTGCTAGAATTATTGGGGGAAACTGTCAACAGGGACCTGGATGTGATGCCGTACACGTTGCTTCCGGGTCAGGAACAAGATAGGGAGCAAAGGGGACTTGTATCCACTCTCCTCCCTCCCCTCTACACGGCCGCACCCGCTATGCTGGTTTTGGGCCTGCAGATGGGCAAGCAGAGCCGAGACGCCGCCGTGTATTCATTCAGACACAGAGCTGTGGTTCGGCCCCGCCCCCTCTCTTTCCTGATTGGCTAACTGACTTTGACAGCAGTGGAAGCCAATGGTGCCGCTGCTGTGTCTCAGACAATAAGGAGGGAGAGTCCCGGATGGCCGAGACACTTTTGAGATTAACATGAAATTAGTTACAGAGAAAGGTATAGACTCTGACCCATAACCTGCATGCCTTCGGGCATTACCACCAAATATGTGCCATAGAACCTTCCTGTGAACATCCCCGAAAGCAGAGGGAAGAGTAAGTTGTGATGAAACAAGCCAGTCTAGCCGACGTATAATACCACCTAAACAACACTTTATAGGCATTCTCTAATATAAGAATATTTCTTGAACACTTGGAAAGGGCTATAGTCATTATCTGCCAGTCCTCCGGATCTAACTGCCTCCCCAGTTCTTTTTCCCATTGGAGATGATAGGGTCTCAGTGGAGGCTTTTTTGCAGAAATTATGGATGAATATATCAACGATATTAGGCCAGGGGAGTGGGGTCTGGCTTTACAGAGGCTCTCAAAGGGGGTCAGAATACATGGGGGCAGGATTTTTATGAGTTCTTGAAGAAAATGCCTAAGTTGTATGTAGCTATGGTGTTCTCTAGGGAAATATTTTGAGAAAAACGTAAAGTGTCAAATGTCAGTATCCTAGTAGGGGTAAACAGGGAGTGAATGTCTGTGAAACAGTTTACAGTCCACCAGGAAAATTGGGCCGGATTTTCGCAAACCTGGAGGGAATAATGCATAGTGAAGAAGTCGGAGAAGGGGGAGATGGGGAGATATCATACCCACGGAATATGTAACAAAGTCCCACAATCGTAGAAAGTGGGCTAAGCATGGCCTTATTGTGGTCGGGCGATAAATAGGAGGGAGTCAGGGCAGGGATAAGATAGGGGGTCCATAGCTGTAATTGGTATGTTTTGTGGAGATGGTATAGCAGGGCTATGTTTGCTGCAGTATATTAGGCCTGTAAATTAGGGACCAAAAGGTCACCATTGATCCTTCAGGCGTACAAAACCTGTTTACTGATTGGAGGACTGGTAGATCCCCAGATATACTTCAAAAGCTTGCTTTGATGTATGCGTAAAATGTGTGAAGTGACTAAGACGGGCAAGACTCGAAAGAAATAAAGTAATTTTGTGAGATAGGAAATGCGAATTGTGATTATCCTACCGAACCAGGACAATGGTAAGTGGGACCAGGAGGACAACATATGTCAGACAATCTTTTGAACAAGGGTAGAAAATTGGCCTAGTACAATCCAGCATATGATGGGGAGTCATATACGTTGTCATCCATCACAGGAATGAGGATCCAAAACCATAATGACGGCGTACGGACATAAGATAAGGACATGACAAAGTATGAAATGCCTTTTTCACATCAAGATACAAACGCATTGATTCTAAGGAAACGGCTGTGGGCTATATGTTGTAACTGTATTATTTGCCGAACAGCGTCCCCTGCCTGCCTCTGCGGAATGAAGCCAACTTGATCCCTTTTGACTAAGCGGGGAAGGAAAGAATTTAAATGATTAGCTAGAATTTTGGTCATAATTTTGATATCTATGTAATAAGAGAAAGGGGCCTGAAGTTGGCCCAAGAGGCGTGATCGCCATCAGGTTTAGGAAGCATCACTAGGTTAGCGGTCAAAAGGTCTGATGTGTGGGTCTGGACAACTTTAACAGAATTTTTACATAGCTGTCAGATGTGGAGCTAAAACGTCGGCTAGCTTCCTATAATAAAGTGCCGTAAAGCCATCCGGACCAGGTCTATTGCCCACTTTAAGGTCTTTAATACATTGGAGGACTTCCGAGATTTATATACCCGGTCCATAGACGTGTGAGCCTCAGTCAATGTGGGAAGTGAAAGATGACTCGGGAAAGTATCAGTGTCCTGACTACATGTCTGATTAGGGGCCGAGTACAGTGTGGTAACGTGATAACGGAATTCGTCCAAGACCCGCACTGGGTTACCAGTAAGTACATTATGTTGAGTACATAAAGTGATGGGCGTAAATTTAGGAGTAAAAGTATGTAGCCTCTTGGCCAACATTTGATTTGGCCTATTCGCCTTAGCGTAACACTTCTGGCGGGACCAACGCAAGATGCGCTCAGCTCCATCAGGGAGACAAAGATCCAGCTCTCAGCGGGCCTGGTCCAAAGGTTTATGGTTGGCAGGGGTGAGGTATTT
The DNA here is from genome assembly GCA_029206835.1 of Rana muscosa. Lineage (NCBI taxonomy): Eukaryota > Metazoa > Chordata > Amphibia > Anura > Ranidae > Rana > Rana muscosa. The sequence continues at coordinate 191,103,841 of CM055117.1, forward strand.
AAATGCAGTGGAGAGTACCTCTAGATGGGCCTCCTAGGTCATGTTGTTTTAGGCAACCTTTTTCACTTACGTTTCACAGCCAGCTGAATAATGTGGCCCCTAAGATCTGCCTTATATGCCTCCCAGAGAGTTACAAGAGAGGAAACCGAACCTGCATTAAGGCGGAAATATTCCACAGAAGCTTTTGGGATATCTGCCTTGGACATCTTTGAGAGATAGGAGAGCCATTCATGACCCAGGATTTGGAGTGCTGAGGTTTATTAGGGATAGAATGGCAAACTTCCAGGACGGGATTGTTATCTGACCATGGGGCAGCAAGGATAGAAGTAGATACCACTAGAGGGAGATGTTCCTCAACATAAACATATAATGTATTCTAGAATGAGAGTGATGGGGGTGGGAATAATACGTGTAATCTTTACCTAGGGCATGAAGCTCTCTCCAGAGATCAACCAGATCATAAGATTGTAAAGGACGAGCAAACTTTTTGGCATCAGGAGATGGGGCAGCGAGTTCTGAAGGATATTTGTCTAAAGCAGGGTTCAAAGCCAGATTCGAGTCTCCTGCAAGAAGGAGAGTACCCTTTTGGTGGGATGACAGCAAGCAGCAGATATGGGTCAGAAAAGGCACCGGGGTGCTGTGAGCCCTGTGCTGTCAGGGGAGCAAGCCATGTGCCGGACCTCCCGCGTGCGGGGGGATGGTGTTTGCCACCAGTGCGGCAAGCCCTGCGCAGGGGGGGAGGGGGGATGGTGCTGTCAGTGGGGGGGTTCTGTGTCAGTGGAGCAAGGGGGTATGGTTTACATATAGCTATCTGTAATGCTGGGCTAATGCTATATACACCTATCTGTAATGCTGGGCTATATACACCTATCTGTAATGCTGGGCTATATACCAGTGGCGACTCGTGCATTGTCCCCCCACCGCCCCCTTATCCATGCGCCCGGCCCCTTTCAGGACACCGGGTGCATGGATTCCTATGGCGGGGGGTGTTTTTTTTTTTTTTTTTAAGCACCTGATTAGAGTCGGAGGCTCTAATAGGCTTCAAAAAAGGTGGGCTCACTGCTATATTCACAATACAGTGCCTACCCACCAATCAGGAGGGGCAGGTCGTGAGACCTGTTTCCCGATTGGCCAAACCGCCAGACGATCCTATTGGATGCCTAGCAGCTTTGGCAAGCGGAGGAAGCACAAGGAGCAGACACCTCTGCCAGCACTGTGAGGATGAGTGGAGACACAGGACAATACTTTACACTGCCCGACACACCATGGATCTTCAAGTAACATGCAAAAGTTTTTATTCAGAGTGAGCACACCACAGTGAAGGAGTGCAATGTTTCAAACCCATGCAGAATCCTTTCGTCGGGCATGTGATGATCACATGCCTGACAAACAGGCCCTACGTGGCCTTAAAATGATGCACTCTTACACTGTGGTGTAATCACTTTGAATAAAAACGTTTGGACCTTACTTGAAGATCCTTGGTGTGCTGGCAGATTTGAACAGTGAGCACTGCCAATAGGGTGAGTATTGCAACCCAAGTTGTTTTTTAATTCTTAAGAGCTGCTAGGACTAACATTTTCTATTTTTTATCCAAACTGGACTTTAAAGTATAATGTATAGGCAAAATCTTTTTTCAATTTTGGAGATGGATTAAAACACCCATAAGGGTTTTTATTGCAGTCTGTGCCTCTATTTGTCCGTTTACCATTTAAATTTTTGTTTATCATTGAAAGTGAAAATAAAAGAAAATCCCAAATTTGGGTTGTGCCTAGAAGGGTAATAGAGGGGAAATTGTCCAATGGGGACACTAGTTCTGATGACCTGGGAGGCCTAAGAATTCCCTTAATTTGCAGGGCTTTTTTCTCACTTCCTGTTTTGGCTATGGAACAGGAAGTGAAGGGAAATCTCCCCAATGGGACACAGATGGCAAAACAAAATGTTTCAAGGTTATGACCCTCCCTTACTCTAAAATAAAAAATAAAAGTCTTGCCTATAGTTCTACTTTATTTTTCATTCAATATTCTACACCCCAAAGGGGTTGAAAATGTGAAAATGCAGGTCCCTTTTACTTCCTAGTTCCTTGTTTCCTTGATTTGGAAGGGGGAATGTAATTTCTTTAAAGTGATCTGACAAAAAGATAATATTTTTGTGTATTGTAATTGTATTGTAATTCTAATTTTTCAGCACCTACGATTATCTCTGAATGAGAATGGACAATGTCATGTACAACACCTCTGGTTCCAGACCATTTTTGATATGCTGAAACATTTTCACTCTCACCCGATACCCCTAGAATCTGGTGGTTCAGCTGACATCACCCTTCACAGCTATGTTGTTCCACAGCATCCGATACCTGGTGAGGCTTTTATTTATGTTACTATTCACTGGTATTCAAAGACAAGCTATGGGGGTAGGCTCACATTTATCACATTTGCCCAGGATCTAAATATATAGCTCAAATTCTTAACTCGTAATAAAGATTTTTAATTTACTGTAGTAGCTATGAATGACTTCTACGAAAACTAAGATTGAAATTAAGAGGAAAATAGTTAGGGACTTTTAGAAAACCAAGGCCTGGTAAGGCTATGTATATCCATCCCTAGGGACTTTGTGTGAAATTGTGGCCCGGTAGGGTCACACATTTCCATCCCAATAATATTCTAAAGGGGGAGAGCAAGGAAGTTGGGACTTTAAATGAAGCACATGTTTGCAGGAACGTAAATTGGGTGAACCATAGGAGTTTTATTAAAGTATTATATTGCACATATATATAGTAGTAGTAATATCAAATTACATGGTAAACATGGTAATAATTGTAACAGCAGTAGACATAGTAACACAATTGACCACTGCTGAAAGGATTGACAATAAACACGATTATAACAAAAATACATGATTAAATGATGACATGACTGTCAGACGATAGAACATGAACAAATTCCAATTGGGTCACAACGGATAGTAGGGTATGTGACAGACCTAGCCGGGACAGAGGCTTTTGGAGGGGACTGAATGCAAGCCTCTTGCCTTGCGACCATGGGCCCTGGCATTTGGGGGAACGGTGCTCTTTGTGAGCTGTATGCCTGGGGACCCTTGAGGGGGTGTTACTTTGGATTCAGGTCCATGTCCCCCCAAGACACACAGACTCTGGGGACCCTGTATATGCCATATTAGAGTGACTGATTCATACTGTTGGGACGTTCAAAAGTTCACTCTAAGGATATGCTAAAGACATCACCTCCAGCCATCTGTCTGTCCTCTGTGCTAATTGACCCTGCTAAGTGTGTGATGTTTACACTTATGATAATGTGTATTGTATAGCAGGTGAGCGAGGAGACGGGATGTCTACCCTGAAAGGTCATATCTATGAGTCACCTTGGCTGTCTAAAGGATTTAGTTAATTAGCTCATGTTAATTTATGTTCTGGTTACCTCCTCTGTTACTGTATATAAGACTTGATTTTGGTTCTAATAAAGTCTCTCCTGTTTGAACTTACATACACCCTGCCTGGTGTTTGTTCTGAACGATCACAAATGGATTAGAATGGCACATAGCTGTAGTTTGAATCCTGGAGCACCGGATGATCCAGTAGAGCAGAGGAGTGTCGGGAGAGTGGAGCCGAGCGAGCAAAGGGGCTCGTTACAGGGTATAAAATATAATAAAGGATAATGCCTGTGAGGCCTATGGCCTGATTGAACCTGTGTAAATTGAGGTAGCTTGGTAGTTGAAATTAGGATTATGTGATTGGAAGACACGGCATCGGATAATTCAAATCGGAGAGCTATCCGATTTCGTGTCTTCCAATCACATAATCCTAATTTCATCTACCAAGCTACCTCAATTTACACAATATTTTTGTTATAATCGTGTTTATTGTCAATCCTTTCAGCAGTGGTCAATTGTGTTACTATGTCTACTGCTGTTACAATTATTACCATTTTTACCATGTAATTTGTTATTACTACTATATATATATATATATATATGTGCAATATAATACTTTAATAAAACTCCTATGGTTCACCCAATTTACGTTCTTGCAAACATGTGCTTCATTTAAAGTCCCAACTTCCTTGCTCTTCCCCTTACGAAAACTAAGAGAAATTAATCTGAATTTTATTAACTTATATCTTGGTAAGACAATATTGCCTGCGATTTAACACATGCTGCCATATGCGCTACAATGCGATTTTATAGGTCTACACTCATTTGACTTGATGGGTAAATTGTAGGTCTCAAACCCAAAACTGCAAAATGCTGAATTTTTCTAAATGCTCTGCAGTGCATGGTTCTGGAGAGAACAGACCTCATTGACATGAATTAATTTAAAGTACTTGGCAGATAACTGCTATTACGCCAATTTTCTGTATACCCTCCCACGTGTTTTGTTTTTTCCAATCAAACTATTTCAAACTGCTTCAGGTATAAAGTACAGGTACCTAATGGTTCTGATACCCTGCTTTTACAGCTGGATTTCAGGCCGTTAGGAAAGGCAAAGCTTTGGCACCCCTTGATAGCGATGCAGCTTGCCCACTTCTTCCTGCCTCCTGCACATTCCTATAAGGGGTGTGAAGTACAGTAATGGCAAGCTCTGAAACTACCTTAAAGTGGCAGAAATATGGCTTCCCAGCATTCAGCCAGCACAGTATAAAGCAGGGTATTAGAGGCTACTACTAGGTGTATGTACTTTATAACCGCAGCAGGTTATTTTGTAATTCATACCAAAATCTCTCTAGGGCTAGCCATACACTTTGAGATTTCTCTCATTCAGTTAAACGAGTTGAACAAGTAAAATCAATAGATTTGCCCCTATCCATGCTAAACAGCATTGATGGAGGGATCTCCTTCTGACTATTTTGTGTTTTAACAGATGCTGCTCCTGCGGCTGTGAGAGTACCCGAACAGTGACTTTATCAGATGCAGTCACTGTTTGGTCAAGAACTTTCCGCACAACTCATTTTTGGAAGGAAGTTTGCCACACCAGATGATGCAGACGGGTCACCAAAGGCTCAGATTTCATCAGATTTACCAGGAATCAGTGAAAAATCAAGCTGTGTATGGCCAGCATAATTACCAGGCAGTGTTCCTTTGTTAAAAAAAAAAAAAAAAAGCAAACTACTTGAAATCACATCTGGTGTATATGAGCCCCTATATGACTGTCCATTCATGTTTTATATGCAGGCATAAATGTATACCAGCATAACATACGTACAGAAAAAAAATCAGATACAGAGAACTACACACAACATAAAGAGGAACGTAAATGGAGAGATACATCCAGCATGTATAATCAAAACAAATAGTACTACTGTATATCTATTTGTAATTGTAAAACTTTTTTAAAACGGCAACATACCGTATATACTCGAGTATAAGCCGAGTTTTTCAGCACTTTTTTGTGCTGAAAATGCCCCCCTCGGCTTATACTCGAGTCACCTTTTTGCGCCTGATCTCCCGGATTTGGGGACCCGGTTCTGGCCGGCCGTAGGTCCCATGGACCCCAAACTTGGCACACATGTAGCCACACGCTTCCTCCTATAAGTGTGCAAAGTTTGTTGTCCAGGGGACCTACGGCCGAGGAACACCGATTTTTCAAAGCCGGGCACCCCTTTCATAGACTCCCATGTTAAACAGTAATTTCTCTGGTGACTTTGGGGACCCAGTACTGGCCAGTCGTAGGTCCCCTGAACCCAAAACTTGGCACACATGTAGCCTCACTCTTCCTCTATCAGTGTGCAAAGTTTGTTGTCTGGGGAACCCACGGCCGGGGAGCACCGATTTTTTTTCAAAGCAGGGCACCCCTTCCATAGGCTCCCATGTTAAACATCAGTCTAGTCATGGGCACAGTGAGGCATGCAGATGGACACCCTAGGCTTATACTCAAGTCAATAAGTTTTCCCCGCTTTTTGTGGTAAAATTAGGGGCCTCGGCTTATATTCGGGTCGGCTTATACTCGAGTATATACAGTACATATTTACTGCATTTTACACATATGAACATATCTTGCAAAATATGGGCCATCTGGGAACAATACAGAAAAGGGGGTTGAGAAAAGTCTTTGGTAAACAAGAGGAATCAGAGGAGATTTGTGAGTGGGGTAAAAAAAAGGGTGCTCTTGATTTTAGGGTAACATGGCATGCCTTTATAGCTAACTACATTTTGAAAGAGCCTTCAGTAAAATAATTATTTATTTTAAATCTGTGTATAGTGACCATGAGGATACCGTTTACACGTGAAAGAATTGATCTCTTTTTCTTTCTTTGCTTTAGAGCCTGGACCTGCTGTTCCTAGTTTCCAGCAGCAGAGCTGCAGGACTGACACCCAATCTCAGCACTACTTCTCCAGCTCTGGGGCAAGTAATGTGCAACCTGTGACACCTCCAGACAACCCCACTGCCAGCAGCCACCCAGCATATCACAGAGTAGATGGGACCCTTGCTGCCAGAAGCCGAAGCAACAGTGCAGAGCTTTTGCTAGAATCACCAAATGGAAGCACAGAAGACTACCATGAAAGCGACGGGTCTCGGAGCCGCACAAGAGCCGTAGAGAACCAGTATTCTTTCTACTGATGAATCCTGTTTTAAGCCACATCACTACTAGTTTTCCTCAAATCAAATGTCAGCATTATGGCTGACATACACAAAGTCCTTGTGTGCCACATGAATTCTTCCAAGAACAGATGCTGTTATGATGATACACCCAAATAGTCAAAAGAAACTATGATTAGGGGGCCTTTGAAGGAAAAAGTACAGAGAGCATTACTGTAGGCTGCCATTTCTGAGCACCTGAAAATGCTAGTTGCCTGGCTGTCTCTGAGTTAAGTACTTTCTACATCCTGACCTGGAATAGGCATGCAGCTAGAAGTCCAGAGTGAAGACCGGGAACTCCTAATCTGCCTACTTGTTCAAAGCCATTGATGTAGAAAGTATGGAAGTCATTGGGTCAGCAAGACAGCTAGCATTTTGAGAAGGAGAAGTGAACAGTGGCAGCCTAGCATATTCTCTCAATGCTAGTTTCCTGCACCCAAAGCTTTTAAAGGACCACTATACTCAAGACATAAAGATGATATTGTATACATTAGGTGAAAGGGAGTGTAATTACATTTACAACTACCATATTCTATCCTACACATTTGATGGGCCCCAAAATGACATTTGGTAGAAATTATCCATGAAATAATTGGACAGGAAGTTGTCGCAAAATATTAATTTTGATTTGGATTACCTGCTAAAACATTTTACATATTTATGCATTAATGTTAATACAACCTATTTTACAAAAACAAGTTTATGAACATTTTGTATAGTGGCCTTTTAATTTTGCTTTGCATACAGCGTAATAGGAATACACAGGGTTTGATTTACTAAAACGGAAAAGTGCAAAATCTGGTGCAGCTCTGTATAGAATCAGCTTCCGGGTTTTTTCCCAAACTTAATTGAGCAAGCTGAAGTTAGAATCTGATTGAGCTGCACTAGATTTTGCACTATCCAGTTTTACTAAATCAACTCCACAGTGTGCAATTTCTTACAAATATTTTACCACACTCTGAAATTCAGTTTATGTGATGAACAAGCAGATTTTAACATTGTAGAAACCCATATGTCAAAATAATCTGTAGATCAAAAGATATATTCAGCTAAATATTTCTCTAGATCTCCCACCACCTAAGCCTTTAATGTGACGGATTGAACTCTTTGGTCAGTAGGGAGACCTGGATTGTGGAATGCAATAGGGTCAAGATAGACTTTCACAGGAAAAATGAAGATTTTAATAGAATCTTCGCTCTAATTGTCTGCATTTACACATTTTTTAACATACGGTACCCCCTGATCGTGTATTTTTTTCATCATATGCTCAAGTTGATTTTTTCATATTTGTAACAGGTTTGCTTTAACTTAGCAGCCCCATAAAGATTCAGCACTGACAGTCTGTTTACATTGCTGCTTGTGCTCTTGTTTCCTGCGAGTATTCCCCATTCCTCAGGTCAGTAGAGCTGACACCAAATCCTGTGTGATCTTGGATTACGTCTAGAATTTTACAGATGGGATGTGTGTTTGCTTTCCTGATACTGGTATTACGGGGCTTGAAAAAAAAAATGATCACTAGGGTAGAAATCTTTACTAAAGCCTCTCCCAACTCCAACGCCCCTGCTTTATCTTTTAGTTCTGCTGTTAGCGGGCTTTTGGAATGGCACATTTTAAAACGAAATTCCAGGTTCAGGTACACAGGGGGTTGCTTGCATGGCACAGGTGCCATTCACTGAAGGCCTTGTATTTTTTTTCAATAAATGCAGTGTGCTCTCTGATTGGATGATATGGAGAGGCAGATCGGTGGCATCATGATCTCCATCTCATCCAATCAGAGAACACTTTGTGTTTGTTGAGAAAAATGCAAGTTGTTCTGTGAATGGCACCAATGCTAAGTGACATGGGACCCTGAAGACAGTGGCAATCCCAGTAGTAGCAGTGACTACTACAGCGATTCTCCTTTTCCATTGCAGTTTTACAGGCATGGCATATGCATACTTACATTGGTCCAAGCTGGACCAATATAACTATGCAATAAAATCTATACAGTACCTGGAATTCAGCTTCATTACTATACCACCACCCAATACATAAGGTATGTAAGTCAAAAAGGTAGGTATTAATGCCCACATGCCACACCGATGCGTTGCTGAGTGGCGGATATTTGGGTGCTCAAGGCATGCTAACTGTGCACTTCTAACACAAAGCCCAAGCTGTCAAAGATAGCTCTTGGTCCGGAGTGAAGATCGGTGGCCAGCGGGACTGGTTTCTGATCATTTGACCACTGTGACGGTCACATGATCCTGCTTTCACCCCAACCAGGTGTTCAGAGCTATTTAAAGGATGCTGGGGTGGGAAGGGGTTAAAAAAAATGTTTACTTGTTAAAAAATATCTATTCATGTTTACTCTAAGTGTTGTTTTAATATTATTTTACTTCCTTTCCTGTCATTGTTTGCTTTGAATATTCATATATTTACATATTTTAAAAACTTTAAAGACAGTCCAGCAAAATCAATTTAAATCAGGGGTTCCCCTAACCTACGGCCCACGGGCTGCATGTGGCCCAAGACGGGCATGAATGCGGCCCAACACAAAATCGTAAACTTGCGTAAAAATTTTGATTGGTGGGGGGGATTTTTTGTAAAAATGTGTTTACAGTTTGCGAACACATGCCACCAAAAAAAATTGACAGTGTCTCTTTACTGGACTTTAACAAGTTTTATCTTCTCAAAAAAATATCCCACTGTTCACAATGGCGCCCTATTCATGTTGTCAGTTTTCGGCAGAACCGGTATTTGTGCGCAACTATTTTCAAGGATGAAGCATATGAAGGGCAAAATTAGAACCAGAATATCTTATGAGCACCTTGAGGATTCATTGAAAATTGCTACTACATCCATCCAACCACATATTGATGTGTTAGCTTATCAACAACAGTGCCAAATATCGCACTAGTTTTATGTTACCCTGTTTTTACAATAAAAAATATTTTAAAAAAAATTAATGAAAATAGGTACATTATCTATATCAGTAATCGTTTACTTGTGATCTGCCTGACTTTTTCTGCTCATCAGCTTTCCCTATTGTTAGTGTATTTTATGTGTGGCCCAAGAAGATTCCTTCTCTTTCAATGTGGCTCCAGAAGGTCAAAAGGCTGGACACCCCTGATTTAAAGTGATTGTAAAGTCTTTTTTTTTATTTATATAAAAATAATAAACATGTCATACTTGCCTGCACTGCACAGTGTAGCCCAGATCCTCCTCTTCTCGGGTCCCTCTTCGGCTCTCTTGGTCCCTCCCTCCCGTCGAGTGCCCTCACAGCAGGCAGCTTGCTATGGGGCACCCGAGTCGAGCTGCAGCTCTGTGTGTCCATTCAACTCAGATGTGGCATTTCGCTTTCTAAAGACAAAACACCACAAATACACATACACAGTACAAATATAGGGATAGACTTATATTAGCAGAGTGACCCAGTAATAGAAGCATTCATAGCTAAGCTAGTTATGGTTAGGGTGGAAGTATTAAATCTTACTTCTATAGAAGTACTTTTGTGCTTTATAGATGTGTCAGCGTGATGCTTCATGACCACATAAAAGCATGCATATAATGGAAAAACCCTTTAGACCTAATTTTTCAACTCCAGTCGTCTGGGCTCCTATAAAAGCAGCCATTAGGCAGCTCACAGTACTGGTTCCTGAGAAGTGACAAAGTAAATAGGATCTTCTTTCCTTCCTCTAAATTAGTAAGCACTTAATAGAGAATGGCTGTTTCCTTCAGAACTTTCCTAGATAGGAGTTTTGTGAGGGATTTAAATTAAGTAAAGAATGGGCTATTGGTAAATGGAGCTAGAAAACGTAGAGAATGAAGGACTCTGTTCACGTACCCAAGAAGAACTGATACACATAGAGTAAAAACCACTATAATTACAACAAATACAAACAAGTTGTCTCATTGTACAGACATCTTCTAGTATCCATTAGCTATTAACATGATTAGACATTTAATTCCTCTATCCAATAATCGTACATAATACACAGTGCCTTGAAAAAGTATACATACCCCATGAACTTTTCCACATTTCATATCACAACCAAAAACATAGAAGTTTTTGATTGGGATTTTATGCGATAGACCAACACAAAGTGGCACATAATTGTGAAGTGGAAGGAAAATGATAAATGGTTTTCAACCTTTTTTACAAATAAATATGTTAAAATTATGGTGGGCATTTGTATTCAGCCCTCTTTACTCTGATGTCCCTAACTAAAATCTAGTGGAACCAATTGCTTTCAGGAGTCACCTAATTAGTAAATGGAGTCCACCTGTGTGTAATTTTATCTCAGTATAAATACAGCGATTCTGTGAAGCCCTCAGAGGTTTGTTAGAGAACCTTAGTGAACAAACTGCATCATGAAGGCCAAGGAACACACCAGACAGGTCAGGGATAAAGTTGTGGAGACGTTTAAACCAGGGATAGGTTATAAAAAAAAATCTCAAGCTTTGAACATCTCACGAAGCACTGTTTAATCCGTCATTCGAAAATGGTGGAGGCAGCATCACGTTGTGGGGATGCTTTTATGCTTTTATTCAACAGGGACAGGGAAGCTGATCAGAGTTGATGGGAAGATGTGTGGAGCCCAATACAGGACAATCTTAGAAGAAAACCTGTAATGCCCTGTACATGCGGTCGGTTTTTCCGATGAAAAAAATCAGATGGACTTTTTTCATCGGAAAAACCGATCGTGTGTGGGCCCCATCAGACTTTTTTCCATCGGTGTTATAAAATAGAACATATATTAAATTTTTCCGATGGGAAAAAAAAACTATAGGAAATTCTGATAGTCTGTGTGGAACTCCAATGGAGAAAAACCCCACGCATGCTCAGAATCAAGTCGACGCATGCTCAGAAGCATTGAACTTCATTTTTCTCGGCTCGTCTGAGTGTTTTGCGTCACAGCGTTTTGGACAGTCGGAATTTTGTCTGGTGTGTAGGCAAGACTGATGAAAGTCAGCTTCATCGGAATTCGGACAGAAAATTCCATCGGATTTTATTCCATCCGAAATCCGATCGTGTGTACAGGGCATTAGAGTCTGCAAAAGACTTGAGACTGGGGCAGAGGTTCACCTTCCAGCAGGACAACGACCCTAAACATACAGCCAGAGCTACAATGGAATGGTTTAGGTCAAAGCATATTCATGTGTTAGAATGGCCCAGTCAAAGTCCAGACCTAAATCCAATTGAGAATCTGTGACAAGACTTGAAAATTGCTGTTCCCAGACACGCTCCATCCAATCTGACAGAGCTTGAGCTATTTTGCAAAGAAGAATGGGCAAAAATGTCACTCTCTATATGTGCAAAGCTGGTAGAGACATCCCCAAAAAGACTTGCAGCTGTAATTGCAGCGAAAGGAGGTTCTTCAAAGTATTGACTCAAGGGGACTTAATACAAATGCAACACCACACTGTTTTTACAAAAAAAAATTTTTAAACATTTATCATTTTCCTTCTATTTGACAATTATGTGCCACTTTGTGTTGGTCTTTTACATAAAATGCCAATAAAATACATTTATGTTTTTGGTTGTAACATTACAAAATATGGAAAATTTCAAGGGGTATAAATACTTTTTCAAGGCACTGTACATTTTAAAATGTTTTATGCTAATGATGTCATGGAATAGATACCTTGACATGTTTCACAGATACTATATTTTGCCTCTTCAGGATCATAAATTAAGTTATCTCTAAAATAGATATAACTTTATATCAAATACGCGTGTACAGCTGCGGAGATGTGTGAACTGTCTCCATAGAGAGCCGGTCACAATCATCTGCTATGTGAATTGAATGCGGGGAAACACGCATCAAATTCGCAATAGTGTGAAACCAGCCTAAATGTTTTTTAAAGCATTTTTCCACTGTTGCAATCAGATTGGAGAAAATGTCATGATATGCTTGTTATGTGATCCCGTTCCCACAGCATATCTGAAAAAATATATATGTTTTACTTTTTTGAGGTTTCTTAGAAGATGTCAAGGCTAACTGCTAACAGCAACATTGTGAATGTTAGAATGAGCCTATCCCAGGTCTGCCCTGTCTAACCTTGACATTGGTGATTCCAGAACTGGAAATTGGTTTTGGGTGAAATTAATTTTTTTTTTTATAGGTTTTCCCATGTGCTGACATTTTGATGGCTAATAAGTCTATTTTATACTAAAAATCAAAAACGTGTTTTTACAGGTAGAAAACTGCATATTGCGGTGACTAGTTAATTTCCTAATGCTGAATGGTGAGGAGTTTCAGACATATATATGCCAAAGGAAATGAACCTTGCCTATGGCATATATCTTTTAACTTTAGATTACCCCATCACTTACAAACACAGGACCATATGTTCTAATGGTGTCTGCTCTAAATTTGTGTAAAACATGAAATGCAAACCAGAACTAGGATATTTCCTCTACTCGTCTTTTCCCATTCAGTTTCCATACCCATGCTTTCTGACAACTTCAGCTAAGCTTTACTTTTATGAAGGATTTCACCATAAAATACTGCCCAAGAGACTAACTTATTAGATAATGTATTCCATAACCTATTAAATCATATGACATTATCATCATTTACCCAATAATCTTGACTTGTACACAACAGCATAAGTACTTGGATATGTAAAAAATAAATATAGCACACAATCACCCATGTGTAAGAATACTCACTACGATGACTATGTAAAGCTTCTATGGAATATGACTCCTGAAATGCTCCCAGCAAAGTAATATGGGATAAATGTTGTATGCTCAGATGTGTATCACTGGTTGAATATTGGATTCATTAATACTTCAGCACTACTGCCGTTGTCCTTGATTCCTGATTTGATCATGTTAAATGGTTTGCTATTTTGTGCTGCTACATAAAAAAACTGAAAAAGCCACAGTTAATTTAATACCGACTTTATTGTGTGTGTGCGTGTTGGGGAGGGTGGGGGGGTCGGGTTATGTATTGCCCTGCTGAACAAACAGGTCAACCTTACTGTCCTTGGGTTATAGGCCAGAACACAAGTGCATTACATTAACTGTGTAAATGCGTGCAAAGCTCAAGTGTGCCACCTTATGTTTTCTGTGCTAATCCAAATATTTTTTGGTAGTACTAAAAAGGGATCCTGTAACAGGTTTCTGTAGCTGGTAGCTCTCCAGCAATTAAATGTAGAGGACCAGAAGACACGGCCAAACTGCTGCTGGCAGAGGAAACTGGGACTTTTGCAGCGTCTGCTAAACAGTGATCAGTGGAGAGGAGTTCATTCAGACAGAAACTTCAGGAATTTCAGAGCCTCTTGGTCTGTCCCCTATACGGGGGTTTCTAAACTTTTTATTCTGAGGACCCAAATAGAACTATTACCAGACCGGAACCCAAGAAGATAATTTTTACCAGAATGTCACTAAAGCCATAAAAGACAAATAACAATGGTCACCTATTAGGGAAAAAAAAAAAAAACGCAAAAGTTGTCATTAATGTGGCGCTATTTTGATAATACATTATGGGTGGCAGGGGTGCAAGGACTACACATGAGGACCACTGCAGAACAATGTTGCTTAAATTGGTGTTAATGACTACCCATAGCTATTGGTCTTACAAGCTGATTTGGCCTCAAACTAATTGGCTTTTCATAAGTTGGCTACACATTATACTATTTTCTTGTTCAATTTCCTTCAACTATGTAGTGCAAATGCCTGCCTGATTGCATACAAATGGAAAGTGTTTGGGTTTGACCTCATAAAATATGGTTTTGGTAAATCTAAAGGAAAAGGGTACAAGAAAATTGTATAATGTGTAGCCAGCTATAGTCAAAACACTGTTTTTATTTAAGTGTTCTTCCATGCCATTGAAGCATTTCTTGTTTTATTTCTGCTGGTGTTTTTGTTAAAAAATACCTTTTTTGCTTGTTAAGTTTAAGGTGGTTGTAAGCCTCAGACATGAAATATGAGAAAAGCATATCCCTCTATAGTGCAAACAAGTAAAATTCGCAGCACACTGATTAACTCTATAACACCCCAATAAAATAAGCTGGGGGCCATACACTGAGGGCTGCCTCCACATAGGAACAGAAGCCCGATTCCAGCGAAGCTGATGCCGCGTACACACGACCGTTTTTAATGACGAGAAAAATGCAATTTTTTAAAATGGTCATTAAAAATGATCGTGTGTGGGCTTCAGAGCATTTTTCACGACGTGAAAAATGGGCATGAAAAAATTGGAACATGCTCTAATTTTTCTTGTCGTTTTTCACGTCATGAAAAATGGCCGTGTGTAGGCTTTAACGACGTGAAAAAAAAATGTGCATGCGCAGAATCAAGTTATGGGAAGGGAGCGCTCGTTCTGGTAAAACTAGCATTCGTAATGGAGATAGCACATTCGTCACGCTGTAACGGACTGAAAAGCACGATGCTGAAAAGTGCGAATCGTCTCTCCCCTTTATAGTGGCGTCGTACGTCACCGCGCTTTACGCGAACATTTTTTTCCACGATAGTGTGTAGGAAAGGCAAGCTTGAGAGGAATCACGTCGTGAAAAACGCAGTTTTTTTCAATGACATTAAAAACGGTCGTGTGTACGCGGCATAAGAACAAGTTGTGTGCTTTTTACTTCTACACTTAGAGGCGCCTCTTCTCCTTGTTTTTATCCCTCTATGGTTGGTACTCGTCTCAATTAAGAGATCTACGTGTAATTTCTCCCTGCTGCTTCATTCCTCTGCTATCAGCATTAATCATTTCTGACAAGTTTTCCTGACACCGAGAGAAAAATGGTGACAGGGGAGGGACCTTCAGCTGATTGACAGTCTCAGTTCTGTTGCTGTGTGGAGGGGGGATGTGTCTCTTTCCTGCAACCAGCTCTCAGAACTCTCCTTACTGAGCTCTCTGTCCACTATTTTCAGAACGCTCAGAAAAGTTCTAATATGTGGACTTTGAACAGATGTAGAGAAGAGAAGTCTGCAGACAAACAGGTAGAACTTATGTCGGAGGATTTGTTTTATCTCTGTGTATCACTTGCGTCCAGTCACTGGGTATATGTAAGGGTTTACAACCACTTTAAAGCTTTAATTTTTTTGTAAGAACTTCACCATATTGAACAAAACAGTGGACACTTCATTTCTGTAAGATTTAGCAAAGCCAAGAAAAATAAAATCTTCATTGTACGTTCTTTTATTAGTAGACATTTCTACTAACGTTGGCTCTCTCCATCTCATAATCTTGCTTGGGTAATTGCCCCCACCCCCCTTACACATGCTCTAGTTCATATCCTGGCAGTCACAGTCAGTGTGCCAGCCCTGCCAATGGTCTGCTGATTTTGTACTTGGACACCAAATCAAGAGGTGACCCATCCCAAACATGTCTGCAAACCAATTTGGGTCTTGGCCCATAGTTTAAGAACCACTGCCTTATAATAGACTATATCCACTAGCAGTCTACTTCAAAGTACAACAAAGTGACATCTGGTTGGCGCTGTGAGTAACGCCCTTGGCATGAAATCACTACTTATTGAATTGGGTTTTTAAAGAAACTTATAGGTGTCGCACCCATGGACGTTCATGGCAACCTCTCGCACCCTAGAAAGGCATACTCAGAATAACAAGTTTCAGAAATGTACAAACTGGAACTGTGTGGGGTTATTTATACCGACTGCCAACCTCACCCTCAGTAGAGTTCTTTACCTTGTAAAGGTGAAAGTTTTTAAAAGGAGTTTGGTTGAGAAGGTTTTGAAGTGGTGAAGAATGGATAAATCTTATGGCATTAAGTCAGTGTTACGTTTTCTCAAATGTATTCATTTTGTTACTCGCTGACAAGCAAACGCACCTTTGATTTTCTGTACAAACTATGTATTGCCGCAAGGTATTCAAGAGTACCTAGACATTTTGTTTCTTTTTAGATAATCTTGTAAACATGTAGAACAAGTGTTTATTTGTGTTTTGTAGTATAATTGTTACATAATTTAAAAACTGCCAAAATACACACCAGTAAGAAATAAAGTCTATAGGTTTTGTTAATGTACTGAATATTTGTATGTTTTCTTTCGTTTAGTGGAAGCCCTTAATAAAAGATGCTTAAGTAAGCCCGTCTCATTTTACAAAGAAACACACGGTGTAAAATGAATTAATTTGTGTATGTGGAGATTACAGATTTACTTATATTATGTTCAATAGGACTGGTTTAATGGGACTGTGGACACCTTAGTAAAAGCCTAAAGTGATATTAAATCCTCAGTTTTATTAAAGGAGATGTATGGGATATGTTAAAATAAAAACACACATACTTACCTTGCAGCTATCCTCTGCCGCCTCTAATACAGTGGAACCTTGCATTACGAGCATAATCCGTTCCAGGAGATTGCTCATAATCCAAAGCACTCGTATATCAAAGCGGGTTTCCCCATAGAAGTCAATGGGAACAAAAATTATTTGTTCCGCATTGACTTCTGTGGCATGCAATACCGCATGTGGCCAGAGGTGGGGGGCGCTGGAGAGGCTCGGGGACAGCTTGGCTGAACACGGAAAAGGCTCGGGAACGGAGTATTTCTGAACGGCTGCGCTCGGCTCCGGCACCCCCCACGTCAGGCCAAATTCAGTACTGCACACCGCTGTGGCTAGAATCCTGCTAGTTTTGCGAGACAACACTCGCAAACTGAGCCAGGATTTAAAAAAACAGTGCTCTCTGTTGCGAAACGCTTGTTAACCGCGTTACTCGCAATCCGAGGTTTCACCATACTGAGAACTGAGCAGTCACATGACTGCTGATTGCTCAGTTCTCTGTCTTCTCAGAGTGGAGAGCACTGACTGTGAGTCATCACTCTTCGCTCTGCCTCTCCAGCACTCACTGGCGCACTGGGCAGGAGAGGGAGTGGGCGCAGCTGGCTTTGGCTCTCAGCCGCGCGTTGAGAGCCGGAGCTAGCTGTCAATCAGGCATCTGGGTGGATCCCGACAATATGGTTGAGATGCTTCCAGAGCCTAGCGTTGCTCTGTGACATCAGCTGACAGCGGGCCTTAGATAGCTGTTGGCTGTTAGCTGATTGTTGGTCAGAGGAGAGATAAAGTAAGTGCACTCCTGTGACCAAGAAGAAAAGTATGACCAAAAAAACTTTGGCCATACTTCTCTTTTAAGCAATTTCAGCAGTAGAAATAATAAAGTACTTGGTATTCAACTTCTTTTAGCCTTTAATCATTGCCTATGTTCTGGTTTAAGTTGGTGACATGCAACGTCCTATGGAGCCGCCCTTGCATGCAGGGACTAGAGTTGTGTCTCCATACACTGTGTGCATCAATAGCAACATACATCTACAGTGGGGAAAATACTTATTTGATCCCTTGCAGATTTTGTAAGTTTGCTTACTTACAAAGAAATGAAGGGTCTATATTTTTTATCATAGGTGTATTTTAAATGATAGAGACAGAATATCAACCAAAAATCCAGAAAAAAACACACACAATACAAATGTTATGAATTGAGTTGCAGTTCAGTGAGTAAAATAAGTATTTGATCCCCCTACCAACCAACAATAATTCTGTCTTCCACAGACTGGCTACAGTATATGCCGATTGTACACAGATTAGTCCTGACAATTTAGGAAGGTGCTCCTAACAACAACTTGTGTGTTTAAAAGACACCTGTCCACAGAATCTTTCTTTCATTCAAACCCACCATCATGGGCAAGACCAAAGCTGTCAAAGGACATCAGGGACAAGATTGTAGACCTACACAAGGCTGGAATGGGCTACAAGACAATCAGTAAGAAGCTTGGTGAGAAGGAGACAACTGTTGGAGCGATTATTCGCAAATGGAAGAAATACAAATAACCATCAATTGCCCTCGGTCTGGAACTCCATGCAAGATTTTGCCTCATGGGGTAAGAATGATCATGAGAAAAGTGAGGGATCAACCCAGAACTACATGGACTACATGGGAGGAGCTTGTGAATTATCTCAAGGGAGTTGGGACCACAGTCACCAAACAAACCATTAATAACGCAATACGCCCCCATGGATTGAAATGCTGCAGCGCCCGCAAGGTCCCCCTCCTCATGAAGGCATGTGTACAGGCCCGTCTGAAGTTTGCCAACAAAAAACTAAATGATTTGGAGAAGGATTGGGAGAAATTGCTGCGGTCAGATGAGACCAAAATGAGCTCTTTGGCATTAACTCGACTCCCCATGTTTGGGGGAAGGAAATTGCTGACTATGACCCTAAGAACACCATCCCTGCAGTAAAGCACGGAGGTGGAAACATTATGCTTTGGGGTGGTTTCTCTGCTAAAGGTACAGGCCGACTTTTCCGCAATGAGGGGCCAATGGACGGGGCCATGTATTGTAAAAAATTGGATGAGAACCTTCTTTCCTCAGCCAGAACACTGAAGACGGGTCGTGGATGGGCCTTTTGAGCATAACAATGACCCAAAACATACCGCCAAGGCAACAAAAGAGTGTCTCAAGAAGAAGCACATTAAAGCAGAGTTCCACCCAAAAGTGGAACTTCTGCTTTAAGCACTCCTCGCCCCCTTACATGCCACATTTGGCATGTAATTTTTTTTGGGGGGGAGTGGGGGCTTTGTTAGGAGTGGGACTTCCTGTCCCACTTCCTCCTTCCGCCCAGGGGTCGCCTAGGCAACTCCTCCTCTACACCTAGGCGGCCCCTCCCTCTAGGCGATCTCCTGGGACACGTGACAGGTCCCAGGAGATTGCCTGTCCACTCCAGGAGCGCAGCGCGACTCACGCATGCGCAGTGCGTGCCCGGCCGTGAAGCCGAAAGCTGTCGCGGCCTGGTGTCCAGAGTGGCAATGGAGGCGCCAGCGAAGAGGAGGGGGAGAGGAGCGACGCTCCGGGCGACCGCATCGCTGGACCGTGGAACAGGTAAGTGTCTTGTTTATTAAAAGTCAGCAGCTACACTTTTTGTAGCTGCCGACTTTTAATAAACATAAAAAGCCTGGAACTCCGCTTTAAGTTCATAGCGTGGCCTATCCAACCACAGTGTGTACACCGCTCAGGCAATCGGTAGGTTATTGACCGCTGCAGGTGCTCACCCAGACACGCCATAGAAGATGCAAATGAAGAAAGGAAGATGGCGACACACCACAGGGAAGTCAAAATCTTAAAAGTTCTTTATTGTCACCATGCCAGACAAAACACAGGGACATTGTTGACGCGTTTTACATGAATTACTCGTGCTTACTCATATCGTTATGAGTGTGCACAAGTGATTTGTGTGAAACGCATCAACCATGCCCCTGTGTTTTTGTGTGGCATGGTGACAATAAAGAACTTTTAAGATTTTGAGTTTACTGTGGTGTGTCGCCATTGTCACGTACCTGGATCGTGAGCCTGACGTGTAGAGGAGAGTTTTTTTTGCCGTACCGGCTTGCGGGCCCCTGAGGTTGAGACAGCAGCCACGGAAGCACGGTGACGCAGAGTGCCTAGGATCAGTCCAGTATCGGCGTGGCTGGATGCTCGTAGCTGGAGATGCAGCAGGCAGCCAGTAGGCTGGGTAGACCAGAATGGTGGCAGACTGGATTGCAGATGAAGGCAGGAACTGGTGTGATTTGCAGAGTAGAACTGCAGCAGACTGGAGGAACAGGTGCAAAGTCAGGCAGGCCGGGTCGGAGACGTACTGGCAGATTAGGCAGAGCAGCAGGCAGAAGAGAAGTCCAAAACAAGCCGAGATCAGGGTATCAAGCAGACAAGGTTAGTGAGAGCAAGCCGGGTCAAGGATCAGAAGTCAGCACAGATAATGGGTTTCAGGACACACAGAAGCTGCAGACCAAACAGCAAGGAGTCTTTGGTGCACTGACTTTAAATAGCCCCTTTGGCGCCAATGTTGGTGACAGGCGCGCGTGCGCGCACCAATGCGCCGTGAATGTGCGTGTCTGCCGTGCGATTCCTATTGCACGGCCATGCCTTCCCTGACATCTTCCTTTCTTCATGGAGTGAACTAGCCAGTCTCCAGACCTTAATCCTATAGACAATTTATAGAGGGACCTGAAAATTTGAGTTGCCAAGAGACAGCCAAAAAACCTTAAGAATTTAGAGAAGATCTGTAAAGAAGAGTGGACCAAAATCCCTCCTGAGATGTGTGCAAACCTGGTCACCAACTACAAGAAACGTCTTACCTTTGTGCTTGCCAACAAGGGTTTCTCCACCAAGTATTAAGTCATGTTTTGCTTGGGGATCAAATACTTATTTTACTCACTGAACTGCAACTCAATTTATAACATTTGTATAATGTGTTTTTTCTGGATTTTTGGTTGATATTCTGTCTCCATCATTTAAAATACACCTATGATACAAATTATAGACCCTTCATTTCTTAGTAAGTGGGCAAACTTACAAAATCTGCAGGGGCTCACATAATTATTTTCCCAACTGTATAGCCTAGGATGGCAAGGTATTTCTTGGCATCTCCGTCATCTTCCTCCACCTCCCTTCTCCAAGCTAACAGACTAACTTGACTGTCCACTGTTAAGTCTTACCTGTGAAGACCTGAAGTTCAGGGAAGAAGCACTGAGAGAGCAGGAGCCAACAGCACTGAAAGCTGTAAACTGCAAGTACTGGGGTAATAATTTGACTAAATAGTTTGCTGGTGAATATTTGTTTTATTGTGCCAAATGTGCTAAGCTAAGATGCTGTGGTTTAAATTTAGCTCAGCGAAGCTGGCCCCCCAACAATCGGCACAAATAAAAACTCAAGTGTGTTTCTTTAGTGCTACGTTTGTGCTGTTTTGTGCCGTAAAAATTTACATTTGTGCTCCTTTTATTTTGAAGATATTAGCAATTGTTTTTTCCAGACTACGACATCACCTAGCCCCCCTACAACAGTTAAATGGCACAAAACTGGTCTCGTTGGTTAGTGCTACATTTGTGCTGTTTTGTGCTGCTAAAATTTCCGGTCTATCTTTTATCATTTTTGCGTTATTAATGATTTATTAAAGGTCACTCAGCCCCCCTACAACACCCAAATGACACAAAACTGGTCTCGTTGGTTAGTGCTACGTTTGTGCTATTTTGTGCTGCTAAAATTTCCAGTCTATCTTATCGGTTTTGCGTTATTAATGATTTATTAAAGGTCCCCAAAAGTCACTCAGCCCCCCTACAACACCCAAATGATACAAAACTGGTATTGTTGGTTAGTGCTACGTTTGTGCTGTTATGGTTTTTAAGTTATAACAGTTTATTTATTTTTTTCAAACCCCACTCACTTTACCCTACAATCAGTACAAATAAAAACTCAAGTGTGTTTCTTTAGTGCTATATTTGTGCTGTTTTGTGCTGCTAAAATTTCCGTTCTATCTTTTTTGTTTTTGCGTTATTAAAGGGGTTGTAAAGGTACATGTTTTTTCACCTTAATGCATTCATTTTTTTTTTTTAGGGTGACTCACCACTAAGATGAAAGCACTAAATTTTTTTATTCTAACCAATACACAAAAAATTCAATATGGAACTAACCACCCTTAGGCAGTATTAGCATTTGGGGGGACTCCCCTCCCACCCCCCCTTTTTTTTCTTCTATTTTTCTTTCCCTCTCTCCCTTCTTTCCCTATCCCCCGTCTTCCTTTTTCTCCTTTCTTTCTTCTCTCTCCTTCTTACTTTTCTGTACTCCTCCCTTCTCTCCCTCCCCCCTCCTTTTTTCCCTTTTTTTTTTTTTTGGGGGGTTGACTCTCCAAACCAATAGATAAAGAACATATGGGTTATAGGACTGGACATATTATATATAGATAAGTAGATCCCTTAAGATACTAACCAACAATACCATGAAGGGACCTGTAGGTAAGGATTAAATTGAGACCAAACAAGTGTTTTATTTTGTATGTATGTATTTTTAATGTCCTTTTTTTGTACTTGAATGTATGTAATGTTATGTGATAAAGATCAATAAAGAAAATTGGGGGAAAAAAAAGATGAAAAAACATCAGAGGATTAGGGTCCCGCGCCGTGAACGCGCTGGCTTCTCGGCTCATTCATTGGTTGATTGATAGCAGCGCAGCCATTGACTCCCGCTTCTGTCAATCAAATCAATGATGCGGGCCGGGTGATGCAGTCGTCGGGCTATAGCTGCAGGCTGTATCACGGGAGCGCGCCCGCAAGAACTAACCCCCATGGGAGAGAGCTCCCATGAAGGGGGTTAGTTCTTGCGGGGAGGAGCCGGGACAGCTGCCGAGGGACCCCAGAAGACCAGGATTGGGGCCACTCTGTGCAAAACGAGCTGCACAGGGGAGGTAAGAATAACATGTTTGTTATTAAAAAAAAAAAAAAAAACGCGGGAACCTTTAGTGTCCCTTTAATGATTTATTAAAGGTCAATCAGCCCCCCTACAATGGCCAAATGACACAAAACTGGTCTCGTTGGTTAGTGCTACATTTGTGCTGCTAAAATTTCTGGTCCATCTGTTATCGTTTTTGCATTATTAATGATTTATTAAAGGTCACTCAGCCCCCCTACAACGCCCAAATGACACAAAACTGGTCTCGTTGGTTAGTGTTACGTTTGAGCTGTGTGAAGTTGGCACCCCATGTTTGTAAAACCTGAATAAAAATATACCATTAGTTTGTGCCGCGTTTGTGCTGATTTGTGCTGCAAAAATTAGCGTTTGTGCCGGTTCGGTTTCTGAGATATTAAACATTTAGTTCAATGTAAGCCCCGCCCTCTTTGCACCCCATGTTGCTGAATTTTAAAAACAAACAAGCCATTCGTTTGTACCGCATTTGTGCTGGTTTGTGCCACAAAAATGAACTTTTGTGCTGCTTTGGTTTTGGAGATATTGTGCGTTATATTTGCTGAAACCCTGCCCACTTTGCACCCCATGTTGCTGAATTCTAAAAACAAACACACCATTCGTTTTTGTGCTGGTTTGTGCCGCTTTGGTTTCGGAGATATTGTTCGTTATAGTTGCTTAAACCCCGCCCACTTTGCAACCCATGTTGTTGAGTTTTAAAAACAAACATGAAATTCGTTTGTGCCACGTTTGTGCTGGTTTGTGCCACAAAAATAAACGTTTGTGCCGCTTTGGTTTCAGAGATATTGTGCTTTATATGTTGCCAAACCACACTTACTTTACACCTCGTTATTAAATCTTACATACAGAACTTATACTCAGCTTGGGTTTCCTTAATGTAATGCTCCTCCCACTGTAATGGGCACTGCACTTCATACTGTACCCTGGAAAAGGCATGACCATTGTGGAACAGATGTTCCATCCTTAGCCAATAACTGCCAGACCAACCCAGTACTCCATCCCACCGTACCATTAAATCCCATTAATGGAGACCACACCATAAATGGAGTAAAAAATTGGCTGTAGGAGCCTCTTTATTAACAAATAAACTTAAATGAACATAAACCGTAAAAAAACATTTGATAAACCAAAAATCCATCAGTCACTAATCGCGTTGGTCTTTGCAGGAACCCCAAACTATCGTATCGTTTCTTCATTTGCCAGCAAAGACCAACCTCCGCCACAGCACACAAGGGGAAGACCTTACCCTTGAGTGCCGCTCCACACCCTCAAAGCTCTCTGAATACCATCCTGCAACCCCAGGGCCCACAAATCTATTCCCACCACATTGAGGTTTTCCCCCGTCACCCCAAAGGTATCTTCAAGTATCCGTTTCCAGTTCCAAATGCCAGATAACCAGGCCCCCATTTCTAACTACAAATCTGCCTACCTCCCTATTGACTTTCCTGCGGGCCTTATTGAGCAGCTCCACCGACCTAGCCAAATGCCAAGTCATCTGAGCAATGATGTCGGACCACACCACGAGCATATCCGGGAAGGCCAGGCGGCGTCGCAGGAAATCAAACTCGACATCACGAATGATGTCCAACATGGACCTCAGTCCTAAATCATTGCCGCTGTCGTGTAGCACCAGAGCGTTCGACAGCCTATCCTGTCATGCAAAGCGATGCACTTCCGGCACCGTTCTGCTCCACAGCATGCCCAGTACCCCCAACCAGCGAACACAAGCTTCCTGCATAGACATGCCCAGTTGCCTACCATTGGGCCTAACGTCTGCTCGCCTGGCCCCCCAAAACACATAGGAGTGGCCCAGTATCCACACAAGGCCCATCACACCACACAAAAGAGGAGAAACACCACCACAAATAACACCAAACAAGCACGCAAACACAGGCTTACCAAAACAGAACTTTTACAAATTGACCTACCCCCCCCATTCAGACAACAGATAAGGATGAACATATAGCTGGAACCTCCTCGATTCCCACCTACTAATACGCTTGGCCACTTCGTCATCCAACCCACACCTGGCGGCTAGCAGGACTTTTTTTACAGTCCTGCTAGCGCAACGCTCCAGTGTGAAAGCCCTCAGGCTTTCACACTAGAGACAATGGAGCAGCTGTTTGAGGGCGGATTGCAGGCGCTATTTTTAATGCTATAGTGCCTGCAATACGCCCTCAGTGTTAATAGGGGTCTTAGACATAAGAGGTGCATGGGGAGCTGAAACAAGGGTATCCCATACTTTCCACTGCCGGTGCCAACTCCCGGAACCTGCGCCACTGAAAGCGAGACAATGCATCAGCTAAGCCGTTCTCAACTCCTGGGAGGTGAACAACATAAAGAAAAACATTTAACTGTAGACAACGTAACACTAGGTGCTGAAGAAGTCGGACCACGGGTGGCGACGAGGCTGTGACACGGTTGATGACCAAGATTGTCACCATGAAAACGCACTTTAAGGTCCTTCTTAGGCATGACCCCCAGGGGCATGATCACCAAATCCGCTAAAGGCTGCGAGGGAAAAGGTCCACCCATGCAGCCCAACGCAACTTCCTTCTGCAATTTCTCAGAAACCACTACAGGATGTTGCAAGGCTGAAAGCAAGTTCTGAGACACTGGTGGAACAGAGGCCAGTGAACAAGGTATGCGAAAGCCTTTGGAGAAACCCACCCCTAACAACCGAGCACCCTCCCGATCCGGATATCTATCAAGGAAAGGCCGCATCCAGTCCCAACCCTCACTGGCGTCATCCCTTTTTTTAACAGACCCTTCCACTGCCTGAAGCAGTGGGACAAGGACAAGGGATGCAAACCTTCCGCAGCCGGAGCACTCGTGCTGGTAATGGCAAGCCCCCCAAACTTGCAGGAGCCCTCACAATACTGCCAGCAGACACCCCTCTTTTTTGCGGCCGGCTGTCCGGGGGTAGATGTGCCACTGGATCCCCCTGGAAAAAACTGATTAGGGGCCCGTGCCGAGGTCAAAAGTCGCATCCACAAACGAATGTCCTTGTGATCCCACTGCAAGGATGGGCAGATAGATCTCTACTGCCGGAACTGCTCGTCGTACCTCAACCATGCGGATTCCCCGTGGACCCTGTAGGCCTCACTGATGGTGTCAAGATAACAGAAGAGCGCCGAACAGTGTTCCAGGATTCTTCTCCCCAACTACACTTGCCATAATGGCAAAAGCCTGCAGCAAATTAGGGAAAGTCTGTGGAATAAGCCTGTACCGCCGTTTTTCTTCATCCTCCTTTTTGCTCTCCTCTGGCTTGACCCTATCCAGATAAAAAATTTCCAGGGGTAGCAGAGAGAATATCCCCACATAACTCACCCTTTCAAATTTTTTGCGGACTTCCGGCTTCAGTTGCGCACCCAGAGGCCCCTCAAAACAAATGTAAACCTCACATTTCGCAGAGTCGGCCAATCTGACTGATTTGTGTTTGGTAACGGCCTCCGACGACTCAGCCTTGTCCCTCAACGCCAACTTGTGCCCTGCCGCAGACTGGCCCGGCGCCGCAATTGCAACTGTGGCAGGCACCGCCCGCGCGGGGGATCAACCCTGGACACCGAAGCCAGCCTCGTTGCCTCTGACCCTCCCACTGGTGCGATCCACTCAGACGACGGCATGGCTTGGGCACTCGTTTCTGGTTCAAATAGCTGGACCAGCTCCCTCAAACCCAAAAGGAGCCCCTGCAACCCCTCATCTGACCTAGATGTGGCGTGACCACGGCCTGCACTAGAAGGGGCAGAAAGCGTGGGAAAGTCAGACCACGGAGCCGCCAACTTCATGCGGGACAGGGCACTCCCCCCTAGACACACATTATCAACAACAGAAAACACAGACATGTTAGAAGAAGTAGTAGACTTACCAGGCTGCCTAGGAAGGATCCCACCAGCCGCAGGTCCCGACTCCATCGATGCAGGGCGTCCATGCGACTCCTCCCCCCCCTCTGAAGCGGACAACTTGCCCTCCAATCTCTCCTCCAACTCCATGTCTTCCCTCTCTGGCAGCACCCAGGAGCAGTGGCCCTGGATGCCAAAGATCCGTGTGGCTGCTGGTCCCGCCTGCTTGCACCGGCTCCACCCACCGATTTCTGGGTCACCTTACCGGAGCGCCCAGGGAGACAGCCCCGGAAGCCCCGCCCTCTGAGCTCCGATGATGAAGGGGATTAATTCCAGGAGCACCACCTACGGGCGCTGCCGATCGCTTTCTAGGTGGTCCTGAAGGGGCCCGCATGGGACTCCAAATGTGGCACCGAGCTCTGGGGGAGGAGACCGGAGAGAAGTGCTCCAGGGGCCGAGACCTCCGAGCTTGTACGGACTCCTGTCCCCCGTCCCTGACTCGGAGGCTTGATTTCGCAAGACAGATGCTCCTGTAGCCACTCTGCTCCTCTGGACACCGCCTCCGCCCTGAGCTTGAAAAGCAGCCTGTCCACGTCTGCCATCTCGTCCAGCACCTGCAGGGGGATCCAAGTTGCTACCTGCCCTGTGAGATCCTCTGGATGCGGGGTTTCAGCAACTATAACGCACAATATCTCAGAAACCAAAGCAGCACAAAAGTTTATTTTTGTGGCACAAACCAGCACAAACGCGGCACAAATGAATGGCGTGTGTTGTTTTTAAAATTCAGCAACATGGGGTGCAAAGTGGGCGGGGTTTCAGCAAATATAACACACAATATCTCCGAAACCAAATCGGCACAAACGTTTATTTTTGCAGCACAAACACAGCACAAACGAATGGTGTGTTTGTTTTTTAAAATTCAGCAACATGGGGTGCAAAGGTGGCGGGGTTTCAGCAAATATAACGCACAATATCTCCGAAACCAAAGCGGCACAAATGTGGTACAAATGAATGGCATGTGTGTTTTTAAAATTCAGCGACATGGGGTGAAAAGTGGGTGGGGCTTACATTAAATTAAATGTTTAATATCTCAGAAACCGAACCGCCAAAAAAACGCTAATTTTTGCGTCACAAATCAGCACAATTGCGGCACAAACGAATGGTATATTTTTATTCAGGTCTTACAAACATGGTGTGCCAACTTCACACAGCTCAAACGTAGCACTAACCATCGAGACCAGTTTTGTGTCATTTGGGTGTTGTAGGGGGCTGAGTAACCTTTGGTAAACTTTAACCACTTAACGACCGCTCACTGTACATATACGTCGGCACAATGGCACCGACATGCACAATCACGTACAGTGTACGTGATTGCCTTTGTACAGTTGGGGGGTCCAATCGGACCCCCCTTCTGTACAGTGAGCGGTCGGAATTTGTCTGGGAGCGTTCCGAGATGGGGGGGCGGCCATTCGATTCCGGCCACCCCCCCGCAATCGCTCCCGGCGAATGAGAATGCCCCCTCTGCCTGTGTAATGTAAACACAGGCAGAGGAAGCAGGAGGAAGTGATGTCATCTCTTGTGCGGCGCTCACATATACCGAGCGCCGTACAAGAGAAGACATCAAGGTTAGTGCACAAACACTACACTAACACCAGCACACATAGGCACATAAATCGCCCCCCAGGCCCCCCCCCCAGATCACCCCCCCAGCCCCCAGTCACAGTGTCACTGATTGCAGTGACCATTTATTTACTGATCACTGCAATCAGTGACATTTGTGACTGTAAAAGTGTCACTACAGTTTAGTTTTAGGTCCAGTGTAGCCCCCTAACCCCCCTAATAAAGGTTTAACCCCTTGATCACCCCCCAGATAACCCTTTCACCCCCTAGCACCGCCGTCGCTAAGCGATCATTTTTCTGATCGCTGTCTTAGCGTCGGTGATGCAGATCGGTAGCCAGTAATTTTTTTTTTAGGTTCGCCGCAGGTTTTTATAGCGTCAGGTACCCCCATAAATGATCTAATAAAGGTTTAACCCCCTTGATCGCCCCCCAGGTAACCCTTTCACCCCCTATCACCACTGTCGCTAAGCGATCATTTTTCTGATCGCTGTCTTATTGTCGGTGATGCAGATCGGTAGCCAGTAATTTTTTTTTAGGTTCGCCGCAGGTTTTTATAGCGTCAGGTACCCCCATAAATTATCTAATAAAGGTTTAACCCCCTTGATCGCCCCCCAGGTAACCCTTTCACCCCCTATCACCACTGTCGCTAAGCGATAATTTTTCTGATCGCTGTCTTAGCGTCGGTGATGCAGATCGGTAGCCAGTAATTTTTTTTAGGTTCGCCGCAGGTTTTTATAGCGTCAGGTACCCCATATATTATCTAATAAAGGTTTTAACCCCCTAATTGCCCCTAGTTAACCCTTTCACCAGTGATCATCATATAAGTGTTACGGGTGACGCTGGTTAGTTAGTTTGCTTTTTATAGTGTCAGGGCACCCGCCGTATATAACCCAATAAAGGTTTAACCCCCTGATCGCCCGGCAGGTGATTTTCAATTAGGTTTTAGCATCAGAGAGGGTCTGCGTCACACCCAGGCAGCGTCAGGTTAGTGCCAGTAACGCTAACACCCACGCGTTAAGCATACACCCTCCTTAGTGGTATAGTATCTGAACAGATCAATATCTGATCTGATCAGATCTATACTAGCGTCCCCAGCAGTTTAGGGTTCCCAAAAACGCAGTGTTAGCGGGATCAGCCCAGATACCTGCTAGCACCTGCATTTTGCCCCTCCGTCCAGCCCAGCCCACCCAAGTGCAGTATCGATCGATCACTGTCACTTGCAAAACACAACACACATAACTGCAGCGTTCGCAGAGACAGGCCTGATCCCTGCGACTCCAGTGCTGTAGGAGGTGATTTCACCACCACAGTTAAAAAAAAAAAGCAAATATGCCGAAGCATTGGGGCAGCAGGGGCGGAGGAGCGATTTTGCTCCTAATGCCGCGTACATACGGTCGAAATTCCGACGGAGGCTTGCCCGTGGAAAAGTCCGACCATGTGTGTGCGGCATAACTTTTTTGCGGGAGGATGCCCCCATGCTTCAGCATATATAAATGGTGCATGTATGCCCATCATTAGAAGTGGGTGGATGAAGGGCGGTATTCTAATGGTGGGCATACCCACCCGATCAATCTCTTTTTTCATTCAGCCAACTGGCTGCATGAAAAAAAAAAGATTACAATACATGTCCAACAAGGACCAGCAACGTACTGGTATGTTGCTGGACTTTGAATGGTTATACCAGATTGATGCCTGCGGGTTTAGGTATCATCTTGGTATCATTCTTTTCAGCCAGCGGCTGGCTTTCATGTAAAAGCAATCCTAGTGGCTAATTAGCCTCTGGACTGCTTTTACAAGCAGTGGGAGGGAATGTCCCCCCCCCCCGGATATAAAAAGCGCCATTGGGAAATTGGGAAAGCATTTTATCACACCGATCTTGGTGTGGTCAGATGCTTTGAGGGCAGAGGAAAGATCTAGGGTCTAGACCCCAGTTTTTTCAAAAAAAGAGTACCTGTCACAACCTATTGCTATCATAGTGGATATTTACATTCCCTGAGATAACAATAAAAATGATAAAAAAAAATAAAAAATATGTAAGGAACAATTTAAAAATAAAATAAAAAAGCAAAATTAATAATAAAAAAAAAAGCACCCCTGTCCTGCCCTGCTCTTGCCCAATGGCGAACGCAAGCGTCGGTCTGGCGTCATATGTAAACAGCAATTGCACCATGCATGTGAGGTATCACCGCGAAGGTCAGATCGAGGGCAGTAATTTTAGCAGTAGACCTCCTCTGTAAATCTAACGGGGTAACCTGTAAAGGCTTTTAAAGGCTTTTAAAAATGTATGTAGTTTGTCGCCAATGCGCGTTTGTGCAAAATTTTAAAGCATGTCGTGTTTGGTATCTATGTACTCGGCCTAAGATCATCTTTTTTATTTCATCAAACATTTGGGCAATATAGTGTGTTTTAGTGCATTAAAATTAAAAAAAGTGTATTTTTTCCCAAAAAAATGCGTTTGAAAAATCGCTGCGCAAATAGTGTGTAGAAAAAAAAAATGCAACACCCACCATTTTATTCTGTAGGGCCTTTGCTTTAAAAATATATATAATGTTTGGGGGTTCAACATAATTTTCTTGCAAAAAAAAAATATGTTTTCATGTAAACAAAAAGTGTCAAAAACGGAAAATTGATATCAAATACTTACCGTAATTTTCCTTTCCTGATGGACTCCATGGCAGCCTACGTGTGGGTTAATCCCGCCCCTCATACCTCATAGGACCCTTCTCCCATAAATCTTTGCTCTGGGCCAGAGGCCGTGTTCCATAATTTAGCCTACTCCAGCCACGGGGAGGGAACTCCTGCTGCCATGGAGTCCATCAGGAAAGGAAAATTACGGTAAGTATTTGATATCAATTTTCCGTTTTCCTGACAGACTCCATGGCAGCCTACGTGTGGGAAATAACTAGTCATACACACCCGGATGGGCAGAGTGCTGGACAAAAGAAAAAAGGTTTAATTGGCACCATCAACAGACAAGATACGTAAACCACTACGCAGTAGTGTGCCATGAACGTGTTAATTGAAGACCACAAGGCCACCTTGCAAATAACTTCTGGAGGCACGTGACGTGATGCCGCCCATAATGAAGACACTTCGTTGAGTGAGCAGTCACCGCTTATGGAGGCGCCAAGCCCTTGGCTTTATAGGCCCACTGAATGGCCTGAACAATCCATGCTCCGATAGATCTGGAAGAGGCACACATTCCCTTATGCTTCCTGTGAAAAGAACGAGCAGTTGGTCGGTCTGACGGAAAGAAGCTGTAGCTTCAAGATACTGACTCAGTGCTTTTCCAACATCTAAGGGATAAACACTGGAATCCTCGGTAGATCTGAACGTTGGAAGAGCAATCTCCTGATTCTCATGAAACACAGATGCCACTTTGGGGTTTGAACCCAACATAGGAATTAAAAAGTTTAGAAATGGCCCCTTGCATCCCTGAGAGCTGATTTCAGAGACCCTCTTGGCCGATGTTATAGCCACCAAGAAGACAACTATTAGAGAGTCATTTGACAGAAGATTGATCTTCATGTTCCAACTCTCTACCTAAGAAAAAATCCAGGACAAGGAGAAGATCCCAATTAGAAAAACTTGACTCTGAGGTCTGAGCCTTATTGCTCCTCTGAAAAACTACTGAGTAAGAGGGTGTCTAGCCCAGGAAACACCCGTAAAGGCAGAGATTACAGCGATTTGGACTCGCAGCGAGCTGACTGAAAATGAGAGATCCAATCCTGATTGTAAGAAGCCCAGGATATCATGTATCTTTGGGTTATTGCAAGAACCTGCAGTGGAAGAGGTGTAGTCTGAAAACTTTTTCCAAATCCTCTGGTAGACCCTGTTGGTGCCTGTTCTTCTGGCATTTAATATTGTGGAGATGGCCCTACTTGGACAGCCTAGGGCCTCCAACCTTCCCCTCTCAAGAACCAGATCATCAGATGTAGATGGGTCGGGCATGGATGTAGAAATGCCCCTTGTGATAGGAGATCTGGTCTGGAGGGTAGAGGAACTGGGTCCCGGAAGCTGAGTTGCATCAGCAGTGGAAACCATGGCTTGTTTGGCCAGTACGGGACTATTGCCACTATCTCTGCTTCTTCCATCCTGAGCCTCGACAAAAAACGGAGAATGACAGGAACCGGGGGAAAGGCATAGGCCCTGTGGAACCGCCAATGGTCTGTCAGAGCATCTACCCAAAAGCCTGGGGATACCAAGACCTTGTGTAGTATCTCACTAGTCTGAAGTTGCATGGGGAGGCAAACAAGTCTACTTCCGGAATGACTCCCAGGGACAGGACCCACCTGAAGACTTCGGGGGGAAGTCCACTCGTTGTCCAGAGAAACTCTCAACAGAAAATCTGCCTGAACATTCTGGACTCCAGGGAGATAGACAGCTGTCAGGTTGGCCAGGTTTTTCTGGACCCAGATCATGATGGGCTCTATTTCCTTTGACAGGGAGAGACTGGGAGTACCCCCTGTCTCTTGATGTATGCGACTGCCGTTGTGTTGTCCAGTCTTAGGAGGTCTCCTGCTGTTAAGTGGTGAAAGGCCTGCAGAGCGCAGAACGCTGCCCGGAGTTCCAGAACATTGGAGACTATCCTGTGAGAGAGAAAATTCCATATGCCTTGGGCTACTTCTGTCAGCCCCTGTTGCTGGCATCTGTAGTGATGGTGACCCAAGACACAGGTGCGATGGAGTGACAATTGAGGAGGTTCCTCTGTTGTAGCCACCAAGGAAAGCTCTCCCGCATGGATGAGGTTATTTGGATAAAGTGATCCCGAAGCCCTGGATTATACTGCTGGAGGAAACCCTTCTGGAAGGGCCGCATTTTCCACTGAGCCCACTTTACCATGGGTGTTGCCACCATGGTACCAATGATCTTTAGGCATTGAGAGGCTTGGAGATGAGGACGACATTGCAAGCCAAACTCTGTCCCGGATCACTGGGATTTTTCCAGGGGTAACAAGATGGTGCTCTTGATAGCGTTGAAGTGTGCCCCGAGGAATACCAGGGACTGCGTAGGATCCAGATGGCTCTTTTCCAGATTCAGAAGCCAACCAAACTCGAGTAGAGTGGAGATGACCTGGGATCTGTGGATTAGCAACTGCTCCTTGTCCCGAGACAACAGCAGGTCGTCTAGATAGTGATACAGACGGACACCTCTGGTCCTGATCAGAGCCACGACAGCCAACAAGTTTTGAAAACACACGAGGCGATGTAAGCCCGAAGGGGAGACAGGTGAACTGCAGACGGATTTAATCGACAGCAAAGCGAAGGTATTTCTGGAATTCTGACGCTATCGGAACATGGAAGTAGGCGTCCTTCAGGTCTATAGAGACAAGCCAATCGCCTGGTTGGATTGCTTGACTGATCATGAGTAGTGTCTCCATCTTGAACTTCTCCTTCTAGATAAAATAATTCAAGTGGGTTAGGTCTATAACTGGCCTCCAGGAGACGTTTTTCTTCAACACCATGAAGAGGGGCGAGTAGACCCCTTAAAACCTTTTGTCATCTGGAACTGGAATTGCAGCGCCCTGAGCCACAAGAGAGACAGGAGAATTCGCTTTTTCTCTTCCGAGAGAGGCAAGGATGCCGACTCGCTCTGTTTTAGGCAGGTGAAATATCATAAAGACTTAGGGGATTCTTGTCCACCGGAAGATGCCCCTTTTGAAAACTTCTGGCCTGAAGGCTGTTTTTTTCTTCCAGGTCTTCTTGAACTCACGGCCAGGCCTATAGTAGCGAGCATTCCTTGCTCGATCTGAACTTTGCCTGGGCTGTGTTCTCTTCTGGTTTAGCAGACGGCGATCCTGGGAAAGGAACCCCGACTTGCCCCCTGTGGCACGGGTGATGGCACTGTCCGATATGTTCCCAAAGAGGGACGAACCCCCAAATGGAATCCTGCACCATGCCTGCTTGGAGGCAGGGTCAGCTACCCATGGGCGCAGCCACAAGGCACGCTTAGCCGTGACAGATGTCAGCATGATCCGAGCCACCAGGCGAATTATGTCTAGGGAAGCCCCACGAGAAAAGCCAACGTCAACCTTAGCCCATGAATAGGTGAGCTCCTGGCCAGTTCTTCCGAGATGCTCCTCAGAGAAGCATCTACGTCATCTGTCCAGACTTCCATTTCTTTAGAAAGGGCTGCGAGAGCTAGAGCTGGTTTGCAGGTCATACCCGCTGTAATGTAGATCCGCTTGAGGTCGGTATAAATTTTCCACTCCAGGCAATTCCTAAAGGAAACAGTATCCTCCAATGGGAGTGTGACGTGCCTCACCATCCTCATTAGGGCTGAGTCAATGAGAGGAGCCGACTCCAGGTGTTTTACATCCTTGCTTTTAAATGGGTACATTTTTGATACCTTCATTAACAGGCAATTCTTCCTTTCAACACCACCCCATTCGTCGGTAATTATTGCGCTGAGTTCACCCAAAAAGGAGAAATTAGGGTGTTCTTTTTTGAGGCGTTTAAAATATTTCCTCTGTTTGGAGGGTGCCTCCACTGGCTCTTCCATCTCAAAGCTTCTTTTACAGCTTTTGACCAGCTGTGGTACTAGGGCAAATTCAAAACCTGCACCAGGGTCATCTACCTCCACCTCACTGTCTGAGGCTTCAATTGAGGAATGGCTCGGCTGTGAAGGGCCTGGAGCCTTGAGATCATCCCTAATAGGGACTGACATAGTGTCGCCAGCAGGGTTGTGGGTATGACCAGAATCCCCTTTACTCAGGGACTCATGGACCACCTTTCTGACCAGTGCTTCCACTTGTTGGTCTCCACCCTCTCTTTCTTATGCGACTTTAGAAAAGCATCGCTCGCAGAGCGATTTGCCTTTAGGAACCTGGGCCCCGCATACCCAGCAGGCTTTCCTCACAGAGCGGCTGGAGTGGCGGTGAGAGTGACGCCCAGAGGTGGTTTTAGACTCCTATCTGTGGTACCTAGATCTAAAGGAAGATCTGACGTCTGGACCTTGAAGAGGAGTGACAACGTTGAGACCTAGGACGGTCTTTGCCGTGCTTTGGTGTTCAGACCTAGAAGAGCTGAGTGAAAAAGAAAGGGTTAAGAGCTCCTGAATGAGTGAACCCAAGCATCACAGGTAGAAAAGAAATAAATCCTACCTGCAGCGCAAGGGTTGGCCACAAGAGGGCGGTGACAGATCCATGGCAAGGCAGTTTGAAAGTGAAATGAATCATTAAAGCGTTATGAGAAACAGGAGTGACAACAGGCATGAGAGAGCACATAACAAAACATAGCCAGCACCCAGGGAGCCTGCAGCAAACAATTTACCTTGTAAACCAGAGCCCAGTGCCTGGGTAAATACCGCATAAGCCTGCAAGTCATCCCAAGTAATAGCTGCTTTGACAGCTATTTAAATCTGCCACCGTAAACGATGTCACCGCCCCATAGCGGTTGCCATCCGGTGGCGGCCAATCGCATGCGCGACCGCCGCCATTTTGGCAAAACTGCGCCTGCACGAACCAAGCATGGAATCTTTGTTCGCGGCTTGCGGATACGCAGCGACTTCCTGAAACGGCGAGCTGGAACGCAGCTGCGCTCCAGCCGCCGTGGCCACTCACTGGAGCTTGATAGAAAATAAGGAGACACACAAAACACAGAGATACGGCTGCCATATAAAAGGAATATCTTTGTACATTACCACCACCACGGCACGATCCGGACCAGAACCTGGGACTGGGGAGCTGTTCGCTCGACCCACCGCACGATCGGGCGTTTACAAAGCCTCCTGCTAATAGCTGGGACGTTTGGCCATATCGCCGCTTGCCTGCCAATGGCCAGGTTAGTAAGCTCTTCATGGTATCACATCATATCGCCCATGTCCGCCTGCTAATAGCTAGGATTGCTGGACTGCAGAGAGGATCACCGCTAACCACCAACGTATCGCCGTGCACACCGCCAGGCCTGGATTACAGGAAAACTTCATGAAAAGGTAAGACTATATCTTGGTCCTAGGAGGAGGACAAAAAAGGAACACGGCCTCTGGCCCAGAGCAAAGATTTATGGGAGAAGGGTCCTATGAGGTATGAGGGGCGGGATTACCCACACGTAGGCTGCCATGGAGTCTGTCAGGAAAAGGGCTTTGTCTTCAAGTGGTTAGAAGAGTGGATGTAAGCTTCCTAATGTTGTGTATAAAATGCCAGAACAGTTCAAAACCCCCCCAAATGACCCCATTTTGGAAAGTAGACACCCCAAGCTATATACTGAGAGGCATGTCGAGTCCATGGAATATTTTATATGTTGACACAAGTTGCGGAAAAAATAATTTTTTATTTTTTTTTGCACAAAGTTGTCACTAAATGATATATTGCTCAAACATGCCATGGGCATATGTGGAATTACACCCCAAAATACATTCTGTTGCTTCTCCTGAGTACGGGGATACCACATGTGTGAGACTTTTTGGGAGCCTAGCCGCGTACGGGACCCCAAAAACCAATCACCGCCTTCAGGCTTTCTAAGGGTGTACATTTTTGATTTCACTTCTCACTGCCTATCACAGTTTCAGAGGCCATGGAATGCCCAGATGGCACAAACCCCCCCCCCCAAATGACCCCATTTTGGAAAGTAGACACCCCAAGCTATTTTCTGAGAGGTATTGTGAGTATTTTGCAGATCTCGCTTTTTGTCACAAAGTTTTGAAAATTGAAAAAAATAAAAATAATTTTTCTTTCTTCATTTTCAAAAACAAATGAGAGCTGTAAAATACTCACCATGCCTCTCAGCAAACAGCTTGGTGTGTCTACTTTCCAAAATGGGGTCATTTGGGGGGGTTTTGTGCTATTTTGACATTTTATGGCCTTCGAAACTGTGATAGGTAGTGAGGAGTCAAATCAAAAATTTGTGCCTAGAAATCCTGAAGGCGGTGCTTGGATTTCGGGGTCCCGTACGCGGCTAGGCTCCTAAAAAGTCCCACACATGTGGTATCCCCGTACTCAGCAGAAGCAGCAAAATGTATTTTGGGGTGCAATTCCACATATAACCATGGCATGTGTGAGCAATATATCATTTAGTGTCAACTTTTTGTAATTTTTTATTTTTTTTGTCATTATTCAATCACTTGGGACAAAAAAAAAAAATATTCAATGGGCTCAACAGGCCTCTCAGCAATTTCCTTGGGGTGTCTACTTTCCAAAATGGGGTAATTTGGGGGGGTTTGTACTGCCCTGCCATTTTAGCACCTCAAGAAATGAGATAGGCAGTCATAAATTTAAAGCTGTGTAAATTCCAGAAAATGTACCCTAGTTTGTAAACGCTATAACTTTTGCGCAAACCAATAAATATACGCTTATTGACATTTTTTTTACTAAAGACATGTGGCTGAATACATTTTGGCCTAAATGTATGACTAAAATTGAGTTTATTCGATTTTTCTTATAACAAAAAGTAGAAAATATCATTTTTTTTCGAAATTTTCGGTCTTTTTCCGTTTATATTGCAAAAAATAAAAATCTCAGAGGCAATCAAATACCATTAAAAGAAAGCTCTATTTGTGGGAAGAAAAGGACGTAAATTTTGTTTCGGTACAACATTGCATGTCCGCACAATTTACAGTTAAAGCAGCGCAGTGCAAAATTCTGAAATCACCTTTGGTCCTTTAGCTACCAAATGGTCCGGGGCTTAAGTGGTTAATAGATCATTAATAACGCAAAAACGATAAAAGATGAGGGCGTGGCCTGGATAGCAATGGGATAGGTCGCATGTGATGTGAGCTCCGTCTGCCCATACTCCTAACCTACCATCCTGCCTGCATCCTGCTCGGTTCCTGCCATCCCCTACATCCGAGGACGTGTCCTGCTCTCCCTATGGTTCCTGAAGCCTGTTAGCCCGCTGGTTTGCCGCCACTGCCGTCGCGGCGCTTCCCGGTCCTCTGATTCAGGAAAGGCCCCGGCTTCGGCCTAGTTCCTGGTTCGGCGGCCATCTTGGCCCTCCCGACGGCGGCCCTGGACACTTCTCCTTGCCTCCCTGGGCGCACTGGGCTCCATCCTCTTCTACATCGGCCCCCGGATTACCTGCTGCAGCTGCTGGGGTGTCTTTGCACTCTGCACCTGCTGTGTGAGCGGACCGCGGTCTCGGCCTGACTCCCGGAACGGCGGCCATCTTGCTCCACCCGGAGACATCTTTGGCAAGTATTATAGGCCTCCCTGACTCCCCTGAGCTCAGATTCCCCTGCATGCA
The DNA here is from genome assembly GCA_029206835.1 of Rana muscosa. Taxonomy (NCBI): domain Eukaryota; kingdom Metazoa; phylum Chordata; class Amphibia; order Anura; family Ranidae; genus Rana; species Rana muscosa. The sequence continues at coordinate 191,142,267 of CM055117.1, forward strand.
GCCTGTTGCCATTACAGCTGCTTGAGAGTGACCTGCTGCCTACGTTGGGCCGTCCCTGGGCAGCGGTGGGGGGGGAGGTTGTGGAGGACCCGGCCTCCTTAACAGCGGCCATATTGGTGCACCCGGGGATCTTCCCTGTCGCCTTACAGCATGTCTCCGTCTAAAAATAATTCTGAAGCCATCGATAAACTGGCCAGATACCGCCGGCTTGAGGAGGGGGATCGGCAGGTCAGAGACGGCGCTGCTGCTTTCCTGGATGCGGATCACTCTGTGGTGGCTAGACATGTGCAAAAGGAAAAAATTCGTTTCGGTTCGTTTTAATTCGTTAATTAATTAATTTCGTTTAGTTAGATTCGTTAAATTTGTTAAATTCGTTTTCGGATTTTGTTTTGTTTTCGACTGAATTCGAAAATCGGTCGCATTCGAAAATATTTCAACCGAATTCGAAAATATTTCTACCGGATTCGAAATTATTTCAACATGATTCGAAATTATTTCAACCGCATTTGAAACTATTTCAACCGGATTCGAAAATATTTTGCGACCCGACTTTGGGTCCACGTATCTCAGGGTCACTTAGTAATAGAAACCCCAAATTTGGAGATGTTATAGTGCTAGTTCTACTGTGTTTGCATACCAAATTTGGGGTTTCTAGCTACAAGTGGCCCCGAGATATGTGGCCCCAAATTCGGGTCGCAAAATGTCATTCTCTGCTGCAGAAAAGTGTTTGACATTTTGCGACCCGATTTTGTGTCCACGTATCTCGGGGTCACTTAGTGATAGAAACCCCAAATTTTGTGTGCAAACACAGGAGAACTAGCACTAAAACATCCCCAAATTTGGGGTTTCTATCGCCAACTAACCCCGAGATATGTGGACCCAAAGTCGGGTCGCAAAATATTTTTGAATCCGGTTGAAATAGTTTCAAATGCGGTTGAAATAGTTTTAAATGCGGTTGAAATAATTTCGAATCATGTTGATACTATTTAAAGCGGATTCGAAAATATTTTGCGACCCGACTTTGAAAAAAAAAATGAAATTGATTCTAACAGTCTGCAGGAGATCTGCAAAAAAAAAAAGAAGTGAAATGGCTGTTAATAGTCTACAGGAGATCTGCTAAAAAAGAAATAGATGCTAATAGTCTGCAGGAGACCTGGTGAGAAAACTAAATAGATACTAATAGTCTGCAGGAGATCTGCAAAAAAAAAAATGCTAATAGTCTGCAGGAGATCTTATGTAAAAAATAGTAATCTGCAAAAAAAAATTAAACATGAAATAGATAGTATCTATATTCTATTCTATTCTATTGTTTTTCTAGTGTATTCTCTATTTCTATTCTAATCTATTCTATCCAAAGTTAAAATTAATTAATTACATTTTTTTTAATTCCTACTATTCGAAATTCAAATGTATTCTATTCGAAATTCGAATTTCATAAGATGGTTGCATATTCTTTCTATTTTATTCTATTAAATTATATATTTTTTTCTATTCTGTTCTAATCTTTTCTATTTGAATTATAAATTTTGGAAGATGGTTAGTTACTTACTTATATACATCTGTCACATAAAATAAAGATGTGAAATGGCTGTCATGGATGTAGATCGCAAGGCAAGTACATATGCTGTATGTCATTGTCCGAGTGCCACGTGACCGGCCACGTGACCAAGTTGTGGATTGTCCACTTGCCACGTCACCTGCCACAAGTTATGGGGTTCCTAGCACCAAGTGACCCCCAGATAGGGGCGATCTGTCAAGTGCTTTTCTGCAGCAGAGAATTAAATTTTGTGACCCGACTTTGAGGCCACGTATCTCGGGGCCACTTATAGCTAGAAATCCCAAAATATTTGGTATGTAAACACATTACAACTGGCACTACAATAACCCCAAATTTGGGGTTTCTATCACCAAGTAACCCCGTTGTAATGCTAGTTCTACTGTGTTTGCATACCAAATTTGGGGTTTCTAGCTATAAGTGCCCCCGAGATACGTGGCCCCAAAGTCGGGTCACAAAATGTCATTATCTGCTGCAGAAAAGTACTTGAAATATCGCCCATATCTGGGGGTCACTTGGTGCTAGGAGCCCCATAACTTGTGGCAGGTGACGTGGCAAGTAGACAATCCACAACTAGGTCACGTGGCAGGTCACGTGGCACTCGTGGCCGTTCACGTGGCACTCATGGCAGGTCACGTGGCACTCGTGGCCGGTGTCGTGGCACTCGTGGCTGGTGTCGTGGCACTCGTGGCAGGTGTTGTGGTAAGTGGACAATGACATACAGCATATGTACTTGCCTTGCGATCGACATCCGTGACAGCCATTTCACATCTTTTTTTTTATGTGACAGATGTATATAAGTAAGTAAATAACCTTCTTCCAAAATTTATAATTCAAATAGAAAAGATTAGAACAGAATAGAAAAAAAATATAATTTAGAAGAATAAAATAGAAAGAATATACAACCATCTTCTGAAATTCGAATTTCGAATAGAATAAATTTGAATTTCGAATAGTATGAATTCAAATTTTTTAATTAATTAATTAATTTTAACTTTGGATAGAAAAGATTATAATAAAATAGAAAATAGACTAGAAAAACAATAACCCCAAATTTGGGGTTTCTATCACCAAGTAACCCCGAGATACATGGACCCAAATTCGGGTCACAAAATATTTTCGAATCCGGTTGAAATAGTTTCAAATGCAGTTGAAATAATTTCGAATCATGTTGATACTATTTCAACCGGATTCGAAAATATTTTGCGACCCGACTTTGGGTCCATGTATTTTGGGGTTACTTGGTGATAGAAACCCAAAATTTGGAGATGTTGTAGTGCTAGTTCTACTGTGTTTGCATACCAAATTTGGGGTTTCTAGCTACAAGTGGCCCCGAGATATGTGGCCCCAAAATCGGGTCGCAAAATGTCATTCTCTGCTCCAGTAAAGTGCTTGACATTTTGCGACCCGACTTTGGGTCCACGTATCTCGGGGTCACTTAGTGATAGAAACACCAAATTTGGTATGCCAACACAGAAGAACTAGCCCTACAACATCTCCAAATTTGGGGTTTCTATCACCAAGGAACCCCGAGATACATGGACCCAAAGTCGGGTCAAAAATATTTTTAGATTCGAAAAAATTCGGATTCGGTTAAATTCGTTAGTATTGTAATTCGGTAATTCGGATGCATCCGAATGTCCGAATAATGAAAAATTCGTCCGAATTTCGATTCGGAACGAAACGAAATGCACATGTCTAGTGGTGGCTACTAACAAATTACTGGATGCCATCGCCATGTGCCAGAGCACGCTTACCACCAAGATCGAGGAGGTAAAAATTGATGTGTCCCTTATCCGGCAGGATCTCTCTACCCTCAGGGACCGCGTGACGGAGACGGAGACCCGTATTAGCAGAGCAGAGGATATCTTACACCCTTTACAACATACCACCGATGAGGTGCGCCGCCAGTTACAACAGATTAGCGCAAAACAGGATGACATGGAAAATCGCCTTCGGAGATGTAACCTCCGCTTCATCGGTCTTCCTGAGTCTGCTGAGGGCACCGATCCGGAGAGCTTCCTTGAAAACCTCCTAACCTCAACCTTCGGCAGAGACGCATTTTCGGTAATGTTTGCAGTGGAGAGAGCTCATCGAATCCCTGGCCGCTCTCCTCCCCAAGGAGCTCCACCGCGTACCCTGATAGCGAAGTTCCTTAATTTCAGGGATCGCGACAAGATCCTCCGCCTAACCAGAGAGAAGGGGAATATCCCCCATACCAACGCTCGTGTTGCCGTCTTCCCGGACTTCTCCAATGAGGTGCAACGGCAGCGGTCCAGGTTCCAGGATGTTAAGAAGCGCCTCCGCACTCTACACCTCAAATACGCCATGCTGTACCCTGCAAAGCTTCGTGTGGAGTGCGACGGTCGGACCCACTTTTTCGAGGACCCAGAGTCGGCATCCACTTGGATTGACCGGAGAGATCGGCGAGATTGAGCATACCGCGCTGTCTGGGAGCTGTGAGTACTTTTCTTTTCTCTCCCCTGCTGCCCCCTGTGCCGGTGGCACTCCCTGTTCGTGCCCTGGTGATTCGCCTCACGGTTGCTCTGTTGCTAGTGGGTGCCCTCCGCCGGGACGGGGGAGACAGACCTAAAAGCCTTTTCCGCCCCTCCTCGGATCTCACAGCATGCTCGCCGCCTTCGGGTGACCTAACTGTTAATTCCCCGTTCTCCCCACGCATGGGAGATGCTTGTAGAGGGCAGCTTACCGAACGTTGCTGGAACTTCCTATCCTACTTTACGTACCACCCTGATGGCAGGCGGGGCTCCCTTCTGCACGGCTGCAATGGTGTTGTGCTTTTGTGGCCCCTACACCCCATGCACTTCTCAGAGAAGAAGTCGCCCCCCTAGGTTCTCTATGGACTTTTTTCACTCCCCCCGTTTACCTGATTGTTTTTTCCTCCTTTTTTGTTTTCTGTTCATCACAGGTATTTATGTCCCTTTGAAATTAAGTCCCTCGCCTCCAATGCTTTTTTCACGTTGGATGTCCCCGGTTGATACCTGGTTTTGGGATACTATGTTCATGCCGAGTTGGGGTGGCACTGGACTGGGAGGGAGGGGAAATGTTTTGGCTGTTTTTTATTTGCCACTATGTTCACAATTGTTTATTTCTGCTAAAGGTACTATGTCATTGTCATACATGCACTATCAATATTGGTTGCTGATGTGTTCTGTACTGTCTGATGTGTCCTTATCTGCTCTGCTGGTCCTGGTCTGGCTGCGGTCTATTATACACACCATATACCCACCATGAGTTCCCTGAAGTTCCTCACGTGGAATGTTAGAGGCTTACGCAATAAGATCAAACGCACAGCGGTCCTGACATTTCTCAAATCTCAGAGAGCTGACATTATCACACTGGTCGAGACCCATGTCACGGGCCACTTGCAATCCTCCCTTAAAAAACCTTGGGTGGGCTTATCATGCCACTCACACCTCATATTCCAGAGGAGTATCGGTCCTGGTTGCCAAACGGGTACCTTTTGAGCTTATACTGCTCCGCACGGATCAGCAGGGCAGATATGTGTTTATGCACGCCACCATTAATGGGTCTCCTATCCTGCTACTTGCCTGCTATATTCCCCCCCCGTACAACTCAGCTGTAATTCAGGAAGGCCTTGCCTTTATGACACAATACCCCTCCGTACCGGCAGTGTGGATGGGGGACTTCAATATGACCCTGATCCCCGCTCTGGACCGTCTGGGCACACTGGATCCCCCCCTTAACCCACCGACCCATACCAGACTGCACCGCATAATGACCGACTTTGCTCTTGTCGACACTTGGCGCCACAGACACCCGCACACTAAAGTCTTCTCATGCTTTTCAGCCAGTCATAACACAATGTCACGAATTGATTTTGTTTTTATCTCAATGTCCCTGCTGCCTAAGCTAGGAGATGTGGGCTTTGCTCCGAGAGTACTCTCGGATCACGCCCCCTACTGGGTCACGATCCAGCTCCTGAGGGCTTCCCCTGCTCCTTCTTGGCGGCTAAACCCGTTCTGGTTGACTGCCCTGCAGGACCAGGATGACATCCCCACAGAATTGCAATACTATTTTACGGCCAACAGGGACACTGCCACGCATGATGTGGTGTGGGAAATGTTTAAACTTCACGCTCGTTCCCTACTTTCCACACGTATTAACAGGCTTAAACGGTCATCAACATTTATTGTCCAGCAGGCTGCGGAGCACCTGCAGGCGCTGGAGGAGGCGTTCCACCGGGACCCCTCGCCCAGCGCGGCCAACAATCTAAAGATTCAGGCGCGCCAGGTCTCCCAATTGCACATAGAGAAGGCTAAACAACGTATCTTCTGTAGACAGAGGGTGTTCGAGTATGGAGAGAGATCGGGCAAACTGCTCGCATATCTCGCCCACTTGGATATGCGTCCCCCTGTGGTGGTGTCCTTGACCGACCCGCAGGGGAACGACATCACCGATCCGCAACTGGTGGCGGAGGAATTTGGGAGATTCTACCGTGCACTCTACACTTCCAGGGTCACCCACACTCCCCAAGACACCAGGGACTACCTAGCGGGAGTTCAATTCCCTAAACTGACAGACGACCAGCTTGAAATTCTGGAAGCCCCTATTACTGAGGAGGACATCTCCGAGGCCATTTCCTGTCTGGCCTCATCCAAGGCCCCAGGATTGGATGGCCTACCTCTTGAATTCTATGCCACCTACTCTGAAATCCTAATCCCTGAACTTAAGTACCTGTATAAATCTATATTTGACTCAGGAGTTCTACCCCCATCTATGCGAGAAGCCTAAATAGTCGTAATTCCCAAACCCGGAAAGGACCCTAAATACCCGGAGTCGTATAGGCCCATTTCCCTGTTACAGGTAGATATTAAAATATTAGCTAAGATTCTAGCCTCCCGCCTTAACCAGGTTATTCTGTCATTGATACACCCTGACCAAACCGGCTTTATGCCAGGGAAGAACACGGCCATGAATATTCGCCGCCTATTTATGAATATTCAGGGGTCCCATGATGAAATTGGCTCGAGGGTCGTGGTGGCGCTGAATGCCGCCAAGGCCTTCGACTCCGTGGAGTGGAACTACCTGTGGGAGTGTCTCTCAGGATTTGGATTTGGCCCCAGCTTTATTCGCTGGGTCCAACTCCTCTATCAATCCCCGAGGGCCAGAGTGTTTGTGAATGGTTGGCTTTCTGACCAGTTCCCGCTGGAGAGAGGGACCCGGCAGGGCTGCCCCCTTTCCCCCATGCTTTACGCATTGGCTGTGGAGCCGTTGGCCATAATGGTCCGTGCGGACACTTGCATCCGAGGTCTCAGGATGGGGAACCTGGAAGAAAAGATTGGGATGTATGCCGACGACACACTTTTGTATCTGGCGGACTCCGGTCCTTCTCTTATAGCAGCCCTCCAGTCCATAGAACGTATGGGTGGCCATTCGGGTCTGAGTATTAATTGGGCTAAGTCCCAGATCCTTCCGATTGACCATTTCCCCTCCTCGTTCGTGTCCCCTCCTCTGGCTCTTCCAAGGGTCTCCCAGATTAAATACCTTGGCGTACAGGTCACCAGATCGCTCTCAGATTATAAACTACTGAACATTGAACCCCTGTTTGCTCTGATCAAGAACAAGACGCAGACTTGGGCCAGACTACCCCTGGGTGTTATGGGTCGCGTCAGCTTAGTTAAGATGATACTCCTTCCCAAGATACTCTATTTGGTCTGGCATGCTCCCCTCTATATACCACAACATTTTTTCAGGACAATTGAATCCATCCTGAATTCATTTATTTGGGGTCATGGCAGACACAAATTATCCTGGAGAATCCTGAAGAACCCTGTGACGTTGGGAGGAGCTGCTCTCCCTGACTTTCAGGATTATTATTTTGCCTCCCAGCTGTCCCACTTCTATTATTTTGATAAACATGAACTAACGAGATACCAGACCCTACTCTGTGAGCACCCAGAGGACTCGGCCCACACCCCACTTCAATCGGTCCTAAGAGCCCCATTGACAAGACGCCCCCCCCCCAATGCACAGCAGACATGTTGACTCACCACCGGAGGGTATGGCGGGCGGCACTGCAGAGAACTGGGACCCCAAGGGTACACTCTCATACCCCTCTCTGGTACAATACATGCTTGCCAGAATTATTGTCCATTCCGGACCCCGCGGCGTGGATACGCCATGGGATCTTATACATACACCAGATCATGACCGATTCAGGCCTTAAGTCATTCCAAATGCTGAAGGACGAATTTTCCCTCCCCAATTGCCTTTTCTTCAGGTATTTGCAACTCCGTCACGCCATACAGGCCCAGTTTTCTGGCTCTTACCCGTCCCTGGCAGTTCCCTCCATAGTGGACACAGTCACGGGTAATGTGCCTGCTAAGCTCATCTCCACTTTGTACTCCGCCATTCGTCTCCCTAGCACCACAGCATTGGCCTATACTGCTAAGACTAGATGGGAGGCGGATGTTGGACTTATAGAGGATGAGGACTGGGGCGAGATTTTGGAGGACGTGAAAAAGGTTTCCCCCAAGCTGTCGGACCGCCTCACACAGCTGTACATTATACATAGAACATATCTGACCCCTCAGAGAGTGGCACGTTTCAGGCCCACGTACAATCCAGGATGCCGCCTCTGTGACCATACCCCGGGCTCCTTTTACCACCTCATATGGTTCTGTCCTACCATTCAGGCATATTGGACACAGGTGATACGCTTCCTACACGATCAGATGGGCTCCCCTGCTGCCCTTGACCCAAAGATGTGCCTACTTGGCCTGTTGCCAGACTTGGATGCCGACAAACCCCTCCGTACCTTTTTACATGAGACGCTATTCTTGGCAAGAAAAGTAGTGGCCCGTAATTGGATGCAGGCCCTGCCCCCTACAGTTCAGTGCTGGAAAAAGGCGGTTAACGATGCTCTCCCATATAAAAAACTGATTTATGTACATAGAGGGTGTCCGCTAAAGTATGAGAAGGTCTGGGACAGATGGATGGCGGATGGTGAAACGTGTACCTGACATGTCGATTTTTTATTTTTGTTGTATACCGGCTCTACTTTCACTGCTGTTATTATCTTTGTGACACACAGATGCTTCACTGTGTTCATGTATGTACTATTATATTGGCCATACTGGCTTATGTTGATTTATGTACCATGCATACTTTTCAATAAAGTTGGTTTCCAATTAAAAAAAAAAAACGATAAAAGATAGAACGGAAATTTTAGCAGCACAAATGTAGCACTAACCAACTAGACCAGTTTTGTGTCATTTGGGTGTTGTAGGGGGGCTAAGTGACCTTTTGATGACCTTTAATAAATCATTAATAACGCAAAAACGATAAAAGAAAGAATGGAAATTTTGGCAGCACAAAACAGCACAAATGTAGCACTAAAGAAACACATTTGAGTTTTTATTTGTGCTGATTGTAGGGTGGGCAAAGTGAGTGGGGTTTGGAAAAAAATAAACTGTTATAACTTAAAAACCATAACAGCACAAATAAATTTTTTAGCAGCACAAACCAGCACAAATGTAGCATTAACCAACGAGACCAGTTTTGTGTCATTCGCGCATTGTAGGGGGGCTGAGTGACCTTTAAAGCGGAAGTAAACCCATCCATAAAACTGTTTGATTTCCGGCAAGTGCAAGAAATGTAACACTCCCATTGGTTGTGCTCTCAACCAAACTGTCAAACTATCCAATGGCTGGTGTCATAACTGATCACCAGTGGCGGCTGGTGCTCAAAATTTTTGGGGGGGTGCAAACAAACTGAAAAAAAAAAAATCAATTGCCGCCACTGTGCCCATTAAACGCAGCCACTGTGCCCAAACGCCACCAGTTTGCCCTCTCAAATACAGCCAGTTTGTTTCCATATACAGCCAGTTTCCCCCCATATATACAGCCAGTTTCCCCCCATATATACAGCCAGTGTGCCCCCATATACAGCCAGTGTGCCCCCATATACAGCCAGTGTGCCCCCATATACAGCCAGTGTGCCCCCATATACAGCCAGTTTGTCCCCATATATATATAGCCAGTGTGCCCCCATATACAGCCAGTTTGTCCCCATATATATAGCCAGTGTGCCCCCATATACAGCCAGTGTGTCCCCATATATATAGCCAGTGTGACCCCATATACAGCCAGTTCCCCCCAAACGCAGCCAGTTTGTCCCCCATATGCAGCCAGAGTGTCCCCCATATACAGCCAGTTCCTCCCCAAATGCAGCCAGTTTGTCCCCCATATACAGCCAGTTCCCCCCAAATGCAGCCAGCGTGTCCCCCATATACAGCCAGTTCCCCCCATATTCAGCCAGTTTGTCCCCCATATTCAGCCAGTTTGTCCCCCATATACAGCCAGTTCCCCCCAAATGCAGCCAGTTTGTGCTCCATATTCAGCCAGTTTGTCCCCCATATTCAGCCAGTTTGTCCCCCATATTCAGCCAGTTTGTCCCCCATATTCAGCCAGTTTGCCCCCCCCCAGCCCTGCACTTACCTTCCTCTGTCCGCGCCGTCCTCGATGTGTTCTCCCGCCCTCGATGTCGCTTCAGCCAATCAGGTTACCGGTAACCAGATCCGGTGAACCTGATTGGCTGAAACCTCCACACAATCTTCTCCCAGCAACGCACCCCCGTGCGTACCTGGGGGAGTTTTTGGAAGCCGAATACAGCGTGAGAGCTGTATTCGGAAAGCCTATCAGAGCCGCTAGCTCTGATAGGCACTTCCAAGTTACACCCACCGCCGGCCGCCGCTCTAATTCATATGGCCGGCGCTCACCAGGAGGCCGGCCATATGTATAGTGGGCAGCGCGGCAGCGGTGACAATACACAGATTCATGCAATGCATGAATCTGTGTATTGTCTTTCAGTGGCGGTGCGGGAGCGAGAGGGGGCGGCGCTCCGGCGCCCTCTATGGACTCACCGTCACTGCTGATCACATGTGCAGCATCATGGCAGTTGTAGATTAAACGGGCAAAGATGGCAGCTTCCTTGGCTGAAAATGATGGGGGGTTTACTTACACTTTAATAAATCAGTAATAACGCAAAAATGATAAAAGATATAACGGAAATTTTAGCAGCACAAAACCGCACAAACGTAGCACTAAACAACGAGACCAGTTTCGTGTCATGTGGGTGTTGTAGGGGGGCTGAGTGACCTTTGGTGACCTTTATTTAAATCATTAATAACGCAAAAACAATAAAAGATAGACCGGAAATTTTAGCAGCGCAAATGTAGCACTAACCAACGAGACCAGTTCTGTGCCATTTAACTGTTGTAGGGGGGCTGAGTGACCTTTGGTGACCTTTAATAAATCATTAATAACGCAAAAACAATAAAAACCATAACAGCACAAATACAATTTTTAGCAGCACAAACCAGCACAAACTTGGCACTAACCAACGAGACCAGTTTTGTGCCATTTGGGCGTTGTAGGGGGACCGAGTGACCTTTCGTGACCTTTAATAAATCATTAATAACGCAAAAACGATAGAAGATAGACTGGAAATTTTAGCAGCACAAAACAGCGCAAATGTAGCACTAACCAACGAGACCAGTTCTGTGCCATTTAACTGTTGTAGGGGGGCTGAGTGACCTTTGGTGACCTTTAATAAATCATTTATAACGCAAAAACAATAAAAACCATAACAGCACAAATACAATTTTTAGCAGCACAAACCAGCACAAACTTGGCACTAACCAACGAGACCAGTTTTGTGCCATTTGGGCGTTGTAGGGGGACCGAGTGACCTTTCGTGACCTTTAATAAATCATTAATAACGCAAAAACGATAGAAGATAGACCGGAAATTTTAGCAGCACAAAACAGCGCAAATGTAGCACTAACCAACGAGACCAGCTTTGTGCCATTTGGCTGTTGTAGTGGGGCTAGGTGATGTCGTAGTCTGGAAAAAACTATTGCTAATATCTTCGAAATAAAAGGAGCACAAATGTAAATTTTTACGGCACAAAACAGCACACACGTAGCACTAAAGAAACACACTTGAGTTTTTATTTGTGCTGATTGTAGGGGGGCCAGCTTCGCTGAGCTTTTAAATTTGACTTTATATCTGCCTGGAGATCAGCTTTAAAAGGCACAAACTAATACAGCCCTGTAAGCATGACAACTTTATTAAATGTTTCTTTTTAAAGTAAGCATTGTAAATACCAACATTTCAATGAAGAAATAAAGCATCCAAGAGGCGTTGGGACTTTTTTTTTTCACGTAAGGCGTTGGGACTTTAAATGCTGCTTGATTGTTCACGCAGATGCTGCTGGCTAGTAACTGCTAGATCAGCAATTAACTTCCCTATGTAGATTCACACAGGAAATATTGAAGTCTATTCAAGTTTCCTATTTTAGATAAATTAAAAAGGTAGGCGCTGTTTTATACACCAAATATGCACAATGAACAATCCACAATTAGAATAAATTAAATCAATTATAAGATACATAATATATGTACATATAGAAAGTCCATATACAGATATGTTGCTAATCACTGTGCTGCTCATAAAATCAACAGATGTGCCCAAATCTTCAATTAAAAGTGCTCCACCACCATGTGTTTATAAAATTCACGCTCAGCAGAACCATAAGGCCAACAAGGTGACCATCAAGCGGTTTTGCAACCAAGTCCATCTCTTGGGGGGCTTAAGCAAAGTCTTCTCCCAACACTCTTTTATTCTCTCTGTGTCACTTTATTTTAGTGACACAAAAAAGTGAGTGTTGGGAGCAGGGCTCGTGCAAGGATTTTTGACACCTTAGGCGAAACCTCATTTTGCCGCCCCCATTGGCTTCACCCCTGACTCCACCCCCTTTTCCCTGCCCATGTGACAGGAGGTGGCGCTATACAGGAAGCATCGGCTCTTATTCCTCTAGCGCTTCAGTGCTGCAATGCGCCTCTAATTACACTACCGGTCGGACGAAGCAACTGCCTGAGACTGAGTTAGTTACATGCTGCAGCCTGCAGAGCATGCAGATGCGGAGGGAAACTAGTATTTGGGCGCCCCTAGGCAGCAGTGTGCCCTAGACAGTTGCCTAGTTTGCCTAGTGGTAGCATTAGCCCTGTTTGGGTGAAGACTTTGCTTAAGTCCCCCAAGAGATGGACTCCGTTGCAAACCCACTTGATGATCACCTTATTGGCCTTATGGTTCTGGTGAGCATGATCTTCACATATATGGACTTTCTATATGTACTTACAGTATCTAACAAAAGTAAGTACACCCCTCACATTTTTGTAAATATTTTATTATATCTTTTCATGTGACAACACTGAAGAAATTACACTTTGCTACAATGTAAAGTAGTGAGTGTACAGCTTGTATAACAGTGTAAATTTGCTGTCCCCTCCAAAAAACTCAACACACAGCCATTAATGTCTAAACCGCTGACAACAAAAGTGAATGCATTTTCCCTCCCCGGTGTCATGTGACTCGTTAGTGTTACAAGATCTCAGGTGTGAATGGTGAGCAGGTGTGTTAAATTTGGTGTTATCGCTCTCACTCTCTCATACTGGTCACTGGAAGTTCAACATGGCACCTCCTGGCAAATAACTCTGAGAGGAGTTTGTCTCATCCAAGTAAACTGATACATTCTGCTGGAGAGTTGGTGCTGTGAAAATCAACAGACTTTGCTGGCTAAATCACCAGATGAACATAGAAGAAAGAAAGCCTAAAAATGAAACAAATACAGCCATCACATCTAAGAATTGGTAAGCTGCTTTATAATAAATGTTTGCTTTTGGTTTTAATACTGCTTTAATGAGGACAAGGTAATTATTAAGGGAATAATCCAAGACCAAAAAATACAGATAATCGTTAACTTCAGTGACATGTGAAAGTTCATAGCTTTGAAAAAGCAAAAATTAAGAATCAAAAGGAGAAGGAAATGTTTATACAAGGTGTGGCAACCCAGCGTAGCTACCCACATCCACTATACATGCTCTAGGAATTCCATAACAATATAAACCGGTATTCATACCTTTCTTATCAATATTTTACTTCCTCCTCCATTCCACTATCTGTTAATGATTTGTTATCTTGGCTTTGAGGTTTTTATATACAAAAACTATACTCACACTACACAGTTATTGTTACTGGTTCATATAAAGGCTTACAGAATCAAAAGGTACACGGCAGAAAAAAGATCAAGTGGTACCAAGTCACAGAGGAGGTCTAGGGCTAGAATTATTTCTCTCGCTCTAATGTTCGCGGCGACACCTCACATGTTTGGTTTGAACACCGTTTTCATATGTAGGCGGACTTCTGCGTGCGAGCACATGGGGACAGGGGCACTTTAAAAAAAAATCGTATTTTTTATTGTTAATTTTACTTTACATTTTTTAGTTTGACACTTAAAAAAAAAATTGATCACTTTTATTCCTATTACGAAATGTAAATATCCCTTGTAATAGGAATATGGCATGACAGGTCCTCTTTACAGTGAGACATCTCACCTCTATGCTGGGAAGCCCGAAATAAAATAAAAAAAACGATCTCGGCTTCCTAGCCGAGGCAGCGCCGTTTTTTTGAATGCAGAGGCCGGGCGTGACGTCATAACATGACGCTCGGCCTCCGAAGATCATAGAGACTCTATGGTCAACATCCGGGGCAGGCGGATCCGTTCTCCGACTCACCGATCGCAGCGGTGAGTCGGTAGAAGCACCAGAGGGCGGCAGGAGGGGGGGTACGTCCCCTCTCGCCGCCCGTATGAACGATCAAGTGGCTGACCAGCCGCTATGATCATTCTTATGGTGCAGGGAATCGCCGGCTGAAAAAGCTGATATCTGAATGATGCCTGTAGCTGCTCCCATCATTCAGATATACCCCCACAAAGCCGAGGACGTCATATGACGGCCAGCCGTTTGTAAGTGGTTAAAAGCTGGAGTTCAGCTTTAATGCTGAGAGCAGGAGTCAGGAGTACCACAGAGTTCAGAGGTCAGTGGTACGTAATGCAGAAGTCATGGAAAAGCAACAAAAAGTTCAGAGGTCATGAGAAAATAACACAGATTTCAGAGATCAGTACAGTGGAACCTTGGTTTAAGAGTAATGCGATTAACGAGCGTTTTGATTTGCAAGCAACTTTTTTTTTTTTTTATTATGACTCGGTTTGCGAGTGTTGTCTCGCAAGACAAGCAGAATTCAACCTAATAGGGCCTGCAGTACCACATTTGGCCTGAGGTTTAGGGGCGCCGGAGCCGAGCAGAGCCAAATAGCGTCGATCGCAGCCAATCTGCGCCGTTCGGCAATGCTCGGAAAGACACAGAAATACTCAGTTTCCGAGCCTTTCTGACATTTGCCGAAGTCAGCCGACGTGTCCTCGGGCCTTTCCGGCCGTTTCCGAGGCTCTCTGGCGCCCCCCACCTCTGGCCGCATGCAGTATTGCATCCCATTGAAGTCAATGCGGAACAAATTATTTTCGTTTCTATTGACTTCAATGGGGAAACTCGCTTTGATATGCGAGTTCTTTGAATTACGAGCATTCTCCTGGAACGGATTATGCTCGTAATCCGAGGTTCAACTGTAGTATGTAACACAAAGTACAAAGAGTCCGTATTAATACAAAGTAAAGGGGTCAGAGTTCAGGGGACAGTGGTATGTAAAGCAGAGGTGAGGAGTAGGTAACGTAGAGTGCAGGGGTCACACTGAGCCAATGAGATCTCCAGACTGAGAGCCACCAGCCAATGAGGTTCTCCAGGCTGAGAGCCGCCAGCCAAAAGGATTCCTGTGCTGAGAGTCGCCAGCCAATAAGATTTCCAGGCTGAGAGCCACCCGCCAATTAAACCCCTGGTGGGGCAAGAAACTGTGCAGCCAAGATGAAGTGGCTTCTTGCTAGAATTCGGCATCCAGGGACTTGGCAGGCTGGGCAGATCAGAATCTGGGTTACTGCTTGGCCTGGGTCAGGAACTGGTGGCTCAGCAGGGGTGTAATCGATAGGTAGAACCCAATTGTCAAGTTGCCAGCACACTGTTTTAACTTCTTCCAGCCTAAAGCACATATACAGTACATATGGCCTTGGAAGGAAGCAGTTATACAAGGACTATGGCTGGAGCAGCTGCAGCCATGATCCTTGCACCAGCTTTTTTAGCCAGCTTTTTATAGTAAAAGTGATCCAAGCAGCTATACAGCCACCTGATCACTTTTACAGGGCTTGGAAGGCCCCCCCCCCCCCCCCATCCCATCGATGCCCACTCACCTGGGACGGCTGCAAGTGGTCAGGTCAGCTACACACAGAGGAGGGGGAACATTTTTCTCCTCTGATGAATAAAGCCAGAAGCAAGGATTTTGCCATGTTCATCGGTTCAGTGTTTCCCTGGCCAGTACCAGCCATGGAAGCAGCCGATCAAACCCTGATCTCTCAATAAAGAGTACCTGTCACTGCCCAAACTATCACAAAGAGTGGTGTTCATCCCTTGTGATAACAATAAAGTTCAATGAAAAAAAGTGTAAAAAAAAAAAAAGGAAAGAGTGAGAGCAGAGTGAGAACAATCATTTTAGTGCCAGAGCTCGTGTTTAACTCTACATTACACTGATAACCTATAAAAGCTTTTAAAGCATCACCTATGAACAATTTTGTGTTTTATAGATTGTTGCCAATTCTCAATTGTGCACAATTTTAAATCTTGTCATGTTTGGTATTTATTTAGGCAGCGCAACACCATTTTTTTTTTTTTTTTTATATTTTACAAAAAAATTGGAAATTTTATTGCTTTTTGGTGCACTAAAATGTATTTAAGGGTATGTCTCCCTGAAGATTTGTGTTAGATAAATGACTGCGCAAATATCATTTGAGTAAAAAATTGCAACAACTATTTTATTCCTCAGGGGCTCTGCTGTCAGAAATAATAAAATGTTTGGGGTTCTGAATAATTTTCTAGCAAAAACATGCAGATTTTAACCTCTTCACGACCTCGCTAAAGCTAAATGACTACAGCGAGGTCGCACATTGCCGGGAGGGCATCTATTGATGTCCTCCCATGATTGCCGCTTCTCACGCGTCCCCTGTGGTGCACATCGGCATGGATCTGTGATCGCTGTGTCCTTCAGACACAGCTGATCACAGATCAGGCTGATCGCAGTGCAGGGTCATTTATTGAATAATGTGCAAAAAGCTAGAAAAACACTGCAGAAGGGGACATATATGGCCATACTTAGCCGTGTTGTACAAAAAAAAACATTGCTTCCATTTTGGCGCACTCCGCTATCAGCCCTTCCCCTCGCCTCATTCTCAGGCTCACGTACTTGGGAAAGTTCCCAGGTATATTATGGACATAGCATCTTGTGTTTTCCCCACAACTATATAGATAATTTTTCAATTACTTCTTGAAATGGAAAATAGCTAATACACTTTAAACAGGATGCTCAGTCCCACTCTAGCCAGGCTCCGCTCCCTCTGCCATTTTTGTGCATGCACAGATGCATTCACGCCCAGGACTCTGCCCGACCTTTCCATCCTGGCAGAGCCTATTGGCATGCCTGTGAATGTACAGGGATTTTCTGAACACATGCAAAGACAGGGAAGGTTTTCCCTGATGCCAGTCTTTGTGCATGCATGGGAAACCCCAGCACATGTGCAGATATACCACATGGCTCTATCAGGAACCAAGCACTGCAAGACATACACTCACTAGCCACTTTATTAGGTACACCTTGCTAGTACCGGGTTGGACCTCCTTTTGCCTTCAGAACTGCCTTAATTCTTCGTGGCCTAGATTCTACAAGGTGTTGCAAACATTTCTGAGATTTTTGTCCATATTGACATGATAGCATCACGCAGTTGCTGCAGATTTGTCAGCTGCACATCCATGATGCAAATCTCCCATTCCACCACATTCCAAAATGTGCTCTATTGGATTGAGATCAGCTGACTGTGGAGGCCATTGGAGTACAGTGACCTTATTGTTGTGTTCAAGAAACCAGTGGTGAGATGTTGGGATGAGCCGAACCTGCGAACGGACCGAAAGTTTGGGCGAACTTTCAAACCCCGTTGAAGTCTATGGGACTCGAATGTGAGAAATCAAAAGTGTGAATTTTAAAGGCTAATATGCAAGTTATTGTTCTAAAAAGGGTTTGGGGACCCGGGTCCTGCCCCAGGTACATGTATTAATGCAAAAAAAAGTTTTAAAAACTGACTTTTTTTGGGGAGCAGTGATTTTAATGATGCTTAAAGTGGTGAAATATTCCTTTAAATATCGTACCTGGGGGTGTCTATAGTATGCCTGTGAAGTGGCGCATGTTTCCCGTGTTTAGAACAGTCCCTGCACAAAATGACAATTCTAAAGGAATAAAAGTAATTTAAAACTGCTTGCGGCTTTAATGTAATGTCAGGTCCCGGCAATATGGATGAAAATCATTGAGAAAAACAGCATGGGTACCTCCCCCCCCCCCCCAACCCCTTTGGGTCTTGTATGGATATTAAGGGGAACCCTGCACCCAAATTTAAAAAAGGAAAGGCCCTAGATACTCTGAACAGCAGTATACAGGCGGTGCAAACAAGACAGGGACTGTAGGTTTGTTCTTAAGTAGAATCTGTTTGTAATTTTGAACTGGTACATTTTTAAAGTGTAGCTTCAGACAAAAAATCTATTTTTAAGCTTTTTGGAAATCATAGGGAAGGGTTATCACCCCTGTAACATTTGTTTTGCTGTCTGTGCACCTGTTCAGAAGATATCACACTTTCTGTCCCAATGACAATTGGATTTTGAAAATTTGGGGTTTTTGGTGAAACCAGGAACTCTTACAGGAGAGAATTTCCCTTCCTAAGGGTAGATTTCCTCTCACTTCCTGTTGTCTCCTTCCGTTTGCAAGTAGGAGTAGTTTGTAAGTTGGATGTTTGAAAGTAGGGGCATGCCCTATATACTCTGCAGAAATTTTGGCCTTAGGTGTTGGTGTTGCCACAACACTGTAAGCCCTCACAGTTACTCTTGGTGGGCGCAGGAACGGGCCCTGCTGTGAAATATTAGATCAAGAATTGTAATTACAAGCCCCTGTTAAACAGGGGCAGATAAATTGGGCCTTAGGCACTGGTGCTGGTGCCACAACACTGCAACCCCTCACAGAAACTCTAGTTGGAGCGCAGGAATGAGCCCTGCTGCAAAGTATTGCAGCAAAAATTGTAATTACACGCCCCTGTTAAACAGAGGCAGAAAAATTGGGCCTTAGCCCCTGGTGGCGATGCCCAGAACCAAAAATGTTCTTGCAAGCTATCAGCATGATCATTGAGGAGGAAGAGGATGGTCACTCAGCATAACAGGATAGTCACTCAGCATCAGCATAGGCAGTCTTGAAGGGACAGGGACAGGTCGGTGGACAGGCACACCCTGTGATCGGTTACAAAGCCTCCAGCAGCACTGAATGTGCGTTCCGAAAGAACGCTGGATGCAGGACAGGCCAGTAGCTCAATTGCATACTGTGCAAGCTCTGACCAGTGATCCATCCTCAAGACCCAGTAACCCAGAGGATTTTCAGTGGGAAAGGTGTCCAAGTCTGATCTTGCCCCTAGGTATTCCTGCACCATGTAAAACAGACACTGGCGATGGTTGCTGGAACCGATCATACCTTGGGGGTGCGGACTAAAAAATTGTCTGAACGCATCGGTCAGATGGCCACCTTCTCCAACGCTTCTTCTGTGACTGACCGAAGACTCAGTGTCACGTACCTGACGGTGACGAGCCCGGTTAGCAGAGGGAGGCCTCCCTTACGGCTCCCACCGGCGGCCCCTGGTGGTATAACAGGAAGCACGGAGGTGGAAGGGGTACGAGTGCCTGGCAGGATCAAGAGCTACCGCAGGTGATCAGGAACCAGCAGGTGAGGAGGCAGGAACCAGGAACTACAGCAGGTGAGTGGACAGGAACCAGGAACTACAGCAGGTGAGTGGACAGGAACCAGGAACTCAGAAGATGACCCGGACCGGGAGGCACAGCAGGTAGACTGGAACCACTGGGCAGCAGCAGGTGAACAGGAACCAGCAGATGAGCAGACAGGAACCAGCAGATGAGCAGACAGGAACCAGCAGATGAGCAGACAGGAACCAGGAACTCAGCAGATGACCCGGACCGGGAGGCACAGCAGGTAAACTGGAACCACTAGGCAGCAGCAGGTGAACAGGAACCAGCAGATGAGCAGACAGGAACCAGCAGATGAGCAGACAGGAACCAGGAACTCAGCAGATAACCCGGACCGGGAGGCACAGCAGGTAAACTGGAACCACTAGGCAGCAGCAGGTGAACAGGAACCAGCATATGAGCAGACAGGAACCAGCAGATGAGCAGACAGGAACCAGCAGATGAGCAGACAGGAACCAGGAACTCAGCAGATGACCCGGACCGGGAGGCACAGCAGGTAAACTGGAACCACTAGGCAGCAGCAGGTGAACAAGAGCCAAGGTCAGGCAGGATCGTCAGACAAGCCGGGGTCGGGTAAACTGGCAGGCAGCGAGGCACAAAAGGATCAGGCAATACCGAAGTCAGAAAACAGGCCGATGGTCAGGTACAGGCAGATAGCAGGAGGGTCACAGGAAGCCGGGTCAGATACAGGTAAACAAGGCAGATCAGGTCACTTGGGATAAACGCTGTAGAGCAGACAGCAGGGACTGTCTGCAAGTGAGGAGTTTAAATAGTCCTTCGGGCGTCACCTGCGGGGGCGGGAACCAGGAAGTCCAGGGCGTCTGTTCCTGACAGGGTTTCCATGACATTGCCCCCCCCCCCAAGGGGCAGCCTCCGGATGCCCCTAGGAGCAAACTTCTCGGGGTGAGACCTCCTGAAGGCTTGTATCAGGTCTTTGGCGTGAATGTTCTCTTCGGGTTCCCAGGAGTTCTCCTCTGGTCCGTAACCCTTCCATTTTATTAAAAATTGACTCTGGCTATTTCTTCTTCGTGCGTCTAAAATAGCTTCTACCTCAAATTCCTGTTCCCCGTCTATGATGACGGGATCAGGGCGAGTCGGGGTCCGACCTGGGAATGGGTTGGAGACTGACGGTTTCAATAGAGAAACATGAAAAACAGGGTGGACCCTCAGGGAGTCGGGGAGCTCCAGCTCGTAGGCCACCTCGTTGATTTTCCTTTTGATAGGAAAAGGCCCTAGAAACTTGGGGCCCAATTTCTTGGACGGGCAAGCCAATCTTAGATTGATGGTGGAAAGCCATACTTGGTCGCCCGGTGCCAGCGCTAATTCACCCCGTCTCCTCCTGTCGTAGACCGTCTTGTTATACTCCTGAGTTCTTGCCATGGCTTCGCGTAGAAGCTGGTTGTTAGAGGAGAAGAAATTCACTTTTTCCAGAACTGCGGGCACTGAGCACTCAGGGAGAGAGTTGGGCAGAAATGTGGGGTGAAACCCGAAGTTCGCAAAAAATGGGGTCTGGTTAGTTGCGGAGTGGATGGAGTTATTGTAGGAGAACTCCGCTAGCGGAAGCAGGGAGAGCCAGTCATTCTGAGCAAAGGAGGAGAAACAACGCAAATATTGCTCGAGGGTCTGATTTGTTCTCTCAGTCTGTCCGTTGGTTTGAGGGTGGTAAGCCGAAGAGAATGATAGCTCTATTCCCAGAGTCTTGCAGAGGGACCTCCAGAACCGGGAGGTAAATTGTACCCCCCGATCGGAGACTATATTAGCAGGTACCCCGTGGAGCCTAACGACTTCTTTAATGAACATTTGTGCAGTTTCCGGGGCCGAGGGGGTCCCTCTCATAGGAACAAAATGTGCCATCTTGGACAGACGGTCCACAATCACAAAGATGGTGGTGTGATTCTCAGCCGGGGGGAGTTCAACTATGAAGTCGATAGAAAGCATTTTCCACGGTCTCTCTGGAACGGGTAAGGGCTTCAGTAGTCCCCAGGCTTTGGATCTGGACCCTTTATTCCGGGTACATGTAGTACAGGACTCCACGAACCTCCTGCAATCCTCGCGTAGTCGAGGCCACCAGAAGGTACGTTGTACCAACTCAGTGGTCTTAGCCACGCCAAAGTGCCCAGCAAGGGCATGATCGTGGCAGAGCTCTAGCACGGTTATCTTTAGTTCTTCTGGTATGAATATCCTGTCTTGGTGCCAGAGTAATCCATCCTTGGTTTGCAGATCCAGTTCAGGAGAGGGTTCCTGTCTAGTGGTGGCTTGTCTGATCCGGGAGAGTAGGTCCTCCTGAAGTAGGAGAAAATTCCCAGGAGCGAGGATTGTATCGGGTGAGGAGAGTTCTTTGGATCCATGAAACATTCGAGACAAGGCGTCAGGTTTAGTGTTCTTGGCACCGGGGCGGTATGTCACATGGAAGGAGAACCGGGAAAAAAACAGGGCCCATCTGGCTTGTCGTGGTTTTAGTCTTTTTGCAGTTTTCAGGTACTCTAAGTTCTTATGGTCGGTGAATACTAAGATCGGGTGAGCAGCACCTTCAAGTAAGTACCTCCATTCTTCCAGGGCGGACTTAATCGCCAAGAGTTCCCGGTCTCCCACGTCATAGTTCTTTTCTGCCGCAGATAATTTGCGAGAAAAGAAAGCCACCGGATGAAGCAAAGCCTTGGTTCCTTGCCTCTGTGACAATATTGCCCCTACTGCAACCTCAGAAGCATCTACCTCAAGTACAAATGGTAGGGAGGAATCTGGGTGTTTTAAGATGGATGCAGAGGTGAAGAGCCCTTTGAGATCCTCAAAGGCCTTTTGGGCCTCAGGGGACCAGTGGAAGCGGGTACCTTGCTTGGTTAGCTGAGTAATGGGTGCAATGATGGCGGAGAACCCCCGGATGAATTTACGATAAAAGTTGGCGAATCCAACGAACCGTTGGATTCCCTTCTTATCCACTGGTGCTGGCCAGTCCAAGATTGCGGTGATCTTCTGTGGGTCCATCCTGATGCCTTCGCCAGAGATGATTAATCCCAGAAATGCTATGCTCTCCCGCTCAAACTCGCATTTCTCAGCCTTCGCATATAGTTTATGCTGCCGAAGCCGGTCTAACACACTTCTGACATGCCTGCGATGAGAGTCAAGGGAGGAAGAGAAGATTAGTATGTCATCTAAATAAGCAATCACAAAGAGATCTAAAAAGTCCCGAAGAACATCATTAATGAAATACTGGAAGGTGGCAGGGGCATTGCACAGCCCGAAGGGCATCACTAAATATTCGAAATGTCCGAACCGGGAGCGGAAGGCGGTTTTCCACTCATCGCCCTCCTTGATTCGGACCAGGTTATAGGCTCCCCGGAGGTCAAGCTTAGTGAAAATAACGGCAGCTCCCAATCTTTGGAACAACTCTGGTACCAGAGGAAGAGGATAACGATTTTTAATGGTGACCTTATTTAGTTCACGGTAGTCCACACATGGCCTGAGGGTATGGTCCTTCTTTTCTACAAAGAAAATGCCTGCGCCTGCTGGCGACGTAGAGGGGCGAATGAACCCCTTTAAAAGGTTCTCATCGATGTAGTCCTTCAGGGCCCCCTGTTCCACCTCCGTTAAAGGGAAAATCCTACCGAAAGGAATAGCTGCTCCGGGAAGTAGATCAATGGGGCAGTCGTAGGCTCGGTGGGGTGGTAGTGTCTCTGCCCCCTGTTTACTAAACACATCGAGAAAGTCCAGGTAAGCGTCAGGGATGGCCTGACGTATTCCGGCCTCAGTGTCGGTACACATTAAGGTGGCAGGCCCAGGGGGTTTGTGTGAGCCACAGGACCGTTGGCAGTAGGAGGAAGGAAACGTGATCACCCCCGTGACCCAGTTAATGTTAGGATTATGGGCTTGTAGCCAGGGCATACCGAGAATTATGGGGAACAGTGGAGAGGAGATAATATCCAGCCGTAGATATTCTCGGTGCACCCCGGTAGAGGAGAAGACAGTGACAGGTAGGGGAGCCGTCTCTTCGACCACGGGCCCCGACTTGATAAGGGACCCATCAGCCAGGTGAACCCGTAGTCCATGGGTCTTGGGAAGTAGAGGAATAAGTTGAGTACGGGCAAAAGTTGAGTCCATGAAGCAACTACAAGCCCCAGAGTCAATAATTGCGACGACTTGCAGGGTCCTTCCTGGGAGCTGCAGGGAGATAGAAAGAGCGAAGTGAGAGGGGGATTTAGTCTGAGGGTTGATCACAGCAGGGAATACTGACAAGCACTTACGGAACTTCAGGGGACAGTTCCTAACGAAGTGCCCGGGCTCCCCGCAGTACAGGCACAGGTTGTGCGCGCGTCGGCGTTGGCGTTCCTCCGGAGTAAGGGAAGGGCAGAGGACCCCAAGCTGCATGGGTTCAGGAGCATCATACGAGGGGGTCAAGGGTGCTGCAGAAGCTGGGTGCGGATGACTGGGGACCTGGGGAAGCATCCAGGTCGGCCGGGTGAAGCCCGTGGCCCTCTCAACCCTCCGTTCCCTCAGGCGTCGGTCGATCTGAATTGTCAGATCGATCAGTAGGTTCAAATTTTCTGGTATTCCTACCCTAGCCAGTTCGTCCTTCAATGGGTCAGAAAGGCCTATGCGAAACTGGTGACGGAGGGCAGCGTCATTCCACCTGGTGTCTGCGCTCCAGCGCCTGAATTCAGCTACATAATCTTCCGCTGCTCTGCGTCCCTGCTGAAGGGTCCGCAGGGCGTTCTCTGCAGTGACCGAGAGCTGAGGGTCCTCGTACAATTGGGCAATGGCGTCAAAAAAAAGTGTAAGGCTGTCCAAGGACGCATCTTTGCGTTCTAGCAGGCGGTGGGCCCAGTTCTGTGGGTCTCCGGAAAGCAGCGAAATTACAAAGCCCACCTTGGTAGCTTCTAAGGAAAAGGTGCGGGGCTGTAAGGCAAAGTACAACTCACAAGAGTTCCGGAAAGCCCTGAACTTGCTCCGGTCCCCGGAGAATCTTTCGGGTGTAGGGACCCTGGGTTCAGGGGGAAGCATGACCACCGTGGGCGCAGCTCCTGCCCCGGCGGAAGAAGTGGAGGCACGTGGACCCCCTTGAGCTCCATCGGGGTTGGTGAGGGCCCGCACTTGTCCTTCCAGGTGAGTGTAGCCTTGCTGGAGGCTCTTAACGGCCTCGGTCAGTCCCGCCAGGTGTCGGCATAGTTCCTCCATAGGTGAGGCTCCCTGCTCGGGCTCAGACATGGCTGTCTGCTACTGTCACGTACCTGACGGTGACGAGCCCGGTTAGCAGAGGGAGGCCTCCCTTACGGCTCCCACCGGCGGCCCCTGGTGGTATAACAGGAAGCACGGAGGTGGAAGGGGTAAGAGTGCCTGGCAGGATCAAGAGCTACCGCAGGTGATCAGGAACCAGCAGGTGAGGAGGCAGGAACTACAGCAGGTGAGTGGACAGGAACCAGGAACTACAGCAGGTGAGTGGACAGGAACCAGGAACTCAGAAGATGACCCGGACCGGGAGGCACAGCAGGTAGACTGGAACCACTGGGCAGCAGCAGATGAGCAGACAGGAACCAGCAGATGAGCAGACAGGAACCAGCAGATGAGCAGACAGGAACCAGCAGATGAGCAGACAGGAACCAGGAACTCAGCAGATGACCCGGACCGGGAGGCACAGCAGGTAAACTGGAACCACTAGGCAGCAGCAGGTGAACAGGAACCAGCAGATGAGCAGACAGGAACCAGCAGATGAGCAGACAGGAACCAGCAGATGAGCAGACAGGAACCAGGAACTCAGCAGATAACCCGGACCGGGAGGCACAGCAGGTAAACTGGAACCACTAGGCAGCAGCAGGTGAACAGGAACCAGCATATGAGCAGACAGGAACCAGCAGATGAGCAGACAGGAACCAGCAGATGAGCAGACAGGAACCAGGAACTCAGCAGATGACCCGGACCGGGAGGCACAGCAGGTAAACTGGAACCACTAGGCAGCAGCAGGTGAACAAGAGCCAAGGTCAGGCAGGATCGTCAGACAAGCCGGGGTCGGGTAAACTGGCAGGCAGCGAGGCACAAAAGGATCAGGCAATACCGAAGTCAGAAAACAGGCCGATGGTCAGGTACAGGCAGATAGCAGGAGGGTCACAGGAAGCCGGGTCAGATACAGGTAAACAAGGCAGATCAGGTCACTTGGGATAAACGCTGTAGAGCAGACAGCAGGGACTGTCTGCAAGTGAGGAGTTTAAATAGCCCTTCGGGCGTCACCTGCGGGGGCGGGAACCAGGAAGTCCAGGGCGTCTGTTCCTGACAGGGTTTCCATGACACTCAGCAACACGTTGTCCAGGAACAGGAATTTGTAACCTCCCAGGCTCTGGGAACATGTTGCACAAACCTTTCTGCAAGGCCTCCCAGAGATGTTTCATCCTCTGCTCCCTCTCCGACAGCAAGATAAGGTCCGCAACCTTACCCTTGTAACGTGGATCAAGGAGGGTTGCCAGCCAGTAATGATCCCTTTCCTTGATACCACAAATACGAGGATCCTTCCGCAAGCTTTGCAGGATCAGGGAGGCCATGCAGCATAGGTTTGCTGAGGCATTCGGTCCTGAGTCCTCTGGGTTACTAAGGACGTCATGATCCGCAGCCACCTCCTCCCAGCCACGTACAAGTCCACAGGTGTCTTGGGACTGTAATTGATCCCTTGAAGACTCCTGCTGATGCTGAGTGCTAGGTTCCACCTCCATGCTGACACAATTCTCCTCCTCCTCGTCCTCTTCCTGTGTAATAGGCGGGCCAGCAGGAACACTGTCTGGATAAAGGGGGCCTTGAGAGGTAAGGAAGTCCACCTCTTCCTCCCTCTGTTCTGCCTCAAGTGCCCTGTTCATTATTCCATGCAGCGTGTACTCCAACAGGTGGACAAGAGGGACAGTATCACTGATGCATGCACTCTCACTGCTCACCATCCTTGTGGCCTCCTCAAATGGTGACAGGACAGTGCATGTTTTCCTGATCATGACCCACTGGCATGGCAAAAAAAAACAAGCTCCCCTGACCCTGTCATATTGGCACAGATACTCATTGATGGCCCTCTGCTGCATGTGCAGCCGCTGCAGCATGGCCAACGTTGAGTTCCACCTAGTGGGCATGTCACAGATTAGGCGGTTCTTGGGCAGGTTGTATTCCTTTTGGAGGTCAGCCAGCCGAGCACTGGCATTATATGACCGGCGGAAATGCACACAGAGTTTCCTGGCCTGCCTTAGGATATCCTGTAAGCCCGGGTACCTGCCCAAGAACCGCTGCGCCACCAAGTTATGGAGGAGGTTGGTGCCATTGTCACAAACCACCATTCCTGGTTTAAGCTGGCGTGGTATCAACCACCTCTGAGCCTGCCCCCTGCAGAGCTGACAGAATCTCTGCCCCAGTGTGGCTCCTGTCCCCCAAGCACACCAGCTCAAGCACCGCATGGCATCTTTTTGCCTGCGTACTTGCGTAGCCCCTTGACCACCTACGGAGCACCACTGGTTCAGAGGACAAATCAGCACAGGCAGAGGCCATGGAGAAAAAAGAAGAGGAGGGGGTGGAGGAGAGAGGTGTGTCAGAATCACCACTAGTAGCATTGTGGTGGCGGAACAACCTTCAACACTACTGCACCCTGTCTTGCATCCTTTCCAGCTGCCAGCAGAGTCACCCAATGCGCCGTGAAAGATAGGTAACGTCCCTGTCCATGCCTGCTGGACCATGAGTCAGCGGTAATATGCACCTTACCGCTGACCGCCCTGTCCAGCGAAGCCAAGACATTGCCTTCCAGATGCCGGTAGAGAGCCGGAATCGCCTTCCATGTAAAAAAGTGGCGTTTGGGAACCTGCAACTGAGGAACCGCACATTCCACAAACTCACGGAAGGGGGCAGAGTCTACCAACTGAAAAGGCAGCAGTTGAAGTGCTAGCAATTTAGCCAAGCTAGCATTCAACTGCTGGGCATGTGGATGGCTAGGAGCGAATTTATTTCGGCGGTGCAGCAGCTGGGGCAGGGAAATTTGCCTGGTACAATCTGACATTGGTGTACCGATAGCAGATTGCCCGGGCAGTATGCTGCAGCTGGGGGAACATGACTGCCAGTTTGCTGTCCTTCTTGGGCACCCCCTCTCTCTGGGCTCACGTTACTGCCTTCCTCAAGCTGGGTACCATCATCAGAGCCTTCAAAACGCTGAGCATCCTCCTGCAGCATGTACCCAACACTGTGGTCAAACAGTTCGGGGGACTCCTCAGGAGGACATCGTGGGTCTAGGGAAGGAGTGACTGATGCCTTTGAGCCGAGAGAAGAGGCCGCTTTGGCAGACAAAAGTACCCTGAGGCTTGGTAAGAGAGGATGAGGAGGATAAGGACGGCTTGGTCATCCACTCTACCAACTCTTCAGCATGTTACGGCTTAACACGGCCAGCTGCCAAAAAAAAGGACAAGCGTGCCCCATGGCCACGTGCTGATGAGGATGCACCGTGTCCACGACCAGCACTGTTGCCTCTAGACACAGAGCCTGCTTGCCCTCTTTTATTGGCCTGTGTGTGTCTGCCTCTCCTTGTTGGCCTTCCAGACATACTTTATTTGATGTATTGGAATAGGTAGGTACACAAGGAATTGTCTGCAGTCAGCTTTAGCTGCATACTGTGGCCAGGCTACACTACACTGACTTAAGAAACTGCAGGTTAGCTCAATCAACTGCTTGTATTATCAGTAATAGAAAAGCAATAGTCTGCGGTGAGCTTTACGTGCACACTGTCCTCTATCTAACTGAAATGAAATTACACTCTGACTCTCTCTCTCTATCTCTCTGTGAACGCCGCAACACACTACACAAGGCTGACGCGCAGGCGGCCTTGTATAGTGTGGGGCGTGTACCTACTCCCCTGAGCCATGATTGGCCAAAGGCACCTTTCCTCTGGCCAATTACGGCTCTCTGTACTGACGGCGCTGTGATTGGCCAAGCATGCGGGTCATAGTGCATGCTTGGCCAATCATCAGCCAGCAATGCGCTGCGATGACGCAGTGAATTATGGGCCGTGACACACCACTCGAATTTGGCGCGAACGGCCCATATTGTTCGAAATTCGGCGAACGGCCGAACAGACGATGTTCGAGTCGAACACGAAGCTCATCCCTAGTGAGATGATTTGAGCTTTGTGACATGGTGCATTATCCTGCTGGAAGTAGCCATCAGAAGATGGGTACACCTGTAGTCATAAAGGGATGGACATGATCAGCAACAATACTAATGTAGGCTTTGGCATTTAAACAATTCTCAATTGGTACTAGGGAGCCCAAAGTGTGCCAAGAAAATATCCCCCAGGCCATTACACCACCAGCAGCCTGAACCGTTGATACAAGGCAGAATGGATCCATGCTTTCATGTTGTTTACGCTAAATTCTGACCCTATCATCTGAATGTCGCAGCTGAAATCGAGGCCAGGCAAAGTTTTTCCAATCTATTGTTCAATTTTGGTGAGCCTGTGCGCATTGTAGCCCCAGTTTCCTGTTTTTAGCTGAGAGGAGTGGCACTGTTATAGAAATCCTGTCAGCTACAGGATTCCTGGACTTCCTGATTCCGAATCTACTCTACCTTGATCCATCCTGCCAGGCACTCGTACCCCTTCTACCTCCGTGCCTCCTGTCTTCAGTACCAGGGGCCGCCGGTGGAAGCCGTAAGAGAGGCCTCCCTCTGCAGATCCGGGCTCGTCACCGTCAGGTACGTGACAGGCACCCGTTGTGGTCTTCCACTCCTGTAGACAATCCGATTCAAGGTTCAATGTGTTATGCATTCAGAGATGGTATTCTGCATACCTTGGTCATAACGAGGTGTTATTTGATTTATGCGAATGGAAAGAAGACACGCTGAGAAAAAACGAATAAAACTGTTAAAAATATTGAGAAAAGCCGCTAGCAACAAAACAGTCAGACACACTGTAAAAATCATAAGGGTAATGCAGCGCTTAAAGTGAACAAATAAAGTCCATACATAATTGTAGCGGCCTCCACCCTCTCTCTCCGCTGCTGGCTGGTCACTGCTTGTCTAGGGGTACCCTGGAGGAGATAGTGCGGGGTCACCATGCCAAGCCTTCACCGCAGATGTTTGTGTGGTGTGAGCAAAGTTTCTTTACCTTCGGGTCGGTGTTTGGAGCCTCCGCTCCTTCTGTGGAACAGTGTCTGCCAGTAAATGAGCCCCACACCAATAAAAGTCCAACACTCCTTTCTTTTCCAATGTCAGGATGAAACACAATCAGTTGGACTCCCTCAACGAACAGACAGGGGGTGTGGATACGAGTAGGCCCAGGCACAATGAACTCTCCTATTCCTCTATCAGCGAAAAGGTTTGGCACATGATCTATGCCACCTGCTGAGAATCTTGGTCGCTGCCACCGACCGGGTGAACGGTGAACCTTCCTCCTGACTGCAATCGGCCCCTGTTTGAGAAGATACCCATCCGGGCGGTCTCCTGAGGCTCACCCGGCACCGGCAATCTGCTGCACCAGGTCTTCGGGTGAGTAGCTCCTCCGGTCCCTTACGCCTCTGGATTCGGGTACCCCACTCCCGTGGGTCCCCTAGGAAATCCTTCTCTCGCGGAGCCCAGCGGAGGACACTGGGCCCCAGGCCTCCAACCGAGTACCTCACCCCAGACTGAAGGTGCCTGGGGTGGAACACGAGCTCCGGGTGTCCAGGCCTAGGCCACCTGGACACCGACCACAAACCACAGCCCTCAGGCTGAAGGTGCCTGGGACTCAACAACAACCCCGTGACCAAAATGGCCGACCCCTTTATACCCTCCCCCAGCAAGCCCAGCGGAGCCCCCGCCCCGCTGTACTCATGCTGCGAGAGGCCAAAAAGGGTACGGTACTGCAATGATGGCTCAACCCCGGGCCCAAAGCGACAGCGCCACCCGCTGGGCCCCAGGGAACCATACATTACAGATATCCCCACCAAATTCAAACATGAGAGAAAAGCATATACCCGCTACATAATATTAGCAAAAAAATTTGTAAATATAAAAGTCAAAAACAAATATCCAAAAAATATTAACCAAAAAGACAGTTCATATAATTATGAAAAACCAAATGTTGCGAAGATACAAATGAACAAATTCCACCATGTGATCCACCATCTAGTGCACGATGAACTCTTACCAGAGTTGAAGGACTCTATTGAGGAGTCAGATACGCTTGGTGTAGTATATCAGCATGAATCCGACATTGCATATCTCACAAGGGCATGGAGTGTCTGAAGCTTCCAGTATAACTCAGTTAGGGAAGAGGAATATCCATTGTAGATATAAATGAAAAAACCTCCACATAGTGTAAATCCGTAAAAAACTCTTTAATGTCATAAAAGGGATGAAGGGTACTCGCGTTCAATTAAAGGTAACAAGCGTATAAAATCAATCCATGCATGGAAACAAACAGGTTTGTGTACACAGGAGAAACAGCGTGGTGACGGCACATACGTAGGCTCCCTTCTACATGTTTTGTCACAACTGACGTCATCGGGGGGAATGTACATACCGCTATCGCCACACTGTATTTATATCCAAACGACAGGGGCAGACACCATTTATACAGTCAATTATGCAAAATGGGTTCTAAAAAAGAACGGCCGCTTGCGGGAGTCAAGCCTCAATATGAGAGATGGGACAACTCCAAGCCTCAATGTGAGAGTTGACAGAGGAGTGATCCTTCTATGACACGTCACATCCTGACGGCTGTTAACCAAGCCTCGATGTGAGAATGTTTATATCCTGCCGTCTGGTAACCCAGCCTCGATGTGAGAATGTGTATATCGCATCACATCCTAACTGTTGTTGAACAAGCCTCAGAGACAATAACCATCATTGCGCTCTAAGACTCACTATTCAAATGCATACAATGTTTTATATAACATGGACGGATAAATGTCCGAACCGAGGATAAAATTCATATGTAAAATATATGTAAAAAAATGAATAAAAATAAAATTGTCCGACAAATTGAGTTAGAACAACACATGATTATTAACACCAAATTGTACTAGAAAAACTCCCAAATGGAAAAAAGGGGGACAGGGCCACCTGCTGGATGGATGAACAACAATTGACAAATAGAAAAAAAGTATATAACTAATGGAAACAAATGATATATATGGCAGAATGGGAATGGGAATACATGCGTTGTTAATAAAGGCATTGATGTCCCATTCAACATTCATGCCATAGGGACTAATTTAGAGACAGAGAGATTTGATTTATGGTTGCCTTTCTATCATCTCGAACCAGTCTGCCCCTTCTCCTCTGACCTCTGATATAAACAAGACATTTTCGTCCACACAACTGCAGCTCACTGAATATTTTCGCTTTTTCGAACAATTCTCTCTAAACCCGAGAGATAGTTGTGTGTGAAAATCCCAGTAGATCAGCAGTGTTTGACATATTCAGACCAGCCCATCTGGCACCAACATCCATGCCATGTTCAAAGTCATCTAAATCCCCTTTCTTCCCTCATTCTGATGCTTGGTTTGAACTTAAGCAAGTCGTCTTCACCGTGTCTTGATGCCTAAATGCGTTGAGTTGCTGCCATGTGATTGGCTGATTAGCACTTTGTGTTACCAAGCAATTGAACAGGTGTACCTAATAAAGTGAGTGTATTATGTGCTCACGCAGGGTGCTGGAAAAATGTCTAGGTGAGAAAAGTGGAAGTGCTGCCTTGCAACTTTGAATACATTACACTGTCTTCAAAACAACTGTTCTTTTGTAAAAGAGGGAGGGGGAAGGTCCAATTTAAAGCGGTGTTCCGTCAGATTTGGCGACACGTCAGAATTGGTAACGGAAGTGACGTTCCGTCACTGCCATCTTACTACACCCCGCACTCCTCCATAGTAATGATACACCGAGAAGGGGGCAAGCGGACATCTTGTTACACCCACCGTAGTTTTGAATTTCACAGTTATTTTTAACAGGAAACAGAGCATATATGGTGAAATACACTATTTGGAAATCCGACTGACTGTTTGCATGTTGAATTTTAAAATCGGTGGTGTTCTGTCACATTAGCAAACTTGTGAGGTCAGCAGGTTTTCCTCTGCTTTTAAAATTTACCATCTAAACAGTCCGTCGGATTTCTAAATACTGTATTTCACCTTATAAGCTCAGTTTCCTGTTAAAAATAAGTGTGAAGCGCAAACTTCCGGTGGGTGTAACAAGATGTCCGCTTGCCCCCTTTCTCCGTGTATCATTAGTGTGTAGGAGTGTGGGGTGTAGCAAGATGGCGGCGACGGAACGGCACTTTCGTTACCAATTCTGACTGGTCGCCTAATCTGACGTAACACAGACAAGTTTGGCTGAAAGCTAGAAACACTGATAAACTGTTGTATGCCCCCCAGAGGGATCTGCATGTACTCTTTATTTATTCTATTCACCAGAGGTACTGGGACCTCCGAGACAGACATTTTGTTGTGGACAGCCCACGCCAAAGCACGCTGTGGTCTCCAAAAAAATGGCGTCCCTGTGCCCGCAAAGGAAGAGGCCCCTGCGAATGGGAAGCGTTCTAAAGGAGATTATGTCATCGGTCGGCGCCGATGTAAACAAGGAGTGAGTAGTAAGTATGGCGGCAGATAATGAAGTTTCGAAACCAGCTCGGCCCAAAAAAGAGGCCCAGCCTCTGGTTATACCGAAAAATGCCACCGACGAGCAGAGGCTGAAGCTGGAGCGGCTGATGAGGAACCCGGTAGGTGTATGACTGTGATTGGATAATGTAATGAAATAGATCTGATGATGAGGAATGAACCCGACACCCCATACAGAGCCTCTCTATAAAGCTGCATGGTGAATTCTAATGTTACATTGTATTCCTAACAAGATCAGATCCGAATCAATGGAATATTCTATTCCCCATGCATGACTCCCAACTATAGAGCATGAGAAAGGGGGGCAGTTTGGGGAGAAGAGGACATCGGTCACAAGTAGTGCAGTGAAAAGTAGGAATGGCTTTAAGTGACATCAATGCCTCCCTTTTCTAAATCCATAGTGCTACCTGATCGCTGCCCCTCTCTGATCTCAGGGTGGCTCCTTTCTCTCATAGAGTCCTATGGAGCCTTTCTTACCTGTGTGCGTCATTACCCCGCGGTATTGCGCTCTCCTCCTAATTGAGGGACAGGTGCTGGCGCCTGAGCTGTCACTTTGTTACCCATACTCGCTGCGCTCGCACCCCGGCTTTGGGAAAGTTGTGCTGAGGGACCTGAGGTCTGCGGCAGTGTGCAGTAAATTACGTTTTTGCACCATTTATACAAAACATATATACACTATATTGGGACGCCTGCCTTTTCACGCACATGAACTTTAATGGCATCCCATTCTTAGTCCCATAGGGTGATTCAATATTAAGTTGGTCCACCCTTTGCAGCTATAACAGCTTCAACTCTTCTGGGAAAGCTGCCCACAAGGTTTAGGAGTGTGTCTATGGGAATGTTTGACCATTCTTACAGAAGTGCATTTGTGAGGTCAAGCACTGATGATGGATGAGAAGGCCTGGCTCACAGTCTCTGCTCTAATTCATCCCAAAGGTGTTCTATCAGAATAAGGTCAGGACTTTGTGCAGGCCAGTCACGTTCCTTCACCCCAAACTACCAACAAAATGGACCTTGCTTTGTGCACTGGTTTACGCCCCGCGTAAATTTACTGCGGCAGGGTGGCCCGGGTGCGCGAAATCACGAACCTGACAGGAAAGGTGCCGATGTTAACAAGCACAGTGCTGATCTGTCAGGGAGGAAAAACGAGAGAGCTGAATGACATCTCTTTTTCCCCCCCACCCCACTGTTGGACATCTCAGGGAACACATTTAACCCCTGTCATCTCCTATAGTCAGTCCCATCCCCCTACAGTTAGAACACACACCAGGGAACACAGTTAACCCCTTGATCGCTCCCTAGTGTTAACCCCTTCCCTGTCAGTGCCATTTATACAGGGATCAGTGCATTTTTTTTTTTTTTAGCACTGATTACTGTAATAATGTCACTAGTCCCCCAAAAAGTGTCACTTAGGGTTAGATTTGTCCACCGCAATGTCGCAGTCCCGCTAAAAATTGCAGATCGCCACCATTACCAGTAAAAACAATTACAAAAAATAAGTCCCTTAAAGTGGTTGTATACCCACAAATATGAAATGCACCTACAGGTAAGCCTACATTAAGGCTTACCTGTAGGTGCTTGCAATATCTCCAAGACCTACACGGTTTCGGAGATATTTGCAAAAAAGAGTGCACCGCTATCTATGGCGCAGGCGCACTGAGCGCGGCGGCTCTTTGAATGGCAGCCTGCCGGAATTCGCGCCGTTCCCCGCGCATGTGCGGTAGTGACGTCAGCGCTGCTCCGGCCAATCACAGCGCCGGAGCGGCGATACCCGGAAGTCACTCCGGGTATCATGGATGCGACGGAGGACGTGTCCGGGGACCGCTGCGGGGGCTTCGATCTAAGGTAAGTGATTGATAATGAGCTAGTATGCTAGTCATACTAGCTCATTATGACTTTGCCTTGCAGGTTGTGAAAAAAAAAAAAAAAAAGTTTTGCGGTATACAACCGCTTTAATTTATCCCCTATTTTGTAGACGCAATAACTTTTGCGCAAACCAACCAAAATACGCTTATTAGGATATTTTTTGCCAAAAATATGTAGCAGAATACATATTGGCATAAATTGCTTTTTTTTTTTTTTTTTTTTTTACATATTTTCTTTTGGATATGTATTATAGCAGAAAGTAAAAAAAAATTTGTTTTTTTTTTCAAAATTGTCATTTTTGTTTTGTTTTGTTTATATTGCAAAATATAAAAACCGCAGAGGTGATCAAATACCACCAAAAGAAAGTTCTATTTGTGGGGGAAAAAAACATAAATTTTATTTGGGTACAGCGTTGTGCGACCATGCAGTTGTCGGTTACAGCGACGCAGTGCCGTATCGCAAAAAATGGCCTGGTCAGGAAGTGGATAAAACCACCTGAGGCTGAAGTGGTTAATACTTTAATATCAAGCATGGGTGAGCTCAGATGTGTTTAAATACTAGTTTGAACCCGCCTGAGCTATCCTGCCATAAAGATGTCACTGCCGTCCGCCCGAAAAACAGGCATTCAGGAGTGCTTAGCCACACTCGGAGCAGCAATCCACCACAGATTGCTTTTTTGTGCAAGTGTAAACCTAGCTCAAGTGGATTTATAGCATTTGTGACTATAAAGGATATTTTTTTACCAGTATGTCAGCTTAAAAAAATGTTACCCAAAAATAATTTGCCGCTATAATATCAGGATATGGTCTGCATATATCACCCAAGTATTATTAATTTTTTTATTTTTAAGCTTCCTAGTTTACACAACATTCCTATGACAAGTATTTTTTTTTTACAAAGCCTTGAAGCGTGCCTGAAAACCAGAGACAAATGGAAAACAGCCAATTGCAGCTATCGCGTAGCAGCATCATATGTAACAGCGGAGTTGTGTATAAAAACCCTCTCAACTACCGTATATACTCGAGTATAAGCCGACCCGAATATAAGCCGAGGCAACTAATTTTACCACAAAAAACTGGGAAAACGTATTGACTCGAGTATAAGCCTATGGTGTCCATCTGCATGCCTCACTGTGCCCATGCCTCACTGTGTCCATCTTCATGCCTCACTGTGCCCATGACTAGACTGACGTTTAACATGGGAGTCTATGGAAGGGGTGTCCGGCTTTGAAAAATCGGTGCTCCCCGGCCATAGGTCCCCCAGACAAAACTTTGCACACTTGTAGAGGAAGAGTGGGGCTACATGTGTGCCAAGTTTGGGGTCCAGCCGGTACCGGGTCCCCAAAGTCCGGGAGATTAGGTGCAAAAAGGTGATGAGTATAAGCCGAGGGGGGCATTTTCAGTACAAAATAATGTGCTGAAAAACTCGGCTTATACTCGAGTATATACAGTAATTAAAATTATTATCCTCTCTGTTACAGGACAAACCTGCCCCAATACCTGAAAGGCTAAAAGAATGGAACCCAAGAGCTCCACCAGAATTTGTCAGAGATGTTATGGGTAAGTATTATTTCTAGCTGAACCTTCTTATATTACTATGTTAAAGTGTTTGTTACCCTAAAAAAAAAATGGATTCTGTTCCTTTAAAGCATGTTATACAGCACAGTGCTTGTGCTGTGTCATTTAGTCCCCTGTAACACCTGAAATACCTGTCTGATCCTGCCTGGCTATGCCCTCCCCCCTGTAAACTGACCACGGCTTATCATGGCTACTGAGCCGTGACACCGTGGTCAGTTTACAGGCCTCTGTCAGTTGCTGTCTCTCCTGTCCTCCCTCCCTGACTGTCAGCTCTGTGTCCTTGCCCGACCCCTCCCCTCCTGCTGCTGAAGTTACTGTTGATTTTTTATTTATTTATTTTTGTACTACATCCTCTTTTGCTTAATGTAAGCTGCCCCATTGTCTGTGTTTTTATTTAAAAAAAGGCAGCTATATACTTGTTTACAGAACACTGTTCGGCGCTCACGTGACCCGCCGCCTCTCTCCTCCTCCTCCCCTGCTGACTGACATCAATGGGGGCTCCTCGGCCCCGTCCGCTGCAGCTGTCAGGCTGAGACAGGAGAGAGGCAGGTCACGTGGGGGTTGATCGGCGCTCTGTAAACAGGTCTAAAGCTGCATTTTTTTTTTTTTATAAAACTCAGAGACTGGAGCCCTTTACATTAATAAACAGAGAGGATGGTGTGCATAGTGGGATTAACAACCACTTTATGTGAACTTCAGTGGTTACATCACATGTTAAGGTGACCCCTGATTTGTGTCCTGCATCACAACTGGCCAAAAGTTGGACCTGCTAAATTTTTGCTAGAGCAGTGCTCTGTACTACTCGGCATTGAGATGAACTGCAACACAGGCGCATTGTAAATATGTGTTGTGGTGTTATCCCTAGTGAATATACAGAAAAGGTCGCCCTGGGACTTTAGATGAGGTGAGCACAGTTTGCCACTGAGTAACAAAGGTGGGTACAGTATAGATATTCAAAAATTTATATGCATACATGAATAATATGAGTATTAGCTCAGCCAATAAATTGCACATGATGAAAATGTATTGATACAAATGTCATACAATATAGTATAAACAGGCATCAGAAAGACCCAACGCATTTCGCGAGACCATTGCTAGATTCCTCAGGGGTAGATGCGGGTAAGGTGTATATAAATAATCAGAGAGGTGTATCACAGTGATGAATGTAAAGGCAATGGTAGGAGGGGCCAGAAACAAAAGTGAATGACCCCATAGTGCACTAATGTATATCACTGCATAACAAATGGCCCCTAATGTGCATCATTGCACTTGTTTCTGCAGCTCAGTAGTCTGAACAGGCAATAGTGTGGTATTGGTGAATACAGAACTGACTGGATTAAAAGCTGCTTTTGTTTAATATTTTCATAGCATTCCAGTTTAATTTAATTGAGACAATGGCACCTCTAATCTACTTTTGATCTTACTTTTCGTGTACGGGTAAGCCGATATTCCCTAACGGGAACGCTCAATGAACTACCATGGCTGCGCTGCTTTCAAAGGTGAACTTTTCCTTAAGTAATTCAATCGTGACCTGAAAATCCTCAGAGCAAAGTAGACATAAAAATACAGCCAGATTAGTTGTAAGATGCCTGGAGTGAACTGAGTGTGTGCTCTGCGCAGTGTACATATACAAATAAAAATTTCTGCAAGAAAGGGGAAATAATGCAGAGTACCTTTTACCCAAAATAACTTTACCACCTAGCTACTATTTTCTTTTAGCTCCACTTTACTTAAAGTGATTGTATACGATCAGCTTCTAAAACAACTCATTCTGTTTAAAATAGAAATGAAAGGCAAAACATTTTTGTATAGATAAAAAAAAAAAAAGTATTTATAATATTAGTATATAGTATTTAGAATATATATTTTTTTATAAGTGATCGCATTCCCTCTGTTCTCAGCTGCATAAAAGGCTGGGGAACGAGAAGCAGCAGTAGCACACTGAGCTTTCTAGTGAGTGGCTGTTCAGCGGGGGGTGTGTCAGGACAAGTCTGGTCATTGGAGGAGAGCATACTGAGTACGCAGCTAGAGAACTGACCACATTATGTTCTACTTAGCATGGTCAGTTTTTAATAGGACAGCAGAGGGACTGGTAGGAACACCAACGGTAACTCCACTTTCGTGGGGAAAAAGATAATCAAATAACGAAAAAATAATATAGCGTATACAATTCATATTGTGATTGAATGTTATTAAAAATGACCTTTTCAATCTGCAGCCGCTGTAATTTTATGACAATGCAGTGCAATATGGCTACCTGGAGTTTTCTGTACACAGACTGTGTACTGCCCACTCCCAGAAACATAATTTCCTGCTTGTGTGATTCGCTCACCAATTTTTCCATAAGTCTGCCTAAGTCAGTTTCAGTCATCCCCTGCAACAAAAATTTAATTTTTTTGGTGAGTTACTCCCAATAGGAACACATCTAAAGGGACGCAGGCCCAGCAGATTTCCTCATTAGTTCTCTGAAGGTGTACAGCTGGCTGATAATTATGAAACCACTCCCATTAGTCCCACACGGCACAGAGGAACAAACAGTGATTTCTTCAGAATA
This sequence comes from Rana muscosa, assembly GCA_029206835.1. Lineage (NCBI taxonomy): Eukaryota > Metazoa > Chordata > Amphibia > Anura > Ranidae > Rana > Rana muscosa. The sequence continues at coordinate 191,181,235 of CM055117.1, forward strand.
ACTAAAGGCAGGAATCTGCCACAAAGTTTGGTTTAGTCTGGGTTCACACTGGTGCGACAAACGCTCCAACATTGGGAGCGCATGTCGCATGACGTGTGAAAATCAATGTTTCCCTATGGGAGCCATCTTTACTGGTCCGACACAAGTCGGTCCAACTTTGAAAATGCTCCCTGTCCAACTTTGATCCTATTTCAGCCCATTGAATATCATTGAAGTCAGATCAAAGTTGGAACGCCGTCTTGCATGCTCCGACTTTGGCATGCGACTTGTGCTCTGCTGATCTTGAGGGGGAGAGAGTGGAGAAGTCGGAAGAGACCCCCGAAGTCGGAAGAAGACCCCTGGAGCTGCCTAATTACTTTAAAAACCTGTCTAATGTTTTTTTTATTGACACTTTTTTTTCCCCCCCAGGTGAATGGGTAGGGGTACGATGTACCCCATACTCATTCACATAGGGTGGGGGGCTGGGATCTGGTGGCCCCCTTATGAAAGGGGGCTCCCGGATTCCGATAAGCCCCCCCGCCCCCAGATCCCGACAACCAACAGCCAGGGTTGTCGGGAAGAGGCCCTTGTCCTCATCAACATGGAGACAAGGTGCTTTTGGGGTGGGCCCCTTGCCCCAAAGCACCCACCCCCCATGTTGAGGGCATGCGGCTTGGTACGGTTCAGGAGGGGAGGGGGTGCTCGCTCGTCCCCACCCCCTTTCCTGACCGGCTGGGCTGCGTGCTCGGATAAGGGTCTGGTATGGATTTTGGGGGTACCCCCACGCCGGTTTTTCGGCATAGGGGGTTCCCCTTAAAATCCATACCAGACCCAAGGGCCTGGTATGCTCTTTGGGGGGGAACCCATGCCGTTTTTTTTATTTAAAATTTGGCGTGGTGTTCCCCCTCAAGATTCATACCAAACACACTGCCTGGTATTGGCGGGGATCCCTGTTCATTGAAAGTCGGACGTATGTCGGCTTTAAGTCGCAGGACAAAGTTGGATCCAAAGTCGTACGACTGTCGTGTCGTACCAGTGTGAACCCAGCCTCAATCCCTGCAGTGTATATAGATCACCCAGAGGGGAATGTTTTTTTCGAAACAAAAGCGAAGTTATGCTTTAAAGGAAGCAATACAAAGAGAACACGATACTGTCTCATACAAGTACATGGAACAGCAGCCACATATCAGGAATATGACGTTTTGGGGTAATAAACGCTTTAAGCTTCAAGTGTTGCATCTATAAATTTTAATTAAAATCCCTTTTCTTGTACATTTACTTTTCTAGGTTCCAGTGCTGGTGCTGGCAGTGGGGAGTTTCATGTGTATCGCCATCTCCGTCGCAGAGAGTATCAGAGACAAGAATTCATGGATGTCATGTCTGAGGAGGTCCTTTTATCTTTCCTTCTTAAACAAATAAGTGACCTAGTTATTGTTAAAGTGGTTGTAAACCCAAAATTATATTTAAAAAAAAAAATAATAACCTGAAAGACAAAGCCATAATGAGCTAGTATGACTAGCATACTAGCTCATTATGAATTACTTACCTTAGATTGAAGCCCCTGATGCCGTCCTCGTCTCCCCCTCCGGCCACAGACATCGCTCCGGAAGGTTGCTTCCGGGTATCGGCGCTCTGATTGGCCGGAGCGGCGATGACGTCACTCTGCGGGAGCCGTCAAAGCCGGCATTATCCATTGATAAAACCGGTATTGTCAGTGCGCCAGCGCCGTTGTCTATGGCGCGCATGCGTCGTAGACAACGGTGCATTCTTTGTGGCAAATATCTCCTAAACCGTGTAGGTTTAGGAGATATTGCAAACACCTACAGGTAAGCCTTAATCTAGGCTTACCTGTAGGTGCAAGTTGCAAGAGTGGGTTTACAACCACTTTAAAAGTGTTTTTGAACCCTAAAGTATAAAGCTATGCCAGCCCCTCTATTATAGGCAGCCATAGCACACTGTATAGGTGTTTTTAAAGCGGTTGTATACCCTGTTTTTTAACTTACCTACAGGTAAGCCTATAATAAGGCTTACCTGTAGGTAAAAAGAATATCTCCTAAACCTGTATGGTTTAGGAGATATTCCCCTCGCAATGAGCTGCTGACTGCAGCAGCGCATACGCAGCGGGGATTCTCGGCTAAAGCCCGGCAGCCGCCGGACCTTGCCGGCGCGGGCAAGTGATGAAATCGCCGCTCCAGCCACTCACAGCGCTGGAGCGGCAATACCCGGAAGCCACGCCGAGGCAAGATGACATCTCCCTCGACGTGGACCAGGTAAGTTACCGACGCCTCGTTCTAAGGTAAGTATTTCATAATGAGCTAGTAGGCGGTGCCTACTAGCTCATTATGCCTTTTGCCTTTCATGTATGAAAAAAAAAAAAAGCAGCAGCGAGTATACAACCGCTTTAATAAAAACAAGGCTTGTAAATACCGATTTACAATGATCTTCAGGCCGGTCACATGACTCGTGGCCGCTGTACAGCTCCAATGGATGGCTTCTACAGGAGACTTCTGATGTCAGCCAGGGAGATCACATGGCCGCTCATGCCCCTCCTGCAGTAGCCCTGGAAACCAGCCGAGAGTCACGTGACTGGCCTGAAGAGCGCACTAAATCGGTATTTACAAGCCTCGTTTTTATAAAAGATTTTTACAGTGTGCTATGCCTAACTATAATACAGGGGCTGGCAGTGACCCATAAATAAACTTTTATTTCTACAAAAAAAATGAATAAGGGGATGTAGGATAAAGAGCACCTATTCAGAGGATGGATTTAAAGCTGAACTCCGGGACAAGTAAATATTGTCCAAATACAAGAGGCATGTGTATTCTTCCTTGAATCTTGGTGTGCTCTGTGTATTTCTTCCAGATCTGGGCAGTAATCCAGTGTAAAACTTTGCCTCTGTGTTGAATCTTCCTTTAATAAAGATCGGTCACTGCTACTGTCTCTCTTTGTGCAGGGTGACTGGTCTTGTCTCCGCCCCCTCCTGTAGTTTTCTGCAGGCAGCCTGTAGTGGGAGGGGCTTGCTGGGTTTCTCCCCCAGCTTTGCTCTCTGCACAGGCCACGTATAGCACAGTGGTAATGTCACCAATATCTTATCTGGGTTTACAAAGGCCTTTGGTGCAACAAAAAAAATTGATTTATATCCTTTTGTGGCTGTTGAAGAATATATTACATGAAAGTTTTTGTGATTGGAGTTCAGCTTTAACTTTTTATCTTTTATCTTAAGAGAATCCTAATCAGCCGTCCTGTATCCCCATAAATAGGGCACTGTGTTCACTTTATTTATTCTAAAGTCAAGCAATAAATGTGAGATGTTCTGGGTCAGCAGTTGTTTTTTTTTTTTCCCATGACATACAGAGTTATTTCTGATGTATTTGTAACCTCACCCTGCTTTCCTATCTGTTCTTCATTTATACTTTTTTTTTTAGATTGTTGTTCAAATAATGTATTTGGAAAAAAGAAATGTATAGTTTTATATAATATATGCTGTGTGGATCAAACCAACTGACTATTACGTTATTACAGCAAAAGCTAGATGAACAATTTCAAATAAAAGTAAAGGATAACCAAGTGAAGGCAGAGGAGAGAACAGCAAAACGCAGATTGAAAAGGTAATGGAGTTCTGCGTTGTTAACAAGAAGCTAATTCCTCTGGTTGTATGAGTAGGACCCCATACTGTATTATAAAACAAAGGGCTCCTGGCTGTACCGCTACTCCATTATTGCATAATCTTCTAGTGTTTGGTATTCTGTGTACATGTGCCAGTTCTCTTTTGCACTTACCGCTGCCCTGCTCTGTTGGACAGACCTTCATGCTTATTTTTGGCCCTTAAATGTATCACAGATGTTGAAAGTGCAACTCACATAGATGAATGTGCTATATTCTGTATTTATCAATTAGGCCTCATGCACACTGAGACTGCATTCACACCTGAGCGTAGCGCTTCGAGCGTTTTTACCGGTGTTTTGTCGCACGAATTTGCGCCCGTCGAAACACTCGTTGTCGCGCTAAACGCTTGAATCGAGCATTTCCATTACATTCTATGACTCCTTAAACGCCCAAATCTGCCCGATTCGCGACAAGAAAGGGTCCGGAACTTGTTTGAGCTTCAGGCGTTTGGCTTCAGGCGTTTTGGAGTGGAGATGTGAACCATCTCCATAGAGAATAGTAGGATTTTTAAAACAGCTTACCTGTAAAATCCTTTTCTTGGAGTACATCACGGGACACAGAGCGGCATAGTCATTACTATGTGGGTTATATAGAATTACCTTCAGGTGCTGGCACTGGCAACTTCCAAAACAGGAAGTACCCTCCCCTATATAAGCCCCTCCCATCCGGGAGCACCTCAGTTTTGTAGCAAAGCAATACGTGTCCCCAAAAGAGGGGTGGGAGCTCTGTGTCCCGTGATGTACTCCAAGAAAAGGATTTTACAGGTAAGCTGTTTTAAAAATCCTACTTTCTTGTTCATACATCACGGGACACAGAGCGGCATAGTCATTACTATGTGGGACGTCCCAAAGCAATGCCAAATGAGGGGGGGGATACACCATACATAAGCTGGGCGCCATCAGGCATGAGGATCTTTTGCGGCCTGCAACACACTGCGCCCAAAGGCGACATCCTCCTGACTTCTAACGTCCACCTGGTAGTACCTAGTAAACGTGTGTACTGAAGACCATGTTGCGGCCTTACAAATTTGAGCCAGGGAGGCCTGGTGATGCACTGCCCATGAAGTTCCAACTGCTCTTGTGGAGTGCGCCCTAACTTTGAACGGAGGCGGTCTACTTCTCAAGCCATAGGCTTGTATTATGACCTGTCGAATCCACTTGGCTAAAGTAGATTTTGATGCTGCCTGACCCTTTCTGGGGCCTTCCGGCAGAACAAACAAAGAATCCGTTCTACGAATCTGAGCAGTGGTCTTTAGACAAGCTTTAACTGCTCTTACTACATTCAAAGAATGCAATAACTTTTCCTCTACCGAGCTCGGTTTGGGGAAAAAGAAGGAAGAACCACATCCTGGTTCAAGTGAAACCTCGATACCACCTTAGGAAGAAAGGCTGGGTGAGGACGAAATACTACTCTGTCCTCATGAATAACCAGACATGGCTCTTTACAGGACATGGCGGCTAATTCCGACACTCTTCTAGCCGAGCATATGGCTACTAAAAATATCAATTTTCTGGTGAGTAGAACCAAGGAAATGTGCCGCAAAGGTTCAAATGGCTGCTTCTGCAGAACCGACAGAACCAAATTTAGATCCCATGGACATATGGGAGCTTTAATCGGTGGAATAATACGAGTCACCCCTTGCATAAAGGATTTGACAAGTGAATGCATAGCCAGGGGCCTTTGAAATAGTATTGATAAGGCCGAAACCTGACCCCTGATAGTACTTAAGGCAAACTTCCTGTCTACAGCCCACTGTAGGAAGTCCAGAATTCTGCCTATAACGTACTTACGTGGATGCCACTTTCTGGCCTCGCACCAAGTGATGTACGCCTTCCAAACTCTATAGTAGATCTGCCTGGATACAGGTTTCCTGGCATTGATTATAGTTGATACCACAGAGTTAGAGAGACCTCTCTTCTTTAGGATGTGGGATTCAATAGCCAGGCCGTTAAACTTAGAGTTAGTAAGGAAGGGTGGTATATCGGCCCTTGCGAAAGCAGGTCCGGACGACGTGGAAGGGTCCAAGGACTCCCCACAGACATTTTGATGATCTCTGCGTACCAGGCCCTTCGGGGCCACGCTAGAGCCACCAAGATCACCGGCTTCTTCTCCAACCTGACTCTGCGAAGGAGTCGAGGCAACAATTGTAGCGGAGGGAATGCATATATCAGTCTGAACTGATTCCAAGGGAACACCAGAGCATCCGAGCCGCAAGCGAGGGGATCCCTTGTCCGGGAGACAAATCTGTCCACCTTTGCGTTGAATCTGGATGCTAGCAGATCTACATCCGGTGTTCCCCACCGCTGACATATTGCTCGGAAGACCTCGGGATGAAGGGACCATTCCCCTGGGCATAACTGTTGGCGACTTAGAAAGTCTGCCTTCCAATTCTCCACCCCTGGAATGAAGACAGCTGACATACATGGGACATGCTTTTCTGCCCATTCCAGGATGTGACTTACTTCCCTCTGGGCTGCACAACTCCTGGTGCCTCCCTGATGATTGATATATGCCACTGCTGTGGCATTGTCTGAATTCTGACAGGGGACCCTTGGAGTCTGGATGCCCAGGCTACTAGGGCATACCGGGCTGCTCGTATCTGTAAGAGATTGATGGGCAGGGTTTTTACTACATTTGACCATCTGCCCTGGAGAGACCATTGCTCCAGTACTGCCCCCCAGCCTATAAGGCTGGCATCTGTAGTGACCACCTTCCAGGATATCGGACTGAAGGGTTTTCCCTTCTGGAGATTCTGGGGGATCAACCACCAGCAAAGACTCTTCCGAACGAAAGGGGACAAAGCCATCGGGAAGTCTAGAGCCTGAATTTTTCCGTTCCAGGCTGACAATATGGCCCTCTGTAAATTCCTTGAGTGGAATTGGGCGTATGGCACAGCTTCGAATGATGCTACCATCTTTCCTAGCAGCCTCATGCACAGGCATATGGACGGCTGTCTTTTTGCACAAAGTAGGCGGACCAAGTCCCTCAAAGAGGATACTTTGTCTTGAGGTAGGAAAATCCTCCTCTGGTCTGAATCCAGCCGTAGCCCTAGATATACCAGGTTTTTCACTGGCTGTAGGGCTGACTTGTCCAGGTTGATGACCCAACCGTGAGATTCTAGATACTTGATTGTATCGACAATTACCACTTCTAGCTTGGCAACTGAGTGGTCCATCAACAACAGGTCGTCTAGGTATGCCATTATCGTTACACCTCGTGTTCTTAGATCGGCCAACAGTGGGGCCAGAATTTTTGTGAACACTCGTGGTGCTGTGGCCAGACCGAATGGTAAGGCTCTGAACTGAAAATGGCGCCCTTCTACTGCAAAGCGTAGAAATTTTTGATGACCTGGAAAGATGGGAACATGCAAGTAAGCATCTTTGATGTCGATCGAGGCTAACCATTCCTCCCCCTGTAGGGCAGCGGTGACCGATCGGATCGACTCCATCCGGAAGGACCGGACGTTTAGAAATTTGTTTAGACTCTTTAGGTCCAATATGGGTCTTATGTCCCCGTTTGGTTTCGGGACTGTGAAAAGGTTTGAGTAGAAACTCAACCCCCACTCTTCCATAGGAACCTCCATAATTACTCCTTGGAGCAATAGTTGTTCTAACGCCACTAGGAGACACCTTCTTTTCAGAGGGTCTTTTGGCATGCCTGACCACATAAAATGGGAAGGAGGAGACTCTTTTAACTCCAACTTGTATCCCCGAGTTACTGCGGAGAGCACCCATCTGTCTTTGATCGTCTCCCGCCAGGTCTCTGTGAACAACTGAAGTGTTCCCCCCACCCGTTTGAGTGGGGGCAGCCCTTCATAGGCTTAACTTGGAGGCTGGTTTAGTACCTCTTCGGATCCAGGGTTTTTTATTACCCTGTGACTGTCCCTGATTTTTACCTCCTGAGTTTGACCGAGGAGGCCATCGGAACTGCTTAGTAGCAGACGTCCCAGGGATAGGAGAGGTAGTCCTCTTAAAAGATGGACCCCTAGACCTCTTTTTAATTGGTAAGAGAGTACTTTACCACTGGAAATCTTCTGGATATATTTATCCAGGTCTTCGCCAAAAAGGCGTTCTCCATGAAATGGGAAGCTAACTAAGAGCTTCTTACAGGGAGCCTCAGCAGACCAGTTCTTGAGCTACAGAAGCCTACGCATATGTACCAAAGACAGCGTGAGGCGGGAGGCCTGATGGATAGAATCCTTGATGGCGTCAACCGCAAAGCATAATGCTCTAGGCAGATCAGCCAGAGCCTGGGCCTGCTGGTCTGGCAAATCCCTCAGGACCATTTTCATTTGATCCTTTAAAGCTTGGCAGACCCCAATAGCTGCCACTGCTGGCTGTGTAACAGCCCCTGCTGTGGAAAAAGCAAATTTTAATAAAGACTCCAATTTTTTATCTACTGGATCTTTGAACATTTGAACATTATCTACTGGACATGTCAGTGATTTGTTCACAGAAGAAATGGCTGCGTCCACCGTAGGAACATTCCATCTCTGGGTGAATTTTTCCTCCATGGGATAGATCACCGGAAATTTCTTAGGCGGAACAAATAGTTTATCAGGATGTTCCCAGTCCTGGTATATAAGTCCTTCCAATAATGGATGAATTGGAAAGGAGCAATTAATCTGGGGAGCTTTTAGCGACCCCAATGAGGAGACAGCAGTAGTTAATGGTTCAACAAGAGGCATTTTAAATGCAGATCGAACCATGTCAGTTAGGGTCTGGACCCACAATCTTTCAGTCTGTGATGCTGAAAATGGTTCATCTACTGTTGATTCCTCAAAAACAGAGTTAACCTCCTCCTGATCCCCTTCAGGTAGGTCAGTCCCTTCCTGGGACTGTTGCTCTGCCAACAGGCACTCTAATGGAGGGGATGGAGATCTGGCGCGCTTTCTTTCCTGTAGAGAAGAAGCGATCAATGCTGCCAATCTCTGCTCCAATCCCTCCAGAGTTGAGGCAAAAACCTCCTCTGTTATATATGCAGGAGCAGGTGGACTGAGGACAGCCGCAGTACCTGGCACTCCCGGGGGTTCCTTATGGGTATTAACCTCTGATTTCTCAGGGGAGGAAGGTGCAGATGACTGCTCCAGATCCTCAGAGCCCGATGGAGACCCCCTACACTTCCTGAGAGGTATATCTCGGAGTTTTTTAGGCGGCATATTCCTTAGTTCAAAGCTGAGGTATTCCAGCCGCAATACACCCCTTACTGAAATAGTCTAATGCAATTTGCTGCTATGTACATCAGTGGGTGTCTACTAATGCGTCTTTCTGGGGATGCCTGTATCAACCGCCCGCTGTAAGCCCCTATACCATGCTACCAGCTCCTTTTCATGCTCTGTGTCCATAGCAAGCAGCGTGGACTGAGTCCTTTTATCTTGCTGGGACGCCCGCACATGCGCCGAAGCGCTGGGCGCACAGAGCGCGTCACCCGCCAGGCTCCGCCCCCTTTTTTGAAGCTAAATCTATAAAAAGAAAGCGTGTGTGCGCGCGCATGCACGTGTGCGCTCTTGGCGCCATGTAGGGAGAGGAGCCAGGGTCCCTGTTTCACCAGGACTCGGGGATGGAAGGAAACTACTTGGCAGCATGACAGAGGAATGCAGCTTCCCTGATAGAGAGCTCACTCATCTGCCTGGACTTTCACCATGGAAGGAATAGTCCCAAGAAAAAAAGACGTTCCACAGCGGCCTCTAGTGGACAAACACAGGTACCGCACTTTTGTCTTTTTTTTTTTTTTTTTTTTTTTTTTTTAAACCTTTATGAAAAACATTTCTAGGTTTACAGTTTTTAAAACTTCCTTTATGAAAAGACATTTCTAGGATTTCTTAGGCATATACAGCTATTAGCGGGAATACCTTTAGGTAACAGGCAGAAAGACATATTAGGCTTGGGGGTCCCCTCAATAGAGCCAAGTTCCTGGGGGCCCCCACTTACCTGTTCCCCGCCGCAGGACTTTGTTTGGTCCACAGAAGCCCAAACTTCACCTCTCACGGCAGGCATTGTACTAGACCTTCAGGGACCGGGTTCCCAAGGATTCCACTCCCCTGGACCTGTATAGCACCCTGCACAGATAGCCTCTTGGTTTTGGGTATGACCAGAGCTCTGGATCCCAGGGTCCAGCCCTCCTAAGAGAGGCATTACAGGCAAAACCCTGCTCTTCTCTGCAAGGCCCGGGTACCGACCGTTTATTTATGAAGCTTTTTTGGTCGGATCCGGAATAGCTTGCTAAGGCCCAGAGAACCTGTACACAAGCCCAGATGAATACATGTTAACCTTGGCCAACACCTTAGACACTGGCAAAAAACTGAGGTGCTCCCGGATGGGAGGGGCTTATATAGGGGAGGGTACTTCCTGTTTTGGAAGTTGCCAGTGCCAGCACCTGAAGGTAATTCTATATAACCCACATAGTTATGACTATGCCGCTCTGTGTCCCGTGATGTATGAACAAGAAAATGTTTTTTTCCCCCCTCTGGCGTTTTTGTAGCTTCAGGCTTCAGGCTACAAAACGCTCAGGTGTGAATGCAGCCTGAAGCTGAAAAACTGAAGTGTTTGGGCGTTTTTTTTTTGTTTGTTTTTTAACAGCCCTTAAACTCCCCTCTGTTATCCTATGAGTCCATGCACACATGGAAGTTTTTTGACATTTAACAGCAGAGGAGTTTATGGGCTGTTGTCTAAAATCGTGTTCAAGAGCAGTTCTTCTGACCACGGAAAACGCACTTTAGCCCTGGTTCACACTGCTGCGTTTTGACATGCGATTTACATTGACATCTGTGCAGAAACCTGCACAGATGTCTCTGTAATTGCGGCCGAAATCGGGACTGCCAGCGGGAGTGGAATCGTGCAAGTTCAGCTGAACTCTCACGGCTTCGTTACCGCAGCACAGTGTGAATATGGGCTTTATCGGCGTTCAGCATTTTTTGAGCTGAATGTAAGCTGGTGTGATTTAAAAAAAAAAAATGCCCAAAAACGCTGACGCTGAAAAACACGCATAAACACTTTTATAAAATGCTGCTAAGAATGCGTTTTTGAAGCAGCGTTTCCTGCCAGCAATCTGACGTCCAGAATGACTTTCATAGTGGAGATGGTATGTTCAGGGTGAACCTAATGTTATCTAATAGACAGACTGTGTGTATTGTCTGAATCAGGGTTTCTGTACACTGGCTTATTTACATGCATTCACATTTACTGGTATCTATGCTGATCTCAAACTGACACTAACATTTTGGAAAAACCTTTTTATTATCTTGAGATGATGCAAAATAAGTTTCCAAGTACTGTATGAAGCTGCGCACTGCTTGAACGTCCCATACTCCCCTATTTCATTCCAAATGGCATGATATTATACTACAATTGTTCAGAGGACCTGGGAAAATATTGAGGAAACCTATATGTCCTCAGTTATTTTCTCCAAAGAAAAATTCATTCATTTCAAACTTCATCAGATATCCTATACCCCTATGTGGTTGTATAATCTAAAAATAAGACTTTTATACACTCTGCTTTTGCCTCTGCAGTCATGAAGCGGGTTTTCTTTTACGCTATATACTCCTGTCCCAAGATACAATTATTCTGCATCCAGGTGTGTGATTTATTGACACGGTCTCAGGCCTGTCTAATTTAAAATGTCCCAAGACCTACTTCCTAGGGCTAGTGGAGTATCTTCCCATTAGCCCTCAAACCAAAAATGCTTCAAGGCACTGTACTTTTTTTGCCCCAAATTTTTTTTAATTAACCTGGAAATGACCCTTTTCTCCAACTCAATTATGTCCCCCCCCCCCCCCTTTTACCAACTCGCTACTAGTGGATCCCCAATGAGTCTCTGTAAGATCTGGGGCCTCTGGTCCTGTTCCCCTCTTACTGCCTAACCTCAAAATGGTTCTCAGGAGACTACAAGTTTCTCACTCTATTCATTTGCCCTGGTTCACACTGGTGCGATTTGACATTTCAAATCGGCGAAATTTGCCACAAATTGCGGGCAATGGCACCGTCCTAATCGGTGCGACGCCACATCTGCGGCACTGCACTGATTACAAAAAGTAGTTTCTGTACTACTTTTTGCGATTTCAGCCGCGATTTACATTGACATCTGTTTCAGATGTCTTTGAAATCACGGCTGAAATCGGGACTGACAGGCAGGAGTGAAATCGTGCGAGTTCAGCTGAACTCGCAGGCTTCACTCCCGCAGCCCAGTGTGAACGTGGGCTTTCTTATATGTGAATATCTTGAACTGAATGTACTGTCACATGTTTCGCTGACATATATGAAAGGACATGAGAATGTACTGTTTTCCTTATTTAATTTAAGGAATTGTTTCAGTTTTTTCTTACAATACATGCTTAAAAAGCAATAAACGAACGTCTTTGGGGGGAAAAAAAAATTACATTTAAACAGTCAGATTCGGCAGTCATTGTTTCTGTGTGTGTTTTGAAAGTGTAAAAGATGAAGAAAAATATGAACTGGATATGATGTCCCCTGTTGTCAGCAAATTAGTTAAAGTGAACCTATGCGCAGATTATGCACACCAAAGTATTTACAGTGCCTTGAAATATATTCATACCCCTTGACATTTTCCAGATTTTGTCATGTTACAATCGAAAACATACATGTATTTTATTGGGATTTTATGTGATAGAAGAAAACGCAAAGTGACACATATTTGTGAAGTGGAAGGAAAATTATTAATGGTTTTTCATTTTTTACATCTGAAAAGTGTGGCGTGCATTTGTATTCAGCCCCCTTTACTTTGATACCCTTAACTAAAATCTAGTGGAACCAATTGCCTTCAGAAGTCACTTAATTGGTAAATAGAGTCCACCTGTGTGTAATTTAATCTCAGTATAAATAGCGCTGTTCTGAGAAGCCCTCAGAGGTTTGTTAGAGAACCTTAGTGAACAAACGGCATCATGAAGGCCAAAGAACACACCAGACAGGTCAGGGATGAAGTTGTGGAGAAGTTTGAAGCAGAGTTTGGTTATAAAAAAATATCCCAAGCTTTGAACATCTTACGGAGCACTGTTCAATCCATCATCCGAAAATGGAAAGAGTATGGCACAACTGCAAACCTACCAAGACATGGCCATCCACCTAAACTGACAGGCCAGGCAAGGAGAGCATTAATCAGAGAAGCAGCCAAGAGGCCCATGGTAGCTCTGGAAGAGCTGCAGAGATCCACAGTTTAGATGGGATAATCTGTCCACATGACAACTATTAGTTGTGCACTCCACAAATCTGGCCTTTATGGAAGAGTGGCCAGAAGAAAGCCATAAGAAGTCCCATTTGCAGTTTGTGAGAAGCCATATGGGGGACACAGCAAACATGTGGAAGAAGGTGCTCTGGTCAGATGAGACCAAAATTTTACTTTTTGGCCTAAAAGCAAAACCTCTGTGTGGCGGAAAACTAACACTGCACATAACTCTGAACACACCATCCCCACCATGAAACATGGTAGTGGCAGCATCATGTTGTGGGGATGCTTTTCTTCAGCAGGGACAGGGAAGCTGGTCAGAGTTTATGGGAAGGTGGATGGAGCCAAATACAGGACAATCTTAGAAGAAAACCTGTTAGTCTGCAAAAGACTTGAGACTGGGGCAAAGGTTCACCTTCCAGCAGGACAATGACTTTAAACATACAGCCAGAGCTACAATGGAATGGTTTAGATCGGGGATATGCAATTGGCGGACCCCCAGCTGTTGCAAAACTACAAGTCCCATCATGCCTCTGCCTCTGGGTGTCCATGCTTGTGGCTGTCAGTCTTGCTATGCCTCATGGGACTTGTAGTTCTGCAACAGCTGGAGGTCCGCTAATTGCATATCCCTGGTTTAGATCAAAGTATATTCATGGAATCGTCCTGTCAAAGTTCCCACCTCCATCCAATTGAGTATCTGTGGCAAGACTTGAAAATTGCTGTTACCAGATGTGCTCTCTATCCAATCTGACAGAGCTTGAGCTATTTTGCAAAGAAGAATGGACAAAAATTTCACTCTAGTCATGCAAAGCTGTTAGAGACATACCCCAAAAGACTTGCAGCTGTAATTGCAGCGAAAGGTGGTTCTACAAATTATTGACTCAGGGGGGCTGAATACAAATGCATGCCACACTTGTCAGATACAGTATTTCTAAAGATTTTTGAAAAAAGAAAATTTTATCATTTTCTCCTTACACATCACAAATGTCCCCCCTGAAGCTGACCACGCTATGGTCGAAACGCGTCGGTGATTCAATACCCTATAGTATCTGCTATGTAATCATGTTCATCAATTTTGTTTACCTTGCTTGTTTTATTGTGGATCATGTAGTATGTTACCTGGCCAGATTTTCATATATTGTAATTCAATTGTGACATTTGATCTTTTAAAACAATTAATACATTTTCTATCAATTTCATACAAAATACATCTTTTTGATTACGGTATGTCTATATTGCTGTCTAAAGCCCCATTGGGGAAACTATCCGATAGACCAACACAAAGGGGCACATAATTGTGATGTGTTATCACATAAAATCCCAATAAAATACATTTACGTTTTTGGTTGTAACATGACAAAATGTGGAAAATTTCAAAGGGTGTGAATACTTTTTCAAGGCACTGTATATATTCTGAACCAACAGTAAAAGCACATTAAAACAAGCTGCCATGTACCTCTGTAGCCTCAGGCATTGTGGAGAAGTTTTGTCTTCAAAGTTTAACACAGGTATTGGCATCTCAGCTTTTTTTTTTTCTATTACTTTATGCTACTAAAGAATCTTGTCAGTCTGCCAGCCACAGCTGGTGTTTAGCTACTAGAAACCAGAAATCTAACCTTGGAGTCCTTTGTTCTGATCTCTGAGAATTAATTACTTTACAGTACAAGTCACAAGAGAGGTCAGGGCTGGCTTGTTAAAAGCTGTTTTACTGCTTGTTAGGAATATGTAAATTTTTTAATGTCCATAGTCTGGGCACAGGTGCACTTTAATAACTGCAATGTAAAGGCAGAAATTTTGCATCCCTTGTAAGGTGGAAAAGGGGAGGAGAAATAGGATAAGGGTGTATTATTTTTGTGTTTTGAAAGTCTCCTGTTTACCCTTTCAAGAGAGAGAAACCACCACCTTGTCAAATTTTGACAGCGGGTGCTAGGAGTTGATCACCCGCCCGCTGTCCCAGGAAGTGGGGGGAGAGGCTGCAGAAGCTGGAACATGTTCCAAAGGGGAACTTATCCCTTAAAGCAGTGGTTCTCAACCTTTCTAGTGCCGTGACCCATTGATAAAATTTCCCAAGTTGTGGGGACCCCCAACAGTAAAATTTATTTTCGTTGGTCCCTATCTACACCACGTGCGGCGCCTCCTCTGTCCGCCCCCACTGTCTTCTGGGAGACACAAAGGTCCCAGAAGACAGCAGGGACCAGTGGGATCGCGCAGCGCGAGTCACGCATGCACAGTAGGGAACCAGGCTGTGAAGCCGTAAGGCTGCCGACATCGCAGGCGCCCTGGACAGGCAAGTGTCCCTTATTTTAAAAGTCAGCAGCTGCTGGATTTGTAGCTGCTGACTTTAAAAAAATAAAAAAAATTGGCGGAATTACGCTTTACGTCCAACATGATGTGACTATGCAAGAAAAAAATTATTATGAAACGATACATATTATTTATATATAAAACGTCCCAGTTGGTTCCTCAAAAGTGGTTATTCCGTGCCAGTGCTAGATATACAAAGTGTATAGCACCCAAACATGTATCTAGCACTGGCATGGAATAACCACTTTTGAGGAACCAACTGGGACGTTTTATATATAAATAATATGTATTGTTCCATAATTTTTTTTTGCACAGTCATGTCATATTTATTTGCAATCTATGTATTGATTGCCACAGCACAAAAATGCTTTAATTAATTAGTGTCTGACTTACCAAAGACACTGAGGTGTTCCATCAGAATCGGCTACCTGTCTAATCGTGTGTTAACCGGATATGACATTTCAGGAGATTAGAGACCGTTCCGTCGCCGCCATCTTGGTACTCGCGTCCGCAGCAAGGCTACAGTTAGAAGTCGGCAAGCGGACATCTTTTTACACCCACCAAAGTCTTGTATTTTACTTATTTTTACCAGTAAATTGAGCTGATATACTATATAAGCTGTATATAGTATATCCGCTCAGTTTACTGGTAAAAATACTTGTAAAATGCAGGACTTCGGTGGGTGTATAAAGATGTCCGCTTGCCGACTTCTAACTGTAGCCTTACTGCGGATGAGAGTACCAAGATGGCAGCGACGGAACGTCACTTCCATGCGGTCTCTCCTCCCCCTGAAGCTACGTCTCGCTGGCCGAGATGTACAGACTCCGGCGTAGACACAGTAACTTCTGCAAGGCTGGCCTAGACAGACCCGATTGGACTAGCATTCGCGACCCCCTGGCGAATCGGCAATCGACCCCCAGGTTGAGAGCCACTACTTTAAAGCATGTAATAAACCCTGCTTGTATGAGGTTGAATACTGAGAAAAATTGCTGATGTACTGTTGTTTCTGTTGGCCTACTAGTGTATATAATTTCTGTTAGCAGGAAATATTTAATCATATGTTTTCCATGTTTATTTTAGCATTTCATTTTTATATTGTATGTGAAAATTATAACATAAATGTGTGGTGTTATATAGACTAAATTGACCTTTTGATGTAATTTACAGACAAAAGCTTAAAGAGAAGAAAAAGGCTAAAAAAGCAAAACCAGAAAACGATGGTTTGTATTTTTTTTTTTTTTGTGTAATAATAATAATAATAATAATAATATATATATTTAATCCACGATTTACTATAGGGAAACTAAAAAAGGGTGGGGGTATGGGGGCAGTTGCTGAGGCTGACCGTACACATATACCCACCCCAAAGGGGATTTATTATGGACTATCTCGGTACTGATACACGAATAAACGTAGTATAATAAAATATAGTGTTTAAAATATACAATAGGGTCTTAAAATGTCAACCACAAACAACTGCTCACTTAACCAAGTGAACAGGGAAGATAATTCACGGTACCAGGGGCAAGAACTACTTGAGGGTGAATCAGAGGGAGCTCAGTCACATTAGCTCTAGGCATATAGGTATATACTGTGCATGTATAGAGAAGTGCCTCTATACCCACGCAGGTGCTGATGGCTGGCCAGTCAGAGCAGCACTGTGTGGCATTGGAATCTGAACATACACCACTCGTCACACAGCCCCTGGGGAGACCGTTCGTACAGCTCGAATACCATAAATGATAAATCTCATTTATCAGACACCAACTGAAATCCTATTTAAAAATATCTGCACCAAAAAAGTACAAATCATTTTTTATGTTGCAATAGATATATTGAAAAGTATGACTCCTACAAACAAGTGTTCTGCCAAACATTTCTGTAGTAGAATACATATTCCAATATATCAATAATATCATGATCCCCCTATAAACAGAAGCCAGCCTCATAATAACCTCCTAATTATAAATAAATAAATGTGAACAAATTTTCAAGAGAATTCTAATATGATCCTGGTCACAAACACAAAAGACGCCATACAACCTAGAAATAAATATAATCCCTCCAATGTGCAGTTAAGGCCTCATGTACACTGCTGCTGGTAAACGGACGTTTAGGAGCAGTTGGGCGTTTTTTGTTTTTTTTTTTTGTTTTTTTTTTCAGCTGCCCCTGAACTCTCCTCTGTTATCTTATTAGTACATGTACACAGGGTCGTTTTTAGGCAGTTGAGTTTAGAAGCTTTTTCTGGAAAGCAAAAAAATGCATTCAGGACGGATGTTCAGAGGTGTTTGAAATGCCAAATGCTTGAAAACGCGGTAACTCACGCTTTAGCCCCATTTCCTTTTACAGGCGTTTTTTCATTTTTGACTATTTAAAAAAAAAGAAAAAATCTTCTAAACGCAAACGTGGCATGTAAACACGGCAAAACTGACATTTTAAACGTTGGCTATCTGTCAAGTTAAATCGTTCAGGAGACGTTTTAAAATTACCCGTTTTTTTTATTAAGCCTTAATGACATCAGGGCATGAAAAATGTTTAAGTGCAATATTATCACTGCAATAGCATTTGGATACATTTTATTATAAATACTAACAAGTGTGTTAATATACGACCAATAAAAGTGTAAGTAACACTCCCATATGGTGCTACATCTGAGTGAAGCTAGAGAGCGTAGTACTGTCCTAGGTGTTCAAACATCAGATGGCGTCGGGAGAAAAATATCTCTCTCACTATAAATAATTATTATCTGCTCTTGTGTCAAAATAACCACCAGCAGATTTATTCCAAATGTATACCCATTTATACCATGCCAACTTAAGTGTATATAAACCCAGCAACAAAAATGTTATATATTTCAGCTTGCCAGTCTTTAGATGTGGTGGCTGCATTCGTTTTCTGTTTTTCTTCTTTACTTGTACCTGATGATCCTGCCAGTAAAACTCTTCCTGTCTTAGATGGCCACACTCACTGTATTGTATCTATAGAGGAGTTCTGTTGTTGCCTTAGAACAGGAAATGTATTAGGACTACACAACCCTTCCCCCCTCACCTCCATAGCATATGGGGGAGGTGTTCTGTAATTATCTGCTTAGGTGATCTGGGCAGGGCTGATCATTTCCTTTGCTATCTCAAGCAATGTTGTCAGCTCATTTGCTTTTGGAGGGATCTCTTCCGTCCTTCCCTTTTTTTCTTTTTTTTTTCTTCCCCCATTTCTGGTTGTGCAAGGGGGCAGTGTGGTGCACGATTTATTGCATTGCTCCCTTTTATTTTGTGGTCTGTAAGGCTCAATTTACACCTATACATCTTTAGTGCTTTTTGCAGATTTACCATACAGTCCATTTTAACGCGGTTTCCTATGGAACACGTTCTGTAGTGCAAATCTGCAAAATGCATAGGTGTGAATCGGACCTTTTTTATTTGAAGTGCAAAAAGTGATTCGGGCTGGTGAGCTGTGATTAAAATGCATCATGTCTGAATTTATCACAGTGCAGTGCTAGGCTGCGTTGCAGTGTGAATGGGACACAACAATTGTTTCCTGTGTGTCTCTGCAGTGACAGACGTTTTACCATGAGCAAATAGTGTGAATTGGCCCTTAATGAACAGATATAGCAAAACACTTTTATAGTGGTTTATTTAACAGCAAAAAGAGCACAAATAAGAGAAGATAATTGTTAGGGATAACATACACTTTAATGACCAGGTAGGTAACCTAAGGCAGCTTTTTCCCACTTCTGTGACCTCCAGCACACAATGCAGCCAGTCCTTGCCCCAGCACACTGTTATGACACAGTATGGGGGAATGCAGTAAAGCTGCTGCAGCACTTTTCTGGCGTTCATCCCTCTTGTTTACTGTCTCGTGCCACTTTTGGTTCTGACAGTGACTCGTGCACCAAATTCAGGTAGTTCTAGAATGTGCCACCTTTACATTGTGTCGCATTGAATGCATCAAATGTAAAAGTGGAGCTAAAGAGCCATTCTTTTGGCGTACAGAGAGATTTTGTTAAAGTGTCTCACGTGCAAAAGTGGTGCATCATGGGCCAAATTCAAGTACAAGTTCTAGACTGGTACATGAATTTGAGGCATTCAACATCACTTTCATAAAATCTGTCTGCCCCAGTCTATATGAATTCCATTGAGTACGTCAATCTGTGCATATGAGTATACCTGTCTGTCCCTTATCTTAGAGTGCTTCAACTCTTGTATGCGGTGCTCCCTGCCTTTTCTTCCTCAAACACATCATGAGATACCTCCCATTAACATGGCAGGCCTTTATCATCTCTGTTAAGACCCATACACACGATCTGACTTTTTGACAACAAGCCTCCGGCGGACCTGTTTGTTATGACAATCCAACCGTGTGTACGCTCCATTGGACAAATGTTCGCTGTGAGAGCAGACAAACTTTCCGGCAACAAATGTCTGATGAAGCAAAATCCTATCGTGTGTACACAATTCCATCGGACTAAAGTCCAAACACGCATGCTCAGAACCAGTGCTAAAGCGCAGCCAACAATAGCAGAAGTTGCCCACAGGGTGGCAGTAAAGAGCTGAAAAAACACGTGATTTGGTGAGAGTTGGCTGAAAAAGTCCTGCCGTGTGTATGCATACCAAGTTCACGGGCAACGCCCTTCGGAGCAAAATCCACAGAAAAGTCAGTTGGAAGTCCGATCGTGTGTATATGGCTTAATACTGCAATACAACTAAGAGGGGCCGATTGTTTACATAGCTTCTGCAGAAATTGGGATTTGCCCACATTACATTTATTTCCTGGTAGCTGGTAATCCCATAATTTTTCGGTTAAAAAGATGAAATTGCTAAACATTAAGCTGTTTTAACATTCTACCCCCATATTCTGCAACCACAAATTAATAAAAACTTTTCAACCTTCCTGGTTGTTTTTTCTACAGTTGGTACTGAACTGAAAATGAGCAAAAAAATGCCCAA
This sequence comes from Rana muscosa, assembly GCA_029206835.1. Taxonomy (NCBI): domain Eukaryota; kingdom Metazoa; phylum Chordata; class Amphibia; order Anura; family Ranidae; genus Rana; species Rana muscosa. The sequence goes on from CM055117.1 coordinate 191,201,307, forward strand.
ATATGTTTTAATTTCCATAGATGTAATTGAAACAACAATCAGATTATTGAACCATGACATTAAAAGGTGTGGACATCCTTTCTATTGAATATTACATGAATATGATCTGTAGAATACACCCTAAGGGCCAGTCCAGCTGCGTTCCAGATGTTTTTCTGCATGCGTTTTTTTTTTTTTTACGTTATTGATGCTTTCTAGTGCATCCCCCCCCTTCCCCCCCCCCCCCCCCCTAACTTTAAATAAGAACATGTGTGTTCCAGTGCTTTTTACAGCGTTCCAGTGCAGGAAAAATGCAGCATGTTTTACTTTTTACACTGGAACTGAAAGCACTGGTGTGGACTATGCCATTGAAAACCATATAACCTTTTTTATGTGTTTTTGATGCAGAAAAAAACGCATTGGACTGCATGTGGTGTGAACTGGCCCAATGTATTATTTTTGCATGTCCATTATCCATGTTGAGGCAATTAAACACTCATACATAATACACAGGCACATTTCCTGTAGCTGGAAGCAGTGGCGGATCCAGGGGGGGGGGGGCAACAGGGCAATTGCCCCCCCCGAGACCATCTGTCACACTCACTTGCTTGCTCTGTTTTTTTTTTTTTTTTGCGCCTGATCTCCCGAAATTTTGGGACCCGGTACCGGCCGGCCGTAGGACCCCTGGACCCCAAACTTGGCACATATGTAGCCCAATGTCTCTTCTACAAGTGTGCAAAGTTTGGTGTCTGGGGGACCTACGGCCGGGGAGCACTGATTTTTTTAAACCCGGGCACCCCTTCCATAGACTCCAATGTTAAACGGTCATTTCTCCAGTGATTTTGCGGACCCGGTACCGGCCGGTCGTAGGTCCTCTGGACCCCAATCTTGGCACACATGTAGCCCCATGTCTCCTCTATAAGTTTTGAAAAGTTTGGTGTCTGTAAGAACCGATTTTTCAAAGCCGGGCACTCCTTCCATAGACTTCCATGTTAAACATCAGTCTAGTCAGTGGGCACAGTGAGGCAAAGTGGGGCAAGTATAAGCCTAGGACACCCTAGGCTTATACTTGAGTCAATACGTTTTCCCAGTTTTTTGGGGTAAAATTAGGTGCCTCGGCTTATATTCGGGTCGGCTTATACTCGAGTATATACAGTACTTGTTCTGCGGCTGCCGCTGCCTCTCTGAGTCTCTCTCTCAGTTTCTCACATCAGCCGATCAGCGGCGCAGAGAGAGAGACTCGTCTAATGTAGTTACGTGGCGCACTGACACGATACCAGGAGCGGAGGAGGAGGTGGGTGGAGCCTCTTCCCTGCACTCGCTGCTAACGCCTGGGCCGCTTGGCGTCTAGCAACGAGTGACGTCAGTGAGTCACGTCAGGCCGCTCTGCGGGCAGGTGCAATAGCGTGCGGCTCCACAGACGGGTAAGAAGGCGGGCGGCTCCGCTTGCGGCGTGATTTGTTGTCGGGGGCGGCGCGGTTCGTGGGCAGACCGTGCTGCTCAGTGTGTTGGCAGCGCAGGTGAGAGTGAGAGAGCAGGCTCAGTGTGGCAGCTGGCCAATCAGCTAGCTGGGAGTGGGGGAGCAGAGAGATGAGATCATCTCTCACCGCCCGTGCCTGCCCTGCATTCCTGCAGTGACTTCCGCCCTCACTGTGCAGGCAGCAGAGAGATTACATTATCTCTCTGCTGCCTGACTCTGGGACACAGCAAGAGACAACCAAAACTACACCTTAGCAGGCAAGTTAGTGACAATCCGCAAGGTGTGGCAGGCGACGTGGCAAGTGACAATCCGCAAATTGTGTCAGGTGACGTGGCAAATGACAATCTGCATCTGGTGGCAGGCAAGTGACAATCAGCAAGGTGTGGCAGGTGACGTGGCAAGTGAGAATCCACAAGGTGTGGCAGGTGATGTGGGAAGTGACAATCCACAAGGTGTGGCAAGTGACAATCCACAAGATGTGTCAGGTGACGTGGCAAGTGACAATCCACAACGTGTGGCAAGTGACACGCTCAGGGCCCCACTAATTGCAGGCAACGGTGGCAAGTGACACACTCGGGGCTCCCACTGATTCTGCATTGAACTATTTAATTTCATATTACAATGTAATAATAGAAATAATGTGCTTCAATCATCCTGACACCATAACAACCATGGTGCCGGGATGATTGAAGCGCCGACACCAACCATTTCCCCGATAAATTTCCCACAAAAAAATCATTTTTTGGCAGTGCCCCACCCGAGAAAAGACTCTGGATCCGCCCCTGGCTGGAAGCATCATATCCGTACTATCCAATACTCTCACTGTACACTGTTGTGATCTTTTTGGTAGGTAAAAATGGTTTCTGTCCTTTTTGCCCTTACTTTACAATATAAACCTGAAGATGACTGATTGGAGGTAGTGAGAAATATTTTTGTATTCATCATTTTCGTAGACTACGTTTTTGTTTTAAAATTACTTTTACTTATCTTGACCCCCCGAATCTTAAATATGCTATGTGCCTTTTAATTTAGGAACACAGAAGGATCCTGAAAAAGTGGAAGATAAGGGGATGAGTGCTGAAGATTCTGAAGAGGATGAGTCTGATGATTAGACGTTATATTGTGTTAGGAGCCATTCATGGACTTTTTTCCTTGGGCTGAAGATCTTCCAAAAATAAGGATTTGAACATTATTGGACTTGGATCACTGCCCTGATTTAAAACCGGATGCTAAAACACAGCCACCAGTCATACAATAACAGCAAGAGAGTGACAGACCCAATATGTATACTTTATTTTGTAGTAGTTACAAGTCATAATTGTATTAGAGATGCCATTGTCCATGAACAAATCCATATATTATTTACACACAAGGCAGATATTTTAGAATTTGACCATGCATTGATGTAAATCAGATTAACGTTGTTCTTCCATATGGTTATCATAAGGGTTCCTTATATTTAAGGGTTATTTAAGCGAGCCTGTCACAGTTGGCCTTGTGTAAAAATGTGAAAATACAGCCTTAAATTATGTGCAGGCGTAATTACGAAAGATGTATATTTTCACCCTGATTTGGCATGATCATGTCAAGTCTGACAGTTGCGTCTATAACTGCCTCACCTCACCCACTGTTTCCCCATTCTTTAGTGTATATCAGTATCGAATACTCTGACCCTGTACATTCAATTACACTCAACTGCATGGCCCTGTTATATGACACGGCTATGTACTCTTAAGATTTAGGAGACCATGAGGTTGATTTACTAAAACTGGAGAGCGCAAAATCTGGTGCAACTCTGCATAGAAACCAATCGGCTTCTAGGTTTTATTGTCAAAGCTTGACTTAACAAGCTAAATGAAGTTAGAAGCTGATTGGCTGCCATGCACAGCTGCACTGGATTTTTTACTCTCATGTTCTAGTAAATTGACCCTAGTGTGTGAGATTAGGTAGGTGACAGGGCAGCTACTGTAAGCTTTAGAAAACCAATCTGAAGCCAATTTTTTTGACAAACAAGTGATGCTTGATAATGATGTAAATTTGATTCTTTATTAACCACTTCTGCCCCGGAAGAATTAACCACCTTCCTGACCAAAGCACTTTTTGTGATACGGCACTGCGTCGCTTTAACTGCCAATTGCACGGTCGTACGACTTTGCACCCAAATAAAATTTACGTATTTTTTCCCACAAATGGAGCTTTCTTTTGGTGGTATTTGATCACCTCTGCGTTTTTTATTTTTTGCGCTATAAAAAAATAAAGAGCGACCGTTTTGAAAAAAAAAAAGCAAAATTTTTAACTTTTTGCTATAATAAATATCCCCCAAAAAAATAGATATACAATTTTTTTCCTTAGTTTAGGCCGACATGTATTCTTCTACATATTTTTGGTAAAACAAAATCGCAATAAGCGTATATTTATTGCAAAAAGTTATAGCGTCTACAAAAATAGGGGATACATTTATGGCATTTTTATTATTATTATTATTTTATTTTTTATTAGTAATGGCGGCGATCTGATTTTTTATCATGGTTGCGGCAGACACATAGGACACTTTTGACACTATTTTGGGACCATTTTCATTTATACAGCAACCAGAGCTTTAAAATGCACTGATTACTGTGTAAATGACACTGGCAGGGAAGGGGTTAAACACGAGGGGGCGATCAAGGAGTTAAGTGTGTCCTAGGGAGTGATTCTAACTTTTGGGGGGCTGGTCTCACTACAACAGAGATCACTGCTCCCAATGACAGGGAGCAGTGGATCCCTGTCATGTTGATAGGCAGAATAGGGAAATGCCTCGTTTACATAGGCATCTCCCCATTCCGCTGCTCCGTGACACGATCGCGGGCCCCCGGTGGACATCGAGTCTGCGGGCACATTTACGGAGCACGCGGCGTGCGCCCTGCCGGTGGCTCACGCCCACAATGCTGCGATTTAAAGGGGGACATACAGGTATGCCCATTTGCCCACTGGTGCCATTGTGCCGACGTATATCGGCGTGCATCGGTCAGCAAGTGGTTAAAGAAGCCTAAACCGTTCTAATCATGTAAAGTGTATCTGAAGGCAAAACGTAAAGTGGGGAATGGTCAAATCCCGCCCTTTTTTTTTCCTTTGCTGTCTGTATTCCTTTGGTAAAGTTTCACTTCTAGTCCTGGAGACCCAAGAACTTATATGAAATCTCGCCAAAGTCAATGCAACAAGTGTCCCTGCTGAACATTTCCCATTTATTAATTTTCTAGTACCAGCTCCAAATTCTGAATTTATATACACAACTGTCACCGGAATAATAATAAGGAGCCAAATCTCCACAGCAGGCACACAGACTGCTATAACTCTTCGCCACATTTTAAAGAAGTATAGGTTTGGGGTTTTCTTCCCCATTATACTTACCTAGGTGGATGCAGCATCGGTCCCCCGGTGTCTCTGCACTGAGAACCGAGCCACCGAACACCGCCGATGGCTCGGTTCTCACGGCTCCCCGAGAGGAGAGCTGCTGACTGTTATTCAGCAGCTCTCCTGCTCTGCTCCTCCACGCTCATTGAAGCACTGAGTTGTGGAGGAACGGGAAGTGGTCATCTCAGTGGCTCACTGAGACAGCCATCAGTCCAGGCACCTGGCAGATCCAGACTTCTAGAGTCGGGGTGACGCGATACCTGGACTGATCTGTGTGACGTCAGCAGAGAGCGGACTTCAGACCTCTCTCTGCTGAAAACGGGTCACAGGAGTGCAAAACAAATTGCACTCCTGTGATCCATAGGAGAAGCCCAGCCCAATGAGCTCAGGCTGGACTTCTCCTTTTAATACTGAGAGAATGTTTGGCTTTAGATACATTTAAAGAATAATTGTAATACTTTTAAAAATTCTGCTGGTTCATATAGGGGTGTGTGCCACCTTATGCAATTATATCTTTTTTTTACTATTTGAATTTTTACTTTGTGCCAGGAGTATAGCTATCACTATACATTCAGTGTTCTGACAAAGATAGGGATTTTTATAACAGCTTACCTGTAAAATCCTTTTCTTGGAGTACATCACGGGACACAGAGCGACTTAGTCATTACTAATGGGTTATATAGATTACCTTCAGGTGTTGGCACTGGCCAATTCCAAACCGGAAGTACCCTCCCCTATATAAGCCCCTCCCATCCGGGAGCACCTCAGTTTTGTAGCCAAGCAATAAGTGTCCCAAAAAGAGGGGTGGGAGCTCTGTGTCCCGTGATGTACTCCAAGAAAAGGATTTTACAGGTAAGCTGTTATAAAAATCCCTTTTTCTTTTTCGTACATCACGGGACACAGAGCGACTTAGTCATTACTAATGGGACGTCCCAAAGCAATGCCAAATGAGGGGAGGGATACATAAGCTGGGCGCCATCAGGCATGAGGATCTTTTGCGGCCTGCAACACACTGCGCCCAAAGACGACATCCTCCTGACTTCTAATGTCTACCTGGTAGAATCTAGTAAACGTGTGTACCGAAGACCATGTTGCGGCCTTACATACTTGAGCCAGGGAGGCCTGGTGATGCACTGCCAATGAAGTTCCAACTGCTCTTGTGGAGTGCGCCCTAACTTTGAACGGAGGCGGTCTCTTTCTCAAGCCATAGGCTTGTATTATGACCTGTCGAATCCACTTGGCTAAAGTGGATTTTGATGCTGCCTGACCCTTTTTAGGGCCTTCCGGCAGAATAAACAAAGTATCCGTTCTGCAAATCTGAGCAGTGGCTTTTAGATAAGCTTTAACTGCTCTTACTACATCCAAGGAATGTAATAACTTTTCCTCTACCGAGCTAGGTTTGGGGAAAAAAGAAGGAAGAACCACATCTTGGTTCAAATGAAACCTCGATACCACCTTAGGAAGAAAGGCTGGATGAGGACGTAATACTACTCTGTCCTTATGGACAACCAGATATGGCTCCTTACAGGACAAGGCGGCTAATTCCGATACTCTTTTAGCCGAACAAACGGCTACTAAGAAAATCAATTTCCTGGTGAGAAGAACCAAGGAAATGTGTTGCAATGGTTCAAACGGTTGTTTCTGTAGAACCGACGGAACCAGGTTTAAGTCCCATGGACATATGGGAATACTAACCGGAGGGCTAATACGCATCACTCCTTGTATGAAAGCTTTGACTAGTGAATGCGAAGCCAAGGGCCTTTGAAAAAATATTGACAAGGCCGAAATCTGACCCTTGATAGTACTCAAGGCCAGCTTCCTATCTACAGCCCACTGTAGGAAGTCCAAAATCCTACCTATCACGTACTTACGTGGATGCCATTTCTTGGCCTCACACCACGTAATGTACGCCTTCCAGATCCTATAATAGATCTGCCTGGATACCGGCTTCCTGGCATTGATCATGGTAGATACCACAGAATTAGAGAGCCCTCTCTTTTTCAGAATGTGGGCTTCAATAGCCAGGCCATCAAACCTAGGGCTGGTAAGGAAGGGTGGTATATCGGTCCCTGCGACAGCAGGTCCGGAAGATGTGGGAGGGTCCAAGGACTCCTCACTGACATTTTTACAATCTCCGCGTACCATGCCCTTCGGGGCCACGCTGGAGCCACCAGAATCACTGGTTTCTTTTCTACCCTGATTCTGCGGAGTAATCGCGGTAACAATTGTGGCGGTGGGAATGCATATATCAGCTTGAACTGATCCCAAGGGAACACTAGGGCATCCGAGCCGCAAGCTAGAGGATCCCTTGTGCGAGACACAAATCTGTCCACCTTTGCGTTGAATCTGGATGCTAGCAGATCTACATCCGGTGTTTCCCACCGCTGGCATATTGCCTGGAAAACCTCGGGGTGAAGAGACCATTCCCCCGGGCATAATTGTTGGCGACTTAAAAAGTCCGCTCTCCAATTTTCCACTCCTGGGATGAAAACCGCGGATATGGCTGGGACATATTTTTCTGCCCACTCCAGGATGCAATTTGCTTCCCTCTGGGCTGCACGACTCCTGGTGCCACCCTGGTGATTGATATATGCCACTGCTGTGGCATTGTCTGATTGAATTCTGACAGGGGACCCTTGGAGTTTGGATGTCCATGCTACTAGGGCATACCGGGCTGCTCGTATCTCTAAGAGATTGATGGGCAGGGCCTTTTCTGCTTCTGACCACTTGCCCTGGAGAGACCATTGCTCCAGTACTGCCCCCCAGCCTATGAGGCTGGCATCTGTAGTGACTACCTTCCAAGAAACCGGACTGAAGGGTTTCCCTTTTTCCAGATTCTGGGGCACCAACCACCAATGGAGGCTCTTGCGAACGGAAGGGGACAGGGACATTGGTAAGTCTAAAGCCTGAACTTTTTTGTTCCAGGCTGACAGTATGGCCCTTTGCAAATTCCTTGAATGGAATTGACCGTAGGGTACCGCTTCGAATGAAGCCACCATTTTTCCCAGCAGCCTCATGCAGAGGCGTATGGATGGTTTTCTTTTTGTACCCACTAAGTGGGTCAAATCTTTTAAAGACGACACCTTCTCTGGAGGTAAGAAAATCTTTCTCTGATTTGAATCCAGCCTTAGCCCTAAGTATTCCAGACTTTTGACTGGTCTTAGAGCTGACTTGTCCCGGTTGATAATCCAACCGTGATATTCCAGATACTTGATTGTCTTGTGAATAGCTACTTCCAGCTTTTCCACTGAGTGGTCTATTAGTAGCAGGTCGTCTAGATATGCCATTATCGTTACACCCTGTGTTCTTAGATTGGCCAATAATGGGGCCAGAATTTTTGTGAACACTCGTGGTGCTGTGGCCAGACCGAAAGGTAAGGCTCTGAACTGAAAATGGCGCCCTTCTACTGCAAAGCGTAGAAATTTCTGGTGGGCCGGAAAGATGGGAATATGCGGATAAGCATCCTTTATGTCGATCGAGGCTAACCATTCCTGCCCTTGTAGGGCGGTGGCCACCGATCGGATCGACTCCATCCGAAAAGTCCTGATATTTAGGAACTTGTTTAGCCCTTTTAGATTTAATATGGGCCTCACGTCCCCATTTGGTTTGGGGACTGTGAAAAGGTTCGAGTAAAACCCGAATCCGCTTTCTTCCAGGGGAACCTTCATGATTACACCTTGGAGCAATAGTTGTTCTAGTGCCAGAAGGAGGGATCCTCTCTTCTGGGGATCTCCTGGCATGTTTGACCTCATAAATTGGGCAGGAGGAGTGCCTTTTAACTCCAGCTTGTATCCCAGACTTACTGCGGAGAGCACCCATCTGTCTCTGATGGTGTCCCGCCAGGTCTCTGTGAACAACTGAAGTCTTCCCCCCACCCGATTGAGTGGGGGCAACGCTTCATGCCTTGGGGGGAGGTTTTGTACCTCTCTTGATCCAGGGCTTCTTGTTACCCTGTGATTGTCCCTGATTTCTGCCCCCTGAATTTGACCGCGGAGGCCGTCGGAACTGCTTCACAGCCGATGTGCCCGGGACTGGAGAAGTAGGCCTCTTAAAAGAAGGACTTCTACCCTTGTTCTTAACCGGTAAGAGTGAACTTTTACCGGCAGAAATTTTCTGGATATATTTGTCCAGATCTTCTCCAAATAAGCGTTCTCCATGAAATGGGAAGCTAACCAGCAGTTTTTTACAGGGAGCTTCAGCAGACCAGTTTTTGAGCCACAGAAGCCTATGCATATGTACTATAGACAGCGTAAAGCGGGAGGCCTGTTGGATTGTATCCTTTATGGCGTCCACCGCAAACCACAAGGCTCTAGGCAGGTCAGCTAGGGCAAGAGCCTGCTGATCTGGTAAGTCCCTTAAAGGAGCACTATACCTTTTTTTTTTTTTTTTTTGCTTAAAAATAACAAACATGTTATACTTACCTCCACTGTGCAGCTCGTTTTGCACACAGTGGCCCCGATCCTGGTCTTCTGGGGTCCCTCGGCGGCTATCTTGGCTCCTCCCCGCAAGGACTCCACACCTTAATGTGAGTGAGCTCGCATGGTGTGGAGTGATTGCGGGCGCGCTCCCGTGATACAGCGGCGGCCATAGCCGCCGACTGTATCACTCGGCCCCGCCCCCCGGCGTGCCGCGTCATTGGATGTGATTGACAGCAGCGCCAGCCAATGGCTGCGCTGCTTTCAATCTATCCAGTGTAGCCAATCGGCGGCCAGGCAGAAAAACGAAGAGGATGACGGGGACGAACATGGGACTTTCGAGGGGCCAGGTAAGAAAAACGGGGGCTCGGGGGGGGGCGGTATTGTCGAATGTTTTTTCACCTTAATGCATAGGATGCATTAAGGTGAAAAAACATGTAACTTTACTACTCCTTTAAGACTTGTTTCAACTGATCTTTCACTGCTTGGCAGACTCCAATCGCTGCTACCGCAGGTTGTGTCACCATGCTTGCTGTAGAGAAAGCAGATTTTAGTAAAGACTCCAATTTTTTATCTATTGGGTCTTTGAACATTGGAACATTATCTACTGGACATGTCAGTGATTTGTTAACAGAAGAGATGGCTGCGTCCACTGTAGGGACCCTCCATTTTTTTATGAACTTATCCTCCATGGGATAGATCACCGGAAATCTCTTGGGGGGAGCAAATATTTTATCAGGATGCTCCCAATCCTGGTAAATAAGCCCTTCTAATAAAGGGTGGATTGGGAAGGAACAGACAGCCTGGGGAGCTTTTAGCGACCCCAGCGAGGAAACCGTAGTGGATGGTGGTTCCGCCAGAGGCATTTTAAATGCTGATCGGACCATGTTAGTCAGAGACTGAACCCATAATCTTTCAGCCTGAGATGCTGAGAAAGGTTCTTCCACTGTTGATTCCTCCATAACTGAATCAACCTCATCCTGATCCCCTTCAGGTAGGTCGATCTCTGTGTGGGGCTGTTCCTCCACTAACAGGCACTCTGAAGGAGGAGACGGAGATCGGACGCGCTTTTCCTGTGACAGGGAAGCAGCGATCAATGCTGTTAATCTCTCTTCCAATCCTCCCAGAGTTGAGGATAAAACCTCCTCTGTTATATATACAGGAGCAGGTGGACTGGGGACAGCCGCAGCACCAGGCATTCCTGCGGGGTTTCTACGGCTACTGACCTCTGAATTCTCAGGGGAGATTGGTGCAGTACAAGCATGCCCAATATCCTCAGAGCCCGATGGAGACCCCTTTGGCTTCCTGGAAGACCTATTTCCGGAGCGTCTGGACGACATATCCTTTAAGCACAAAGCTGAGGTATTCCCGTCGTCATACACCAATTTTTGCTGGTAATAGTCTAACACAGTTGCTGCTATATACCAGCTGGTGTCCACTAAAGTGCCTTTCTATGGGGATGCCTGCATCAACCGCCTCTGTGTGCCACTGTTTGTTGCTAGCTCTGTTTGCATCCAGCTGACACTTGTACTGTGTCTTTTAACCATGCTGGGACGCCTGCACATGCGCAGAAGCGCCGCGGCGCGCATCGAGCGTCATCCACCCGCCCCGCCCCTTTTTTTTCATAGGAGGCGCGTGCACGCGCCCGCGCGCGCGCCCGTGCGCCATTGACGCCCTTTTCGAAATCAAACAGGGACTAGGAGCCAGGGCCCTTTTTGCCGGAGGGCCTGTGCGGTGGATGAGCGCAGCAACAGGGGAGAGGACAGAGAAACTTACCAACTGCCTGGATCTTTTGACTTAAGAAAACCAAAGATCCACATGACAAGAAAAATGGACTACAGCGGCCTCTAGTGGTTTAACACAGGTACCGCGGTCCCTTTTTTTTTTTTTTTTCTTGACTACTATTAAAATTTTACATTTTCAGTAGTTACAGGCAAACACAGATATTTAGCGGGAATACCGTTAGGTAACAGACAGAAAGACAAATTAGGCTTGGGGGTCCCCCAATAGAACCAAGTTCCTGGGGGCCCCCACTTACCTGATCCCTGCCGCAGGACTTTGTTTGGTCCACAGAAGTCCAAACTTCACCTATCACGGCAGGCATTGTAATTAAACCTTCAGGGACCGGGTTCCCAAGGATTCCACTCCCCTGGACCTGTATAGCACCCTGCACAGACAACATCTTGGTCGTGGGTATGACCAGAGCTCTGGATCCCAGGGTCCAGCCCTCCTAAGAGAGGCATTACAGGCAAAACCTTGCTCTTCTGCTGCAAGGCCCGGGTACCGACCGTTTAGCTATGAAGCTTTTTTGGTGGGATCCGGAACAGCTTACTAAGGCCCAAAAGAACCTGTACGCAAGCCCAGTGAAAACACATGTTACTCTTTGGCCAACACCTTAGACACTGGCAAAAAACTGAGGTGCTCCCGGATGGGAGGGGCTTATATAGGGGAGGGTACTTCCGGTTTGGAATTGGCCAGTGCCAACACCTGAAGGTAATCTATATAACCCATTAGTAATGACTAAGTCGCTCTGTGTCCCGTGATGTACGAAAAAGAAAACTTATTTATGTTCCTATGTGATTGGGTATGCTTTGCAAAGTAACTTTTCACCACATTCACTAAGCTAAATAACTCCTGTGCAATGTGAACAGCCTATTTGCCTTTAGGTTAAGTTCACATCTATGCAGGTTGTGATTGATGCAATTTTCCAGTACGTTTTACATTTTTGAACACACATTTTTTTTTTGGCTAATAAAAAAGTATGACAGTTCTGTTCATGTAGTGCGACTTTACACTCACTGGCACAAAAGTCACATCAAAGTAGTGCAGGAACCTTTATGTGTCCAAAGTCCCAGGTTAGGGCTAGAGTTAGAATTAGAGGTAATCATTAGGGTTAGCGGTAATAGTTGGGCTATTATTTCTAACATTTAACCCTTATCCTAGACCTAAACCCTAATACCTAACATGCAATTTTGGACACATAAAGGTTCCCACACTACTTTGATGCAAGAGAGTGTAAAGTCGCACTACATTAACAGAACTGTCATACTTACCTATTAGCCCAAAAAAAACTAACGCAACCCTTGTGTTTTTGGTGCGGGTCCATTGAAGTCTGTTACAAGCAAAATGCAATCTGCTGAAGGAAAAAAAGTCACTGACCCTTTCCAAAAAATGCACTGTGGCGCAAAACTTAGATGTGAACTAAATACATAGGAAACCATTTTAAATGGACCGTAGTGCGTTTCTGCAAAACGCACTAAAAAACACATAGGTGTTAAACAGGGGTAATAAATCAATCCCCTTACGGGAGAGGGGGAGATGTTGCCACAAATAGTGAACTAAATAGGGGAGTTGCTGCTGTAGATGCCTAACAGCATGTCAACTTTTCAGATTTCAGCTTAGGGCAGGGATATGCAATTAGCGGTCCTCCAGCTGTTGCAAAACTACAAGTCCCATCATGCCTCTGCCTCTGGGTGTCATGCTTGCTGCTGTCAGAGTCTCGCTATGCCTCATGGGACTTGTAGTTTGGTTAAGCTGGAGGTCCGCTAATTGCATATCCCTGGCTTAGGGTTTAGAGAACCAGTGTATTTTTGCCGACTGTTCTAAAAGTTCCTTGGGCACACTGTGTGTAACCAGCAGCAGCTGTCAGATTTGTATTCTGTACAAATAGCTGGTGCCACATCTGTATGCATGTTCAAGGTGAAATACTGCGCTGTCTGTGTGAATATAGACTAAAAATAAATGGATAACATGATGCTGCTGCTGCAGCTAGAATGTTAGATACACACACTAAGGAACAATTAAATAAAATAAGCTGCGCTGCAAAAAAATGACATATACATAAATAAAATGTGCATAAATCATGAACCAATTGAATGTCAAAAAGCCTGGACATGTGTCCAGAACAATGGAACAAAGACACTGGACCCAAATTGATGGAAATAAATCACATACAACAAGGATAAGTCCCTTTTGTGGTGCTCAAATCAACTATAGGTGTCAATCCCAAGATTGTGAGCTCCCCCACCGCAAGGTCACAGGACACAGTTCCAAAGCACACACATCTTCAGTGAAAATATCGGCGGTGACTTCAAATCAATAAACACCAAAAGGAAGAGTGATGATTTAGAGTAGAAAAAGAATCCTCCACCTGTAACATCAATGCCGCTTACCGGATATAAAGATCTCTTTTTTAGGGAGATCAAAACCGCTTGTGACTAATCACCCCAGCCATGGGTCTCTGTACTATACAGTAAGCTCTCCTAGATCCTCTGCACCAGGAATCCTCGGGATGTTCCGTAATTATCGGTTCCCCATGCAGGTAAGAAAAACTCTCATAGTGTAAAACTGTATTCAACAGATTTATTACAACCATAGATGTACACTTACAGTTATGTAGAAAGTTAAAAGCATGTCATAAAACTTTTCGAGCTGGCCAGCTCTCGATATCCGCCCGTTCCTTCTGGGACTTAGCATTTGTTTACGGTGACGTCAGCACACCGCTCCTCCCTACGCCATTTCATCACAGATGACGTCTTCCAGGGGCACGAGCGGCGTGCTGACTCACCGCTATTTATATTCTACAAAGTGATGGGAACGCCCAGCTCAGAACTCCGGGAATCCCCAACATGACACTACCATTTTGAAATAGGGCAATTTGCCAATATTAGAAAGTTATGCGTACCAGACGGCATTCAACCGTGGTAACTGCTAGATATTGATCGAGTGAGATCTATCTATAAAGTATAGTTGCGGGTATGCTGGTACTATAATAAGGTGGACTCAAAAGTAAACTTACCGGGTCATATGACAACCTTATCTCGGAACTCCCGAGGCCGCCTCTCAGCTTTCCCTACACAGAACGAAAATTGCCAATAATAAAAGCCTGATATTCCACAGGGCCTATATCAAACAAAACGTATTATTAAAGGGCTACATGTCTGCCTCAACAGATGTCAAGTTAAACCATCAAGGGGAGTAACACACTATCACAGGATGCACCAACCACTGATGCACCCAGTGGTAGAGCTGACCACCCAGCGATTCCTGAGAAACCCCTCAGGTAGGCAACACCATTCTCATAGCAGTATGTAAATGCTTGACAGCCCTAAATTAAAAAAAGAGAAAAACAAATATTAATAACTAATTTATAAAAAAGACAAGAGGGACAATGTATAAACAATGCGTGGCCTATCCCTCACTAGTAAAGTGGGCAAAGGCACACACTAAGGATAAGGACTAAAATTAAACTAAGAGATGGCACATATGTGCCAGCCATCTGCAAACGAATGCCTCGAATCAAGGAGATTGAACTTAATGACCTACCCTAATTCTATAAGGCAAGAGAAATCCAAAAATGCTAGATCAAAAATAATTGCTCGAAATTCATAACTATCACTCCCAAAGAGAAATGGAAAAAGGGATGAAAAATAATCAGGATCCAAGGATCTACCCAGAGCTCTGAGCTGGTTTACAACCAATATCATCAACTAAACAGCATATTAATATCAGCAATAATCAACCATTGTCTATGAAGGCGTTGACATCTGTGTCTATGTTCAGGCCGTACGGAGTATAGCACCTTACTCTATGGATCCATGCCATCTCGAGTCTTGAAAGCTCCCTGACTAGCGAGCTACCCCTCCAGTGGGCACTAAATTTATCAATTCCCAAGAATAATGTGTTGGCTGGATCACGATTATGGCAGATATCATAATGTCTTGAAACAGAGTGATATTTAAAGCCTAATTTAATGTTGGTGATATGCTCTCCCAATCTGACCTGCATAGATCGTTTAGTCCGGCCTATATATTGAAGCCCGCACGGGCACTGTAATAAATACACAATGCCCGTCAAGCTACAAGTGATGAAGGGCTCAATAGTGTGTTCTTTAGATGTACTAGTGGAAAAAAAGGTTTCCGTCTTCCTCGCTTTACTTTTATTGAGTTTACAAACTTGACATTTGTGACACTGATGGTAACCCGAGAGGTTCTGGAAGAAGGAAACCTTTTTGGTTGGTGGATCCACTACATTGGGAGCCAACCTGTCTCTAAGGGAGGGGACTCCCCAGAAAATAACCTGTGGATTGGTTGGTAAAAAAGTTTTAAAGATCCGGTCATTTTCTAACAGATGCCAATGTTTACTTATGATTTTTTTGATCAAATAATGTTGGGTTGAAAAGGTTTTTAACGAAAGGTATAACGGGTCTATCCTTCGTTTTCTTAGAGCCAACACCCAATAGTACAGATTTATCAATCTGAGCTACCTCCTCCATTGTAGATTCCAAAGAGTCCAAGTCATAACCCTTCTCCTGCAGTCTATTCTTTAATATCCCTGCCTGAATTTTATAGTCCTCCATTGCCGAGCAATTCTGTCTCATCCTAATAAACTGGCTCTTTGGGACCGACTCTAACCAAGAGTCATTGTGGCAACTGCCCAAAGGTATAAATGAATTATGATCCGTCTGTTTGAAAAAGGACTTGGTCTTAAAAAGATCCCCATCTTTAGTTATTGTAAGATCCAGAAAGGCAATTTGCTCTTGGCTCGCCTCATGAACAAATCTGATGCCCCGATCGTTAGTATTAAGTAGAGAGAAAAACTCATCTAATTGTAACTTGGTGCTGTCCCATAGGAGGAGGAAGTCATCAATATACCTGGCCCAAAGGATCAAATTCGGGCTCTGGTCTTTAAAGATGACATCCTCCTCCCACTTGGCCATGAATAAATTGGCCAGGCTGGGGGCATACTTAGCCCCCATAGCCGCACCACTTTGTTGTCGGTAATACTTATGGTCAAACCAGAAATAATTATGCAAGATCCAAAGACAAAAACAAAAATTGCAGCTCAAGGCAGATAGGATAAGGGAGGTACTTCTCTCGGAGACCTTGGGTGCCGGCAATGCACGTAGCAATTGAGGAAAAAATAAGATAAAAAAGGACAGCCGCACTCCAATCCAACGTGTGTTTAATGAACAGGCACTACAAAAACCAGCTAGAACAGGATATCTGACGCGTTTCGCACAAAATCAGTGCTTACTCATAGCTATGAGGAATGATACTGTGTGGAATGATGGTGTATAACGATGCAACATCTGCCGTCACCATCCAGATGTGCTCGCTTGGTTTGAATTGAGACAGCAAGTTGATTACATCTTGTGTCCTTCAGTAAGGACGGCATTTGTTGCACCAAAGGTTGAAGGAAGTGGTCTATATACTTGCCCACCCGGGACGTGATGGAATTAATACCACTCACTATCGGACGTCCCGGGGGGCAAGTAAGACACATTTTGGGATTTCTCTTGCCTTATAGAATTAGGGTAGGTCATTAAGGTCAATCTCCTTGATTCGAGGCATTCGTTTGCAGATGGCTGGCACATATGTGCCATTTCTTAGTTTTATTTTAGTCCTTATCCTTAGTGTGTGCCCTTGCCCACTTTACTAGTTAGGGATAGGCCACACATTGTTTATACATTGTCCCTCGTCTTTTTTATATTTTTTATAAATTAGTTATTAATAATATTTTTTTTCTCTTTTTTACTATTTTTTTTAATTTTGGGCTGAAAGCATTTATATACTGCTATGAGAGTGGTGTTGCCTACCTGAGGGGTTTCTCAGGAATCGCTGGGTGGTCAGCTCTACCACTGGGTGCATCAGTGGTTGGTGCATCCTGTGATAGTGTGTTACTCCCCTTGATGGTTTAACTTGACATCTGTTGAGGTTGAGATAATCAACTTTCAATTTCGGCAGACATGTAGCCCTTTAATAATAGGTTTTGTTTGATATAGGCCCTGTGGAATATCAGGCTTTTATTATTGGCAATTTTCGTTCTGTGTAGGGAAAGCTGAGAGGCGGCCTCGGGAGTTCCGAGATAAGGTTATCATATGACCCGGTAGGTTTACTTTTGAGTCCACCTTATTATAGTACCAGCATACCCTCAACTATGCTTTATAGATAGATCTCACTCGATCAATATCTAGCAGTTACCACGGTTGAATGCCGTCTGGTACGCATAACTTTCTAGTATTGGCAAATTGCCCTATTTTGAAATGGTAGTGTCATGTTGGGGATTCCCGGGGATCTGAGCTGAGCGTTCCCATCACTTTGTAGAATATAAATAGCGGTGAGTCAGCACGCCGCTCGTGCCCCTGGAAGACGTCATCTGTGATGAAATGGCGTAGGGAGGAGCGGTGTGCTGACGTCACCGTAAACAAATGCTAAGTCCCAGAAGGAACGGGCGGATATCGAGAGCTGGCCAGCTCGAAAAGTTTTATGACATGCTTTTAACTTTCTACATAACTGTAAGTGTACATCTATGGTTTTAATAAATCTGTTGAATACAGTTTTACACTGAGAGTTTTTCTTACCTGCATGGGGAACCGATAATTACGGAACATCCCAAGGATTCCTGGTGCAGAGGATCTAGGAGAGCTTACTGTATAGTACAGAGACCCATGGCTGGGGTGATTAGCCACAAGCGGTTTTGATCTCCCTAAAAAAGAGATCTTTATATCCGGTAAGCGGCATTGATGTTACAGGTGGAGGATTCTTTTTCTACTCTAAATCATCACTCTTCCTTTGGTGTTTATTGATTTGAAGTCACCGTCAATATTTTCACTGATGAGTGTGCTTTGGAACTGTGTCCTGTGACCTTGTGGTGCGAGAGCTCACAATCTTGGGATTGACATCTATAGTTGATTTGAGCACCACAAAAGGGACGTATCCTTGTTGTATGTGATTTATTTCCATCAATTTGGGTCCAGTGTCTTTGTTCCATTGTTCTGGACACATGGCATCCTGTGATAGAGCTCCGCCTCGACTCCTCCCTCAGGACTAGTGAATAACATAAATTAAAGGCACAATCCCTCCCCCAACATTCTCCGTAATATAGGCACCAGGAAAGGAAAATTACTGGTAAGTATGATACAATTTTCAGTTTTCCTGGTGCCTCCATGGCAGCATACATGTGATAAATAGCTAGTTGGCACGGGTGGGATAATGCTTAACAATAAATGTTTAATCAGAAGAGGACATAGCAGCCTGAACTGCCCTTCTTCCGAACTCAACAGTCGTGAGAGCTCCTGGATCAATATGGTAGTGTCTGAGGAACATATGGTGAGAAGACCAGGTGGCAGCCCTGCACACCGTGTCCAACGAAACATTAGCCCTTGCTGCCCAGGAACCATGGACTGCCCTTGTAGAATGAGCATTCACTCGGGATGGAGGCTCCATATTCTAGGCCTTCTGGATTAACTTTGCAACCCAAGATGCCAGAGTTCTGATGGAAGCTGGTGTAGCGGTTAGCACTTTCACCTAGCAGCAAAAGGGTTGCTGGTTCGAATCCCGACCACGACACCATCTGCCTGGAGTTTGCATGTTCTCCCTGTGTCTGCGTGGGTTTCCTCCGGTTTCCTCCCACACTCCAAAGACATGCTGGTAGGTTAATTCGATCTTGTCCAAATTGGCCCAGTATGACTTTTTACCGAACGGTACTATTTACCGAACGGTACGATGAAAAATCTCTCAGAGAATCTGAAGGGGTTGGTGGCTTCTAGGTAGGCCCTGAGCACTCTGGATACATCCAGCTTGTGACAAGACTCTGAATCCGTGTCTGTAAACACTGGTAGTGCCCAGGGTTCCAACAGGTGGCTTGGAGTAGCAACCTTAGATGTGAACCCCCGAAGGGGGCAAAGTTCCACTCTGTCAGGGAAGAAGGAGATGTGGTTGTCGCCTACCCCTACAGAGTGCAGTTCCGAGATCCTTCTGCCAGATGTAATGGTTAGCAGGAAAGCCGTCTTTATGAATGAACTTGTATAGCACACACATGCAAACTGAATCGCCTCTAGGTGCTTTTTGCAGCCAGTGTCTGCTTGGCTGGTGCGGTCATTTTACCCCGTAGGATCTTGACACGCTTGGGACACACAGTCATACTGGGCCAATTTGGACAAGATCGAATTAACCTACCAGCATGTCTTTGGAGTGTGGGAGGAAACTGGAGGAAACCCACGCAGACACAGGGAGAACATGCAAACTCCAGGCAGATGGTGTCGTGGTCAGGATTCGAACCAGCAACCCTTTTGCTGCTAGGTGAAAGTGCTAACCGCTACACCACTGTACTGCCCTTTAGTGTCAGGTTCCATATTGCTACTTGTTCCACCGGAGCAAAGGGATGGTCAGATAGGACTTCAAGGACCAGGGACAGATCCCACTTAGGAAATGATCGTCTGACAGGTGGGCGAATCTTCAATACTCCTCTGAGGAAAGTGACTACCAAAGGATCCTCCGCCCATCTTTTATTTGTTGAGGCAGAGACTGCTGCTACCTGTACTTTGAGGTAGCTCAGACCAAGCCCCAGATCAAGACCTGTCTAAAGGAATCCTAGAACATGGGACGTAGAGGGAAGGATTGGATCAAATCCATTTCCGGCAGCAAATGACAAGAACTTGTCCCAGATTCTTGACTATATGGCATTAGTTTCAGGCTTCCTGGCCTTTAGACGGGTTGATATGACTCCTGGGGAACACCATAGGGTCTTGAACCTTCGCCTCTCAACCTCCAGATTCGAAGATTCAACTTCTGAGGGTTTGGATGAACTAGACTGCCCTGCAACAGAAGTTGAGGGAAAGGAGGGATCTTGATTGGAGAGCTCACACTGAGGCGCATGACTAGAGGAAACCAGGGTCTCTTCGGCCAATACGGAAGTACTGCCACCACCTGGACCGACTCCCTGAGGAGCCTCAGGAGGAACTTGAATATTAATGGCCGGGGAGGAAAGGCATATGCCATGGTGAACCTCCAGGGTCATGACAGGGCATCCACTGCCTCGGCTTGTGGATGCGGCAGCTGAGAGAAGAATCTGTCCAGCTTGGTGTTCTCCGGGGAGGCGAACAGGTCTACCTGAGGGGGATCCCAAATGCTGGCAATCTGATGGAAGACGTGGGGGTGGAGAGCCCACTTGTGTTGTCCAGGAAGTTTCTTGACAACGTGTCTGCTTCCGTGTTCAACCTGCCCGGGAGATACATCGCTGAGATCCAGGAGGTTCTTCTCTGCCCAGAGCATGATCGGCTCTACCTCCTTAAGGAGTGACCTGCTGTGAGTGCCTCCCTGCTTCTGCAGATAAACGACAGCTGCCCTGTTGTCTAGGCGTAAAAGTATTCTCTGGCCTCTGATTTGGGATGCTAAAGAAGTCAGTGCCAAGAAGGTTGCCCTCATCTCCAAGATGTTGGATACCACTCCCTGGGTGGAACATAACCATCTCCCCTGTATTCTGGTTTCCCCGCAATGGGCTCCCCAGCCCTGCCCGCTGGCATCGAACGTAATTGTGATCCAAGGAAGGGAGGCCAGGTAACGAGGCTTGGAGAGGTTCTCTGGAATGGTCCACCAGTGAAGACTCCTGCGCATTACTCCCGTCAGTAGGATCAACTGAGACAGTCGTGGTTTCTTCCACTGCGCCAAGAAACCCGTCTGGAAATACCTCAAGTGCCAATGGGCCCAAGGAACCATGGGTATACAGGAAGACATTGTGCCAATGGGGTTCAGGCATTGTGAAGCCGTCAGATACGGGCTCTGGCTGACTTTGATCATTCTCTGGATGACAATCCTTGCCTTCGGCGGTGGTAATGACACTGTCCCCTCCTGAGTGTCGAACATTGCACCCAGGTAGATCATTTGCTGTGTTGGTGCTAGTTGACTCTTGTCGGAATTTATCAGCCACCCTAGCTCTTTTAGGGAGAATCTCTCAGTGACATACCAACTGATCCGGATTGCTTGCTAGGAGGAGGATGTCGTCCAAGTAGTGGTCTATCCTCAAGCCCCTCTCCCGCAGGGGAACCAGAGCGGATATTAGTATCTTGGTGAACACTCTGGGAGAGGTGCACAGATCAAAAGGCAGGGCTTGAAATTGTAGGTGGATCCGTCCCACTGCAAATCTCAGATATTTTTGAAATGCCGGTTGAATTGGAATGTGTAGGTACGCATCCTGCAGATCGACTGAAATCATCCAATCCAATGGCTGGACTGCCTGAATAATTGTCTGCAGGGACTCCATTTTGTAGCTTTTGGGGTGGATATACCGGTTGAGCCTCTTTTAGATCTATCACAGGCCTCCACCTACCTGTCCTCTTTGGGACCAGAAATAGGGTGGAGTAGAAGCCTGCGAAGTGCTCTGCCAAGGGAACCGGAACAGCCGCCCCCTGAAGCTGGAGTGATGTTATGAAGTGTTTCAGAGCTTGAGCCTTCAGCGGAGAGGATGGAATCTCTGTTCTTTTGAAAGAATTTCGAGGTGGGGGATGAGAGAAATTCCAAAAGTGCCCCCATTGAATTGTTGACAGAACCCAGGAGTCCTGGCAGTGGGTGACCCAGACTGGGACAAAGAACCTTAGCCTGGCTCCCACCGGGAGCGTCTGAGCTACTCTGGCATCAAAAAGACTGCTTCTGCTCCTGTGGAGCTGGAAGGGCCTTATTCTTCCTGTTCAAAAAGGACGCCTGAGTGACCTTCCAAGGTCTTTTGTTGTCTCTGGGCTGTCTTGACTGCCTAAAATCCCTTGGAACCTAGAGGAACCGCCTCTGAATCTTCGCATTCTTCTGTCCTGGGGAAGCATACCAGACGTTCCTCCTGACAGCCTGGAGATAGCTTTATCCATTTTGTCTCCGAATAGTGCTTTCCCATCGAATGGGATCTTGCACCAATTTTGTTTGGAGGATAAGTCAGCAGTCCAGGGTTTAAGCCACAAGGCCCTCTTCGCCATTACTGAATGCAACATGGATCTTGCCGAGCACCCGATTGTGTCAATGGCTGCTACCCCGACAAAGTCTGCCGAGAATCTAAGCTCTTCCAAGGCTTTAATTATATCCTCCTTGGGGACATCCTGACGCAAAGCCGTCTTTATATTTCCAAGATCTGATGGCATTTGACAGAGGTGAGGGCGATAGCTGGCTTACACGCTGCTCCCACGGCTAAGTAGCTCCCCTTTAGCTCCAGGTCGATTTGCCTGTCTAGAGGGTCTTTAAAGGAAGCGGAATCCTTCATTGGTAGAGTTATATTCTTTGCGAGTTGCACTACCGATGCGTCTACCACTGGCATGGAGTTTAGTGACTGCGTTCCTGACTCTGGTAAGGGATATAGTTTATTGTACCGACCCAATGAATTTTTTTTTATCATTCTGAATGACTTGACTAATCTCGCCCATCAACGGAAAGAGAACCTGCTTCCTTTGGAGGAATGGGAAGTAGCTCCTAGACTCTTGGGGAGGCTCTTCTGCGTCTTGCCAGGCGATTGCAGTTTTGACTGCCTGGATAAACGGTTTAACCAAGGAGAGACTGAAGCCAGAAGGTTCTGACTCCTCTGAAGAGTCCACTGAAGAGTCTTCAGGTGGTGAATCTCTAGCTGGTCAGCCTGATGCTGGCAGAGGTGTACTGACTGCTGAAGGACCAGGCAGATTAGGTTCTGTATCCTGAACCTGGGATATCTGCTGAACTGGTTGAGCGGGGACCAAAGCCACAAGCTCAGAAAATGAGTCCTTCATCGTTCGCTTGAGCAGATCTACAGCGTGCTGATTTTCTAGCTTGCGGTTGGACGCATAATCCGTAAAACAGTCCTTACAGACCACTCTGTCTGGTAGCAGTGTAGCCCCACATGTCCAGCATTTCTTCTTTCTATAGGTCTCGTCCTCTTGATCTTGACCTCCCTTATCTATGATGTGAAGAATGGGACCTACGCCCTGATGAGCGGGACCAGTGGTGTGAAGAATGGGACCTGCGGTCTGGGCTGTCGTCATCACGATGTCTTGAAGATTTTCTGGACCTCTTGGAGTGGGCAGGGCTACGATGTAAGGAACTCACGTTAGACCAGTGAGCGCACTTTTTTTTTATATACTCACGTATAGTTGATTACATACCCAATAGAAGTGTGAGGATCTTTACTGCGAGATGAATGACTTATTGCGGAGTTGGGCACAAGGATCAGCTGCGGAAATATAGTAAGAAAGGGAAAGGAACTATGGAGTTTTTGTGTCACTTTTTTTTTATTTTTTTTAAATATCCAAAAAAAAAAAGGACAATAATTGTTTTTTTGAGAAAATAAAGGTACCTACCACAGAGCAGCGTCAGAGAAACCTAGCAGGGCACAGCTGAGGAGACCCTGACAGCTAGCCCTGAATCTGAACTTAAATAGGCTCAAGGTGGGTGGGCTAATCCCATAAACCACCATTGTGAATTGATCCTGGAAAAAAAAGGGCAAACCTGGCCCTTTTTCCAGAATCCAAAATGGCCGGCGTGGCACCACGTGACCGCGCATGCACAGTAGAGCCAGCACAGCACAGAGAGGCGATGCAGACGGCTCTTCATCTTGCCCCCGAATCGCGCATGCGCAGTACGGCAGCGGGGACGCCGTACTTGTGACACTCTCCTGCAGAGCGGCATATACAAGGCACCTGTAGCACCCCGCCGACTTCGGGAGAAATAAGACAACACCTGCAAACCTGTCCAAATAAAGCACCTGCCCTGTCAGGCTGACCAAACTTAAAGGGAACACCACAAAGTAAGATAACAAGCACACTTATAATTTTTTTTTTTTTAAAGGAAACCTAACAGGCAGGTTAAAGGAAGGAAAGAGGGGAGAGAGGGAAGGAAAGAAGAAAGAAGAAAAAACAATATATGCCTAAAAATAAAATGGAAACCACCAGCCTGGGAGGATGGGAGCTGATCGTTTTGCGACTCCACTGCATTCATCATGGATGCGATAGCAGACTGCGTTCCTGTGAGGAAACTCTGCGAAAAGACCCCAACAGATCCACAGAGGGGTTCCCAGTCTTATTAGCGCTGTGAGCGGCCCAAGAACAGGGACTGGGAGGATGGGAGCTGATCGTTTTGCGACTCCACTGCATTCATCATGGATGCGATAGCAGACTGCGTTCCTGTGAGGAAACTCTGCGAAAAGACCCCAACAGATCCACAGAGGGGTTCCCAGTCTTATTAGCGCTGTGAGCGGCCCAAGAACAGGGACTGCGTGTGGGAAAGGCTAAATCCGGCGGACGCTGCTGACTGCAGAGGAATGGACATACTGCTAATCTTCACAAGCACAAGAGGTATGAGGGGGGGGGAAAAGGAGAATGTTGGGGAGGGACTGTGCCTTTAATTTATGCTATTCACTAGTCCTGAGGGAGGAGTCGAGGCAGAGCTCCATCACAGGTATGCTGCCATGGAGGCACCAGGAATTTTTTTTTTTTTCTGCCAGTAAATACCTTATACAGCCCACTTCCTGTTTCTTGTCTGGTAATTAGTCTAAGCTTATGACATCATGCACAGCTCTCTCTCTCACTCTCCTGAGAGTTTGCCAGGAGGGGGAGGGATGAGTTGGAGGGCCAATGAGAGCTGCAGAGATTGAGGTGTGCCTCTGTGTAAATCCAGGAAGTGAACAGGCAGAAGCTTCAGCTGACCACAGTTAAAATGGTTGCAGCCAGACTCAGTGGAGGGAGATTTCTGCAGCATACAGAAGTACAGAATCACAGTATATATAAAATAATATGCAAAGTGGTTGGAGGGAAGCTTCAGAATGGCAAAGATGTTTTTATTTCAAATTATGTGAGCAGACTGTAGTTTCTCTTTAAAAAGTGATCATTTAGGAACACTTTACCTAAAATTAAATTTTTGTTGCAGAAGATACCTTAAAAGGTAGAAAAGAACTGCAATTGGGTTGCATACATTCTCATTGTGTAACTGCATTCATTGAGGCCAATCACAGAGCGCAACTCCAATGTATTTTATGAACTCAATCAATGTGATAATTCTGGTGACAATAATGTGAAAGACAATTGTGCAGCTGCCCCTTTAAGTGAATAAACCACTTATAAAATCCACCATCAATCAAAAGTAAGGTGCTACAAAACCACAGTATATAATAAGCTAATGTCATCAAACTAACAAAAATAAGTAAACATGAATAAATGTCCATAATGTGAACAATTTTTTTATAATAATCTTCCTAAAGAAAGTCCTCCAATCACTGCGCTCAAAGATGTGTGGTATTCCAAAGATCTCAAATAAATGCTCCACCACAGTGTGTAAGAAATGCACACTCACCCATCATAAGGATTAAAGCAAGCCTCAAAGAAATTGAATAGTAGATTTATTTTTTCCTTAGATCATATTCCAGATTTCCAGCTCACAATATCCACAGCTACCAGATCACTTGGCTGGTAATCTCCTCAATAGCATCAAGAACCCAAAAAGATGATAAATATGCTGCACTATTATGATCTATTATCAATGTTTAAAAAGTATAAGTATAAAATTACAAAAATCCTATTTTTATATCTCACCGTAAAATCCGTTTCTCTGACGTCCATGGACTGACGCAGCCTCTTCATACTTGACAAGTGGGTTTATGTCCCTGCTCATAGGAGAAGACTAGGCAGAATGTTAAATGTTATAATATACATTACATTACCAGAGCTGAACAGCCCCGCCCAGGGGGCGGTCCCTCCGGACATAACCCTTCTACCTGCAGCCTCAGTTTGTAACAAAGCAGTACAAACCTTAAAAAGGAGGGGTGGGTGCTGTGTCAGTCCATGGACGTCAGAGAAACTGATTTTACGGTGAGTACAAAAATCCTATTTTCTCTTACCGTCCATTGACTGACACAGCCTCTTCATACTTGACAAGTGGGACGTCCCAAAGCAGTGTCAAAGAAGAGGGGTGGTAACAATTTTTGAAGGAAAACCCAAACTTCACCCAAAACAAGCAGAGCTCCTCAATGGAGGAGTTGCAACATTAAACAGCCGCCTGTAACACCTTGCGGCCGAAGGAAGCATCAGAAGATGCAGCCACATCAACCTTATAAAACTTAGACAAGGTATAAACGGACGACCAGGTTGCCGCCTTGCACGCTTTTGCAACCGACACTTGATGTCGGAAAGCCCAGGAAGCACCAATTGCTCTGGTTGAATGCGCCGTAACCGGAAAAGAAGGCGCACACCCCTTAAGGGCGTAGGCCTGTATGACAGTCTGCCGGATCCACCGAGAAATGGTGGCAGCCAAGACTGCTTGGCCCTGTTTTGGACCAGACACAGACACAAACAGTGAGTCAGACTTCCGAATAGAAGCCGTAGAGGACAGGTACACTTGCAAAGCACGTATCACATCTAAAGAGTGAAGCGCAAACTATTTTTTGAACAAGTCAGGACGTTTTTCTCCGGTTTTACAAGAATTTATTATCATATGTTTGGAGTACCTCCTGACTCACAACTTTTTTATGTTCGACGGGGTCCATTACCTCCAGAAATGCGGAGCCTCCATGGGAGCTAAATTCTCACCATCCTTGGCTAATCTTTACATGGGATGGTGGGAGAGGCTCCGCATTTTTGGACCGGATGGTCCCCGCCGTAAGGACACTGTATTCTTTTGTAGGTACATTGATGACCTCCTGTTCATAGTTTCCAACCCGCACACCAATTTAGAAACATGGTTTGAAGATATGAACGATAACATGCTCAACTTAAAATTCACGGGCACTCTGAACGCCAAATCCATAGAGTTTCTGGATGTCCAGTTGACAGGTCAAGGAAAAGCTATAGTTTCCACCCTATACAGGAAAGCTAGTGCAGGCAACACGATTCTCAGAGCAGACTCCAGCCATCCAGGTCATACCATTAAAAGTATCCCTGTAGGACAATTTATTAGATTAAAGAGAATCTGCAGTACACAATCAGATTTTGACCTACAAGCCTGTCACATGGCATCGAGGTTTGCTAAACGAGGGTATCCTAAAGCAGCCATCGATAGGGGTATGGCCATAGCTAAATCAGTACCACGCAGTAACCTTCTGAATTATAGACTTATCAATAAATCTAAGTTCAAACACACAGAGAAGCCTCAGTGCATCCCTACTTTTTCCACCCCTTACAGTATAGAATTTAATAAAATACAAAAAATTGTCACCAAATACCTCCCTGTCCTTTCTCATGACCCTATATACTCACGAGTTTTAGAGAAGGGCATTCGTACTGTATCACGTAGAGCTCCATCTCTCAGCAACATGTTGTCACCTAGCCTTTTTTCCAGTACAATCAACCCCACTAATTGGTTGTCATTTAAAGGGACATACAAATGCGGCGGTCGAAGTTGTGTCTATTGCCCTTTTATTAAGAAAGGAGATTCTGTTATCTACGCGACTACAGGTAAATCACATAAGATACATTCATTCATAAACTGTAACACACGTTACATAATTTATGTGATTACCTGCACAGCTTGTTCAGTTCAATATGTGGGCAGGACAACACGAAGACTTAAAGACCGCCTCTATGATCACCTGTATGATATTGATAAGGATCATACAACCAATGTCGCCCGACACTGGAATACAGTCCATCAAAAAGATACATCCAGTTTAGTCATACAAGGCATTGATAAAATAGTGAGACCAATCAGAGGTGGGGATGAATTCAATTTACTTTGTAAGCAAGAAGTTCGATGGATTTTTCTTTTAGATACTAGATGCCCTAGAGGACTTAATTTTGAATGGGATGTATCCCATTTTTATTGATTATGTTATACGAATCTTGCGGTTTTCGATACGACATGTAGTGATGTGAATTACTTGCATCATGCATACTTGCGAGACACCGGTTATTTTGTGTATCTACAAATTCCATGGTGTCTACTGACATCTATTATGGTATATTTATTATATTATATATATATATATATTTTTATATTTAATTTTCATATTTAACTTTTATTTTCAATCTTATCTACATCTCGCATTGCATTCTGCATATATTCGTTATTATTCACATTTTCCGTTCGAGATTACACTTCAAAATTGTAAAATTCTTATACCTAGCAAACTATCATTTATACGGGGAGTGATATGTTCTCCTTGTTGTCCATGTTTCTCTTGTATCCCTTCCCCCAGGTCCATCCAGTTTTCAACATGTTTTTTGTCTTATCTAACTCTGGATATTTATATTCATTCAACAGAGTGTGAAGGTTCGGCTGAATATTCATTCTTTCTTTCTTTCCTTTTTTCTCACTTTTTTTTTTCTTCTTTTCCTTTTTTTCTTCTCTTTTCTCTTTTTTTCTTCTTTCTTCGTTTTTCTTCTTTACCTACTTCTTCATATTTTCTTTCTTTTTCTACCCTCCTATTTTTTTGTTTCTTGGCTCTTTATTGATGGCATCACCCCCGTAGGTGGTTTTGGATCCTCTACAGGAGATACAATTACATTATATTTATAGTCTCCTTAGTAGTTTGATCCGCCCCCCCCCCCCCTTTTATGATGGTCAGCACAATGTTGCATAATAACTATGCATTTCAGCAGCAACAGGATGTTGATGTCTCAGGGCCATCCATATTACCCAAGAATGTTTTATTTTGAAACTTGAAATTGTGACAGTTGTACATATGAATTATTATGGTAGATACATTATCATTAATTAATGTTTTGTCTTACTTTTCTATATATATATGTTCCTGCCATACATGTTCCTGTCATGATGGTCAGCACAATGTTGCATAATAATCATGCATTTTAGCAGCAACAATTTGCTGATGTCTCAGGGCCATCCACATCATTCAAGAATGTCTCATCTTTGAAACTTGATATTGTGACAGCTGTACATATGAATTATTATGGTAGACACATTATCATTAATTAAAGGATTGTCTTATTTCTTTGAATATATGTTCCTGTCATATATGTCCCCCCCCCCTTTTATTTTTATTTTTACTTTAACAACTTCATATACATATTTTTATTGCACCACTTCTCAAGGGTGGCTATACGTGAACGTACTCTTCCCATATCTAATATATAAGGCATTTCTATTTTTATTTTATTTTATTTTTCCCATTCATTCTTCTCACTCGATTCATACATTGTCATTTCGCATTTAATCATTTTTCATTAGAACATACCATTACACACATTTTTTATATTTTTCATATTTTTCTTTTATTATCCAACACACACATGCATCACATGCATTTTTTTCAATTTTCTTTTATGCACTCACTCCTCACACTCACACATAAATGAACTTTTCACCATCATACATAGTGCATCTTCACTTTCACCTTTATTATTCTTCCACTTGCACCTTTTTGTTTTACACTCATCCCCACACATTTTACAAACCATTCTTGTTTTTCATCATGCATTTCACTGTCTCACATGTTTCTTCACACATCCTCATTTATATTCTTACATACGCACATACTTCACATTTTTGCTTTTTCTTTTTCTTTCGTTTTTTCTTCATCTTTCTTCATGGTCTCATCGCACATTCATCAAACACACAGTTTTATCACTCTTCACTTATTTCAGCAGTCTTTTTATAAAGCATTCTCTGTTTTTCCAATATATTGAATGCCTTACATGATACATTGTATATACATTCTATACATATTTTTATATATGTTGTTTTTACGAAATCATGTGTCATTACTTCTGACTCCTGTTTTACACTTCACAGGTGTGTTTTCCTCTTTCTTATGTATGTGTTTTTGTGACTTCATTGGATCCAATCATGGACTTATTATGTGGTAAAAGGCCACACCTGGCCAGTACAAGTAATGGAAATGCACGCCCAACCCGAAGAATCCAGCCCCAGTCCTACCTTCCCGATGCCCTGGCAAACCCCTTATGGTTGCCTGCCAACTCAGGATCCGCTATCATCCCCCCTTTCACCGCACAGCCAGGTGTGCAGCCCGAAACTACAAATTTTTCTAAATTTGATTATTTTTGTTTATTTTTCCCACAAGATTTGCTGCAGAATATAGTGGATCAAACGAATCTGTATGCATCCTAATTTATTGCTGCCAACCCCGATTCTTCCTACGCCCGCATGTTCCAGTGGCGGCGTCTAACATTGCAGGAATTTAAATTATTTTTTGGCCTTATGTTCAATATGGGGCTTACAAAAAAGAACGAAGTCCATTCATATTGGTCCAAACGCTCCATCCAACACATGCCCATATATTCCGCTGTCATGTCCAGGAAAAGATACGACATGATTATGCGCTTTCTCCACTTCAATGACAATTCACAGTGCCCTCCCCAAGATCATCCCAACTACGACAAATTGTACAAGATACGCCCCCTAATCAATGCCTTTTCCCAGCGATTTGAAGAAGTTTTCATCCCAGACCAAAAAATGTGTGTGGACGAGTCCCTCGTACATTTCACCGGCCGACTGCAGTTCAAGCAGTACATACCAAGCAAGAGAGCCAGGTATGGGTTCAAATTAAATAAATTATGCGATCGAGCCACTGGATACGTCTTCAAATTCAGGATCTACGAAGGCAAAGACTCCCAGCTCCAGCCCCGTGATTGCCCCACATATATTGGAACCAGTGGGAAAATTGTCTGGGAGTTGGCATACCCCCTGTTCGGAAAAGGTTACCATTTATATGTTGATAATTATTATACCAGCCTGCCCCTTTTTTGCCACCTTTACAGTAAACAAACCCCGGCCTGCGGTACCTTAAAAAAAAAAACGGAAGGGATTCCCACAAAATTTATTGACCAAAAAATTGCGACCTGGAGAATCGGCATTCATGAGGAACGAGGAGGTGTTGGCCATGAAGTGGAGGGACAAGAAAGATGTCCACATCCTCTCTACGATCCACAATGACACCGTGGTGGAGATCCCAAGAAGAAGCGGCCCCATTGTAAAGCCCGAATGTGTCCACGACTACAATTTGTACATGGGGGGGTGGATTTAAACGACCAGATGCTACAGCCCTACTTATCAACAAGAAAGTCCCGTTATTGGCACAAAAAAGTTGCGTTTCACCTTTTTCACATGGCCCTTTTTAATTTGTTTGTCTGCTACCAAAAAGCAACTCAAAATCACCAACTCCACTACCTCCAATATATCGAAGATATCATCGATGCCCTCATTTACCAACAAGATCCCGCCCCAGGAAGCATTCGCTCTGATAGTGTGAGTCGGCTTCACGAGCGACACTATCCCTTTAGCATCCCCCCCACAGAATCTGGAAGAAGACGCCAAAAGAAATGCCGTGTATGCAGCAGAGGAGGAGTAAGAAGAGACACCAGCTATTATTGTCCCGATTGTCCCTCCCAACCTGGCCTGTGCATCGGAAATTGCTTCAAAAATTATCATACATCCATTAGTTCCCCTTATTATTAACAGACTGCCATTTCCCCATTTGCCTGCTACCATGTTACTAACTACCTTCCATGTTAATTAACTGACCCTGGCCTGTTTACCAACGATGTCTTTGCTTGCCGATTTAAACCACGTTTCTGACCTCCACGTGCACCAACCTCAGCCTGTTTACCGACGATGCCTCTGCGTGCCGATTTAAACCACGTCTCTGACTTCCATGTGTACCAACCTTGCCCTGTTAATCGACCATGTTTTTGCCTGCCACTTGGACTGATCTTTTGGCCATCTACTTTTAGTACACAGGGGTCTCACATATGTGAGGGGCTTCAGAATAGCGTTCTGAGTAGAGAAAACCAGTTTTTCGTTTTCTGTGCTCCAAGAACAGGGTCTGGTTGCCCGGAGGCTTCAAAGCGATTTGGGTGGGAGAAGCCTCTACCCCTGTCCCCCTGGCCCTAAGCTTGATGGTCCTTCCTGCTGCCTGGACCAATAATTTGGCTGTGCTGACCATATTACTGCCTGTAATGACCCATGACATTATGGACCATGTTTCTTCCTGCTGCTTGGACCAATACTTTGGCTGTGTTGACCATATATCTTCCTGCTGCCTCTACTGACTTTGGACAGCATTTCTGCCGGGACACCTCTGCCTGCTACCTGGACCTGTGCTTTGGCTGTGCTCTGGCTGTGCTGACAGTATCTCTGCCTGTGCGAACTATGGACAGTATTCCTGCCTGCTGCCTGGATGATTGCTTTTGCTGTCGCTGACCTCATCCCTGCCTGCTGCCTGGACCGATGCTCTTCTCTGTGGACCAATGCACTTCTAAAACCACAGGTAATCTTTTGTTATTTGGTATGTACCTGCTATGTGTTAGATATATGAAGGGCCTTCAAAAATGTGATCGGTAGTCAGAAAATATGTGCAATTAATGCTGCTAGAATGCCTGAAAGTGCTACTTCAATGTTGGGCCTCTGTATATGGCCAGGCTGTGTAAAAGTCTCACACATGTGGTATCGCTATACTCAGGAGTAGCAGAATGCATTTTGGGGTGTCATTTTTGCTATGTATATGCTATGCGTTAGAAATATCTTATAAATGGACAACTTTGTGTAAAAAAAAAATGCATTTTCATTTTTTCTCCACATTTTCCAAAACCTTCTGGAAAAAAATGAACCGTTCAAAAGACTCATAATGCTTCATAGATTATACGTTGGGGTGTGTGCTTTCCAAAATGGGGTCATTTTGTGGAAAATTCCATTGTCCTGGTGCTCCAGGGCCTTCAAAAATGTAATAGGTGGTTGAGAAAGGATATGTGCAATTTATGCTTGTAGAACGCCTGAAAGTGCTACTTCAATGTTGGGCCTCTGTATGTGGCCAGGCTGTGTAAAAGTCTCACACATGTGGTATCGCTACACTCAGGAGGAGTAGCAGAATGTATTTTGGGGTGTAGTTGCAATTATGCATATGCTGTGTGAGAGAAAAAAACTGTTAATATGACCAGTTTGTGTAAAAAAATAAAAAAATAAATAAAAAAAATCCAAATTTTCCCAAGAATTGTGGGAAAAAAATACAACTTCAAAAAACTCACCATGCCTCTTAGTAAATACCTTGGACTGTCTACTTTCCAAAAAGGGGTAATTTGGGGGTATTTGTACTTTCCTGGCTTGTTAGTGTCTCAAGAAATGAGATATGCCTTCAGTACATCAGGCGTGATCAGATGTGATACATTTTCAGTGATTGCCACCATAGTTTGTAGACTCTATAACTTTCACAAAGACCAAATAATATACACTAATTTGGGTTATTTTTACCAAAGATATGTAGCAGTATACATTTTGGCACAAATTTATGAAGAAAAATTACTTATTTGCAAAATTTTACAATAGAAACTAAAAAAATATTTATTTATTTTTTTTAAATCGCTGTTTTTTTGCTTATATCGCAAAAAATAAAAAACCCAGTGGCGATTAAATACCACCAAAAGAAAGCTCTATTTGTGAGAAGAAAATGATAAAAATTTGTTTGGATACAGTGTAGCATGACTGAGTAATTGTCATTCAAAGTGTGAGAGTACTGAAAGCTGAAAATTGGTCTGGGCGGGAAGGTGCATAAGTGCATGGTATTGAAGTGGTTAAACTGTATGACAGTCTGCCGGATCCACCGAGAAATGGTGGCAGCCAAGACTGCTTGGCCCCGTTTTGGACCAGACACAGACACAAACAGTGAGTCAGACTTCCGAATAGAAGCCGTAGAGGACAGGTACACTTGCAAAGCACGTACCACATCTAAAGAGTGAAGCGCAAACTCTCGGGGTTGCAATGGACGAGGACACAGGGATGGAAGAACAATGTCCTCATTAAGGTGGAAGTCCGAGACCACCTTCGGGAGAAAAGAAGGCCGTGGACGTAGCACCGCCTTATCCTTATGAAGGACCAAGTATGGCGGCTTGCAAGACAAGGCCACCAATTCAGACACCCGTCTGACAGAAGTAATGGCTACTAAAAAAAAGCCACCTTCTGGGATAGAGATAAGAGAGGAATCTCTCTGATGTTTTCAAACTGAGGTTCTTAAAGAACCGAGAGCACCAAATTAAGATCCCATGGAGGAAGAGGTGGTTTAACAGGGGGGAGCACATGGCGGACCCCCTGCACCAAGGTGCTAATCAAGGAATGATTCGCTATCGGCCGATGAAAGAAGACTGCCAGAGCCAAAATCTGACCCTTGATGGTGCTTAAGGCAAGCTTTTGGGTCACACCACGCTGTAAAAACAGCAGGATTCTGGGAACGGAATACGTCCGCGGACGCCAATCCAGCTCCTCGCACTTGGCGATGTAGGCCCTCCAGGTACGATGGTATATCTTCCTGGAGGAAGATTTCTGTGCCCTCAGCATGGTCGAAATGACCGAATCCGAGAGACCCCGGTCTCTCAACACCTGGCTTTCAATAGCCACGCCATTAAAGCCAGCGACTGTAAAGCAGGATGAAGAATGGGACCTTGAGACAGAAGGTCCTCCCACATTGGCAGACGCCGTGGCCAATCCGACTGTAAAGCAGGATGAAGAATGGGACCTTGAGACAGAAGGTCCTCCCACATTGGCAGACGCTGTGGCCAATCCGGAGTGATGAGGATCACTGGAATCCCCTCAGCCTCCACCCTGCGAAGCAGGCGAGGAAGCAACTGCAGCGGAGGGTAAGCATACAGTATATCAGGCGATACCGACCCCACGGGGCAACCAATGCGTCTGAGGCATCTGGGCCTGGCCACAAACTTTGGCACTTTGCGATTGAGACGAGAGGCCAATAGGTCCACATCCGGCGTGCCCCACCGCCGGCGAATGAGTTGAAACACCTCCGGATGCAAGGACCATTCCCGTGGTCCAACATCTGGCGGCTCAGATAGTCCACCTGCCAGTTGTCTATTCCTGGTATGTAAACGGCCGACAGAGCCAGCACGCTTCTTTCCGCCCACCTTAGGATGTGGACGACCTCGGACGCCGCAGCGGAGCTCCGAGTTCCCCCCTGATGGTTGACATAAGCCTCCGCTGTGGCGTTGTCCGACTGGATCCTGACGATCGACCCTGCAACCTCACCGACCAAGAGAAGAGGCACAGTCTGGTTGCCCTGAGTGCCAGAACATTGATCGGCAGACGGGATTCGTCCGGGGTCCAAAGCCCCTGGGCTGATCGAAGTCCCCAAACTCCCCCCCCCCCAGCCCGTAAGCCTGGCGTCCATCGTGATCACAGTCCACAGGATAGGAAGTAACGACTTCCCGGACCGAAGAGCCGGGGATCTCAACCACCACGTCAGGGAAGCCCTGACTGGGTGACTCACCTGGATCTGACGATCCAAGGACAACGGGGACTTGTCCCAAGTGAACAGGATCTCCTTTTGTAAAGCACAAGTGTGAGATTGGCCATACGGAACGGCCTCGAAGGAGGCCACCATGAGTCCCAGGACCCTCATGCAGAAACGGATTGATGACCACCGTCGGGACGTCAGCCCCTGCACCGCAGATTGAAGAGTCTGTAATTTTTCCGAAGGTAGGAATACCTTCGCCTCTGAGGAGTCCAGGATCAAACCTAGATACTCCAGACGCTGAGTCGGAACCAGGACCGACTTCTGAGCGTTCAGCAGCCAACCCAATTCTCGGAGGGTCTGACTGACTATCGTCACATTTTCCTCTAATTCTGAGCTAGAGTCTGCTCTCAGAAGAAGATTGTCTAGATAGCCCACGTTAGCAATGCCTCGCTGTCTCAGCAAAGCTAGAATCGGAGCAAGCACCTTGGTGAAAACCCATGGTGCTGATGCCAGGCCGAAGGGAAGAGCCACACACTGATAGTGGTCTTCACCAATCGCGAAGCGCAGAAACTTCTGGTGACCCACACAGATCGGGACATGCAAGTAGGCATCCTTGATGTCCTAGGACGCCAGAAAATCCCCTGGATGAAGCGCAGCAATCCCCGTGCGAATGGACTCCATGCGGAATCTTTGAACCTTCACACAGAGGCATTTAGGGCTTTGAGGTCCAGAATTGGACGGACTCCGTCTTTCTTTGGGACCACAAACAGATTCTAATAAAATCCCTGAAACCTCTCCATTGACGGTACCGGCACAATTACTCCGCACCTCAGCCCTGGAGTTCCACCTATCTGTGAACCAGCGAAATCATCCCCCCACCCCAGAGTTGGGCGGGGGCAAGACTTCATGCGGTGGTGGGCTTGGTAGCCGGCTTGCTCAGCTTACGTACCCAGGGACGCTTCTGTCCCGCCGCATGCTTGTCAGTCTGGAAAGGTCTTAAGCCTCGTACACATGACGTTGTTTTTCTTGACGAGATTCTTGGACAAGAAACTTGCCCCGGCCGAGTGTACAGACGCTCCATTCAAAGAACCCGCGGATCTTTGAATGGAGCGAACGCGGTGACGTCGTCGACTACGGCGACCGTGCGCTCGTCACATTCGATGCCGTCGCCGCCATCTTGCTACACCCTGCCTAGGAAGCTACCGTGCATGCGTCGAAGTCATTTCGAGTATGCGCAGGCTTCCCGGAGGACAGGTAAGTGTACACACACACACTTTTCTCGTCGAGAAACATGCTGACAAGAATCTCGACGAGAAAATAGAGAGCAGGTTCTCTATTTTTCTCGTCGAGATTGTTGTCGGTTTTCTCGACGAGAAACATGATAGCCGCGTACACACGACCGATTTACTCGGCAAGAAAGCTCTGCCAGCAAGTTTCTTCCCGAGAAACTCGGTCGTGTGTACAAGGCTTTACCCGTGGGCTCTGACTGACGAAAAAACCTCTTCTGTGCTGGAAAGGAAGGGCCCGGCTTGCGGCGGGGCTCCTTTCCCTTAGTGGTTTGAGGAAGAAGGGTGCTTTTCCCCCCCCGTGACATCTTTAATAAATGTCATCCAGGGCAGCACCAAAGAGCCTACTGCCCTTAAAGGGCAAATCAGTCAGGAGCTTCTTAGAGGCCAGGTCAGCAGACCAGCACTTTAACCAGATCAAACGACGCAACACCACCGCAGACACTGAAGCCCTCGATATCAGGGGGGGGGCAACGTCCATAGTGGCATCGCACACATACACCAGACCTTGCACCAGTTGGTGGGCCAGTGTGATGCATTCTGGAGGAAGATTATGCTCCTGCACAGTCTGGTGCAGAATCTTAGCCCATTCCAAGAGTGTCTGAGACACCAGGGTCACCGCTACAATAGGATGTAGCGTGGATCCCAGCATGGTAAACATGGCTCTGCTCACCACTTCTGACCTCCTATCACTGGTGTCCTTAACGGCAGGAGTCCCCTCCATCGGGAGAGTTGTGGGTTTATTTAACCAGGCGTCCTGACCACCGGAGGAGAGGCCAATTTTTCAAGCAGGCTCTCTTCAAAAGGGTACCTAACTGACAGACGCTGCGGGACCGCAAAAGTCTTCTGCGGTTTATCCCATACCTGGTCTATGAATCTGTCAAAGAAAGACATGTAGGGAAAAACCTTTTTAGAAGGATTAGCCTTAAAAGGAACCAAAGGAGACAGTCTCCATCTGAGGTTCCTCATCTGCAGCATCCAGCTTGAGAGTGTCCCTCACAGCATCAATGAGTTCACTTACAAGCACCCTGTCATGTACTGACTCAGAGCAGGAGTCTTCCTCACAAGGAATGTCCTGGTCAAAAACATCAAAAAATTCAGAGCTAGGGTCCTGTGCAGCAGTCAGGCCCATATCTGAATCCGAGCACTCCCCTGGAGATGTAGTGGGGAGGGGGCGCTTTTTAGCTCCCTTGTGCTCGCACACCGCTTCCATCCTGACAAGAAATTATTCCAGGACTGTCGACAACTGGTCCATAGGGACCGCAGGTGCAGAAGTACTGCCTGCTGCCTCTGGCATGTATGGGGAAGCAGGTGTACCAGACTCCATAATTCGCCACTCTGAGACT
This sequence comes from Rana muscosa, assembly GCA_029206835.1. Taxonomy (NCBI): domain Eukaryota; kingdom Metazoa; phylum Chordata; class Amphibia; order Anura; family Ranidae; genus Rana; species Rana muscosa. The sequence goes on from CM055117.1 coordinate 191,239,129, forward strand.
TTTTGTCAGAAAAGAGAAGAAAAAAGCCCACCCTCCGGCCACGCTGACTGTGGGGGGTTACCCAGGGGACTCATCAACCCAGAGAAGACCGCTCGGTTCTGCTGCCAATGCTGCGCTTCCAGCGCGAGTGAGCAGTGAGATAACTGAGGAGAATCACGCCGTTCAGGCAGCTATAGAGGCCCAAGCAGCACAAAAGCGCGCGCCAAGAAAATGGCCACCGCAATTGTAGCTGCGCCATAACGATCCACGGCAAGATGGCCGCCATGCGCTCCAATGTAAGAAGAAGAAAAAAAATACAACAAAACATGGCGCCGAAAGGCGCACAAGGCCCAAAAACACAAACACTCACAGCCTTATGCAGACACCCATAGGCCCCTTCAGGAGACTGGCTCCGAAGAGAGCCACGTCTTCTCCTCTGCTAGGCAATAAAAAAAAACTGGGGCTACAGGTAGGAGGGTTATGTCCGGAGGGACCGCACCTCCGGGCAGGGCTGTTCAGCTCTGGTAATGTAATGTTTATTATAACATTTAACATTCTGCTTAGTCTTCTCCTATGAGCAGGGACATAAACCCACTTGTCAAGTATGAAGAGGCTGTGTCAGTCCATGGACGGTAAGAGAAACATATTTTTTTATGCTATTCTCAGCACCAACATAAACCATCCCAAAAGTTCCTCCACACTCACCGCTTGTCCCAGCACCCGGAATTGACATGGGGGCCCCAATAGGAAGTGACATCACCGACGGCGGCCGCAGAGCTTATACTTTTTAACCATTTATAACTAAACACACTGCACTATTACGATCTATTATCAATGGTTAAAAAGTATAAGCTGCGCGGCCACTGTCGGTGATGTCACTTCCTATTGGGGCCCCGTGTCATTTCCGGGTGCTGGAACTCGCCGCCTAGGGACTATGGATGAGCTCCGGCGTGTTCGCATAGTACACGTGCAGAGCCCATCAGGAAGTCGGCACTGCGCTGCGCTAATCACAGCCAGGGAGACATTTCCCGATCTCTGCAGCCGAGCATCGGGAAATGTCTCCCTATCATTAGTGCAGCGCGGTGCTGACTTCCTGGCGGGCTCTGCGCGTGTATTATGCGAACACGCCGGAGCTCATCCTTACTTGGGATAAGCGGCGAGTGTGGAGGAACTTTTGGGACGGTTTATGTTGGTGCTGAGAATAGCATAAAAAAAATATGTGTATATATTTTATACTTTTACTTTTTAACCATTGATAATAGATCATAATAGTGCAGCATTTTTAACAGCCACGTGATCTGGTAGCTTGTGGATATTGTGAGCTGGAAATCTGGAATATAATCTAAGGAACAAATTAATTACTATTCAATTTCTTTGAGACTTGCTTAAATCCTTATGATTGGTGAGAGTGCATCTCTTACACGCTGTGGTGGAGCACTTATTTGAGATCTTTGGAATACCACACATCTTTGAGCACAGTGATTGTAGGACTTTCTTTAGGAAGATTATTATAAAAAAAAAAAAAAAAAAAAATCACGTTATGGACATTTATTCATGTTTACTTATATTTGTTTAAAAAAAAGAATGGTTTGATGACATTAGTTGATTATACTGTGGTTTTGTAGCGCCCTACTTTTGATTGACAATGTATTTTATGGTCTCACCATAAAGTGAAACAAAAATGCATGGATAGAAAATTACATCTGTTTTTATTAATAGCGTATCAATAATTCTAAAACTATCTTATGAATTATAATAATATATACATAATAACTTAAAACAGGTAATGAAAAAGTAGACTGCCAATGACAATCTTCTTTAAACAGATTTTCCCTGGAAACCAAGGGCTATCTCCAGCAGCGTCTGTCCTAGCTTCTCCTGAGTACCACCACACATGAACTCTGCTGATAGTTCTCGAAAAGTGCTGCAAACTCTCCGCTGCTTGATGTGTTGTCTATGAATAGCATGTTTCCAACTATACCGTGCCTTTCCATATAAAACGACCAGGGATCTTCTTGGTAAACATATGGCTACTTCCACTTCAGAGCAAGGAACTAGAGCAGTCTGTGTCCCACTATGTGGTGCAGAGTCCTGAAGGGCACACTTTGCATTATTGAGATGACTGCTGCATTTACCATTTAAATGAAGGCTTTCAGTTGGCTTACCACTTAGGTTTGCAGAAGAGAAGAGCTGCAGTATATCTGTGGAAGAGTTGGTCATAGTAAGCACTGTATCTGAAAGAAGATTCAGACTAACCAGTCTTTCACCCCACAGCCAAGAGTCATCATAGTGAGAGTCAATAGCAGATCCTCTGTCAGAGTTATAATCTAGATTGCACTGTTCTACAGGCAGAAACCCTTCTAGAACATCGTGTGTCTTCATGCGTTCCCATAGGACTTTGCTGAAGTTAGGAAGACCAGTGAAACTGCCAAACTTTACCTTCTGTTTCTTAAAGTTCACCTTTGGACCAAAATCCTGCATAATGATAAAAGGCAAATAAAAAGATTGCAAATACAATTTATAATATTTCTCAAAAATCTTCAGTTTAACCACTTCCCGTCTCAGCGGCAAACACTTGAAGTGAGAGCTGTTCTTTACCCCACTTGAGTACCAGTCTGTATATAACCCTTTATCACCAGCCTATTTTTTTCAGTTTGGGCTCTGATCGTTTGATCAATATGCAGGGGTTGACATACAGGGGTCGCCATCAAGACTAGGCCCCATGCGGACCCCCTGTATGCCTATAAAGGAGGAGCGGCAAGGGCGGCTGAGACCAAGCTCCCAGATCATCAGCTGAACTGTAAATCGGCACTGCAGGAGCTCGGTCACACTGTTTACACCTAAAGTGAAAGAACTGTGTGCTGTGCTCTCTGCCTCCCTCTACAGTGCAATACCCAGCAGGAAGAGATAAGGTAAAGGACTGCCGATATTTAAAGGGCTATCTGTACGTACGTACGCGTGTATATATTTTGATGCGTGTGTGTTTGTGTATATATTTTGATGCGTGTGTGTTTGTGTATATATTTTGATGCGTGTGTGTGCGCGTGTGTGTGTGTGTGCGCGTGTATGCACATTTTATGTATGCGCTTTTAATCCTGACCCCCTATATGTGTACAACCAGAGCCGATTTATTTTTCCCCGCTTGTTCATAGTACCAGCAAAAAAATGCTGTTACCCTGAAAAGCGATCCATGCTCAGAACCCTTTTCAGAGGCATTTGACAGCCGGTAAAGAGGCAATATGTAGCCTCCTGACCACCTGTTCTAACCCCCTAAATGCATCATCACTATGCTGCAACTGCATGCAATGCACACAGTTGTGGAGGGGTTGTAGTGCAGCTCCATTCACCTAGGGGTATACTTCAAGGGTACCCCGACTGGAATAAAATTGAGAAACACTGGCATAGAGGAACTGATCTCTCCATTTTCTTCCTGCAGCAGCTGAATGCCTGTAGGAGGAAATTGAGAAATCGGTTCCTTTTATTTGCAGCCACCGACGTGCAACCAAGCCCTGGTGTTCGGCCACTGGCCTCGGAGGAAAGGGCCCTCTCTGGGGGTCAGGGGGGCCCCTTCATGGTTTCTCGCATTGGGGCCCTGAAGGTTCTAGTTATGCCACTGTCAATAGGGGTTAAAAAAACTATGCAACTATCAAAATGCCCCACCCAGAATCTGCTGCTGCCTGTGCTTTGCTTCTATTGATTGATTATTCATTTAGAAAGTCCGTTCAACTTTACCAAAAAACTGCCTATGCAATTAAGGGCCATCTGTAGATCAAAACAAACTGGATAGCTTTGACTAATCCTCGGTTCACACATGTGCATTTCTGATGCGATTTCAGAGTGCCAATTCACGTGACAAGTAAAATAAAATGTGTTCCTATTGAGGGTGTTTAGATAGATGCAGTTTAATCACAGCGCCATTTGGAGAAAGGGTCCTGTGTGACTGATCCGATTTTGCCTGCGTTTTTTCTCCCATGACTTGTGCAGAGGGGGAGACCGAGAGAGGGAGGTTTAGAAACTGCAGGTTAAATTGCCCCACTGAATCAGACCAGTGATGTATGAACCCTCTGTAAAAGGTGAATAATGTGCCCGGCTGCCCCTTGGAGCGTGGGGACGGATTAATCTTATCAAGATGATCCTATTGCCCAAGGTACTGTATGTTCTCTGGCACTCCCCCATATATAGCCAACTAAAATACTTCAAATCTCTGGAAGCCTTGCTTAAACCCTTCGTTTGGGGGACCGGCCGTCACAAACTCCCCTGGCGAGCTCTTAAAAACCCGACGGACATGGGCGGGACGGCCTTGCCAGACTTTAACCTATATTACATCGCGGCCCAACTGTCCCAGTTATACCATATTGATAAAACAGACAGCGAGAGATTCCGAATGTTACTATGCCCACGATGGGCGCAACAAATCCTAGACCCTCTATACCCCATTGTTATGGGGACATGTTGTGCTGATTCAGAGGGGAATACTAAATGCCTCCTGTATCACTATAGGCGTGTGTGGTCCCTCGCATCCGAGAAACTCCAGGTGTCACCTTACAATGATTATGCGCCTCTATGGCACAATACATCTCTACCAGAATATGGACGCATACAAGATCCGGGGGTATGGAGTTCCCGAGGCATATATTACCTGCATCATATTTTGTCCAACGGTAATCTCAAATCGTTTGATATGCTGAAGGAACAATATATGCTCCATAATCATATGTTCTTTCGTTACCTCCAGATTCGGCACGCGACTCAGGCCCAGTTCCCCCAACCTCCTCCCCAGCCCACGTCGAATCCGATCATAGCTATTGCTAGGAGTACGGATCCGAAGGGCCTAATTTCGTGCTTTTACAATATGCTCTCCACCCCGGTGTCCAGCAAACTGGCATTTGACCTGAAACCTAGATGGGAGAGGGAGGTGGGCCCAATGGAGAATGAGGAATGGGAGGAAGCTCTAGAAACCTGTAGAGAGGTATCACCCAGACTGTCAGACAGACTGTCCCAAATTATTATTATACACAGAGCATATCTTACCCCGCTCCGAGTGGCCAGGTATAGGAGGGAGCAGTCTACCCTTTGCCCACTCTGTAGCTCCGAGACGGGCACATTCTTCCACATGTTGTGGTCGTGTGTTAAAATACAGGCTCTATGGAAACAGGTAGTAGCTTTTCTGCACGATGACATGGGCTCACCCCTCACACTAGACCCAAGGCAGTGTCTCCTGGGGATATTTACAGTGAGTTTAGATAAATATACCAAGATATTCCTCCAGGAGACCCTGTTTTCAGTCAGAAAAATTATTGCCAGAAAGTGGATGAGGCCAATGCCCCCCACCTTGACAGAGGTTAATGCCACTATGCCGTACAAAAAATGTGTATATATAAACAGGGGGTGCCCGTCCAAATATGAGAAAGTCTGGGACCGCTGGTTACAGAACTCTGACACCTTTATCTGATCATTTGTTCAGCCCCCTCTATGGAAATTAAAATCTGCCCACCTGTCTGTGTGAAGCCTTACTATCGAAATTTGTGTACCATGTACCTATATTGTTGGGTCAATTGCTCAATATAATGTACTCTTACATGTACTATGGGTCCTGTGTCAATGACATACTGTTATATGTAATGATTACAACTGTGATTGTACTCCAGATGTATACACTGTGTTTAACTCAATAAAACCTTTTGTTGTTTAAAAAAAAAAAAAAAAAAAAAAAAAAAAAAAAGGTGAATAATGCCCTTACTATAGATGTAGGCCATTTGTGTACCTCCTGAAGTCATGCTGAAAAACTTAGAGATGGCATTCCCCTGTTCTGCCTTGTTGCCAAGACACTGACAACTGTTGGATGCTCATCCCCACAATGAATAAAAATCCCATGTACTGTATGTGCAGTTCACCATCTACACCGTTGCACAGCATTTAAGGGGTAGTAAACCCACTGCTTTTTTTTTTTTTTACATACCTGAAAGGCAAAAGGCATAATGAGCTAGTATGCAGCGCAAACTAGCTCAATATGAAATACTTATCTTAGAACGAGGCATAGGTAACTTACCTGGTCCACGCTGAGGGAGATGTCATTTTGCCTCGGCGTGTCTTACGGGTATCGCCGCTCCAGCGCTGGAGCGGCGATGTTGTCACTCTAGCGCATGCGCGCGGGAGACTTCTTTCCGGCGAGGTTCGGCGGCTGCCGGTCTTTAGCCGCGAATCCCCACTGCGCATGCGCCGCTGCATTCAGCGGCTCATTGCGAGGGGAATATCTCCTAAACCGTACAGGTTTAAGAGATATTCTTTTTACCTACAGGTAAGCCTTATTATAGGCTTACCTGTAGGTAAAAGTGGTAGTACAGAGTTTACTACCACTTTAAATCAGAGTTACTGCAACAGGGGAGAGAAGGAGTCCAGGAACAGGGTTTTGAATCAGGGAGAGAGCTTGCTCCTGTGATGGTTGGGGTGCACAGCAACAGCTGGGAGCATCTTAGCAACATCCTAGCAACAATGCAGGCCAGGGGAGCACCTTCTCCAGGAGTTTTTCACCATGGCTTCAGGAGGGAGAGTCCTGGACAGCCAAAGCACTCGTTGACATCCCTGGATCGAGATGGCCCTCAGGAAAGTATTACGGGGGCTGCTGCACACTAAAGGCTTTTTATCTTAATGCATCAAGGTAAAAAACCTTCCGACTTTACAATCACTTTTGGCTTATATGCTGGTAGATTATAATACTTGCAGTTTTGCTAATTTTTTACAGAATATTTTCAGATTGTAGGTTTGCCATTTGTCTGACCATTCATGTATAGAGCTGGTTTGTAAGAATAGTATCCTTATCATGAATGGTTAACTATGACTAAAACCACATTTTTTTTTGGTACATACGTACTTGTTTTCTGCGACCAGACTGTGAAGGTCTCCACTCATCCAGGTCCATGGTGTGTACCATCTCTCTTTCCTCATCTTCTGTTACAAAATCCTCTACTAAACACACTCCTGGGAACGAGAACCACCAGCCAGCAGAGTCAGTGTTTTCTACTCCAAGAGCTATGCCTTTTTTTGGGATGTAGGTAAAGGACTTTGTCTGTAAAATAATATAAAAACGAAATATAAACATTTTACCACAGCTATACACAGGATCAAATGTAATTAAAGAAGATTAAGGACCCTTTCACACTGACGGACTTGATCGGACCATCCATTGTTCTCTATGGAGTGGTGGATGCGAGCTGACATGTGTCCGATGACACCCACCGGCATCCAATCCGATCCTGTCCGATCAGTCCAGTTGGTGGATTGGATGACAGTCGGATAGAAATAGACAAGCGGTCAGCCCATTTCCATCCGACCGCCCCATAAAGAACAGCGGGCTGTGTTTGTATGGGTCAGTGGGACGAGGAGTGCCTTACATTGGTGAAAGAGGGAGAGTAACCACCTTACACTAGTGTAGGAGAAAGAGCAAATTACATTAGTGGACAGTGGCAGAATGACCACATTATGTTGTCAAGTTTTTTTTTAAAGTCAGCAGCTGCAAACACTGTAGCTGCTGACTTTTAATAAGGACACTTACCTGTCCTAGGCGCCCACAAAGTCAGCCCCCACCCCGAGGCTGATTGCTCGATCCTGGCAGCTCCCGGCACCTCCATCCTTACTGGAGGGAAACAGCCAGTGTAGCCTTGCGGCTTCACTGCCCGTTTCCTACTGCGCGATTCGCACGGCGCTTTGTGAATAGGCGGCTGCTCTCTGGGATACACAGTTCCCAGAAGGCAGCGCGCCCCATTCACCAGAAGACAACGCGAGGAGGAAGAAGACCTGCCGCGGTGGATGAAGAGGCAGATTGGGAACTTCCGCATAGCAACCGCCTTTTCTGGTGAGTTATATATATATATATATATATATATATATATATATATATATATATATATATATTTTTACATTTTTTTTTTTTTGGGGTGGAACTCCACTTTAAGTAGTAGAAGGATGATTATACCTGATTTATATAGCTCCAACAGTTTACGCAGCGCTTTACAATGTATAGGGGGGGGGGGACAACAAAAATGGTACAGGAGGGCCCTGCTCGAAGAGCTTACATTCTAAAGGGGGGGGGGGGGGGTGGTGGTACAAAAGGTAATAGCTGCAGAGAATGATTTGATGGGGATGGCTTGGGGACAGTTGTTAGGTGGGTGTGGGATAAGCTTCCCTGAATAAATTAGCTTTCAGGGATCTCCTAAAGGTGAACAGGTTATGGGGCTGATCGGACATACTGGGGCAGGGAGTTCCAGGGGATGGGAGAGGCTCTGGAGAAGTCCTGAAGGCGAGCATGGGAGGAGGTAACAAGGGAGCTAGAGAGCAGGAGGTCCTGGGAGGGGCGCAGGGGCGATGTCTGCAGATGAGTTTGGTGATGTAGATGGGGGCCATGTTGTGAATGGCCTTGTATGTTATGGTTAGCATTTTGAATTTTACACAGTGGGGTAGGATCACCTTACATTGGGAAAAGATCCATTTTACGTTAGTGGTCAGTAAAAGGACCATCTTTGTTTTGAATTGTTGGTCATCTTGCACAGTCCAGGGTGCTAAGGCCCTCTAAAGCCTCGTACACACGGTTGGACTTCCATCTGACTTTTCCGTGGATTTTTGTCCGAATGGAGTTGGCCGGGCACACCCATAGCATACACACCACAGGACTTTTCTGCAAACTTTCCCAAAACTTTTTGCAACATCACATGGTTTTTCTGCTCTTTACCGCCACCCTTTGGTCAACTTCTGCTATTGTTGGTTGATTTTAACATTAGTTGTTTTGTCCATCGGACAAAAGTCCGATGGTTTTCTGTACACACGGTAGGACTTTGCTCCATCGGACTTTTGTTGGGCAAAAGTTTGTCCATTTGCAGACCCAACTTTTGTCCGATGAAAACAAAACCAAAAAGGAAAAAAAAGTTTGTCCGATGGAGCGTACACACGGTCGGATTGTTGGTCCAACTTGCTTAAAACGAAGTTTGTTGGGCAAAAGTCCGACCGTGCGTACGGGGCTTTACACTGGTTGTCGGTGGGACTATTGTACTGATGGTCAATGGGAAGAATGTCACTCACCGGGAACATAAAATATCATTGGTGTCAGTGGTAACTTATCTGGTAGGTAGTAATTGCTCATTACACAAGGAACCTCTGGAGTATCCCTAGAGTTCCATGGTTGAACCCTGGGTTGGGAAAAGTTGGATTAAGCAAAAGGGAAAAACAAAGTAAAATGAAAACACATTGAGACAACCACAAACAAAATACATGGACAGTGTGAAAAGCGGGGGATGGGGGGGATCAATACAGACAGTGAGTGTGTAAGGATTGAGGGATGAGAAGTCTGATTGCAGTCATCACAGAGAGCCCCCTCTAGTGTAGACATTGTAATCCTACAGCACTTTAAGCCTGGCACCAGTTTCCCAGCCCCGTAAACCAAATACAGTGCTGACAACTGTGTCCTCCTCCCATCCCCCATACACAGAGCAGCCAGGTCCTACTAGAAACCAGAGGAGCCACATACTGAGCAATGTTATGACATCAGGTAAGTACCTGGGGTGACTCCTTCAGCAGATCCCGGTCTGCGGCCTCACACAGCAGGCAGGATCGGATCCCTTTACACCCACAGCCAGACACACCACCACCGCCAGCCATGTGCAGCTAATACAGGACGGCGACACTTCCGGGAGAGAGGGGCCACGGGAAGTGACGACATGCTGGCGGGAGCTGCGGTGTTGATAGTGTAAGAGAAGTTGTTCATATAGTACGGAGGAGGCTGATCGTTGTACGGAGGACACAGAGGAGGGGGCTGATCGCAGATTGTACAGTGAAGGACCCGGTAAGTATGATCACCCCATAGAACATTCATTCTATTATTCTGGTAAAACACGTGTGTCTGTCATCACATAGACCGATCAGATATCATACTAATCGGGGACATGGCAGGATGATGTGGAAGAAAAAAAAAAAGTTTGATAGATCTGCTGGCATGTTTTATATTCTATTGTGTTTTTATGTGTAATCCCCATCTTTGTGTCCTGTAGTGATCAGAGATTCGGATATGTTTATAATATTTATATTACACACACATATTTGTATATTGTATAATGGTTTTCATATATTTAAGCTTTACGTGTATTCAAAGTACCACACAAGAGATGATCAATGTGTCCCCACTGATGATATCTGGGATACTGATTGCTGCTAGGTGTACCCCAGGGGTACTTCTCCAGGACATGGGGGGGGGGGGTTATAGTAAGTTCACAATAGCATTTTTTTTTTAGTAGAAGAAAATACATTATTGTGTATAAATCGGATATCAGTTTGAAGTAGTGGATGTTATAATGATCAGTTGGAATGGAATAAAATGGGGACGTATTAACTAAACTGCATATATTGGGATGATTGGATTATTGGCTGCAATGCTCAGAACTCTCACTAGGTGGCAGTGTACTTTTTACACACATCTATGGTAATGACTGCAGTGTTTGATACTATGTTGCAAGAAGCAGTTGCTAATGTAACTGTTCACATGCTGATTTATATACATGCAGGCTGCATGATGCAGTTGTACAATAACAGTAATCTAGTTTTCTGTATGGGGATTAAATGATCATGTACGTTATATAGTTTAGGGGGTACCGCTAATTATTGTACAATTGGCGGCCCGTCCATAGGGGGCGCCCGGGCGCCGCCCCCTCCCTCCTGTGGTCACCAAAAAAAAAAAGGGCCCTTTAAGAGGTGTGTTTTTTTTTTTTTTTTTTTTTAAATTTTTTTTTTTTTTTTAATGTCTTATTTTTACACATGGCGGCGCGACCATAGTGGGCGCAGAAGCGCCGCTACCGCTCGCTTCTGCGCCCAGCCGTCACTCACCACAACAATACATAGGTTCATGCATTGCATGAACTTATGTATTGCTGCCGCCCACTATTCAGATGGCCGGCCCCTTGAGCGCCGGCCATCTGAGTCACAGCGTCTGATTGGCCTTTAGAAGTGCCTATCAGAGCCAGCGGCTCTGATAGGCTTCCCGACTACAGCCTGAGGGCTGTAATCGGCTTCTAAATACCTAATGAGAGGACGCACAGGGGTGCGTTCCCTGGCCAATCAGGTTCACCGGGTCTGGTTACCGGTAACCTGATTGGCTGAAGTGACATCGAGGGCGGGAGAAGACATCGAGAACGGAAGAAGGACGGTGCTGACTCGAGGAAGGTAAGTGCAGGGCTGGGGGGGAGAAACTGGCTGTATTATGAGGACAAACTGGCTGCATTATGGGGGAGAAACTGGCTGCATTATGGGGGAGAAACTGGCTGTATTATTGGGGGAGAAACTGGCTGCATTATGGGGGAGAAACTGGCTGCATTATGGGGGAGAAACTGGCTGCATTATGGGGGAGAAACTGGCTGCATTATGGGGGAGAAACTGGCTGCATTATGGGGGAGAAACTGGCTGCATATAGGGGAGAAACTGGCTGCATATGGGGGAGAAACTGGCTGCATATAGGGGAGAAACTGGCTGCATATGGGGGAGAAACTGGCTGCATATAGGGGAGAAACTGGCTGCATATAGGGGAGAAACTGGCTGCATTATGGGGGAGAAACTGGCTGTATTATTGGGGGACAAACTGGCTGCATTTGGGGACAAACTAGTGGCGTTTGGGCACAGTGGCTGCGTTTTAATGGGCACAGTGGCGGCAATTGATGATTTTTTTTTTTTTTCAGTTTGTTTGCGCCCCCCCAAAAAATTTGAGCACCAGCCGCCACTGGCTTTATATAGCGCCAACAGTTTACGCAGCACTTTACAATGTATAGGGGGGACAACACAATTGCAGTACAGTTCAATACAAAAGGTATAGGGGGGGGGGGGGGTAGTATGTATTATTATGGAAACCATGACGAGAATGGACCTATTTGAGTATAGCTGTATTGATGGTGCCTCCACAGCTCCTGCAGTTGCAAACAAGGTTAAAGTAGAACTATAGGCAAAACTTTTTTTTTTTTTCCCTTTCATTTTGGATAGAGTAAGGTCCAGTTCACACCAGACGCAGTTCAGTTCCGTGTGCTTTTTTTCTGCACAGTGACAAAAATCTGACAGGGGTTATAACCCTCCCTAAGGGCCAGTACACACCACATGTGTGTTTGTTTTTTTTCTGCACAAAATGCATGCACAGTGTTTTCCATGTATTCCAATGGCTCTAGTTCACACCATGCAGTCAGTTTCTGCACCGGAAACTGACTGCATGGTGTGAACTAGAGCCAACAAGAGCCATTGGAAAACATGGAAAACACTGTGCATGCATTTTGTGCAGAAAAAAGGCACACAAAACTGCATGTGGTGTGAACTGGCCCTTAGGGAGGGTTATATAACCCCTGTCAGATTATTATTTTTTTTCCTGCTTACTGTGTCCCATTGCAGAAATTCCCTATCACTTCCTGTGCCATAGCCAAACAGGAAGTGAGGGGAAATCCCTGCAAATTAGGCGAGTTCCTTGGGGACCCCCAGGTCACCAGAACTAGTGTCCCCATTGGAAGATTTCCCCTCTAACCTTTCTGGGGACAACCCAAAATGTGTGTTTTTTTTTTTTTTTTTTTTTTTTTTTTCTTTACTTTCAATGATAATGGTGAAGAGGATGAATCTCCCTAACGGGGGGACAGACAGCAATAAAAACTGACAAGAGTTCTAGTTTTTTTTGCAGTCTATCCAAAAAAGTGTTGCCTTTGTTCTTCTTTCAAAGCTGCCATTGTGTACACTTTTTTCTTAAATCTGATCTTATTAAAGATTTTTTTTTATTTTAACAACAGAAAACCCAAAGACACAGACTTCAAAAAAGAAATTCAAGTCAAGCTTTATTGTCATTCTACTACACGTAAAGACATACAGTAGAACGAAATGTCGTATCTCACAGGGCCACGGTGCTACATACAAACTAAACATAATACTACGTAACTGTGCCCATGCCTCACTGTGCCCATGACTAGACTGACGTTTAACATGAGAGTCTATGGAAGGGGTGCCCGGCTTTGAAAAATCGTTGCTCCCCGGCCGTAGGTCCCCCAGACAACAAACTTTGCACACTTGTAGAGGAGAAATGGGGCTACATGTGTGCCAAGTTTCGGGTCCAGGGGACCTACAACCGGCCGGTACCAGGTCCCCAAAATTACCAAAGAAATTTACTGTTTAACATGGGAGTTTATGGAAGGGGTGTCGGGCTTTGAAAAATCGGTGCTCCCCGGCCGTAGGTCCCCCGGACAACAAACTTTTCACAATTGTATAGGAAGAGTGTGGCTACAGGTGTGCCAAGTTTGGGGTCCAGGGGACTTACGGCCGGCTGGGACCGGGTCTCCAAAGTCCGGGAGATCAGGCGCAAAAAGGTGACTCGAGTATAAGCCGAGGGGGGCATTTCCAGCACACAAAAAATGTGCTGAAAAACTCGGCTTATACTCGAGTATATACGGTACATAGGAATACAGACCGCATGATGATAAGAGTACTGCATGTAGTATACAAATGTCACATAAAGATATCAAAATATACTTTTGGCATCGAAAAATAAAGACGATTGCTGAAGTCACGGGCACACTAGGAAAAATACAGGACTGTATCCCAAAGTAATTCTCAGAGTATTACCAGGATCAATAGAGGTGAAAAATATCAGTATTTCAAACAAGCTTTTTGTTTACATTTTATATCTGCCATCTAGCGCCCCCCTATGGAGTTTGATTGTATAATGGTGTCTCCACACCCTGCAGGTGCAGACAATGCCAAGGCCTGCTGTTGTTTTATGTTTACACCTACAGTCTCATGATTCCCTATGGAGTCACAATCATGTAAATGAATGTAACTGTATGCTAAACATGTTCTGAAACCGAGTGCATTTTCTGTTAACCCCTTCAAGGCAGGAGTGGTTTTTAGCCCATAGGTTTGTTCCCCCAGAGAAAATTCAGCGCTTCCAAAGATACCTTTTCATTTGATATGTGTGCTACTGGACAGTGCAAGTTAAAGCTGGCCGTAGATGGGTAGAATTTTGAATGAAATAATTTGGGGAAAGAATGTTCTAAAAAAAAGTTAATTTGCCTTTCCTAATTATTAGAGGGGGTCAAATCGGCATTCATTTTTATCCGCAGTGATGAGAAAATTCAAAGGAGCAAGAGGGAATTTTTTTTCTCAAACATATTTCTAACAGTGTATGTGATTTTATTTTTTATTTTTTTCCATTTGGTAAAGTTAATTTATTACAAAATCAAATGTTAAAAACAAATTAAGTCTTGCAAATGACATTCAAATGTTCTGAGAAATTGTGTAGTTTGCTAAGTAGTGTCCCATGTGTCCGCCATAAAGTCGCAGTCACGATAAAAATCACAGATCGCCGCCATTACTAGTAAAAAAAAAAATTAATAATAAAAATGCCATAAATCTGTCCCCTATTTTGTAGATGCTATAACTTTTGCGCAAACCAATCAATATACGCTTATTGTGTGTTTTTTTTTTTTTTTTTACCAAAAATATGTAGAAGAATACGTATCAGCCTAAACTGTGGAAAAGTTTTTTTTTGTGTTTTTTTTTTTTTCTTCTAGATATTATTATTATTATTATTATTTTTTTTTTTTTAAGGTGTATTTATTCTAGCAAAAAGTAAAAAAATATTGCTTTTTTTTTCTTCAAAATTGTCGCTCTATTTTTGTTTATAGTGCAAAAAATAAAAACCGCAGAGGTGATCAAATACCACCAAAAGAAAGCTCTATTTGTGGGGGGAAAAAGGACGTAAATTTTGTTTGAGAGCCAAGTCGCACGACCGCGCAATCGTCAGTTAAAGCGACACAGTGCCGAATCGCAAAAAGTGCTCTGGTCTTTGGCCAGCGAAATGGTCCGGGGCTAAAGTGATTAAGCTGGCCATACATGACTTGAAGATGAGCTGTGGGTGACTCTGTGGCACCTTCCACGTGACAAAACTCAACTGAAAAATGAAAAGAGCCCTGTGGAAAGTTGTAAGATGAGCAGTCACTGCAGCCAGTTTTGGATATTCTGACAGCATGGGTGCTGCAGCTGCTTGAATACAAAATGCATCCAGTTAGACCTCCGTGCTGGCTACAGGGATACAGGAATGCTTAATGGGGACCGAAACTCTCCCAATATATTTTAAGACCTTGTATTGAATCACATCTGAAAGAAAAATCCAGCATTTTGAAAGCTTGTATTTTCAGTCTTCTGAGTTGGTTGATAAATGGGATTTTTTTTCTGTTTAGGACAACCTGTCAGGCAAGCACAATGACAAAATTAACAACAGACACCCTATTAAAGAAGGGTCTTCCAAAATCCAGCCATTTGAAGAATTTGAAGACACTCAAGTAAGTTGAGATCTGTGTGTGTCGGGACAAAAAAAAAAATCGAATTGTTTTAATACATCTTTGTAACACAGGCACATTCCCTATGCGTTAGCTTTAAAGATAATGCAGGTACAGAAAATATCTAGGACGTTTTTTTTTTGTTTGTTTTTTTTGTAAATTTGTTATTAACCACTTGACCACTGGGCACTTAAACCCCCTTAATAACCAGACCAATTTTCAGCTTTCGGTGCTCTCACATTTTGAATGACAATTACTCAGTCATACAACACTGTACCCATATGAAATTTTTGTCCTTTTTTTCACACAAATAGAGCTTTCTTTTGGTGGTATTTAATCACTGTTGGGTTTTTTATTTTTTGCGCTATAAGAGAAAAAAGACTGAAAATTTTGTAAAAAAATGATTTTTTTTTTGTTTCTGTTATAAAATTTTGCAAATTACTATTTTTTCTTCATAAATTTTGGCCAAAATTTATACTGCTACATATCTTTGGTAAAAATAAGTACAAATTGGTGTATATTATTTGGTCTTTGTGAAAGTTATAGAGTCCACAAGCTATGGTGCCAATATCTGAAAATTGATCACACCTGAAGTACTGACGGCCTATCTCAATTCTTGAGACCCTAACATGCCAGAAAAGTACAAATACCCCCCAAATTACCCCTTTTTGGAAAGAAGACATTCCAAGGTATTCAGAAAGAGGCATTGTGAGTTTTTTGAAGTTGTCATTTTTTCCCACAATTCTTTGCAAAATCAAGATTTTTTTTTCTCTTTTTTTTTTTTCACAAAATTGTCATATTAGCAGGTTATTTCTCACACACAGCATATGCATTCCACAAATTACACCCCAAAACACATTCTGCTATTACTCCCGAGTATGGCGATACCACATGTGTGAGACTTTTACACAGCGTGGCCACATACAGAGGCCCAACATGCAGGGAGCACCTTCAGGCGTTCTGGAGCACCAAGGCCAATTCTGACATTTCTCTCCTACATGTAAAAATCATCATTTATTTGCTAGAAAATTACATAGAACCCCAAAACATTATATATGTTTTTTTAGCAAAGACCTTAGAGAATATAATGGTGGTTGTTGCAACTTTTTATCTCGCACGATATTTGCGCAGCAATTTTTTTAACGCGTTTTTTACGGGAAAAAAATGTTTTGTGCGGGAAAAAAATGTTTTGTGCTTAAAAAAAAAAAAAAAACAGTAAAGTTAGCCCAATGTTTTTGCATAATGTGAAAGATGAAGTTACGCCGAGTAAATAGATACCTAACATGTCGCCCTTAAAAATTGCACACACTCGTGGAATGGCGCCAAACTTCGCTACTTAAAAAATCCCCATAGGCGACGCTTTAAATATTTTTACTGGTTAGATGTTTTGAGTTACAGAGGAGGTCTAGCTAGGGCCAAAATGATTGCTCTCGCTCTAACGTTCGCAGAGATACCTCACATGTGTGGTTTGAAAACCGTTTTCATATGTGGGCGGGACTTACGTATGCGTTCGCTTCTGTATGCGAGCTCACGGGGACAGGGGCGCTTTAAAAAAAAAAAAAAATTATTCTTCATTTTACTTTATTTATTTTAGTTTGACATGTTTTTCCGCCCTAAACATTTTTTTGATCACTTTTATACCTATTACAAGGAACGTAAACATCCCTTGTAATAGGAATATGGCATGACAGGTCCTCTTTACAGTGAGATATGGGGGGGGGTGTCAATAAGACCCCACATCTCACCTCTAGGCTGGGAAGCCTGAAAAAAAGACAAAAAAAAAAAACAACAATCCTGGCTTTGATCGTAGCGGTGAGTCGGTAGAAGCACCGGAGGGTGGCGGGGGGGGGGGGACGACATCCCCTCTCGCCTCCCGTAAGAATGATCAAGCGGCGGAACAGCCGCTATGATTGTTCTTATGGTGTAGGGAATCGCCGGCTGAAAAAGCTAATATCTGAATGATGCCTGTAGCTGCTTCCATCATTCAGATATCCCCGCACAAAGTCAAGGACGTCATATGACGGCCGGAGGGCGGGAAGTGGTTATTGCGGAGTATTGCCGGGCATTGCGGAGTATTGCCGGGCATTGCGGAGTATTGCCGGGCATTGCGGAGTATTGCCGGGCATTGCGGAGTATTGCCGGGCATTGCGGAGTATTGCCGGGCATTGCGGAGTATTGCCGGGCATTGCGGAGTATTGCCGGGCATTGCGGAGTATTGCCGGGCATTGCGGAGTATTGCCGGGCATTGCGGAGTATTGCCGGGCATTGCGGAGTATTGCCGGGCATTGCGGAGTATTGCCGGGCATTGCGGAGTATTGCCGGGCATTGCGGAGTATTGCCGGGCATTGCGGAGTATTGCCGGGCATTGCGGAGTATTGCCGGGCATTGCGGAGTATTGTGGCGGGCATTGCGGAGTATTGTGGCGGGCATTGCGGAGTATTGTGGCGGGCATTGCGGAGTATTGTGGCGGGCATTGCGGAGTATTGTGGCGGGCATTGCGGAGTATTGTGGCGGGCATTGCGGAGTATTGTGGCGGGCATTGCGGAGTATTGTGGCGGGCATTGCGGAGTATTGTGGCGGGCATTGCGGAGTATTGTGGCGGGCATTGCGGAGTATTGTGGCGGGCATTGCGGAGTATTGTGGCGGGCATTGCGGAGTATTGTGGCGGGCATTGCGGAGTATTGTGGCGGGCATTGCGGAGTATTGTGGCGGGCATTGCGGAGTATTGTGGCGGGTATTTTGCAGAGTATTGTGGCGGGTATTTTGCAGAGTATTGTGGCGGGTATTTTGCAGAGTATTGTGGCGGGTATTTTGCAGAGTATTGTGGCGGGTATTTTGCAGAGTATTGTGGCGGGTATTTTGCAGAGTATTGTGGCGGGTATTTTGCAGAGTATTGTGGCGGGTATTTTGCAGAGTATTGTGGCGGGTATTTTGCAGAGTATTGTGGCGGGTATTTTGCAGAGTATTGTGGCGGGTATTTTGCAGAGTATTGTGGCGGGTATTTTGCAGAGTATTGTGGCGGGTATTTTGCAGAGTATTGTGGCGGGTATTTTGCAGAGTATTGTGGCGGGTATTTTGCAGAGTATTGTGGCGGGTATTTTGCAGAGTATTGTGGCGGGTATTTTGCAGAGTATTGTGGCGGGTATTTTGCAGAGTATTGTGGCGGGTATTTTGCAGAGTATTGTGGCGGGTATTTTGCAGAGTATTGTGGCGGGTATTTTGCAGAGTATTGTGGCGGGTATTTTGCAGAGTATTGTGGCGGGTATTTTGCAGAGTATTGTGGCGGGTATTTTGCAGAGTATTGTGGCGGGTATTTTGCAGAGTATTGTGGCGGGTATTTTGCAGAGTATTGGCAGGGTATAGCACAGGGATGGCTGAGCAGGGATGGATGGATGGATCTGTGACTGCAATTGTCACAGATCCAGCCCACAGTGCTGCTGCTGCCATCCGCTCCCTCCCCCTCCCCTCTCACACTGTACCGATCGGTACAGAGAGGGGAGGGAGGAACCGGCGTCATCAAATGACGCCGGTCTGTTTACAAGTGATTGCTCCGTCATTTGACGGAGCGATCACGTGGTAAACGGCCGCTATCAGCGGCGATTTACCGCGATTCGTGATCCGCCGGGTCCTCTGGACCCGGCGGTCACGGAGTTTCCCGTGTGCGCGCCCCAGGGGGCGTCCTCCCAGAGTTAAGCAACCACCTTGTCGACGTTATTTGTCGGCAGGTGGTTGTTAAGTGGTTAAGAAAGCAGTTTGGTACAACAGTGCACAATACATAATACAGTTGGCATACGTACAGATAGGCAAACTAGGATTTCTTTGACATTTCAATAGAGAGAATACATCAATAACTTTATGACCTGCCAGCTAATATTGGGTAAGTCGCCTTTTTTCTGCCAAAACAGCACTGACCCATCACGGCATCGCCTTCCTCTGGATCAACCGTGGGTATAGAATTGGGTATATGCGATTTTATGATATTATTTTATTTTTTATGGTTGAACTGGATGAACTTGTGTCTTTTTTCAACCTGATTAACTATGGCATGGACCCCACTAGACCTTTTGAAGGTATGCAGTGGTATCTGGCACCTAGCCATCAATAGCGGATCCTTTACGAGGTGGGGCTCTCCATGGATTTTACTTTTTTTTTATTTATTTATTTATTTTTTAAGCACATCGCACAGATGCTTAATTGAATTGCGATCTGGAGAATTTGTAAGTCAAGTTAACACCACAAACTCGTGTTCCTCAAACCATTCTTGAACCAAGAAAGGTGCATTATCTTGCTGGAAGAGGCCACTTTCCATTAAGAGGTGTACTTGGTCACCAGCAATGTTTAGGTAGGTGGTACATGTCAAAATAACACCCACATGAATGGTAGGACCCAAGGTTTCCCATCAGAACATTGCCCAAAGCATCACACTGCCTCAGTCAGCTTGCCTCCTTCTCATACTGCATCCTGGTTCCATCTCTTCCACAGGTAACACACATGTGGATTGCTAGAAGCATGATGTAAACGAAAAGGTGACTTATCAGAGCAGGCCACTTCTTCCATTACTCAAGTTCTGATGCTTACCTGCCGATTGTAGGCGCTTTTAGCTGTGGACACAAAACATACGCAAAAAACTGCTCTTCTTCTTTTTTATTTGATTTTTTTCCCCATGGATCCATGGAGGCAGTAGGGAGGATGGCATTGTTGCAGGGAGAGAAGGTAGGCCAGGATCACTAGTTGGTCTAAATAGTTTTGCTCTAATTGAACCCATAATTTTTGTTCAGAAGGGTTACTCCTTTTATTAGATGGTGTTGCGTCTCGGGTTCAAGTTAGCACAAAAGATGTCTTGTAATGGTTGGTCTAAATAGTCTTGCTCTAATTTGTATTTATAATTTTGTTGAGGAATGTTAACAGCCAAAGCCCAATCATACAACGGTATAGTGTAGACCTCAAATTTCTTTTTCGTACATCACGGGACACAGAGCGACTTAGTCATTACTAATGGGTTATATAGATTACCTTCAGGTGTTGGCACTGGCCAATTCCAAACCGGAAGTACCCTCCCCTATATAAGCCCCTCCCATCCGGGAGCACCTCAGTTTTTTGCCAGTGTCTAAGGTGTTGGCCAAAGAGTAACATGTGTTTTCACTGGGCTTGCGTACAGGTTCTTTTGGGCCTTAGTAAGCTGTTCCGGATCCCACCAAAAAAGCTTCATAGCTAAACGGTCGGTACCCGGGCCTTGCAGCAGAAGAGCAAGGTTTTGCCTGTAATGCTTCTCTTAGGAGGGCTGGACCCTGGGATCCAGAGCTCTGGTCATACCCACGACCAAGATGTTGTCTGTGCGGGGTGCTATACAGGTCCAGGGGAGTGGAATCCTTGGGAACCCGGTCCCTGAAGGTTTAATTACAATGCCTGCCGTGATAGGTGAAGTTTGGACTTCTGTGGACCAAAGTCCTGCGGCGGGGATCAGGTAAGTGGGGGCCCCCAGGAACTTGGTTCTATTGGGGGACCCCCAAGCCTAATTTGTCTTTCTGTCTGTTACCTAAACGGTATTCCCGCTAAATATCTGTGTTTGCCTGTAACTGCTGAAAATGTAAAATTTTAATAGTAGTCAAGAAAAAAAAAAAACAGGGACCGCGGTACCTGTGTTAAACCACTAGAGGCCGCTGTAGTCCATTTTTCTTGTCATGTGGATCTTTGGTTTTCTCAAGTCAAAAGATCCAGGCAGCTGGTAAGTTTCTCTGTGGGAATCCACTTCCTCTGCCCTGTTGCTGCGCTCATCCACCGCACAGGCCCTCCGGCAAAAAGGGCCCTGGCTCCTAGTCCCCTGTTTGATTTCGAAAAGGGCGTGCACGCGCCTCCTATGAAAAAAAAGGGGCGGGGCGGGTGGATGACGCTCGATGCGCGCCGCGGCGCTTCTGCGCATGTGCGGGCGTCCCAGCATGGTTAAAAGACACAGTACAAGTGTCAGCTGGATGCAAACAGAGCTAGCAACAAACAGTGGCACACAGAGGCGGTTGATGCAGGCATCCCCATAGAAAGGCACTTTAGTGGACACCAGCTGGTATATAGCAGCAACTTTGTTAGACTATTACCAGCAAAATTGGTGTATGACGACGGGAATACCTCAGCTTTGTGCTTAAAGGATATGTCGTCCAGACGCTCCGGAAATAGATCTTCCAGGAAGCCAAAGGGGTCTCCATCGGGCTCTGAGGATATTGGGCATGCTTGTACTGCACCAATCTCCCCTGAGAATTCAGAGGTCAGTAGCCGTAGAAACCCCGCAGGAATGCCTGGTGCTGCGGCTGTCCCCAGTCCACCTGCTCCTGTATATATAACAGAGGAGGTTTTATCCTCAACTCTGGGAGGATTGGAAGAGAGATTAACAGCATTGATCGCTGCTTCCCTGTCACAGGAAAAGCGCGTCCGATCTCCGTCTCCTCCTTCAGAGTGCCTGTTAGTGGAGGAACAGCCCCACACAGAGATCGACCTACCTGAAGGGGATCAGGATGAGGTTGATTCAGTTATGGAGGAATCAACAGTGGAAGAACCTTTCTCAGCATCTCAGGCTGAAAGATTATGGGTTCAGTCTCTGACTAATATGGTCCGATCAGCATTTAAAATGCCTCTGGCGGAACCACCATCCACTACGGTTTCCTCGCTGGGGTCGCTAAAAGCTCCCCAGGCTGTCTGTTCCTTCCCAATCCACCCTTTATTAGAAGGGCTTATTTACCAGGATTGGGAGCATCCTGATAAAATATTTGCTCCCCCCCAAGAGATTTCCGGTGATCTATCCCATGGAGGATAAGTTCATAAAAAAATGGAGGGTCCCTACAGTGGACGCAGCCATCTCTTCTGTTAACAAATCACTGACATGTCCAGTAGATAATGTTCCAATGTTCAAAGACCCAATAGATAAAAAATTGGAGTCTTTACTAAAATCTGCTTTCTCTACAGCAAGCATGGTGACACAACCTGCGGTAGCAGCGATTGGAGTCTGCCAAGCAGTGAAAGATCAGTTGAAACAGGTCTTAAGGGACTTACCAGATCAGCAGGCTCTTGCCCTAGCTGACCTGCCTAGAGCCTTGTGTTTTGCGGTAGACGCCATAAAGGATACAATCCAACAGGCCTCCCGCTTTACGCTGTCTATAGTACATATGCGTAGGCTTCTGTGGCTCAAAAACTGGTCTGCTGAAGCTCCCTGTAAAAAACTGCTGGTTAGCTTCCCATTTCATGGAGAACGCTTATTTGGAGAAGATCTGGACAAATATATCCAGAAAATTTCTGCCGGTAAAAGTTCACTCTTACCGGTTAAGAACAAGAGTAGAAGTCCTTCTTTTAAGAGGCCTACTTCCCCAGTCCCGGGCACATCGGCTGTGAAGCAGTTCCGACGGCCTCCGCGGTCAAATTCAGGGGGCAGAAATCAGGGACAATCACAGGGTAACAAGAAGCCCTGGATCAAGAGAGGTACAAAACCTCCCCCCAAGGCATGAAGCGTTGCCCCCACTCAATCGGGTGGGGGGAAGACTTCAGTTGTTCACAGAGACCTGGCGGGACACCATCAGAGACAGATGGGTGCTCTCCGCAGTAAGTCTGGGATACAAGCTGGAGTTAAAAGGCACTCCTCCTGCCCAATTTATGAGGTCAAACGTGCCAAGAGATCCCCAAAAGAGAGGATCCCTCCTTCTGGCACTAGAACAACTATTGCTCCAAGGTGTAATCATGAAGGTTCCCCTGGAAGAAAGCGGATTCGGGTTTTACTCAAACCTTTTCACAGTCCCCAAACCAAATGGGGACGTGAGGCCCATATTAAATCTAAAAGGGCTAAACAAGTTCCTAAATATCAGGACTTTTCGGATGGAGTCGATCCGATCGGTGGCCACCGCCCTACAAGGGCAGGAATGGTTAGCCTCGATCGACATAAAGGATGCTTATCTGCATATTCCCATCTTTCCGGCCCACCAGAAATTTCTACGCTTTGCAGTAGAAGGGCGCCATTTTCAGTTCAGAGCCTTACCTTTCGGTCTGGCCACAGCACCACGAGTGTTCACAAAAATTCTGGCCCCATTATTGGCCAATCTAAGAACACAGGGTGTAACGATAATGGCATATCTAGACGACCTGCTACTAATAGACCACTCAGTGGAAAAGCTGGAAGTAGCTATTCACAAGACAATCAAGTATCTGGAATATCACGGTTGGATTATCAACCGGGACAAGTCAGCTCTAAGACCAGTCAAAAGTCTGGAATACTTAGGGCTAAGGCTGGATTCAAATCAGAGAAAGATTTTCTTACCTCCAGAGAAGGTGTCGTCTTTAAAAGATTTGACCCACTTAGTGGGTACAAAAAGAAAACCATCCATACGCCTCTGCATGAGGCTGCTGGGAAAAATGGTGGCTTCATTCGAAGCGGTACCCTACGGTCAATTCCATTCAAGGAATTTGCAAAGGGCCATACTGTCAGCCTGGAACAAAAAAGTTCAGGCTTTAGACTTACCAATGTCCCTGTCCCCTTCCGTTCACAAGAGCCTCCATTGGTGGTTGGTGCCCCAGAATCTGGAAAAAGGGAGACCCTTCAGTCCGGTTTCTTGGAAGGTAGTCACTACAGATGCCAGCCTCATAGGCTGGGGGGCAGTACTGGAGCAATGGTCTCTCCAGGGCAAGTGGTCAGAAGCAGAAAAGGCCCTGCCCATCAATCTCTTAGAGATACGAGCAGCCCGGTATGCCCTAGTAGCATGGACATCCAAACTCCAAGGGTCCCCTGTCAGAATTCAATCAGACAATGCCACAGCAGTGGCATATATCAATCACCAGGGTGGCACCAGGAGTCGTGCAGCCCAGAGGGAAGCAAATTGCATCCTGGAGTGGGCAGAAAAATATGTCCCAGCCATATCCGCGGTTTTCATCCCAGGAGTGGAAAATTGGAGAGCGGACTTTTTAAGTCGCCAACAATTATGCCCGGGGGAATGGTCTCTTCACCCCGAGGTTTTCCAGGCAATATGCCAGCGGTGGGGAACACCGGATGTAGATCTGCTAGCATCCAGATTCAACGCAAAGGTGGACAGATTTGTGTCTCGCACAAGGGATCCTCTAGCTTGCGGCTCGGATGCCCTAGTGTTCCCTTGGGATCAGTTCAAGCTGATATATGCATTCCCACCGCCAAAATTGTTACCTCGATTACTCCGCAGAATCAGGGTAGAAAAGAAACCAGTGATTCTGGTGGCTCCAGCGTGGCCCCGAAGGGCATGGTACGCGGAGATTGTAAAAATGTCAGTGAGGAGTCCTTGGACCCTCCCACATCGTCCGGACCTGCTGTCGCAGGGACCGATATACCACCCTTCCTTACCAGCCCTAGGTTTGACGGCCTGGCTATTGAAGCCCACATTCTGAAAAAGAGAGGGCTCTCTAATTCTGTGGTATCTACCATGATCAATGCCAGGAAGCCGGTATCCAGGCAGATCTATTATAGGATCTGGAAAGCGTACATTACGTGGTGTGAGGCCAAGAAATGGCATCCACGTAAGTACGTGATAGGGAGGATTTTGGACTTCCTACAGTGGGCTGTAGATAGTACTCAAGGCCAGCTTCCTATCAAGGGTCAGATTTCGGCCTTGTCAATATTTTTTCAAAGGCCCTTGGCTTCGCATTCACTAGTCAAAGCTTTCATACAAGGAGTGATGCGTATTAGCCCTCCGGTTAGTGTTCCCATATGTCCTTGGGACTTAAACCTGGTTCTGTCAGTTCTACAGAAACAACCGTTTGAACCATTGCAACACATTTCCTTGGTTCTTCTCACCAGGAAATTGATTTTCTTAGTAGCCGTTTGTTCGGCTAAAAGAGTATCGGAATTAGCCGCCTTGTCCTGTAAGGAGCCATATCTGGTTGTCCATAAGGACAGAGTAGTATTACGTCCTCATCCAGCCTTTCTTCCCAAGGTGGTATCGAGGTTTCATTTGAACCAAGATGTGGTTCTTCCTTCTTTTTTCCCCAAACCTAGCTCGGTAGAGGAAAAGTTATTACATTCTTTGGATGTAGTAAGAGCAGTTAAAGCTTATCTAAAAGCCACTGCTCAGATTCGCAGAACGGATACTTTGTTTATTCTGCCGGAAGGCCCTAAAAAGGGTCAGGCAGCATCAAAATCCACTTTAGCCAAGTGGATTCGACAGGTCATAATACAAGCCTATGGCTTGAGAAAGAGACCGCCTCCGTTCAAAGTTAGGGCGCACTCCACAAGAGCAGTTGGAACTTCATGGGCAGTGCATCACCAGGCCTCCCTGGCTCAAGTATGTAAGGCCGCAACATGGTCTTCGGTACACACGTTTACTAGATTCTACCAGGTAGACGTTAGAAGTCAGGAGGATGTCGCCTTTGGGCGCAGTGTGTTGCAGGCCGCAAAAGATCCTCATGCCTGATGGCGCCCAGCTTATGTATCCCTCCCCTCATTTGGCATTGCTTTGGGACGTCCCATTAGTAATGACTAAGACGCTCTGTGTCCCATGCTGTACGAAAAAGAAAAAGGGATTTTTATAACAGCTTACCTGTAAAATCCTTTTCTTGGAGTACATCACGGGACACAGAGCTCCCACCTCTCTTTTTGGGACACTTATTGCTTGGCTACAAAACTGAGGTGCTCCCGGATGGGAGGGGCTTATATAGGGAGGGTACTTCCAGTTTGGAATTGGCCAGTGCCAACACCTGAAGGTAATCTATATAACCCATTAGTAATGACTAAGTCGCTCTGTGTCCCGTGATGTACTCCAAGAAAAGGATTTTACAGGTAAGCTGTTATAAAAATCCCTTTTTTCCACTCTCATTTTGCGAGTTTTGTGGGGGGGCGAGCACCGCTGGCGGACAGGGTTGATCGGGAGCCATTCTCCCAGTGATCGCCCCAATGGCAGAGAGCATGGAGGAAGAGGAGAGCCACGGGATCACAGAGCCGTATAGCGTGCTGTTACAACTTGCATTGAAATTTCCTCTTAATAGATAGAATGTGGGTCCAATGCTGAGATGTGTTGTCTATCACAGGCGTGGGGTCAGGAGGAGGCGGGGCTGTGGGAGCGAGCAGAGCGGAGGAAATTTCAATGTAATTAAGAACATGCTATTAACAGCATGCTATACCGCTCTGCGATCCCGCAGCTCTCCTCTTCCTCCTGTCATGATCTGGCCGCCAACGGGGGCACGGTGAGTCCGCAACGATGGGTACAGGTGAGGCTGTGCTGAGTGGAACTGATAAAGTTGTTGTTAATATTTGTTTTTGTAACTCAATTCTGCATAAAAAATTTCACAAGATAATTTATGAGGGCGTAATTAGCGGCAGAATTAGGGGCAGACTTGGGTGGGGCAACTAGTGGCGAGTAACCCTTGAGGCCTGGCTAGTGGCTCAAGACTTGAAATTTTGAGCCCCGGTATAGTGCAATAAAAAGTGTTCTGCTACAGCCACACTTTCTCGCAAATCCTCCAACTTGTAGTGCTGGCTCCCAGTAGTTTCTGGTTGCTCCTTCTGGATTCATCCAGAATAATGACAAAGAAAAGGAAGAGCCGCTCTCTCTTACAGTCTGGTATACAGACTGTTCCACCTGGAAGAAGACACCCCAATGCGTTTCACTCCATGCAGAGCTTACCTATGGGCCGATGGTGAGAGTATGGAGCTTGGATGTTCCCTCACTCTTTTAAGTTCATGTACATATAGAAACATTGGCTGATGTTCCACTTCTGGTGCTGCAGTGCTTACAGAGAATGTACATGGGTCTCTTTTATTAAAGTTTCATTACCGCAAGACCCCCCCCCCCCCCTTCTTCCTTTCAGCAATCAGCTTTACTGTTAAACAGTGATGCAGGAGATCAGTGGTGTTGGCAAAAGTCCTGGTAACGGTTATTGCCAGCCACCAGTGAATTTTTATGATGGGGATCTAATATGGTACAATTCTCTCCAATAGTGTTTTTGTAATTTGACTTCTAGTTGGTCAGGTTGAAAAGACACATCCAGTTCAACCAAAAAAAAAAAATATCATACAATCCCATATACCCACAGTTGATCCAGAGGAAGGCGAAAAACCCCAGCAGAGCATGATCCAATTTGCTACAGCAGGGGAAAAAATTCCTTCCTGATCCCCCAAGAGGCAATCAGATATTCCCCGGATCAACTTTACCTATAAATGTTAGTACCCAGTTATATTATGTACATTTAGGAAAGAATCCAGGCCTTTCTTAAAGCAATCTACTGAGCTGGCCAGAACCACTTCTGGAGGGAGTCTATTCCAGATTTTCACAGCCCTTACTGTGAAGAAACCTTTCCGTATTTGGAGGTGAAATCTCTTTTCCTCTAGACGTAAAGAGTGCCCCCTTGTCTTTTGTGTTGACCGTAAAGTTAATAACAACACCAAGTTCACTATATGGACCCCTTATATATTTGTACATGTTGATAATTTCCCCCCTAATCTCCTCTTCTCAAGAGAGAATAAATTCAGTTCCTCTAATCTTTCCTCATAGCTGAGTTCCTCCATGACTCTTATCAGTTTGGTTGCCCTTCTCTGCACTTTCTCCAGTTCCCCGATATCCTTTTTGAGAACTGGTGCCCAAAACTGAACTGCATATTCCAGATGAGGTCTTACTTGGCATGGCATATCCGGACAGCCCTGATAATATAGAGGTCACTCTATGCTCAAGAAACCAATGTCCTGAAGGTCCATTTTGGTGACTGTGCCTAGGTTTTAAAATCACAATTTAAAGAACTATTCATGAATTGTGCTTTGTTGATACATTTTCAGAACTAGCTTTAACTATGTAGATGCATATAGACTCTTTTAATTTCTAATGTAGTTTATTTGGCGTTTGATTTTATTTCAGCTTGTCTAAAATGCAGCTGGAGACAAAAGATGTTGATCCACGTCTTTTTTCACAAATGATAAATCTTGAAGAACTGGATATCTCCAAGAACAGTCTATCTGAAATCCCAGAAAAGATCAGCCTTCCTAAACTAAGGGTGCTAAATTTTATTGACAATCAGGTTGAGGATGTAACCATTCTGCAACAGTTTCCCAATCTGGAGGAGGTCCTGTATGAAGAAAACCTATATCTTACGGTAAGTGAACTGCTGCCTTTCCAGTAATGCTAGGCCTATCAACATGATTGCAATGGACAGCTTCTATTCAAAAGCAAACAAAACTTTGGCTGGAGTTGAGTTTCAGTTTGTTAATTACTTAAAGTCTGTTTTGAAATTGCATGTTCACCTAAAGCCAGCCATAGACGGTTCGAATCTCCTAACACAGGTAGTGGGGTTAATTTACTAAAGGAAAATATACTGTGCACTGCAAACGCACTTGCGCCAGAGCTTCATATATTAGGTAAAGCTTCACTTTGCAAAGAATACTCCATCACATGCAAGGAAAAAAAAAAAAACACAGCATTTTTGCTTGTACGTGATTTGGATGATGGAAACCAGCAGAGCTTCCCCTCATTTCAGAACTTTCTCTCAGATCTAGAGCAAATGCACTTGAAGTGCACAGTAAATTTGGCTTTAGAAAATCAACCTCCCTGTGTGTTTGGAGCATGTGTCAATGCGGGTGCCTTGCGCAATCCCCAGTGCATAATCGTGTACAGCCATATCTTCTAATTCTTCTCTAATAGTGTCTGTTTACGGCAGCAGCGGGTCTCGGGAGGTCTGTGCTATCCGTGTGTATGAAGCATAAAAGGTTTATTTTCTTGAGCTCTTGCTTACATATGCTCCAACAGGCTACATTTCTAGATAAGCACTGGATTAACACTTTTTGTTCCAGCTTTCAGTATATTGAGCACTTTTATGATTTGTGTTTTTAATGCTTCTTACCTAATTTAGGTCAGCGATAATTACAAGGTGTTCTGTCTTCTACCTAAGCTGCGACGATTGAATAATAAAGATATAACATCTCTGGCTAATCATGTCCGGTTTGTCTGCCACAGAGAATTAAGCTCCAGGGTAAGTGCACTGCTCCTAGAAAACATCAGCTAGCAATAGACGGACAAGGGCATGGAAAAGATCATTCACTTTAGACTAAGAATATACATCTATGTTTGAATCTGAATTTTAACTTTCTTTTCACGAGAACTGAATGGGAACGATCAATCCCAGCATAGATCATACCTCTGTACCATGTTACTCTGTTGTCTGCAGATCTCCTGATCTTCTGGGTTTAGTTGCGGCTTTGTATCATGTGACACTCTATATCCTGCTGATAGACGGTCTCCCTTCCATAGCCACTTCCTGCAGCTGCTAGAGGCTATAACATTCCCCTTTTTGTAGTCTTTCAGACTAATGATGTAACTTCCTTCACAGCTCTGGTGGTAAGTGGGATTGAATACATCAAGTTGAGGTTGATAATAATTAGCATTTAATCCCGCCCAGTCACACCTTCAGGAAGAGTCCACCTCACAGATCATAGCATTATTCAGGAAGGAAACACCTTCATACACAGTCTGTTCTGAAAGCTGCTGCTGGGCAGGACTGAATGAATTGCAATCAAAATTCAGTGCTGCCCAGTTAAGTATGCTGACCTGTATGAACAAGGAGAATCCCACCCTGCTCTCTATAAAATGATTAATTTACATATAAAGGAAACCCCTTCATAATAACCTCCCATAGCCCTTCCTCTGTAGTCTTGCAGTAAGTCATTATTCTTTGTTATGCTGCAAGACCGGAGTGACACAGGAGGAGGTATGACACATTTACACCTTTCACCGCCCACATGAAGGCCCAGAACCATCCACAGTAACCCTATTATTCACCCACCTCAACTCCCAGAACTGGTACAAGTGACTCATAACCTGCCCCGAAGCTACTGGGGCTCAAAGGATCATGGGAAATGTATCGGAACTGGAAAAGGAAAGAGAAAATGGGAACTTGGGCTACTTTCACACCGGGGCGTTGCGCCGTCAGCGGTAAAACTGCTATTTTCAATGACGCTTTACCGTCATTTTTGCGGCACTATTCAGCCGCTAGCAGTGCGCTTTTAACCCCCGCTAGCAGCCGAAAAAGGGTTAAAACCACCCGCAAAGCACCGCTGCGGGCACGAGAGCAAGCACAGGGACGTGTGTATGTATGTGTGTATGTATATATATATATATATATATATATATATATATATATATACACACACACAAATAACTGTTCTGTGAGCTGAGGAGAGAGAGATTGTGTGTTCCTACTAGCTAGCAACAACGATCTGTCAACTCTTATAGTCAGTCCCATCCCCCTACAGTTAGAACATCAGGTAACTCCGTTAACCCCTTGATCGCCCCCTAGTGTTAACCCCTTTCCTGCCAGTGTAATTTATACGGTAATCGGTGCATTTTTATAGCACTGATCGCTGTATAATTGTCAAGTGTCCGATCTGTCCGCCGCAATGTCGCAGCCCCGATTCAAAATTGCTGATCACCGCCATTACTAGTAAAAAAAAAAATTATGAAAATGCCATAAATCTATCCCCCCCTTTTGGAGATGCTATAACTTTTGCACAAACCAATGAATATATGCTTATTGCGTTGTGTTTTTTTTTTTTTTAATTACCAAATATATGTAGTAGAATACATATCAGCCTAAACTGAGGAAAAAAATTGCTTTTTTTAAAAAAAAATCATTTTTTTAAATTGTTGCTCTTTTTTTTGTTCACAAAAAATAAAAACCGCAGAAATGATCAAATACACCAAAAAGTGTATTTGTGGGGGGGGGGGACGTCAATTTTGTTTGGGTACAGCGTTGCACGACAGTGCAATTGTCAGTTAAAGCGACGCAGTGCCGTATTGCAAAAAATGGCCCGGTCACTGAGCAACCAAATCTTCTGGGGCTGAAGTGGTTAAATATTCAAGCTGAATTTTAATCTGCCTTACCCGATTCCTCTTTTCTTCTCCTAATGCCTTATGTTTGCCCTAGTGAGGCCATCACTAGGTCTCTGTGCTTCTCTATGCTAGGAGGCTAAAAGAGGGGAAGGGCAGGGAATGAGGTGGGGCTGGGAATAGTAAGGCTGGGGAGGAAAGGTGTAGATGATGCTGGACATCTTCCTGTCAGGAAATAATGCAGGCTCTCTGACTTGCTGGGGAATAGGCAGTTTCGGTACCCTGTACAAGACTGAAAAGTAAGGCTGGAATTCAACTGTAAGCTTTTTTTTTTAATCATTCATATAAAACACTGTCATGCTACAGAGATGCAGCAGCTGATTATTTTATTTGTAAGAATATGTTTTTTCATGTTGTCTTTTAGGTCAAAACCTACTGGGAGAAGAGCTACGAGGACAAGTTGCCTGATGAGCCCACCCCAGCCATGATTAAATCTGTCAGTAAGGAGTTTCTGAAGACAGTGGTAAATCATGTGAAGTATGGTCCCAACTCTCTTAAAGACTTTACCAAGTGGAAAGTAAGACTTAATAAATTGTTGATTGCTGATGTTCATCCTAAATCAATTTATAAAGAAAAAAGTTACAATCTATTGTCTTGAGGCCATTTGTTTTTGGCTTCAATCATTAAAGCGGAGTTCCACCCAAAAATGGAACCCCCCTCCTCTGGTGTCACATTTGGCACCTTTCAGGGGGAGGGGGAGCAGATACCTGTGCAATACAGGTATTTTGCTCCCACTTCCGGACATGGATACCCGAGCCAACCGTGGGTATCTACGCCATTTCCCCCCCCCTCCCGCTGTCTTCTGGGAGACACGCAGGTCCCAGAAGACAGCAGGGACCAGTGGGATCACACAGCGCGAGTCGCGCATGCGCAGTAGGGAACCAGGAAGTGAAGCCACGAGGCTTCACTTCCTGATTCCCTTACCGAAGATGACGGCGGCAGCACCCAAGAGCCGAGCAATAGCTCAGCTTCGGGTGCCGACATCGCGGGCGCCCTGGACAGGTAAGTGTCCTTATTTTAAGGCTAGGTTCACACTGCTGCGAATTCAAAATCGCGCAATTTTTACTGCGATTTCAGGGAATTCCAGTCTATAGAGCTGAATTCGCATCGCACACGGATCAAACTCGCACAGGACCATTTTTTCCCGCAGCTTATATTTGTAACGCATTGATGTGAATGGCACTAATGTTAAACTATGTAATTTAAATGACTTGCAAATTTGAGAAAATCGCAACGGCTCAAATTCACAATAGAATTTGCAGCAGTGTGAACCGGGCCTAAAAGTCGGCAGCTGCAGTTAAAAGGGCGGAACTCCGCTTTTAAGAAGTTGCTGTTTTTTTTTTTTTTTTGTTTTTTTTTTTGTCCATCAAGCTGTTTCCAATGTCAGCTCTTTGCCTGCGTGAGGAACATACACCTGACATAAAAACACTGTGCACTCTGCCTGACTTTTGATATTTTTCCATTTTTGTTTCATCTAGTTTTCTTTTTACTTGTCAAACAGGTGAATATAATTGCAGAAGAATTAATTTCTTCATTGTTGTGTAATAAGAAAAAGGATGCTGAGCCTCAACCTGAACCAGTATCTTCAAATGATGATAATACAGAGGTAAGCACAAGCCAGCTATTTTTTATTTATTTATTGCCGTTTAAAATACTAATGCATTCCCTTTTTAATTATGATTACAATTTTGTGTTTTCTTTTCTAAAGATTCTGATAACTCCTGGGAAGAAAAAGCGTACTGGTGAATTGGACCTTTCATTGGGAACTCCTACAAAGCGCCTCCGGACAAATGATGTGCTCTCACTTGCTTTAACACCTACAAGGTCATCTAAACTTCAGGAAAGCCCACACAGATCTTCACCATCCAGAAATAAACAAAATATTATACTTTCTCCAATCAAGAATAAACCAAACCGTACACCTGTTAAGGAACCTGCTAAGCGTGGCTTGTCAACACCTCAAAAAGACAATCTAAGGAGCACACCATCACAAAAAGGACCTGATGAGAAGACATCAGTAGACAATGGAGAACAGAAGAGGGAACTAAAAAAAGTAAGTGCTGGATTTGTTGTCATTGTGTCTCTGTAAGGAACAGAGTACCACTTCCTTGTTTTGGAAGACGCCTGTATGGGTTTGTGGGCTTCATTTTCAGCCCTCATCCACTATGAGTTCCATGTTAGCTAGACTCTGGACTAAATTAAACGTTGTAATTGGTTTTTGAACAAATTTACAAGTACAAATGGATAATGTTCTATATAGAGTGTATTTAGGACTTAAGTCAATATTGCTATTCTGGAGAAGCCAGGTTTCATTTAGGTCTTATTTCCATATAAAACGGCATACAAGCTTTTGTCAAGCTTTAAGCAGCTTTGTTAAGGTCTTTCAAGGAAACCTTTTACGTAGTGAAGCCTGTATTAAAGTTACAGTCAACCTTTTTATTGCAGACAGTTTCAACCTGCCCAATCTATGCAACCCAGAGAGGAAGGTGATGGCGATCCAGTGGATCTGCTCTGACCGGGTTGGTATTGAAGCTTGTAAAAAAACTGCTTGATTCAGACCTACCTTTTTAAAGGGGTTGTAAAGGTTTGTTTTTTTATTTTCTAAATAGGTTCCTTTAAGCTAGTACATTGTTGGTTCACTTACCTTTTCCTTCGATTTCCCTTCTAAATATTTGTTTTCTTTGTCTGAATTTCTCACTTCCTGTTCCTCCTCAGTAAGCTGTTCTGGCTGACTCCACACCACTCGGATGATGGTGTGAAGTTTACTGAGGAGAAACAGGAAGTGAGAAATTCAGACAAAGAAAAAAAACATTTAGAAGGTAAATCAAAGGAAAAGGTAAGTGAACCAACAATGTACTAGCTTAAAGGAACCTATTTAGAAAATAAAAAACGAACCTTTACAACCCCTTTTAAATAGAATGACCTATGAGGCTTGTGGTTGTCCCCAAAAATGTAACAAAATCTGGTTTAGGTGGGTGGATTCAGAAGAGACCCTGGACACCAATTAAGTTATGCATAGTGGATCGGGTCACATGTCCGGCAGTTGACCCTTAGGTAGAAGGAGAGAAGATGGTGCGTGCTTTTACTTATACTTTGGTGTACGGTTCACTGGGCTTACTTGAATGGGGACATGTAATGCGGGGGATCTCTCATCTTCCATTTCATGCAAGAAATCAAATGCACTTTTATTTGTTTTGTTCAATTTAGAATATTGCATAGTTTGTTTTCTTTGTATTACATGTTATACATATGGATGTCACACAACTAATAACGCTACAGAACTTTCATGTGTATTTAAGCAGCAACATTTAATCTGGCTGTGAGATACCATACTCTTGAATAACTTGATCTTTTGCCAACACATTCCTGGTTTGACCGTGTAATGTCTCTCTATAAGCTCTGTAACACATGGAATGTATCTATTCACTTGTGCAAAGAATGTACTTGTCATGTGTAGGGTTGCACCGATACAACTTTTTTAAAGTATCAATACTCAATTTTTTTTCCAAGTACTCGTCGTTACCGATTACATTTCATGTCATGTGACAGTGGCACTAATATGCAGCACTGATGAGGCGTGGCATGTTTTTTTTTATTATTTTTTTTATCTTATTTTTACAAATTTATGTGTGTGTGTGTTTTTTGTTTTTTAGTTTTTTATACAATGCTTTCTCTTTTGGGGAGGGGGAGGGGGGAGTGGACGGTGTCTGTATTTTATTTATTTTTATAATTTTTACTTTTAAATTATTTATTTATTTTTTTTTTTTTTACTTTAACCTGTGGAGGGGGGGGGGGGGCTTTAGTGAGATACCCCTGACATCTCCCCTTTAAGACAGGGAAAGGGCACAGATTCCCCCAGTCCCTTTCTCAGCAGCCTCAGCTGCACTGAAGATGTGTGGACAGCAGACAGCGGCTCCTGTTCATTCATAAACTGAAGCAGCGTAAACAAAGTTTATGAATGGACCGTCAGTGATCGCTGCTGTGCATTCGGAAAAGGAAGGAGTCAGTAAATGACAGATTTACTGGCTACTTCCTCTGCTCTCCATCCTGACAGAGCCATAATGAGGGGGGACCGGAGGAGGAGCCGAGGAGAACACAGGGGATGATCGGTGCAGCGGTGGGGGCAGTTACAAGCACCGATCTCCCTGACAGCCGTGGTAGGGAGAGGAGGAGAAGCGGCTGTCAGAAAAGCTATACAGGGAGATTAGTGCTTGTAGCTGCCCCCATCGCCGCACCGATCATCTGTGAGGATGCCCGGCCCACCCGCTACACTGAGGACGCCTGGTGTACTGGCCTCCTGCCAAGTATCGGGTCAAGCATCAGAGCATTTAAACAAGTACTCGTGCAAATGCTCGGTATCGATACAGCCCTAGTTGTGTGTGGCAAATAAACCCCCTTTTCTCTTATCGTCCATGGACCGACACATCTCTCATACTGATTACATGTGGGTATATGTCCCTGCTCGCAGGAGAAGACCTAGGCAGAATGTTAGATGTTAAAACATTCTAGAACAAGCCAGAGCTGAACAGCCCCGCCCAGGGGGGCGGTCCCTCCGGACATTACCCTCCCACCTGCAGCTAGCAGCCTGAGTTTTTTTCTGCCTAGGAGAAGACGTGGCTCTCTCAGGAGCCAGTCTCCTGGAAGATTTTTATTTTTAAAATTTTATTCCTTTGGGAATTTTATTTTATTTTTGAGACCTTCAATCAACTGTCGGCTGGGCAACAGGTTGGGTACACTAGTATCCTCGTAGTCTTCCCTGTCCGACCATCGAGCGTGCTGATCCTCGCCTTGTGTGCGTGAGACTTAGTTCACGACATACCCCATGGCTCCAGGGGTGGCCGGGTTGCTTTCATGCACCCGCGGTCCTCTCAAGATTGAACAGTACCTACTGTATCTTTCGCGGTTGACCGGGCCAACAGCTACGCAGTACAACTCTGTGATAGGTCTGTTTGAAACAAGCCAGTGGGTCCCTCTATTGGCACCGAGGGTGTTCTCCAAGGCACTTGCGGGACGGCTAAGTAGTCTCCTGGAAAGAAGGTGAGTACATGCTGGCTGTGTTTCTGTGTGTGGGGGGTTCTCCATGTCTCCCCCCCTGTTATGCTGCTCTCTGCACCCTGCTGGTGCTGTGCTGTGTGGGGATACTTGTGGGGTCGTTCTGCCCTGGGGGGGGGGGGCGCTCCATGTCTGTTTAATAGGCTGGAAAGTGTTCTGGAGGACTGTGTGTTGGGTTTTGCGTGCGCCATTGGTGCAGTATTTTAAATTTAAAAAGTGCGCCATCGGCGGCCATTTTGCCACGGCTTAAGCACAGTTATACAAGCGCCCGGCGGCCATTTTCTTGTAGCCGCGGCGCTTTTAGTTTCGTTTTCAGCCTCTAGCGGCGCTGCTGAACGGCGCAAAATACCTCTCTCCTCACAGATTCTTCACTCTCCTCAGGCTTCACCCGCGCTACAGCGCGGCTCATACAGCGGAACCGAGTGGTCCCTAAGGGTGGTGAGTCCTCCGGGTATCCCCTCCTCAGCCTCAGCACAGCCAGTGGGTGGACTGTACTATTCACTGTATTAGTGAATAGGGTCTCAGAGGGTGGCAATATGGAGTCTGGTTCACCTGCTTCTCCTCACTTGTCAGAGGCAACTGGCAGTGCTCGACAGTCCTGGAATCATTCCTTGTCAAGCTGGAAGCGGTGTGCTGTAAAGCGCCCCGCCCCACACAATCTCCACATGGGGAGTAGAGCTGCACGATTAATCGTTTGAGGATCGCGATCTCGATTCACCCCCCCCCCCCCCCCACGATCTCCAGGCTGGATGACCGCGTTTTTTTTTAAATCCCCGCCAGTTCCACGTAACCAGCGTGGAACGCAAATTGATCATAGAGCGTGATGCATTGAAACAGTCTCTCCTCTGCTCGCACACAGCCCCGCCTCCTCCTAACCCCACGCTGTGATAGACAGAATGCGGGTCCAATGCTGGGATGTGTTCTGTCTATCACAGCGCAGGGTTAGGAGGAGGCGGGGCTGTGTGCGAGCAGAGGAGAGACAATTTCAACATA
This sequence comes from Rana muscosa, assembly GCA_029206835.1. Classification (NCBI taxonomy): domain Eukaryota; kingdom Metazoa; phylum Chordata; class Amphibia; order Anura; family Ranidae; genus Rana; species Rana muscosa. Next base: position 191,276,345 of record CM055117.1, read on the forward strand.
CGGGCGGAAAATGTGTGCTGCTGTCCGTCCTCCCCTCCCCCCCCCCCCCCCCCACCCACATACCACACTTGGCTGGCTGTCTTCGGGACTCCGTCCTCCCCCCCCCCCCCCCCTCCGATTGGTATCACACGGTGAATTGTTTTCTCCTGTGTGATAGCAATAAAGTGAAAAAAATGATAAAAAAATAATAATTAAATTAATAAAGAAATTAAAAAGTGAAGAATAATAAAAATATTAAAAATAAGAAAATTTTGCAAAAAAAAAAAAAAAACACAAGCGAATTTTTTTTTTTTTTTTTAAATTTACCATTTTAAAGAATCGTGAGAGAATCGTGATCTTTGTTCTAATCAAAAGAATCGTGATTCTCATTTTTCCCAGAATCGTGCAGCTCTAAGGGAGTGCTCTGACTCGGATATGGGCCTAGCTACTGCTGCTGAGGACCCTAGTTCTGAGGATTTTGATGTGTTTGGACAGGACCTTCCTTGTGAGGAAGACCCCTGTCTTGAACCACCTACTGACAGGGTGCTTGTAAGTGAACTCATTGATGCTGTGAGGGACACTTTCAAGCTGAATGTTGAGGCTGAGGAACCTCAGGTGGAAACTATGATCTTTTGGTTCTTTGAAAGCCGTGTCTTCAAAAAAGGTTTTTCCATATGTTCCTTTTTTTTATACATACATTGACCAAGTCTGGGATAAGCCGCAGAAGACTCTAACGGTCCCGCGGCGCATAGCCTTAAGGTACCCCTTTAAGGAGGACCTAGTTAAGAAGTGGGCTCACCCCCCAGTGGTCGACCCCCTGGTCGCCCGTTTGAATAAGGCCACCATGCTCCCAATGGAAGGGACTCCTGCATTTAAGGATCCTGCTGACAGGAGGTCAGAAGTGGCATGTAGAACTATGTTCACCTTATTGGGGGCCGCCTTACACCCTATAGTGGCAGCGACACTTGTGTCTCAGACACTCACAGGCTGGGCACGGATATTGCACCAGACAGTACAGGAGCATAATCTCCCTCCTGAAACCATTGCCCTGGCTCACCAGCTTCCGCAGGGTTTAGTCTTTGTGTGCGATGCCACTGTGGATGCGACCCCTTTAATAACGGGGGCCTCCATTTCTGCTGTGGTGATGCGTCGCCTTATCTGGCTGAAATGCTGGTCGGGCCTATCTAGCCTCCAAAAAGCTCCTGGCTGACTTGCCCTTTAAGGGCGGTAGACTGTTTTGGGCCGCCCTGGATGACATTATTAAGAACGTCACAGGAGGTAAGAGCACCTTACTTCCCCAGTATATTAAGGGAAAGGAGTCCCACCGCAGGCCGGGCCCTTCCTTTCCGGCGAAGAAGAAGTTTTTTCGTCAGTCAGATTCCACGGGTAAGCCCACCCAGACTGAAAAAAGTGCGGCTGGGGGACAAAGACGTACCTGGGTGCGTAAGCCTACCAAGCAAGCGCCCAAGTCCACCACCTCATGAAGTCTTGCCCCTGCCCGACTCTGGGGTGGGGGGACGTCTTTGCAGGTTCTCGGTGCGGTGGACCTCCCGGATCTCCGACCGGTGGGTGTGCGAGGTGGTCACCTCGGGATACAGGATAGAGTTCCGCTCGTGGCCCCCAAACAGGTTTTTTCCCTCGAATCTTCTTCCGGCCCGCCGGGCGGCCCTCTTGGGGGCCGTACAGGATTTGCTCGGGCGCGGAGTAATTGTGCCGGTTCCGTCACAAGAGAGGTTTCAGGGGTTTTACTCAAACCTGTTTGTTGTCCCGAAAAAGGACGGGGGTTCGGCCAATCCTGGACCTCAAGGCCCTGAATGCCTATGTGAGGGTACAAAAATTCAGGATGGAATCCATTCGCAAGTTCGTGGCCCTTCCCTTCGGCCTAGCATCGGCACCACGGGTTTTCACCAAGGTGCTGGCCCCGGTTCTAGCCTTGCTGAGACAGTGAGGAATTGTTATTGTGGGCTATCTAGATGATCTCCTTCTCAGAGCAGAAAATGGGCTCAGAATTGGAGGAAGATGTGACGATGGTCAGTCAGAACCTCCGGGAATTCGGATGGGTTCTGAACACGCAGAAGTCGGCTCTAGTCCCGACTCAGCGCCTGGAGTATCTGGGTCTGATCCTGGACACTTCGGCAGCGAGGGTGTTTCTACCCTCAGAGAAGTTACTGACACTTCAGTCGGCAGTGCGGGTTCTGACGTCCCGAAAATGGTCGTCAATTGGCTTCTGCATGAGAGTCCTGAGACTGATGGTGGCCTCCTTCGAGGCGGTTCTGTATGCCCAATCACACACTCGGGCATTGCAGAAGGGAATTCTGTCAGTTTGGGACAAGTCCCCATTGTCATTGGATCTTCAGATCCAGGTGAGTCACTCTGTCAAGGCGTCCCTGACGTGGTGGCTAAGATCCCCGGCTCTTCGGGCCGGGAAGTCGTTCCTCCCCATCCACTGGACGGTGATCACAACGGACGCCAGCCTGACGGGCTGGGGGAGGAGTGTTGGGAGTCCTGTCAGCTCAAGGGCTCTGGACTCCACTCGAATCTCGTCTCCCAATCAACGTCCTGGAATTGCGGGCGATCAAGCTGTGTCTCTCCGCATGGTCGAAGAGGCTACAGGGTCGCTCGGTCAGAATCCAGTCGGACAACACCACGGCGGTGGCGTATGTCAACCATCAGGGGGGCACTCGGAGCTCGGCTGCGGCTTCCGAGGTCGCCCACATCCTAAGATGGGCGGAAAGAAGCGTGCCGGCGCTGTTGGCCGTTTACAATCCGGGCGTAGTCCGCCTGCCAGTTTTCTATCTGAGCCGCCAATCCCTGGACCAGGGGGAGTGGTCCTTGCATCCGGAAGTGTTTCAACTCCTTTGTCGACGATGGGGCACTCCGGATGTGGACCTGATGGTGTCTCGACTCAATCGTAAGGTGTCAAGGTTTGTGGCCCAGTCCAGGGACCCCTGGGCGGATGCCTCAGACGCGTTAGTGGCCCCGTGGGGTCAGTATCGCCTGATGTATGTCTACCCTCCGTTGCAGTTGATTCCTCGTCTGCTGCGCAGGGTAGCGGCCGAGGGCATTCCGGTAATCCTCATTGCTCCGGACTGGCCTCGGCGTCATTGGTACGCCGACCTGGTACGTCTCATCGCGGACGTCCCTTGGCGCCTGCCCTTGAGGGAGGACCTTCTATCTCAAGGTCCTATCTTTCATCCTGCTTTAGTCTCTGGCTTTATCGGCATGGCTATTGAGAGCCAGGTGCTGAAAGACCGAGGCCTGTCAGATTCGGTAATTTCAACCATGCTTAGGGCACGGAAGTCTTCTTCTAGGAAGATCTACCACCGTACCTGGAGAGCTTACATCGCTATGTGCGAGGAACTGGACTGGCGTCCACGGACGTACTCTGTTCCCAGAATCCTGAGGTTCTTACAGTGTGGTGTTGCTCAAAGGCTGGCTTTGAGCACTATTAAGGGTCAGATTTCGGCTTTGGCCGTTTTCTTTCAAAGACCCCTAGCTGGTCATTCCTTGGTTAGCACTTTTGTGCAGGGGGTACGCCATGTGGTTCCACCTGCCAAGCCCCCGCTCCCTCCTTGGGATCTGAACTTGGTGCTTTCGGTTCTTCAGGAATCTCCTTTTGAGAATATAAGAGATATATTCCTCTTTCAACTTTGTCCCAGAAGGTGGCTTTTTTAGTGGCCATCACTTCTGTTAGACGGGTGTCTGAGTTGGCGGCTCTGTCATGTAAGTCTCCTTACCTGGTCCTCCATAAGGATAAGGCGGTATTGCGACCGCGACCGTCTTTTCTTCCTAAGGTGGTTTCGGCTTTTCACCTTAATGAGGACATTGTCCTTCCGTCCTTGTGCCCTCATCAATTGCATCCTAGAGAGGTTGCGCTTCACAATTTAGACGTGGTGCGTACCTTACGGGTATACCTGGCGGCTACTGCTCCTATTCGGAAGTCTGACTCGCTGTTTGTATCTGTCTCTGGTCCGAAACAGGGCCAAGCCGTGTCATCTGCCACCATTTAAAGGTGGATCAGGCAGACGGTTATACAGGCCTATGCCATTAGGGGACGGGCGCCTCCCTTCCTGGTCACGGCGCATTCCACTAGGGCAATCGGTGCTTCCTGGGCTTTCCGACATCAAGCGTCGGTTGCACAAGTGTGCAAGGCGGCAACCTGGTCGTCTGTTCATAACTTTTCAAAGTTCTACAAGGTTGATGTGGCTGCATCTTCGGATGCTTCCTTCGGCCGCAAAGTGTTGCAGGCCGCTGTCTAATGTTGCAACTCCTCCGTTGAGGAGCTCTGCTGGTTTGGAGTGAAGTTTTGGTTGTTCCTTACTTTTTTGCTTCCACCCTTTTCTTATACTGCTTTGGGACGTCCCACATGTAATCAGTATGAGAGCTGTGTCGGTCCATGGACGATAAGAGAAAATAGGATTTTTGTACTCACCGTAAAATCAGTTTCTCTGACGTCCATGGACCGACGCAGCACCCACCCTTCCTTTTTAAGTTTGTACTGCTTTGTTACGAACTGAGGCTGCTAGCTGCAGGTGGGAGGGTAATGTCCGGAGGGACCGCCCCCCTGGGCGGGGCTGTTTAGCTCTGGCTTGTTCTAGAATGTTTTAACATCTAACATTCTGCCTAGGTCTTCTCCTGCGAGCAGGGACATCTACCCACATGTAATCAGTATGAGAGCTGTGTCGGTCCATGGACGTCACAGAAACGGATTTTACGGTGAGTACAAAAATCCTATTTTTTTTTTTTTTTTTTTTTCTTCTTTTTTTTTAACGTTAGTCAGTACTCCTTATGAGGGTGGATTTTATTTAAATCACTAATAAAAAGGCTTGATTTAAATCAACTCGATTTTTAAATCATCATTTTTAAAGAGCAACTGTCATGTGTCCCGCAGCGGCTCCTCCTCTAACCCGCTGTTGACTCACCGATCCCATTCACTTTAATTGGACGGCTGGTGATGCGGCAGTGACACAACAAGGTGAGGGACGTGGCAGCAGCAGGTGATTGGATGCCCGCTAACAGGCGCTGCCATGATAGATCTGAAATGACAGGTGCTCTTTAAATGTAATGACTTATTCTTGGTGGTTTTTAAAAAAAATTAATAATTGCAAACAAAATGAAGGTTTCCTATTTAGAAAAACAAGCTGTCAGAGTAGTAAATCAGCGATATCAGAACCGATTCAATCATACAGTTTGTAGTGTATTTTGAGTTGCAAAACAATGGGATAAAGGAATATTCCTGAACTTTGGTTTGTCTCATGGTTACTGTGAAATTGTGTGAATGCATCAATGCAGTGCATGTTATCCCAGCTTGCAGAGCTTGGATTCATTGAATGAGTTTTCCAAAAATTTAAATATTGCAGAATATACAGCCTCATGCTACATAACTAAGCTCCACTTCATGCTGAATAAACTTTATTAATGTATCTTAAATAGAAAACTATCTTTTAGATTTATTTTAATAAAATGCTTGTGAAGTAAAAAAAAAAAATTGTTTGTTTATATATATATATATATAAACAATTTTTTTTTTTTTTTAATCATTGATTTCAATCCACCCTGACTCTGATTAAGATTATCCTCCCAAAGCTTGAGCTAAATGATGCTCGAAACCTGCTGAAGGCCTCTGAAAATGCTTTTGTAAAAGCTTGCTGTACACATTGCTCTTATACTAGCTAAAACCCTTGTGAACAAGGTCTTTGAGCCTGAGTCACGTGGTTGATATTAAATCTGCTGTGAAGGCAGGGAGGCGAGATTCCCTGTCAAGTTTTTATTGTTTTGTGTCCCTGCTGGGGAGATTGCTCCTCTATTTTCACTAAGGCTGAAAGTGATCAAAATGTTTCAGTTTTCACCTAAACAGGAAGTGAGCGGAAGTGTTTCAATAGGGATACATGTTTGGGTGACAAAAATAGGCAAAATATGATTTTTTTTTTTATTTATGGAACTTTTACAAGCATAGGATGAACTACTCTGGTGTCCAGTATCAAATTTCCCCAATAAGGCCCCTTTCACACTGACACGTTTTTCAGGCGGTTTAGCGCTAAAAATAGCGCTGCCACACTGAAGCGGTGCGCTAGCAGGACCGCTCCAAAAGTCCTGCTAGCCGCATCTTTGCAGTGGTGAAGGAACGGTGTGTTTACCGCTCCTTTACCGCTGCTGCCCATTTGAAAGCAATGGGAAACCGCGGTTAAAGGAAATGTACTAAAAAAAAAAAATCCTGTGTATTGATCAAGTCTTCGTAGTATGTTCGGAATTCATTGATATGCAATGGTAACCTCTACATGCCGTAGTTATTGGTTCACTTTCTAATGAAGGAGTCTTTTAAGCACGTGTCCACTTTGTGCTGGAATGTATAACATTGTGTAACATGTCAGCTCATTGGCTTTTGCATATCCTTTTTCTCAGAAAGGATTTGATGTGGAGCCACTTCATTTTCTTCAGTGTCACAGCAAAAATAACAACAGCGATGATTTCCGCACCCAGCTGTGGTGCTGTGCTTTTGAGCCTGCTCTGGATTCTTCGTCAAGTAAAGGTAAGGCAGAAGTGTAGCTGTAAAGTTTTAAGGCCTCATGGCACATGGGTGCCTGGGGTTGTAGAAAATGCATACAGCTGCCTATAGAAATCAATTGCAGAATGCGGCCGTACACGCACAGACAGTCTGTGTCGATTGGAGTACATCTATGCATATGAGTATGCAAGTACCAGCATATACCCACCCCACATACAGCTGCAGCCTGTAATTGTTTTCTGTGGGTAGCTATATAATACAACCCCAATGGTACTTCAGCACAGTCAATCCAAATTATTTTTTTTTAAACAAATGCGTGCAAGTAATGCATGGAACGATAGTATTCAGCCAATTCCCTTTTCAATTGTACTTTCTTTGAACATTTGATGGGGGACACAGATCTCGGGGTATAAGCCATGCTCTTAGGAGGATGAACCCTAAAAAAAAAAAAAAAACACTAGAGCATTGCTTTTCCATTTTTGTGTGTGGTGGTGGGTTTTTTTTTATTTTTATTTTTTTATTTTTTTATTTTTTAGTTTTGTCAAAATGTGTTTTCTTCACATGCAGACCAAGCTACAGGGATTGTGAATGACCTTAAGGGACTTTTCACGTGACTCTCATCAGTTCCGTAATGTTTTTTTCTAGGGGAAAAATGGATTAATACAGATTCAGTTTGCACTTCAGTTTAGTTTTACATCCGTAAATTTGGCCTTAATCTGCCAGAGGTGATGGGTTATTAGTCAGTTGCAGCAATATATCCTTCTTTTAGGAAACCAAAACGATTGGCATAATAATAAGAATAAAAGGTAACTGTTATAAGCACCACTGGCAGTGTTCTAAAGTATTCCAATACGCGTTTTTGTCACTTTTGCTTGTGAGCTTGGCCTTCATGGAAATGTGGAGAAAAATAAAAGCAATTCATATACTAAATACTATCATTACATGTAGTAATCTCATATAGTAGCATACAGTTTAACGGTAGCACTCCTTTTTGTAACTGGTGTTTTACTTTACAAAGCCGATATGTGATGAATTCTCTACCCTTTCAGTTATCGCAACATGTGGTGGAGAGTCAGTTTGTGTTATCGACTGTGAGACTGGAAAGGTTCTAAAGAAGTACAAATTTCCAGGAGAGGTAAGTGTGATCCTGGATTTCTTGCCACAAGTAACTAAACTTTAGATACAACATTAAAGTTTCTAAATTCACTAAATTATTATTATTTTTTTAAAAATAATCATGTTGTTAACCTGAATAATATATATTTAATATCTCAAAGATATGATGTGGGTTAAATGAGAGTTCTTTTGACCAGAAGTGAAAGCGTTAACATAATATATATTAGAGTATATTTAAAAGGTCTACCTAATACACAGAAAATATCTATAATCGTACACCAGAGGAGGAAATAGTAGGTTAAAATACAATGATACAGAGTATCATTATCAAAATACAAATAGCAAACAAACAAACATATGACAAGCAGGTACCTTTTTTAAGTGCTGGGAGATAATCTGATATTTACCTCTATTAATGGTTCTGGGCCCAGGTCAGATTCATGACTCCATCTACTCTGTTTGGGAGTCCCCCTAATATAGGCCCATCTCTCATTGACTTGAACAGGGCCACTCTGATTGGTAATTCTGTTGGCCCTCTCTTCCCTCCGGGCGTATCTCCTCCAAGTTTGGACAATTTCCTCTTAACTTAATTTCCCCTCAATAGCACCTCCTCTATTGAGTGATAATTAGTTTGAAGAGGAATTGATTAAAGTGAAGGTCATCACCTTCTCTTGAATGGGGATCAAACACCCTTTGAAATGAATAAATGGTTGGTTAACACGGAGGCCTACAAGGCCTTTTATCTAGCTAATGAATTTGGCCCTGTTAAGTCTACACACTCAGATGGTATCTCTTCCTGGGCTTTGATTATTACACGAGCGTCTCCCATAACACATCTTCACCCAACATTCTTGCATGTCAAAAGGGAACTGTTAAATGGATTAGATCTCTCAGGAAAAGCCTGTCATATATATAATCTCTCTAACCAAGTTAACCCCTTACTGAAACAATATTACATACACACTACTCCTAATTCTTGTTCTAATCTATATATACAAATATTCCCAGTTGCTAATGGAGATTACTCATAAACTCAACAATGTAATACTTATCTGCTCTGTGAAATAGTATTGCAAAGAGTGGCCCCCGAACCTCCTCTTATGGTGTCCTCCTCCGGTGCTCTCTGCTCTTACTCTTCTGTGTCTGCCCCCATGGCAAGCTGCTTCCTATGGGGGCAGACGTGTAGACTCGATCCCAAGCTGGACTGACTACGTCCATTGACCTAAACAGTGCGGCTCAGCCTACCAAATATTGGCTTGCAGCATAAAAACTTATGAGCATGTCTGGGGAAACCCTGGCTTTCAACTTAGAAAAGACGAATTTCTTGGCTGAAAATGACTATCACATTTTTGAACATAAGGATCCTTATTCAGGTGTTTTAGCTTTGTCAATTGAGGTGTGATCTAAATCAAAGAAGACACTCAAAATCTAAATTGTTTGTAATTAGCAGGTGGGGACTAGAAATATGTATGACTTGTGTGCATTAAAGGAGAAGTATGACCAAACTGTTCTGGCGGTACCTTTCTCCAGGGTCACAGGAGTGCACTCTGGATGCAGAAGTTCTGCACTCCTCTGACCTGGATTCAGCTGACAGTGGCTGACATCACAGAGCCGGCCCAAGCTCTGCAGGGATTCCAACAATATTGTCAGGATCTGCCCAGATGCCTGATTGGCAGCTGGCTCAGCCTCTCAGTGCACCACTGGGAGCCTGCGCCAACTGCTCCTGCCCCTCCATAGCCCGGTGCTCCAGTGAGTGCTTGAGGGTCAAAGCAGAGAACTGACAGTCATCACTCTCTTCTCAATGAAAACTGAGCAATCAGCGGTCATGTGATCGCTCAGTTCTTGGTCTTAGATCCACCGGGGGACAGCTGCAGCATTGGACCAAAGCTGCAGCCACATAGGTGCATATGCAGGTTTTGTTTTTTTGTTTTAAATCCCGTACTTCGATTTTACGGCCAGCAAAAGGTTAAATTGTGTTATCTATTACCCTAAGTGTCTATGGAGAGCTGCTTCCCTGTATGATTTATTAAAATCTATAGATATTTACAAAAAATCACAGCAACGTTCCTTTCATCCTCAAATTAAAAACTTAACATTTATTGAGGAAGTAGGGATATTGCTTTCTTTACCTTTTTGAGAAGTTCAAGATCAAGATCCCTGGCTGTCATGCTGACCCAGGTACTTCAGTACTTTCTGAATCACTGATGCAAACTTGTATACAGGTTATAAGTTCTCACTGTGTTGTTCTGGGTCAATGAAAGTATTCCACTTAAGCCCCGGACCATTATGCAGCTTAAAGACTAGAGGTGTTTTCAGAATTTGGCACTGCGCTGCTTTAACTGGAAATTGTGCAGACATGCAATGTTGTACCCAAACGAAATTTGCGTCCTTTTCTTCCCACAAATAGAGCTTTCTTTTAATGGTATTTGATTGCCTCTGCGTTTTTTTTTTTTTTTTTTTGCGATATAAACGGAAAAAGACTGAAAATTTTGAAAAAAAATGATATTTTCTACTTTTTGTTATAAGAAAAATCGAATAAACTCAATTTTAGTCATACATTTAGGCCAAAATGTATTCAGCCACATGTCTTTAGTAAAAAAAATGTCAATAAGCGGATATTTATTGGTTTGCGCAAAAGTTATAGCGTCTACAAACTAGGGTACATTTTCTGGAATTTGCACAGCTTTTAATTTATGACTGCCTATCTCATTTCTTGAGGTGCTAAAATGGCAGGGCAGTACAAAACCCCCCCAAATGACCCCATTTTGGAAAGTAGACACCCCAAGGAAATTGCTGAGAGGCATGTTGAGCCCATTAAATATTTTTTTTTTTTGTCCCAAGTGATTGAATGACAAAAAGAAGAAAAAAAAATGTACAAAAAGTTGTCACTAAATGATATATTGCTCAAACATGCCATAGTTGTATGTGGAATTGCACCCCAAAATACATTCTGCTGCTTCTCCTGAGTACGGGGATACCACATGTGTGGGACTTTTTGAGAGCCTAGCCGTGTACGGGGCCCCAAAAACCAAGCACCTCCTTCAAGATTTCTAAGGGCATACATTTTTGATTTCCCTCATCACTACCTATCACAGTTTTGAAGGCCATAAAATGCCAAGATAGCACAACCCCCCCCCTCCCCCAAATGACCCCATTTTGGAAAGTAGACACCCCAAGCTATTTGCTGAGAGGCATGTTGAGCCCATTGAATATTTTTTTTTATGTCCCAAGTGATTGAATAATGACAAAAAGAAAAAAAAAAGGTACAAAAAGTTGTCACTAAATGATATATTGCTCACACATGCCATGGTTATATGTGGAATTGCACCCCACAATACATTTTGCTGCTTCTCCTGAGTACGGGGATACCACATGTGTGGGACTTTTTGAGAGCCTAGCCGCGTACGGGGCCCCGAAAACCAAGCACCGCCTTCAGGATTTCTAAGGGCGTAAATTTTTGATTTCACGCCTCACTACCTATCACAGTTTTGAAGGCCATAAAATGCCAAGATAGCACAAAACCCCCACAAATGACCCTATTTTGGAAAGTAGACACCCCATTCCCTCCCACTAATTGTAAAAGCAGTCTAGAGGCTAATTATCTGCTAGGATTACTTTTACATGGAAGCCGGCCGCTGGCTAAAAAGAATGATACCAAGATGATACGTAAACCCGCAGGCATCATTCTGGTATAACCATTCAAAGTCCAGCAACATACCAGTACGTTGCTGGTCCTTGTTGGACATGTATTGTAATCTTTTTTGTCATGCAGCCTGTTGGCTGAACGAAAAAAAGAGATTGATCGGTGGGTATGCCCACCATTAGAATACCTCCCTTCATCCACCCACTTCTAATGATGGGCATACATGCACCATTTATATATGCCGAAGCATGGGGGCATCCTCCCGCAAAAAAGTTATGCCGCGTACACACGGTCGGACATTTCCACGGGCAAGGATCCGTTGGAATTTCGACCGTATGTACGCGGCATAAGGAGCAAAATCACTCCTCCACCCCTATGCTTCAGGATATATGCTCTTCTTCTTTTTTTTTTTTTAAACTGTGGTGGTGAAATCACCTCCTACAGCACTGGAGTCACGGCTTTATGTATCGTGGGAGCAAACGCTGTTGCTGTCAAGATAAATAATTCCGCGCTGCAGCTGAATGGCGCACCTGAAAACAAAAAATGACATACCTGAAAAGCAAGCATGATAAAACATTGCAGAATAGAATACAGTAAAAAAGAGCAGAACATCAGAGAGAGAGAGCGAGAGAGAACAATAAAACGACAACGACTTATTTTATATATATTTTTTTTGTTTTTGTTTTTTTTACGTTTTTTTTTTTTTGTTTTTTTGTTTTTTTCTTTTTTACACTTTTTTTTTTTTGTAACTTTAACAACTGTAATGGTTCGGGTCTCTCAAAATGCGATGGCATCTTGGGAGACCCTGTGTAAGTGTGTCCTGTTCTGTGCAATGCTATACCCTACGCCAGTGCTCGACAATCCCCGGGCGCCAGGTCGCAAATGCGACTAGGATTAGCGACCTGGCACCTGGGGCAGCACAGCTGAGGTTACCTGTATCTCCGTGCACCCCCCCCCCCCCCCTCCGCGATCGCGTGATCTCGTTGGGCCGCGCCGGGTTGTTAATTTAGGCCGCGGCTTTGCGGCCTTCTGCAGGCCTAGGCTTCATTCTGTAATCTGGCGCCATCTTGTGGTGGCCGTTGGTATGACAAGTCAACCAGCAATGCTTGCCTGTTTCACTGCCCGCCCATCTCCTTCCCTTTACTTAGAAGTTAACCCCCAAACATTATATATATTTTTTATTCTAACACCGTAGAGAATAAAATGGCAGTCGTTGCAATACTTTCTGTCACACCGTATTTGTGCAGCGGTCTTACAAGCGCACTTTTTTGAGGAAAAAAATACACTTTTTTAAATTAAAAAATAAGACAACAGTAAAAGTTAGTCGAATTTTTTTTTATATTGTGAAAGATAATGTTACGCTGAGTAAATTTGATACCCAACATGTCACGCTTCAAAATTGCGTCCGCTCGTGGAATGGCGACAAACTTTTACCCTTTAAAATCTCCATAGGCGACATTTAAAAAAATTCTACAGGTTGCATGTTTTGAGTTACAGAGGATGTCTAGGGCTGGAATTATTGCTCTCGCTCTACCAATCGCTGCGATACCTCACATGTGTGGTTTAAACACCGCTTTCATATGCGGGCGCTACTCGCATATGCGTTCGCTTCTGCACGCATTGGTCGTTAAAAAAAAAAAACCTGGCTCCTAACTTTTTTAGCTGGCTCCTAGATTCCAAGCAAATTTGTCAAGCCCTGCCCTACGCTAAAACTTCACTTTTGAGTGGAAGCGTTCAAAACATTTACCAATGCAAAGACCAGGATTGTCAGGACAGCGTGGACAAAAATAACGGGTGTCACCCCTAAAATCCGCGCTTGCTACAGACGCGACATATTTTTTGGGGGGCTCGGTGGGTAGGGGTACTCTCGAGGACATACGGATAATGCCTCTCATGCAGCCGGCTTACTGCATTTGCTTGGGGATGGTGAGGTGCAGAACCGCCTGGATACAGGAGTTCTGTGACAATCTCATTCTGGAATTTTAGGAGAGATAACGTCCCGCCTGAAGCTCTGTATAGCACATGAGCGTTCAGCAAAGCCAATTGGAATAAGGATAGAGACACTTTTTTTGTACCAGCGTCTCGCCTTACGATCAATTAGATATGGCGCCAACAACTGGTCGTTGAGGTCCACCCCTCCCATATTTTGGTTATATTCGTGGACACAGAAGGGTTTCTCCACAACACCAGTCGCCGTACGAATTTTGGACTGTCGTGTCTGCATGAAGGGAGGTAAGAAGGAAAACATTCTTATCCCTCCACTTCATAGCAAGCAAGTTATTACACTGCAAGCAGGCTCTCTCCCCCAGCCTATGACGGGAATCTACAAGCCTCTGGGGAAAGCCCCGGCGACTAGGTCGCATGGTGCCACATGCTCCAATCTGATGATCAAACAAGTGACTAAACCGTGGCACGCTCGTGTAATAATTGTCCACATACAATAATACCGAATAAGGGTGACACCAAGATCCACACTATCTTGCCAGCGCTCCCTATGTAATCTGGGCAGTTGACCGGCTCAACCTGACTATCTTTTCCCTCCATAAACCATAAAGCTCCATACATAGCCTGTTGCCCTGTCACAGAACTTATAGTGCTTGACCCCGTATCTGGCACGCTTGCTGGGAAGGTACTGCTTGAAAGACAAGCGGCCAGAAAATTTAATCAGGGACTCTTCAACGCAGACAACTTGATCGGGAATAAACAAGGCTGCAAAACGTTCGTTGAAGTGGTTTGAGGGGCCGAATTTTGTAGAGCCGGTCGTATTCAGGGTCTCCACGTGGAGGACAAAGTTCATTGTCGTTGAAATGCATGAACCGCAAGATCTGCTCGTATCGTTTCCTGGGCATGGAGGCAGAGAACACGGGCATGTGGTCAGTTGGGTGCGTGGACCAATAAGCACGCAATGACGGGAATTTATGTGTGCCCATGTTGAGGGAAAGGCCCAGAAAGGTCTTAAATTCGGAAACCGTAATTTGTTTCCAATCTTTGGCAATGGAAGGCAACTGGGGACTAGCGGCGATGAATTGACCAGCATATAAATTACTCTGGTCCACAATAGATCTATAGAGATCTTCCGTGAAAAACAGCGAATAAAAATCACTTGGCATAAAATCAGCTGTTTCCACCTGAATACCGGGTTGGGCAGTGAATGGGGGAAGTACAGGTTCTGCAGAAGTGGTGGGGACCCAATCAGGATAGGCGAATTCTGCAGGAAGGGCACTATGGGCACGACGGCCCTGCCTTTGTCTTCTTCTTGGTGGCAGCGGGACACTACTTGTGCTTGCCACCTCGCCAGCTTGAACTGCACTTATGGGACTCGCCACGTCACCACGTGATACTGCAGTGCTGGATGTACGCCCAGGCTGTACTAGGCCGCTGGTGCTTGCCAATTCACCAGAAGGAATAGCGGCGCTAGTACTACTCTGCTCCATGATACGAGAGCCCTGTGGTTCTTGCTCCTCAACAACCTCAGAAGATCGGGATCGGGTACGCCTGACCTTAGCAGGGACCTCATCTTCGTCGTCAGAGCTATCTGACATGGAGCCGCTGACTTCACTGTCTTCTACGGGAAGATATTCTGAGCCTACGTGACCTCCTCTTCACTATCTGTCATGCTCAGAATCTCGTAGGCTTCTTTACTAGTGTACCTTAGATTTACTATTTTGGGCTCTAAATTTAGGGGTACACTAGTAAGATTCACAGGTAAAAAAAGCACCTGACTGTCAGCAAATGTATCAAACGCTTAAAAAAAAAAAAACTGTTAGCGATCGCAGGGATCAGGACTGTCTCTGCGAACGCTGCAGTTATGTGTGTTGTGTTTGGTAAGTGACAGTGATCGATCGATACTGCACTTGGGTGGGCTGGGATGAGCTGAGGGGCTAAACGCAGGTGCTAGCAGGTATCTGGGCTGATCCCGGTAACACTGCGTTTTTGGGAACCCTAAACCGCTGGGGACGCTAGTATAGATCTGATCAGATATTGCTCTGTTCAGATACTATACCACTAAGGGAGGTGTATGCTTTGCGCGTGGGTGTTAGCGTTACTGGCACTAACCTAACGCCTGGGGCGACGCAGACCCTCTCTGGCGCTAAAACCTAATTGATATCAGCCGCCGGGCGATCAGGGGGTTAAACCTTTATTGGGTTATGTACGGCGGGTGCCCTGATGCTATAAAAAGCAAACTAACCAACCAGCGTCACCCGTAAAACTTATATGGTGATCACTGGTGAAAGGGTTAACTAGGGGCAATCAGGGGGTTAAAACCTTTATTAGGTTATATATGGGGGTACCTGACGCTATATAAAAACCTGACGGGTAACCTAAATAACTAACTGGCTAACCAGTGTCACCAGTAAAACTTATACGGTGATCACTGGTGAAAGGGTTAACTCTAGGGGCAATCAGGGGGTTAAAATAATATATGGGGGTACCTGACGCTATAAAAACCTGCGGCGAACCTAAAAATAAATAACTGGCTATCTAGGGCACCACCGGCACTAAATACAGCGATCGGAAATACGATTGCTTAGTGACGCTGGCGTTAGGGGGGTGAAAGGGTTACCTGGGGGGCGATCAAGGGGTTAAACCTTTATTAGGGGGGGTTAGGGGGCTACCCTGGACCTAAAGGGGCCTAAACCTAACTGCCCTGACACTTTTTACAGTCACAAATGACACTAAATGCAGTGATCAGTAAATAAATGATCACTGCTATCAGTGACACTGTGACTGGGGGTGCAGGGGATGACCTGGGGGGTGATCTGGGAGTGAAATGTGTGCCTATGTGTACCTACGTGTTAGTGTAGTGTTGGTGCACTAACCTGATGTCTTCTCTCCACGGCGCTCTGGACGAAAAGACCGCCGCATGGAGAGATGACATCACTTCCTCTGCCTGTGTTTACATTACACAGGCAGAGGAAGATTCTCATTCGCCCGGGAGCGATCGCGACGGGGTGGCCGGAAACAAATGGCCGTCCCCTCATCACGGATCGGTCCCGGAACGATAACCACCGCTCACTGTATAGAAGGGGGGTGCGATGGGACCCCCCAACTATACGAAGAAAGGCACGTACAGGTACGTGATTGTGCCATTCTGCCGACGTGTATATATACAGTGAGCGGTCGTTAAGTGGTTAAAGTAGAATTCCTGCCTAACACTAACTAACCTTTAAAAATGTCCACTCCCCCTCCTCTACCTATTCTTACCTATTTCAGCTCGCTACAGTCCAGTCACTTGATCCAGCTCCCCTGTGTCAGTCAGCGGGAAATGAGGGGGCACCAACAACAGCTGAGATATGGGAGCCTATGGGTGACTTCACCCCTTCCAGAAGTCCCAGGTGTTGTCCAGCGCTCTCTCTCCTGCAGCCACCCCTGACTGACATAGGGGATCACTTGATTGGATCAGAGTGAGCTGAAAATCGGAAAGTATATATTTTTTTTTTACATAGAGGTCAACATGGGTAGCAGGAGGGGGAAGGGATATTTTTTTTTAAGGCTAGTTTAGTTTTAGGCTGAAATTCTACTTTAAACCCAGACCACTGGCATTGTCAGAAGGTGATCAGCAATGGCATTTTATATAATTCTCTCTTTACAGGTTTCTTTAAGGCTGCTTTCACACCGCTGCATTGTAAAAACATGTGTGTTTTTTGTTGCATTTTTACCATGTTTCTGCCGCATTTCCAAACGTGTGACTCCAAAAATAAACAGTGGGTGCATTTTTGCCGCTTTTGATGTGTTTTTTTTTTTTTTTTTCATTCCTTTCGATGAGCAGGTGCATTTTTGGCGCAGTTTTGCATGAACCAAAACTGCAGCGTGCAGGACTTTTAGAAATGCAACTGACTAGTGTTTAGAGCTCCATAAGATTTGATGGTCATACATTTTTCTTGCGCTTTTGGTAAGGCAAAAAAGGAAGAAAAGCTGATCGGTGAGAAAGCAGCTTTAATGTGTTGGAATTGTTGTGGGATAGCTGGAATTGTAAAACAGTTTTAAAGTGTGCGTTAAAATACTTTCAGTACGGACTATATTATTCACTTCAGATAATATTAGAAACAAAACTGGAAGCATATTTTTAAAACCTAACCGAATAAAAAATCTCCCATTTTAGGAATTCTTTGCACTGGCCTGGACGACTCTAACTATGATAAGCAACGAGGGACAGAAGAGAAAAGTCAATGTCTTGGTAGCTGGTGGAAGATATGGAGTAGTTCGACTGATGCATCCCAAAGTTAACATGTGCTATGGAGAAATAAAAGCTCATAAAAAAGCCATCTCAATCATGTGTTTCAGCCCAGCTCATGACACCTTTCTCTTCAGTAAGTGCTTCTAAACTGGAAAATCATAACTGCATGGATATTAAGCCTGTCATTTTTTATCAATAGGGGAACACTGTTCCTATGTAAAACATATTTAGTACTTACTTTACCTATCCCTTGTCATTATAATGTTGGAGCCTCTATCTACTGAGGTAGCATAAGACAACTAAATTACAGAGGTCCGAGCTGCACAGGGATTGATTTAAAGGCAACATTAGTTGTTTGCACTTCAGCACTTTTGTTGCTTTTTAGGCACTGTTTAGGCCAAGTCTGGTTAACTTTGTGCTCATCAGATCATAACCTTCCCAAGCAAGAATACTGGTTATGTAATTTCATAGTTTTAAAGGGAAACTCTAATGTATTTGGTTGCTAGGTTTTTTTTTTTGTTTATAATTTTAGGCCAACTGATTAGGTTTTATAATATTCTGCAAAATTAGAATTACCGGTAAATAATCTAAATATATAATGTCTGTTTTGTTATATTTTTTATGAAAGCTGGATCCTATGACAAGAGAATCATATTATGGGATATAGGGGTTCCAGACGATGAGTACAACTTTAGAGCAAGGTAAGCTACATAAGCAATCCTTATTTTGAACTGCTTTTATTATCAGCATCAAGAAATGTTGCAGAATGAGGCACTGAGGGATCTAAAAAAAAGCCACATAACATCACTTTAGAATAAAATTACAATTCTTTTTGTGAAAGAAATTTTAGAATAAAGTGTGAATTTCCTAATGTCCAGGGGTTTGAAAGCTGCAGTCTCCTGCCAGGGCGGATTACAGTGATTAGGATTGGCCACGTGCTGGCATCTGACCGCTTTTGACCAATGAAAATCGCTCTGCTCTGACCCCACGCCAAGAAGGAAAGAAGGGGAAGAAGATTTTGGCTTTCAAATCCCTGGACTGCTGCACCATTTGCATGGGCAGTGAAAACTAATCATCCACGAGGTAAGTACAGCCAGGACCAGGGGGGGGGGGGGGGGGGGGTGGTGAGGATCTATGGTGTTAGTTCACTTTTTCATTTTTTGTGTGAAGGTGAAATTACACTTTAAACATTTTTAAGCTTGGGGAACGTGTAGACCATTACTCCATCCCAGAATGTTACAGATCACATGAAGCAATAAAATTGTTTAGTGTTTTGTATGTAGAACATAAGGGCACAGGCGCAAATGTTTACAGGGTGTCAAGTATAGAACTGTAAATTAGCTGCTCTCCTGTTACTGGAAAAGTAGGCTTAAAATGCATGTAAACCCGATATAAGAAAATTGAGCTTGGCAAATATAGACCAACAACACCAGAAACCTTAAGAGACCTAGCAGAGCACGAGCGAGTGTGGCGTAAAACCAACTCCCAGCATGCATGCACCCAATATAAATCTGCCTTCTTAAAATACAATTCCTCCCTCAACGCTGCCAAACAAACCTACTTTGTCACCCTCATTAATATTCTGTCTTCCTGTCCACTTCGTCTCTTCACTACTTTTAACTCTCTACTTTTCTCCAACACCAACTCCACCCTGTAACTCACTCACTGCTCATGAGGTTGCCAATCACTTCAAAAACAGGGTTGATGAAATTTGTGGCGACATCTCCACTGCACAGACATCTAACCCACTTAAGCCCCGGACTATTACGCAGCTTAATGACCAGAGGTGTTTTTACAATTTGGCACTGCGCTGCTTTAACTAGAAATTGCGCGAACATGCAATGTTGTACCCAAACAAAATTTGTGTCCTTTTCTTCTCACAAATAGAGCTTTCTTTTAATGGTATTTGATTGCCTCTGCAATTTTTTTATTTTTTGCAATATAAATGGAAAAAGACCGAAAATTTGGGAAAAAAATGATATTTTCTACTTTTTGTTATAAGAAAAATCTAATAAACTCAATTCTAGTCATACATTTAGGCCAAAATGTCTTCAGCCACATGTCTTTAGTAAAAAAAAATGTCAATAAGCGTATATTTATTGGTTTGCGCAAAAGTTATAGCGTTTACAAACTAGGGTACATTTTCTGGAATTTACACAGCTTTTAATTTATGACTGCCTATCTCATTTCTTGAGGTGCTAAAATGGCAGGGCAGTACAAACCCCCCCCCCCAAATGACCCCATTTTAAAAAGTAGACACCCCAAGGAAATTGCTGAGAGGCATGTTGAGCCCATTGAATATTTTTTATTTATTTTTTGTCCCAAGTGATTGAATAATGACAAAAAAAAACAAAATTACGAAAAGTTGTCACTAAATGATATATTGCTCACACATGCCATGGTTATATGTGGAATTGCACCCCAAAATACATTCTGCTGCTTCTCCTGAGTACGGGGATACCACATGTGTGGGACTTTTTTGGAGCCTAGCTGCGTACAGGACCCCGAAAACCAAGCACTGCCTTCAGGATTTCTAAGGGCGCAAATTTTTGATTTCACTCCTCACTACCTATCACAGTTTCGAAGGCCATAAAATGCCAAAATAGCACAAACCCCCCCCCCCCCCCAAATGACCCCATTTTGGAAAGTAGACACCCCAAGCTACTTGCTGAGAGGCATGTTGAGTCCATGGAATATTTTATATTTTGCCACAAGTTGCGGGAATATGACAAACTTTTTTTTTTTTTTTTTTGCACAAAGTTGTCACTAAATAATATATTGCTCACACATGCAATGGGCATATGTGAAATTACACCCCAATATACATTCTGCTGCTTCTCCTGAGTACGGGGATACCACATGTGTGGGACTTTTTGGGAGCCCAGCCGTGTACGGGACCCCAAAAACCAAGCACCGCCTTCAAGATTTCTAAGGGCATATATTTTTGATTTCACCTCTCACTACCTATCACAGTTTTGAAGGCCATAAAGATGGCACAAAACCCCCCCCCCCAAATGACCCCATTTTGGAAAGTAGACATCCCAAGCTATTTGCTGAGGGGCATGGTGAGTATTTTACAGCTCTCATTTGTTTTTGAAAATGAAGAAAGAAAATAATATATATATATATATATATATATATATATATATATATATATATATATATTTTTTTTTTTTCAAAACTTTGTGACAAAAAGCGAGATCTGCAAAATACTCACCATACCTCTCAGCAAATAGCTTGGGGTGTCTACTTTCCAAAATGGGGTCATTTGTGGGGGGGTTTGTGCTATCTTGGCATTCCATGACCTCCGAAACGGTGATAGGCAGTGAGGAGTGAAATCAAAAATTTACACCCTTAGAAAGCCTGAAGGCGGTGCTTGGTTTTCGGGGTCCTGTACGCGGCTAGGCTCCCAAAATGTCTCACACATGTGGTATCCCCATACTCAGGAGAAGCAACAGAATGTATTTTGGGATGCAATTCCACATATAACCATGGCAATAGGTAGTGACAGGTACTCCTTTTTTTTTTTAAAACAATTGCGGGGTTAGACCCTAGATCTTTCGAAATGCCCTCAAAGCATCTGACCACACCAAGATCGGTGTGATAAAATGCTTTCCCAATTTCCCAATGGCGCTGTTTATATCCGGGGGGGGGGGGGGACATTCCCTCCCACTGCTTGTAAAAGCAGTCTAGAGGCTAATTATCTGCTAGGATTGCTTTTACATGAAAGCCGACCGCTGGCTGAAAAGAATGATACCAAGATGATACCTAAACCCGCAGGCATCATTCTGGTATAACCATTTAAAGTCCAGCAACATACCAGTACGTTGCTGGTCCCTGTTGGACATGTATTGTAATCTTTTTTTTTCATGCAGCCTGTTGGCTGAACGAAAAAAAGAGATTGATCGGTGGGTATGCCCACCATTAGAATACCTCCCTTCATCCACCCACTTCTAATGATGGGCATATATGCACCATTTATATATGCCAAAGCATGGGGGCATCCTCCCGCAAAAAAGTTATGCCGCGTACACACGGTCAGACTTTTCCACGGGCAAGCCTCCATCGGAATTTCGACCGTATGTTTGCGGCATTAGGAGCAAAATCGCACCGCTGCCCCCATGCTTCGGCATATATGCTCTTTTTTTTTAACTGTGGTGGTGAAATCACCTCCTACAGCACTGGAGTCACGGCTTTATGTATCGTGGGAGCAAACGCTGTTGCTGTCAAGATAAATAGATCCGCCTTGCAACTGAATGGCGCACCTGAAACAAAAAATTACATACCTGAAAAGCAAGCACGATAAAACATTGCAGAATAGAATACAGTAAAAAAGAGAAGAACAATAGAGAGAAAATAGACAGAGAGAACAATAAAACGCCAACTATTTTTTTTAATTTTTTTTTGTGTTTTTACGTTGTTGTTTTTTTTTTTTTTTGTAACTTTAACAACTGTAACGGTTCGGGTCTCTCCAAATGTGATGGCATCTTGGGAGACCCTGTGTAAGTGTGTCCTAGTCTGTGAAATGCTGTACCCTACGCTAAAACTTCACTTTTGTGTGGTAGCGTTCAAAACATTTACCAATGCAAAGACCAGGATTGTCAGGACAGAGTGGACAACAATAACGGGTGTCACGCCTAAATCCACGCTTGCTACAGACAAGACATCTTTTTTGGGGGGTTCGTTGGGTAGGGGTACTCTCGAGGACATACGGAAAATGCCTCTCATTCAGCTGGCTTACGGCATTTGGTTGGGGATGGTGAGGTGCAGAACCGCCTGGATACAGGAGTTCTGTGACTATCTCATCCTGGAATTTTAGGAGAGATAACGTCCCGCCTGAAGCTCTTTATAGCACATGAGCGTTCAGGAAAGCCAATTGAAATAGGTATAGAGACACTTTTTTTTTTGTACCAGTGTCTCGCCTTACAGGCAATTAGATACGGCGCCAACAACTGGTCGTTGAGGTCCACCCCTCCCATATTTTGGTTATATTCGTGGACACAGAGGGGTTTCTTCACAACACCAGTCGCCGTACGAATTTGGACTGTCGTGTCTGCGTGAAGGGAGGTAAGAACGAAAACCTTATTATCCCTCCACTTCACAACGAGCAAGTTATTACACTTTACGCAGGCTCTCTCCCCCAGCCTAAGATGGGAATCTACAAGCCCCTGGGGAAAGCCCCAGCGATTAGGTCGCACGGTGCCACATGCTCCAATCTGATGATCAAACAAGTGACTAAACCGTGGCACGCTTGTGTAATAATTGTCCACATACAAGTGGTACCCCTTTCCGAATAATGGTGACACCAA
Source organism: Rana muscosa (assembly GCA_029206835.1). Taxonomy (NCBI): domain Eukaryota; kingdom Metazoa; phylum Chordata; class Amphibia; order Anura; family Ranidae; genus Rana; species Rana muscosa. The sequence goes on from CM055117.1 coordinate 191,299,075, forward strand.
GTTCCACACTACCTTGCCAGCGCTCTCTATGTAATCTGGGCAGTTCTCCGGCTCTACCTGACTATCTTTTCCCTCATAAACCGTAAAGCTCCAAACATAGCCTGTTGCCCTGTCACAGAACTTATAGAGCTTGACCCCAGGGACTCTTCAACGCAGACAACTTGATCAGGAATAAACAAGGCTGCAAAACGTTCGTTGAAGTGGTTTATGAGGGGCCGAATTTTGTAGAGCCGGTCGTATTCAGGGTCTCCACGTGGATGACAAAGTTCATTGTCTTTGAAATGCATGAACCGCAAGATCTGCTTGTATCGTTTCCTGGGCATGGAGGCAGAGAACACGGGCATATGGTCAGTTGGGCGCGTGGACCAATAGGCGCGCGTTGACGAGAATTTATGTGTGCCCATGTTGAGGGAAAGGCCCAGAAACGTCTTAAATTTGGAAACCGTAATTGCTTTCCAATCTCTGGCAATGGAAGGCAACTGGGGATTAGCGGCGATGAATTGACCAGCATATAAATTACTCTGGTCCACAATAGATCTATAGAGATCTTCCGTGAAAAACAGCGAATAAAAATCAAGTGGCGTAAAATCAGCTGTTTCCACCTGAATACCGGGTTGGGCAGTGAATGGGGGAAGTACAGGTTCTGCAGAAGTGGTGGGGACCCAATCAGGATAGGCGAATTCTGCAGGAAGGGCACTATGGGCACGACGGCCCTGCCTTTTGTCTTCTTCTTGGTGGCAGCGGGACACTACTTGTGCTTGCCACCTCGCCAGCTTGAACTGCACTTCTGGGACTCGCCACGTCACCACGTGATACTGCAGTGCTGGATGTACGCCCAGGCTGTACTAGGTCGCTGGTGCTTGCCAATTCACCAGAAGGAATAGCGGCGCTAGTACTACTCTGCTCCATAATACGAGAGCCCTGCGGTTCTTGCTCCTCAACAACATCAGAAGATCGGGATCGGGTATGCCTGACCTTAGCAGGGACCCCACCTTCGTCGTCAGAGCTATCTGACATGGAGCCGCTGTCTTCTACGGGATTGTATTCTGATCCTGCATCTGACAGATGCGTGACCTCCTCTTCACTATCTGTCATGCTCAGAAACTCGTAGGCCTCTTTACTAGTGTACCTTCGATTTTGCCATTTTGGGCTCTAAATTTAGTGGTACACTAGTAAGATTCACAGGTAAAAAAGCACCTGACTGTCAGCAAATGTATCAAACTCTTCAAAAAAAACTGTTAGTGATCGCAGGGATCAGGCCTGTCTCTGCGAACGCTGCAGTTATGTGTGTTGTGTTTGGTAAGTGACAGTGATCGATCGATACTGCACTTGGGTGGGCTGGGCGACGGGGGGTAAACGCAGGTGCTAGCGGGTATCTGGGCTGATCCCGCTAACACTGCGTTTTTGGGAACCCTAAACCGATGGGGACGCTAGTATAGATCTGATCAGATACTATACCACTAAGGGAGGTGTATGCTTTGCGCGTGGGTGTTAGCGTTACTGGCACTAACCTGACGCTGCCTGGGGCGACGCAGACCCTCTCTGACACTAAAACCTAATTGATATCACCCGCCGGGCGATCAGGGGGTTAAACCTTTATTGGGTTAAATACGGCGGGTGCCCTGATGCTATAAAAAGCAAACTAACCAACCAGCGTCACCCGTAACACTTATATGGTGATCACTGGTGAAAGGGTTAACTAGGGGCAATTTAGGGGGTTAAAACCTTTATTAGGTTATATATGGGGATACATGACGCTATATAAAAACCTGACAGGTAACCTAAATAACTAACTGGCTAACCAGGGACACTTATACGGTGATCACTGGTGAAAGGGTTAACTCTAGGGGCAATCAGGGGGTTAAAATAATATGTGGGGGTACCTGACGCTATAAAAACCTGCGGCGAACCTAAAAATAAATAACTGGCTATCTCTAGGGCACCACCGACACTAATACAGCGATCAGAAAAACGATCGCTTAGTGACGCTGGCGTTAGGGGGTGAAAGGGTTACCTGGGGGGCGATCAAGGGGTTAAACCTTTATTGGGGGGGTTAGGGGGCTACCCTGGACCTAAAGGGGCCTAAACCTAACTGCCCTGCAACAGTTTACTGTCACAAATGACACTGATTGCAGTGATCAGTAAAAAAATGACCACTGCAAACGGTGACACTGTGACTGGGGGGTGTAAGTGTGCCTACGTGTACTGGTGTTAGTGTAGTGTTGGTGCACTTACTGTGAGATGTCTTCTCTCCTCGCGCCGGATCGAAAAGACCACCGCGAGGAGAGATGACATCACTTCCTGTGCCTGTGTTTACATTACACAGGCAGACGAAGATTGTCATTCGCTGGGAGCGATCGTGAGGGGGTGGCCGGAAACCAATTGCAGCCCCCTCATCTCGGATCGCTTCTGAATGGAAAACCACCGCTCACTGTACCGGAGGCAGTCATGTACAGGTACGTGATTGTGCCTGTCCGTGCCATTTTGCAGACTTTTTATATATATATATATATACATACAGTGAGCGGTCGTTAAGTGGTTAACATACCCTGTACTAATCCACTCTCGACACTCCTCTTTTGACTACTACCGAAGAGGTCTCTAAAGTTTTTTCTCAGAAGCCCGCCTTACCACCTGTCCCCCGGATCCTGTTCCCTCACATCTACTACAGTCGCCCTCTTCTTCTATCTTATGCTCCCTCACTCACATCTTAAATCTCTCCCTCTCTACTGGCACCTTCCCCTCCCCTCTAAAACATGCCCTGATCACCCCCATGCCTAAAAAGCCCTCACTGGATCCCACCAGCCTGAACAACTTGAAACCATCTCCTTGCTCCCATTTGCGTCAACTTTTAGAATGTTTAGTCTACAACCGTCTTGCCTCCTACCTCACTGACCACTTTCTTAAACCCCTTACAGTATGGCTTCACTCCACTGAAACTGCCCTACTGAAACTCACTAATGACCTACTAACTGCTAACACCAATGGCCACTACTCCATACTCCTACTACTCCTACTACTCATACTACCCATACTACTCAACCTCTCTGCAGCCTTTGATACTGTTGACCATCCCCTCCTCCAAAAAACTCCACTCTCTTGGTCGCGTCCCATGCTTTTTAATGGAACCGTTCTAAGTAAGAGCGACTAGGGTCTCTCCGACTTAGAAAAAGGTTCCTGTACTACTTTTGGGGGCGACCCAAGGTGACCTGCATTGACTTCTATACAGAAGTCTTATGCAAATCGCCTCGGCGGGCGTCTCAAGTCGTCTTGAGATCGCGCCGCCGAGGTCGCCCTCACAAGTCGTGCCGCGTCGCGCTGCCCCTGTGTGAATGGGGCCCTCAGTCTCCTCTGGCATTACTAACTGACATATCAACATGGATGTCACACCACTTCCTCAAACTCAATCTTTCTAAAACTGAGCTCATAATTTTTCCACCAGCCCGTGCCCCTCCCCCTGACTTCTCCATTAAGATCAATAATACAACCATCAGTCCCTTCCCTCATGCCAAGGTACTAGGTTTAATCCTAGACTCTGACCGGTCCTTTCAGCCCCAAATTCAATCGCTGTCCAAATTGTCCAGACTTCACCTTCGAAACATCTCCAAAACATGCCCCTTTCTAACCGTTGACCACTAAGCAACTTATTAACTCCCCTGTATTCTCTCGCCTTGACTATTGTAACTCCCTCCTCATTGGTCTACCTCTCCGCAAGCTATCCCCTCTTCAGTGTATCATGAGTGCCACTGCCAGACTCATCCACCTTACCAACCGTTCCGTGTCCCCCACAGTATAAAAAGCTGAAAACCGCAGATATACATGTAAAACTTATGTAGGGAGATTTGTTTTAATCTCTGTGTATCATCTGAGGCTGTTCACTTCACTGGGTATATGTGAGGGTTTAAATCCACTTTAAAATCAAAAAGAAGAAATTACTAAAATTTTAATTTAAAGCTGAACTCCAGGCAGTTCTTAAAATCCACTGAAAAAATATGTAATTAAAAAAATAAATAAATTAAATCTATTTTAAATGCAGTTTTTAATATAAATATCTGAATAAAACTTGATCCTCATCCTCATGTATTCACCTGCACAGCAGTAGAGGGAGGGGCATTACTCGGGGCCAGTCAGGTGTCTTGCATTTACATGTGCTGACAAGGAACCTGTTGAGGAAGAGTGAGTAGATCGATGATCTTGTGAGTCTGTTGCTGCTCATTCACTGTCTAATTACAGGCTGGGGATAGGGAAATGACTGAGCTGTTCAGTAAAAAAAATCTGGTCACCAGGCTGAGGTGCTCTGTGGTAGGGCTGTATAAATATTAGGTATTGATGAACAGAACTAAAAACTCTTGGCAGGTAACATTGCTCCCCTATAGGTAATGGTGTATTTAGTTGTTTAGCGGGAGTATCTTTTAAAGAGTAATTTTTTTTATTTCTTTTTTAAGTTGTGATTTTTTTTTTTTTTTTTTTACTATATTGTATACAGTATTTGTTTCCCAAATAAAATACATGATAAAGGATTCCCTCATTGCTATGTGCAAAAGTGCAATATAATATTTACTATACTAAAATAAATACACATATACCGTATATACTCTAGTATAAGCCGACCCGAATATAAGCCGAGGCACCTAATTTTACCACAAAAAACTGGGAAAACGTATTGACTCGAGTATAAGCCTAGGGAGTCCATCTGCATGCCCCACTGTGTCCAAGTGCATGCCTCACTGTGTCCATGACTAGACTGACGTTTAACATGGGAGTCTATGGAAGGGGTGCCCGGCTTTGAAAAATCGGTGCTCCCCGGCCGTAGGTCCCCCAGACTAAAAACTTTGCACACTTGTAGAGGAAGAGTGGGGCTACATGTGTGCCAAGTTTGGGGTCCAGGGGGCCATCCGGCGCAAAAAGGTGACTCGAGTATAAGCCGAGGGGTGCATTTTCAGTACAAAAAAAATGTGCTGAAAAACTCGGCTTATACTCGAGTATATACGGTACATGCTTTAACTGCAAATTACATATGTTCCTTTTTTATATTGGTTGCATGTAAAATTCCAGTAATACAGGTTAATGCCTGGTACTCCCTAAAGTTTCTCTTCTACTGTCACCATTTGTTTTCCAGCCAATTGCTGACACTGGACACTCCATCTGCTCCTCTGCGGCTCTGCCTGGTACCTTCCTCCGTAGATCAATACTTGCTTGCAGGTTGTGATGATGGTTGCTATGTGTGGGACATAACGCTGAATAATCAAAAAGGAAGATGGTAATGATTTAGTGAACATGTACTCTGCTTGAAAGGTTGGGGTTGTTTATGCCTGAAAGGAAGATATGTGCACTTGGCAATTTTCACTTTTTTTTTCTTTTCTGCCCTCCTTTTTCACTGTACACAATAATTCTAGTAATTGTTCGTATTCAGGCCCCCTCTTGTAATAGTTAATACTTGGGCAGGCCAGTACCCTGCCAGGACTAGGGTTGTTGGTTCAAAATCAAACCATGGCACTGCCTGCCTGGAGTTTGCATGTTCTCATTGTGCCTATGTGGGCTTCCTCTGGGTACTCCGGTTTCCTCCCACGTGCTAAAGACATGCTGGTAAGTTAACTGGCTCCTATCTAAATTGGCCCTATTATGTGTATGCATGAATGCGAGTTAGGGACCTTGGATGGTAAGCTGTGTGCCTTTCCTCCGATCAGCTGTCTTAGCTGTACACCAATAATCCACTCCCAGTGCTAACCAGGAAGAGAAAAACTTGGATCACTTTCTAAAGGATATATACAGATGAAGACAGCTAAATATACAAGCAAAATTTGTGTAGGGAGATTTGTTTCATCCCTGTGTATCATCTGAGGTGGTTCCACTTTAAGCAGTAGCTGGCTTACAGTGGAAAATGTTCTAAAATAGTTTTTACAATTCCCTTTTAACTTGTTTATTTATTATTTATCATTGTCTTTATTCAGTTCCTATCATGCAGAGTTCAGTTTTCCGATCTACAAGAAAAAATCAGATGACAATGATTTTCACACTATAGATGGACTGGTGTTTCTGAATGATGATCTAATTGGTGAGTTTGTAGCAGATTTTCTGTAAATTGTATCAATGTATTTAGCTTCAAATATGTTTATTATTCAGCTTTAACTGGTTCTAGAGAGGCCATAGCTTGTTTTGTTAGAGAAAGCGTTGCACAGTAGAGTCTTCTTATTACATAAAGGTATTCGCATGTCTCTTTCCATCAGACATTATGGAATTAGTCCTCATTTTAGGATAGAAGGCAGAGCAATGCAAATAAATTCTTTTTACAGCATGATCAATCTAAAGTTAGGTTTGTTCCTTAACCACTTGCTGACCGCCTTATAGCACTTTTACTGCTACAGGGCGGCGGCTGTGGCAGAATCGTGTGTGTGTGTGTGTGTGTGTGTGTGTGTGTGTATATATATGTGTGTGTATAAGTTTACCATAGAGATTTCTGGAGACCAGGTGGTCCCTAGACATTTCTATGACCCTCAGAGGCCCGGGCGCGACATTATGACGTCATGTTCTGGCCGGTGGAAGTAAACAAAGCTGAGGACGCGCTGGAAAGGCCTGAGAGAGTTTTATTTATTTTATTTTGACCTCCGCCTTTCCAGCCTGGAGGAGAGATGTGGGGTCTTGCCTGGCACGCACTATTCCTATTACAAGGGATGTTTACATTCCTTGTAATGGGAATAAAGGTGATCAAATTTCTTTCTCGTACATCACGGGACACAGAGCGACATAGTCATTACTAATGGGTTATATAGATACCGTCAGGTGCTGGCACTGGCAACTTCCAAAACCGGAAGTACCCTCCCCTATATAAGCCCCTCCCATCCGGGAGCACCTCAGTTTTTTGCCAGTGTCTAAGGTGTTGACCAAGAAGAAACATGTGTTTTTCACTGAGCTTGCGTACAGGTTCTTTTGGGCCTCAGTAAGCTATTCCGGATCCGACCAAAAAAGCTTCATAGCTAAACGGTCGGTACCCGGGCCTTGCAAGAGAAGAGCAAGGTTTTGCCTGTAATGCTTCTCTTAGGAGAGCTGGACCCTGGGATCCAGAGCTCTGGTCATACCCACGACCAAGATGTTTTCTGTGCAGGGTGCTATACAGGTCCAGGGGAGTGGAATCCTTGGGAACCCGGTCCCTGAAGGTTTGATTACAATGCCTGCCGTGATAGGTGAAGTTTGGGCTTTTGTGGACCAAACTAAGTCCTGCGGCGGGGAACAGGTAAGTGGGGGCCCCCAGGAACTTGGTTCTATTGGGGGACCCCCAAGCCTAATTTGTCTTTCTGTCTGTTACCTAACGGTATTCCCGCTAATATTCTGTGTATGCCTGTTACTACTGAGAAAATGTAAAAATTTTAATAGTAGGCAAGGAAAAAAAAAATGTAAGACCGCGGTACCTGTGTTAGACACTAGAGGCCGCTATGGTTCTTTTTCTTGTAATGTGGATTTTTTTCTTCCAGAATTAAATCCAGGCAGTTGGTATGTTCTCTGCTGGGAAGCTGTCTCCTCTGCCCTGTTGCTGCGCTCATCCATCCCCGGGCCCTGCGGCAAAGGGACCCTGGCTCCCATCTAGCTCCTGGTTGTTTTCAAAAAAGGCGCACGTGCCCGTGCGCGTACACGCGCCTCTATTCATAGAGGCGATCTGGAAAAAGGGGCGGAGCGGGTGGATGACGCTCAGGTGTGCGCCGCGGCGCTACTGCGCATGTGCGGGCGTCCAGCGTGTTTTGAAGCATTATAGCTGGCTGTTGAAGGCACAGACAGAGCTAGCAACAATATAAAGGCACATAGAGGCGGTTGATGCAGGCATCCCCTAGAAAGGCACTTTAGTAGACACCAACTGTGATATAGCAGCAATTGTGCTAGACTATTCTCAGTAAAAGTGGTGTATTACGGCTGGAATACCTCAGCTTTAGGCTTAGGAATATGCCGTCCAGAAGCTCCGGAACTGAATCTTCCAGGAAGCGAAGGGGGTCTCATCGGGCTCTGAGGATCTTGGGCATACTTCTGCTGCACCAGTCTCCCCTGAAGTTCAGAGGTAAGTGACCGTAGAGACCCCGCAGGGGTACTTGGTACTGTGGCTGTCCTCAGTTCACCTGCTCCTGTGTATGTAACAGAGGAGGTTTTTTTCCTCAGCTCTGGGAGGATTAGAGAGAGATTGTCAACATTGATCGGTGCCTCCCTGTCAGGGAAAGCACGCCCGATCTCCGTCTCCTCCTTCAGAGTGCCTGTTAGCAGAGCAACAGTCCCATACAGGGATCGACCTGCCTGAAGGGGATCAGGATGAGGTTGATTCTGTTATAGAGGAATCAACAGTGGGGGAACCTTTTCTCAGCATCTCAAGCTGAAAGATTATGGGTTCAGTCTCTGACTAACATGGTCCGATCAGCATTTAAAAATGCACCTTGCGGAACCATCAACCACTACTGTATCCTCGTTGGGGTCGCTAGAAGCCACCAGACTGTCTGTTCTTTTCCACTTCACCCTTTGCTGAAAGTGCTCATTTACCAGGATTGGGAACATCCTGAGAAAATATTTAGTCCCCCAAGAGATTTCCGGTGGTCTATCCCATGGAGGATAAGTTCATCAAAAAAAAAAAAAAAAATGGAAGGTCCCTACAGTGGACGCAGCCATCTCTTGTATGTATAAATCACTCACATGTCCAGTGGATAATGTCTAAATGTTCAAGAACCCAATAGATAAAAGATTGGAGTCCTTATGAAAATCTGCTTCTTTCTACAGCAAGCTTGGTGACACAACCAGCAGTAGCAGCTATTGGGGTCTGCTAAGCAGTGAAGGATCAGTTGAAACAGGTCTTGAGGGACTTGACAGATCAGCAGGCTTTGCCCTAGCTGATCTACCTAGAGCCTTAGGCTTTGCGGTGGACGCCATAAAGGATTCAGTCCATCAGGCCTCCCGCCTTACGCTGTCTATAGTACATATGCGTAGGCTCCTATGGCTCAAAAACTGGTCTGCTGAAGCTCCCTGTAAAGAATGGCTGGTTAGCGTCCCATTTCATGGTGAACGCTTATTCAGGGAAAACCTGGACAAATATATCCAGAAAATTTCCAGCGGTAAAAATACGCTCTTGCCGGTTAAAAACAGAGTTGGAGGTCCCTCTTTAAGAGGCCTGCTTCTCCAGTCCCTGGGGCATCGGCTGTGTAACAGTTCCGACGGCCTCCTCGGTCAATTCCCGGGGGTAAAAAACAGGGACAATAGCAGGGTAATGAGAAACCTTGGGTCAGGGGAGGTACAAACCTCCCCCAAAGTTAAATTCATTGAAGCCCCCACTCAGTCGGGTGGGGGGAGGACTCCAGTTGTTCGCAAGAGACCTGGTGGGACACGATCAAGACAGATAGGTGCTCTCCGCAGTATGTTTGGGATACAGTTTGGAGTTAAAAGACTCTCCTCCTTCCCATTTTTGAGGTCAAACGTGCCAAGGGATCCCCGGAAGAGAGAGTCCCTCCTGTTGGCACTAGAACAACTATTGCTCCAAGGAGTAATTATGGAGGTTCCCCTGGAAGAATGAGGGTTCGGGTTTTACTCAAACCTCTTTACAGTCCCGAAGCAAACGCGGACGGGAGGCCCATATTAATTCTAAAAGGGCTATACAAATTCCTGTATATCAGGACTTTCCGATGGAGTCGATCCGATCGGTGGCCACTGCCCTACAAGGGGAGGATTGGTTAGCCGCGATCGACATCAAAGATGCTTATTTGCACATTCCCATCTTTCCAGTCCACCAAAAATGTCTACGCTTTGCAGTAGAAGGGCGCCATTTTCAGTTCAGAGCCTTACCCTTCGGTCTGGCCACAGCACCACGAGTGTTTACAAAAATTCTGGCCCTTTATTGGCCAATCTAAGAACACAAGGTGTAATGATAATGGCATATCTGGATGACTTGTTGCTGATAGACCACTCAGTGAAAAAACTAGACGTGGTCGTTCACAAGACGATCAAGTATCTGGAATCTCACGGTTGGATTATCAACCGAGACAAGTCAGCCCTAAAAACCAGTCAAAAGTCTGGAATACTTGGGGCTAAGGTTGGATTCAGGCCAGAGAAAAATATTCTTGCCTCGAGGAAAGGTGTTGTCTTTGAAAGATTTGATCCACTTAGTGGGTACAAAAAAGACAGCCGTCCATACGCCTGTATATGAGGCTGCTGGGAAAAATGGTGGCATCATTCGAAGCAGTACCCTACGGTCAATTCCATTCAAGGAATTTGCAAGGGGCCATACTGTCAGCCTGGAACAAGAAAGTTCAGGCCCTAGACTTACAATGTCCTTGTCCCCTTCCGTTCGCAAGAGCCTCCGTTGGTGGTTGGTTCCCCAGAATCTGGAAAAAAGGAAATCCTTCAGTCCGATTTCTTGGAAGGTGGTCACTACAGATGCCAGCCTTATAGGCTGGGGAGCAGTACTGGAGCAATGGTCTCTCCAGGGCAGATGGTCGGATGCAGAAAAGGCCCTGCCCATCAATCTCTTAGAGATACGAGCAGCCCGGTATGCCCTAGTAGCATGGACATCCAAACTCCAAGGGTCCCCTGTCAGAATTCAATCAGACAATGCCACAGCAGTGGCATATATCAATCATCAGGGGGGCACCAGGAGTCGTGCAGCCCAGAGGGAAGTAAAATTACATCCTGAAATGGGCAGAAAGATATGTCCCAGCCATATCTGCGGTATTTATTCCAGGAGTGGAGAATTGGAAGGCGGACTTTCTAAGTCGCCAGCAATTAGGCCCAGAGGAAGGGTCCCTTCACCCTGAGGTTTTCTGGACAATATGTCAGCGGTGGGGAACATCGGATGTAGATCTTCTAGCATCCAGATTCAACGCAAAGGTGGACAGGTTTGTCTCTCGGACAAGGGATCCCCTAGCTTGCGGCTCGGATGCCCTAGTGTTCCCTTGGGATCAGTTCAAGCTGATATATGCATTCACACCGCCACAATGGTTACCTCGATGACTCCGCAGAATCAGGGTAGAAAAGGAACCAGTGATTCTGGTGGCTCCAGCGTGGCCCCGAAGAGCGTGGTACGCGGAGATTGTAAAATGTCAGTGGGGAGTCCTTGGTCTCTCCCACGTCGTCCGGACCTGCTTTCGCAAGGACCGATATACCACCCTTCCTTACCAGCCCTAGGTTTGACGGCCTGGCTATTGAAGCCCACATTCTAAAAAAGAGAGGGCTCTCTAATCCTGTGGTATCTACCATGATCAATGCCAGGAAGCCGGTATCCAGGCAGATCTACTATAGAATCTGAAAGGCGTACATCGCGTGGTGTGAGGCCAAGAAATGGCATCCACATAAGTACGTAATAGGTAGGATTCTGGACTTCCTACAGTGGGCTGTAGATAGGAAGCTTGCCTTGAGTACTATCAAGGGTCAGATTTCGGCCTTGTCAATATTTTTTCAAAGGCCCTTGGCTTCGCATTCACTAGTCAAAGCCTTTATACAAGGAGTGATGCGTATTAGTCCTCCGGTTAATATTCCCATATGTCCATGGGATCTAAACTTGGTTCTGTCGGTTCTACAGAAACAACCATTTGAACCATTACATCATATTTCTTTGGTGCTTCTCACCAGGAAATTGATTTTTCTAGTAGCCATTTGTTCGGCTAAAAGAGTGTCGGAATTAGCAGCTATGTCCTGTAAGGAGCCATATCTGGTTATCCATAAGGATAGAGTAGTGTTACGTCCTCATCCAGCCTTTCTTTCTAAGGTGGTATCGAGGTTTCATTTGAACCAAGATGTGGTTCTTCCTTCTTTTTTCCCCAAACCTACTTCGGTAGAGGAAAAGTTATTGCATTCTTTGGATGTAGTAAGAGCAGTTAAAGCTTATCTAAAGGCCACTGCTCAGATTCGCAGAACGGATACTTTGGTTATTCTGCCGGAAGGCCCCAGAGAGGGTCAGGCAGCGTCAAAATCTACTTTAGCCAGGTGGATTCGACAGGTCATAATACAAGCCTATGGCTTGAGAAGGAGACCGCCTCCGTTCAAAGTTAGGGCGCACTCCACGAGAGCAGTTGGAACTTCATGGGCAGTGCATCACCAGGCCTCCCTGGCTCAAATCTGTAAGGCCACAACATGGTCTTCAGTACACACGTTTACTAGGTTCTACCAGGTGGACGTTTAGAAGTCAGGAGGATGTCGCCTTTGGGCGCAGTGTGTTGCAGGCCGCAAAAGATCCTCATGTCTGATAGCGCTCAGCTTATATATGGTGTATCCCCCCCCCTCATTGGGCATTGCTTTAGGACATCCCATTAGTAATGACTATGTCGCTCTGTGTCCCGTGATGTACGAGAAAGAAAATAGGATTTTTATAACAGCTTACCTGTAAAATCCTTTTCTTGGAGTACATCACGGGACACAGAGCTCCCGCCCCTCTTTGGGGACACTTATTGCTTTGCTACAAAACTGAGGTGCTCCCGGATGGGAGGGGCTTATATAGGGGAGGGTACTTCCGGTTTTGGAAGTTGCCAGTGCCAGCACCTGACGGTATCTATATAACCCATTAGTAATGACTATGTCGCTCTGTGTCCCGTGATGTACTCCAAGAAAAGGATTTTACAGGTAAGCTGTTATAAAAATCCTATTTTTTTTTTATTCTTTAAAAAGACAATGTAAAAATAATAATACTTAAGTCGCGCCCACATATGTAAATGACGTTCAAATCACACATGAGAGGTATCGCCGCGTGCGTTAGAGCAAAAGAAACCATTCTAGCCCACGACCTTCTCTGTAACTCTAAACATGTAACCTGTAAAAAAAAAATTAAGTGTCGCCTATGGAGATTTTTAAGTACCGAAGTTTGGTGCCATTCCACGAGTGTTCGCAATTTTAAAGCGTGACATTGTACCAAAAAATTGGGCTAACTTTTAACAGTTTAAAAAAAAAAAATGCGGTTGAAAAATTGCTGTGCAAATACCGTGCGACATAAAAATTTGCAACGACTGCCATTTTATTCCCTAAGGTCTCTGTTAAAATATAATGTTTGGGGATTCTGAGTAATTTTCTAGGGGGAAAAAATTATGTTTTTTACATGTAGGAGCGAAGAGTAAGAATTGGCCCGGAGGTCAAGCTGTTAAAGTGTCAGTATACCCAAAAGTAATGTTTCAGCCATAGTTGGATCTTGCTGGAAGACGTCCTCTGGCTTCCTAAAAAAATTTGGGACTTTCCTTCCATAAAATTAATGTAAATATTCTGATGACCAGAAACTCCAAAATAGAGATCCCATCATTGGAATGTCCCAATGATTTAAGAAACTGTTAGGTAGGTTTACTCTCCTGCATCCCTTGAAATCTAAAATTTATTTTTAATCTTCCGGTGTTTGTCTATGACGACGGTACTAAAATATTTATTTTATTTTATTGCAGCTTCTAAAAGTTCCATGCAAGGATCCATATACATTTGGAGCTGGAAGAAGTCTTTCCTTAAACAGCGCTCTAAGAGCTCCAAGAAAGTGGAGGCAGCTGTACTAGCAGAGCTTAAGTGGTCACAGACTGAACTACCATACCTCACACTTACCTCTTCAGGTAAAGTACATGCTTTCTTCTGCCTTTGACTTTTTTTTTTTTTTTTTACTTTTGAAGTTTGCAGTCTGTGCATATACAATCCCTATTCTCTATTTCTTTTTCGTACATCACGGGACACAGAGCGACAGTCATTACTAATGGGTTATATAGTTACCGTCAGGTGCTGGCACTGGCAACTTCCAAAACCGGAAGTACCCTCCCCTATATAAGCCCCTCCCATCCGGGAGCACCTCAGTTTTTTGCCAGTGTCTAAGGTGTTGGCCAAGAAGAAACATGTGTTTTTCACTGAGCTTGCGTACAGGTTCTTTTGGGCCTCAGTAAGCTATTCCGGATCCGACCAAAAAAGCTTCATAGCTAAACGGTCGGTACCCGGGCCTTGCAGAGAAGAGCAAGGTTTTGCCTGTAATGCTTCTCTTAGGAGAGCTGGACCCTGGGATCCAGAGCTCTGGTCATACCCACGACCAAGATGTTTTCTGTGCAGGGTGCTATACAGGTCCAGGGGAGTGGAATCCTTGGGAACCCGGTCCCTGAAGGTTTGATTACAATGCCTGCCGTGATAGGTGAAGTTTGGGCTTTTGTGGACCAAACAAAGTCCTGCGGCGGGGAACAGGTAAGTGGGGGCCCCCAGGAACTTGGTTCTATTGGGGGACCCCCAAGCCTAATTTGTCTTTCTGTCTGTTACCTAATGGTATTCCCGCTAATATCTGTGCATGCCTGTAACTACTAAAAAAATGTAATAATTTTTAATAGTGGTCAAGAAAAAAAAAAAAAAAAAAAAGAATGTTTTTTTATATATGTTTAGTATATTAAACTGCGGTACCTGTGTTTGTCCACTAGAGGCCGCTGTGGAATGTTTTTCTTGTCATATGGACTAGTTTCTTCTCAGAGAGCAAAGTCCAGGCAGCTGGTGAGTTCTCCTACAGGAAACTGTTTCCTCTGCCATGTTGCAGTGTTCGTTTATCCCCCGGCCTGCGGCAAAGGGGGCCCTGGCTCCTGTCCCTGGTTTCCATGTTTGGAAAGCGCCGAGGCGCACGTGGCCGCGCGCGTGCGCGAGCACGCGCCTCTATATATAGAGGTGGCCGGAAAAGGGGCGGGGCCTGGGGGATGACGCTCTGTGCGCGCCGCAGCGCTTCTGCGCATGTGCGGGCAACCCAGCAGGTTTTAAAAAGCCACATTATTGCAGTAAGCTGGCTATGAAGTACAGAGACAGAGCTGACAACATTTAAAGGCATACAGCAAGCGGTTGATACAGGCATCCCCTAGAAAGGCACATTAGTAGACACCAACTGTTTATTATAGCAGCATTTATGCTAGACTATTATCAGTAACTGGTGTATTTTCGGCTGGAATACCTCAGCTTTGTGGCTTAGGAATATGCCGTCTAAAAACTCCGGGACTAGAAATTCCAGGAGGAATAGGGGGTCTCCATCGGGCTCTGAGGATCTTGGGCATGCTTTGGCTGCACCAGTCTCCCCTGAAGAATCAGAGGTTAGTGACCGTAGGGCACCCCCAGGAGTACCTGGTACTGTGGCTGTCCCCAGTTCACCTGCTCCTGTGTATGTAACAGAGGAGGTTTTTTCCTCAGCTCTGGGAGGGCTGGAAGAGAGATTGTCAGCACTAATTGCTGCTTCCCTGTCACAGGAGAAAAGTGCTCGATCTCCGTCTCCTCCCTCAGAGTGCCTGTTAACAGAGCAACAGTCCCATACAGAGGTCGACCTACCTGAGGGGGATCAGGATGAGGTTGATTCAGTTGTAGAGGAATCAACAGTGGAGGAGCCGTTCTCAGCATCACATGCTGAGAGGTTATGGGTTCAGTCCCTGACTAATATGGTCCGATCAGCATTTAAAATGCCACTTGCGGAGCCATCCTCCTCTTCTGTCTCCTCGTTGGGGTCGCTAAAAGCTCCCCAGACTGTTTGTTCTTTCCCGATCCATCCTTTATTGGAGGGGCTCATTTACCAGGATTGGGAGCATCCTGACAAAATATTTACTCCCCCCAAGAGATTTCCGGTGGTCTATCCTATGGAGGATAAGTTCGTCAGAAAATGGAAGGTCCCTACAGTGGACGCAGCCATCTCTTGTGTGAATAAATCACTGACATGTCCGGTGGAAAATGTCCAAATGTTCAAGGACCCAATAGATAAAAAATTGGTGTCCTTATTAAAATCTGCTTTTTCTACAGCAGGATTGGTGACACAACCAGCAGTGGCAGCTATAGGGGTCTGCCAAGCAGTGAAGGATCAGTTGAAACAGGTCTTAAGGGACGTGCCAGATCAGCAGGCGCTTGCTCTAGCTGATCTACCTAGAGCCTTATGCTTTGCGGTGGACGCTATAAAGGATTCAATCCATCAGGCCTCCCGCCTTACGCTGTCTGTAGTACATATGCGCAGGCTTCTATGGCTCAAAAACTGGTCTGCTGAAGCTCCCTGTAAAAAATTGCTGGTCAGCTTCCCATTTCATGGGGAGCGTTTATTCGGGGAAGACCTGGACAAGTATATCCAGAGAATTTCCAGCGGTAAAAGTACACTCTTGCCGGTCAAAAATAGAGTTAGAGGTCCCTCTTTTAAGAGGCCGGCTTCTCCAGTCCCTAGGACATCGGCTGTGAAACAGTTCCGACGGCCTCCCCGGTCAAATCCCGGAGGTAAAAATCAGGGACAGTTGCAGGGTAACAAGAAGCCCTGGAGCAGGAGAGGTACAAAACCTCCCCCAAAGTCAAATGCATGAAGGGTTGCCCCCACCCAATCGGGTGGGGGGAAGACTTCAGTTGTTCACAGAAACCTGGCGGGACACGATCCGAGACAGATGGGTGCTCTCCGCAGTAAATCTGGGATACAAATTGGAGTTAAAAAACTCCCCTCCTTCCCGCTTTATAAGGTCGAACGTGCCAAGGGATCCCCAGAAGAGAGGATCCCTCCTGTTGGCACTGGAACAATTATTGCTTCAAGCAGTAATTATAGAGATCCCCCTGGAAGAATGGGGGTTCGGGTTTTACTCAAACCTCTTTACAGTTCCGAAGCCAAACGGGGACGTGAGGCCCATATTAAATCTAAAAGGGCTAAACAAATTCCTGCATATCAGGACTTTCCGGATGGAGTCGATCCGATCGGTAGCCACTGCCCTACAAGGGGAGGAATGGTTAGCCTCGATCGACATCAAAGATGCGTATTTGCACATCCCCATCTTTCCAGCCCACCAAAAATTTCTACGCTTTGCGATAGAAGGGCGCCATTTTCAGTTCAGAGCCTTACCCTTCGGTCTGGCCACAGCACCAAGAGTGTTCACAAAAATTCTGGCCCCATTATTGGCCAATCTAAGAACACGAGGTGTAACGATAATGGCATATCTAGACGACTTGTTGCTGATAGACCACTCAGTGGAAAAACTAGAAGTGGTTGTTCACGAGACAATCAAGTATCTGGAATATCACGGTTGGATTATCAACCGAGACAAGTCAGCCCTAGAACCAGTCAAAAGTCTGGAATACTTGGGGCTAAGGCTGGATTCAGACCAGAGAAAAATTTTCTTGCCTCGAGAAAAGGGGTCGTCTTTGAGAGATTTGATCCACTTAGTGGGTTCAAAAAGACAGCCATCCATACGCCTGTGCATGAGGCTGCTGGGAAAAATGGTGGCATCATTCGAAGCAGTACCCTACGGTCAATTCCATTCAAGGAAATTGCAAAGGGCCATACTGTCAGCCTGGAACAAAAAAGTTCAGGCTCTGGACGTACCAATGTCCTTGTCCCCTTCCGTTCGCAGAAGCCTCCGTTGGTGGTTGGTTCCCCGGAATCTGGAAAGAGGGAAATCCTTCAGTCCGATTTCCTGGAAGGTGGTCACTACAGATGCCAGCCTTTTAGGCTGGGGAGCAGTACTGGAGCAATGGTCTCTCCAGGGCAGATGGTCGGATGCGGAAAAGGCCCTGCCCATCAATCTCTTAGAGATACGAGCAGCCCGGTATGCCCTAGTAGCATGGACATCCAAACTCCAAGGGTCCCCTGTCAGAGTTCAGTCAGACAATGCCACAGCAGTGGCATATATCAATCGTCAGGGGGGCACCAGGAGTCGTGCAGCCCAAAGGGAAGTAAATTACATCCTGAGATGGGCAGAAAGATATGTCCCAGCCATATCTGCGGTATTCATTCCAGGGGTGGAGAATTGGAAGGCGGACTTTCTAAGTCGCCAACAATTATGCCCAGGGGAATGGTCCCTTCATCCCGAGGTTTTCCGGACAATATGTCAGTGGTGGGGAACACCGGATGTAGATCTGCTAGCATCCAGGTTCAACACGAAAGTGGACAGGTTTGTCTCTTGGACAAGGGATCCCCTAGCGTGCGGCTCGGATGCCCTAGTGTTCCCTTGGGATCAGTTCAAGCTGATATATGCATTCCCACCGCCACAATTGTTACCTCGATTACTCCGCAGAATCAGGGTAGAAAAGAAACCAGTGATTCTGGTGGCTCCAGCGTGGCCCCGAAGAGCATGGTACGCGGAGATCGTAAAAATGTCTGTGGGGAGTCCTTGGACCCTCCCACATCGTCCGGACCTGCTTTCGCAGGGACCGATATACCACCCTTCCTTACCAGCCCTAGGTTTGACGGCCTGGCTATTGAAGCCCACATTCTAAAAAAGAGAGGGCTCTCTAATGCTGTGGTGTCTACCATGATCAATGCCAGGAAACCGGTATCCAGGCAGATCTACTATAGAATCTGGAAGGCGTACATCGCCTGGTGTGAAGCCAAGAAATGGCATCCACGTAAATACGTAATAGGTAGAATTCTGGACTTCCTACAATGGGCTGTAGATAGGAAGCTTGCCTTGAGTACTATCAAAGGTCAGATTTCGGCCTTGTCAATATTTTTTCAAAGGCCCTTGGCTTCGCATTCACTAGTCAAAGCCTTTGTACAAGGAGTGATGCGTATTAGTCCTCCGGTTAGTATTCCCATATGTCCATGGGATCTAAACTTGGTTCTGTCGGTTCTACAGAAACAACCATTTGAACCATTACAGCATATTTCCTTGGTGCTTCTCACCAGGAAATTGATTTTTCTAGTAGCCATTTGTTCGGCTAAAAGAGTATCGGAATTAGCAGCTATGTCCTGTAAGGAGCCATATCTGGTTATCCATAAGGACAGAGTAGTGTTACGTCCTCATCCAGCCTTTCTTCCTAAGGTGGTATCGAGGTTTCATTTGAACCAAGATGTGGTTCTTCCTTCTTTTTTCCCCAAACCTACTTCGGTAGAGGAAAAGTTATTGCATTCTTTGGATGTAGTAAGAGCAGTTAAAGCTTATCTAAAAGCCACTGCTCAGATTCGCAGAACGGATACTTTGTTTATACTGCCGGAAGGCCCCAGAAAGGGTCAGGCAGCGTCAAAATCTACTTTAGCCAAGTGGATTCGACAGGTCATTATGCAAGCTTATGGCTTGAGAAGGAGACCGCCTCCGTTCAAAGTTAGAGCGCACTCCACGAGAGCAGTTGGAACTTCATGGGCAGTGCATCACCAGGCCTCCCTGGCTCAAATCTGTAAGGCCGCAACATGGTCTTCAGTACACACGTTTACTAGGTTCTACCAGGTGGACGTTAGAAGTCAGGAGGATGTCGCCTTTGGGCGCAGTGTGTTGCAGGCCGCAAAAGATCCTCATGTCTGATAGCGCTCAGCTTATATATGGTGTATCCCCCCCCTCATTTGGCATTGCTTTAGGACATCCCATTAGTAATGACTATGTCGCTCTGTGTCCCGTGATGTACGAAAAAGAAAATAGGATTTTTATAACAGCTTACCTGTAAAATCCTTTTCTTGGAGTACATCACGGGACACAGAGCTCCCGCCCCTCTTTTGGGGACACTTATTGCTTTGCTACAAAACTGAGGTGCTCCCGGATGGGAGGGGCTTATATAGGGGAGGGTACTTCCGGTTTTGGAAGTTGCCAGTGCCAGCACCTGACGGTATCTATATAACCCATTAGTAATGACTATGTCGCTCTGTGTCCCGTGATGTACTCCAAGAAAAGGATTTTACAGGTAAGCTGTTATAAAAATCCTATTTTTCTGTGTTTTCTCTCTGTACTGCCAAAATACAGACACTTACATTCGATGCCTCGTGTAGACAGACAAATTATTGCTGAGTGTGTCAAAAACCTGCTCTCCCATCCTGTGCTGTGGTTCCTCCTGCCAACTTGTACAGCTTGTTATGATGTAGGAGCCGACAGGATCAACCACAGCAGGTATGCTACACTCTTGGAAGTGTCTCAGATATGTGCAGCAAGAGTTGGCACTACGGCAGAGATTTCAGACCCAAGCTACGAGAAAGGAAATATACATCTTCTTTTACACTTACTTTATTTCTGACCTTATAGTGACAGGGCAGCTTTAATACTACTAGGATGCAGAGAGAATAATATGATCTTTTGATCAAAAATAATGAAAAGGTCTGTTTTGTGTGACAGATTACTAACCTCATAATAACCAACTTTTCTCTAAACAGAGATCTTTGGTCACAGCATACACTTTCGTTTTTATAACATCATTTTAATAACCATTCCAATATAAACTTACTTGAAAAATATGCTTTCATGTTGTGATTTCTGCCTGTCTCCATCTCTTTCCACAACTTTCTGCATGCTTTGCAGCATCTCCTCTGCTGTTTGCTTTCAATTTCTAAGGACTACATATCCCATGGTACCTTGCTGCCTGCAAGCAGTGATTCCTGTACTGACTTTGCTTCCTGAAACCCCTCTTCAGAACCCCTCTTCAGAGCACCTCTGTAGTTCATAAGGAAGGCTCTTTGAATTCTACTACACAGTAGTGCCTACTTACAGGGCATAGTGAGTATTTGTCACAGAATTCATGTAGTAAATGTGTGGGGATAGCAACAAAGTAAACTTACTATCTTCACAATTGTCCAGAGTAATAGGAGTAGTCTAGAAATGAAGTACAATGTAGAAACTAGAAATATTTACATTAAAATCGACCAAAAATAGGCTTTAAAGCACAACTGTACTTTTCTACAGTTCTTTAATAGCCCCCCCCCCCCCGACTTCCTTCTAAGTGCTGCCCAGTGTGTCAAATACCTTCAGCCCTGATAAAGCGACCTTCATTGTGGGGCCCACTTGGAGCAGCAAAGCCTATCCTTTTAAAAGTGACCGTTTCGTAATATGCATGTGTGCCACGGCCCCAGTCATTACTATTGGACAGATGTACTCATGGCAGCCTCAAGCACTTACTCAGATTATGGCTGTACTATAGGAATAGGATGAAGCCATTTGTGGGAGAAGGGCTGTATGTGACTGCACAGTAAAGCCTAGCTGGTTTGGGGCAGAAGGTATTTGACAGAGCGGGAAGCACTCAGGTTGGTGGTGGGGGGGAAAACTTAATAAAAACACACACACACACACACTCGCACACTATTGTCAAAAGTATTGGGACACCTGCATTTACATGCGAATGAACTTTAATGGCATGCCAGTCTTGGTCCGTAGGGTTCAATATTGAGTTGGCCCACCCTTTGCCACTATAACAGACCATTCTTCCAGAAGTGCATTTGTGGGGTCAGGCACTGATGTTGGATGAGAAGGCCTGGCTCGCAGTCTCCGCTCTAATTCATGCCAAATATGTTCCATCGGGTCAAGGTCAGGACTCTGTGCAGGCCAATCAAGTTCCTCCACTCCAAACTCGCTCATCCATGTCTTTTATGGACCTTGCTTTGTGCACTAGTGTGCAGTCATGTTGGAACAGGAAGGGGCCATCCCCAAAATGTTTTCGCAAAGTTGGGAGCGTGAAATTGTCCAAAATGTCTTGGTATTCTGACACCTTAAAAGTTCCTATCACTGGAACTAAGGGGGCAAGCCCAACCCCTGAAAAACAACCCCACATCATAATCCCCCCTCCGCCAAATGATTTGGACCAGTGCACAAAGCAAGGTCCATAAAGACATGTATGAGCGAGTTTGGGGTGGAGGAACTTTACTGGCCTGCATAGAGTCCTGACTTCAACCTGATGGAACACCTTTGGGTTGAATTAGAGCGGAGTGCCCAATATAAGTGCCTGAACTCACAAGTGTGCGCTCTTAGAAGAATTGTTAAATATTCCCATAGACACACTCCTAAACCTTGTGGACCGCCTTCCCAGAAGAGTTGAAGCTGTTTTATAGGTGCAAAGGGTCAACTCAATATTTAACCCTACGGACTAAGACTGGGATGCCATTAAGGGTCATGTGTGTAGAAAGGCAGGCATCCCAAAAAAATAAATAATGTGTGTGTGTGTATATGTATGTGTGTGTATATGTATGTGTGTGTGTATATGTATGTGTGTGTGTGTATATGTATATGTGTGTGTATATGTGTGTGTGTGTGTGTGTGTGTATATATATATATAAAAACTGAATTTTAGCTAGTCTTGTGAATCGCACGCCTGATACACTGCAAAGCCAAGTGGTGATTGTGCAGTTTTTGAAAGAGGATTCTGATATTCTTTGAACAACCTAATGTAGTGTTCCTCTTGCACATAAATGCATCACAATTTTATATATTATAGGAAAGTCCATCTATCAGCATTAAGCATCAGCTGAATTTGATAGAACTGGTCACCAAGCCTGGCAATGCCATCCCTTCATAGGTTTTTCATTTGAATGCCGACAGTTCTCCTGTGCAGCAGCATCATCTGAATTGTCAGTCCTCTCCTTGCTGCTCAGGAAGGAAGGCTTCCCAACCTTTCAGACTGGCTGGCTGTTGTGGCAGCTGGGACTGGAGCAACATGGTGTCAAACAGCCCTGGCACATCAGCTTCTTTAATTCCATTAAATAAAGGATTAGATCTGCTGGGTGTTCTATAAAACACAAATATTGCTTCTCCCATTGCATACAGTATTTGTTTTTACAGAAGGACTCTGCCTATTCTGTGGTGATGAGTCTGGGAAAGTGTGGATTTATGATCTTGAATCCTGTCGCGCTGAGTTACAGAAGGAGGTCTCAGGCGGTGCTCTGAAAGAACCCACAAAGGTACAGTTTTGTTTATATTTACATAAATTTGGATATGATGTGATATGTCGAAGGAACTAGCGTCAAAGGTCTCAAATGCATGTGCCACACTCATAATTCTGCTTATTAGTTCTGCAGAGGACCGCACCCCAAAAAAAAAAGTCCCTTGGTTCTCAGCCTACCAACACAGCGCTTGTGTATTTTATTTTTGGAAGTGAGACTGTTTTAGCACTGAAAAACAGAAATAAAAACCTGAACCAATTAGTTGAAAACAAAGAAAATATTTTCTCAGCTATAAAAAAGTTTGCAGCGCTAAGCTGGCCTCACTTGTTGCAGTGCAGTTGTAAAATTTCTCTAAAGTACTTGGCAATGTTATATGGGCATCTGATTGCCCAAGTCGGAGAGTGTGACGTCATCAGCTCACCTCTTCACCACAGCAAATTGGAGGAAGCTTTGTATTTATTCACAGAATACAAAGCTGCCTATGACTGGCTGAGCGCCAATCAGACCGACTCTTATTTTGTTCCAGGTGTAAGATTGGAAGTTGGAACCCATCACTGTGTACTGTATGTAGCTGGAGCCAGCTTGGTTCAAATTAACTATTTAACCACTTGCTGACCGCGCTATAGCTGAATGATGGCTACAGCGCGGCCGGCTAGTTCTGGGACTGTTCTGGGCGCATCGGCGGCACGCTATGTGATCGCAGTTTCTGGGGGGTACTGCTGATCTTATTGAGATAAAGAATCAACCATGTGATCAGCTGTGTCAAATCACAGCTGATCATGGATGTCAACAGCAGCCGGTTATCGGCACTCCTTTCCTAATTATTCTGTGTCCTGATTATTAGTGCTGCCAATCAATACCCACTACTGCTGTCAATCAGTGCCCACTATATATATATATATATATATATATATATATATATATATATATATATATATAAAAAATTATATATTAAAATGTTTGGTCTTAATTTGTTTATTTAACAAAAAATAAATGCCACCAAAAGAAAGCTCTATTTATGTGAAAAAATTGCAAAAAATTTTGTTTGGGGACTGCGCAATTGTCATTCAAAGTGTGACGCCGCTGAAAATTGGCCTGGGCAGGAAGGGGGTAAAAGTGCCCAGTAGGCAAGTGGTTAAAGTGACAGGAAACAAGGAGATCGTCTTTAAATTGGAACTACACTTCATCTGAGCTGCACAAACCAAAAATTATATTTAATTATTATTTTCAAAGCAAACTACATCATCCATCCATCCATCCATCCATGTCTCTGTGCTTTATTTTGTTGAGAAATATCTTTAAAGAACACCCCCTAGCATTTCTGGCCATGGCCATCTTGAGTAAGGGGAGATTACTTTATGTAGCATTTACTTCCTGGAATCTACCTGCCCTTAGCTCAGGCATGCAAGCAGGAGAGAGTGTGCTTAGCTGAGAGAGCCCCTACTGAAGACTCCTTGGCTGTATGACATCATTTGCCTAGACATGAAAACCAGGAGGTAACTAGAGAAATGTAAAAAAAAAGTTTAAAACAGGTAAATAGGATATACTCTCCTATTTACTAATGCTAGCTGCATAAGGATTAAAAATAGTCCATGTTGATTGAGAGAGTTAAATTTGTGCTTTAAGTTCTGCTTTTAACACATACATACAGTATCTCACAAAAGTGAGTACACCCCCACATTTTTGTAAATACAATACAATATCTTTATGTGACAACACTGAAGAAATGACACTTTGCTACAATGTAAAGTAGTGAGTGTACAGCTTGCATAAGTGTAAATTTGCTGTCCCCTCAAAATAACTCAACACACAGCCATTAATTGTCTAAACCGCTGGCAACAAAAGTGAGTACACCCCTAAGTGAAAATGTCCAAATTGGGCAATTAGCTATTTTCCATCCCCGATGTCATGTGACTCATTTGTGTTACAAGGTCTCAGGTGTGAATGGCGAGCAGGTGTGTTAAATTTGTTATCGCTCTCACTCTCTCATACTGGTCACTGGAAGTTCAACATGGCACCTCATGGCAAAGAACTCTGAGGATATGAAAAAAATAATTGTTGCTCTACATAGACATGGCCTAGGCTATAAGAAGATTGCTAAGACCCTGACCCTGAAACTGAGCTGCAGCATGGAGGCCAAGACCATACAGCGGTTTAACAGGACAGGTTCCACTCAGAACAGGCCACGCCATGGTCGACCAAAGAAGTTGAGTGCACGTGCTCAGCGTCATATCCAGAGGTTGTCTTTGGGAAATTGACGTATGAGTGCTGCCAGCATTGCTGCAGAGGTTGAAGGGGGGGGGGTCAGCCTGTCAGTGCTCAGCCCATACGCCGCACACTGCATCAAATTGGTCTGCATGGCTGTCATCCCAGAAGGGAGCCTCTTCTAAAGATGATGCACAAGAAAGCCAACAAACAGTTTGCTGAAGACAAGCAGACTAAGGACATGGATTACTGGAACCGTTTCCTGTGGTCTGATGAGGCCAAGTTAAACTTATTTGGCTCAGATGGTGTCAAGCGTGTGTGGCGAAAACCAGGTGAGGAGTACAAAGACAAGTGTGTCTTGCATGGTAGTGGGAGTGTCATGGTCTGGAGATGCATGAGTGCTGCAGGAACTGGGGAGCTACAGATCATT
This sequence comes from Rana muscosa, assembly GCA_029206835.1. Classification (NCBI taxonomy): domain Eukaryota; kingdom Metazoa; phylum Chordata; class Amphibia; order Anura; family Ranidae; genus Rana; species Rana muscosa. The sequence continues at coordinate 191,324,217 of CM055117.1, forward strand.
GAGGGAACCATGAATGCCAACATGTCCTGTGACATACTGAAGCAGAGCATGATCCCCTCCCTTCGGAGATTGGGCCGCAGGGCAGTATTCCAACATAACAACCCCAAACACATATCCAAGACGACCACTGCCTTGCTAAAGAACCTGAGGGTAAAGGTGATGGACTGGCTAAGCATGTCACCAGACCTAAACCCTATTGAGCATCTGTGGGACATCCTCAAACGGAAGGTGGAGGAGCGCAAAGTCTCCAACATCCACCAGCTCTGTGATGTCATCATGGAGGATTCAGAAGAGGACTCCAGTGGCAACCTGTGAAGCTCTGGTGAACTCCATGCCCAAGAGGGTTAAGGCAGTGCTGGAAAATAATGGTGGCCACACAAAATATTGACACTTTGGGCCCAATTTGGACATTTTCACTTAGGGGTGTACTTACTTTTGTTGCCAGCAGTTTAGACATTAATGGCTGTGTGTTGAGTTATTTTGAGGGGACAGCAAATTTACACTGTTATACAAGCTGTACACTCATTACTTTACATTGTAGCAAAGTGTCATTTCTTCAGTGTTGTCACATGAAAAGATATATAATAAAGTATTTACAAAAATGTGAGGGGTGTACTCACTTTTGTGAGATACTGTATGTTTCTGTTATCTTCAATGGCAATAAAAATCCTTGCACACCTTTCTGACCCAGTCCCTATTTTACACCTAGACTGTTGTGCTTTAGTGAGCAAAAAAACATCCTAAATCTCATGTTTTTTGCCTCATTTAAACAGGTTATTAACTGGCCAGCTTTTGTTTCAACAAAAGGGAAAGTGGAAGAGACTGTGATCAACACTGTGATTGTAAACCCAGCAAAGGAGTATTTAGTTGCCTTAAGTGACAAAAATGTTATTGGTATCTGGAAAATCTTATAAGTGGAAAACCTACAGAGTTGGACCCTTCTCTGGGATTACAAAAACTAATTTTTTTAGTTCTTATGTAAAATAAATACTGAAAACATTTTATATTAACAGGCTTTTATTTGGTATGTAATATTTAAAAATTGTTACATTTTAAATATTTTTCACTATGCGAACAGTTGGAAAAGAAGAATTCTGTATTTTATATCATGTTTTATATTTAATCGAGTTTTTTTGAAAAAAAAAATTTCCCCTGTAAATAATAATGTTTTAACTCGGTCAATTGAAATGTCACACCTCCTTTTAACATCTAAAGAAAAATTTATGTTTAAATATTACTGAGATTAATAACTTGGAAAATAAAAGTCTATTTTTCAGATTTTGCTTTATTATTTTTTATTATCTTATGATTATCCTTGTTGTTCTAATCTTTATTCTAAACTTTTTAATAGTTTCACGCAATAGCAGACAGGTTCCTTATTTCTTCCTTTTAAAGTGATATTAAAGTCTTGTTTTTTGTTTAAAAATAACTTATTATACTTGCCTACTCTGTGAATTGGTTTTTCACAGAGCAGCCTAAATCCTCCTCTTCTCGGGTCCCTGGCCGGCGCTCCAGGCCCTTCCCTCCTGCCGAGTGCCCCTACAGCAAGCAGCTTGCTATGGGGGCACCCGAGCCGAGCCACTGCTCTGTGTGTCCATTTAGACACGGAGCCATGGCTCAGCTCCGCCCCCTCTCTCTCCTCATTGGCTCACTGACTTTAATTGACAGCAGTGGAAGCCAATGGCACCCACTGCTGTGTCTCAGCCAATTTAAGGAGGAGCGTCTTGGCGGCCAAGGCACTAGTGGTCATCGCTGGATAGAGATGGGGCTCAGGTAAGTATTAGGGGCGCTGAGAGGGCTGCTGCACACAGAAGGTTTTTTATCTTAATAGAATGCATTAAGATAAAAACCACCTCAGCCCTGGAAGGATTTGCCCCCCTTAATGACCAGGCCCTTTTTTGCGATACGGCACTGCGTCGCTTTAACTGACAATTGCGCAGTCATGCAAAATTTACCCCCCCCCCCCCACCCCCTACAAATAGAGCTTTCTTTTGGTGGCATTTGATCACCTCTGCTTTTTTTTGTTTGCGCTATAAACAAAGAGCAACCATTTTGAAAAAAAAAATTATTTATTTTTTTGCTATAGAACATATCCCCCCCCCCCCCCCCAAAAAAAAAAACGCATTTTATTCATCAGCTTAGGCCGATTATATATTCTGCATATTTTTGGTAAAAAAAAATCACAATAGGTGTAGATTGATTGGTTTGCACAAAAAGTTATTGCGTCTACAAAATACGGGATAGATTATGGGACTTTTTTTATTGTTTTCACTGGTAATGACGCGGGAATGCGACATTGCGGCGGACAAATCTGACCCCAAATTACACTTTTTGGGGACCAGTGACATTATTACATTGATCAGTGCTATAAAAATGCGCTGATCAATGTAAAAATGACACTTGCAGGGAAGGGGTTAACACTAGGGGGCGATCAAGGGGTTAACCGTGTTCCCTCGGCGTGTTCTAACTGTAGGGGGGATGGGCTACCAGAGACATGACACAGATCACTGTTCCCGATCACTGGGAACAGTAGATCTGACATGTCCCCCCGTCAGAACGGGGAATCGCCTTGTTTCCCGTTCTGCCTCTGTAATAGGCGATCGCGGGTTGCTGGTGAACATTGAGTCTCCCCCGCAACACCGTACAGGTATGGCGATTTGCACAGGAGAGCCGACCTGCCACAGTATATCTGCGTGAGCAGGTCGGCAAGTGGTTAAAGTAATATTAAGTGCTTAATTAAAAAAATTACATGTTATAATTACCTGCTCTGAGCAGACTTGATCCTCCCCTTCTCAGGTGCTCTGAGCTCCTTCTCCCCCCCCCCCCCTTACCAAGTGCCCCCATTGTGTGTGTTTGCTCCCGAGCCCCGCCCTGTGTGTTCATACTGTTTCTCATATCCTCTGTCCCCTCCTTCACTTTTTTTTTTTTTATTTCTCTTACCTCCACTAGTCTTACCCTTCCAATGTTAACATCCCTTCTCATTTCTCTCTGTGTAGACTGAGCCTCCCCATCTCACGTCGTCCTAATTTTTTTATTTATTTTTAAAAAAATTATTTCTTTTCTTATTACAAGAAAATTAAGTAGGTAACACAGTCATGTACAATTGGATAAGAATAAAAAGAGAATAGCCTCTTGCAAAACCATGGGGTAGATTTTACTAAAAATGGTGCAATCAACTTCTATCTTCAGCTTGTTCAATTGAGTTTTGGCAAAAAAACTAACAAAGCTGATTGCAAAATCTGGTGTATAGAAACCAATCTCCAGTTTTAGTAAATTAACTCCCCCGTGACAAGTAAGCGACCCTAAGACATATACAAACAATTTGGCAAAAAAAGAGGGGTCGGGTCAGAATATGACGTACATGACGAGATTACAGAAACATTGTGCCATAAAGTTATCCCATACATTCAGGATAAATGAGAATACCCTTTAATGCCCCACACGGTCACCTGCTGATGGATTTACATATAAGAGGCAAGTTGGATTAGAAAAAAGAGATGTCTACTCCTCACCTTGGTGAGATACTGTATATAAGTGTTTTGCCTACAGTCAAGCATGGTGGTGGGAGTGTCATGTTCTGGGGCTACATGAGTGCTTGCTGGCACTGGGGAGCTACAGGTCATTGTAGTGTTTCTGATTGCTGCCACACTAGCCCCCAGTGTCACCAGACTAGTGCAGCCAACAACAATGTTCCTGATCACGCCATACCAGTGCAGTGTTGCCTCTGCCTGCCGGCTAAACTGACCCTGGCCTATTTATTGACCACATTTCTTTGTTGCCTGGACTAAAATAATTTGCCTGTTTGCCAAACATGTCGCTGCCTGAACTGACCCATCTGCATGTCCAACTGACTATTTTCCTGTGAGACACCAGTCCCAGCCATCCCCTGCGAACAATTGCACTCTTGGAAGTAAAAGGTACTCTTTCATTCTTCCTTTAGCCCCCTGAAAATGGCATTCTTGGGGCAGCCACGTACCAGTAGGCTAGGTTTGCTTGGCTTATAGGAACTGGGACTGCTAAAGGTGACACTACACTAAGCTATATTCCCTGACCACTCATATAGAGGTGACTACCGATCATTAGTACAGAATGGCAACCTTTTGACGGCTCAATCGCTGTAATAGAATTGCACCTACGGCACAGAAAGCTTTGCTGCCCATGAACACACGTGGGCTTTACCAACCCTCATATGTGTGATGCACAAGATAAAATGTCCGGTATATAATAAGCCCAGACAGTAAAAAAGTCTCACACGTGTGGTATTGCGTAACTCAGTAGTAGCAGAATGTGTTTTGGGGTGTAATTGTAAGTATGCCTATGCTGTGTGTGAGAAATATCTTATTTAAATTGACAACTTTGTGTTAAAAAAAAAAAAATTCTTTCTACATATTCCAAGAACTTGTGGCAAAAAAAAAATGAAGTCTTCAAAAGACTCACTATGCCTCCTAAAATTACCCTTGGGTGTTTGCTTTCCAAAATGTGGTCATTTTGTGGGTGCTTCTGCTGTCCTGGTGCTCCAAGGCCTCCAAAAATGTGATAGGTAGTCAGGAAATGAGATGCATAATTTTATCCTCCTATAAAGCCTGAAGGTGCTCATTGGATTTTGGGCCCCTCTATGTGGCTAGGTTGTGAAAAAGTCTCGCATGTGGAATCGCATACATGGAAGGCGTAGCAGAATGTGTTTTGGGGTTTAACTCTAAGTATATAACAACATGGCCTGGGGAATGCCCAGGGAAAAACCAAGCCTACTTACCGACCAGCTCGCTGACAACCAATTAACCTGTCTAACAGTATGCGTTAAAAACAGGGGTTTGTCCGCACGCATTTGCAAACGCATGCGTGAGCCACAGAGCCACGCCAAGGCCCCCTGGAGTCTGTGGTCCTACACTAACATTGAGTGTCCCCACAATGGAGGCACATGCATTCTGATGATTAGATGAGGGCAGGTGGACTGAAGGGGAGCCACCCCTCCTTAAAGGTACAGGAGCACACCAAACACCCAGCGTAGCACAATGGCAGCTAAGGTGCTGGTGCACTGCTGGACCAATACAAGCACCATAGGTGAAAACAAAAACATGTCCACCGCCCCCATCTATAGCTGGCTATCACGGTAAGTAGCATTGGAAGGCTAAAGCAGATAACAACATGGCCTGGGGAATGCCCAGGGAAAAACCAAGCCTACTTACCGACCAGCTCGCTGACAACCAATTAACCTGTCTAAGTATAAGTATGCCTATATTGTGTGTTAGAAATATATTTTTCCCCTGAATTTTCCACATACTTTTTGCAAAAAATTACATTTTCAAAAGACTCACTATGCCTTATAGAAATTACCTTGAAGTGTTTGTTTTCTGAAATGGGGTCATTTTGTAGGTGTCCTGGTGCGCCAGGGCACAAAAATGTGTTGGGTAGTCGAGAAATTAGATATGTAATTTTATGCTCCTTTTTTAAAAGCCCAAAGGTGCTCCTTGGATTTTGGGCCCCTCTATGCATCTAAGCTGTAAAAAATTCTCACACATGTAATATCTCCATACCCACTAGACATAGCAGATTGTGTTTTATGGTGCATTTCTAAGTTTACCTATGCTGTGTATGAGAAACGACTTGAAAATTGACAACTTCTTTTTACATTCCAAAAAAGGGGTAATTTAGGGGGGTATGTATACTATCCTGGGATTTTAGGGCCTCAATAAATGAGATGGATAGTCAGTACATCAGGATTGATCAATTTTCAAATATATATACTGCTCAAAAAAATGAAAGGAACACTTTTGAATCAGAACTCCTGGGATATTGATCTGGTCAGTTAAGTAGCAGAGGGGGTTGTTAATCAGTTTCAGCTTCTTTGCTGTTAATTGAAATTAACAACAGGTGCACTAGATAGGCAACAATGAGACAACCTCCAAAACAGGAATGTTTTTTCAGGTGGAGGTGTCTGACATTTTTTTCCCTACTCATCTTTTCTGACTTTTTTTTACTAGTTTTGCATTTGGCTAGGCTCAGTGTCACTACTGGTAGCACAAGGCGATACTTGGACCCTATAAAGGTTGCACAGGCAGTCCAACTCCTTCAGGATGGCACATCAATTTGTGTCATTGCCAGAAGGTTTGTCGTGTCTCCCAGCACAGTCTCAAGAGCATGGAGGAGATTCCAGGAGACCGGCAGTTACTCTAGGAGAGCTGGACAGAGCCGTAGAAGGTCCTTAACCCATCAGCAGGACCGGTATCTGCTCCTTTGTGCAAGGAGGAACAGGATGAGCCCTACAAAATGACCTCCAGCAGGCCACTGGTGTGAATGTCTCTGACCAAACAATCAGAAACAGACTTCATTGGGGTGGGCTGAGGGCCCGACGTCCTCTGTGCTCACAGCCGGACACTGTGGAGCTTAATTGGCATTTTCCATTGAACACCAGAATTGGCAGGTCCGCCACTGGTGCCCCATGCTTTTCACAGATGAGAGCAGGTTCACCCTGAGCATATGTGACAGATGTGAAAGGGTCTGGAAAAGCCACAGAGAACTTTCTGCTGCCTGTAACATCGTTCACCATGACTGGTTTGGTGGTGGGTCAGTGATGGTCTAGGGAGGCATATCCATGGAGGGACACACAGACCTCTACAGGTTACAAAATGGCACCCTGACTGCCATTCGGTATCTGGATGAAATCCTTGGACCCATTGTCAAACCCTACGCTGGTGCAGTGGGTCCTGGGTTCCTCCTGGTGCACGACAATGGCCGGCCTCATGTGGCGAGAGCATGCAGCTAGTTCCTGGAGGATGAAGAAATTAATACTATTGAATGGCCCCCACGCTCACCTGACCCAAATCCAAAGGAACACCTCTGGGACATTATGTTTCGGTCCATCCAGTGCCGCCAGGTTGCACCTCAGTCTGTTCAGGAGCTCGGTGACACTCTGATCCAGATCTGGGAGAAAATACCCTAGGACACCATCCGTCGTCTCATTAGGAGCATGCCCTGATGTTGTCAGGCATGCACACAAGCACTTGGGGGGGCATACAAACTACTAAGGACCATTTTGAGGAGTTGCAATTAAATTTTAGCAAAATGGACTAGCTTGCTGCATAATTTTTTCACTTTGATTTTCGGGGTGTCTTTAAATTCAGCCCTCTGAAGGTGGATAATTTTCATTTCCATCAAATGATGTGCCATCCTTTCATTCCTAACACATTACCCAGTCCATATCAGTATAGATATCCAGCATGAGATTTTACCCCGTTGAGATCTGAGGTGTTTTCAAAGTGTTCCTTTAAATTTTTTTGAGCAGTATATATATACACCATAGTTTGTAGACTTTATAATTTTCACACAGACTAAATAATATACATTGATTTGGGTTATTTTTACAAAAGAAATGTAGCAGAAATTAATTTTGTCATATTTATAAAAAAAATAAAAAATAAAAATGTATTTGCAAAATTGTATAACAGAAACTAAAAATAATATTTTTACTTTTCAAATTATTATTATTTTTTAAATATATTGCATTTTTTCGCTTATATAACACAAATAATAATAAAAAAAACAGTGGTGACTAAATACTGTACCACGAAAAGAAAGCTCTATTTGTCTCAAAAAAATGTCATTTGGGTACAGTGTTGCATGACAGTAATTATCATTCAAAATGTGACAGAGCTTCTATTGTTAAAAATAAAAAAAATAAAAAAAAGTGTGAAAGAGCTGAAAACTTAAAAATGGCCTGAGCAGGAAGTGGGGGGGGGAACTGTTCGGTATTAAGGTGGTTAAAGGCATAGTTCACCTTTACCAAAACACTGCCTATGCAGATAAGGGGCAGCTGTAGATCAAACTGTGCAGCTCTGACTAAAGTTGAATATTGCCCTTGCCAAAGGGATAGGAACTTTAGGTGCCTCATAAAGCCTGACTGGAAAACGCCTAGGACGTTGCTATGAGAGGCCTAGCCATTACTGCTCACCTCACCATTACAGGAACAAGCTCTTTCTAATTCAAACCCCCTCATATCAACTTTCCCTCCCTAATGCAGTAGCTCTTAGCTCAGCGTTTGAGAGCCCCACTTAGCAAGGTCCTAGGACTTTTCCAATCAGGCTTTAGGAGTTACATAAATGGCCTACACCTATAGCAAGCAAGGACATTATTCAACGTTAGTCAAAGATACACAGTTAGTTTTTATACCTCTTACCTGCATAAGCAGTTTTTTTTATGTAAAGGTGAACTAACTCTTCAAAGAGGATGCCCCTGCAAAGTAAAAGCATCGCATACTAGCACATTATGTGACACTTGCCTGCAAATGAAGCCCACGCCGTCCCCGCTGCAGGCCGCATCCATGTTCCCCCCTCTTCCTTCCGCCGCACGTTTAGGAGATATTTACAGTGCCCATAGGTAAGCCTTATTCTAGGCTTATCTATAGGTACAACTTCCACAGAGAGGTTTACAACCTCTTTAAGACCCCTTTCACATGGGGTGGATTGCGGCTGCGATTTGCTTGCTCAGCAGGGGATCTGTTTGCTGATCCCCGCTGAGCAAGCAGATGATAGGTCCATGTCCGCTTTGCTTATGCAGAGTGGACACAGACACAGCCTGCTGTCCTCTATGGGCGGTCAGATGTAAACAGACCACCTGTCCTTTTACAACAAGCTGCCATTCGATCCGATCTGCTGGACAAAAGGGGAACAGACCCCCATCTGTCTCTCTTTGGCGGATCGGATATAAGCAGACACATGTCCGTTTACACCTGCCTCTCCAGAGAAAAATGGAGGTTGCGATTGGGTCCGCCTGAAAAACGGACGGGCGGACCCGATCGGAACAGCCATGTGAAAGGGGCCTCGGAGGCAGCAGTATCGCTCCTGAACACATGCAGAACTTTCAACCACTTCTGAAAGGCAACCCACCATGAATCCCTTTTCAGAGGGGTGGTAAATTCCACCACCAGTGTGAACTACTACTTCCGGAAATTTTCTTGCTTGCCAATTTTAAAAAATGTCTTTCTATTCATTTTAGAAGCTCAACGGAACCATCTTCCAGACTAGCTTTAGCTGAAAGGGAAGGGAAATTCAATGTGCTCCAAAATACAAGCTGCACTCTCATGACATGCAGCCATCACGCTTTACATTGTATGACAAGCAGGTGAGTGGTGGCTCCTGGTACTGACCAAAGGGACCAATGCCACCCATATGAGGCAAAATATAATGATGAAATGCCACTCAGGGTGCTGTATGTGACACTTTAGTAATGTGCAGGAGGCAGTTGAAGCCATAGATGATGTCAGCCTGGGGTCACACTACATTGGCTTACAGGGGCTCATGTGATCAGTTATTGGGGTAATAACTAGGTAGAGCAGACAAGGTGACAAGAGGAAACACAGCTCTGTCAGGAAGCGTGTTACTCATGACGTGTCACGTGGTGCCAGTGTCGGGAGTTCCCGGAAGTAGTCATGTGACCGCGCTGTGTCCAACATGTCGGCGCCCAGTGGAGGGAGAGAGGAGTGTGCCCGGCTGGTCAGATCGGTGCAGTGTGTCCGGGCACATAACACCTCCAGTGCCCGCTGGAAGGACACGCTGAGGATCGCACTGATACTGCACTGCTGGCTGTGTGTCAGCGCCAGGTATATGGACACCCAGTTAATTCTATGATGACGTATCCTAAGTACTTCTCCATTCTTAGTACCCTGTGTTTATATGAACAGGAGGCCTGGGCTCTTCCTACAGCTTGGATTATAATAAGGGTTACCACCTTTTCCTCGGACCAAAACCGAACACTTTAGCGGCTCACAGCAATTTATTATTTTTTTAAAGTGGGAAAGCTGTGGACTTTGGTGTAAAGGGGATCTCTGATGTAAGGGTGTTTCTGCTCATCAAAAGCCCCCCAATTACATCAGAGTTTCCAGCATTCCACCTAGAGCTGCACAATTCTGGCTAAAATGAGAATCATGATTCCTGCGGCATAACATCTGTCACATTATACAAAAAAATTGGGCTAACTTTACTGTTTTTAGTTTTTTTCATGAATTAAAGTGTATTTTTTTTCAAACATATTGCATTTAAAAGTCCGCTGCGCAAATACAGTGTGACATCAAATATTGCAATGACCGCCATTTTATTCTGTAGGGTCTCTGCTAAAAAAACATATATATAATTGTGTGGGGGTTCTAAGTAATTTTCTAGCAAAAAAATACAGATTTTTAACTTGTAAGCAACAAGTGTCAGAAAAAGGTTTAGTCTTTAAAGTGGTTGTAAACCCTTACAGACCACTTTAACCTACAGGTAAGCCTAGATTAAAGCCCCATACACACGGTCGGACTTCCATCAGACTTTTCTGTGGATTTTTGTCCGAACGGAGTTGGCCGGGCACACCCATATCATACACACCACAGGACTTTTCTGCAAACTTTCCCAAAACTTTTTCCAACATCACGTGGTTTTTCTGCTCTTTACCGCCACCCTTTGGTCAACTTCTGCTATTGTTGGTTGATTTTAACATTATTTGTTTTGTCCATCGGACAAAAGTCCGATGGTTTTCTGTACACACGGTCTGACTTTGCTCCATCTGACATTTGTTGGCCAAAAGTTTGTCCGTTTGCAGACCAAACTTTTGTACGATGAAAACCAAAAAAGTTTGTCCGATGGAGCGTACACATGGTCAGATTTTTTGTCAGACTTGCTCAAAATGAAGTTTGTTGGCAAAAAGTCTGACCGTGTGTACGGGGCTTTAGGCTTGCCTGTAGGTGCAACAAATATCTCCTAAGCCTACACGGTTTAGGAGATATTTGCAAAAGAAAGGCACCGATGTCTACGGCGCGCAGGTGCACTGAGCGTGCCACTTCTAACGGCGATCATGCCGTTAGTGGCAGCGCTTGCGCGGGAGTGACGTCATCGCGGCTCTGGCCAGTCACAGCGCTGGAGCCGTGATATGTGGAAATCACTCGTGGAGAGATGGCGCAGACGGAGGAGGTGACCGAGCACCGCTGCAGGGGCTTCGATCTCAGGTAAGTACTTCATAATGAGCTAGTATGCTATGCATACTAGCTCATTATGCCTTTGCCTTGCAGGGTGTTTTGGAAATAAAAAAAAAAAGAAGAGTTTACTTCCTCTTTAAAGAGGACCTGCAGTCTGCTCAAATAATCTGTAATAAAAACATCTTTGCCATTCAGAAGCTTCCCTCCAACCACTTTGCATATTTTTTTTATATATACTGTGATTCTGTACTTGCCAAATATGCTGCAGAAATCTCCCTCCACTGAGTCTGGCTACATCCATTTTAACTGTGGGCAGCTGAAGCTGCTGCCTGTTCACTTCCTGTATTTACACAGAGACACAACTCCAGTCCTGCAGCTCTCATTGGCCCTTTTATGACTCATCTGCCCTCCCTTCCTGGCAAACTCTCACGAGAGAGAGAGCTGTGCGTGAGGTCATAAGCCTAGGCTTTTTACCAGACAAGAAACAGGAAGTGGGCTGTATAAGGTATTTACTGTCAGAAAAAAAAATGTTTTACTATCCAAAGTTAAAACAACAAGGGCAGAAGATTTAATAGATGGAAAGATGAAAAAATTACTGAAGGTCCTCTTTAAGTAGTTAAACTGCCCTGATCTACAGACAGAAGTTCATTCCTTTGATCTAAAAGAAGAAATGTTACAATGTTTCTCTTTATGTTGCCTGAGCAATGTTGTGATAAACTTGGCAGGCTGCCTGTTTTTTTTTTTTTGTTTTTTTTTTTTTGTTTTTTTTTTGACAGCTGTCGGCTTGAGCAGATAACTCTCTGCACTGACTCAAAGAAATGCTGTGTTAAAATGGTTGTGTACCCCCCAATGCAGAAGTTGTACCTATAGGTAAGCCTATAATAAGGCTTACCTATAGGAACTGTAAATATCTCCTAAATGTGCACCGTAGGGGTAATTTACCTTGTAGTGCACCGATGATGTCATCGGCGCATGCGCCGTGAAGAAACGGCCCTCTGTGCCGTTCTTCACAAGCAAGTGCCGTGACTGGCGCAACTCCGGCCAGTCACAGAGCCAGAGTCTGCGGCCCCAGGAAGGGAAGAGAGGTGAAGATGGATGCAGCCACCAGCGGGGACAGTGCAGGCGTCGATTGCAGGTAAGTAGCATGTAATGAGCTAGTATGCGATGCATACTAGCCCATTATGCTTTTACATTGCAGCGGAAAAAAGAGGAAGTAAAACCCATCAGGGTTTACTTCCTCTTTAAGATCGCGGGGGGGAGGTTGAATCGCGATTAATCGTGCAGCTCTAATTCCACCTTAAATCAGAGTTCCCAAAGCTCCCCCTTACTTTAGATTCTGCAGAGCACCCCTTACATCTGAGTCCTCCTTACCTTAGTGTACTCACTTGCATTCATCTACGATGTATCTGCTGGTCTTCAAATTTCCCACGCACACAGCCCCTTTCTGAGGCATAGCATGCCGGGGATTGGAGTATAGGTGGACAGACACAGAGGGAGATCAAGCTCTCTCTCCTCTCCCGTCTGTTCAGGAGGGGGGAACTGTGCTGGTTCTTAGCAGTGCGAGAACAAGTGTCATAGACACTCAGCTTAGATAACTGCAGTCAGCCCTCCGAAACCCTGGTGATTAGGGCATACCAAGGAACATACGGCCCATGCGCATGCCTATGCTCTCGGTAGTTGTGGTACTCAGTTACTTGGGGGGCCAAAGTCCAGTCCGAACAATGTGTCCGGGTTTCAGGTGTTCTGAAACCCGGAGACATGATTAAACACCTGGACTGTCCGGGTGAATCCCAGATGGGTGGCAACCCTAATTATAACCTGTGTAGACTTGTACCCAACAGGGTGTGTGTGTGAAAAAATATACAGTGGAACCTTGGATTACAAGCATAATCCGTTCCATAAGAATGCTTGTAATCCAAAGCACTCGCATATCAAAGCAAGTTTCCCCATAGAAGTCAGTGGAAACGAAAATAATTTGTTACACATTGACTTCTATGGCATGCAATACCGCATGTGGCCAGAGGTGGAGGGGGGTGCCGGAGAGACTCGGAAATACTCGGAGACCGTTCGGCTGTATTCAGAAACACTCGTGAACCGAGTATTTCCGAACAGCTCAGGCGTTAACCGTGTTACTCGCAATCCGAGGTTCCACTGTATATATATATATTTGTTACAAGTAGGCATGAGAGACGTGATATCAGCGTCCTGATTTCGCAGTCAGATGGCGAGTTTTGCTGTTTCTGAAGCCGTAAGGCCTCATTCGCGCAAAAGCATAGGGCAGACCTTTGCGTGACAAAAGGGCCAAAGAAACCCTGCCCCTTTTTTCTCGTGCAGAGCATGACGTGTTTCTTTCCCGCTTGACAAAATGCATGTCTGCTAGCCACATTTGGGGGGCCACTTGCAACTAATAGCACCTGCTAGCACGTTGCGCAGTTTGGCGCATTTTTCTCATGTTCTTGGACTGCTTAGGTATTATTGGGGCCCAGACCTGTCAACCAGGGTTGCACCAATACCTTTTTTAAATTTTACTAGTACCTTTCAGTCAAGTACTCGCTGATACCGAGTGCCAATACTTTTGCCGGGCGATTTGTGTCCATACAAAATGAATGGGCTCAAATTGCACTGCAAAAAAATCGCATGTGATTGGAACAGGAATGCGATGCGATTCCTGTCCGAATTGCATGCGATTTTTGAATGAGTTAAAAAAACTCATTCAATCCTTTTGTATAATTATGTTGGCATAGTGGGGATCCTTCCTTCCTATTTTAAAACCCCTCAGATAAACATGGACATAAAATTTGTCAATGAATTTTTGTTTTCAATAAATAAATATTTTGAGCCTTTGTGACGTTATCACTGGGTCTGTCTGATGGTCTTTGTTGTAGGTTTTGTAGGAGGGTCTGGCAGGTTCTTGTAAATGTCACAGAACCCTGCCTTGGGTGGGGCGTTATATGCAAGAATACATCCCTTTAGACATGCATGCCCCAACCTACTGGCCACTTGGTGCAATCTGCTGATCAGTTGCTTAATTTGTAATTCCTTAATTTTCTGTCTGAAAGATTTGATTTGTAACCAAGCAATTTGTGATCAGCAGATTACTCAGCTAAAATCTGCACCCCCAGGGGGGAGAATGCACATTTAAAAGGACGACGGATTGTGTTTTTTTTCATATACTGATCAGGAGCAAAATGATTGATGGCTGAGAAAGCTGATAGTTCTGAAAGGCAGGAAATGACAGTACTGGTCAGGAAGTAAGGGGACTGATAAATGATTGTCATTCAGACAAGAGATGAGGGCAAACTCATGATGGCTGCTGCAGCTGAAAAGGGTTATATTGTGGAGCTGCAGGTTTGCAGGGAATGGAGAGCAATCAGTTTTAACAGGAAAGGGCTTGCTTCAAGTGTGGAAAATATAAAGTAAGGCTGGAGCTCAGCTGAAATGTACTTTTTCCAAAAAAGATAAACTTGCGCCTTCCACTCCCAGCCCACTCCTGGCTGTACTTACCTGCATGGGTGATGAGCTGTCAGTGCCAATGCAGCTTGTATAGAGGTCTAGGTATCTGAAATCCCTACTCTTCTTCCCCTTCTTTCTGTAGGACTTCGATCAGAACGCTTCTGATTGGTCAAAGCAGTCACATGCCTTTGCTGACCAATTGGAATTGATCTGATCCATCTAATTCCTACCTCCTGCAAAAAAAAAAAAAATATCTACAGAAACTGCACAGCCTAAATGTTACTAACATGTTATATATAATAGAAGCTTATTTTGTCATTCTTTGTGCTGTAAAAGGAACAAATATAATTCTGTGTTTGTCTTATCGCAGAAATTCGCTGGTTGATGACTTGCTGACCCCTTATCACCCCCTTTCTAAGCATGGCCCGAGCCGCAGCCATCGTGAGACCAGAGACTGTTTGCGTGTCACTCATGGAAACAAAACGCACGAGACATGGCCTAGTAATAATGATACAACATGGCCGACGGCCTCCACTAGGACTTATATCTCAATGTTTCCTGGTTTTCCTCAAAAGGCTGTTTATGGGCACTTTACATTTATCAACAACCCATTGAGGACTGTATCTGTGCTGGAGCCTGGGAGTCCTGGAGGATGTGCCAGTAATTTTACGGCAACTGTGGTAGAAACTGCAAAATATGGAAAGTGCCTTGTGGCCCAAAACGGAGGATTTTTTAATACTACAACTTTTCAATGTCTTGGAAACATTGTCAGCAATGGCAGATTGGTACAGAACTCAAAAGGAATACAAAATGCCCAGTTTGGCATTAGGGCTGATGGTACCATGGTGATTGGGTGAGAAGCTTTGTAATTTTATAAGATTTTCAATGCTTTTATTTGTATTAATTTTTCTGACTATGCTTGGTCACTGGTGGTGCTGACTGGACAAATACAGGACTAATCAATCTCTTAGACCTCATTCACACAGGCGCTAAGGCTCGTAGACCAGGGTTTTCCAACCAGGGTTCCATGGCTCCTAGGGATGCTCCAGAGGTTGTTAGGGGTTCCTTGAGCAATCAGCAATTTCTCTAGTCATCTTCCAGGACGGCACACCTGAGAGATGACTGGTCCACCTGACAGGAAACACAATCAACACATGAGGTTAAAAGGCCCCTCCCTTCCCCTGCACCTCAGTTCTTGATTGTGTTTCCCGGCAGCGAAACGTTTGTTATTTTTTGTCAGACCTGAAGTCGGTAGCGGATGGTCCCCCCCCGAGAGCTGGACGCCAAGGCCGGGGAGGGTTGCGGGTCCAGCCAGGGATCAGTCCCTTCTCAGGGGGGGTTCCCAATGACCGGTGGTATTCCCCGGTAAAGAGCCTCCCGGGCACAGGGGCGTTTCCCGGATCTCTTGTGGGTACATGCCTCCCCACCTACCTTCCACCCAGTCTAGGGTACTTGGGGGATGAAGGAACCGGAGGGTCTGCAGGAGTCCAGGCCGCTGGAGGAGGAAGGCTGTCATTTTCCTGACAGTGCAGTTCCATAGGGAATGCTGGAAACACTCCTAGGCAGGAGTGAGCATTCGTCGGGTGGAGCAAGATGGCGCCTCTTCCGGTTCCGGGTGACATCACTTCCGGTTTCCGGTCCATGCCAAAATGGCGGATCCAGACACTAGAGGCCAAAATGGGACTACCTCTGGCGGCGGGACTCCAGCAAAATGGCGCCGATCGGCGTCCTGGCCATAAAAATCCGGTGGAGCCAGGCGGAGGTCCCACAGGCCCCTCTCACTGCCTGGAGTCTCCTAGGAAGTAGGAACCAGCTGAGACCAGGAATGGAGCGAGAGGAGGACACCGCAGTGGCTGTATCCCAGGGGGGGACCACGAGTGGTGAGTCTTTCCTCTATTATTCACAAGGGGTTGGTTAAGGGAGGTCTTACCCACACCCCTTGGGGGGGGGCAGGAGAAAGTACAGCTTGCTAAAAAACTAGTGCTGTCTTGTCTTTTTGTCTCCTTAGAACCCAGTGGATCTGCTCAAGGGGCCCACAAGGTTAAAAGCAAAAGTACCCCTCCCCCTAGAACAAAAAGGTGTGGGAATTGCAATGAAAAGCTCCCACTTGATCACGCAAAGCCTTTTTGTTACAGGTGCATACATAAATTGTCGGGTAAGGAAACCTCACAGGTGTTGAGGGACTTCCTTACAGTACAGGCAGAGATGCTGACTACGTTACAATCCCTTAAGACAGTTATTGCATCTAAGGAAGAGCATAGCACTAGTGGCAGAGAGGTTCTGTCCTCTAGAGAAGGTACTTCATCTCAGGGGGACACATCTGACAGAGGTCAGAGAACCCCACAGGGGCCTCCCTCTTCCATTACTTCAGGAGTAGATGAGCTTGAGGACCCAGAGGAGTCAGAAGAGGACTCATTAAAGGAGGGGAAAGGTTCAGACCCTGAAAGCCAGGACAGTGACAGTCCTAAACTTAGGCATCTCTTTCCCGTGGAGGACATGGGACAGTTGCTTAAGGCAATTTATGCCTCCTGAAGATATCCCAGAACCTCCAGTACAGACAACAGCCCGGGATAAGTTGTATAAGGGCTTAGGAAAACCTCAGTCCAGAGTATTCCCAGTACACCAAACCCTTAAGGAGGTAATTCTGAGGGAGTGGAAGGACCCGGAAAGGAAGGTCCTTAAGCTAAAAACCTGGAAGAGAAGGTTCCCTTTTGGGGAGGAAGAAGAAGAGAAGTTTTTCAAGACCCCCAAATTAGATGCAGCCTTTTCTCAGGTCTCTAAGAAATCCGATTTGTCCTTTGAGGACTCGGGTAGCATTAAGGACCAAATGGATAGGAAGGCTGAAACGCTTCTGCGCAGAGCATGGGATGCTAATGCGGCAGCCATGGCTCCTGCACTAGCATCTGCCTGCGTAGCTAGGAATGTGAATGCCTGGCTAGGTAGGCTCTCTGGCCATGTTTCTAGAGGGGCCAATTCCGAAGAGGTTATGGACTCTCTAGAAATAATTAACAAAGCAGTAGCATATTTGGCTGATGCGACAGTGGAGGTGGTCAGAACCTCAGCCAAGTCAGCGGCCCTCCTGAACTCCGCAAGAAGGGCGGTCTGGGTTAAGTCATGGCAGGGGGACCCTATGTCCAGATCACGGCTCTGCGGGTTACCTTTTGAAGGTTCCCAGCTTTTTGGCCCTGGTCTGGATCAGGTCCTATCGCGATCTGCAGAGAAGGGGAAAAAGTTCCCGGTTAAGGCCAAGAGAGAAAAAGGCAAAACGTTTTTTCGTGCCCCTCCTAATCAGGGCCAGTTCAGGGCCAAGAAAGACACCAATAGAAGATGGGGGAAGGGAAAGGGCGGACAGAAGGGTGGCCTGCTCTTCTCCGGACCCAAGGACGCCAGCAGGCAGCCAAAGTGACGCCAGCGTCAGGGTAGGGGGGAGACTTTCTCGATTTGTCCCTCAATGGCGAAGGATCTCCGAAAGCCCCTATATCCTGACAGAAGGATATCGTCTGGAACTTTCCTCTCCTCCCCCTCAAAATTTTACTCTGACCCATCTCCCCAAAGAACCTTTTGAGAGCAGCAGGGTTGATGGACAATTTGCAGGGATTGGCGGACCAGGAGGTTATCGTTCCCGTTCCACCCGAAGAGCTCTACCAGGGATTTTACTCCCACGTGTTTGTGGTCCAGAAGCCGTCAGGAAAATTTCGCCTGATATTAAATCTCAGGAAGCTGAACAGGTTTCTGATACACAAGAGCTTTCGGATGGAAAGCATTTATACTGTGAGAAAACATCTATTGAAGGATGCCTTTATGGCCACAGTGGATCTGAGGGACACGTATCTCCACGTGGCTATTGCCCCGGAACACCAATCCCTGCTGAGGTTTGCAGTCCTGACAAGCAAGGGTATACAACACTGGCAATACCGAGCACTTCCCTTTGGCTTAGCTGCAAGCCCAAGAGTGTTCACAAAGATATTGGCAGAGGTTGTAGCTTACCTGCATTTACAGGGGGTATCTCTGATACCCTATTTAGACGACCTCCTGATCTATGGACAGTCTTTAGAGCAAGTGACAGCAGACGTAAAGACGGTGATCTGCACCTTGGAGAACTTGGGTTGGATAGTAAACAGGGAAAAATCATCCCTAGTGCCATCCCAGATAAAAACTTTCCTAGGATACTCTGTGGACGCAGGGGCTCAGAAGCTTTTTCTCCCAGAGGAAAAAAGGTTAAAGGTAATATCAGCAGTTTCCTCTCTATTGGAACCCAGGGACTGCTCTCGCAGACAGGTCATGAGGGTCCTTGGCCTAATGACTGCCTGTATTCCGGCGGTTCCCTGGGCTCAGCTCCATTCCAGGGAGCTACAGTTTTTCCTTCTATCCTCCTGGGACAAGAAGACAGAGTCTCTGGATGGGAAGGTGGCCATTCCAGCAAGGGTAAGGGCCTCCCTAGATTGGTGGCTGGGTCAGGACAGACTCGCGTTGGGTCGTCTCTGGACCCAGTGGAACCCTATAAAAATTACCACAGATGCAAGCGCCTGGGGTTGGGGTGCTCACTTGGGGGACCTCCAAGCGCAGGGATCCTGGAACCAGATCCAAGCAAGGGCCTCCTCCAATTACAGGGAGCTTCTTGCGGTGGGTCAGGCTCTGAAGGCCTTCGAAAGCAGAGTTCAGGGACTAGACGTCCAAGTCCTCTCGGACAATGTGACAGCAGTTTCCTATCTAAACCGACAAGGGGGTACAAGATCCAGAAGGCTACTAAGTCTAGCCCTGGAGATTCTGAGTTGGGCAGAAGGGGTCCTTCAATCCATATCGGCGGTCCACATAAGAGGGACCACCAATGTGGTAGCGGATTTCCTGAGCCGACAGCCCATTCACCAAGGGGAATGGGAACTAAACCAGAGAGTATTCCTCCAGATAAGTCAAGAGTTCCGGAGATAGACCTTTTCGCCCACAGAGGGAACAGAAAGGTGGAGCGTTTTTTCTCTCTCACCAGAGAGGGAGGTTCAGAGGGAATAGATGCTCTAGCTCAGAATTGGGACTGTCACCTAGCATATGCTTTCCCTCCACTAGCTTTGATTCCTCGGGTTCTACAGAGGCTGGCCAACTCGGAGTGCAAGCTGATTCTGATAGCCCCTTGGTGGCCCAAGAGGTCTTGGTTTGCTACTCTGAAGAAATGGTCGGTGGCCCCTCCTTTTCCTCTCCCAATCAGGCAGGATCTTCTTCTGCAGGGGCCAGTCGTTCACCCCAACCCAGGATTCTTCAGGTTGACGGCATGGCTCTTGAGAGGGAGATTCTCAGAGGCAAAGGATGCTCCGATAAAGTGATTGAGACCCTCCTAGGTAGTCGAAAACCAGTCACTAGGAGGATATATTCAAAGGTTTGGAATACTTTTTCTCACTGGTGTCAAGATAGAGAAGTGTCTAGTCCTTCGGTACCAGTGATACTAGAATTTTTACAGGCAGGGGTGGACAAAGGAATTGCCACAAATACCCTGAAGGTACAGATAGCTGCTCTATCCGTATTTTTGGACCAGAGGCTCACGTTGGAGCCTCTGATTAGGAGGTTCCTAGTAGCTAGGGAGAGGTTAACCCCCATAAAGGTTAAAAGATTCCCCCCTTGGAATCTAACATTGGTCTTGGAAGCGTTGACGAAAGCGCCTTTCGAACCAGCTCAGGAGATCTCCATTAAATTTTTGACGCTTAAGTTAGCCTTTTTACTGGCCATCACAACAGCCAGAAGAGTAAGTGACCTGCAGGCCTTGTCAAGTAAAGAGCCTTTTCTGTTGATTCTGGAAGATAGAGTGGTGCTGAAGCAAGACCCACTTTTTCTTCCCAAAGTCGCATCACAGTTTCATAGGTCTCAGGAGATCATTTTGCCTTCCTTTTGTGAAAACCCAAAGAACAAAGGAGAGGAAAAATTTCAGTTTTTAGATGTCAGGAGATGTTTGCTGACATACTTGGACAGAGTGAAGGACTTCAGGAAGTCGACTCACCTTTTAGTTTTATTTAGCGGCCCTAGGAAGGGAGGGCAGGCTTCTAAATCTACAGTGGATTAGGCAGACCATAGGTATGGCTTATGAGCAGTCAGGTTCCCCAGTACCAGGTAACATTAAAGCTCATTCAACAAGATCTTTGGCGGCCTCTTGGGCAGGAAAAGCAGGGGCCTCAATAGAACAGATCTGCCGAGCAGCCACATGGGCGAAGCACGACACCTTCTTAAAGCACTATAGAGTGGAACTACTATCGCCTCAGGATCTGACGTTTGGAAGGAAGGTCTTACAAGCGGTGGTCCCACCCTAAGGTAGGCCTTGAACTTCTTGTCCATCCTCTCAGGTGTGCCGTCCTGGAAGATGACTAGAGAAAATTGACAGTTACTTACCGTTAATTGCTTTTCTAGGATATCTTCCAGGACGGCAGGCCTACTTCCCACTCCTGGTTTGATGTAAGTACTACAGGTAGAGTTTCCCTCTGGCACCCGGATAACCTATTACTTTGGTAGAACTGAGGTGCAGGGGAAGGGAGGGGCTTTTTAACCTCATGTGTTGATTGTGTTTCCTGTCAGGTGGACCAGTCATCTCTCAGGTGTGCCGTCCTGGAAGATATCCTAGAAAAGCAGTTAACGGTAAATTTATCTTTCTCAAGACGTCTTCCAGGACGGCACAATGAGAGATGACTAGTCCACCTGACAGGAAACACAATCAATCAAAGAGGTTAAAAACCCCACCCCTCCCTGTGCGCCTCAGTTTTTGATTGTGTTTCCCCACAGCGAAACCGTTTGTTATTTTCTAAAGACCTAAAGGCCTGGTGCTGGAGGTCTCCCCCTGGGACCTAGGTCGAAAGCTTAGGAAGCCTCTGGACCTAGCAGGACGGGCTCATCCTTCCTGGGGGGTCCCCCCTTTTGTTGTAACATACTCAGGGGGGAAGGAATAGCCTTGAAGAACCCCCCTGAGTTTTCTGAAGCCCTAAGGTACAGGGTACCTGGAAGCTTCAGGGGCCAAATATTTCCTCTTTTTTTCCTCCCTACCTGGTGGGTGTCCACTTCGGAGGGGGGGCTGGCAGGTTTCCCGCAGATGTGGTGGTGAACCCAGCGGTGAAGCGCTGTTCTGGCTATTGGCGCCGCTCAGGCATGTGCGGCGCCATTTTCCCATGGCCTGGAGGACTCATTGATTTCCTCCTCTAGCGCCCGGAATGACGTCACCGCGCGCCGCGCCACTTCCGGTTTCCGGTCTACGGCAAGATGGCGACGGCCGGCGTCTTTTCAGCCAGCTTCAACTATAAAGATGCCAGGAAAAGAGGCGCCCATTCCTCCTGTTTGCTCTTAGCGACACGGTTCGAGCCCGGACGGCGCATGGAGCATGAGGAAAGGCCCGGTACGGCCAAGGCTACAGAGGAGGCCACAGGAGGTGAGTCCTACCCAGCCAGCAGGGGTTATGATGGGGGAGGTACCCCGACTCTTCCCCCTTTTTTGCTCTGCACAGGGATGTTTGGTACTAAAAAATTCCCTGTGTATATTTGTTTTTTCTGCAGGAGGGGACATCACTGCCCAGGGGTCTACCAGCCGTCCCTCTAAAGCCCCTGCTCGCATCAAAAGATGTGGCTACTGCAACGATAGGTTGCCTCCAGACTATTCCAGACCTTTCTGTTTTAAATGCATTCAGAAATTGGCTGGAAAAGAAACATCGCAGGTCATGAAAGACTTCTTGTCTGTCCAGACCCAGATGCTGACTACACTTAAGGAATTTCAATCCTCACTCAGGTCTAGGGAACCAGAACCTCAGACAAGTGGGGGGGGCTCTTCCTCTCAGAGTTCTTTGACTCCCAGGGTAGTTAAAAGACGCCCGCAGCCTCTAAAATCCCTACCTTCACAGGGTTCGGAGCCGGAGGAGGATTCAGATATCTCCGATCGAGAAGTATCTGATGAGGGTCTGGTGGATAGTCAGGCAGAGGACGAGGAAGAGGGCTCCAGGCCAGGAAGGCACATCTTCTCGGCCGATGATATGGAGGGCCTCCTTGGGGCAATTTATGCTTCTGAGGAGATCCAGGAGCCTGCGGAACAGGTTTCCGCACAGGATAGAATGTATCAGGGTTTGTTGAAGTCTCAACCCAAAACCTTCCCCGTCCACCAGGCACTGAAGGACATTATCCCTCAGGAATGGAAGGATCCTGAAAGGAAGCTCTTAAGACCAAAAACGTGGAAACGTAGGTGCCCTTTCAAGGAGGAGGATGAAGATAAGTTCTTCAAAACACCCAGATTGGATGCTTCCTTAGCCCAGGTATCCAAACAGTCTGACCTCTCCTTTGAGGATACTGGTAACCTCAAAGATCAGATGGATCGGCGTGCTGAAACCACCTTGCGGAGGGCCTGGGAAGCCAATGCGGCAGCCATGAGCCCGGCGCTGGCTTCAGCATGCGTAGCCAGGAATGCAGATGCATGGATCTCAAAATTAACGGACCATGTTTCAGGCACTTCCAAATCCAAGGAAGTCTTGGAGTCGTTGCAGCTAATAGGTAACGCGGTGGCGTACCTAGTGGACGCAGCGGTAGAAACCGTAAGAACCACCGCAAAGACTGGAGCCCTCTTAAACTCTGCTAGAAGAGCTGTATGGGTTAAAACCTGGGATGGTGATAGTGCATCCAAGACCCGTTTATGTGGTCTCCCATTTGAGGGCTCCCTTCTTTTCGGTACAGGACTTGACCAAGCCTTGTCCAGGTCCACCGAAAAGGGTAAAAATTTCCTACCAAACCTAAAAAGGAAAAAAGGAGATTTTTTCGAGGCCCCCAGGGTAAGAACCGGTCTTCAGACAAAAGACCTATCAATACTAGGAGGTGGAGTGCTGGCAAGGACAAACAGAAGGGAGGTATCCTTTTCTCCAGCCAAAAGCCTAATGACAAGAACTCTAAGTGACGTAAGGGTAGGGGGAAGGCTTTCCCAGTTTCTCCCCAGATGGGAAAGCATATCTCAGAGCCCCCATGTCCTCCAAATTTTAAAAGAGGGCTACAAGCTACAGTTCCTTCACTCCCCTCCCCCGAAGTTTCTGGTAACGCATCTACCCAGGGACCCCTTAAAAGCTGCAGGTCTGGTACAGAATGTCTCAGATCTGGAAAGGCAGGGAGTAGTTATCCCGGTACCTACGGAACAACAAGGTTTGGGCGTCTATTCCCACGTTTTCGTTGTTCCAAAGCCGTCAGGGAAGCATCGACTTATAATAAACTTGAGACCCTTGAACGCTTATCTGCGTCGCAAGAGGTTTCAGATGGAGAGCGTGTACACTCTCAGGAAGCTTCTTCTGAGGGGGGTGTTCATGGTGACCATAGACCTAAAGGACGCCTATCTACACGTCCCGATATTCCCAGCATATCAGGCCTTCCTCAGGTTTGCAATCACTTCCGCCCAGGGAGTGCAGCATTGGCAGTTTGCTGCGCTTCCCTTCGGACTGTCATCCAGTCCAAGAGTCTTTACAAAGATCATGGCGGAGGTGATTGCTTACCTGCACCTGCAGGGTATAGCAGTAGTCCCCTACCTCGACGATCTGCTTCTCTACAATCAGAGTCGAGATCTCCTTCTTGCAGACCTGGCCAGGGTCGTGAGCACCTTGGAAAGCCTGGGGTGGATCATCAACAAAGAAAAATCCTCGATGGTCCCAGAACAGAAGAAAGTTTACTTGGGATTCCTAGTGGATTCCTTAGAAAGAAAACTTGTTTTACCCCAGGACAAGGTCCAAGGTCTTATGACAACGGTCAGGTCTATGTTGGAGGCAGAGGAATCTTCTTTCAGAAGCATCATGCGGGTGCTGGGTCTAATGACCTCTTGCATCCCAGCGGTGCCGTGGGCTCAGCTCCACTCCAGACCTCTCCAAGAATTCCTTCTATCCTCTTGGGACGGATCAAGGGAATCTCTAGACTACAGGGTCCCCATCCCAGTGGTGGCAAAGGAATCTCTGAGGTGGTGGCTCCTTCCTCAGAATTTACTGGTGGGTCGTCTGTGGAGTCAGTCCAACCCTCTCAGGATAACCACAGACGCAAGCGCCTGGGGTTGGGGGGGCTCACTTAGACGAGCTCAGAGCTCAGGGTTCCTGGAACCGAGGTCAGAGGGGCGCCTCCTCAAACCTCCGGGAATTGTTGGCGGTCCGGGAGGCTCTAAAGGCCTTCGAGGAGAGAGTCAGGGGCCGAGAGGTCCAGATTCTATCCGACAATGCCACCACAGTGGCATTCCTGAACCATCAGGGAGGCACCAGGTCGCGTACCCTTCTGGCTTTGTCTCTGGAGATCCTGAGCTGGGCAGAGCTCCGGATTCCCTCTATCACAGCGGTTCACATAAAAGGGGTTCACAACGTAGAGGCGGACTTTTTAAGTCGCCACCCGATTCTCCAGGGAGAATGGGAGTTGAACACAGAGGTGTTCGATCTGGTGTGCCAACGGTTCGGCAATCCGGAGATAGACCTCTTCGCCCGCAGGGAAAACAAAAAGCTAAAGAGGTTCTTTTCCCTGACCCGGGAATGGGGCTCAGAGGGAGTGGATGCGCTGGCCCAGGTGTGGAGTTTTCATCTGGCCTATGCCTTTCCTCCTCTGAGTCTGATTCCGAGGATCCTGCAGAAGCTGGACCTCTCAGAATGCTGTCTCATTTTGGTCACCCCCTGGTGGCCCAAGAGAGCCTGGTTTCCCACTCTGGAGAACTGGTCGGTAGCTCCCCCTTTCCATCTACCAGTTCGGTCAGACCTTCTTCTTCAGGGTCCGGTCTTCCACCCAGAGCCCAGCTTCTTCAAACTGACGGCCTGGTGCTTGAAAGGCAGAACCTGCGGGAGAAGGGCTGTTCAGAGAGAGTGATCACCACTCTCCTCTCTAGTAGAAAGGAGGTCACCAGGTGGATTTATGCTAAGGTGTGGGGGGTCTTCTCTCGCTGGTGTTCAGAGAGAGAGGTTTCCCAACAGGAAACTTCGGTCATTCTGGAATTTCTCCAGGATGGAGTTGATCTGGGGCTGGCTACCAAGACACTAAGAGTTCAGGTAGCAGCCTTATCTTACTTCCTGGACAGAAGATTGTCCCAGGACCCGTTGATTAAAAGATTCCTCTCAGCTAGGGACAGAATGTCTCCAGTACAGATCTCTAGGGTTCCACCCTGGGATCTCTCCTTGGTTCTAGAACAGTTAACTAAGGCTCCGTTCGAGCCTTTAGACAGTATTTCTATTAAACTTCTCACAGTTAAGTTTACCTTTCTGCTGGCGATAACGACAGCCAAAAGAGTAGGTGATATGCAGGCTCTGTCAATTAAAGAGCCGTTTTTTCGTTTATTTGAGGACAGGGTTGTTCTCAGGCAGGACCCCCTGTACCTTCCCAAGGTAGTATCAAAATTTCATAGAACGCAGGAAATAATACTCCCTTCTTTTTGTTCCAATCCCCAGAATGAAAGGGAGGCTTCCTTTCATTGTTTGGATGTCAGACGATGTCTGCTTTCTTATTTGGATAGAGTTAGCATTTTCAGAAAATCCAGCCACTTATTTATTAATTTTTCTGGTCAGAAAAAGGGCCAACAGGCTTCTAGAGTAACCATAGCTAGGTGGATAAAACAAGCAATCTCCCTAGCTTATGACCAAGCTGCTAAAACAGCCCCGAAGGTTAAAGCACATTCCACTCGGTCTCTGGCGACCTCCTGGGCAGAAAGGGCCGGAGCTTCGGTCGAACAAATCTGCCAAGCTGCGACATGGTCAAGCCAGAACACTTTTTTGAAGCATTACAGAGTGGAGTTGCTGTCGCCTCAGGACCTCTCATTTGGTAGGAAGGTCCTGCAAGCGGTCGTCCCACCCTAAGGTAGGCCTGCAAATTACTTGCTTCTCTCTCATTGTGCCGTCCTGGAAGACGTCTTGAGAAAAGTACCAGTTACTTACAGGTAATGGTCTTTCTGGTAAGTCTTCCAGGACGGCAGGCCTACTTCCCACCGCTCTGGTTAAGTATATTAATATATATATAGAGTTGTTGTGGTATGTTGTTTTCACTCTCGTGCACTAGTGTGGAGTACTTTTTCACAAACTGAGGAGCACAGGGAGGGGTGGGGTTTTTAACCTCTTTGATTGTGTTTCCTGTCAGGTGGACTAGTCATCTCTCATTGTGCCGTCCTGGAAGACTTACCAGAAAGACCATTACCGGTAAGTAACTGGTACTTTTTTAGCTATCTGTAAGGGGGGAATTCTTCCCACTGACCACAAGTGTAAGGGACATTTTCCCACTGAATATCACACTAATGTATCATGAGTTGTAGATATAGTCATTTTTAGCAGGGGTTCCCTGAGACTGAAAAGATATTTCAAGGGTTCCTCTGTGTTGAAAAGGTTCAGAGAGAGGCTGCTGTAGACCATGAATGGGCATTGGGTTACGTGGCTTAAGCCTAGGGTGCTACATGCAGGCAGCCCATGCAATAGGCTGCACTGACAGTTTCTTGGCCTAATTTGACAGCCATGCAGGTGAGCGGCCCTGAAATTACTGAAAGACTGTCTGCATTTGGAGCTGCCTACTCACTCGCCTGTCAAATTAGAACGAGTAACTGGGTCCATGCAGCTGCTGCATTCACATATACTTACATGGACTGCACACAGCACCTGGCAGCTGAAGCCACATAAACGCAGCCCATTCATGCTTTACAGACCTCAGTGCCTGTGCAAATGGACCCTTATCTGTGATCTACTTTTTTTTACAGATCATTTGGCTGTGTTTCTCCTGTGGATCACAGTTCATTCTGCACTCCTGTGACCCATTGTTGGCTGACATCACAGAGGCGGTCCAGGCGCGATCGTGACAATGAAGTCGGGATCTGCCCACATGCCTGTACTGGCACGGCTCAGGCTATTAGTGACCCGCTGAGAGCCTGAGGTAACTGCTCCTGCCCTCTCCACAGCCCAGCGCTCCAGTGAGGGCAGAGGGACGTGGCAGAGAGCAGTGACTGACAGTTACCAGTTGTCTGCTCAGGGTGCCCTGAGAACCGAGCAATCGGCAGTGTTTGATTGCTCGGTTCTCAGCCTTATGGCCTGTACACACGATCCGAATATCGTACGAAAACTGTCGCCCGAGGAAGAATCGTGCGATGATCGGATCAATAGTACAGAGCTTTAGAGAGCTTTAGTAACCTATTCAATTTCTACTTGCGACTATTAAGCGAAAAAAGTCAGACGATCTGTCATCCGATTTTCGGATCCTGTGTACGGGCAATTAGTCGGTGGTGGACAAATGCAGGATCAATGCTGCATCCACCTAGGTAAGTATGATTCTGAAAAAAAACAAAAAAACATACTTCCATGCTGCATTAAAAGAGAACCCACAGAGCATAAAGCCTCGTACACACGATCATATTATCCAACGGGAATTGTGTGATGACAGGCTGTTGGCGGAAAATCCGACTGTTTGTCTGCTCTATCGGACAATTGTTGTCGAATTTTCCAATGAACAAATGTGGGATATCATGCTTTAAAATTGTCCGCCAACAATTTTGTGTTTGTCGGATTTTCCGATCGTGTTTACACAAGTCTGTCGGACAAAACTCCAAAGTACAAACAGGCATGTTTAGAAGCAATGCTCACCATAACACAACAGAAGGGTGCCACTAAAGAGCTGAAAAAACACATAGTTTCGTGTTTGTTGACCGACAATTCTTTGCTGTTTGTATGCAAGGCAAGTTCCTGGCCAACGCCCTTCGGACAAAAGTCCTACGCTTTGCCTGCAGAAAATCTGATCGTGTGTATGAGGCTTAACAATCTTAATGCATTTGTTAACAAACCACACACTAAATTGTGAATGGGCCCTGTTTCTTGTGTTTTTTATTGCGTTCATTGGAAACACATCAAGCAAAAAAATGCAAAGGTGTGAATCCAGCATAAAGAAAAATTCCTGCCAAACAGTGAAAGTGCAATTCAGCTTTTTTTTTTTTTTTTTTTTTTTTTTTTTTCCTTTTAAACTAATATAGCCTAGTCCTTCAATACCTTTTTAGCCCTTCCCCCTTCAAACTGGCCTTCCCTGACCGCTTTGATCTCCTGCACCATTCTCATGTAGAATAGTAGAATTCTACTGCCAGGCTGCGTGTGCACTAACATTCATATTCTTAAATGGGCAGTTTCCGCGAATGTCCCATTCAAGTCTATGGGATGTAAGTGAGCAGGTGCAGAGAGCTCAGCACTAGAATTTTACCAACCAGGCTGCATACAGCGCAGGAGACTGCAGCCTTCAGAGGAGGTAAATACAGACCTGATGACACAGCTAAATGTGTAGAGGGGGTTAGGGTCGGGGTCAGGGCTAATTTTGAGAAAAAGCTGAACTTAGACTTTAAATACACCTTTGAAGTACAATAGTACATGCTGTATATGTACACCTGTTTACCTGCCAAAGGCTTTGTAATTCTGTTGGGACAATTTTTTATTTTGCCCATTTATGGTACACTGAGTTCTTGCTTAAATTTCCTGGTTCAGCTTTGCAGCCTTTTCTGACACATTTCTGACTCCAGCCTGCTCGTTGGAGAATATATCGGCAGCATCTCCTCTGTGCTATAAACAGGTAGGTGACACATGAAGCTGTAATGCTGAACTAGGAAATGTTGTAGTCCTCTTTCTGCTTATTCAGTGTGGAAAAGGACTCTAAAAAAAAACACACACATTCTTGCTGTATGTCTGCAATTCAGCTATTAAGGAAACTGTGAAAAGTATGTCGGTCACCATTGTTGACTTCCTGTCGAAAATACTAACTGCCTAGCAGTCACTGGCTTTAAAGCAGAGTTCCGCTTTAAGTCCTCTTCTCCTTCTCCGCCCTTCGCCACATTTGGCAGGGCGGAGAAGTACAAGTACCTAGTTTTGATAGGTACCCGCTCCCACTTCTGCTCGGATCGCCTAGGCAACCCGAGCTGAAGTTCTCTTCCCCCTCCCTCCCCACAGTATGTAACGTGTCCCAGAAGACTGTGGGACTATTCACACAGCACAACCCAGTAGGCAGCCGGCTGTGAAGCCACAAGCCGCTGAACTGGCTGCCCACAGATAAAATGCCGGCGCTGGGAACCCAAAGGCTAGTGAAGAACTAGCCTGGGTGAGGATGGGGCTAGGTCTCTGGACAGGTAAGTGTCCTATTATGAAAAGCCAGAAGCTACGGCATCTGTAGCTGCTGGAGAACCTCTTTAAAATTTACTGAACAGTCAGAGTGAAGTACTGAGACTGTTTAAAGGATAAGTTCACCTATTGTAACATGTTACATCCATATGCAGGGTGTAACGTGTTACAAACGGACCAGCCCCCGCACCTCCCTGATTTCCAGAAATGACAGCTAGCAGGGATCTTCCCCCTCCAGCAGCGTCACTCATTCAGTGTTCTGTGAATGGAAAACTACAAGGTCTGGCACCCTTTGCGGCTGACGGCTTGTGGTTTTCAATGAACTACCACGCCTTGGTAATACATTCTCTCTTCCTGTCATATTGTATCTGCTTGCCCGTACAGCACACAGATACACTGGCAGATCGCTGGTGCAATGCTTTTAGAGGCTCCAGAAACAAAAAATAATAAATACATATTTTTTTTTTACCTGCAAAATGTGAACTTATCCTTTTTATCAGAATGTCAGAATTTTTAAAAGTAGAGATGTACAATGGTAGCATGCATACTACTCTCGATACAGGTTTCCTTTAAGGGACACAGGGATTTTCTTTAATGAAATATCATGAAATCATCTTTATCTGGTTTTAGTAAGCGGTTTTACTCTATAACAAATTGAACTTTGTTAGAATATTTGTCATGTGATGGGAAATAAGGGTTAAAGCTATTTGATTGTGTCCCTGTTCTGTGTATTCTAGCTATCTATCTGAAGAGGAGGTCTTGGATAAGGAGAATCCCTTTGTACAGCTTGTGAGTGGAGTTGTGTGGTTGTTGCGGAACGGTGAGGTGTATATTGAACAGAGCAAGAGTGTGGAATGCGACGAGACTCAAACTACAGGTTGGTTTAACCTTTCACCTGCTATATTCCTCATCCAAGTGGCAAAATTTCAGGATAAGTTTCAAATGCTCCAAGAAAGATATATATATATATATATATATATATATATATATATATATATATATATATATATATAATTTTTTTTTTTTTTTTTTTTTTTTTTTCTATAAAATGTCCATTTAAAATGCTATGTTATTTGGTGCAATTTTTATCATGTTAGTCCCTAAAGTTGAACAGTGGAAAAAACGCATATCGTCTGAATACAAGAGGCCTATGTACTAGTTCTTGAATTTTGGTGTGCTTTGTATATTTCTTCTAGGTCTGTGCAGTAATCCAGTGTGAAATGCTGACTTTGTTCTGGGTGACTCACAAAGATGGTATCTCAATGTTTGAGGGATATTATGCAAAATGGAATAAAAGTATTCACCGATATTATGTAAAAGCGGAAGTAAACAGCCAAGAAAACACCAAATATTGGGTTCCCAGGAGCTTTATGCCATAATGTGCAAGTATGACCCACCCGGCAAAGTGATCTACTCCAGTGCTGCGATATCTGCATTCCCCTCCATGGTTGGTGCTTCCATGTATGCCTGGTCTTTTTCCGGGTTTTTAGTCTTTGGCCATCTTAATTGGCCAGGCAAGGATGACATAACTCCTGCACATGCACTCTTTGCCCCAGGAATATACACTTGGAAAAAAATGATGACAGGCAGGGAGAAGTATTTATGACAGAAGAGACATAAAGAATCCCTTCTGTCATAAAAAGCTTGTCAACTGTTTTTAAGATGTAGAAAGTAGCAAAGTGTATTTTTTTTTTCTTCATCTCAATAAACTTTAACTCTTTTTGTTCACCAGGCAATTTTGATTCGTTTATTAATAAGATATCGGCTAGAACAGCACTGGGACATGATAAAAAGGGGCGTCTTATTCTGTTTCATGCAGATGGACAGACTGATGGGAGAGGGTAAGTCTCTCTATGGCCTCCTATTTAAAAAAAAAAAAAAAAATGTACTGCAGCACTTAATTATAGGTGTATCTGCAGTTGGTTTTCTTTCAGTCCCCCTGCAAAGTCCCATAAATACCTGTTGATCCTGCCAGTAAAGTATACCTAATGCAGCTTCCTGTGATTGGGTGCAACAATACTGCATTACTCCTGAACTTAAAATAGAATTGTCACTTTAATGTAGGCCGTGCCTGATTGCGTTACAGTGGGATGACATTTTTTATTTTTTTTGCAGGTGGCGTGGTTATCAGCATTGTCCCTGCTGATTCACAAGCCTGTATCTTGTCGTTCAGTAGCTTGCCACACCCAGTCCTGACCACTGCCTCTGTTACTGAAACCCTCCAACTTGGAGCTGCAGTGTCTGGAAGAGACGGGGACAATAAATCCTGGTACACACGATCCGATTTTCCGCGAACAAAGCGTAGGACTTTTGTCCGAAGGGCGTTGGCCATGGACTTGTCTTGCATACAAACGGCAAAGAATTGTCGGCCAACAAACATGAAACTACGTGGTTTTTTAGCTCGTTAGCGCCACCCTTTTGGGCAACTTCTGCTAATGTAATGTTATGTTATGGTTAGCATGCGTGTTTGTACTTTGGATTTTTTTCCTAAGGACTTTTGTACACACGATCGGATAATCCGACAGCACGCATTTGTTGTCGGAAAATTTTAAAGCATGCTATCCAACATTTGTTGTCGGAAAATCCGACAATTGTCCAATGGAGCATACAAACTGTCAAATTTTCCGACAATAGCCTGCCATCACACAATTCCCGTTAAAATCTGATCTGATGCACACTATACAACTTTTGTTGTCTGATTTTCCTTTAAGGCCCGTACACAGGATGGGATTTTCTGATGGGAATTGTGTGATGGCAGGCTTTCGTCGGAAAATCCGACCGTTTGCATGCTCAATCGGACAATTGTCGGATTTTCCGCCAACAAATGTTGGATAGCATGCTTTAAATTTTTCCGACAACAAATGTGTGTTGTCGGATTATCCGATCGTGTATACAGAAGTTCATCGGCCAAAACTCCAAAGTACAAACACGCATGCTCAGAAGCAATGCTAACCATCACACAACATTAGCAGAAGTTGCCCAAAGGATGGCGCTAAAGAGCTGAAAAACCACATAGTTTTGTGTTTGTTGGCCGACAATTCTTTGCGGTTTTTGTATGCAACACAAGTCCATGGCCAACGACCTTCGGATAAAAGTCCTACGCTTTGTGCGCAGAAAATCCGATCGTGTGTACCAGGCTTTAGATTTACCAAAACCATGTAGTGCAAGGGCCTGACTGATTGCATGCAAATTGAAACGCTTAAGGTTTGACCTCCTATTATATGATTTTGGTAAATCTAAAAGAAAAAATCTACAGAGAATTGTATACTGTGTATTCAGCTTGGCAAAAATGTCTGTTCCTTTATGTGAGACCATGCTGAAAATTCAGATACATAAAAAAAAAAAATGAGATTAGCAGGTCTAACATCGGAGTCCTGCCTTCACATGGACATCAGAGCTCATTCTACATGAAATGTCTAACTATTAGCAGAGATACTGCGAGACTCTGACAGATCCCTTCTGTTTGTTTTGGTATTCAGCAGGATTGGTAACAGTGCTACTGGCCTCAAAGTGGCCTTTTCTTGTGTCTTTTCTGTAGAAATAGATTTTCTGCACGTTTTACTCCTAACTGATAATGTCGGTTAAACCAGTGTTCTAAACAAAAAAAAGACAAAAACATTTTTGTTAATGAATATGTAAACTTTCATCGCTTCCCTAACTTTTAGCAAGGCCCACAATAAATCAGCAAAAATAAAATTAAAGAAGTACATTTTTAATTTATTTCCATGGTCACATAACTCCTACTTGGCTCTTATACTTTACGGGGCCAGGGCTGTGGGCAGTGCTAACTTTCAGTGGATCAGTCATGTGTGCTTGTCTGGATGAGCTGGGATGGGATGTCATCATAGTAAGCTGCAAATGCAGAAGCTTGGATGAGCCTTCATATTGGTGCCACTGCCAACCAGGAACAGCAACTTGCTGGCATGCAGTGGCAGGGCTTGACTAGATTGGATGAGTAGGGTTTAGTTAATATTGTATACAGTTTAACATTGTCATTCCAAAATAAACAGTATATACATTACTTAAAAAGTATAGAGGAAAAACCCCTTCTGTTAAAAAAAAAAAGTATAGAGAAGAGGGTGACTTGATTATGAATTGTCATGAAATATCTCCAACGTACTGTATATATGCAATTGTAAACATTTTTGTTGGAAAAGGAAAAAAAAACTTTTTTTTTTTTTTTTTTTATCTTCAGCCTAAACTTGTGGGAGATGGCCAATTTCCTAAAGGATCAAGGAGTTTACAATGCCATTAACCTTGATGGAGGAGGATCAGCCACTCTGGTACTTAATGAAACCCTGGCCAGTTATCCTTCTGATCACTGGTATGTACTGAAATTTCAGTTTTCTCTAATCAAAATAAGGGATGTATTTATGTATGAAAAATGCAATGCCGGCTATAAGAAATGAGTCGATTGTTGCCAGGGTTGGGCTGAAAATTGCATAGTCTTATACCAATACTATAAATCACGCGAATGCAAATATTAAAATAAATTATACAGTGGAAAGAAAAAGTCTACACATCCTGGTAAAAATGCCAGGTTTTTGAGATGTAAAAAAAAATCAGACCAAGATAAATCGCATCTGAATTTTTTCCACCTTTTTACTGTGACCTATACTCTGTGCAATTCAGTTAAAAATAAATGGAATTTTTTTTTTTTTTTAAAGATAATTTTTATAGAATTTTTTGCATCAACATACAAAAGAAACTTTGGTTATTTATTGCATTGTAATATTGCAGAAACACACTTGGGTGGTCAATAAACAGATTCCATTTTACATGTCTCTTGCAGTTATTAAATGTAAAAAATACAAGGAGTAGTCGATATGCACTTCTCTAGTTACAGAGTCACCAGGAGAGTGAACATGGTTTAGGTGCACTGCATCTTGAGGAACATTATACAGCAGGTTATCCACTTGGCATAAAGGTTAAAGGGCTGGCCAGCCATCTGCCCCATATTTTGTGAAAGGTTTTGGTTCTTTTCCGAACCTCAAACGTGAGTTTGTATAGAGGTATCGAGTCATTAATCAGTTTCAACCAAAGGGATTTTAGAGGTACCTGTGATCCTTTTCCAGGACAATAGTATGGCTTTCTTTGCATAGAAATGAAGGATATGAAGAAGTCTCTTTGCATGAGTTGAAATGTGGAGATCCCCAAAAATGCCTAGGAGGCAGTTTTTGGGGTGGAGAATGTTTGGCAGGCCTATTGCCGATGAAATGAAAGACCCTATCTCTATCCAAAAGTTCTGAACTATTGGACAGGTCCAGAAACAATGTATAAAGTCTGCTACTTGGCCACATCCTCTAAAACAGTCTGTGGGAGCCAAGCCCATTTTAAGTAACCTAGAAGGGGTTAAGTGGGATAGATGAAAACATTTTATGTTAATGATACGGTCTTTGGATGATATTACTGAGGTCTTGTATGTATCACTGAATTCTGTCCAGTCATTCTCCTGTGAGTGTAGAGTCCATAGGGGCCCATTTTGTCTGGGCCACTCGAAATCTAGGGTTGCAGTCAGTCAAAAGGGCAGCATAATATGTGGAGATCTGGGGTCAGGGTGTCGCAGTACTTTCTGTAACTAAGGTACTGTATAACGATGGGATTTTCCAAAGAGCCAAACTGGGCACGAATGGCATGTCAGAGTTGGTAGTAGAATATAAAGAAGATAAGATGAAGCTAACCAGTATGCTGAGGTCGGTTCAGAGCATCCGGTCACATCCCAATTGGTTATAGGAAAAATAGAAACTGGGTTGCCCCTGGGAAATTATTGACTGGTGCAATAATATGGACTGACCAATAAGAGTATATAAAAGTAGAAAGTTTTATTACATATAAGTGGTCACAAAAATAATCAATAAAGACAGTTATGTGTGTCAAATATCATAAAAACATGAATCATATGCTAACATACATGCCAATATACTTGGTATTCACATCCATGATGTTAGGCAGTTTAAGTCAATACAGAGGGAGGCGAATGGATACCAACATGTTTCGGATACAAATGGCAATTCAAAGCCAATATGTATATATTCCTTCTTCGGGGTTAGTATATGGGCGAGGCAATATATTAGATTTATTCTGTGGTTTAGAGAAAAGAAAAAGCAGTGTATATATAAATAAATTGAATAGTATTGTATATTTTACTGTATTTCTGTCCTGGCATTGCATTTAAAAACACACTACATGATAACATGCAACATCCATTAAATATCCAAAAGAAAATGAAAATAGATGGCGAGTTAGTGAACCCAGATAATACCTGCACTTACCCATACTTCAGCGTAGAGAAGGACCTACTGTATCGGGTGGCAAAAAGGGCAGAAGAAACCGTTGAGCAGCTTGTGGTGCCCAAACCTTACAGGAAGTTGGTGTTGGAGTTGGCCCATGGGCACATTCTTGGAGGTCATCTGGGGACAGAGAAAACCCGAGAGAGGGTATTACAGAGATTCTATTGGCCTGGGGTGATGAAGGACATAGAAAATTATTGTTCCTCCTGCCCTGTGTGTCAGAGGTCGGCCCCGATGCCACATTTCCGTAGCCCGCTGGTCCCTCTACCCATCATTGAGGTCCCGTTTGAGAGAATCGCAATGGATTTGGTAGGTCCTATAATCAAGTCCGCTAGGGGGCACCAGTACATATTGGTTATAATGGACTATGCCACCCGTTATCCAGAAGCGATCCCTCTCAGAAATACCTCGGCCAAAACCATAGCCAAAGAGCTATCTCTTGTTTTTAGCCGGGTGGGTATTTGTAAAGAACTGCTTACGGACCAAGGTACACCCTTTATGTCCCGGGTTATGAAAGAGCTGTGTAAATTGTTCAAAGTGACGCAATTGCGTACATCTGTGTATCACCCCCAAACCGATGGGCTGGTTGAAAGATTCAACAAAACCCTAAAACAAATGTTGAAGAAAGTGGTGGATAGAGATGGAAGGGATTGGGACTGTCTACTTCCTTATTTGATGTTTGCTATTAGGGAGGTGCCCCAATCCTCTACGGGATTCTCCCCCTTTGAGTTACTGTATGGGAGACACCCAAGAGGGCTGTTGGATATTGCCAAGGAAACTTGGGAAAGTGAGAGTTCTCCCCACAGGAGTGTGATTGAGCATGTCGCCCTGATGCAAGATCGAATTGCACAGGTAATGCCCATCGTGAAGGAACATTTGGCCCAAGCGCAGTTGGCACAGCAGAGAGTGTACAACCGTGGAGCCAAGACCCGTACCTTTTCCCCGGGGGATAGGATATTGGTACTTGTCCCTACGGTTGAAAGTAAATTCCTTGCCAAATGGCAAGGCCCCTACGAGATAATGGAAAAAGTGAGCGAAGTGAATTACAAGGTCAGACAACCAGGAAGGCGAAAGCCCGAACAGATCTATCACGTTAATCTGTTGAAAGCCTGGAGGGATAGAGAGTCCCTAGTCGCAGACACTTGGTCACCAGCTCAAACTGGTTGCGTGATTCCTGAGGTTGGAATCGCAGCCACCTTGTCACAACCCCAACAACAGGAGGTTAAGGAGTTTGTGCTTCGCAACAAGGAGGTATTCTCTGAGCTGCCGGGACAAACATCTGGGGTAGAGCATGACATTATTACCCCGCCCGGTGAAAGGGTGAAGTTAAAACCCTATCGGATCCCAGAGGCCCGACGGGAGGCAATACGGGAGGAAGTACAGAAAATGCTGAACTTAGGGGTGATAGAGGAGTCCCAAAGTGATTGGTCTAGTCCCATTGTGTTGGTGCCTAAACCGGATGGGAGCTGGCGATTTTGTAACGATTTTCGTCAGTTGAACAAAGTTACAAAATTTGACACCTACCCCATGCCACGTATAGATGAGTTGATCGACCGGCTGGGAACAGCCCGATACATGACGACTCTTGACCTCACAAAAGGGTATTGGCAAATTCCCCTGGCCAAGTCGGCCAAAGAGAAAACCGCATTTGTAACCCCAGACGGGGCGTTCCAATATAAGAGAATGCCGTTCGGGTTACAGAATGCGCCGGCCACATTCCAGCGGAAAATGGACCAGATACTGAGGCCCCATCGGAAGTATGCTGCGGCTTACCTGGATGACGTAATTGTCCATAGCACAGATTGGGCCTCACATCTGCCAAAAGTGCAAGCAGTCCTAGACTCTATCCGGGAAGCGGGGTTTACGGCTAACCCCAAGAAGTGTACCATTGGGCAGGAGGAGGCCAAATATCTTGGGTACACCATTGGCAGGGGAGTGATAAAACCCCAACTCAACAAAGTCGAGGCCATCCAGAGTTGGCCACGTCCCAACAGCAAGAAGCAGGTACGGGCCTTTCTGGGAATCGCGGGTTATTATCGGCGCTTCATTCCCCACTTTGCTTCTAAGGCTGTGCCCCTAACCAACCTGACGAAAGGGAAAGGGTCGGTCATGATTAAATGGACCCCCGAGGCTGAGGCAGCATTCCAGTTCTTGAAACAAGCCTTATGTAGCCAGCCAGTGTTGTACTCACCCGACTTCTCTAGAGACTTTGTCGTACAAAGTGATGCGTCAGATGTGGGGTTAGGAGCAGTATTGTCCCAGGTCTGGAACGGGGAAGAGCACCCAGTCATTTACCTCAGCAGGAAGTTGAAGTCCCATGAGGTAAATTACGCCACCGTTGAAAAGGAGTGTTTAGCGGTGAAGTGGGCTCTAGATTCCCTTCGGTACTACCTGCTAGGTAGGCACTTTGACATGGTTACGGATCACGCTCCGTTAAAGTGGATGGCTCAAAACAAGGAAACAAATAGAAGAGTGAATAGGTGGTTCCTGGCCCTCCAGGAATTCAACTTCACAGTAAAGCATCGCCCTGGCGTTCAAATGGGGAATGTGGATGCTTTGTCTCGAGTACATGAATGCCTGATTGCTGGTGTTCCAACCCCGAGGTTAAAACAAGAGGGGGGGGTATGTGACAGCAGGAAGGTAAAGTCACCTGGTTGCATCCAGGGGGGGTAGATATATTTCGCCCAGATTCAGG
This sequence comes from Rana muscosa, assembly GCA_029206835.1. Lineage (NCBI taxonomy): Eukaryota > Metazoa > Chordata > Amphibia > Anura > Ranidae > Rana > Rana muscosa. The sequence goes on from CM055117.1 coordinate 191,362,664, forward strand.
CTTTACGCCGATTTATACAACTAGGTAGAGAGTTAATGAAGCCCAGCTGAGACTAGTGGGCTCATTGATGACTCATACCTCTAGGGAGAGGGCTGGGCGTCGTGCAGACAGGGAGTTGATGAGGCCAGCTGAAGCTTGTCAGCTCATTTAGGCCTCTATAAAAACTCCCAGATTCATTAGATGTTAGCTCATGCCTGGAAGCAGACCTGTGTGGACTGTCTAGGGAGAGTGAACCCCTGTGCGGTGAGAGAAAGCCTGTGTGGCTACATTTTGCTTGGACATTTAAAACCAGGGACTAGGACAGCACTAGGCTGATCCCAGTCGTTAGTTAGGAAACCTGTAAGTTTAGTCAGAGGTCAAGTTGACCAGGATTTATTTTGTTTATGTTTTTTTTTGCCTTGCTGTGTTTTTGTCACTGTAAATAGAAAATAAACCGCACCTTTTTGATTTTGAAAACCACAACCTCCGTCTGCTGGGCCTGTTTTTGGGCGGGGAGCCCATCCCGGGGGTCACACATACCCGCTGCCGAGCTAACCCCCTCACAATATATATATATATATATATATATATATATATATATATATATATATATATATATTCCCGATGGTCAATGTTTAGATTCCTTTTTAAAAAAAGGTTATTTCGATTAGATATTTCACAAGGAGTTCACCCATTACATATGTGACGAGTCCCCATATATTACTGTATCAGAAAATCTAACCGAACGATCATTAAATAAAACTGAAAAATATGCATGATGAAGTTCTATACAATAAAAATTTAATTTAAGCAAAGAACATTTATTTGTATCTCCTAAATGTATGTACAATATACTATGTTGTGTAAAGTATGTGGGGTCAGGGTGTCGCAGTACTTTCTGTAACTGAGGTACTGTATAACAATGGGATTTTCCAAAGAGCCAAACTGGGCACGAATGGCATGTCGGAGTTGGTAGTAGAACAACATATATGAGCGTGGCAGGTCAAAATCAGCCTGCATCTGTTGGAAGGATTTAAATCCCCGTGTGCCATATAGATGGCATAGGTATTTAACTCCCTTGGAGTACCATTGTTGCGTGTCAGGTAAAGAGCATAGTTCTTTAAAGTTGGGGTTGAACCACAAAGGGTTATTAGGGGACGTTGACCATGACTCTTTGGAAACAATTATTTTAAACAGGAAGCGTGAGGTAGTTGGCATAGACGTGCACGGGGTGGGCCGGAGCCTGACCTCTGTATATAATATTATGGAGAGTCTCCAGAGAGGAGGCAATGGCTCCCTCAGTGGATGTACAGGCATTTGCCGCAACCGGGTGTATCCAGTCATGAATGTGGACCAGTTGGGAAGCCAAATAATATAAATAAAAGTTAGGGAACGCTAAACCCGCCATATGCGCCGGTGACCGTAGTGTCTCTAGCGCCACCCTTGGGGATCTACCATTCCACAGGAATGTCGTGCATATTGTATCTATCTGTTTAAAGATGAACTTAGGGACCTTACAGGGTGCGTTGGCTAGTACATATAACAGCTTAGGTAAATGGATCATTTTAAGAGTGTTAGCCCTTTCCCATCAGGTCTAAGGGTAAGTCCATCCACTGCTTAGTCTATACTTGTAGCTGGGTCAGTAAGGGAAGGGACACAGGTTGTTTTCAATATAGGAGGACAAGGGTAACTGCACTAAGACCCCCAGGTATCTGAAAGAATGCACCACCTGGAGTCTGGGTGAATCTGCAAAGTAGCATCAGGGTCTAGAGGAAAAAGATTCGATTTGTCCCAGTTCACCCGAAACCCAGAGTAGTGACCAAAGTCCTCCATCTTTGATAGCAGCGTCTTCAGTGAGTCTTGGGCATCAGCCAGGTACACCAGGGTGTCATCCGCATAAAGTGAGATCCGTTCTGTGGTAGCGATAGGAAGTCCCCTTATCTGGTGGGAGCAGCGGATGCGCACATCCAGCGGCTCCATAGCCAGAGCAAATAGGAGGGGCGATAACGGACACCCCTGCCTAGTGCCTCTGGTAAAAAGAAAATAGAAAAGGTGTCTGTAGTGTGGGAGTTTACTCATATGCGGGCCTGTGGGGACGTGTAGAGAAATCTTATCCAAGTAATAATGCGGGGGCCAAAGCCATACCACTGTAGTACTTGAAAAAGATAAGGCCACTCCACACTGTCAAAGGCCCTACATGTGTCCAAGGACACAATGGCCCGGGTAAGTGTGCATTCGTGGGGATATTGGAGATTGTGAAACAGTCTACGAATATTCATTCTCGTAGATCTGGCGGGTTTTATACCCCCTTAATCGCTGCTGACCAATTTTGCAACTACGGTGTTCAGACGGTTAGCCAATACTTTGGCAAGGATTTTAACATCCACAATAATAAGAGAAATCGGGCGGTACGATGCACATTTAAGAGGGTCCTTGCATGGTTTCAGTAATAGAATAATCAAGGCCTCTCTCATGGGGGGGGAGGGGGGGAATTCCAGCAGTCAGGGCTTTATTATAAGTTTGCAGAAGAGATGGGCATAGTAAGTGTTGAAACTGGAAATACCACTGAGCAGGGAAGCCGTCTAGGCCTGGTGTCTTATGTGCCAGTAGTTGCGAGTTTCCTCAACAGAGAGGCGCCTTTAACTCTCCACTGCTCTCAGCCGAGGGGAAGGGGATAGAGATCTGAGCCAAGTAGTCATTTAGTTGGGAGTCCGTGTATTCTGCTCTGGACTAGTACAGGTCTTTGTAGAAGTCCAGAAACTTCATCATGATGTCCCTTGGAGCGTCACTAATCTGTCCCTGTGCAGTCATATATTGTGGGATAGAAATGGGAGAGTGCTCAGGTCTGGTCAAATAAGCTACAAGGCGACCAGCCTTGTTACCACGTTTTGAAACATTTTTGAGTGGCATGCAGCATGCGTTTTTTTTGTGAGGTCTAGTAAGCGGAGCTCATATTCTCTGCGACATTGCAGCCAAGTATCTCTATTAGCTGGACTAGGGTCAGAGGCATAAGCAGTTTCTGCAGATGTCATAGCTGTAAAATTACCCCGCAATGTGGTCTTAACCACTAGAGGCCCGCGCTATAGCCGAATGAAGGCTACAGCGCGGACCTAGAATGCCGGGAGGAACGTCTATTGACGTCCTCCCCTTTCCTCGTTTCCCGAGCGCGCATCGGGGAACTTCTATGCCCGCCGCGTCACGCTGGTGCCGATGCGCGTGCCTGGCGGCCGCGATGTCTGCCAGGTACCTGCGATCGGCATTTACAGAGACAGGGACGTGGATCTCTGTGTGTAAACACAGAGATCCACGTCCTGTCAGGGAGAGGAGACCGATGGTGTGTCCCTTGACAACCATCGGTCACCTCCCCCAGTCAGTCCCCTCCCCCCACAGTAAGAATCACTCCCTTAGGTACACTTAACCCCTTCAGCGCCCCTAGTGGTTAACCCTTTCACTGCCAGTGTAATTTTTACAGTAACCAGTGCATTTTTATAGCACTGATCGCTGTAAAAATGACAATGGTCCCAAAATGGTGTCCGATGTGTCCGCCATAATGTCGCAGTCACAATAAAAAAAAAAACGCTGATCGCCGCCATTACTAGTAAAAAAAAAATATTATTAAAAATGCTATAAAACTATGCCCTATTTTGTAGACGCTATAACTTTTGCGCAAACCAATCAATAAACGCTTATTGCGATTTATTTTTTTTGATCTTTTTTTTTTTTGTTTAACAAAAATATGTAGAAGAATAGGTATCGGAACAAAACTGAGAAAAAAATATATTTATTATAGCAAAAAGTAAAAAATATTGTGTTTTTTTTTCAAAATCGTCGCTCTTTTTTTGTTTATATCGCAAAAAATAAAAACCGCAGAGATGATCAAATGCCACCAAACGAAAGCTCTATTTGTGGAAAAAAAAGGACGTCAATTTTGTTTGGGAGCCACGTCGCACGACCGCGCAATTGTCATTCAAAGCGTGACAGTGCTGAAAGCTTAAAATTGGCCTGGGCAGGAAGGGGTTTAAGTGCCCAGTAAGCAAGTGGTTAAAGGCCTCCCATTCCGTAAGCGGGTCCACTGTGCCCATGTTTTCTTTCCAGTAGTTTACTATACCCTTTGTACATTCTCCCTGTACCATCTCATCCTCCGGCCAGTGAGAGTTCAGGCACCACACACTCGGGCCTGAGCCTGCAAGAAGGAGATCCACCGCCAGGGGGGCATGATCCGATACACCCCTAGGTATGTAGGATATGGCAGAGACCACTGGGAGAATATCTTGTGTACCAAATGCCAAGTCTATGCGAGACATGGTGTGGAAAGAATCCGAATGGCATAAGTATTGACACATATCCGGATGTTTCCGTATCGCGGTGAGTCCATGAACCTGGGCCCAGTTGCTAAAGGAATTGAAGGATCTGCCCCCCTCCCCCCAGGCGGTCCATGGCTGGGCTCATTACAGCATTAAAGTCGCCCACATACAGAATAGGGCCTGGGGGCCTAGACAGTAGCATAAGTGACAGTTTTACCAGCACATCTGGGGAAAATGGGGGGTACATAGACAGTCACCAAGGTGAGTGTCACTGAGGCGATTTGAATTATAAGTACGACATACCTGCACTCTGGGTCAGTTTTTAACCTGCAAAACCTCTGCATGGAGAGATTTGGCCAAGAAAACCGACTCCTCCTAGAGTACGCTGTATGAGTAGCATAATAGGATTTAGCTAACCATGGCCATTTGAGGGACCTTGTTTTAGAGTCAACCAGGTGGGTCTCCTGGAGACAAACAATGTGGGGGCGTTGTTTTTTCAGAACCGAGAATACTAGGGATCGCTTCTGAGGTGTGTTCAACCCTCTAGTATTCCAGGAAATTATCTTTAGTGGGCTGGCCATGGCACATTGTCAGGGACATGGCCGTCACAGTACTGGCAATGTTGCCCAGAACCTCCATGGACGCTCTCGGAGGGTTCCGAGATGTGCACGAGCGCGCGCTGCGCATCAGCGTGCATCGGTGCGCAAGTGGCGTGACTGACGCTGGCGCCAATGGCCCTATTTAAGTCAGCCTGTGACTGCTGGACGGTGCTGGATTATCTCGTCAGTCTCCTGTGTACCTTGACCTTGTTCCTTGATCCGTGCCTATCTGTTGTGACCCGGCTTGCCTTGACCTCGCTTCCTGATCTCCTAGTTTTGACCCTTGGCCTGCTTCTGGACTCTGCTTCCTGACCACCCCGCTTCACCCTCGGCTTGTACCTGGACCCTGCTCGTGTATGACCTTGGCTCGCTCCTGTAGTTGCTCTAGACTGACCTGTGTATGACCCCCGGCCTGGCTTCTGGTATCTCTGCTCATCTGAGTACAATGAAGCTCACTTTTTGATAACAGAAAAAAAAAACTCCTGCGCACGAGTGGAATACCAGACCATCTGTAAGTCAAAATGGTAAATGTCACTTGGCCTTGCTGCCTTCACGGATAGGGGTATCCCAACGATAAATGACAAAGAGAAAAAAGAAAGGCTCACCAGCCTAGTGCATTATCCTTAGGTGGATTTATTAAAAATTAATAAAAGAAAATGACTTACTTGCTGGCTTACGCGTTTCAAAGTCTTCTTCCTCAGAGCTCAGCAGTGTTTTCTATCTCAGCTCTCCGTGTGTGTGTGTGTGTGTGTGTAATATATATATCTCACCCAACAAATGAACAGAGGGGTCTGCAGAACCCTCCCACCTCTGTGGGCAGTCCAATGTGACCGCCCACAGGTGGTAGTAATAGGGCACATATAAAGGAGGGGAGGAAGATAGAGCCACTAGTCAAATGAAGTTAACAGATGATATCACCTTAATAACAGATATGTGTATAGAGTGGGAGTGACTAGAAATCACCCACTAACCACAAGCTTATATGAATGCCAGATCGATAATGTAAGATCAAAAAATCCAAACAATCCACAAAATGATGATTGCATATAGGGTGCTGGTGACGACTTACCTCTAGAGGACTTGTGGACTAAATCACTATAGTAGAGTTGGCACGCCTGGCACTTGTTCGCCAGGTCAACTAGTTGGTGGCCTCTGGATGCATGGCGCCAATTGCAGGTTGACCCCCAAAAGCCCCCCCCCCCCGCGTGCATCGGTAGCGGCCATCCAGAGCATGATCCACGTCTGGAACGCACGCTACCTAGCTTGCGTTTCAGTAAGCAGGAAGTGCGGTTGCAGTGTCACTTCCTGTGCGCCGACCGTCACTGCCTAATGGCGTGTGCAGCTAAACACACTGCCGCCATTTTGCTGTAGACAAATCCACTAGAGGGCGGTCAGGGACAGAAATGGTAATGGATGCGGGCGAAGGGATAAGTTGTGGGGAATAATGATACAGGCACACACCTGTCGTCATCATCGCTAGTGCCCAGAGTGGAAAGAGTTGTTGCTGCCCCTCGGGAGTGACTCCGTCACACTGCAGAAGAGGATGCACACACATACATACACCTTAGAAACAATGCCACGGATAGCCCATATTTTAGCAATTCAGTCAGTGTCAGACTGCGTAGTGACCATCCGCAGCTTGTATTCATATCAAAATGTATATAAAAATAATAATTGACGAACCTGAGAGAGAAATAAATACAAATTCTACAACAAGCAGCACATATAAAAATAATGCGGTAGTCATAAGGGTGAATATAAACATAAATGTGCATAAAACTTTCTTTTAAAAATTACACCACAAAGTAGGCGACTTAAATGTAGAACGAGAATCAAAAAATAGCTAAATCGATTAGTGATTCGTATTAAAAAATCAATCAATGATATAAAATGGTATACAATACTACAGATGCAAAGTGCTTAGTTCAAGGAATGTCAACAAACATATCACCACTACTAGAATCACTAGAGCAATCGCTGAATAGAGTCGTTAAGTGGAGTAAGTGGTGAGATGAAGTGGGTCGGACTAAAGGTGAATATACAAATTTATATACATACATGTACACATAACTGTATATACACACATACATATATACAAAAAAGATTCACCTATATATATTGGAGGTATGTAAAGCAGAGATGGATGGGGGGGGTAGAGTAACAACCCGCAAGGGGCGAACCTGGTCCTCTTTGCCATGTATATAGATGATCTACTTATTATCTGGGACGGGTCGGACCATGAATTGGATAACTTTCTGGAACACTGTAGAGCCAACCCTTTTGGTATTGAATTCACCCATGTCATCAATAAGGACTCTCTAGTCTTCCTTGATTTAGAGCTCAGGAGCGACTCTGATGGGAACATTCTCTCTAAGACCCATTTCAAATCCAGTGGGGGCAACTCTTTTTTGCATGCCAACAGCAACCATCATCCTAGATGGATTAAAAATATCCCCTATGGTCAGTTTTGCCATCTGAAACGTACATGTACCAAAAAGGAAGATTACCTTATACAGCATGAGCTTCGAATTAAGAAATTTCAGGAAAAAGACTATGATCCCACCCTTAGAGGCTGCTTTCAAGAAGTATGCTGACCTATATGACAATCCACTTGAATATGTCGCACAGCCAGCTTCTACCTCCAATTCTGACACTTCCCAAATTCGCTTCTCTACCCAATACACGAATAAGGCTTTCGAGATACAAAGTATCTTGAAGAAAAATTGGGGTATACTAGAGCACGACCCTGTGCTTAGTAAACACCTACCTGATAAACCTAATATAGTGTTCAGAAAGCCTTGTGATCTAAGAAGTCTGGTTGCTCCAAGCAGGGTCAAGAAGCCCATTAGTAAATCCATGAACGCTTGGTCAACCATCTTCGACCAAAAGGGCAGCTATAAATGTAGTGTCAGAAACCTGTGGCACCTGTATGTTCATGTGGCACAGAAAAAAGTAAATTGTTGGTAAGGATGGCAGGACCCATCAGTTGAAACTATTTATTAACTGTGGGACGGAAATTGTTGTGTACGGTATCATCTGATTGATTTTTTTAATACGAATCACTAATCGATTTAGCTATTTTTTGATTCTCGTTCTACATTCAAGTCGCCTACTTTGTGGTGTCGTTTTTAAAAGAAAGTTTTATGCACATTTATGTTTATATTCACCCTTATGACTACCACATTATTTTTATATGTGCTGCTTGTTGTAGAATTTGTATTTATTTCTCTCTCAGGTTCGTCTATTATTATTATTATTATTATTATTATTATTATTATTATTATTTTTATATACATTTTGATATGAATACAAGCTGCGGATGGTCTCTACGCAGTCTGACACTGACTGCATTGGTACGAATGGGCTATCTGCGGCATTGTTTCTAAGGTGTATGTATGTGTGTGCATCCACTTCTGCAGTGTGACGGGGTCACTCCCGAGGGGCAGCGATAACTCTTTCCACTCTGGGCACTAGTGATGATGACAGGTGTGTGCCTGTAACATTATCCCCCACAACCTATGGTAGGTTCCCTCCGCCCGCATCCATTACCATTTCTTTCCTTTACCACCCTCTAGTGGATTTGTCTACAGCAAAATGGCGGCAGTGTGTTAAGCTGCACACACCATTAGGCAGTGACAGTCGGCGCAAAGGAAGTGATGCTGCAACAGCGCTTACTGAAACGCAAACTAGGTAGCGTGCGTTCCAGACGTGGATCATGCTCTGGATGGCCGCTACCGATGCACGCGCGGGGGAGTGAGCCTGCATTCAGCACCATGCATCCAGAGGCCACCAACTAGTTGGCCTGGCGAACAAGTGCCAGGTGTGCCAGATCTACTATAGTGATGTGGTCCCCAACCTTTTTGGCACCAAGGACCGGTTTTGTGGAAGAATATTTTTCCAAGGCCCGGTAGGAGGGGGGTGGAGGAATCACGATGTGTGGGTCGGTTCACACTGCTGCGGTGCGGGAACCCTGCGAATCCACTGCGGGTTCCCGCATCACAGGTTTTCCGGTGGCAGTTCACATTGCCCTATGCGAACTGCTAGACGTGTCAGTTAAAAGTTAACGACACCCCCAAATCAGTTCGTATATCGCAGTGCGATCTGCAAACTCTGACAGGAATCGGATCGCATGGGTGTGAACACCCATGCGATCCGATTCTGCTGCGGACAAAAAAAAGGGTCCTGTGCGAGTTTGATGCAAATTCAGCCATACGATTTGTATGGCTGAAATCGCACAGAGATTGCATGTGATGTGCACTGCAGTGCGAATCACATCCGAACTCTGACATCGCTGCAGTGTGAACCGGCCCTAAATGTCCCAGTGTAAAATTATTATTAAATGTCCCAATATAAAAATATTATTAAATGTCCCAGTATAAAAAAAAAATTAATGATTTTTTTTATATTGGGACATTTAATCTTTTTTTTTTATACTGGGACGTTTAATGTCCCAGTATAAAAAAATATATACAAGTCCCTCTGCAGTGCCCACTGTACTTACAGTCTCAGCACGGGAAAGTGAGGGGGAGCCGTTAGAGATTGCGGGAATGCATTGAGCCGGTACATAGCAAGGGTGGGCAGAGAGATGACGTCATTCTCTCTCTCTCTCTCTCTCTCATTGGCCGGCCGCGCCTCTGTGTAGCGTAGCCTTGCAGCGCTGTATGTTAGGGCGGGACAGCGGCGCGCCTCTGCGTAGCGCAGAGAGATGGTGTCATCTCTCTGCTCGGGCAGCTGCATCGCTGACGGTCGCCTCCATGGCCCAGCTATAGCGGCGGTACGGCACGGACAGTGTTATTCGCGTTGCGGCCCGGCTAGAGAGGCGGTACGGCCCGGCTTTGGGCCGCGGACCGGGGGTTGACTTCCTCTGCTCTAGAGGTAGGTCGTCACCAGCACCCTATATGCAATCATCATTTTTTGGATTGTTTGGATTTTTTGATCTTACATTATCGATCTGGCATTCATATAAGCTTGTGGTTTAGTGGGTGATTTCTAGTCACTTCCACTCCCCCTCTATACACATATCTGTTATTTAGGTCATGTCATCTGTTAGCTTCATTTTACTAGTGGCTCTATCTTCCTCCCCTCCTTTTTCCCCCTCCCCTCCTTCATATGTGCCCTATTACTACCACCTGTGGGCGGTCACATTGGACTGCCCACAGAGGTGGGAGGGTTCTGCAGGCCCCTCTGGGAGTTCTCTGTTCATTTGTTGGGTGATGCATACGTGTGTGTGTGTGTGTGTGTGTGTGTGTGTGTGTGTATATATATAAAATCAGGAGAGCTGAGAGAGAAAACACTGCTGAGCTCTGAGGAAGAATACTTGTCTTCGAAATGCGTAAGCCGGCAGTGACCCCCGTCAATCCCTCTGCGACCTATTGGAGTGGGTTTGGTTCGGACGCATTGCTGCGACTTTGTGGATTCTTTTAATGTGAGATTCTCACGTATGTTTGTAAGTAGTTTTTCTTTTATTCATTTTTAATAAATCCACCTAAGGATAATGCACGAGGCTGGTGCGCCTTTCTTTTTTCTCTTTGTTTTTTTTTTCTCTTTGTCATACAACGAAGCTCAGTTCTGCCTGCTTCAGCCATCCTTCAGTGGCTAAGCCCATCAGACTACAAGTAAGCACCTGGCCAACAGTGCTTCTGTGGGCACCGCGCTCCCTGTCCCCAACTCCAGGGTCGCGCTGCACTCAGCCGCAAGGGGAGCCCTCTTGGCATCTCGATCTCCATACTCGTTCCTGACGCAAATCAAACGGTACATAATATATATTCTGGTTGCTGAGACATAACATTGCATGCCATGCCACCCAGGGTATACAAGAGCAAAGACATATAACAACAAGTATAAGGCACTATTCAGGTTAAAGTAACCACAAATACACATGAAAAACCAAAGTACAAGAAAAAAAGGTTCAAAACCAAAAATAACAACCAAAAAGAGAAAAAAAGTACGATGTCCATGAAAAACCCCATACCACCCTCCCCGCTTGGCCATCCAAAACATAGCAAGCCTTGGATCCCTGAACTAAGAAAAACCTTCACTCAAACGAAGTGAGAACTGTCCCGTGGCCACGCCACCAACTGGTACAGGGGTGTTGTGGTGTCTGGTTTGGCTCTTGAACAACACGACAGGAGGCAGAAGAAAGCGCTTCAGCATTATAGTGGTCCGGTTTCAGGATAGTTGGCATTTGTAAGTGGAAGGATATATGAGTGACGGTGTACAGTCTGCAGCATACGGAGCTTGACCACGAGAAGTGTAAAGAGGTTTAATCTGGACAGGCTGGAACCATTAGGATAGCGGTTCTGGAAACATCCAGGGAAGGAGCAACATGCATCCTGAGGATCATAGACAACAGTTAATGGCAAAGTAAGTGAGCCCTCCATCTGCCCATGGAGGTAAGGGGTAAGGAAACTGCCATGTGGTAACATAGAGGTATGTGCAGGGAACTCGTCACCTGTATCAAACAGCCCTGCACCTTAGTACAGTTCCATACTGGTCGTTTAGCCACGCCATAGCTTCCTTAGGGTTGGTGTAGAAGTGAGCGTTGCCATCATGGATAACACGCAGCTTAGCGCTGAAAAGCATGGCGTAGGAGAGACCCTCAGCACGCAAGCGGGCCTTCACCGCCGCAAAGGAGATGCGTTGTCGTTGGACATCTGCTGAAAAGTCAGAGTATACAGAAATGGTATTGCCCTTGTATTTTTTCTCTCTGGCAAGACGTAAAATGGCAACTTTATCTTGAAAGTTAAGGATCCGTGCAATTATGGAAAGGGGGGGGGGGAGCGGTGTGCACGTTCAATAACATAAGAAAAGGAGGGTGCATCTGTCCCAAAAATGTCCCTCAGCCGGTTATACAGAAATTTTTCTGGGTGGGAGCCCTCTTCGCGTTCCAGGAACCCCACAAAGCGGAGATTGTTCCTGCGCGAACGATTTTCCAAATCGTCGAGGGCCGTTACTTCACCTGTGTGGTCCCGCACTGTGGCAGATAAGGTGTGTACAACATCCTCTAAGGAGCTGATACATTATTCAGTGGCCCCTGTTCTATCTCTCAAGTTTTGCACATCTTGCTTCAGTAGGGAAAAGTCCATGCGAATGGATGCAATCTGTGTAGTAAGGGAGGCGTGGCAGTCTTGTATAGCTAGCATTATAGTGGCTAGTGTAGACTCACCAGAGGGGGGACCTGGCTGTCCTCGCCATCCAGGGGGAGTCCTGGAGTTGCAGGGGGTAGGGCTGTGTATCGATTAAGGCAGGGGCAGAGTCACTCACCAGGGCTGCAGGCTGTTTGTGAGCTGAGGTTGACGGCTGTATCATGCCATGCTGTGCTGCCTGTGGCTCGGCGCCATCTTGCCATCTAAAATGGGCTAGCTGTCCCGCTGCGGATGTTGGTGCGGGTGGCCCGTATTTCACCATGGACGCCAGCTTGAAGTTTTCCCACAGCTGTGGGGAGTAATTTGGTGCCGGTCCGGAGAAGAATGGACCCAGGATTGCTTCAGGATGCCGTTCGTGAGCCGGAGCTGTGTTTATACATGTCTGCTCGCTCCACCATCAAGTGGCGTTTAAAAAGAAAATAAAGTGGTTACATAGGAGTACACACCCTCTTATAATTAGGGATGTGGCTGTGTTCAGAATTAACCAATCACATTCAAACTGATAGTAGTAAGTACAGTGAAAGTGACTCTGGTTAAGCCTGTATAAAGCTCCGCTGTTTTAGTCAAATTTTTCTGACATTTAGGACTGGTACATACCAAATGCACTCCAGTGCATTTTCAAAGTGTTGTCCGTGTATTCTGGAGCCCTAGTTCACACCAGTGTAGTGTGTTCCAGTGCAGTCAACAAAAGAAGAACATGCTGCATGGGGTTAAGTGTGCCCAGTGATGTGTAATGCGGGGACCAATCTAATACTGACACTGAGTGGGAACTAACTGCCACTGACATCACCAGTGCCATTATTACAGTGATTTGTGCTAATAATTTGCACTGTTCTCTTGTTAAAAAATAATTTGCACTGTCACTGTACTAATGACACTGGGAAGGAAGGGGGTCTAGGGAGATCAAGGGGTTAAATATGTGCCTACCAATTGTTTGAGTGTACTGTGTGCTGCTTTTACTGGGGATCTTGTTATTTTCATTCCCTGATTATCAGGTAATGAAAAACCAACTAGATCCCCTGTCACCCAACACAGCTCTGTGCTGTTCACACTCAGAGCTGTGTTCTGTGAGACTCAGAGCCAATTCCTGGGTGGTCGATCACTGGCCGAGACATGGTAATTGGCATGTGCTGTGATGAATCGCAGCACAGCCGGGCATGCCCGCCCCTTACCCGTATATATGCGTGAATCTGCGCAGAGCAGCCATCCTGTAGCAGTAAAGCTACATGGGCTGCTCAGTAAGTCGATGAGCTAAGAAAAAATGCCAGAAAAACTGGATGAAAAAACACTCATAATTAGCATTTTTGTGTTGCATTTAGAAGCGTTTGGGACAGTTGACGTTTTATTGCCGTTTCCTGTAATGACTTATCCCCCTTTTTCTTTTATTTTTTTTCCGATCACTGGAAACCAGCAGTTAGGAGTGGTCACTGGTGTGTGTGTTTTTTTTTTTTTGTTTGTTTTTTCTGCAGGCAAATCGCTCCCAAAAAACGCAAAAAAATAAAAAAATACTTTTTTTTTTCTGCTACTGGCAGCTGAAGCTTCAAAAACGACTAAAATCTTGTTCATGGATGCATAGGATAATGCTGTTTGCTTCTAGAAGCGGGGGGGGGGATGCTCAGAAGCTGCTGCTAGGAGCGTTTTTATAAGCTAGTGTGCATGAAGCCTAATCGTTTTTTTCTATTGCAGTTAAAGAATATGCGTGTGTGTGTGTTACAGTAATTGTAGCCTGTCACAGTGTTGATTCTTGTCTTTATAGCCTGAATGAATCAATGTGGCGCTGTCCACGAAGTGTGTCTACTGTTGTCTGTGTCCATGAACCGTACTGTGATCCCCCTGACTGTGGAGGCCATGGACAGTGTGTTTCAGGAGCGTGTCATTGTACTGGCTACTGGACAGGAAGTTCCTGTGATGTCCTTCTCTGTGGCTCTTCAAACTGTAGTGGTCATGGGAAATGCACCCAGGGTATGTCATTTTGTTATTGTTATTATTATTTTATTTTTTTGTGGTTGTAGGAGGGGTCCAATTTCACATCTATTTTACAATGGTGTATCCATTTTATAATCAAAACGAATCCTTTTAAAGGATGCCAATCACTGATGAAGTCATGACATTTCATTTGCAGTGCAATTCAAAAGGGTTTTGAATTGTATTTTTTATAAAGTAGAGTGGGATCCACCGTATGGAATTGGTTACAGTAAGCCTGCAGCCTCCTCACCCAATGTCTGATTATCTCGTAGCTTATGAGAGCAGTTCTGCCACAATAGAGGACCCGGAGCACCCTAGCTCTTTCTAGTGAGAGAAACTTTGGAAACCCATTACAATCAGTGCTTTTAACATCCATATCTACATCATATCAAAAAAGCAGTGGCTACAAATCCTCAGGTGGGTTAAAACCTTTAACCAGCATGTGTCCAACTGGAGCCTCCTATGGCATCATTTGGTATGGGTCTTTGCACTGCGTGATCTCCCATTGACTTGATGGGCGCAAAGCACTGTGTTCAATGATGTATGGTGCATTTTTACTGCTGGAGAGCACCGATTATAAAAAAAAAAATCAGTAACCGTTTTGCAGGCCAGCTAGTGTCCCATAATACAGACAAATGTAGGGAAAGGAGGAGGAAATAAAGAGAGAAAGAGGGTGTAGTTAAACCGTGGAATGCTTACTAGGTAAGGTAAAGCCCAATTCCAGGATAATACAGTGCATCCGCAAAGTATTCACAGCGCTTCACCTTTTCCACATTTTGTTATGTTGCAGCCTCATTCCAAAATGGAGTAAATTCATTATTTTCCTTTAAAATTCTACAAACAATACCCCATGATGACAACGTAAAAGAAGTTTGTTTGAAATCTTTGCAAATTTCTTAAAAATAAAAAGCGATTCCCCCTTGTGTGACCGCCAGCTGCTGCGGGTACATAGGAAGATGGAGAGTGGGGGAAAGGGCCAGTAAATATGTAATTTAGCGGCCCCTTGCTTTTCTGAATTTAGACATATTAAGTAAAATACATATCTCACTTGATATGCAAATCTACATTTTACCCATACAGTTGCATGCATCCTAGCCATCTCCTGTTCCTTAAAGTGATTGTAAAGGCTTTTTTTTTTAATAATTAACAAACATGTTATACTTGCCTCCTCTGTGCAGTTGGTTTTGCACCGGGCAGCCTGGATCCTCCTCTTCTCGAGTCCCTTTTTGCTGCTCCTGGGCTCTCCCTCCTATCGCATGCCCCCATAGCCAGCAGCTGCCTGTGGGGCACTGGAGCCCAGTCAGAGCTCCGTGTGTCCACTTAAACATGGAGCCCTGACCCGGCCCCGCCCCCTCTCTCCCGTGATTGGCTGACTGACTTTGACAGCCATGGGAGCCAATGGCGCTGCCACTGCTATATCTCAGCCAACCAGGAGAAGTGTCTCGGATGGCTTAGACCTTTGTGGACATCGCTGGAGGGAGATGAGGCTCAGGTAAGTAATTAGGGGGTGCTGGGGAGGCTGCTACACACAGGTTTTTCATCCTAATGCATAGAATGCATTAAGATACAAAACCTACTGCCTTTACAGCTCCTTTTAAACCTCTGTTGGTCTTTTTTGTTTTGTTTTATTGATCAACAGGGAGGCTTAAGCTGGTCATATATTAGAAATTCTACTAGTGTATGGTCTGCTTTACAAAGGAATCTGTGGGCCAAGTGCAAGATTTAGCTTAGAGTGTAAGGTAGTGTGTGTGTGTGTGTGTGTGGTGTGTGTGTGGTGTGTGTGTGTGTGTGTGTTTATTTACAGTATCTCACAAAAGTAAGTATACCCCTCACATTTTTGTAAATATTTTATTATATCTTTTCATGTGACAACACTGAAGAAATTACACTTTGCTATAATGTAAAGTAGTGAGTGTACAGCTTGTATAACAGTGTACATTTGCTGTCCCCCCAAAATAACTTAACACACAACCATTAATGTCTAAACAGCTGGCAACAAAAGTGAGTACACCCCTAGATAAAAATGTCCAAATTGGGCCCAATATGTCAATATTTTGTGTGGCCACCATTATTTTCCAGCACTGCCTTAACCCCAGGGGCGTACCTAGAGCATTTGGCACCCAGGGCCCATCCTATATCTGGCACCCCCCAACTGTAAAATGTAAAAACACCCTCCTTTGCCAAGATCAGCGTTATTGAATTCTGTTTTTTTTTTTTTTTAAGAAATGGCGCTGTTGGCTTTGCGAGTAATGTGCTGTCGCTTCCGGGTTTCTACATCGGAGATCCGGTCAAAGGCAAATCCGGCTTTGTTCGGGTCTCCAGCCAGCCGGCTGGTAGCTCAGGTCTCCAGCCAGCCGGCTGGTAGCTCAGGTCTCCTGGTGGGATGGGAGACCTGGGCGGAGCTGAGGGGGATGGGGGACGTCCCCTCCTGCTCCTTGTAATAACAGCCGATGCTGTTCATCCATGGCAGCCAGTGACAATAGATGGGACAGGACAGAGGTGTCATCCCACATTTTTGGACAGATCGTGCCATGGTCAGGGAAGTGGAGAGCTGGACTGGAGCTGCTATGAGGGAGACATCAGAGTGAGATGTGGAGACACTGTCAATACAAGGCATGGCCCATACTTTGCATTATCTGCTGTCCTCAGGGACAGATCCAGAGATCCCACTGTATAACAATCTCTGGATTGGATCTGTCCCTGGAGACAGCAGACAATGGCATCATTGGCATTGATGATTTGATTCGGATTTTAGAACTGACCTGCTGACAAGGCGTGTTGCTTGCTGGACCGTGGACGGGATCTGATGGCTGCAGGGAAGATGGCAAGATGCTGTGGTGACATGCTGCTTGCTGGACAGGTCTGATGGCTGCAAGATGTGGGTGTAGGTCAATGTATGTCACCTGAGCTACAACAGACACCCCCTCCCCTCCCCTTTATCAGACCAGCTCATATACTCTATACCTGGGTGGTGAACAAAGCAACACCACCCCCCCCCCCCTTTATCAGGTAAGCTCACAGTTCAGCTACTATAGGTGGGTGGTGGTCTCACAGCAATATACAGCACACGCCTGCATTCGGCAACCTGTACATAGCACACGCCTGCATTCGGCAACCTGTACATAGCACACGCCTGCATTCGGCAACCTGTACATAGCACACGCCTGCATTCGGCAACCTGTACATAGCACACGCCTGCATTCGGCAACCTGTACATAGCACACGCCTGCATTCGGCAACCTGTACATAGCACACGCCTGCATTCGGCAACCTGTACATAGCACACGCCTGCATTCGGCAACCTGTACATAGCACACGCCTCCATTCGGCAACCTGTACATAGCACACCCTATACCTGGGTGGTGAACAAAGCAACACCACCCCCCCTTTATCAGGTAAGCTCACAGCTCAGCTACTATAGGTGGGTGGTGGTCACACAGCAATATACAGCACACGCCTGCATTCTGCAACCTGTACATAGCACACGCCTGCATTCGGCAACCTGTACGTAGCACACGCCTGCATTCGGCAACCTGTACATAGCACACCCTATACCTGGGTGGTGAACAAAGCAACACCACCCCCCCTTTATCAGGTAAGCTCACAGCTCAGCTACTATAGGTGGGTGGTGGTCACACAGCAATATACAGCACACGCCTGCATTCTGCAACTTGTACATAGCACACGCCTGCATTCGGCAACCTGTACATAGCACACGCCTGCATTCGGCAACCTGTACATAGCACACGCCTGCATTCGGCAACCTGTACATAGCACACGCCTGCATTCGGCAACCTGTACATAGCACACGCCTGCATTTTGTAACCTGTACATAGCACACCCTATACCTGGGTGGTGAACAAAGCAACACCACCCCCCCTTTATCAGGTAAGCTCACAGCTCAGCTACTATAGGTGGGTGGTGGTCACACAGCAATATACAGCACACGCCTGCATTCTGCAACCTGTACATAGCACACGCCTGCATTCTGCAACCTGTACATAGCACACGCCTGCATTCGGCGACCTGTACGTAGCACGCGCCTCCATTCGGCGACCTGTACGTAGCACGCGCCTCCATTCGGCAACCTGTACGTAGCACGCGCCTCCATTCGGCAACCTGTACGTAGCACATGCCTCCATTCGGCAACCTGTACATAGCACATGCCTCCATATTGTAACCTGTACATAGCACACGCCTGCATTCTACAACCTTGTATATACAGTAGCACCAGCTCCGTTCTGCAAGCCCACTTATCAGGTCAGCTACACTATACCTGGGTGGTGGTGGACACAGCAACCTCCCCCTCCCCCTTCTCTGTCAGACCAGCACAGTTAGGATGGCAGGGCAGACACACTCCTGCAGACACACTCCTGCAGCCTCTTCTCACAACCTTCTCACAACCCACACACCCCCCTATCCCCAGCTCACCTCGGGCTCTCAGCTTCAGACTCCGGAAGATGCTGTGGACACAGTGTGTAACAGCAGCAGCAGCCACCCCCGCGCTGAATGATGACACACTCAGCTCGGCATCTCAGCAGTGGTGGGCGGAGCAAGCAGGGGAAACCAGTCCATATCATTTCGGCCGCAGCACTGGGGGTGTTCCAGCTAACAGAAAAAATATTAAACAGAGCAGCCAGAGCCAGGGATGCCCTCGGGATTCTGTCAGACAGTGTCACCCGACCTGAGTGCAGAGTGCACCCCCATAGCAATGTCACCTGGCCACTGACACCCCCCAATGTGTGGCACCCGGTTGCGGAACGCCCGCCCCCCGCTTGGTACGCCCCTGCTTAACCCTCTTGGGCATGGAGTTCACCGGAGCTTCACAGGTTGCCACTGGAGTCCTCTTCCACTCCTCCATGATGACATTACAGAGCTGGTGGATGTTTGAGACCTTGCGCTCCTCCACCTTCCGTTTGAGGATGCCCCACAGATGCTCAATGGGGTTTAGGTCTGGAGACATGCTTGGCCAGTCCATCAACTTTACCCTAAGCTTCTTTAGCAAGGCAGTGGTCATCTTGAAGGTGTGTTTGGGGTCGTTATCATGTTGGAATACTGCCCTGCGGCCCAGTCTCCGAAGGGAGGGAATCATTCTCTGCTTCAGTATGTCACATTACATGTTGGCATTCATGGTTCTCTTAATATACTGTAGCTCCCCAGTACTGGCAGCACTCACGCAACCCCAGACCATGACACTCCCAGCACCATGCTTGACTGTAGGCAAGACACACTTGTGTTTGTACTCCTCATCTGGTTGCCGCTAAACATGCTTGACACCATCTGAACCAAATAAGTTTTATCTTGGTCTCATCAGACCACAGGACATGCTTCCACTTATCCATGTCCTTAGTCTGCTTGTCTTCAGTAAACTGTTTGTGGGCTTTCTTGTGCATCATCTTTAGAAGAGGCTTCCTTCTGGGATGACAGCCATGCAGACCAATTTGATGCAGTGTGCAGCGTATGGTCTGAGCACTGACAGGCTGACCCCCCCACCCCTTCAACCTCTGCAGCACTGCTGGCAGCACTCATACATCTATTTCCCAAAGACAACCTCTGGATATGACGCTGAGCACGTGCACTCAACTTCTTTGTTCGACCATGGCAAGGCCTGTTTTGAGTGGAACCTGTCCTGTTAAACCGCTGTATGGTCTTGGCCACCATGCTGCAGCTCAGTTTCAGGGTCTTGGCAATCTTCTTATAGCCTAGGCCATCTTTATGTAGAGCAACAATTCTTTTTTTCAGATACTCAGAGAGTTCTTTGCCATGAGGTGCCATGTTGAACTTCCAGTGACCAGTGTGAGAGAGTGAGAGCGATAACACCAAATTTAACACACCTGCTCCCCATTCACACCTGAGACCTTGTAACACTAACAAGTCACATGACACCGGGAAAATGGCTAATTAGACCCAATTTTTCTCAGGGAACTACTCACTTTTGTTGCCAGCGGTTTAGACATTAATGGCTGTCTTTTTAGGGGACACCAAATTTACACTGTTATACAAGCTGTAAGCTCACTACTTTACATTGTAGCAAAGTGTCATTTATTCAGTGTTGTCACATGAAAAGATATAATATATTTACAAAAATGTGAGGGGTATACTCAATTTTGTGAGATACTAGATACTGTATACAGTGTGTGTGTGTGTGTGTGTGTGTGTGTGTGTGTGTATATGTTGTTTTTTTTATATATTGTGACAGCAGGCAGGTAAAGTCACCAGGTTGCATCCAGGATGGAAGGTATATATGTCCTAGATTCAGGCTTTATGCCGATTTATACCACTAGGGGGAGTGCTGGGAGTATTGCAGGGGAAGAGTTAATGAGCCCAGCTGAAGTAAGTGGGCTCATTAGGGCCTCTACAAGAACTCCCAGCATGCTAAGGGAGATGCTCCAACCTGGAACCAGATCTGTGTGGATAGTCTGGGGAGTGTGATCTCTGTGCGGTGAGCCAAAGCCTGTGTGGTTATTGTAAGAACTTCAAAAAAGCAGGGAGCTAGGGACTGGGGCAGCACAAGGCTGTACCCAGTTGTTAGTTAGGGACACCAATGTGTGTAGTGAGCGGTCAAGTTGACCAGGATTTCTTTTCATGTTTCTTTTTGTTTTGCTGTTTTTTCCTTGTAAATAGTTTGAATAAACCACACCTTTCATTTTTGCAACCACAAACTCTGCTGTGCCTGTTTTGTGTGGTGAACCCATCCAGGTGGTCACACACACCCGCTGCACCCGAGTTAACCCCCTCACAATATATATATATAGTAATAGTATTGCACAGAGCAGCCCCTTGACTCCCTCTCTGGGGTCCCCTGCTGGTGCTGTCCTCTTCTCTGAGTGCCCCCATAGCAAGCCACTTGTAATGGGGGCACTCGTGTGGACGTGCTCCTGGGCTGTGTGCGTCCATTGATGCACACCGCGTGGCTTGGTCCCGCCCACCATTCTCTCCTCACAGAATTTGATTGACAGCATCAGGAGCCTATGGCTCCTGCCTCTGCCTTTGTGTTCTATGAATACTGGAAGAGAGAGTAGCGCTGCAGCCAATTGCACATCGCTGGAATCAAAAAGATGCCAGGTAAGTATTTAAGGGGGGGGGGGCAGGGTTAGCTAATCGTGGAAGGTTTTTTACTTTTAATGCAAAAAAAAAGGTTAAAAAAAAAAAAACCTTAGCTTTTAGAATTACTTGAAGGAAAATATTATGCATATTAATGCAGTGTAGTGCATGTTATTTAGATGATTTACTATAATGTTCAATTTCTAAAATGTTATATTTTCTTTAATTTCAGTTGGATGTAAATGTGACGCTGGCTGGACAGGCAGTAACTGCAGCGATGGTAACTTTCATGCTTGCCTAATTATATGGTTAACATTGGGGTTTACACCAGTGGTATGTGTAGGCTTCCTTGGGGTCACAGTGTCTTCCCAAAAGCTCTTATAGGTGAAGAAAGTGAACCTGTATGGTTATAAACCATTATCAAAGACAAAAAAAACTGCTCAAGTGCAGGCACCATAAACCTTTCTCAATCTGCATATATGTCTTTGAGAAAAAAACGTTCAGATATATCAAAATGCGACATCCTGCATGTACCAAAAGTATGCAAGCAAAGTAAATGCTGCATTATAAATGGGTGAACACACCTTGTAAGATCAAATTCAAACATTGCTTACCCTAATTTTCTGAACCAGTTAAAAAACAAACCCCTGTGTGCACAGGCCCTTAAGGACAACAAGGAAGAGGAAATGGAGAAATGCAGAAAATGTCTGATCATGGGAAATAACTCGGCACATCAAACATTCAGGTTTCCATTTTTCCGGTCCTTGAGTTTGCAGCTATTTTTCTATTAGCTAAAAATGATCAGTTTTACAACCTTGTTTCATTACAGATGTTGTAAATGTGTAAAATGTGAGAGCAAAACCAATGGCAAAGAGCATTTTTAAAGTGTAGTGGACATCCAGATAAGCAAGCAACATTATCATTTGCCACGTGGAAGGAAAGAATGTTCATATTCCATGTTCTTTTGTCTAGCGTGCATTCAGGGTTACTTTGGAGATGGATGTGCCAGCAAGTGTCAGTGTCAGAACAATGGGACATGTGACCACATTTATGGGAACTGTACATGTCCAGCTGGATTCCACGGGCCCTACTGTGAAGAAGGTAATGATTGATCAAGGTTTATAGTTTATCATTCACATTGCTTGCTTGCGTGCGTGTATACAGTGGGTCAAAAAAGTATTTAGTCAGCCACCAATTGTGCAAGTTCTCCCACTTAAAAAGATGAGAGAGGCCTGTAATTGTCATCATAGGTATACCTCAACTATGAGAGACAAAATGTGGAAACAAATCCAGACAATCACATTGTCTGATTTGGAAAGAATTTATTTGCAAATTATGGTGGAAAATAAGTAATTGGTCAATATCAAAAGTTCATCTCAATACTTTGTTATATATCCTTTGTTGGCAATGACAGAGGTCAAACGTTTTCTGTAAGTCTTCACAAGGTTGTCACACACTGTTGCTGGTATGTTGGCCCATTCCTCCATGCAGATCTCTAGAGCAGTGATGTTTTGGGGCTGTCGCTGGGCAACACAGACTTTCAACTCCCTCCAAAGTTTTTCTATGGGGTTGAGATCTGGAGACTGGCTAGGCCACTCCAGGACCTTGAAATGTTTCTTACAAAGCCACTCCTTTGTTGCCCGGGCGGTGTGTTTGGGATCATTGTCATGCTGAAAGACACAGCCACGTTTCATCTTCAATGCCCTTGCTGATGGGAGGAGGTTTGCACTCAAAATCTCACGATACATGGCCCCATTCATTCTTTCATGTACACGGATCAGTCATCCTGTTCCCTTTGCAGAGAAACAGCCCCAAAGCATGATGTTGCCACCCCCATGCTTCACAGTAGGTATGGTGTTCTTTGGTTGCAACTCTGCATTCTCTCGCCTCCAAACACGACGAGTTGTGTTTCTACCAAACAGTTCTACTTTGGTTTCATCTGACCATATGACATTCTCCCAATCCTCTTGTGGATCATCAAAATGCTCTCTAGCAAACCTCAGACGGGCCCAGACATGTACTGGCTTAAGCAGGGGGATACGTCTGGCACAGCAGGGTCTGAGTCCCTGGCGGCGTAGTGTGTTACTGATGGTAGCCTTTGTTACATTGGTCCCAGCTCTCTGTAGGTCATTTACTAGGTCCGTGTATAAAAAGCAGTGCAGCGCTAAAATCATATGTAACACAAAAAGTCCATGGGATGTATAGTTCAGAAACCAGAGGAATGTTATCTGAAACACCAACAGGAAGATAGAAGGATCCTCTAGCTGTGAAACAGAGTGCTTGTAAATGATCACAAGTGCAACCACTTCCGATTGTAACATAGATGTGGAAACAGGTAGATGGCTGTCCTGACGTCATGTAGCCCCTCGCACGCGTATCGTCCGTGGGCAAGGACTTCCTCAGCGAAAATTAATTTAATTACCTGGTTCCACTTCTATGTTACATGACTGTTATCTGAGCACAGGGTGTCTGTGCCTCGCTTGTGAGTAACTTTTTAAATAAATAAATCAAGTGTTTTTTTATATATGGAGAGCACTATGTATTTCTTTTTGACATTTTTCATGTAACTACGCCAATTTATGAGTTCGCTTTTGGGATTATTGAATGATTGAGGATTTCGGTTGAAGCACCGTATGAAGACAGCTCTCTCATCTTTAACATTACCCTTGATAAAGGGACTGCTTATGTGACCTTCTGGTAATACAGAGGTCCACATTCTGAGGTGAGCGGCCTGTGTGGTGGTGGAAATACACGGAAGTGGTTGCACTTGTGATCATTTACAAGCACTCTATTTCACAGCTAGAGGATCCTTCTATCTTCCTGTTGGTGTTTCAGATAACATTCCTCTGGTTTCTGAACTATACATCCCATGGACTTTTTGTGTTACATATGATTTTAGCGCTGCACTGCTTTTTATACACGTTTCATTTAAGGATTTATATTTTGACCTTCAGTGTTCAGCTGCATTGTGTTTAGATTGGTCTTGCGCTGTCTGTTTTTTTTCTACTATTTACTAGGTCCCCCCGTGTGGTTCTGGGATTTTTGCTCACCATTCTTGTGATAATTTTGACCCCACGGGGTGAGATCTTGCATGGAGCCCCCAGATCGAGGGAGATTATCAGTGGTCTTCTATTTTCTAATTATTGCTCCCACAGTTGATTTCTTCACACCAAGATGCTTGCCTATTGCAGATTCAGTCTTCCCAGCCTGGTGCAGGTCAACGATTTTGGTTCTGGTGTCCTTCGACAGCTCTTTGGTCTTCACCATAGTGGAGTTTGGAGTGTGACTGTTTGAGGTTGTGGACAGGTGTCTTTTATACTGATAACAAGTTCAAACAGGTGCCATTAATACAGGTAATGAGTGGAGGACAGAGGAGCCTCTTAAAGAAGAAGATACAGGTCTGTGAGAGCCAGAAATCTTGCTTGTTTGTAGGTGACCAAATACTTATACTTATTTTCCACCATAATTTGCAAATAAATTCTTTCCAAATCAGACAATGTGATTGTCTGGATTTGTTTCCACATTTTGTCTCTCATAGTTGAGGTATACCTATGATGACAATTACAGGCCTCTCTCATCTTTTTAAGTGGGAGAACTTGCACAATTGGTGGCTAACTAAATACCTTTTCGCCCCACTGTGTGTGTGTGTGTGTGTGTGTGTATGTATATGTGTATAAATATATATGAGAGAGAGACTCAACTAAAAAGCCCATATGAATCCAAAAGTGTTTGAATATTAGGTGAAAATATTTATAAGTAAACTCCTTAACTTTGCACTAATATTTTAAAGTAAAACGTATAAATACCGTATATACTCGAGTATAAGCCGAGGTACCTAATGTTGGCAAAAAAACTGGGAAACCTTACTGACTCGAGTATAAGCCGGTGCCCCACTGTTCCCTAGCTCGCTAAATATTATCTGTAAAGAAGTTGCGGCTGCGGCGTCTATCGTTCAAATTCCGCGGCGTCCATCGTTCAAATTCCGCGGTCTCTTCCTGTTCCTTCCTTGATAGGCGATTCTCAGCAGACACTCTCCGCCTATCAC
The DNA here is from genome assembly GCA_029206835.1 of Rana muscosa. NCBI lineage: Eukaryota > Metazoa > Chordata > Amphibia > Anura > Ranidae > Rana > Rana muscosa. The sequence continues at coordinate 191,387,745 of CM055117.1, forward strand.
GATCGTTCTCTCATCCTCAGTTTTCCCAGCAGACACTGTGTTGGGTGTTCCGCCAATCACAGACGTCTGCTGGAAAACTGAGGATGAGAGAACGTTCGTGATAGGCGGAGAGTGTCTGATGAGATTCGCCTATCACGGAAGGAACAGGAAGAGACCGCGGAATTTGAACGATGGACGCCGCGGAATTTGAACGATGGACGCTGCAGCCGCAACTTCTTTACAGGTAATATTTACAGTGTAAAAATTTCGATGACTCGAGTATAAGCCGAGGGGGGGACTTTTAGCCCAAAAAAAAGGGCTGAAAATCTCGGCTTATACTCGAGTATATACGGTAAGTGAAGAAGTCGGAAATTGTGTTTGATTTATACTGTGTTTGTATATTTATACTGCCAACAATGTAATGTTTTGTTTTATATATTATTTGCAGTGTGCCCATTTGGTTTTTATGGTTTACAGTGCCAAGAAGTTTGCCATTGCGAAAAGCAGTGTTACTGTGACCATGTTACCGGAAGCTGCAATAATACCGATGGGCCTGCCCTGAAAGAACTACTTTTGAAAGGTATGCTTTTATTTGTTGCAAAAAAAAAAAGGAAAATTTAAGATGATTTATATGTGGAGTGATTGCAACAAGGACTCCTGTGTCTTTAATTTGAATTCACATTCTTATATTTCAGTTGGTCATTGTACGGAATCATTGATGTATGCTTCTTGGTGGAAAGAAGTGCCTTCTGATGCCAAAATAATATATTTCACTGAGTAAGTTTTTGTGTGTCTTTTTGCAAAAAAAACCCCCACCAAATACTCTCCTGTATGGGCTGTAAAATCCTGCACATATGACTGCAAGAGCACAAAATGTTCTTGTTTTACTGAAGTGTACTTTTAAATAATTAGTGCTGGAACATTGGCCCTGTGTCATTTTTGTTCCCAGCACAAACGCTGTAGAGTGTAGACACTGATCGCATGGAAAAATGTCTAATGTGCAGAGATCCTCTGCAGTAAAATTAAAGTAAAAGTCCACCCTAACACTAAAATCCCTGCATCTACAGACATCCACGATCTAAGACTAACCTATCTAGCCCTGTAAAAAAGAAATCGGTATACATACCTTTTTTGAAGCTGCTTCAGTCTCCGGTGGCGGAAGCTCTGCAGAGGACACAGCTGACAACGGCTTTGAAATGAATAGGGAGTGACGTCACCCATAGAGTTTTTACTATGGGGCTTCCGTTGTCGGATGTGTCCCCTGCACCCGCCTCCACAGTGAAGCTGCAGCTGACGGCTCAGTGTGGGATCGGGTCGGATCGGCTTCAGAAAAGGTATGTATACTGATTTCTTTTTTTACAGGGTCAGATAGGTTAGTGTTAGATTGTGGTTGTCTGTAGATGCAGGGATTTTAGTGTTAGGGAGGACTTCTACTTTAATCAACTCCTAAGGGTTACAATACATGTTACAATCAAACTGTACAATCAACTTTAGATTTAGAAAAAAATTATGTAATATGAGGACCTAACTAAACTGTCCAGTCAAGCAGGCTATTGAACTACCTAGTTGTTTGTACAATTTCTGTTAAATCTACCATCGGATTGTAATGCGTGTTGTGAGCTTAAGATCCTGGCACCAATACTGCTGCTCTGCATTTGACCATTTTATCAGTAGCCAGATTTTCCAACCTATCAATCTGTATCCAGTCAAGCAGGCTATTGAACTACCTAGTTGTTGGTAGAGCCAACAGAAACTGTACACTCAGATTGTAATATGTGTTGTGAGTTAAGATCTTGGATCTTGGCACCAATACTGCTGCTCTGCAGTTGAGCCTTTTATCAGTAGCCAGGTTTTCCAACCTATCCTGTTACTGACATATAGTTCACACTACTTCGGTTTTTGATTAGATTTAGTCAGTGTTTTTTACATGTATTTAACCAGTCACACAATAAGCATAATCCTGTATATTTCAGTTAATAAAATAATTAGTTGTAAAAGTGGAGCTTCACCCAAAAGGGGACGTTCCGCTTTAAGTCCTCTTCCCCCCTCCTTTATGTAATTTGGCATGTATTTTTTGTGTGTGTGGGGGGGGGGGCTAGCTGGTTTTTGACAGGTACCCGCTCTCACTTCCATTTGGATTGGCTAGGCAATTCAAGCAAAAGTCCCCCCCTCCCTGCAGATTTCTGGGACACATCACTGGTCCCACAAGACTGCGGGATCATTCACAAAGCGCAGCGCTGTTGGCAGCCAGCCCTGAGGCCGCAAGCTGTCGCAGCCAGTTGCCCACTTTTAAGATGCTGGGAACCCAGAGGCTAGTGAAAAACTAGCCCGGTTGAGGACGGCACTGGATCACGCTTACCAAGGTACATGGACAGGTAAGTGTCCGATTTATTAAAAGTCAGCCGTTACCCAAGATTTTACTGGAGACTGGAGAACCGTTTTAACCCTGATTCTATAGTAGTATACTGTTTAACCCACCCTCCTCTCCTTTGCAGACAAACATGGGCAATAGTAACCTGCACTCTTGCTTTGCTTCTTGTGATCAGTGCTGTGTTTAATATCAAGCAAGTATGGACCTGTAAAGAAAAACGTACGGATTGGACCTATTCCTACCAGCAGCTGCGAGAGATTAATGGGAATGTGGATGTTCCAGATATGTATGAGGCCTGTGATTTGTACAACTCTGATACAGATGTGGAAACCTCACCTCTCAAAAGTGTAAATTGAAGGCTAGAACAAATATGAAGCTGATGGTTCAGCATCTACCTATGCAATCTGTGACATGCAGAAACCTTGTGCCTTACATTGATCCCAACCTCGTACTGGGGTTTTAAAGCTTGAAGATAATGAATGAGTATACCATCAGATCACTGATGATAATGGTACAGTACTCAGGACACTGTTTTGATCCTGATAAAATTGATGAAGGTATACATGTATTTTTTTATATGGACTGCATTTCCATGACACTGGATTTATGTCTTAAAAGGTCCTGTTTGAACTTGTCCTCCACTATTCAAGTGCCAATATATTTTTGTTTTATAGTCAGTGGAGGGCATGTGCATATGTTTGTCCTCATTCACATGGTTCATTACTTGTGTGCCCTGTGCAGGGCTGTGTTTTGCCAGCACAGGTGTTGCATACTTCCCCTTGCTGGCAGTCTCATAGATGTCTATAGGGACACGCGGCTGCACAGACATAGCCACTGTGCCTCCAATATGACATCTGTGCGGGTGCACAGTCCCAAACTGCAGGGAATTCGGGGACACGCACTCACACCCACACAAATGTCATATCTGGACACAGTGGCTGTGCTGTAGATCTCTATGGGACTGCTGGCATGGGGATGCACTCAACACCTTGTGCATCCCTGTGCCTGCAAAACATGGCCCTGGAAGGAACACCCAGGTAATCGGCAATGTGAAGGAGACCTTTATGTTATGTAAAGAAGCCGATAAGGATTTCTATTTTAACTGTAAAGATCCTCATTTTTTATATATACATTTTCTGTAAACTGCCTATTTCAAATATTGCCAAGTAACTATGTGGGCATGGGTAATGATAAAGTCAGGGAGAAAGCATTTTGCAACTAGAAAGCAAATTTAAACTTAAAGGGTATGCATAATTTGTATTTTTGGTTATTTTATATTCTTTATGTTGAGGGCTACACTATAATCCTTCGCGTGATTTTGATGCAACTTGAAGCAATGCCTGTGTATTCTTGAGGTCTGTGGATCAAAGTGGGACCAAAGTAGTGCAGGGACTATTTTGAAGTAGCTGCGACTTGAAGTTGCACAGATATCAACGGTACTCATTGGAAGTCATGGGATACAACTTGTCATGCGACTTTACAGTCCCAAGTCGCATGTCAAGTCACGCTAGTGGTAACGTAGCCTAAAATGTAAAGTACTTTTTTTCTATAATTGGGTAAGTATGAAATATTACTCATGGACACTTTGTATTTATTAGATGAAGCAAGCAGGTGGTGTATTTTGTTGTTAAGCCCCCTTCTTCTTTTTTTTTTTTTTTTTTTTTTTTATTAAAGTATAACTAAAGGCAAAACCTTTTTTTAAGGTTTGTAAGTGCTGATGGGTAGGAACCCCTTGTCAGGTTTTTCTTGCTCTCTGTGCCCGTATTGTGGATCTAATTGTCCCGACCACCAATGTCACCTGGAATGAAAGAGAGGGAAAATCAAAAATTTTGGGTTGCCACAAGAACAGGAATGGAGGGAGCAACTTTCTAAGAGGGGATTTCCCTCACATTGTCTACAGGTTAGGAAGTAAAAACTTCCTGGGGCACAGATTAGCAAAAAAACTGACAGCTGTTTAACCCCCTCCTACTCTATCCAGAATGGAGGGGAGTTTAGGCTTTAGATGTACTTTATGTTTATCTACTACTATGCTGTTAATACCCTGAATAATGCTAATGTGATCCCCTGCAATTCAGGTCTATTCACAACAGGACATTTATTTATTTTTTTATTACAAAGCCCAGCATGTTTTAAAATGCAGATTGGAGGCTTCATTGACCAAAATAAAATAAAAAACTTTCAATAAACTGCCACTGTGTTTAGGCTGTAATATATAAAAAATAATACATTAATACAAAAATGTTATTAATTTTCCCTTACATTGTAGTGCATTTGTCAGCATATAATAAAACAGAACAGTTACAGGGGTTGGATAAAATTATGGAAACAAGTATGGTAAAAAAATTGTTACCAAACATGGTGTTGGACCGCCTTTGGCATCCTAGACGGCCTGAATTCTCTGGGGAATTGGCAAATATAAGTCTTGAGTGGTGGATATTGAAATCTGTTACCACTCTATGCAAAAATACAGGTCACAATCTTGCGAAATTTCTTTTTTTTTTTTTTTTGTCTCTTTCGGTCAGTTGCCCATGTCTACTGCGCTTATGCTTATCGGATGACGTTCTCCTGGAAACTGTATATGCCATCATAACCTTTTGACTGTATTTCGCGACACCGCAAATTGAGCGCTTCAGTTCTAGGCACCCAGTTAAGCGTGCACCAACAATTTTCCCTCTTTAGAAACTCGGTAAGCTCTGACATAACTCCGTATTACTAGCAGCGCACGCAGTGAATGACGAAAGTGAGGCTTCCCACCTGTTAGCTAGGTGTCTTATCACACAGCAGAAGCAAAAAAAGTTATGTAACTTCCGCTTTTCACGCAAAACGTCATCGCTTTCACGCCTGCAATCATGTAGTGTTTCCAGATTTTTGTCCAACCCCTGTACTGTATTTTATTAACTTCTTTTTTTTTTTTTTTTTTTTTACTTACACATGTGTTAAATACACATTTTAGGACTGAATATTACTTAAAACTCCACAAACATTACATGTTTTCTAAAAGGGGTATCCCCTTTTAGAAAACATGTAATGTTTGTGGAGATTAAAAGGGGCAATTTAATTTTTTTTTATGTCTCTTCATATTAGCGCAGCTGTTTATCAAAGTTTCAGTAAAAAATATGCTCATATTAATTTTAGTGCACACACTCAATTTAAAGCTGTAGTAAGCCGCTGGCTTTTTTTTTTTTAAACCTGCAAGGCAATGTCATAATGTGCTAGTATGCACACTAGAACATTATGTGAAACTTACCTTTAGAACGAAGCCCTCCAGCGGTGCGCTCTCACCGCTGAAGGCACTTCCATCTTCACCTGGTCTTCCTTCCAGGTTTGCTGACTTTGGATGTGTGAGTGGCCAGAGCCGAAATGACATCACTTCCACGCGGGAGCTGCCATTAATAGCACGGGTATGCCGTTCCTTCAGAGCGCATGCACCGGTGATGTCACCGGCTTCACCTACAATAAGGCCCCTTTCACACTGAGGCGTATTTCAGACGGTTTAGCACTAAAAATAGCGCATAAATAACGCCTGAAATAAACCTTTACCAGTATGCTCAATGTGAAAGCCCGAGGGCTTTCACATTGAGGCGATGCGCTGGCGGGAGGAAAAAAAATCCCCTGCAAGCCGCATCTTTGGAGCGGTGTATACCGCTCCTTCCCATTGAAATCTGTAGCCGCGGTTTGCGGGTGGTATTAACCCTTTTTCGGCCGCTAGCAGCCGGATATTGCGGTAAATACGACGGTATAGCGGCGCTAAAAATCGCGCCGCTATACCGCACCTGCCCACCCCAGTGTGAAAGGGGCCTAAATATCTCCTATTTACATTACCTATAGGTAAGCCTTATTATAGACTTCTCTATAGGTAAAATTCATGCATGGGAGTTTACTCCCACTTTAATATCCCTTTTTTTTTTTTGTATGATATAAAAATTGAAGTTGTGTTGCGTAAATAGATACCGAGCACGTCAAGCCTTAAAATTGTGCACACCCTACTGTCCCTGCAATTGTCCGTAAGCGACTTTTTTAAAGGTTTTACAGCTCTTTCATTTAGAGTGGGCTCTAAAATATATTCTAATACAATATTCAATATGTGTGTCAGTTTCCTTACATGGGTGGGGTGGTGGGGCTTTGAAAATTTTTCTTTTTTATATAGTTTATTGCACTTCTCTTTTTTTTTTTTTTTTTACATTAACACAAGGGGGCTGATAACCCCTTTATGTGATAGCATAGTGCAGTTGGCTGGCTTTCTTTAACCTCAGAGTACATGTGGAAGTGATCCGGCAGCTTACAGCTGTCTGAATCACTTCTACAAGAAAGCTGATCGCTCACTGTAAGAAAGTAAACAAACAATGTTCACATGCCACTACTGCTGCTGCCGTACATCGAGCCATACATAGGTGGATCGAAATTTAGCTGGTTCAGCAGGAACTGTCAAAATTTGGACTCATCTATGGGCATGCTGGTTGTACAGAAGTCGATCTCTTAATTGACTTCTGTACAAGCATCTGTTTGGAAAGTTTTTGTTCAATCAGTGCCGCCAGCTATAGGAGAGAGATTCCCCATCCACCTCGAATGTGTGTGTATGGGGGAATCGATTTAACCAGTGGGTTGAACGAAAGAAAATTAATCCTGTATAGCCTTCCTCAAGTCTGTGGCAGCATAGGGTTAAACCACAATGTGCCAAATAATTACCTTCTAAATTATTTAGATATGCAAATTAGTAATAGTTATTCAGTTAACCAACACATGCTGTCACTGCAAAGTTTAGCCTGGGCATCAATGACCTCTGGTTAAATAAGTCTAGGCTAAGGGCTGTAAAAGTGCTTTTTGATCAGGTTTTGTTGTTTTATCAGTATGCATGCTTTCTCACACGCATCCTACCTAACATACACTATATTACCGAAAGTATTGGGACACCTGCTATTACACGCACATAATCTTTAATGGCATCCCAGTTTTAGTCCATAGGATTCAATAGTGAGTTGGCCCACCCTTTGCAGCTATAACAGCTTCAACTCTTCTGGGAAGGCTGTCCACAAGGTTTAGGAGTGTGTCTATGGGAATGTTTGACTATTCTTCAAGAAGTGCATTTGTGAGGTCAGGCATTGATGTGGGGGAGAAGGCCTGGCTCGCAGTCTCTGCTCTAATTCATCCCAAAGGTGTTCTATCGGGTTGAGGTCAGGACTCTGTGCAGGCCAGTCAAGTTCCTCCACCCCAAAATCGCTCATCCATGTCTTTATGGACCTTGCTTTGTGCACCTTCTGCCTTGTGGACAGCCTTTCTAGAAGTGTTGAAGCTGTTATAGCTGCAAAAGGTGGGCAAACTCAATATTGAACCCTATGAACTAAGACTGGGATGTCATTAAAGTTCATGTGCAGGCAGGTTTAAAGGCAGGTGTCCCAATACTTTTGGTAATATAGTGTACTTCATATTTAACGTTACTTTCACATGCTTTTTTCATATTGGTTTACTAAATACATGCCATTAAAGTAGACTTATCGCCACAGCATTAAAATCCTTGTTGAATCCCCCAGGGAACCAAGTGCATGTAGCCCTTGATCATGGACCATTGTGCAATAAAATTAAAAATTTTATGTCAGTTTGTGCTGGCTGTTGCTCCACCCCTGGCTAAAGCCCAATGTGTGGGCCTTCCTACACAGCCAGCACCATAGTCACAGCCCCCTTCCTCACATTTTCTGATTTGTACAGTATTCAAGCTTGCCAAATCTCCTAATTGTAGCCTTACCTGCTGCCCCTAACACAGCACTGACTGTGTCATAATAGTTTGTATAACTAATAGGAAGTGGGGCACATTTTGCTGCATTAGCTACACAACCAGATCACTGATCAGAACTGGACGAAGTGCTACCAGCTCTTGGTTCCCTTGAGCAATTCAGCAAGGATTTTTAAAATGTGACAATACGTCATCTTTAAATCTTGGCAAACTGTATCCACATGGTGTTATACATGTATTTATTTAAAATTATTTTTCTTAGAGGATTTTGACAGTTGTAATATACATTTATTATCAATAGACTTGTATTACAATCTTGTTTCGCTTTTAATAATGCTTTTATAAGGTCACAGTTAGAGGTGCACTGAAAATTGCGTGCGTTTTCGGTGCCATGGTAAAAATGGGTGAATAAGGGTGCTTTTTATTTATCTGCAAAATACTGAAAACACAATTTTCGCCCCAACATGTTTATGCCGCCAAAATTTCCGTGCGTCTCTAGTCAGTCTATGCTAGCAGTGACCACACTTGACTGCTCTTTCTTTTGGTTATGGGGCAGAAATGACCTTGCTGGGTAAATTTTTTTATTTTCTCTGACTAAATTTAAAGGCTCATTTAGCGGTTTACTTTTAGTCAGTGCAGGGAGGTAGAGACCTGAAACAGCCTCATCAAATGGCGCAACGAGTACGTCTAACCTGACCTCTTTTCTAGTACCCTGTTATAGACAATAATGAGGAGACAATGTTTTGCAGAATAAAGCAAAGCACGGAGGATAAATACTTTGAGGATAGTATTTTTGAAGAGACCCTGTCACCACACCATTCATTTCAACAACAATCTTTCCATAAGAATAAATGTGAATTTAACTAAATCTATGTATGTTATTTACCTGTAAAAGCCTCCGTTATAGACATTCAAAAGTCATGAGAATGCTACTAGGTGCCATTATCTTTGTTGTGATGTCAGCAAACCCAATACACTCTGAGCTGTCACTCAATTGACATTCTATAGTATCCCCCCCCCCCACTCCTTCCCCAGCTTCTGCATAAAAATATATATATTCAGGTGATGGAGCTGGACCAGCACAGAGAGTAATTGCACACTTCGAGGAGGAGAGGGCTATGACGTGCAAGGAGGAAAAGGACTGTACTAGGGAATTGACTCTTCCTAACGCAGGGCTTGACAAATTTGCTTGGAATCTAGGAGCCAGATAAAAAAGTTAGGAGCCAGGAACGCCCCCTGTCCCGCGAGCTCGCGCGCAGAAGCGAACGCATACGTGAGTAGCGCCCGCATGAAAACGGTGTTCAAACCACACATATGAGGTATCGCCGCGATCGTTACAGCGAGAGCAATAATTCTAGCCCTAGACCTCCTGTGTAACTCAAAACATGCAACCTGTAGAATTTATTTAAACGTCGCCTATGGAGATTTTAAAGGGTAAAAGTTTGTCGCCATTCCATGAGCGGACGCAATTTTGAAGCGTGACATGTTGGGTATCAATTTACTTGGCGTAACATCATCTTTCACAATATAAAAAAAAAATTGGGCTAGCTTTACTGTTGTCTTATTTTTTTCATTAAAAAGTGTATTTTTTCCCAAAAAAGTGCGCTTGTAAGACCGCTGCGCAAATACGGTGTGACAGAAAGTATTGCAACGAACGCCATTTTATTCTCTAGGGTGTTAGAATAAAAAATATATATAATGCTTGGGGGTTCTAATTTGAGGCAAGGAGATGGCAGTGAAAACAGACAGGGGAAGCTCCTCCTTAGCATTGCTGGTTGTCTTGTCATACCAACGGCCACCACAAGATGGCGCCAGATCACAGAAGGAAGCATAGGTCTGCAGAAGGCTGCAAAGCCGCGGCCTCAATTACCGGCCGGCCCGACGCGAGCGCGGCGCACGGACACACAGAATACCCCAGCTGTGCCGCCCCAGGCGCCAGGTCGCTAATTCTAGTCGCAATGGGGACCTGGCGCCCGCGACTTGTCGAACCCTGTTCTAACGTATTTACATTTGTAGCAAGTTTAGAGATACAATAAGAAGAAATTATTTATGGGGGAAAAAAATGCTGCATTAGGTATGTAAATGCATATATACTTTGTGTTTTTTACTTAAAAATTTTGAAGTTAGTAATGGGGTCAGGGTCTCTTTTTAAAGGTTGTGTTACAGGTCTCTGAGCTCCTGGTTCTGCTCCAGTTATGTTCTGAAGATTCTTTGATTTATTTATTTTTCTGTGGTAACCTGATCTGGTCTTTAAGGGCCCTTTCACACGGGCGGATCCCGTGATGATCCGCCCCGTGAACATCCGCTTGCTCAGCGGGGTTTGCTCCGTTGATCCCCGCTGAGCCAGCGGATGACTAGCCTGTCTCTGCACACTGTGCAGAGATGGACCAGTCAGATCTCTGCTCTCCTCTATCGGGGTATCGGATGAACACGGACCGTCTGTCCGTGTTCATCCGATCCGCAGACGGGTGGAAAAATAGGATTTTCCTCCGTCTGAATAATCGGACCATAGCGGAGACTGATTAATTTGAATGTCAGCGGACATCCGCTTTCCCATAGGAATACATGTATGTCCGTATTTCATCCGAAAATGGATGGATGAAATACGGACATACGGTCCGCCCGTGTGAAAGGGCCCTAAGTCAGAAGGCGAACCAACTGCTCCGGGTCACAATTTGCAATATGGAGCCAGTTAGAAAGGCTTCCAGTCATGTGACAGCCACTCACAGCGATCATGTGATCAGGGAGCCACCATCCAGTCTTATCACCCTCTTGAGGGCTTCTAGGAGGGCGGCAAAAGACAATGTATTCTTTCCAATGATTTTTTTTCTTTTTTTTAGCGATGCGTATAAATAGAACATCTTATGTAAATTGCATTACTGTTTTTATTTTTTATTATTGGTTTCTCTTTATTTGTCAAGAATTATATACAGTATATACATGGGAGCGATCATATATGCTTATCACATACAGAGGTTTTGCTTGCTGCTTTGCAGTGCCATATAATGGTTGTGCTTTACTGCTACTTCTCACAATGCAACCGCTGACTCACTCAGAACCATACAGAGCGATTGTACCGAGCCACTGAAAGCTCCTAGTGGTTAATCTACTGATGTTCCATATTTGCACAATTACAAAAAATAAGGAAGAGAAGGCCTTTAAAAATATGTTTCAGTTAAATAAAAAATAAAAAGAGATATATGAAGGCTGCCATTGCTAGTTGCCTAGCTGCATATATGTGGATAAGAACTTCAAACGTTAAAGACAATTGATATTTGTTCCAGGTCAGTAACTTAGAAAGTATTAACAGCATATGATTATCATAAGGCCTTATGCACGCTGTAAGTTTAAAGGGGTTGTAAATGTCTATGCATTAAGGTGAAAAACCTCCTGTGCTGCAGCTGCCCCGCAGAGCCCCCCTTTTACTTACCTGAACCCAGTATTTCCAAAGACGGGGACGAGTACACCAGCTCCAGCCGGTGTCTTGGGTCCTCATTGCATAGATTGATAGCAGCAGCAGCCATTGGCTCCCACTGCTGTCAATCAAATCCAATAATGCTGGGGTGGGTCCTGCTATCTGTGTCAGTGACGCAGCAGCAGGACACAGGAGCGCGCCCGCACGAGTGCCCCCAGGGAAAGCGATTTGGGGCACTCGAGAAGAGGAGGAGCCAGGAGCGCTGCGGAGGGACCCCAGAAGAGGGGGATCAGGGCCACTCTGTGCAAAACCCATGCACAGAGGAGGTAAGTATGACATATTTGTTATTTTAAAACAAACACAACTTTACAACCCAAAAACTAGGTAAAAGGCCGCATTTGTGCATGCTCGTTCACACTTCTGTTAGTGCATTAGAATGCATTAACACGGAAATCCGCTTTTTGAGCATTTTCATGCACAAAAGCGCCTCTCCTGAACGCACAAGTGATTTTTTTTTTCTTTTTGTCTTGGCTGTAAACTTCCCTGCAACTTCTCCTCAAAAAAAAAAAAAACTATAGTGTGCATGGACACATAGGCTAACATGGAGTGGTGTTTACAGGCAGAGAAAAAAAAAAAAAGCTCAAAAGCCTAAGGAAGCAGCCTTCTTTGAGCTATAGTGTGCATGAGGGAACTAGATTTTTCTGAAGAATAGTTTTTCTTTAAATCATTGGTGTTCAGCAGATGTCATAATCTTTGAATTGTAGAACAGTTTAATGTGTGTTTTAGGATTATTTCAATACTAAATACAGTATTCACAGTAAACACTGCAGTACTAATTCAAAAATACGTACTTGCAATACTTGCACTAAACTTTTCTCTTTACCTGCACTTCAGTAGCCATATCTAACCTGGGAACTATTGTGAACCTTTATTTAAAGTGTAACTGCAGTTATATTTGTACGGTGGGGGCTGAAGGCAGGGGAACCTACAATATAAGTGTAATTGCAACAAAGATAACGTTGCAAGAACTGCCCAGGACTTTGTAATCAGCTTTGTGATTGATTGATGAAAGTTTAAAATTCTTATAAAAATTAAGGATGGTGTTTTTGTATTTTTTTTTTTTTTAAAACAGATTTGCCTTATTTGTATGTACGCACAAACTGAGCCAAAATGTATTCTCATACATTGACACTGAGCCAATAAAGGCATGATTAAAAAAGCATATGTTCCTGTTTTATTGTGTGAAATGTTGTGGCATTTGTTTGCTTTCTGATGTGACTTTTCTGACCACCATTTTTATGATGCTTGTTGGCCACACCCATGACTGGGTCACTGCTTTTACCCAGTGCGCTAAGAACCTTTCTTTTTAAAATATAAACAGCAGTGGAGATCAGCTGGTTTGCAGTTTAGTAGTGTTTAGAGACAAAGGCTGGTCGTTCACGCAAAGATCTTTTTGTGTCCCATCAGGAAGATTTCCCTTCACCTAACTGACCCAATTTGAATATTTGCCCCTCCATGTTCTTGTAACACTAAAAAAAATCTTGATTTCCCATGACTTTTTTGTCCAATTAACAATGGTCCTCAGAACTTACACAAAGGGTGACAGCACCAATGGAGAGGGTGAATCTTTCCAGCGGAATCAGACCGCAACAAAAACGTGATGGGGGTTTTTTCCGCAGCTGAGTCTAAAGTCTTGGCTTCATTCACTTTAACGCAGAACTACAGGCACAAATATTTTCCTTAGCACCAATGGTTTGATGCCCATAAGATCTCCTGCTGGTGCCGGCATCATCTCCCTGGGTTCTTCCAGGTGCTAGTCTTTGGCCGTTTTAATTGGCTGGCACAGGATGACTTTGATCTCACGCATGGAGTGATGTAATCCCGCCAAACACACACTGTGTGCCAAAATGTACATTGAGCTGCGCATGTGCAGCTCAGTGTACATTTTGTAGTAAATTGTGCATAGCGGATAAGTGTACTTTATTGCAGAAGAGACATTGCATTCTTATTTTTTTTATTTTATTTTTTTATTCATTTTTTTTACATTTAGTTCCATTTTAAAGCATAACAGAACTTTTGCTGCCTTTTTGCAACCTATTTCCTTCTGAGACGTGGAGAATGTCATTTCTGAATTTTCATTCTAGTAAGTTGTCAGGCCCCCCACCTGGCTTCAATACCTTGAATCGCCAATAAAAAAAAATTGCAGATAAGGACTTCTAACTAGCCTGATCAGCACATTCATTCAGGATCAATGACTAAGGCTTGGGTACACAAGGATCGAAATTTGGCCAGTTCATCAGGGACCAGCCAAATTTGGATCTGTGTGTAGCCATCCCTGTTAAAAAAAAAAAAAAGCCTATCATTAGGGCTGCACACAGATAAAATATATACAATAAATACAAGGCTTCCTCTGAATGGCTGAGATGAAAAGGCTAGCGAATTATGTCAAAATTTCCAACTCGGCCAATCAGAGGTCGCCTTGTATTCACTGATAAAAATAAAGGGATTCCTTTGGTTGAGAAGCATTCAGGCCGACTTGATTTAGTTCCGACGGAAGACAGGAAGCAAGGATGGGAGGTGTCATCTTAATGATTTTAATTATCCAGACATAGAAGGAACCACGCATTCGTCTAAGGCTCGCCAGTTCCTAAATGTCTTGCAGGACAACTTCATGGGTTGTCCAAACAAGGCAGAGCTCCTCAACGGAGGAGTTGCAACTTTAAACAGTGGCCTGCAACACCTTGCGGCCGAAGAAAGCATCCGAAGATGCAGCCACATCAACCTTCCAAAATTTAGAAAAGGTATGAACAGACGACCAGGTCGCCGCCTTGCACACTTGTGCAACCGACGCTTGATGTCGGAAAGCCCAGGAAGCACCAATTGCCCTGGTAGAATGTGCCGTAATCGGAAAGGGAGGCGCCCGCCCCTTGAGAGCATAGGTTTGAATGACGGTTTGTCTGATCCACCTAGAAATGGTGGCAGACGAAGCCGCTTGGCCCTGTCTTGGACCAAGACAGTCACAAACAGTGAGTCAGACTTCCGAATAGAAGCAGTAGCAGACAGGTACACCCGCAAGGCTCGTACCACATCCAATGTGTGCAGCGCAAACTCTCTGGGATGCGATGGGTGAGGACACAAGGACGGGAGGACAATGTCCTCAACTAGGTGAAAGGTCGAGACCACCCTTGGCAAAAGAGAAATCGCGAATGCAATACCGCCTTATCCATATGGATGACTAAATATGGCGACTTGCAGGACAAGGCCGCCAACTCAGACACTTGTCTAACAGAAGTGATTGCCACAAAAAAGGCCACCTTCTGAGACAAATTTAAGAGGGGAATATCCCTGATATTCTCAAAAGGAGATTCCTGGAGAACCGAGAGTACCAATTCAGATCCCACGGGGGAGAGGAGACTTGACAGGAGGGAGCACATGGCGAACCTCCTGCATAAAGGTGCTAACCAAGAAATGACCCGCTAGTGGTCGCTGAAAGAAGACGGCCAAGGCCGAAATCTGACCCTTAATGATACTCAAAGCGAGTTCTAGGGCCACTCCATGCTGCAGGAAATGCAGGATTCTAAGGACGGAATACGTCCGAGGACGTCAGTCCAGCTCTTCGCACATGGCGATGTAAGCTGTCCAGGTACGGTGATAGATCATTCTGGAGGAAGACTTCCGTGCCCTCAATATCAAAATGACCGAGTCCGAGACCTCGGTCTCTCAACCCCTGGCTTTTAACAGCCATGCCGCTAAAGCCAGAGACTGTAAAGCAGGATGAAATATATGACCCTGAGACAGAAAGTCCTTCCTTATTGGCAACCGCCAGGGAACGTCCGCGACAAGACGTACCAGATCGGCGTACCAGTGACGCCGATGTCAATCCGGAGCAATGAGGATCGCTGGAATTCCCTCGGTCGCCACCCTGCGCAGCAGGCGAGGGAGCAACTGCAGTGGAGGATAAACGTATATCAGATGACAACGACCCCTTGGGGCCACTAACGCCTCCAAGGCATCCGCCCAAGGATCTCCGGATCCGGCCACAAACCTCGACACCTTGAGATTGAGTCGAGAGGCCATCAGGTCCACATCCGGCGTGCCCCACCATCGGCAAGGGAGTTTAAATACCTCCGGGTGCAAGGACCACACTTCCTGGTCCAGCGTCTGGCGACTCAAATAGTTTGCCTGCCAATTGTCTATGCCCGGAATGTAAACGGCCGACAGCGTCGGCACGCTTCTTTTAGCCCACTTCAGGGTACGGGTGACCTCGGAAGCCGCAGCTGAGCTCCGAGTATTCCCTTGATGGTTGACATACGCCACCGTCGTGACGTTGTCCGACTGGATCCCAATGTAGTGATCCTGCAATCTCTCAGAGCATGAGGAGAGGCACAGTCTCATGGCCTGTATTTCCAGAACATTGATCGGTAAACAGGCTTCGTCCGGAGTCCAAGCCCTTGGGCCAACAGGACTCCCCAGACTACCCCCTAGCTCTTCAGGCTGGCGTCCGTAGTGAACACTGTCCATTGGATGGGGAGGAACGACTTCCCGGACCGAAGAGTCGGGTACCCCAACCACCATGTCAGGGATGCCCTGACCAGGTGACTCACCTGGATCGGAAGATCCAAAGACCGCTGGGATTTATCCCCAGTGAACAAGATCTCCTTCTGCAATGCCTTGGTGTGTGATTGGGCATATGGAACGGCCACGAAAGAGGCCACCATGAGTCCTCATGCAAAACGGATTGACGACCATTTTCGGGACGTCAGCACCCGCACTGCAGACTGAAGTGTCAGTAACTTCCCCGGAGGTAGGAATACCTTTGCCTCCAAGGAGTCCAGAATCAGACCCAGATAATCCAGATGCTAAATCGGGACCAGGATTGACTCCTGAATGTTCAGGAGCCACCTGAAGTCCCTGAGGGTCCGACTGACGATAGTCACGTAGTCTTCCAATTCTGTGCCACTTTCTGCTCTGAGAAGAAGATTGTTCAGATAGCCCACGACAGCGATGCCTTGCCGTCTCAGCAAAGCTAGAACCGGCGCAAGCACCTTGGAGAACACCCTCGGTGCCAAGGCTAGGCCGAAGGAAGAGCCACAAATTGATAGTGGACTTCACCGATCGCAAGCGCAGAAACTTCTGGTGACTTGCGCAAATCGGAACATGCAAGTAGGCGTCCTTGATGTCCAAGGTCGCCAGAAAATCCCCTTGACGGAGTGTAATGATTACCATGCGAATGGATTCCATGCTGAACTTTTGCACCTTCACGAAGGCATTCAGGACCCTGAGGTCCAGGATAGGCCGAACCCCGTCCCTCTTTCGGGATGACAAACGGATTTGAGTAGAACCTCTGAAACCTCTCCTGTGACGGAACCGGCACAATCACTCCGGACCTGATCATCCTGATTAGCCCCCATAGGGCTGCCAGACGGGCAGGAAGGAGATGAAGATTCGAGGGAAGAATCTGTCTTGGACCAGGAATGGAAACCTATCCTGTAACCTGAGGTGATCACCTCGCACACCCACCGCTAGGAGATTCGGGAGGTCCACCGATCCGTGAACCTGCAAAGTTGTCTCCCCTACCCCAAAATCGGGTGGAAGCAAGACCTCACGCGGAGGCGGGCTTGGGAGCCGGCTTGTTTGGCTTACGCACCCAGTGGTGCTTGTGTCCACCAGCCGCACCGCTGTCAGAGTAGGAAGGCCAACCCGTGAACTCTGACTGACGAAAAAAAAACTTTTATTGCTGGAAAGGAAGGACCCTGCTTACGGCGGCCTCCTTACCCTTGATAGCCTGAGGAAGAAGAGTGCTTTTACCCCCCGTGACATCCTTGGTGATGTCATCCAGCGCAGCACTGAAAAGCCTACCATCTTTAAATGGTAGATCCGTCAGAAGCTTTTTAGAAGCTAGGTCGGCAGACCAGCATTTCAACCAGAAAAGACAACGCAATACAACCGCCAAGACAGAGGCCCTGAGTATTAAGGGGCCACGTCTAACGTGGCGTCGCAACATAAACAAGGCCCTGTACCATTTGGTGGGCCAGAGCAATGGTGTCTGGAGGAAGATAATGCTCCTGTACAGTTTGGTGCAAAAAAAATTTGCCCATCCCGTGAGTGTCTGAGACACAAGGGTCGCCGCTACCACAGGCCGTAGGGCGGACCCCAACAAGGCAAACATGGCTCTGCTCACCACTTCTGACCTCCTATCAGCGAGGTCCTTAATGCAGGAGTCCCCTCCATCGGGAGAGTGGTGGCCTTGTTCAACTGGGCGACCGGAGGGTCGACCACTGGGGGAGAAGCCCACGTTTTAAGTAGGGCATCTCCAAAGGGGTATCTGATAGGCAAACGCCGCGGGACCATAAAAGTCTTCTGCGGCTTTATTCAAACCTTATCAATGAGCTGGTCAAAGAAGGTACATATGGAAAAAAACTTTTTAGAAGGCCTAGCCTTAAAAGAACCAAAGAAGACTGTCCGCCTGAGGTTCTGCATCCACAGCATTTAGCTTGCAAGTGTCCCTCACTGCAGCAATGACAAGCGCCCTGTCATTTACTGACTCAGAACTGGAGTCTTCCTTGCAAGGAATGCCCTGTTCAAATCCATCAAACATATTCAGAGCTAGGGTCCTGAGCGGTAGTGGCTAGGCCCATATCCGAATCAGCGCACACCCCCTTATTATTATTATTTTTTTTAAAAAATAAAGTGGGGAGAGGGGCTTTTTTGCTCCCTTGCGCTCACACACTGCTTCCCTCCTGGTCAGAATGATTCCAGGACTGCCAACAACTGGTCCCTAGGGACCGCAGGTACTGGAGCACTGCCTGTTGCCTCATGCAAGGGGAAGCTGTGACACTGACTCCATGTTGCCCCTCTCTGAGACTCCTCAGATAAACAAAAGTCCACCCACAGGCTGTGCTGACTGAGGAGGGGCGCCCAGGGGACCCACCAGACCAGACCAGGACCGCTCAGCTACGTTGTCTGTACCGCGCTGTGTCAGTGCGAGTGAGCTGTGGGGAGATTGTGAGGAGATTCGCGCTGTTACAGCTGCGATAGAGGCCAAACTAGTGCTGAAATGCACGCGGGCTACAAGAAAATGGCCGCCACACTTCACTGAGGCGATCCGCGGCAAAATGGCCGCCATGCGCAGATAAATGTAAAACACACCACAGCACACACACAGCACCAAAAACGGCGCCCAGGCCCCAAAATAACACAAAAAGCCCCCAGCAATATGCAGACTAGCATGAGCCCCCCCCCCAGGACAGTATGACCCCCAGGCACCCCCCACAGCACAGCGCCAGCAATGGTGACAGAGAGTGACAATAAAACACAGAGGGAGACAGGGAAAATCCCCCACAGAGAAACACACACAGCAGTTTGTACTCACCTGTGGCAGGAGAGACTACTTACCCGTCCCCTGAGGGACCCACTGGTGTGTTTATGACAGACCTATCACAGAGTCGTACTGCGTAGCTGTCGGCCCGGTCCACCGCTAGAGAAACAGTCCGTCAGGTACTGTTCAATCTTGAGAGGACCGTGGGAGCATGAAAGCAACCCGGCAGCCCCTGGAGTCATGGGGCATGTCGTGAACTGAGTCTCACGCACACAAGGCGAGGATCAGCACGCTCAATGGTCGGACAGGGAAGACTACAAGGATACTAGTTAATTGAAGGTCTCAAAAATAAAATAATAAAATTCCCAAAGGAATAAAAATTAAAGTAAAATCTTCCAGGAGACAGGCTCCTGAGAGAGCCACGTCTTCTCCTTCTGCTAGGCAGAAAAAAACTGAGGTCTGCGGACTGCAGGGGGTGGGTTATGTCCGGAGGGACCGCCCCCTGGGCGGGGCTGTTCAGCTCTGGCTTTTAGAATGTATGTATAAACATCTCACATTCTGCCTAGATCTTCTCCTGCAAGCAGGGACATAACCCACATGTTCAGCGAATAAGAGCCGCCGTGTCGGTCCATGGATGATAAGAGAAAACCGTTCGTGTGTATGGTTTCTCGTCGAGAAAACTGTCTAAAATCTCGGCGGGAAAAAAGACGGTCTGCGGTCTTTTTTCTCGTCAGAAACTTATTTTTTCTTAGCGTGATTCTCGTCAGACTGTTTTTGGACGAGAAAACCGTTCGTGTGTATGCTTTTCCAAGTCTTCAAAAACCGCGCATGGTCAGACTCAAGTATGAGACAGGAGCGCACCTTCTTGTAAAACTAGCGTTCGTAATGGAGATAGCACATTCGTCACGCTGTAACGAACTGAAAGCACAAAGACTGAAAAGCGGGAATCGTCTCTCCCCAAACTTTTACTAACACGCGGTAACACAAGATCAGCAAAAGCAGACCAAGGGGTGGCGCCATTGGAATAGAACTTCCCCTTTATACTGCCGTCTTATGTGTTGTATGTCACCGCACTTTTAGACCGACGAGATTTTGGATTCACAGTGTGTATGCAAGGAAAGCTTGACAAGAATCTCATCAAGCTTGACAAGAAACCCGTTGAGAAAAACAACGTTTTTTTGCGACGAGATTCTCGGCCGTGTGTACGAGGCTTCAGATTTAAAGCGACTGCACTTCCAAGTAAATCAACTCTAGTCCCGACAAGGTTGGCTTCTTATGTTCCCAGAGCCTCTCATTTGGTGGGATTGGCCACAAGCCTGCAGATTTTGGACCAGTGTCTACAATTTCCTATATTCCTTGACAGGTTAAAATCTCAAAGCCTGTTGTGGGTTTGTTTTGTTTTTTTATTTTTTATTTTATTTGTCTGACCCATGCTACAGGCTCTACACCATGAGAGAAGGCTGATTTCTTCAGTGTTTCTAGCAGCCCATGTGATAGGTCGTGGAAGTCTCCCACTATCTCGTTTGACATGATTAAGACCAAACTCTCCTGGATAAACTCTCTGCCATCTTAAATTATAAATTACCTCAGTTTGAAAAGTCTTGGGAGCCCTGGATCATTTATACTTTAGGAAACACCTAGAGTCCGTTAAAGAGGAAGTAAACTCAAAGAAAAAAAATGAAAAAAAAGAAAAACCTGCAAGACAAAGGCATAATGAGCTAGTATGCATAGCATACTAGCTCATTATGAATGACTTACCTCACATCGAAGCCCCCGCAGCGGTCCTCGTATCCCCCTCTGGCCGACGACATGTCACCCGGTGCATGCTTACGGGTATCGCGGCTCCGGCGCTGTGATTGGCCGGAGCCGCAATGACGTCACTCCCGCGGGAGCTGCCGGGAACGGCACAGTCCACTGAAGCAACGGCACGTATGTGCCATTGCTTCAGTTGGCTTAAGTGTGCATGTGCCGCATGACGTCGGCACATGCAAATACAGGGATATCTCCTAAACCGTGAAAGTTTAGAAGATATCCAGTGCAGCTACAGGCAAGTCTAATTATAGGCTTGGCTGTAGTTTAAAGTGGTTGTAAAGGGTTTTACAACCACTTTAACAATCCTGGGGCTTTGCTGCTGAGCTCTTTGAAGGCACAGACTACCCTATACACCTCTTTCCTTTTCTTACTCCTCCTGGATGTGCTGTTCTGTAACCCCTGGATTTGTTACCTTGGAAATTTTCTAACGAGTCAGGGAAGCCTACTATCTAGGGGTTAGAAAAAACAAAACTCTTAATATGTTTTTTCTTTTTTTGCATGTCTCTTCTGCGATAAAATACGCTTAACTGCCTGCTTTCAATCCTCTCTAGAATGCACAATGGTGCACATGCACAGCTTTGTTTACTTTCTGGCACACTGCCTGCATGCCAGCATCTCTGCACATGCGCAGCTTCGTTTGCATTTATGGCACAGTGCCAGCGTGTTGGGATGAATGACTTCATACATATGATGTCATTCCTCACCGGCCAATCAAGGTGGCCAAAGATCGACTCCTGGAAAAAGCTGGGGAGATGTCTGCGAGCGACCTTGTGGGCATCAGAACATTGGAGTAAAGGGAAGTGTTTTTTTTTACTTTAGTTCTGTTTAAAAATGGAACATCATTCATTTTAACCTGCAACTAAAGGGAGCTAACTTACCTTTCGGTCAATGGTCACCATCCCTTACCAGCATCTTTTGATGTCAAGCCATCAAATGGCTGGTGTCATAATGGATCATGCCCAGCACCATGGCAGCTGCAGATCAGGCAGAGGCTAACATGGCAGCTTCCTTGGCTATAAAGAATTAGTGGGTTTGGTTCCACTGTAACCGGATGCAGAGAAAGCTTTTGATTCACAACACCAGGCTCCAATTCTGGTTTTTATTTTCTACTCATTTTATTTGTGTTCTGCTTATTTGAGTTCCAAAATACACAGAGTTCAATTAGGGTGCCCACGTGTCCCGGATTGCCCGGGACAGTCCCGCAATTGACATGTCTGTCCTGGGTCCCCGGGCACCTTCATGTCCCGGAATGAAATAGAGGACACAGCCACCCCCTACTAACTACATTTCCGGAACTGGTTGCTAGGGCCAGCGCTGCCTGGCATCTTGCAACCAGTGACAATTTACTCTCAGACAGTGAGACCGGGAGCGAGGCCTGCGCCTAGTGCAGCACTGCTGTCCCCACCCACCTCGGCACCTCCTACTTCTCCGGCACCCAGCGGCAAGCAGCAGGGACTGGTGTGATCTTTACTCTCCAGATAGTGACGCCGATCCTTTCCTTCTATGCACAAGGCTCATGCAGAGGGAGTGACAGCAGCACTGCATCTGGTGGCAGGCTATGGATGGCAAGCGGCACTGCATCTGGTGGCAGGCTATGGATGGCAAGCGGCACTGCATCTGGTGGCAGGCTATGGATGGCAAGTGGCACTGCATCTGGTGGCAGGCTATGGGTGGCAAGCGCCACTGCATCTGGTGGCAGGCTATGGGTGGCAAGCGCCACTGCATCTGGTGGCAGGCTATGGGTGGCAAGCGCCACTGCATCTGGTGGCAGGCTATGAATGGCAAGCGGCACTGCATCTGGTGGCAGGCTATGGATGGCAAGCAGCACTGCATCTGGTGGCAGGCTATGGATGGCAAGCGGCATTGCATCTGGTGGCAGGCTATGGGTGGCAAGCGCCACTGCATCTGGTGGCAAGTGGCACATTCACCTGACAAATAACCTGCCGCCAAATTCCCCATCAACCCCAAGACTACATTTACCCCCCCACCCCCCTCATCTTTTTTTGGGGAAGGTGAGAGAGGGGATGTGTCCCTGAATGGCAGTTTGGAAACGTGGTCACCCTAAGTTAAGGTGACCAGATTTTTAAAATGAAATCCGGGGACATATTTTTTTTTTTTTACTAGTAATGGCGGCAATCAGCGACTCTGCCCATCACTGCCGCCGCCCGCCTCACAGCCAGTCAAGTCTTACTCTCCGGGCTCCGGCTACTACTGGGTGGGGAGCGGAGGAAGATCACTCCACCAGGGAAGGCAAGGAGACAAGCAAGCAAGCAAGCAGGCGGCTGGCCGGGACTTGAGCGGAGGCAGAAGAACATGCGAGCGGAGCTGAACGGGCATGAACCCGAAACTGAAGAAATACTCCCTCCGCTCCGACCAGCATATGATCATCAGAAAGGGGCACAGATAATGGGAAAAAAAATACACCCCCTTAGCTAGTAGGAGCGGCAGAGCGGGGGTTTGTAATTTTAGATTTTTTTTTTATTCTGCACTGTCTTTGAAATTGCCCCAGCCCCTGTTCAAATCCAATCCGGGGACAAAACCGGGGACAGACTTGGTCCGGGGACAGTGTCCTCAATCCGGGGACTGTCCCCTGAAACCGGGGATGTCTGGTCACCCTATCCTAAGTTCAATACACATTAATAAAACAACCCATAAGGCAGGCTCAGTCCTTAAGATAGAGAAATCAAGCCTGCACTAATAAGGTGAAACTGGATTGAGAAGGGCACACTGGAGAAAGCCAGATAAATATTCCAACAGGCAGCCTGCCTTGGTTCTTTTACTACCCAGGCTTCATTGTTGAAGAAGCAAATACTCTCTATTCACGCCCCGCCCCGGGCCCTCCTGACCTCTACAGAGGAGGAGGCGCACGTTTTCACACGCGCCGCGGACGCCGCTCTGATGACGCACTTCCGGAAGGTGAGGTCAGATCTTTCCTGTGCCGCCATTTCGGGTTTGGTGAGGTCGGGATCAGTTGTAAGTGGCCCGTGTGCTGCTTGAGTGACGACGGGCGGCGTCGTTGGGCGCCTAGAGCCGGGTTGAAGGGATACCGGGGGAGCGGAGACTAAGGGGGGAGGAAAGGGCCATGGCCGGCAATTTCGACTCCGAGGACCGAGCGAGCTGGTACTGGGGGAGGCAGAACCGACAGGAGGCGGTGAACCTGCTGCAGGGCCAGCGGCACGGGGTGTTCCTGGTGCGGGACTCCACCACCATCCCCGGGGACTACGTGCTTTCCGTCAGCGAGAACTCCAAAGTCTCCCATTACATCATCAACAGCGTCAGCAACAACCGGCAGAGCGGTGAGTGAGGGGGAGGGGACTGGAGTGAGGATTGGGGTGATCAGGATCCTGGGGGGGGGGCTGTAGTGATGAGAGGCCCATGACTAGGTTTCAAGTGGTATTAAACCCAAAAGCAATCATTTTATTATATTGCAGCTTACCAGTCATCAGATTTGCTGGCTGCATTCGTTTTTTCTTTCCTCTATTACTTTTTGCTTTCTTTCCTCTATTATTCAACTAGTGATCTGGCCAGTATGTCGTTTTTCAACAGAACAAACTGTCCAGCAGATGTAGCAGTTCGATCAAGAAAATTTGCCACTGACGGGTGCTTACAACGATCAGTATTTATGGAAAACTTTTATCCCGAAAGGAATAAAGTTTACTATAACTGCTTATAATGTGTTAGAGTTCAGGTTCAATCTGTTAGTGTATCTAAATCCGCTTGTACATCTAACACTCCCCACCAGACGGGCAATGCTGCTGTTTAAAAGTGTCCTCCTTGAGTGTGTAAGGCTCCCTAATACCAGGAGGTGTTTTACTGACCAAATCAGGTGAAGTGGGGGGGGGGGGGGGGGCTAAAGGAAACTGAAGCAGCCATCACATCTAATGATTAGTAAGTTGCAATATATTGTAGTTTGGGTTTTAATATTGCTTTAAAAGAGGCTAGGACTGAAATTATGGGCAGGCTGGGGTGATGAGGGGCTCGGGGCTATGTTAATGGGGTGGCCTTGCTTGTAGTGATGGGCTTACTTCATATCTGTTTACGTTGGTACCTGGGCTTCTTTAACCACTTCCAGCCCCAACGCCTGCAATGTAGGCCGGCTTTAGGGCACACGACGTTCCCCTTCCCACAGACGCTAGCTGTGCCTGTACACAGCAGGAGTTTGTCAGCAGGTCCTGGCCAATGATTCATGGTTGGGACCTGCTGATTGGCTGTGTCTTACAACCCAGCGCTCTGTATTGATCAACACAGGGTTCTGTACGAAGGGAATGATCTCTGTTTCTTCTCTCTGCAAAGGGATAAGAAACAGATTAGTAAAAAAGCAGCACACATTACACACACTTAACCCCCTTGACTGCCCAAAGTGTTAATCCCTTTTCAGCCAGTGTCATTAGTACAGTGTATCGTTTTAGCCCTGATCGTTTTATTAGTGTTACTGGTGATGTTAGTGTCAAAATTGCAATTGCAGTTTTTTTTTTTTTTTTTTTATAACTTTATTACAGGTAATGAAAACATACGTTGTGATAGCAATAGGTAGTGACAGGTTCTCTTTACTGAGTGAACTGGTGGTCTTTTAGACCCCAGATCTCTCCCCTGCCCTTAAAAGCTTCGGGTGCAAATTGGATCGGTTCGATTCAAAGTTTTCCCTTGCTGGTAAACAAAAGACCGAAACAGGAAGTGACTAAATGCTTATCACTTCTGGTTTAATATAGCATAGCGATGATCAGGTAAGTTCTGATCCCCAGTCAGCTCTATGGGAAACCAGTGGAACCATTGGCTGGGCTCCCGGTGAGATAGGAAAGCTCGAAAAGGCACCTGGAGGGAAGAGATGACTCCTCCCAGCACCTGTAAAGGCAATTCAATAATTAGCCAATGGGATGGTTTTTACATAAGAGAATCACTGGTTGAAAAAAAAAAAACGCTACTGGGATGATGCCTGTAGCTACAGGTATCATCCCGGTATAACCACTGGTTGATGGCAGTCCTTGGCAGTGTGTTTAGAGGGTATCTGTACTTCTAACAAAGTGTTTGTCCTAAAATAGAGTACTTTTTGGGTGGGTCTGTGGGTTCCCATGAAGTGCTCCAGTACCGTATATACTCAAGTATAAGCAGAATTTTTCAGCACATTTTTTGTGCTGAAAATGCCCCCTCGGCTTATACTCGAAGTCTGTGCCCATCTTCACTTTTGTGCGCCTGATCCCGGACAGCGGTAGGTCCCCTGGACCCCAAACTTGGCACACAATGTAGCCCCACTCCTCTAAAAGTGTGCAAAGTTTGTTGTCCGGGGGACTTACGGCCGGGGAGCACCGTTTTTCTTTTTTTCTTTTTTCAAAGCCGGGCACCCCTTCCATAGACTCCTATGTTAAACATCAGTCTAGTCACACAGCGCCGGAGATCAGGTAGGGAGATTGGGCACAGTGAGGCATGCAGATGGACACCCTAGGCTTATACTCGAGTCAATACGTTTTCCCAGTTTTTTTTTTTTTTTTTTTTGTGGTAAAATTAGGTGACTCAGCTTATATTCTGGTCGGCTTATACTCGAGTATATACACTGATCAGTCTTTATGACCACTGACAGGTAAAGTGAATACCGTTGATTATCTCATTACAGTGGCATCTGTAATGGGCTATATTGAGCAGCATGTGAACATGTTGTCCCTGAAGTTGATGTGTTGAAAGCATTAAAAAAGAAGCAAGTGTAAGGATTTGCGTGACTTTGACAAGGGCCAGACTGTAATGGCTAGATGACTGGGTCCGAGAATGTTTAAAACTGTAGCTCTTGTGGGATGTTCTCGTCTGCAGTGGCCAGGATATACCCAAAGTGGTCCAAGAAAGGAAAACCGGTGACGGGGTCATGGGTGGCCAAGGCTCCTTGATGCACATGGGGAACAAAGGCTGACCCTTGTAGTCCAATCCAATAGAAGAGCTGCTTAGATAAGATTGCTTAAAAAATTGATTCTGGTTCCAATAAAAAGGTGTCAAAACAGTTATGGGGAACAAAGGCTGACCCTTGTAGTCCAATCCAATAGAAGAGCTGCTTAGATAAGATTGCTTAAAAAATTGATTCTGGTTCCAATAAAAAGGTGTCAAAACAGTTTGTTGTGTATGGAGCTGCTTGGCCACAGACCAGTCGGGGTGTCCAAGCTGACCTGTGTCCAAAGCCCTTACATTTGGCATGTGAACATCAGAACTGGACCACAGAGCTATGGAAGAATGTGGCCTGGTCTGATTCATTTTTTAAATTATTTTATAATGTGGATGGCCAGGTGCGTGTGCATCGACCACCCTAGGAAGAGATGGCACCAGGATCTAGTATGGGAAGAAGCAGGCCAACGGAGGCAGTGATGCTTTGTCTAGTCCAGTGATTCTCAACCAGGGTTCCTCCAGAGGTTGCTAGGGGTTCCTTCAGCATTGGGCAATTTTCTGCCTCTCAGATAAGTTCCCACTGACACAATTGATCTTTTAAGCGATCTGTAAGGAGGCATTTCTTCCCAATGACCACAAGTGTAAGGACCATTCTTCCCACTGACCATCACACTAATATATCAAGAGTTGTAGATTTCAAATTTTTAGCAGGGGGTTCCCTGAGACCGGAGAACTATTTCAAGGGTTCCTC